>JACAZG010000013.1:0-1200000 GCA_014461125.1 Mycena kentingensis (nom. inval.)
CGACAACCCGGGCTCCTAGATTTCCAGATTTCAATGGCGGCCCGTGGCTACTCTGGCTATTATCCAAGGGCAGCGTGCGGAGTGGCCCGGATGACGGTCGGGACAGACTGGCGCATCAATGTCCGTAAAATACATACACGGCAAAATAAGCAAAGCAACAAGCAAAGCACCTAGTTCCAGTTACCGCCCCACCAGCGTTTAATGCGTTCCCCTCCGTACTCCTCATACTCCGCCAAACTTACTCCCGTTTCTGCAAACTCGCTTTGCTGGGCAAACCGCGCCATTCCTCGCCACGCATCCGTCACGTCGGTTGCAGCAGCTATCTCGATCGGCATCTCGGGAGCAAGGATAGGCCGCATCGTTAGATGCAACCGCGGAATAAGTCCCTTGAACTGGGCTGCGCCGCCAGTCAGGAACACGTTCTTGACGAGCTTGCCCTTGTCTTCTTCGCTGAAGCACGCCAACACGTTTTGGATCACCTCTCCGAGCCCAGCAGAATCAACGCCGGCCATACTGGGAGAAAAGTATGTCTCGCAGACGCGCCACCGCTCCGTGTTGAGATGCACTCGGCAACTGCCTGCCACATCGCTCTCGTCGTATATCGGCCGCAGCGTCGAGATGAGCTCGGAGCGTTTGGATGAAATCGACGCGTGGGTTTCCTGCAGCGTAAAGGTGGGATCATGCGCAAGCAGCTTCTGCTCGATAGTCTGTAGCTGCAACATATCCTCTTCTTCGTCGTCTGACGGTGCGGCCAGGTTCTAGGACCAAGTCATGACTGTCGTGCAAGCAGAGAGCGGTGGCTTACGATTTTCCGATAAATGGCCCAATCCGCGTCATTGGCACCAAAAGTATCATCCCCGCCACCTTTCCGCTTCTTTTTTGGTATGCGTTCGTCTGCCGCTAAGCTAGCAATGTTCTTCATGCGGGCCTGGGCTTGTGCGCTCTTGCGATCCCCGAGAGCGGCTCTCCGTCGTTCACGGTCTTTAATCTTTGTCATGAGGTTCTAAGAACGCGTCAGAGTAAGCCGAATAGCCAGTTAAATGACAAACCTCTTGCTCTCCGCGCATCTTACGAACCCATCCTTCCAAATCGTCTCGCCGTTCATCCTCTTCCTTTTTGTCCTCTCTCTCGCGCTCTTCACGTTCTCGCTCCTTCTCTTTCTTCGCCCGCACCCGCGCTTCGTAGCTGCCTTTGAGGAGCTTTTGTTTCTTTTTCTCCTTGAGCCCTTCTTCGTCGAGCTACCCGTACGGTGAACATAGATCAAAAAGCCTATCAGGTACTTGCCTGGTCATCGGGTACGTCGAGAAGAGGATATGTCGGCTCCTCTACCTCCTCCCCGTCGGCCGCGTCTTTCTTACGAGCTTTTTTGAGATCGCTCTCCAGCCGTTTGATTGTCTCTTCAAGCTCGGCTTCATCGTCGAGGCCGGCTTCTTGAAGTTTGTACTGGCGATGTCAGAAAAATGAACCAGGGACGGCAAAAACATACAGCCCACTCCCGCTTGTTGTCTTCGGCTTTTCCCTCGCGCAAAGCAAGTAGTTCCTCTAGGTCACTCTCCTTCTGCGCCAATTTCTCGGCGCGCAACTTGACTGCCATTTCCTGTAGTTTCTTGCCTTGTTCCCTCCTCCGCTCCGCGATCTTCTCCAACTCCTCAGCCGTCTTCTCTTCCGGAAGATTCAGGGCAAAGGGGAATTGTATTATTCGATCCGCCTTCTGGAGCGCAGGGAGCGTCCGGAGAGAGCGCAACAAGACAGTGTAGTCGGGAGCGACCTCACAGAAGTTATGCAACATCCACTGGGTTTGTGCAGCAGTAATGCGGGTCGGGAAGTTGGTGTATTTGAGTTGGAGGAGTTTGAGTAGGTAATCTGCGGATTGCGACGCGCCCCATGGTATTCGTTTTGCGTGGCTCAAGATGCCCTTGCCTCCGAGAATCGGTATAACCGATGTAGACGCGTTGTTGAAGGAAAGGACGAGCCCATCTCTGCCAGGCCCTTGGTTCTGGTAAAAGGACATGACGGAGTCGACGCAATAGGTCGCAGATGGTACTCGGTATTGTTCGAACAGTAGCTCAGATGTTACTGTCGTGAGTTAGAGCGACCAACAGAGCAAATAGGGCCGTACATGACCGCGAATGCATCGGTGTGCATAGACGTTCCGACATTATGACGGGATGGTCGACGGTCGACGCGTCGATTCCAAGCTGAATGAACGCGCAGTCTAGCGCATTTTCCTACGTTCATGAGGTCAGACGCGTTGCGGAGGAGTACAACGTACCAGCGCGTCAAAGTTGAGCAAGATGTCGCCCTCCCAGGGTGCTCGTGCTTGTATCTTGGCACCTCCCTCAACGTCCACGCCGTCGCCAAAGAGCAGTAGCGGCTTGTTGGTCCGTCGCTCTTTGTACTTGGCTATCACGTTGAGACTGGAGCGCGGCGTCGCCGACGTGCAGAAGCCGTACCGCAGAGTAGTTGCGCCGTTGTCAATCGCTATGGCCGTGGTCGAGTCCCTGAACGGACTATAGTCGTCTGGTGGAGCAGGGACCTGGGGGATGGTAGCATCGGGGAGGTATGCAAGGAACTCGGCGTCCATGCTGGCACGAGTCCAAGTCGGTTCGTTGATGGATTCACGGTTGCGTCTTACCGCCACATGGAGGATGGTCCCAACCCCTTCGCTTTCGACGACGACACGGACAACACCCCGTCGTCGCCGTCTCATGTTAACATATCCGATTCTCCCTCTCCTCCTGTACAACCATCTCGCCAACTCTCACCAACAGCGGCCAGTCCAACAAGCCCATTCCCTGCCTCGGGCAGCGACAGGAGACCTACTGCGTCCATCGTTAAGAGCGACTTTTGTTGCACACGGGATAGGGTCTTGCATTCGGGAGACGATATCGAGATATTGGTGCGCGCCGCAGCAGCTCCGTCTTACGCAGCTCAGCTTGTTGGAAGATTACCGATGCTCAGAAGACTTCGGTCAACTCTACGTCGCCATATATCGTCTATGTGATTCAGACCGGTGTACGTCGCGCGGTTTTGTACTCGCGACGTCTCTGACCTGACCCAGAACGCCGAGGCGCGCCACCGCTACTCTGAATTCGAGTCCTTGCGCCTAAACCTCGTCAAACTATACCCCACCCTCATAATTCCACCGATACCTTCCAAGCAGACTATCGGGGATTATGCCGTTAAGCAAGCGAAGGCCAAGGAGGATGCTGCGCTCATCGCACGGAGAAAGCGCATGCTCCAGACCTTCCTGAACCGTATCGCACGACATCCCATTCTCTCCAATGACCACGTTTTCCACCGCTTCCTTGACGGAGAGGTCTCTTGGGTGCGTTGGACCCTCCATTCGAACCTGTCTCAATCATCACTCAGAACGAGGTCCTCAACTCCCCGCCGATCTCTCTTCTCCCCAAGAACGTCCTCAAAGCGCCTTCGCACAACCCAACTGACCAAAACGCGTCTCCCGCGTATGCTGTTCTGCCCAATCCTTCCGCGGCACATCCGCTTCGCCAGCCCGACCAGCGGTTTATGGAATCTGAGGGGTTCACCAACAAATTTGCGAACCACGTTAGTGGGCCCATGGAGAAAGTTACCAGGCGGACTCTGAAGAGATGGGCTGGTACGCGCGGACCTTTGCGTCAAGGGACGCAGTACTCATGCCGTCATTTAGACCAGGCCCAAGATCATGCCGACCTCGGCGCGGCTCTCAATGCTTTCAGTTTGCATGAAACTGGTGAATTATCCAGCGCGATTGAGAAGACCGGTCAAGCGATTGATACGACGTATATGTCGACGACGAAACTGGTGGGTTTTCCTGGTGCTTCGCTCTCTTTGATCTCAGCCTTCCTAGCTCCAGGAACTGGAACAAAATTGGGCGGAGCCTCTCCACGAGTACTCTCAATTCGCGTCTATTATCAAGAAGCTTTTGGCATATCGGCACCAAAAGCACGTTCAATACGAAATGACGCAGGATTCGTTGGAGAACAAGCGGGAACAGCTGGAGGAGCTGGAGAAGAGTGAACGCGAAGCGCGTCGGCTGGAACAGGCACTTGGACGAGGGCGTGTCGCCAGCGATCCGTCAGCGCCAACGTTTGAAGACCGGGATGAAGATGGCGCGCAGCAAACCTCGCATTCAGCGTACCTCCCTCCTCACCCAGGGCCGAGCCCGTCGAAACGGCGCGCGCCTGGCATGGGCCTGCTCAATGCGATTAGCTACACACTTCATGGTATGATGGACGTCGACCCGGAGACGGCTCGGAGGAACGGAATCACAAAATCTCGCGAGAATATCTCCCAGGTAAACGGGTTCAATCTTGTTCGCCTCGTTGACGCCGCTTTTTAGCTCGAGGATGCGCTCCATTTAGCTGCGCAAGACCTCAAGTACTCAAGCTCGACCATTCAAGCCGATTTGGATCGATTCCAGCGACAGAAAGTTGCGGACCTGCGGGAGATGACGATAAGCATGGCGCGGTCACATCGGGATTGGTGTAAAAAGGTTTTGGCAACCTTTCATACGCCTGGGTGCTTGCTCACCGCGCACAGAACCTCGATGCATGGGAAGAGGCGAAACGGGAGATAGCGAAGATGCCCAGTCATCCAAACCAACCGCCGGCAAACGACGCTGTTGCGTCCACTTCGTCCGCGCCAACTCCAGCTGTTCGTCGAGATTCGACTGCGACGGCCAACGGGCGTTGATGTTGGATTCGAAATGGAAGGATATTATTGTTCAAATAATGTGTAGCTCTACGTCTTGCGCCTGTTGAAGTCAGTGAGATCAGCCCTCAAATTGACTAGCCCTCGGACCCGCTACACGTCTTGCTTCCTCAACTCATGTCGACTGCAACCACATCCACAATAGAGTCCAAAATTGTGCTCATTCTTGTGGGGCTTATAGGCAGTGGAAAGGCGTGTGCAGCTCAGCCAAAACTACCACGTCTAACTCAGGCCACGATCAGAGTACCTTTGCCCAGAAGCTCCAAGAGCACTTTCCCCAGTTCGTGCGCTGCAACCAGGACGATCTTGGCGACCGCAGACAAGTCGAGAATCTTGCGCGCAAATCGTTGCGTGAAGGCTCGTCGGTCGTCATCGACCGAACCAATTTTGACGTGAATACGAGGAACACGATTTCTTGCATGCTTCTGACCGACGAGCAGGCTACGCAACGTTCCCATTGGATTCGAATTGCCGCCGAGTTTGGAACTCAGGTCTGGGTCCTGGTGGGTTCTTTGTTGATTTTTTGAAACAGAACTGCTCACGTCTCGTCTGTAGGTTTTCGATACACCGAAAGCGGTCTGTGTAGGATGTTACATTAATTCTTGATTCCAAGATTTTCCAGGTCTGCGCTAATCGACTTCGTACCCGTATGTCCAGACGAACGCGCTATATCTGTCGATTAAATTCGACGTAGGCTTCAACCACCCAACGATCCCAGATCCCGCGGACGCGCTGGACATCCTCGAACGCTTTTCTTCGCAATATCGTGCACCACATCAATCTGAAGGTTACCAGCGCATCCTCTACCTGCCCCACGCGGAGCAAGAGATGACATATACTCCCGCTGCAATCGAGAGCATTCTCTGCCGCATCCGGGACTCTCCACCAGTCCAGCCACCCGTGGGTCCCCGCCTCTCGCCTCCAGCATCGTCAGCGCCTTACCAGCGTCTCCGAGGTCATTTCAACCCGCCTCCTCGTGCTCGCGGCGGCATCCCTCGCGATACTTGGGTTGATGGCAATGCGCCGACGGGTCGCGGTTTAGGTGCAACGGCGTGGGGCCAGCCCACTTCGAGCACGCGCTTGCGAACGGGTGGGAGCTCGGAGGATGCATGGCCGCTTCCTCAGGCAACCTTGAAGTCCCCGAGTTCGGCGCCGTTTGTCAGTGGAGAGAAGCCGATACAGCAACCGCCTGAGGAGCCCAAAATCTTGGAAAGCGATCCCAATAGCGATTCTTTGTAGTGTACCCACCAGCAATCCCATTCATAGCGGCATTTGAGGCTGTGGGTTTCTGACGAGGAACAGAGATGGAGCAAGAAACCTCGGTCTCTGAAGGCTATTGAGCGGCTGCGTGCCAGTGGCTGCTTAGATCCTTTCTTGTCGTGCGAGCGCGTCCGTAGAAATGTGGTAGAAGCAGCCCGTCGTCAAAGCGTTGATCGCCACGAGACCGCGACCTTCTGCTGGTTTTGGGTCACAATAGTCCGCCGCGCGACGGCGCCATTGTCCGTCTCGAATTCCAGTTATTTATACGATTCAAGGGGCAAGGAGACCAGCTTCGAGCTCAAAATGTGCATCATAATATGCCTCCAAAAGCGTACCAACGCGCTGCCCCGCAGTGCTTCGCGGCCGGATACCCGAGCCTATGTGTACGTGCACGCCTAAGCGACGGCGAAACGGAGCTCGAGATGTAGGGCGAGTTTTCTCTGTAAGTTTCGCTGCGGGACCGCTGACTTCGACAGCACAATGGTCGACGAGGACATCCTTGCGGTTCGTCGAGTAGCTGGAGTTCCGATGTAACACAATTTCGGACCGAAGACGACAGATTTGGAGCTGGCGCCTGCGTCCGGGTCGCTTGGGCACACGGAACCCCGACGCAGACGCCAACATGTGCTGGCCAGATCGGTTTATAGCTGGAATACAATAGCAATTGAAGAGGACGGTCGGCGATTGCGAATCAAGATTTTGCGGCAGCTTCCTCCGCTTCCTTCATCTTGCGCCCCAGAATCTTTGCACTGACATTGCGGACGTGAATGGCGGCGCGCTAGAGGTGGTAGATGAGATATCGGCTATATCAAGTGGTGATGAATCGAACCTCGACACCGTTGTTCTTCGCGCGTTCGTATTGTTCCAGGGCTTCTTCAAGATTTCCAGCTTTGGGAAATAAGCAAATATAGCTACAATAGGCGCACGGATGAGACGGACTAGCTTCGAGGACAGCGGCCAAGTTGAAAGCAATCTCGGGATCATCCGGGGCGAGGGAGGCGGCAGTCCTGAGTGAGTTAAAGGAGAGAAGTACGTGAGAGGTACAGATTGACGAACATGAGATGCTTGAGAGCGAGGTGCGGATTGGGAACGGGAGACATTATGTATGCGGAGGCGAGATCTAGCGATGTTTGTCGAGAAAAGCGAGAAGAATGATATTGCACCCACTGGTGTGTGCATCCGCCGATGGTTGCAAGTCCAGACTTTGCTTCCAAGACGATATGGCTTGCTCGAATTCCTCTTTCGCGCTGTCAGAAGCGGCAAAGGGCCGACAACAAAGACAAGCGCACTGAGGTGGTAGCTGGTTACCCCGAGATTGAACAACGAGCTTGCTGTTGGTTTTATCTGTGTGCTTCGGTAGTAGAGCTCCTTTGCTCCGACGACGTCGCCGTCCTCAAGCTTTGCGGTGCCCTGCTCCAGACAGCGGAGTGCCTCTACTTCTGCTGGGTCGGTAGTGGTTGAATGGGATGTCGTGGAGGTAGCCCATCGTATGGAGTGTGTTTGCGGTCGAGGTGGACGAGACGCGGGTGGGCGAAACGGGAGTCGGCGTGCAAGACGGCGGAGTGGAAACATTTATGCCTCCTGTCACTCGCCGATCAGGACAAAATTTCTTGCTACTTGCCGCCAACACCAATGTCCGAGTCGTCCACGACCGACGCTGGCCACGTCGCCACCGCCTCAGAGCTCCTCATGGCCGCCTACGACCCCGCCAAACTGCACCCCCTCGCCGACCTGGGCGACAAACTCGACTACCTCCTTCTCGATGACGACAAGACGAACGACATACCCGGCGCCAATACCGCCATTCCATCAAGAGGCTGGTCGGACGACCTTTGTTATGGGACGGGCACCATGTATCTCGGAGGTGCGACGAGATCTCTTTCAACTTACTCTTTTCGCTCTCTCCGCTCGCTTACTGTTATCTGCTCTCCCCTCTCTTATTGTTTTGCACTATCATGTGCTCACTGTTTCCTTCAAGGCCTGGCACTTGGCGGCGCGTGGGGCGTACGTGAAGGCGCTACCAGACAGCTGGCCGTCTCCAATTCCCGCCTACGAATAAACAGCATCCTTAACTCCGTGACGAGGAGAGGAACTTTTATCGGAAACTCAGCTGGAGTTCTCGGTCCGTCTTCACGCCCAGCCTCGCCACCGACTACTTCTGACTGTCCCTGGAGCCCTCATTTATAACGGCGTAAATTCCTCCATTGACGCGGCGCGCGGCAAGCACGATATTTTCGGGAGCATGGGTGCTGGAGGCATAACCGGCGCGTTATACAAATCTACGGGTGCGAAATCGGCGTGTTTCAACTGGTATCTTTGCTGACTTTGTCCACCATCAGCTGGTGTTAAACCTGCTCTTGCTGCCGCGACTTTCATGTCGGGTATGGCAGGGATCTGGAGTTATGTGAAGAAGAACCTATGATCTGTATAATTTGCCATTATCTTCATCCCCACTCTCCCATCTCGCGCCTATATCAAACGCGCTCCTGCCCGAACAGGGTGGTATGATTTCGACACTTCTTTGGCGGCTCGAGATCGAGGCAGTGACATTATTCTTCCAGAACCGAAAGCACGGCCCAAACGACCGACCACCCACGGTGACTCGTCGCGGGGACTCAACGTTCCACAGCTGGAAACTATAAATGATACCACTGTGCCCTTGACATTGCTTCTCATTCGGCAAAAGTCCCCTCGAAACTCGCGCCTGCGGGGACCGTTCACTTATGCACTGCGAGCCTCGGAAGGTCGGCGTGCCTAGCAAGCGCGTACGCCGTCGCCGATCTGGCACCAATCCCAAGGTCGGTCAGCTACTCGTCCTTTTTGTTCTGCGCTTTGACCATATACGATCAGAGTTTTCTTCTGCACGTTTCCCTAATGAATTCAGTGACGAAAACGACAAGAAAGCGACTTCGTGTGCAATGCTCTAAACCCCACATTCGTTTAAGGTTCACGAAAAAGCGACGCTTGGCTCTTTACACCGGCCGACTAGACGCCAGCAGCGGAAAGTCGTCCCCGCAAACTCAGACTTTATCTTCGTTGGGAATTTCCGCCGCTGGGACCACGTCGAGTGGTAGCTCTTCATCCGGCAATAACTCGACGACTGAATACGCGACACATCGTCCGCATCGAGGCAATGCGCCTCGGCTCAGAATTTCTTCTTTATTGGCAGACAATCATAGCCGGTATGGCGCTCGCCTCTCCCCAAAATTCGGCTCAGTTGTTGGATAGATCGTACCAGCTCCACGTTGTCCAAAACCCCGTTTGTTGCTGTGCTCGTCGGCGCATTTTCGCCACTCACGACCACCAAGGTTTGTACAGCCGAGTTCCGCAACGCCATCCTCTCTCGCCTCCCGCTCTCTCCGCCGATCGTCGTCTCTTTGACTGTACGGGATTCATCAGGGAATGCAATAACTCCGTACGTTCGATCTTGTCTCTGCCCGCGATACATAGCTCATTGACACCACCCAAGTGAAGATGAGCTCCCCTTCCTTATCGCGCATCTCTCCCTCTACGCCGAGAACGGGTCTACGCCGCTCGACATGGGCTCCTCCCTCCCCGCCACCGTGGGTGCTGCGCCACCACTCCCGATCCTCTACGGCAACCTTGTCTCCTCCCTGCAGGGTCTCGAGGACCAGAACGGCACGCGTGGTCTGTTCTTCGTCTTTCCAGACGTGAGCATCCGTTGGCGCGGACGGTACCAGCTGCAGATCAACCTCGTTCGGATTAGCAGGCGAGTTCGAGTTCCGAGTCCCCGGATGTTCGGATAGCTCTCTTCTTGTGCTCGTGGGTTGGTGTGCTGACTTGCCGTTTCTTTCGCCCTATTAGACCAGATGGAAGTGGGCTGGCGGAGCAGGCGATGGCGCTCGCGCAGGCCAGGACGACCACGTTTTCCGTTTTGCCTTATCACGAGTACACCGTGCCGCGTTCGTCGTTCTCTCTGCTGGCTCTCTGCTGTGTATTCTAACCTCCACCAGCCCAAACACGACTAACGCAGGCATTCATCCGCCAGGGTGCCCAAATGCGATAATCATACTTGCGACTAACTCCTCTTTCGCCTTCGTTCTGGATATGACGTTTACAAGCCCAATATTGGTACAACTACCACAACTGCAACATCTGTAACTACCCTTCGTTCGCTGTATAATGCTTTAGTTTTCACTGGCCCTGGCCAGTGCGATATATTTTATTGGTTTGGCACAAAGATACATGCACATGAGCTGACTGCTGTCGAGTTCAGACAGTTTTCTTTGCGGGCTGCTTCTTGCCCGTGGTTATTATAGCCTACAGACACCGAACCGACATCCTCAAACCAATGCGGTAGCCAGAAATGGCGCAACGATGCCTCCGGATGTTTTCAGAACGTGCTCCCTCAAAGACCAATCATGGCCAGACTAACCGCGTTCTCTGTGTGGGCCCATCGTGGAATGCACAGTCAATGTGCCGCGTGCGGGATACCGGCATTGACGGCAAAACGCG
This sequence comes from Mycena kentingensis (nom. inval.), assembly GCA_014461125.1. Taxonomy (NCBI): domain Eukaryota; kingdom Fungi; phylum Basidiomycota; class Agaricomycetes; order Agaricales; family Mycenaceae; genus Mycena; species Mycena kentingensis (nom. inval.). Next base: position 10,450 of record JACAZG010000013.1, read on the forward strand.
ACGACACAGCTGCCACGTTTACCAGCCAACCGCCGCCAGCCGCTGTTTTTCCAACTGCGCCCAAGAAGGGAGTCCAAACAGACTGGGAAGTCGATCCCAAAAGATCTCACGACGCTTAGCCCAGTCAGCCTTCATGTGTGCAAGGCAGGGTCTGCAGACGGAGAGACGAGAAAAGTCCTGCGGAAAAGTTTCAATACGCGTTGGAGACGTAAAGAATTGCGGTACCTCCTCGCTCCAGATAGCTCGGCCTTCTTGGTCTTCCTCTGGTTGCATCTTGGGCGCTTCGGAGTTGCTAGGACTGGCCGACTCTGTCTGCATCGCATCCGAGGAAGGGTGCGCCTCTTTAGTCGGTTCCGTACCCATACCAGATACGATCACTTCGACGGCGCCGTCGTCCTCTCCTGCGCCCGCTGCCGCGCATCCTTTTGGCGCACCGAGAGATACACATATAGGGAGCAACGCCAACGCGTCGGACCGCCAGCGTTCCGCCGCAACCCGCATCAACAGGCGGTTGGAGGTGCAGGCATTCATAATTCCGTTGGACGCCGCTCCCGCGCCGGTTGGCGTATTGGCATACTCGCAATTTGCAATGACCGTCGGACTCCAGAGAAAGCCGAGCATTTCTGCTGTCGGCTCACCGAGGAGAACTGGCCCGGCTTCTAGCAAGAGTACCTGTTGATGTATGAGCACGCGGCTCCCATAGGGAAGCATTGGACATACCTTGTCCGCGCGGTCGAGCTCGACGTGAACGCTGGTGTAATCAATGCCGTCCAAGATATCGGCACTGGAAAGGGTTGCGAGTGCGCGGAAGAATGCTGTTGGGAGAATCCAGTCTGCGCGCGTCTCGCGAGCCAGGGTGATAATGGGTAGCTCGAGATGCGAGAAATCGAACGAGGGGCCAGCATATGCTGGTATGGCGAAGACTCGAGTACCGGTTGAGGGTCCACAGAGGGAGTCCCAGACCGAGATTGATGTTGGGTGGGCCGAGGTCAGATGCTGCAAGGCTCTACGGCGCAGTGGCTCGACACCGTACTTTGTGCTCATCTTTAGGATACCGTGGATGGCGTCAAAGTCAGTTTTGGCCGGGTATGGAGCAAAGAACCTGCAGAGAATTAAGTCAGAAGCCAAGCAACTAGGGAGACTGGGGACGCACTCGTAGTCGAATATTGCACGCAGAAAGTAGAGCAAATCTGCAGCACTGTCCTCGAGACGCATGACGGGGGTCGCGTCGATCTTCTCTGCATCGTCAGGTTGAGGTTGTGCGAGCAGTTCGGCGAATACTGGGGATCGTGCTGCGAGGAGACCACTGTATACGCGGAAGACGACGTTGTCGTTATGTGTGAGGATTATGAGATTTCCGTCGGGGAAGTATAGCTCCGGGAGAGGCGTAGACGGGGCCGAGGCGGACGACGGAAGGGGCGGGTGGTCCATGGTCGTGGGTCGGGACAAGGAGTGTATACAACGGATCATGTTCGGTGCCTCGTCGCATTGCCCGACGCTGTGGGGGATATGCTTCAGTGAGGTCTACGTTGTGCAAGGCAAGGACGGTACGAGTACTTGATTGTGCTCAACTCCGACGGCCATGATGTCCACTCTCTGAACCGGCCCACGACCTCGTTCCACATGGATTCGAGCGTTCTCAGCGACGACTCCGAGTACGACTTCATTTCAAACGCCAGCGTCTCAGATGACGCCGCTCTCGCTCCCATTACAGAGCCCCCTCCGTCGGCCGCTGCCCAGGACAAGTTCAACACGGTCGCACTCAGCCCCGAGGATTGCATGGCTATGGCATCCCGCAGCCTCGGGATTGACACAACTACCCAAACGCGCACCCAGCGCATCTATGTAGACGGCGTTTTCAATGGGTTGTCTGTACGGTGCGTCCACCGTCGTGCACACAACTCGAGGTCTAATTTCCCGTAGAGATGCCCTACAACTCCGGCAGATAAAGTTATCATTTCCTTCCGTTATACTGGTGGCCGGGGTGTTTGGGGACGCGACTTGCGAGCTCTTTGGAATCTCTGTCGCGCCTCAGGTTCGTCCGAATGCTACTTTGGACAGTCACTACAACGCACACAGGTTGAAAGGTGCGAAGTTGTGCGCCATGCACGATGGGTTGACGAGGTGCTGGACGGAGATGCTCCATGCCCCATCGATATGGCGTTCGTCTCGAAACATAACTTTGACCTCGTTGCCGTTGAGGAAGGCGCGACGGTGGACCCTGGTGCGCCCCCTTGAGTTCTGCTGCATTCCCTTGACTCCCGTAGCATACCACAAGCTCCGACTTGCAGGCTACGACGATATGAAACGCGCTGGTTTGTGGTCAGACCAATTTCCGACCAGCGTCTGATGGTCTGCTAGGTATCGTGCTCCCGACGCGTCGTACCACTGGCACCGTCATGAGCACTCCCCCGACGCCTGCTCCTCGTACTCCCCTTGCGCCTCCCCTTCCGGTCTATCACCCCGAGGAGGAAGAACAACCACACATGGATATCTACGGCATTGGATTCTAAGCTCTGCACAACTCGCAGGATCTTATGCTCTCTTCTTGCTCTCTCTGCCACCTGTATGACCTTAGACATCTCTTTGTATACTATTCGGCGGTCTGCGCTATTCGGCGCTCAAGCGAAAATGCCAATCATCCCATCAACGCGACGCGACGCGCTTTGGCCGAACAAAGCAAAGCGCATTGTCCTCATGGGGATCACGCTTAGTTGGCTCTCGTCTATAAAAATGCGTTCTTTCTGCGCATTGTCCGACAACATTCGCACAACTACACCCACCATGTCAGCTCTAACTGCTCCCCGCAGCGCAGCACAGCTGTTCTGCGAAGCCAACGCGCATCTGTGGGGCTCCCTGCTCCCGATGGGCACCAAAGAGGGCCTTGTCCGCATCGACCTCTGGCGCTTCAATCCCGTCGTGACACTCGGCCGCAACGCGGACCACAACACTATCGTCCTCCCCGGCTCCTTTGTCAGTGGCAGACACGCGACGATTAGCTGGAACGGGGAGACCGGCGACCTTGCCCGTATCATGCTCCGGGATGAGAGCACGAATGGGACTTGGGTGCGTCCATGTCCAGTGTCTCATTGGTGATGACTGAGCTATTACCAGGTCCAAGGAACGCGTATCCACGCAAACGACCCTCTCGTTGATAACGAGATTCGCCTGCTGGATGGGGTCATCATTGGATTTGGCGCGCCGCTCAAGGTCAACACCGTCGATTGCCCTCACGACTATCGTTCGTCTATCCATTGCCACCTACTTTGGTTCTCCGACGTTGCGTTCAGGTTACAAATTTGTCGACATCGCATCCAGCCTCCCCCGCCCGGTCTACGTCGAGGACATCTACGTCGAGGGCGTCCAACTCGGGCAAGGCGGATTCGGCGTTGTAGCCAAAGCCACCAACAAGGTGACCGGCCAAGTCGTCGCAATCAAGCGCATTCGGTACAAGCAGGCCGCGTATGCCAACACAGATCCTTTGAGCGAGGTCAGTTATACCACCATCTCCAAGTCGCCATTTACCTCTATTAGATATACGCGCTTGACCGGCTTGATCACCCTCACATCGTCAAGTTAATCGACGTCTACCAAGGTCACCCGAACACATGCGAGCTCTGTACACATTCCTCTCGAGTATGTACTCTTCCATCTGAGCTTTCTCTAGTTCTCGCGATGGAATACATGGCTGGTCTTGACCTCGTTGATTACATGAACAAAGAGCTCGAGGAACGTAAGCTCTGGCCGCACGGTCCTGAAGGACGCGGGCTTCGTGAGTGTTTGGCACATGCATGGTCTCGATGCTCACAATACCGGATTTAGCGCAGGAAATTTGCCAGGAAATTGTCTACCAGATGTGCCACGCGCTTGGATTCATGCACGCAATCGGGATTGTTCACCGCGACATCAAGCCCGACGTTAGTTCTTCTTCTCGCTGCCGAACTATTCCCTCAAAAGTCATAGAATATCCTCATTCGTGACTCGGGGAACCTACATGCTCCCTTTATCAAGATCGCCGACTTTGGGCTCGCTCATTTGCAGGAGGATCTAAGCCAACAAATTTGCCTCACGGTATGTGCTTTGTTGGAATGTTTCTGTTTATTCACGCGTCCAGGATCAACACGGATCCGAGCGCTACCTCGCTCCAGAGGTTGACGACCAGACAATTGCGGGTTACGATCATCGGGCTGATAGCTGGAGCCTTGGAATCATCCTCTTCACCATGTCAGCTCTCTGCTATCCTCATCTGCACGTTGCTTACCGCAAAACAGGCTCATCCTCCAGAACCCGTGGGACGGCGATCGTAAAACTGGCGAGCCCCTCCCGCCTCTTCATTGGGCACGCCTCACAACCGAGCTTCTCTCTGCGAATGGTAGTGACACCGCTCAAGCTTGGGCTCTGAATCTAACGCGTTCACAGGACTCGAGTTGCTGCAGATTCTGTTGAGGACGGACGCGCAGCGGCGCGTTTCGCCAGCGGGCTCGCTCAAGCACTCGTGGTTGGCGACATACCAGCCCATCCACGAGGTCGATCGGGCGATTCATTCTCAGTATATCATCTAACAGGCATTTCCCTGGAATCCAGTAGTCGTTCAATAATATGCACGCTCTTATCAGAGGCTGAGCAAGTCATGTTACCGTACATCGCTGGCTTGATAAAATCTAATCGCGTTGTGCGGCAATCAGTCAGTACACGAGAACCCGTCAAACCAAGGTTGTACGGCGACTATGAAGAGCCCTCCGGCTCTCTACAGTCACCTCCCTACCCGGCGCAGCCTAAACAAGGCCAACGTTTTCAAAGCATCTGCGTTGCTGCTCGCTGCTGCTTCGCTCTCTGCTTTCCTCCCTTCTCTCCGCACCAACTCGTTCTCCTCAACACCAAACCCTACCGTAGTCGAATGGAAGGACAATACGTGGCCCATACGCGAGCAGAGTCCCTACGACATATCTACCGACTACCAATACCCCCGTGTCCTCGAATATGACGTCCAAGAAGGCACCTGGCTGCGCTTGGACGTCAGCCCCGCAAACGGAGACATCCTCTTCGATATGCTGGGGGACTTATATTGCATCCCAGCCTCAGAAGTGCCCGCCGCGACCACCGGGCAACCGGCAACAGCGCGTCCCGTGCTGCTAGGTGTCCCACACGACTCCGACCCGTCCTTTTCCCCGTCCGGCGACCGTATCGTCTTCAGAAGTGATGCGGGATTGGGGGTCGAGAACATCTGGGTTCGCCCATGGGATGGGTGTGTTGCAGCAGACCTACGCAACCCAAACGGCGCGGCTGCCTTGTTGGACGCGTTGAGCACCAAGGCCGAAGACGACGCGCTTCTGGCGCGCGGAGTAAAAGAAACTGAGGAGCGCAGGACGCGTCGTCTTGTGCGCGAAGGCAGGGACGCGGCCCAGCGCGTAACGAACGAGTCCTTCCGCTGGGTGTCGGACGCGTCATTCCACGCATCGGGAAAACAGCTTATCGCGACCAAATGGTTTACGAGCTCGCGTTCCCTCGGCGCCGGTGAAGGCTGGCTCTACGATATTCCCGAGCTCGGAGACTTCAAGCCCATCGCTGCCGGGAGCGGTAAACGCGTTCTCGAGCGAACGCTGCCCCGCGGATGGGCGCCGGAGCAGTACGGCGAACAACAGATCGGCCCAGAACAGATTCTCTTTGCTGGGGAGGATACTGTTATTTACAGCAAGAACGTAGTGGACGAACATACTTTCCAATACAGCAAGGGTGCGTAATCACTCCCCTACTTGAGTCTACTAACTCCTGCCATTTTGCTCTAGACGGCCACAAGGGGATATACGCAATCTTTACGCACAACTTGACCAGCCAGGAGACCAAGGAGCTCGTCAGCGCGTTTCCCGGAGGCGCCAGTCGGCCTGAAATCTCCTCGGATAGACGGACACTAGCGTTTGTCCGTCGGGATCGCGACCGGGAGCTGCTTGTGTTCAAGTGAGGCGCTTCTACACTGTTCCACACATGACTGACTAAAACAGAGACTTGAAGACCGGAACAATACGCAACATCTGGGATGGTCTTTCATACGACCTCACGCTCATCTCCGCCCCGATGGGCACCTACCCGTCTTTTGCGTTCACTCCTTCGGGTGACGCGGTCATCATTTGGGCCGCTGGTCAAATCTACTCCGTTCCTATCACCAAAAACGCCCTTGGTGAAAGTATTGCGGACCCATCTCGCTCGCCGGCACCCATCCGTTTCAAAGCCCACATCGAGAAACGTCTGGCGGAAACCCTCACTGCGGAGTTCAACCTCGTTGGTTTCGAGACCGCAGCGACGCAACGTGTCACGGCTTTCAAAGATTTGAGCATCGACGGCGCAGGGAAGCGTGTGGTTTTGCAAGCCGCAGGGGTCTCATACGTCCACGATCTGGGGACCAAATCAGCCACGCGGGTGCCAGTTCTGGATAAATCCGCGGCATACTACTCCCCGTCTTGGGTTCCGGGCGACGACTTCGTTATACATGCCCGCTGGTCGAACACGAATTTCTCCTCGTTCGAGGTCGCGGATATCATGAAACGAAAGGCGTTTGAGGTTGTGGGCTTGCCACTGGGACGGTACATTTCCCCGGTCGTCTCAAAAAGCGGGCGCAAAATCGCGTTCATCAAGTCTGGCGGCGATTATATGACGGGAGAAATTGTCGCGACTGCCGGTGCCGGACTGTACGTTGCCGATATCTCGCTTCCCGGTACTGGCGAACAGGTCGAGATTAAGAACATCCAACTTGCGCCATCCGGGTCCGGCATCGGCTCTGTCGTCGGGGCTCCGGTAAACCTCCGGTTTGCCAGCGAGGATTCTATCCTCGTCCAGTCATATTCCAGCGCTTTTGTGCTCGATCTCGTCGCGGGAACGCAAACCGAGCTCGCTAGCGGCAAGATGTCGACCGAGATCACGGTTAGTTCGACCGAGGCCGGCAAAGGCTACATCGGGTTCGTCGATGGGTACAACATCTACGCGGTCCCAGCACAAAATGTCAAGGATCCTGTGTGGGCGAAACCGAAAAATTCACCACCTGGCCTGGCGAGGATCGGCATAGACGGCGGTCATGACATTACCTGGTCCGCTGATGGCAAAACTGTTCTTTGGCTTTTGGGTAGGTCTTTGTTTTCTATCGCAGCACAATGAAACTGAAAGTCAACAGGTCCGTACCTCCACTCTCTCGACGTGACACAACTCAGCAAGTGCGATTCCGAGATCAAAGCTGACCCGATAACGTATGGCATCGATTGCGTGCAAAAACTCTTGGACGTGCAGGAAATCGTCATTCAATATGAGACGGATATCGCACGACTCAAGAAAGAGGCTGCCGCGCTTAACGCTCAATCTGCTGACGCCGATGCTTTTGTCATTTTTAATGCCACGATCCTCACAATGGCTACGGGTGACCCGAAGCAGGATCTAATCCACAACGGCGTCTTGACTATCCGTGGTGGTGTTATCGAGAGTGTGGGAGGGCCAGAGACGCGGATCCAGCAGGGTGTCGCTGCCTACAACGCACAAGGAGGTGTGTTCTTATTTTCCTTTCTCCTCCGTTATTCATCCGAAGGAACAAAGGCTTTGTCGTGCCCGGTTTCGTAGACGTACACGCTCACTGGAACGGTTTCGCCTTCCTCTATCCTTCTGCATCTTGGGAACTGCAGACCTTCCTTGCGTACGGCGTAACAACGCTCCACAACCCGAGCGCCGACAATGTGGAGGCGTTTGACGAGCGCTTCCGGGTTGAGAGCGGGCAAATTGTCGGGTCGCGCATATTCTCGACGGGAGGTGTCATCTATGGTGCTGGAATTCCCGGGCTGCATCAGGATATTGCGGACGACAAGGAAGCGGAATCAGCGTTAACGAGGCTGAGAGTCGAGGGCGGCATGGGAAGTATTTCATACAAAAACTATAATCTACCGGTCCGGTTCGTATGGTTTTGCTTCTCGGTGAAGGCTAACTTGTACGACAGGGCTTCAAGGCAGCGTTTACTGAAAGCTGCGAGAAAGCTCGGGATGCTTTGTGTTCCAGAGGGAGGAATGAACTTCGATTGGAATATAGCGTACATTGTGGACGGTGAGCGTGGACCATTCGAGGCGATTCGCGTTAATTTCCCCAGGGATGACGACCATCGAACACGCAATCCCAATCCCAGTGCTGTATGACGATGTCATGACTCTTTTTGTTGAGAGCGGCACTGGATACACGCCGACCCACATCGTCACCTACGGTGGTCCCATGGGTGAGCAGTACGTTTGGGCTCACGAGGATCTGCCAAATGACCCCAAGTAAGTTGGTGAAATTCGCTCAGTATCGAGGCTGACGCGCCGGCGAAAGACTCCGAAGATTCATCCCTCATGCAAATCTGAATGATCTTGTTGAGACAACGTCGCGTCCAGACAATTGTAAGGCCATATTCGTTTTGTGGGCGCAACTGATGGCTGTCATCGGAAGCGTTCCAGCATTTCAACACTTCCGCCTCGGCTGCCAAGATGGTCCATAACGGCCTGAAGGTGAATATAGGCGCACACGGAGAGAATCCGCTGGGTGTTCTTTATCATGCGGAAATGTCCTTTGCGAAAGCGGGTGGCTTGTCGAACTATGAGGTATGCTCCGTTTGTAGTTCCGCTCCGAGCCAGGACTGAACGTCGGAAACGCAGACACTTGAGGCGGCAACGGCGTCTGGTGCAAAGACACTTGGCCTGTGGAGCTCAATCGGTTCACTCTCTCCCGGAAAACTTGCGGATCTAGTGGTGTATCCTCCCGGCTTGAATCTGCTCGAGGAAGATATTTCGCAGACGAGGGATATCAGGATGGTGGCCCGGGGAGGTCGGTTCTATGATGCGAATACGTTGGAGGAGGTGTGGCCAGTCAAGGGAAGACGGGAAGGGGAGGCCGCCGCTGAACGCTGACTAGAAGGGAAGAAACGGAGTCAAACAGCAGCGAAGGGGTTGGTATTAATACACGTGGTATAACATTTTTCCGCTACAAAAAAATTCCAGGTCCGTGGTCATGTCGTGTCGTTCTGCGGGTGTTGAGAATGGAGAGGAAGATCCGGGTGGACGTACAGGCAAGATATTCAATGGGATGCAGGCGCCTGCTCGTCGATCTCCATTTCGCGCTCCTGCTCGTGCTCGAGACGCTGGCACTCAAGACAGTCCGCGCGCAGGTCGGCGGATGATTTCTTTTTGTGGAGCGTGCGTGGACGCGACGATGAAGGGGAGGTGGGTTGCGTGTCGATCGCTGCGGTGGCAACGTCAAGGTCGAGGGAGGTAGGAGCAGCAGACATGAGTGGTCGTTAAGAGTGGAGGTCAACAGATAGGGTTTGTTGGAGTGGGCGTTGGTGCGCCCTTTTATATGAATCCCGTTTGTTCGGCGTTATGCCCGAATTTGTTGGTGTGTCCATTGTGGCTAGATCCGAATGAGGCACTGTTCGATTGGGCTGGTCCAAGCGTCGAGAGCGTGTCAGACCCAGGACAATGAAGATTATCTGCTTCCAGTCTGCCTGCCATCCTCTGCCGAACATGGCTGTTGGTCGCTTGGGTTGGGTGGTTCCTCAGGCCTCAGGGGTGAACTTCCCTTTTTGGCCACATCACAGCTCTTGAACACGTACGCCGACCATGGACGATCTCATTCGCGAGGTGAAGAAGATCCCGCCAGTAACCCGGCTCGTCCTGCTCTCGTCGCTCGGGGTTACCGTACCTTGCATGCTCCACATGATTTCAACGTACCATGTCGTCTACTCGTCTGCGCTCGTCGTCAGAAACCTCGAGGTATGTCCGCCTTCCTTCTACTACACAACAGGAACTCACTCTCGCTAGATATGGCGCATTTACACGTCCTTTTTCTACGGAGGCGGTGGGTTGGGGTATATCTTTGGTATCCGACCTTTCCATAAACTTGCAACATTTCGCTGACCACCGTAAAGACCTTGTAATGATATAGTTCGTTACATTCGTCCCCCAATGGCGGCAGACTGACTCTCTCAGCCGCACGATGGACCAACTCGAAACAACACCTTACAGAAAGAAGTCCGCTGACTTGGCCTGGCAACTCCTCGTCTCCGCTGTCGGGATATTTGTGTGTCGCGTCGCTATCCTATGTTGTTCATCTTTTGACGCGCCTCTAGGTAACATCCATTCCCCTCCGGTCCCCATATCGAATTTTCTGGCGCCCACTCTGCCTCGCAATTGTCTATATCGGTTCGCGTCTCGCCCCGCTTGGTGCTCAAACCAGCATTTTTGGCCTCGTCACGGTCCCTGTCCGGTACATGCCCTACATCATGCTTGCGTTCGACGCTCTCTCTGGCCCGGAGGCTATCGCGACAGCCCTTCCGGGCGCCATCATCGGTCACCTTTGGTGGTGGGGCGTCTGGGGTAGTGCCATTGGCGGTGGTGGCGGAATACTTTCATACTGGGCACGCGCGCCGAGGTGGTTTGCGGACTGGATGGGTCAAGAGAGGACCCATGTCAGCGACGGCCCAGGTGCTGGTGTCGGCTCGGCCAACGCAGGACGAGGCGTGCAGATCATTCCGCCGCGGAGGATGGCCGATGACCCGACTCCCGCTGGTCCAGCAGCCACCGGATACAACTGGGGACGCGGAAACAGATTGGGAAACTAATGAGAACGCGGCTTCTTGCAATTGTAAAATGTACATACAACAGATGGGTATCTCCTCTGTTCTTACTGAGTCGGAGCCTGCTCCTTGTCCTCCTTCGATTTTTCGTCAAGATCGTCAATCTTCTCCGTGCTGTGAATGGTCGACATCGAGTCTGCTCGCGCTAGACGCTCGACGTGATACTGTTCCGCCGTTTCGCTTCGCTCAAGTGTAAACGGCGTGATTCCGCCACGTACAAAGAGCGACATTCGCGCGGGGGCGGGGCGCGCAGTGCCAAACGACAACGGCAGTTGCTGCGTGTCGGGGAAGAACCGACGCTTCGCATGGAGTAAGAGGACGTTTGCGAGACCTGCGCCGCGTTGAAGCTGCGGGAACTTATTATAAGCTGATGCACTCACCCGTTATGTTGAAAATAATCGCGCATATAATCGTTAGCCAATAAGGCACATTGGCGCCAGCGAAAGACGACAGCCTCGCGAGGCTTATAGGGATGAGGATGATACTGTACATGACTGGGAACCACACCATGTGCTGGACGGCGTCGAGCATGGTGTAGTCAATGAGGTCGCGCCGCAGAGAGACCATCCACGCCTCTTCTTGTTTCGGGAGGAAGCGCAGTTTCCAGCGATTGTTCTCGCGGACCAGGTCGCCTCTCATGCGGAGGATTATAGCTGTGTAAAGAAAAAAGCAGGTCCCCGCCGAGATGTATTCCTGGAAGTTAGGCGCGGTCAGCGTTAATCTGCTGTTCGGGAAAGGTGTAGTCGTTCGGGCGAGGGTGGGACGCGGTCGCGGGGGGCGATGGAACGAAGCGACTTACCAGAAAGTATTCCAGGAATATCTGCTCCTTGGGATACTCTTCAGTTATCCAGCACCACGCTCCCGATATCCCAAAATATGGTCCCTTCTCTGGGCGTTGAATTGCTAACGGCCCGATGATGACCACAAACACCACAAGCGTCCAGCCGCATATGATGGTAGCCCAGAAACCGACGCGCGTCGCTTGCGTGCGGCGGAAAAGCAGGTTGAACAGGTGTACGGATAGCACCAGGTACCACAGCGCAGTCGCAATGTTTCCGGCTTGCTTTATTCCACCTAGGCAAGGTGTTGAAAGGGAATGCTGACTTGTGGGCCGTGCGCGTACCTTGTGCACCACATAACAGCGACGAGTCGTCTACTCCGCGTTCTGCAGCCCACTTGATGTTCAGAGAGGTCCCGAACGCTTGGATCGCGTTAGCGAAGAGGAGTGACCGAAAGTAGCCGTTAATGTGCGTGTTCTTATAGTTGCGAAGACGGAACGAAGGAGTCTGAGAGGGCCGTGAGCTGCTGAACGTCGGAGAAAGGAACAAAGCGAACGAGGAAATAGATGACAACCGCAAGGAGGGATACAACGGCCGCTATTGAGAGGAGCTAGTAGAGTTTGGTAAGTCGACGAATAGTAGGTTGCAAACGCGTACGATAACGCCTGGAAGCTCGGAGTAGGCCATTGTCGAATTCGAACGAGGAGATTACGCGCAGGATCGTCGCCGTTCCCTCACCGGGAGGAAAAAAGAGAACCAGCCAGGAGGAGGTGTTGTTGGAAGTACAAGAAGAAGAGCGTTGGATACGAAAGAGAGACCGCGGCTATTTAGCGCGCCGAGTTGGCCCTGAGCCGAGATTGTACATATACGTATTCCCAAAGCAACGTTGTTGATCTGCTGCAGGGCAGGACGGAGATAGGGAAATATCACTGACACTGGCATGGGCGGGATGAGGTGGGACCAGTTCTGGAGCAAGCGAACTGAATGTTAGCCATCCAAGAGACAAATGAACGAAGAAATATACTAACGACCTGCGGAAAAGCAGAGAGCTCGAGCATAAAGCTCAGAGTGTGGGGACCATCGAATTCCCTGAGCAAGATGATGATCGCGTGCGGACTGGCATACACTGAAGATAGCGGGAACAGCGCGCGGTGCCAAGTCTACATCTGTGCGAGAAACGCGCCGCTGGTGCCTTGTTGCTGGTATTTGTTTGCAGGATCGCACAGCGAGGACGATGGAGGTTGAGAAGATTCAAGAAACTGTAACCGCGTTTTGTTCTCGACCATCATGGCCCTTATCCGTCCTGCAACTCCAGACGATGTCGTGGGTCTCCTACGACGCGCAATAAACTACACCGCACTCAACCATGTACAAGGATCATATTCTGCGACTCATTATTGAACTGGCCACCTTCGAAAAAGAACCGGACTCGGTCAAAGCTACGCCTGAACTTGTTGGTCTTTTCTGCCTTGTCCTGGTTTTGGATCGTCTATCTGTGCCCCAGCTGCGCAAGAATCTTTTCGAGACGCCATACGCTCACGCACTGCTCGCATTCCCGTCCGAGGACCAGAACACGAAACCTGTTGGTCTTGCTCTCTACTTTTTCAACTTTTCTACATGGACGGGACGCCCTGGGCTCTATGTACGTTCCAAGAGAATGATTTTTGTGTGTGTAAACTGCTGTGCAGTTAGAGGACCTCTACGTTAGCCCGGAGAGTCGAGGAACCGGTGCGTAGGACGATGCGCTGATTAATATTCAGCTGGATCATCTCGATATTGCAGGACTCGGCAAGGCACTGTTCGCTGAGCTTGGTAAAATTGCGCAGGAGAAGAACTGCGCCCGCCTCGACTGGAACGTTCTCAAGGTTGGTGGTGATAGTGGAACGTACCCAGCTCATGGAGCGGTTCAGTGGAACCAACCTGCGATCGATTTTTATGAGAAAGGACTGAAAGCAAAGTCCATGTCGGAGTGGATGGGTATGCGCCTGGAGGAGCAGGGTATCGCGAATCTGGCGAGGGGCGTTTGAGGTGGTCCGTGCGCTCCATTATGTGATGCTATATATCAGCCATCACAATTGTGACACGAAATTTTGCTGGTTGCTTTCCTTCTTCCACTTCCACCATCCCCAATCCAAATCCAATCCAAGTCCTTTCAAGTCCCCTTCTCCCTTCTCCCGCGTGTACCTCTCCCTCCACTGGCCTATTTCTGCCCACGCAGCGCTTACGCATCCACTCTGCAGTGGTTCTGGTGACGGCCAAAAGCATCGCATTCTGCGCGCCTAATCAACGCGCAGAAGGGCTCCTTTGAGAAGTGGTTCTCTCTTTGGTTGGAGAGCCATGGTTTATACCGTGCCCTACATGCCCTATGTAATATTCGATACAGCTCAATGCAACAAATCCTTATTGGAGAACGGTCCTACGTGCGGCGCGGGCGGCGAGTCCAGCTGCATCATGGTGAGCAAGTCGAATACGATGTCTGCAGCCGCAATGCCCGTAATATCGGCGCTGTCGTATGCCGGCGCGACCTCGACAATGTCCGCCCCACTTTTTCGTGTCAGCATGCGGTCCAGCGGCCACCGAACTCTTACACAAAGTTTAATCCGGAGAGGCCCCGGAGAATGCGCTTGACTTCGCGGGGGGTCCATCCGCCGGGCTCAACCGTACCAGCTGGGATTCGCAATTAGAAGACGTAGACGCCAAAAAGGGACTTACTAGCAGGAGCAAAGCCGGGGTCTGAAAAATGGTGAGCAGGTTACCTTGTGCATTGCGGTGACTTACCGACAACGTCAATGTCGAGACTAGACGCGCTTGAGCTCTTGGCTACTCACAACGACGCGACACACCTCAGGTAAACGGCGCTATCCGCAACACGCTCACGAATCTTCTTGATAACATTCACAATCCCGTAGTCGTCAATGTCTTCGGTCGTAATCAGCTGGAAGCCAACATCGCCATCGTGCTGTAGGTCCGCCTTGCTCTGCAAGAAAAAGCTCAGTGTGGACGTCTGGAGACCGAACAACGCCTACCATGTGGCAGCGAATGCCTCCGTGAATCGACGTGTTGGTCATTAAACCTTCCTCCGCCGCAATGGCGAAGAAAGATCCGTGGCTAGGGTCCCCGGTGTTGGGCCATGTATCCAGATGCGCGTCGAAATGGATGACACTGTAGGCGCAGTTCAAATCAGGTACGAGGACAAACCAAATGATAGCAAACGCGTACCTAACAGGACCGTAGACCTTATACAAAGACCGTAAAATGGGCAGGACCTGGAAATACGCGCTCAGACACGCGTTCCAAGGCAAAAATCGACAACAAACGATGGTATGATCGCCCCCCAATGTAACGAGGCGCGGGTGTTCTTTACCGTCCAGCGCAAGCGCCGCAGTACGCGACTTGTACGCGTCCGACGTGCCTCCGTAGACCGGGCGCTGAAGGAGCGTCGAATACGCCGCTTCCATCTGGTCAATGGCTTTCAGGTTGTTGAGTGCCGAGAGGGGAACCTTGGACGCGTTAAACGGACGCGACAACGATCCAGACAGAGGTGCTCACGTCTCCGCAGTCCAGCAACGACGCGCCCGCTTCTTCGGGGCTCATTCCGCCCCAGGAAAGAGTCCCGCGCCCGGTACCCTGACGGCGCGATCCTGCCCGTATGGCAAACGGCCCGAAGCGCGCGCCGGGTCGATAGCTCGTAGTCGTGTCGAATGGAAATCCGATAATTCCTGTCCTACATTAGCAGCAGAGCCAGAAGCAAGAGCCGATACCAACCAATGTCGAAGAGGGCGGTACCGTCGTCCAAGCAGCGGGTGTATGGGAGGTGCGAGAAGGAGAGCGGGCCGGTGTAGCTAGACATGGGCGATAAACATGTAGGCAGGAACAAGCAGACGGAACACACCCCATATCGACCTGCGGGCCGTACTTGGATGTCCACTCCTCCTTGGAGACGTCGATGTTGACGACGTCCATGAGCGGCTGCTGCTCAACAAAGTGCGCGTTGGCGCCTGTTCGAGCGAGGGCCAGAGCGACGAGGACGGCGGAGAGCATTCGCGTGTGCAGGAAGAAGGCGGAGACCAAGGCAGCTCAGGTTTTTGTTATCGTCGAGAGATTGCGAATCATTGGAGAGATATGTTGCCGGCGGCCGTAGATAGACGTGTTCTGTTATCTGGTGGGCGGACCTGGGTAGGAACGCGTCGAGAACGCGTCGAACGCGCTGATGAAAGCGGGTAACTTGAACACGCTCATTGCTCCTTGACCATGTCCATATCGCGCTTCAAACTTGTCTTCTTCGTCCCCACCACAAATGCCCGCGCAGTCTTGGACCACCTCTTTGATAAGTTTCCAAAGGCCGTAGGGAGGATTGGCAACTATGAGAGGGTCGCCTTTTCAACCCGTGGAACAGGTCCGGTTATTCAAGCTATCCCACAAATCGCATGCTCAAAAAATCGGACAGGCCAGTTTCGGCCTGCGGCCGGCGCAAATCCGGCCATCGGCAAAGTCGCATTCCGCCAGGATATATTTTGACCATTAACCTCGTCTCACAAGGTCGGAGAGCTTGAACTCGTAGAAGAGGATCGCATCGAGGTCGTGGTTTCGGACAACATCCAGCAAGTCGTTGAGGAACTCAAGAAGGTGCACCCGTATGAAGAGGTGGCATACGATGTGTTCAAGCTGGAGAACCTGTGAAACAACTGCAATAACATACACTCTAGACATTTGGTTAACAATTATCATTGGTAAACAGCCCGCGTCCCCGCATTTTAGAAATCCAAGTACCATCGCAGCCTCCGCGTCTCTAATAAAATTGCGTAAGTATGGGTAGGGTAGGGTATCTTTGCTTCTTGTTTTCAACTCGTTTGCTTTCTTGTCCGTTGGGAGGGCGTTACAACATGTACCGGGTCTGCGCGTGCGGGTAGTGGAGCATGAATGGTCGCGATATATATGATGGATAGCTACAGTTTTCAACGCAAAACTTACGCAGATATGACGAGGAGGCGTGAACGGGTAGACAAAGGGCGCCACCAGCGCCTACTTTGGCGCCTTTGCTATCTCACGCGCAGCCTTGATGAGCGGCGCAAGCGTGCGCAAAGGCTCGCTCAGCGCAAAGAACGGGTGCTGAAGCAGCTCGGTCGCACTGGGCCGCTTCTCGGCGTCCACCTCCAACGTCTTTGCAAGGTAGTCGCTGAACATCGCCGAAAGACTTTCTGGGTTCGCAATCGTCGGCGTGCCGTTGGTCGCGATCAGGTACAGGGCCTTGAGCGGGTTCTGGTTGAGGTACGGTGGCTCGCCTTCAATCATTTCTAAATGAATGAAACGTCGGTTAAAAGCATAAGATGAAAGGAGCGTGGGCACGGACCGATAGCCATGATTCCGAGCGACCAAATATCGACCTTGGGGCCATACTCTTTACGCGTTACCACTTCGGGAGCCATCCAGTATGGCGTCCCGACCATCGTAGTGCGCTTAGCATGTGCGGGATCGGAAATCTGAGCACAGAACCCAAAGTCGGCTGCGGCAGTCGTTCAGGAAGCCGTTAATTAATAAGGAGAAAGGCGTACTCAATTTGATGTCTCCAACCATACTGAGCAGGACATTGTCGCTCTTGATGTCGCGATGAATGACGCCGTGGCGGTGGAGGTGCTGCAGACCCTGAGCCGTCTCGCGAGACACGGCGGCGATTTGGCCTTCCGTCATTAGGTTGGCGGTAACGACGTCTGTTAGGGAGCCGCCCTCCATGTATTCCATGACGACCCAGAGATCGTTCTTGTAAAGGAACGAGTCGATGTAGTTGACGATGTTGGGGTGTCGGGACGACCGCATCACGAGGATTTCGTTGATAATGAGGTCCTTCTTGGGCTGCTTGTCGAGGTCCATCTGTTTGATGGCGACGCACAGATTGGTGCCTACTTGGTATGCGGTGTAGACACCTCCGGACGCACCCTGCCCAATCTTGACCAGGTTCCGGTACAACCGCGTCGGGTCCGCGTCGGTGCATATCTGCTGCAGCCGACGCACAATGTCATTGTCCTTGTCCTTGTCTGCAGGCTTCTTTTCCCGTCGTCGCGGAGTAGCTCCAGTAGCACCCGCCTTGGCCAAGAGACGCCGCCGCGGCGCTAGGCTGCGGCGGCGCCCGTGGAGCGTTCTGGCGCAACGGCAAATCGGTCGCGGACGATCCCGGCGATGGCTTTGGCGTGCCGGTGCTCGGAGTGACTGAAGCCGAAGGACCGGGTTTGGGCTGGCCAGGGGGTCGATCGCGGGTAGTATTAGCGCGCTCAACGGATTTGGCCGCTGGTTTAGATGGTGTACGTTGAGACGTGGAGCGGTCGAGGGCAGGCGAGACGGGAGTAGGAGGGGTAGGGGCGGGACGATATGCAGTGGGAGCGGGGGACGAGACGACGGCAGGAGTCTTGTTTGGAGGAGGGGGAGGAGAGCGCTAAGGACGCGTTGAGCGGAAAAAAACTTGCGATGAAAGAAACACACTGGATTGTGAAAGTCACTCTCGGCCGGAGGCATGTCATTGTAGGCGCCCATAGCACCGAGCTTGTCCCAGCTGCTACCCTGGCCCTCCTGGTAGAACTTGACGATCTCCATGACTGCTTGGGGGTTCTTCTCCTGCTCTGAGCGGGAGATGCCGCTCTCCTGGAGCAGTTGCTGCCATTCCTTGGGTAGACCGGTGAACTCGCCGGTGGAAGAGTTGAAACCGACGTGGGTGAGGTGCACAGGGTCGTATGGAGTACTGATCTCGGGGCGCTTCGTCGTGTTGAAGATGAAGCCCAACACCGACTTTTTGCCCTTGGACGAACTAGTGCCGCTACGCGACCGCAGCGTCGGGGTGTTGGACTCGCCGGGAGTGGGAGGGAGCTGTTCCTGAGGATCGGCGTAGAACTGGTGGTCTGTGTGGACGACGGGGGTGGACAGACGACGGGGCTGTGGTTCGCCGAGGATGTCGTTGAGGTTTGCGGTATTGGCTCGGGAGGGGCGAGGAGGTGGGGAGGCTGCCATGGACTGGCTAGCGAAGGGGTCGGCGTTGAGGGACAGTTTACGGGATCGTGGTGGTTGTTTGTGGAGAAGAGTGGAAGCGGTCTTCTGAGGCGGAGCGGGAGCTGGTCTGGAGGGCTGTATGAAGGTACTCTGCAGAGTACTTTGCCACTCCTACTGGCTGTAAGTGACTGGGATAAAGCAAGAATTCCGACTTGCTTGTACGCTCTCGCGACTTGGTCGCGCGGAAGTCATATGAAACGCGGAGACAAGCAACGTTCTATAGCCTACAACACTTATAAACTACATCTTCAGAAATACTGGCCCCACCCTACCCACAACAGTCAGTATTTGGCGTTCTCTGAGTTGGTCAAACGTACCGGGCCACATCGTCGCCAGCGTCGTCTCGTCCGTGGCTTCCGCAATCAGCTCGTTCACCATGTACTCGACGCTCATCGATTTGTCCAGCTTGCGTGCGACGCCGGTCAGCGCACGGTCCGCTTCCTCCTCCGCATTCCCGCTAGCAAGATCAATGCCAATATCGCTCAGCATCGGTCGCGATGCCCCTTCTTGAACGTTCTTGAGCTTGATTTCGCTCGCTGTCCAAGAATGCAGCGGATCGTGCTTGAAGACCTCGAGCACCGTCAGAATAACTTCCGATCCTCCCTCTCGCAAAACTCGTAGCGTCTCTTCCGCGCATCGCTGGAACACGCCTTGCGTCCCCATCGACCCCATCCCGTCTACGATGTCCGCAGTCATCCGGAACGGAACACGCTCCGGTACCGAAAGTAGTTTGCCCTGATCAAAAGCGATTCCAAGGTCGATATGGACCACTTCTCCCGTCGACGTATCGATGAGGATGTTGGAGCAGTGCCGGTCCCCGAGCCCGAGCACATGGCCCACAATGGAGGTCGTTGCGACGCTTCGCGTGTACGCTAGCCGCATCGTGAACCAGGCCATAGGTGTCTTGTGTTTTTCCGTGAAGAAATGGCGCATCACCGGACGGAAGCGGGCTTTGACTGCTCTGAAGTTGGCCAGGTATTTTTCGGGGACGGGGTTGTGTCGGTGCTCGTCATGGAATGTCTTCAACTGCATGTACGCTTTACCGGCGTCCATGTCGGTTGGGTGGTACCTGTGGTCGCGTTAGCTTATCGCAAAACATAACCAAACATCTACCTCGTATGTGCCGGCGAAATCCACGTGTTCAACGGCGTCGTATTCGTCACAAACTCCAAGATACCGGATTGCGCGCCAAGGGGGACGATATTGTAGCCGCGGACGTTCAGCGACCGCCGACTCGTCTCGCGATCGCTGCCCAGCACGAAGTTGCACAATGAAAACACCTGCTCCATCACGGCGTCCTGCCGCAGGTCATCGTTCCCTTCGCCTTTGAACTGTCCAACCTCAATAAACGTCTCACAAGGCAACAACCACTTACCAACTGTTTGTACTGGTTTCCGTCGCGTCCAATACACCGCGTTATCTTGGGCAAGTTGATTCCTCCCGCCGTCTCAAAGTTAGTGTCGAACTTATCAATGAAGACGCAGTCCTTGTACTGTAGTGTCTTGTCCAACGGCGTTGTACAAGTCATGACCGGAACCTCGACGTTACGAACTTTGCGGATGACCATCTCGGACGGAATGTTGCGGCTTTTGCTATGACCTGCCCTCGAGTTGCCAGGGTCGAGAGAGGTTCCCTTGATCGCATGCTTGGCCCACTGCATGCACGCGGTCGCAACCGTCTCGATGTCCTTGAGGCGCTTCGTGCACGCAGGGATCCCCCGCAGCCGATGGAAGATGTTGGATGCAGCGGCGGCACGACAGGTCGCTTGAGGAGTAGAGGGAAGCGATTGTCGACCAGACGTCCGACGAGTACTAGGCTGCTGCTCCTCGATCGGGAGGAGACTGAAGACCTGGTAGATGCTGTGGAAGGGATGTTCCATGCACATACGGAGCACAACATCCTGCAGGTTCTTTTGGTTCTTCGGTGTTTCATTGCCTGATCTCGAGATGCGTGCGGAGAGTTGATGCTATCGCAGTTGGCGTCAACAGACATAAAGCGTATGGATGTGGAGATATTACCGCAAGAAAAACAAGTTTCCAGGATGGTGTCCTCGCCAGCGCTCGACTAACTAGTGCCTGGAACTCTACTCGCGCCTCATTGAAGTTCTCGAACCATAAAGAACAAAGGCGGATGGCGCCATCGACGTCATGATCTTCGGACGCAGCCAGCGCACGAGATTGCATCTTTATCGCCTGGTCTAGGAAGTTGTCGCGTGCTTGGAGGTGCTTTTTGTACGACGCTTCGTCCCACTCGATCCGCTTTGTAACGTCTTGGATGCGCTTGGATTCGCGACTCTCTCCCTGTGTTTGGCGGTGTTGAAGCTCTCGCTTCTTTCGCTCGACGTATACCTTCCATCGAACAACGTCCTTGGAGCTTTTGACGATCTTGTACTGGTGCTCGGCGAAAGTTGCGTACTGCCGATAAACGGCGGCATGGGGCGCAGAGAGGTGCTTGGAGTCGATGGCATTCAGCAGAGCGGCCGCTGGATTGAAATACTGTGCGCTTATTTCGGCCGGTGATTCGAGGCAAGCCTCTGCCATCCATGTACCCTATAATGTCCTTAAGAGATAGTCACGCGTTATGTCACATGTGACATACCAATCTACCGAGAATGATAGCCCGTTCTGCCGGTGGCAGGCCGCTGATGTCGAGGATTTTCAAAGAGTTTGCGGCGAGCTTCTCCTCCTTTTGCAACCGCAGCACGTTCGCAAACTCAATAGACACCTCCAGTGAGCTCGTCTGCTCCAGAGATTGTGCACGAACAACCGAGTTGAGCGCGATTTGGGTCTGTTGTGCTTGTCGAGCTCCTTCCGAAAGCCGCAGTAGACACGCCTTCTCCACCTCAACCAAAGTCTTGCCTAGCGGCGTAACCATGTTGCCGATCTGTTGCCGCTCCTCCCGTCGTCGAGCAGACCGAACGAGCGCCATCCGTGTCGCCATAATGGTCTCGAAATCAGAAAACCTGAAAAATCTCAAATCAGGTTCCATGAGAACGCGACCTCACGTACTCAAAGCCAGCGCCAAGTTGCGCGAACGACGCCCAGTCCACGGAGTTCGGTTCGCGCGAGGAGAGGCGGGCTTGGGTCTCTGTTTGGAACCAGTGCGAGACTTGGTTGAGACACATAAGACTCTGCATCGCGTCCCGTATCTCGGTCAAGTTCTCCGAGCCCAACAAACGAAGTCGTTCCATTTCGCTGTAAAGGGATTGATGTACGACCGCTTGGATCGCCTGAGGGCTGCGGGCGCGATGAACGGCGCGCAGAGCGTTATACAGCGAAACGCCGGGGCTGCCTTCACCAGTCTGCTCAGGAAGATCCCAAGTCTCGGTCCGCCAACCCAGCTGGTACGACATATCCGCTTTCATCCCTCCCAAGGTCGACTTTTGCAGCGTATCCATTGCGAGATGGTGAAAGCCAAACGAATGGAGAGCCTGCAACAAGCCGCCGGCGGCTTCAGCGCTGGTTCGACCCGTCTCCAGCGTGGCGCTGTGGAACTGGAAGGCCTTATTCCACTGTTTCTCGTGGTGTAGTCGTTTGATGATGAACTTATTCGTGTCGCGCGCATTGATGCCGTAGAAACCATCCGGCTCGTCGATGTGCGAGTATATTTCGTACAAAATATCCTCGACGCCGAGACGAACGTTCGTAGAGTCATCAGCAAGCCATTCCGGACACGGATAGTCGGTAGCGAGCTCGAGGAAGAGAAACGAGGTCGTATAAGCGCCACATGCGAGCGCCTTCTCTGCTAGCAAAGTGTAGTCGACGGCCAACCATTTGTTATACGCGAGGGCATCACTCTTGGTGCCATGCGTTTTGACGAACGGAGGGTCGAAGTTGCGCAGATGTAGAACGATGTCGACGATGGATCGGGCGCAAGAAGTGCTTGTTGTGGGGGAAAGAAGGGTGTCAAAAAAGAACTTTGAAAGTATCTTCCGACACGGCATTGAGTCGATTGGTTTTCCCGAATACTGCTGCCGTTCGGCGCCCAGAATCGAGCGAACCAAGACGGGTAAAGCATCCTCTGTGAAGGTTGGGTCGGATTTGAGGATGGGGTAGAGCTGGGCGTAGAAGGATTCGGAGGAGGCGAGGATGTCACTGAGCAAGATCGCCAATGCGCTCACCCAACGAGGAAAGTCGTCAGCAGCCTCGCGGAAACGGACCGACTCAAGCTCGTCCAGGGAACGACTTGGTCTCGAGTTGGGAATACGCGGGTACGCTTCGAGATAACCAATCTCGTCCTCGTAGCCCGGAGGAAGCGAGTTCCACTGGCTTGCAGGCATAACGGAGAAAATCTGCCGCAATGTGCGATATGCCATGTGAGACTGCACAGAGTCCCTATCTTCAAGCATGGAAAAGAGGCTTTGGATGATCCATTCCTGGGGATTGGACAGCAGAGGGTCTGTTTGTCGATGTCCGCCGCGCATATCAGTCACGAAACTGGTTATTTGTCCTTGGTGCATTTCGACAAGGCCAGCGAACGCGTCGATATCCTCCATTTGAAGTTGGTCAGAGGGTGGAATGCACTCGCGTAACCGCCAGAAGTCGGTTGTGGCGAACTGGTCCGCATCATGTTCGCCGAGGATGGCATGGTTTTGTAGTTGACGCGCCAACCGAAATTTGTTCGAAATGATGCCAGCATCGCTCAAGACACTCGAGAGACCACCCAGCGAGATTCCGCTCACTAGTTCGGCTAACTCAGGCGACGGAGTGTACGGCCAAGCAGACAACGCTCGCGTTATCGAAGGATTGTTCGCCAACGCAAGCACCTGCGCGTCGATCCAGACACGGAGCTCATCTCCTAAAGCCTTAAGGTATTCCGAGGGACTTTGCGAGTAGTCGTTGGCAAAGCAGCATATACGAATGAGGATGTTGGCGAAACGAGGGCTATCGGTTGGCGTCTCGGACTCGCGTAAAACCGAAAACGCCCACTCCAAGATCGATTGTCCAGCTCTCGCCAGCTCCGACTGAGCGAGCAGGGAAGTCGCTCCGCGCAGAAGAACTTGCAGCAGAGCCGGTTGGCGGAAGCACTCGTGCCGAAGCGCCACCCAAAGGGAGAGCGCGTTCACAAGCCTGAGCTGTTCGTTGATCAAGATGGATTGGTGGACCTCGGCCAGCAGCGCCAAGGCAACATGATATGCCGTCGCCGTCGCGTCCGAGTCGGGTACGACGCCGTCGAACCAAGCCAGTGCATCGAGAATGTTCTTGCACGGGAATGCCGGGGCTTTAGGCTCGTGTGGCGTGAACGTCTCGTTGCGCCGATGCCGAACGAGAGCTTGGAATGTCTGTGCCGTTGCCTGCTTGGAGTCGACCGATTGGAGCGCCATCATGATCGGGCCGTCGGGTAGATAATCCTGCTCCCGGATAGCGCGAACAAGGTACGCAACGATTCCATCGACATTGGTTTGGATAAGGACGTCGAAATCGGCGTCGTTGAGATGTCGACCGTCAAGCCGTCCCAAAAGCGCATCTTTGAACTCGTCGTAGCCACTGAGCGTTCGGCCCGTGTTATACGTTTGCAACATATCGTAGCCAATAATGTCGACAAAACATGTCCGGAGACCGTCAGCTTCGGTTATCCGTAAAACATTGCAGAACGAGGAGAAAGCTTTGCGTCCGCGAGCAGCGGCCTGTTCTCGTGTCTCTCCGTCGCTCGATTGCGGATAGCCCACCAAATCTGTCGGAGCATAAAGTCGCAAAGTCGCCTCCGCGAGTTCTCGACGGTCCTGATATCCAACGAGGGAGTGGGGCAGCTCGAGAATGGTTTTCCGTGTCTTGTTTTTGAGAGTGTGGGCGATAGTGAAGCTGTACGACTCCAAAAGCGCGGAAACGCGAGGGAGATGGAGGCGCTGGCTGACGCGGCGAAGGATCAAATAGATATGTTCTCGGAAAACGGGCGTGTAAAACGCAATCTCGATCAAATTCCAATACGCGGGTCCACGAGCAGCGGAGCTGACAATCATGGCATTGCCGAGGGAAAGGAGACGAGTGAAGACCTGCTCTGGACTGGCAAACGATGAGAAACACCAACGACGAGAACATGGGCGCTTACTTGTCCGTCTCTTTGGAGTAGGACTCCAAAAGCGGTTGATATAGGGCCTTGATATTGGCATTCATGGTCCGACGCGCAGTGAGAATGTTGACAACCAGAGAAGCAGTCCGAAATCGCACGCGGATGTCCTCATCATGGTTCATCATCTGCAGGAGAAAGACCGGAGTACGTTCGTCCGGAGCATCTGTGTGGAACCAGCGCAGCGACTGAGGGTCAGCATCCAGATACTGATCGTAAAATTTCGCAAGCCCTTCTCGCGCGCGCCACGAGCGAATGAAGGTCCTCCGTGAACCTGCATCCCCACCCGCGCCACCAACGAGGGATGTGCTCAACCACGCGTTCAACTGCCGCGTCATTGTCGCTACTCCCCCGGTAGAGTTGATCCATAGCTGGAGTGTTGCGTCCAAGTAAGCAATGACAGTGGATTGTGCGATAGCGCTGCGAGCGAAAAATCGGTCGCGGAGTAGCGTCCCGCCTATGAATCGCAAAAAACGTTCGTAGTCAGGGATGCTGAAAGCCACGGTACCGGTTTTGATGCGAGAGATGTAAACGCCGAGCAAGATGAAGGGCCGATGGGGGATGGAGTCGAACTCATTGATGGATTGGAAGACTAAGTCGGTCAGTTCGGAGTCGTTTGTGGGAGTGTTGGAATCGGAGCGGCGGGCGGGGATGACTATAAGGAAGGAGATGCAGACATCCGCGATGTAGCGTATGTCGTTCATGCTGCTCCTACCGCCAGAATCGGCTGAGCGAATATACATGTCAAAACCATCGTCTCCCTGCAAAAAGAGCATGAGTCCTAAATAAGACGGCAAGAAGGCGTCTGACATTGTTGGTGCTATTATTGAGTCCAGCAACTCGGCGAAGAAGATCGCGCATGACCGGAAATACCGCATTGAAGCAGTCTTGAACCTGTTCAATATTAATAGGGCAAGAACCCAGTAAAGTCGGCTCACATCTGCGCTCTTGCAAATCATAACCTGCATCTCTTCTCTGCGTGTGGCCGTATCTTCTGTCCGTGCCACAGCAGCCGAAAAAGCATCGGTCTTTACACCGGAGCTCAAGTCCGTGGACGAGAAAGCTTCCGAAAAAGCCATCTCGTCTTGAATGTCCTTCGTCGCCGTCAAGGGTTCCAAACCGAGGAGGATAGTTGCTTGCTCCGGTTCCTTCCATCTCGTATGGCATAACAAGGGGATGACGGATTGGAAAGTTTTGCAAGCCGCCTGGATGACGCGACGATTCGGACGTGTTCCGTTTAGTGCGAGAATTGATTGGAAAACAAGACCAGTGACGGCCCAGTCGACGGCGGAACGCGCTTTGTCGGCGGTTGGAAAGGCGGAGGATTGCGAGAGTGCGGAGAGCTCCAAGATCAACGCGTCGAGCGATTTCATCAAAAAGTTGGATATCCTCTTTTCCCGTGCATTTTCCTCCACGAGTTCGTCGCTGCTGCGCCGGCCATTGGCGGAAAACAGAGAGGGGCCTCGAGGGGTGTCGTCCATCGGTCGGGGCAGCATTGCAGACAGTGCATAATCGCGGATGATCCGTGTACGACCCTGCTCGATGACCGTCTTCGCGATAAGACAGTCAGGCAGCACGGAACGGTAAAAGAGATTGCTTCGCCTTGAGACGCCACAAATCGTCTCAAGTAGGAGCATTACGCCGTGAACGGTGCACGAGTGCAGCCCGACGGAGCGTCCTGGTGTCCAACAGTCCACCAACCACGCCAATGCCTTCTCCTCAAATTGTTTTCGATGCAGCCTGACATCTTGACTTGCTAATCGCAACGCGTCCGAAAGAAACGCGCAAACCGAGTCGTACGGCAGAGGCGGGCCCTGAACGTCGAGATCTTTGACCAAGCCCTCGATTTCGATCAGTACGCTCTGCGAGGAGAGCGAAATGCGTTTGGACGTAGAAGGTGACTGAGAACATGAGAGCATGACCTGCGCGGCATGACAGGCAGCTCGAGCGACGTTCGGGACATTGGTACGGCGAAGAGCGTGCGCCCATAAGTGATCCCAGTCACGGGGGTGAACGTGCTCCGCTCGAACGTCGGCATATGCGATAGCGGCAGCACACATCAATGCCCAGGATTGTGCGAGCTGATCAGAGAGTGTGATACACTTCTTGAGAGTCGTGAAGACGGCCTCTTGCAACTCATCGTGAAACAACAGCCAGTGTTTATCGATGACAAACAAGAGCGTTTGTAATCGATATGCGCGAGTTTGGGGCTGGGATGTCGTGTTCAATGAGGCGAGAAGCGTGGTGACGGGGTTCTTGACCGGTTGCGTGATGTCTTCGGAGAACTGGAAGAGCTGAGGAGAGAATAAGCATTATAGAGGTCTTTGCGGAATGCATACCTCTTCGATGCAATCCGCCTGCATCTCAAGAATCGTCCAAGTCAAAGCCTGGCCATCCGAGAAATTGTTGGCTGCGCGGAAGGTACGAGCGCAGAAGGGCCGACTCGTCGGTTGGCCATCCTGAGCTATCTCGAGCCGAAGGTATTCAATCAATAATCCGCCAGCGCCCCAACGACTATCCGCCTCGCCTTCCAACACCTTCAACAGCGACGCAATTCGCGCCGGGGTTTGTGATCTCCCAGCACGACTCGTCTTGAGGAATGGGAGCAGAACATAAAGAACAGCTGCGAGACATTCCTTGAGCCCTTTATTCTTCGTGCCCCATAGATCAACCAGAGAGGACCAGCTATCACGCGCGAAACGCATGACAAGATCTTTGTGGTTGAGCGCGAGGTGCGAGAGGGTGTGGAGAACCATATGGAGAAAGTCTTGGAACAAGGACGCGTCGGAGGAGTATGTGTCGATAAATCGGCATAGCCGTGAGAGGATGGATGTAGGAAGGTAACCGAACTGCGGTACCAGCAACGGCGCACTAGGAGAAGCAAGAAGTATCCGGAGGCAGGAGACAAGCTCGGTTTGAGTTACATCGGGAACGAGGGAGCGGTGACGTTTGGATGGGGGAGAGGGAGGGGGAGTCGTTCGCCGCCGTTTCCCGGATTTGGGCGGAGGTTCGTCAACATCCATGGTGGTGGTCTCATGAGTATTCGGGGATGGCGCCTCTCGTTGCTTCGCCTTGGCGTCGGGACTCATTGGGACGGGGACCTTGAAGTCAGAGGACGCGATCGTGCGTCTCAACGGGTCGTTCAGAACGACGTTGAACGCGAACTCGACGAGAGAAAGCCACATAAGTGCGTCCATCCTATCCATGTTCGGCTCGCACTCGAGGAGAGCTCGTAGCGCCTTGGTGTACTCCGGCGCGACTTTTTCCCAGAGCACCGTTCCTCCCAATGAGGTGCAGGTGGAATGCAGATGACGGATGAGTGGAGAAGCATTCTTCCATTCCATGTCTGGAGCTGCAAGCACGGTGATTCTGCGAATGAGTGTGGCGACGATGTTGCAACGCGCAGAAGCGGCGCTGTTGCCACTGACTGCCGCCGTTTGTTCTGCGCCAAAGGCCCGTTGCAGCGCCTCCAAAAGAGAGACGCAGTTCTTCGTGCTCCAAACTGGCTGGCTTTCCAACGCGTCAGTGAGCTGGTCCAGGGCGGTCTTACGGTCCTTAGCATTGCGCTCTAGGTCGCCGCGTAGTTGGTCAACGTTGAGAACCATGGCGACGCGACGCGCATGAGGGGTACTGCGGCGAAGGTCAGAACGAAGATGGGGGGCGGAGGACGCGTACGAGATGGTGGGAGTGGCTGGTTGTGATGACTTGCTTCTGATCCTCATGTCGGAACCTAAGAGAAGGAGACTACAAGGAAGTTGCGATGCTTGCCGCAGAAAAAAAAGTATGTAAGGTTTCTCTCTAGCAAGCATAATAATAACAGTATCCTAGTTCGATGTTTGTTTCCCTTCTCCCGCCATCCCGTAGCCTCACAATGAAGAAAGGTGATAGCGCCGAGATGCCCGACAATCGGTGCACTCCTTGCATTAAGATGTCCATTGCTTGCACCCATACCCGCACAAAGGTTCTCGAATGCGGTTGTCCTTCGTCGTCAAGAGCTGACCATGGCAGACGGATGAAGCATCACCCTCTTCGGTCGAGCGAACAAAATCTGTGCAAGCAGAGGTCGCTCGAATCGCTTCCAACTCTCTTCTTTACACCCCACCAGCTGATTTGGCGACTTGCCAACGTTTACTCAAGGACATGGGGCTTTACGCGCGTTCGCTTGAGGAAGCCCTCGCGATCCAGCCGCCCGCCGAGCCACAGAATCGAGAAGGCGAAGGTTTCCTCATCAAATACTCCGATCCTGGGCTAGATAATACCGTCTTCGACCCGCTTACGGCCTATCCGGAAACCGACAGGTGCTATGGAATTTTCAGTAGCCAAGAGTTCTCCCGGTCGGCGATACGCCAGACCGCCGCCACAGGACAGACGCTTATGGTCGGAATTCAGCGACCAGAGTATTGGAAGCTTGCGCCGGTAGAACGCCTGCATTTCATCTTCTGCGTACTGACTTGTCGAATCAGTGGGAAACCTCGCTTGTGGATGCGAGCCCTCTTGTCTTCCCCCGACAAATCTCTCATGGAGACGCTCGTCGACATCTACTTTGACCAGATCAATCCCATCTGGAGTCTCCTCCATGCTCCAAGTTTCCGCCAGTCGATGGCCGAAGGACTGCACTTTTCGAATCGCGTCTTTGGAACCGTTGTCCTGGCAGTATGCTCCCTTGCTAGCCGCTATTCGGACGACCCAAGGGTTCTCCTCTCTGAACATATCAACGATCCACAATGTTCTGGGTGGAAATGGTTTGGCCAGATTCGTCCCGAGCGTGTCCACTTTAGCCTCAAGGAATATCTTTACCAGCTCCAAGCCTTTGCAGTGAGACGAGCTTCTTATGAACCATGCGCTCTGTACTGACCACTCAATAGCTCTCTTGCCTCTACATCGCAAGTACCTCTTCACCAGACCAAGTCTGGTTCCTCATCGGCATGGGCGTACGCTTCTCGCAATCCATTGGACTACACGTCCAGAGCTCCTACGACAAAATGCCACCTCTTGAAGCCGAGCTTTGCAAGCGAGCTTTCTGGCTGTTGCTCCTCTGGGACGCGCTCATGGGTGCGATCAAGGCTCGACCGAGTGTGTCAAATACAAATGAGTGCGCGACACCTATAATTGCTCTTTCATATCTCAGCTACTTCAAGGTTCTCCTTGGACCTTCCTTTGGCTTGTGACGATAAATACTGGGCCGTTCCCGAATCCATGCCGACGACGCTCTTGCGTCCGTCGATCAACGAGTATTATGTGGTTCATCTGCGCCTGCTGCCGATAATCGAGCGCATCCAGCGCGTTGCGGTTGGCCGCCATATCCCGCTTATTTGGATGTTGACGATCTACCATAGCACCCATCTAATGGCGATGCCGCCCCAGAGAGCGTGATTATTGAACTCGAGTATGTTGAACCGCTGTTGATATACGCCTAATATTCTCCCCGATAGTTCTGACCTCAACAAATGGCTTCATGAGATACCAGACCACCGTCAGTTGTTCCTTTGATGCTGCACATTGGCCGACGTTGGTCTAGTCAAGTGGGATCCCAACCAACAAGAACAGGTCGGCCCTCCTCATTTGGTTTCGAATTCAGACTCTTACATCTTGTAGATATTCCTCGACCAGTCTGCCATTCTGTGGGCACATCTCTCGCAGCTTTCTTCTTTTTTGACAACTGCGGATAGATATACTGCCTATTATCACGGTCGGCGGTTTGCAAATCAGTTGCGACCATGGCCTAAATCTCTCTGCTCTGTAGCCCAGATTTTGATCCATCGTCCATTTCTGTCTTCGCCAGGGAATGATACGAGTCCGAAGGTACCATCATCCGCCAGGCTATCGCCAACACTCATTATTTTGCAGCCAACCTTCCCCTCGATGGCCATTTGTGCCAACGCCGCTCGCTCGCTTGGCCACGTCCTGAATATTCAGGCACGCCGTGGGCGCGGGATCTTGTACTCGCCTTACATTCTTGTGAGTATGAATGTCACAGAAACGTTGGCGCTAATTCACGGGCAGTCGGCGCTCTTTGATGCGGCAGTTGTCCTCCTCATCCATGTTTGGACTGTCATTGGCAGGAAGGGCACGAGCTCTGACGGCGCTGGACGTTCGCCCCAACCTACGGACTTTGAGCGTGCAACTGCTGACGTGCAGAATTGCGGGCACGTCCTGCGGCTGTACGAAAAGCGCTGGCGAATAGCCGGGCGGTATTACGATATTATCAACGCGGTGTTGAACATTGGACGGCTAAGCACCCAGAAGATGAGGGAGAAAAGGCAGGAGAAAAGGTCAAGAGATGAGGGTGAGGAGGGCGGAGATTCGGGCGCGTTCGCGTCGCCGACATCGACGTCGACGAACAACCCCGGGCCAGACTCATCGCAAGCTGCTCCTGGAGAGTCTCTACCTGCGACAACCCCGCCGTCTGTCGACGAGCAACTCGACGATCTCCAGCGCTCCATGCAGGAAACTGAGCATCTGTTCTCCTTGCCGTTCCATACAGACGAACTAGGACGGCTTCCCGTCTACTCGTCGTGGAAGCTCACTGGCAGCCACAACTATAACGGTTCCCTACAGTATCCAGTGAACGGCAGCAGCGAAATGCTCGACTGGTTTGCGCCAGAAGTTGAGCTAAATGGTGTCCCGGCGGCGGAGAGCGCCAGCGGGCTGGGTCTTGGCGCGAGTGCCGCTACCCAAAGTCAGTTGGCGGTGATTTTTCATCGAGCTACATGTCGATTATTTGCCAGATTCTGCTCCTTCGGGTAACACTGTACCAGTTGGCCTGAAGAATCCTGCGACATTATCTAGGTGTGTTCTGTTCATTTAACGATACAAGTGGCTGATATGTCTTCAGCTGGGACGACTGGCTAACATATTTGGTCAGTGCAAATGACTTTGTGAGGGGATCGAGCTGAGAGTAGCTTTTTGCGGCTGCATTTTGAATATAGTCTAGCGTAGAATAGCAAGACAAAGGCGCTGTTGTGATGCAGTTAAAAAGCACGTCACGCTGCTCTTTCCCGGGCCCTGTCTCTACCTCCTTGAACCACTACCACACCCACCAACATGCAGCCCTCACAAAACGAACCGTCCCGTATTCAAGTGGCGGCTGTCGTTTTCTACTATATTACTGCCGCTCTGGTTGTGCGTCGTCCAACTTGTCTTTCGAACGGCCTTGCTGACTCTTTTATAGATGGTCGTCGCCAATAAAGCCGTCCTCAACTCCAACCCCGACCTCCCTTTCACTTTTCTTTGGCTTCAAGTCTTCATCGCCGTCTGCTTGCTCAGACTGCTGGCTCTCCTCCAACAAACGCGCTACCACCACCATGTTCCAGAGTTCCACCTGCCCAGCTTCAATCGTGTCATCTTCTCCCATCTTCTACCCTACCTCGCTGTCGGAATCGCCGGTCTCGTATTCAACACGCTTTGCTTGAAAGGCGTCGATGCCGCTTTCTTCCAAGTCTGTCTCACCTCTATCAACTTGTTCAGTCGCTGACCGTCTTAGGTTGCCCGTGGAATGCTTCTGCCATTTACCATAGTCGTCTCCGCCATTAATCTCGGCACACGTCCGAGTAAACAAACCCTCCTGGCAGCTGGGATCGTCACACTCGGCTTTCTCATGAGCAGCGCTCCGGCATTCTACCACCACCTCACCATTCCTGTGTCGCCCCAAAGGGCCAGGATCAGCTCAGAATCGGCCCTAGGTCTGTTTTACGGTCTCGTGTCGTCTCTGCTTCTGTCTGTACACGCGGTCCTCAAGAAGAGTGCGCTCGGCCACGTTCAGCAGTCGGTGGTCACCCTGTCCTACTGCGGAAATCTCTTCAGCACCATCACACTCATCCCCTGCATCGTTCTGCACGGAGAACTGGCCGTGTTGAAAGGGATGTTGATGAACCCAGAGACAGTATGGCGTCCGTTCATCGTCGGCGTACTGGTAACCGGCGTCTTTGGTTTTCTCTTGAACATCTCCCATTCCTTGTCGATCAAGGTCACCAGTCCTATTACGCACATGTTCTCCTCGGTGAGTGTTCATTGCGACACGTCTCGTGGAACCGGACCAACAACCTCGGCAGGCTGCAAAGGGCGTCATCCAGACTCTTCTAGGAATGTGGATCTTCGGAGATATCCTCACTCAGTGCGTTCTCCTCCTTTCCCGTCAAACGCGACTTATTTGCCCTCAGGACGCGCGCCTACTCTATCCTCACCATCACCGCCGGGACCGTCTACTACACTTATGTTCAGTCTCAACCCAAACCGCGTCCCCTCACACAAGTCTACAAGACGCCCGCCGACGTTGAGAAGCAGATCTGGCTCCCAGACTTGCACTTCAAGGGAAGCCAAAAGACGCTTGGCGACTCGGAACATCCGGCCGGGTTGACTGAGGAGAAGCGCCAGGTTGCTTAAGGTCTTTAAGCTGCCGGGACATCCATCGACACTGTATCTAATAACCGCATTGTAGCTAGGAAACATGTAATCGCGAAAGAGCATTCAATCGAAACAAGGTTATATATGCCAAAAAAACCTCTCCTACGAACCGAAAACCACTCAAAGCTTCGCTCCAATCGCTTCTCCTTCCTCCAATACAAAATCTTTAAAACCCTGCTCGACGAAAGCCCAAAAGTCCTCCACCAATCCCTTGGGAAACGCGGCCGCGTCCCATTCGAGCATCATTGAGAAACACTGCCCAGCTGCAACCCGAGTGAACAGCAAGATCCCGCCCGGCGCCTTGCGTGAATGACCAACCGAATCGACAAATTCGAGCGCGGGGTACGAGTCGGGTTGGTACGATGTTCCGAGGTCGCCAAGATGTGAGATGCCCATAAGTGCGATCGAGGGCGCAGCTGAGTTGGTTGGGCTGTTGGCGGGAGGAGGTGGCGGGCCCTCGATTCCCTCGTCGTCCATTTTGGCGAACGCTTTCGAACGTCTGCCGCGCTCAACTGCGAGCACCTGCGCGCGAGGAAGAAACATCGGGCTCTTCAACTGCTTGTTCATCTGGGTTTTGACGCTTTTCGCTCGATGCCAAAAGGCGCTCTTCAAGTGCGCTTGGTGTCCGGAAGGCAAGAAGCCCGGTAACACAACCGTCCCATACCCTAACGCGAGCGCCATGGGCGACGTGAGCGGCGCGACTGGAGCTAGATGTCGGCGCAAGCTGACTGCTGTGTAAAGAAGCGTTGGAAGCGTCGGCGGCGCATACTTTGCAACGAATTCGGGACCACGGGAAGCAGCTGTACGCAACCATGCCATGTTACAGAGTGCAAACACTGCGTTGGCGAGGTTGACACCTTCAGAGGCGCATTTTGACACAAGCGCCAGAGTCTGCGCGCCACTGAATTTGATTTCGAGCATTGCTTGCCTTGTCGTATTGCCGATGGATGGAAGACGAGGAAAGGTGTGTCCGCCCTGGAGACGCGTCAACTATGAGCGACACGGACAAGAAAACAAGACGAACGATAGCCTTCCGGTGAAAGTTGAGAGAATCGATCCGCCATGCGGCGACCTGGAATTGCGAGGTCGGGAACGGGAGACGAGACTCGGCACTAGGTGTGATCGCGTCCAATGCCTCCGTCGCTTCTGACGAACCCCACCGCTTTCTCCATTCCGCCTGGAGAATGGCAAAAAGTTGTTCGTCTGTGCGTACCGAGCCGTCGGGCCTGACGGGACCGCCGAGGTACTGAAGAATGGTGTAGATGTTGGCAGAGGTGCCGTCGGTAATAGTGTGGAGGGATGAGAACGCCATGTTGACCAGAATCTTGCCGTCCGACGCGCCATCGTTGCAACGCGCCACGTACATGCGACTCAGGCACGTCGCGGAGAGTTCTCGAGGACCATGGACAAAGTGGTCGTCCAGTTGGACACCCGTCTTGTCGTCACAGATGGTCAGCGCACGAGCCGCCTCCTCAAACGCGTCTTTCGGGCTCGCCGGTGGAGTATAGCTATGAGCCGTATTGAGAAATCTTCGTATGAGCTGCAGGTTTCGACGCACGAAAAGGCTGCCTCATTATACCGCCCAGGAGGCATCTCGATCCTACTACTGAGGGTCGAGTGCTGCGTGCGCACGATGGCCCAGACGCATTGCAAACGGAACGGCGTCACCATTGACGGCGGGGCTCGGAACATGACTCTCGCTGCAAAGATATGAGTGGAAGGCGGGCGGGGAGGGAAATGGCGTACTGAAGATGTCGTTAAGACCATTTGCTCTCGATGGTAAAAAGTAGGATAGTTCATTAGGACCCAGAAGGCGCGTATATGTTTGAAGGGTAGTAGTACGTGCACTGTCGTGCGGTAGAGTGGTAGCGGGCGCACTGTCGTGGTGGGTAGTAGAGAGGGACATGGCGAGTTGATTTAGCGGGCCTGACAGGTTTTGCTGAGAGACAGGGGACGGAGCACCAAGGGCAGGTCAGGTACCGGATCCCCCTCAGCGTATGTCTTTGTTCGATGGTTTCTCCTTTATAACTGATTCCTTTGTTCCAACAAATGTTCTCACAGATGTTTTTATCCCTCCCGCCGCTGGAAGCATCGTAAACAGCCTTCTAAGCGAATCTAGCCTTCCATTTTGGGAAGTTGTGCGTACTAGACTGTATCGGCGTCGGGGAGCAGTGACTGCTTTTATCGTCCCGCTCGGACATCGTACAACCTGTCCCGACCACTCTTCCTCTGGACTCCGATGCAGCGGCGAGTCTCGTACAGTCTCTTTTGGGCTCCGTCAGCGTTGTGGATCCTGCGTTGCCCTCCAGCGCTGTCTCTCTTTTGGAAAAATGGTCCGTATTTTTTTGAACGCCGCGTGCTGCCATAATGGCTCTATATAATGCAATATACTACACCTTCAACGCCTCTGCGATCCTCTTCGCCAAATCATTGCCGTCCTCTGCGTGTTCGTTGAGAGACAAGAACCACGGTTTGGACATGTAGTTCCGGATGCCGTCTGCCAGCACCAACACAACATTCATGCCCTCCGTCTGCGCAACCTTCTGCCCCGCCTCAGTCGTGAACCACTTCTGCGCGCCACTCAACGCGCTCCCGCTGCTCCCGCCGACGAGCAAACCCTCGCTACGCATCAGCACGCGAACCGCCTCGAACGACTCGTCATCCCCAGTCTTGACCCATTCATCGACGTCAGCCCGGTTGAGCACGTCCGGCACAAAGTCGTAGCCGATTCCCTCAACAACATATGGCTTTCCATTATCCTGTGCGTTGAGCGACTCGGGAACTGCGAGGATGCTTCCTTTCTGTAGACGAGTTAGAGATGGAACGATCAAGGCGTCAGACGAACCGGGTCTACGCCCACAACGATACAGTCGGCATTATGCTTCTTCAAGACCCTCGACACGCCAGTAATCGTTCCGCCGGTGCCGGCGCCAGCCACGATAACATCCACCTTTCCTGAAGACGGATGCTCGGCCGAACTCGGCGTCTCCACGACCGCGTCGACAATCTCCGGACCCGTTGTGAGCTCGTGTATGAGTGGATTATTGAGGTTGCGGTACTGGTCGAGTATAATGCCGCCCGGAATGGCCTGCTCCAACTTCTTGGCTACTCCTGCACGTCGTTAAGGAATTCAGCCACGAGAGGTCTGCGCGGGAATGTTGAGGCTACCTATGTGGCTCTCGGGGCTATCCCAAGCTGCTGCCGTCGGCGTTCGGATTACCTCCGCTCCGAGGGCCCGGAGACTGCCTTGAATGAGAATAGCACGAGCGGGTAACAAATAGGACATACGTGGCCTCCTTCTCCTGCAAAAACTCGTCAGCACGAAGCACAATGAATCGCAGCAGACAAACAGACCAACGACATCTTGTCCGGCAGCGTAATGATACACCTATAACCCTGAGCGCTGCAGTATTCAGTGCCCACTCCGCCCCTTGAGAGCAGTTTCACCTTTATCGCGCAAGCCATAGCCAGCCCAATCCCTTTGAGGGTCTGTGGTAAGCAATCTAAGCGAGCGCACAAATTCCGCCACACACCCGTATTGCCCGAGGTCGGTTCAATAACAACACTCCCTGGATGCAGCTTTCCCTCCTTTTCCGCCGCCTCGACCATCGCTTTCGCAATACGGTCCTTTATGGAACCCCCAGCCGAAAGGAATTCGAGCTTGGCGAGCAGGTTGCACTTGAGCCCGAGTTGCTTGGAGACCTTGTCAAGGCGCACGAGAGGGGTGCGTCCCACCGCTCCTAGGGCATTGTCGAGGATACGTGGCATGGTGGTCGAGACAGAGTTTATGTGGCCCGGCTTTTCAAACATCCCTCGGCGCGGATCATGAAGGGAAAATTGCGACAAAATCGATGGAAATGAGCGAATATAGCTACGGAATAAAAAAGCTAGAGAAACAGAGAGAGCCATATTACAACCTATACTACGAGAGAACGAGAGGACATGCGAGCAAAACGCGACATACAATTAATATACCAGTCCCTCAGTCACGCGCGACCCAATCTGCGCTTCGCGAAACAAGCTCGATCGAATTGTCCGTGGTCCAGAAAAGCCGCTCCGTAGCAGAACGACCCGTCCAGCTCTTTTGGTCGCGAAGGATCATCGCCTAAACAAAGGTTAATCCCCGAGCAAAAAAACCCGAGTCAGTAAACGTACCTGTTGAGCACCAAAGTTCCTTTGGTCGTGCGCAAACAGCTCAACATTCTCATCCAACGCCTCCGTCAACAATGCCAGGTCCTGCAGCATCGCCTGCATCGTCCTCACCGTCGCCAGCGTCAGCAGCTCGCGCCGATTCCTGGTTGTCCCACTCGTCCCATTGTAGTTCGGATTCGGCGGCGGCAGAGACCGGCTGATAGTCTGCAGCACGGTGTGCAGAATCCTTTTGGTCTCCCCAAGGATCTTCTGTGCCTGAGGAAAGTTTCGCCGGCTCACCAAGACCAAAGCACGCGTTATCATGTCGCTGGCAAGCAGCTCCATACGGCGGCGCACAATGACGGGGTCCGAGACAGCTGCGGGCGGCCTCGATACGCCGGGTTGAGCGGGAAGTAGTGTAACAGTGAGCAACACAGGATGCGCCAATCGGCTAACGTGTTTGCCCGCCGCAGGATCGAAGAAGGTGCCGTCGACCTCAACGACGGGTACTTCGTCGATCATGCGGTCCATCATGCCGTCTGCAAAGTCGGCCGAGTCGTCGATGGCGAGCGCGTCCAATCCCATGCTTGCAACAAACTGGTCCGTAGCGTTGAGGGTCCGGTTATGCCGTCCGCCTCCTCCGTGCCGCATTGCCGCCATCTTGGCCTGCATGTCCGAGTTGTCTAGCTCAAGCTCGATCAACATCTCCTTGCGCTCGCCATACCGCAACTCTCCAACATCAACATCGACGTTCTGTCCATCGCTCGCCAGAATCGAGCTCGGACCGCCACTGACCTTGCGAATTCGGAATCGCAATCCGTCAACGACTTTCATGTGCAACTTCATGCCCATCAGTCCAATGGACATCATACCGCCCACACAGCCAGCAACACAGTCGCGGAGGTCGTACCAATCCTTGACAAATGTGTACGTGCCGCTGGTATGATTGGACATGAGCCAAAGGGAGGCAGGGTCGTGCGAGCGACCGTAGCCGAACGAGTGGATGGGGACGTTGGACGCCTCGGCGCGAGCGAGGACAAGGTCCATTTGGGCGCGACGCGTCGAGTCGGAGGCGTCGGAGACGAGGATCATCCCAGACACCGGGTTCTTGGCTTTTCGCTGAAGGACGATGTCGAGACCTATAAGATGTCAGAACGAATACGAGCAGCGCAATAACACGTACCATGGTTAACAGCGGTAACGACATCAGTTTTTTCGTCCTTGCTACCTCGCACCAAAAACTCGTCCATCGACTCGTCAACGTGAGCTCCAGTCTCGTCGATAAACTTTTCGAGTCGTTGCCGGCTCTGATTACGGCCGATGTACAGGAACGGCGTTCGTCGGACGCGACCAGCTGGTCCGACCTCGAAGGTGACGAGACTGAGCCGATCCTTGGTCGAAAGAGATGCAACAATGAAGTCGAGCGTGGCTTTGATGACGCGGACCTTGAGCGCCGCTGTAGACGGCGCTGACCCGGGCGCGGGTAAGGAAATGACGAGGATGAGGTCAAGGGGCGGGTGAGGTAGCGGCGTAAGGCTGTTGCTTGGTCCAGCGGAGGTGTAGGGGGTTACGAGGTTGGTGGGGCTGTCGTAGCTGCTCATCTCGTCGTCTTCGCCTAATGGACTGAGTTTGTTGGAGTAGTTGTGGCGCGGCGGCGGCATGCTCCCATGGCTCGTCGAACTGCTCATTGTGCTTCGGACAGACCCGTTGAGAAGGCTGCTGTCGCCTGTGCTCGTTGTCGTTGCGCTTCCACCAGAAAGCATGCGCATCGCCTTGGAGCTACCACCAAACTCCTCGATATCGAGGGCGCGCTCCTCCTGTTGCTGCGGCGGACGGAGCGACTGGAATTGGTTCACGAGACCCTGGATCTTGTTCTTCCAGGCCTCGAGCGATGCGCGTTCCTTGAAAATAAGGATGAAACTCGCCAACTCGTCCTCCATGTCGATCGTCAAACTCATTTCGCCGGCGGAAGAGCTTGCGGTGACATGTTTAATGTGGCGAACATAGATGCGTCCTCGAAGGCGGAGGACGCCACGGGGAGTGCCCGCGGTCGAATTGGACTGAGTTTCGGACGCGTTGGATAGCAATCGACCGAGAGAACGCTTGCGCTCCTCCGCGACGCATATCAACGCCTCCTTGAAAAGGTAGACATAAAACTCGCGGACAATGGCGTCGCGGCGGACACCCAGCAGGTCATACATCTGCAGTGGTCCTAGATCTGACATGGGATGTCCTTTCCAGTCGATGATACGGTTGCGAAGGTCTTCGGTGATGCCGTTGAAAGGAGATTCCTCCTCGGGATCGTGTCCATGAGACGAAGCGTATTGAGGCGGTGAATGATCACTACGACGGTCGGAAAGGTCGTGTCGACGAGTCGACTCTGCCCTGGGGCTGGATCGACCAGAGCGTGGTTGTGTGCGAATATCCGACATGACGGGTCCAGGGACTGGACCCGACGTGATGCGCTTTCCAGGAAGCTCAATTACGACGATGCAAGTGAGGGGTTGGTTGTTCTCGTTGGAGCGGGTGATGGAGGAGAACTCGGGGCGGACTTGGATGGACGGCGCAACAATGTATTGGTGTTCGCCATTGGGATGGGATTTAACGCTGACCGCATGGTCAAGGGGATCGTCCTCGTTGGGGTCATAAGGAGCGTTTGTGACGGGGCGCTTGCGGCCCGTCGGGGTGTCACGACCGGGGTAGAGGGAGGTGTTATCGCGGGGACCCATGCCAGTGAGCGCGGCGAGTTCTGTACGAGTATTTGATACGGAGGGCAGACAGAGAAAGCAAGAACGTACTGTTGGATTTGCCTCCGTCGCCATCGCCGACCTTCATGGGACGACGACATACACCACAGACTCCGAGGTTTGTCTTGCGAGGAACGACTGAGCGCTGGTTGGGGGGTGGGCCGTATACAGCAGTGAAGCAGGCTTCGTGGAGAGCGTGGCCACATTCTGGGACAATGTGGGGTTTCTCGCCGGCTATACGGAGCTGGAGGGATTCGAGGCAGATGGGGCAGGCGGGCTCGTCGTCTAATGAAAGATTGTGAGTGTTTAGACGAGACATAGGGAGTGAATAGCGACCATGACGACTGGAAACCACAGGTAAGGGAGCGGCAGCGTGCATAGAATAGGGATGGGACTGGGACTGAGAGGAGGTGGTGGTGGTAGTGGTCGAAGTGGATAGAACGGATCGGAGAGAGGGCGCGCGGTTACGGGTGAACACAGCGCTGAGCGAAAACTGCTTGTTGGGCACTGGAGCGGCCCTGGGCGATGTAAATGGCGAAGCAGGAGGTTCGGGATGTTGGTGGCTCCTAAGAGGACGCCGACTCATGAGAGGGAACAGATGTAAGACACCGAATCAGAACTCAGCCCCGTTATAATCCAAAAAATTGCATCTCTGATACCCATGCTTCGCCCATGCTTCTTCTGAGCAAAACCAAAAACTCTACCGCCCCTTCCAGAAGTGCAACCCTGTCCTCTCAATTCTCCACGTCTACCCTGACCGCCACATATATTATTATTTGGGCGCTCAATCAACGCGCAATATGTCCAAGTTGGGGTACAGATGGTGGCAGAAGATGGTTTTAGTTAGCAGCTACGGTTTGTGTCCGAAGGAAGGTCCAAAGGATCCAAGACGAGTGGACATAAGATCTGAACAAACCCATCACTCTTCCCTCTTTCCACGCGATGACCTCTCGCGGAGGCCAGCAGCCGCGTCTTCGCCAGCGCAATCCACAACCCCAAGCTGGCCCAGCAGTCGAGTACGACAGACTCAACCATGACGACCACGTCGCCGACGTATTCCACAACCCGGTAAGTCCACAACTCCGAAATCCAACCAACAAACTTGAACCATCCAAGCACACCCGCCATCCCGTCGAGAAACTCCTCGAAACTCCAAAAGCCAGTATGATTGTCGTGGCCGCACTCACTACACTCGCATTTGCCCTCCGCTTTTACAAAATAAACCACCCCGACCAGGTCGTGTACGTGTTGTCGTCTTTCCACGTGTGGTCCTCTCAACACGCGTCCCAGCTTCGACGAGGTCCATTTCGGCAAATTTGCCGCCTACTACATATCCCGCGAATACTACTTTGACGTCCACCCGCCGTTCGCCAAACTACTCTTTGGCCTCGCCGGCTGGTTCGTTGGCTTCGACGGCAAGTTCCTTTTCGAGAACATTGGCGACAGCTACACCGACAACCACGTCCCCTACGTCGGCATTCGCGCCCTCCCTGCCATTCTCGGCAGCCTCACCGTCCCAGTCATCTATGCCATTATGAAAGAGAGCGGGTACTCAACAGTCATTGCCGCCTTTTCCGCCACCTTGGTCTGCCTTGGTGCGTTCCGTCTTGTTCTCGCGTCAACATGTTTGAAACTGCATAACAGACAACGCGCATATTACCCAGTCCCGGCTCATCCTCCTCGACGCGACCCTCATCTTCTTCCTCACCCTCACAATGTACTGCTACGTTCGTTTCAAGAAGCTCCGTTACTGGGCCTTCTCGACCGAGTGGTGGACCTGGCTCTGCCTCACAGGTGTCTTCATGGCCTGTGCATGGGGCTCCAAGGTCAACGGCATCCTCACTGTGGTCACCATTGGAGTCGCGGTCCTCGTCGATTTGTGGGATCTTTTGGATGTTCGAAAGGAAGGCCAGACTATGGTGGGTTCCCTCGCGCGTTCCACAACAACGCAAAGCTAAATATAGACGCAGGAATACTTCTGGAGGCACTTTACCGCACGCGCCATTGGCCTCATCCTCGTTCCCTTCGTCATCTACCTCTCCTTCTTCTACATCCATTTCGCGGTCCTCATTAAATCCGGTCCCGGCGACACCTTCATGTCGCCTGCGTTCCAGGAGACGCTCACGGGCAACGAAATGTTGCTCAACAGCCAAGGTGCGGGCTATATTTGCAGCTGGGAGAGTTGTTGTTAACCACTGAGTACAGAGATCAAGTATTACGACACGGTCACGCTTAAGCATAAGGATACCAAGGTGTTCCTCCACTCGCACGTTGAGCGGTACCCGTTGAAGTACGAGGATGGTCGTATCAGTAGCCAGGGTACGCCGAATCTTCGTATCTTGCGGGAACTCTCTAACACGCTTTTAGGCCAGCAGGTTACGGGCTACGGTCATAACGACACAAACAACAACTGGCAAATCATCCCAACCAAGGCGCTTCCCGAGACCGGCCGCGGACGTTATGTTCGCAATGGCGACCTCATTCAGCTCATGCATGTAAACACACAATCGCGTCTACTCACGCATGATGTCGCATCGCCCCTCATGCCGACGAACCAAGAGTTTACGACCTGGCCCAAGGACGACCACACGCGTCATAACGACACGCTTTTCTACATTCATCTCATCGATGGTGGGAGCACCGAATCGATCAAGAGCAAGTCAGGCTATTTCAAGTTGATTCATGGGCCGACCAAGGTCGCACTTTGGACACACTCGAAGCAACTTCCGGACTGGGCTTTCAAACAGCAAGAAATCAATGGGAACAAGGGTGCTTCAGAGAGGAGCGCCACCTGGTATTTCGATGACATTATCGACGGAAGTGCGTCTATGTCTTTCGTATCACGTCCACGGCTCTTATCTTGTCGCAGTCGACGAGGACTTTGCCAATCGTACCGCC
Source organism: Mycena kentingensis (nom. inval.) (assembly GCA_014461125.1). Lineage (NCBI taxonomy): Eukaryota > Fungi > Basidiomycota > Agaricomycetes > Agaricales > Mycenaceae > Mycena > Mycena kentingensis (nom. inval.). Next base: position 53,142 of record JACAZG010000013.1, read on the forward strand.
AAGGTCGAGGCGCCGCCACCGAAGAGCATGAACTTTTTCAAGAAGTTTGGCGAGTTACAGCTTCTTATGCTGCAGCACAACGCTGGTTTGACTGCATCGCATCCATACGCGAGCAGCCCCATAAACTGGCCATTCCTGCTCAGCGGTATCAGCTTCTGGACTGAGAGCGACTCGCAGCGCCAAATCTACCTCATCGGTAACGTCGTTGGTTGGTGGACGTGTGTTGTCGCGCTCTCGATCTACGTGGGTATCCTCGGGGCTGATTTGTTGGCGCGTCGTCGCGGTCTCGACCCCATCCCAGACCGTGAGTTTACCATATTGCTCTACAGCTCGTCTAATACCTTTGAAGCTATGCGCAACCGACTCTGGAACTCGGCCGGGTTCTTCATGATTGTCTGGGGCGTCCACTACATCCCCTTCTTCCTCATGTCGCGCCAACTCTTCATCCATCACTACCTTCCCTCTCACGTCGCCTCATCCATGATTGCCGGCGCTGTCCTCAGCTTCATCCTCTCAGAAAGCGTCAACTACCCCGTCTCAATCTGGGGCCCAACGACCCGCGGACGCCCGAAGCAGTACGCTGATTTGGGAATCAAGGCGCCAGTCATCTACGCGCTGTTTACGGTCATTATGTTTGCCGTCCTGGTCTATTTCTCGCCGTTGACATACGGGACGCCTGGGTATGCAGCATTGCGGGGGTTTCTCGATGTTTTATTGATCTTTTCTCAGTCTTACGGGCCTGCAAGTGAACGCCAGGAGGCTTCTATCAAGCTGGACACTTCATTTCGCAGGTACATTCTCTCCTTGCACTCTTGATACATTTACTGACTGTTTTTACAGCAAAAGGTGAACATTACGCGCTCAAACGAGGTACAGACACTCATGATCTTTGTTCTTCTAGTGACCGCGGAAATGGGCGTGTAAGTACGAGCCAGTGTCTCCTTGCCGAACGAGCCTCGAGTTGTGCTGGCGGTCAGCAGAGAGGCGGGGGTGGTAGTAGACTTGTATATGAAGCTCTCGTTGAGAGTGCGGATAATTATCATCTCATTAATCGCGCTGTTGGTGGTATGCACCGTTCATGCGGGCGTAGGCTGATTGTGGGCGCGATAAACTGATTCCGTGATCTCGGTGATCTATCCAACCAGTGGCCGTTCCTGAGCTTTCGGGGACCCCTTCCCGCTCGAAAGCCTCATGCTGCCTCATGTCTATTCCCAGCTGAGCCAAGTCTGTGCCTGGAGCGCGTATTGTAGAGATTATGACATCCGCGGATGCTAACAAGCACGGCTCTGATTAACGTGCAAGTTACTGTAATAACGGACTGACATTTACGAGTCGGAACCGCATTCAAGGAGCTCAGGTACGCGAGCTTGAACGCAGCGACGGCCGTGCGTTGATTGGGAACATGGGATTTAGACTCAATGCGCTCAAGCATGAAGCACCCTCTCGCTGGTTTAGGTCGTGTTCAAGTTGTACATCATTCCGGTGATAAGAATACATCGTCCGTTTGAGTTTCAAAGAGTCCTGGATCTATGCCCGGGCACCTTGTTTAATGAGATGATCCATCCTGTCCATAAGCTGCCCCGCGTCGGTAAAGACGGCGGCAACGTCCTGGGAGTAGCTGGACATGGCCAGATGTTGCGATAAGCTAGCGCAGCACTGTTAGCGGGGGTTCAAACTTCTCGCAAAGACAACTTACGTCGCAAGTTCCCCCAGAAAATACTCCTCCCGCTCCTTGAGCAGTCCCGCCTCTCGCTGCTCGAGCAACACCCGGGCATAATGATGCAGGAAATTCAGCTGGAGCGGCACCAGATGCACGAGCGGCATCCACCGGATGGTGCTCACCAGCCGAGGAACGCTGGTTGTCGCAATCTCGCGCGTCTGCTCGAATGATGCGTTGGTTTGGTCGCGCCCCCGGAGGGCGCTCCAGATCGTCAGCGACAGACTTGCGATGCAGATTACGAGGTTGTGGATGCCGCGTCGGAGGTACGAGTCTGGGTTGGCGTCGCCGAAGATATATGGTGCGTTCGGGGGAGGGACGGCGGCGACGTGAATTTCGACGAGTGTTTGAACGCGTTCGATGATCAGGTACATGAGGGAAAGTTGGGACACAATGGAGTCGAGGGCGGGCTCGTTGAGTGGTTTATGTCGGACATGGTCTGGCAGAACTTAAGAAAACAATCGCTGCGGAGAAAGTACACGTACAGCCAGTTATAGATTCCCAGATAGCACGGAAAATAGTGCTGGTGTGGTACCAAACTGTGCGAATTTTAGTACAGACGGCGGCTTAATAGGAGAATCCGAACGCACGATACTTTGACATGTCCACCATGAGTTGTGTTACGCTGTCCCGATCCGCTGACCAGCCAGAAGAGGAAGCGAAGAGGTCCTCTAATGACGGAGGTTCGTATCCGCAAAGCAGGAGCTGGTCTTCTGGATTACTGGTGGGGGTTACGAAATGAACTCAGCCGAACAAAAGCACGTACATCGTGTTGGGCATATCTCGTCGGGCACAAGTCACAGATTCGATTGCCTGCCCTGGCTTAGATCTTCCCAAGTTGAGCGATTAAGAAGACGCACCAGAGCGCCTGCCCATTCCATATCGAACTTTTCCACCAATCCCGAGTTTACCCAGAGACCGGCCAATGCGCGGAGATGGGACATGTAAGCCGTTCCCCAAGGACGTGCCCAGCCCGGAAATTGTGCTATTTGATAGTTCAGCCACCGACTAGAGCTTCATATCCGACTTACCTTCTTCAAGTAGATCCAGCAGATAGCAAGACGCGGCATTTTCAATCGTCACTCTGAGCGGAATCGCCATTGCCCACGCAGCGCGTAGGGCAACCGCGTGAAGAGCCCTACAAGCTCTCTGCCGGCGTGCGCCACAACTCCGCACGTCCTCGTGCCGTCCGCGAAAGAAAGCAATGTCGCCAAAACCACGCGGGCGGGGCCCAGGGCCGAGTATTGCCTCGTGAAAGGAGACGCGTGAAGCACAAGCAATCATGCAGAGGGCCAAAACGTGCTGCTCAGGCGAGAGTCGGTCGAGATGGAACGCAATGACTGGGGACCGAATGGTCTCTCGCATTTGCGCCACAGATATTATCGGGTGCACTCCCAGCGGCGGAAGTCGGTCGAAACCTAGTATGGAATAAGGAACACATGCAAAGTTAGGAGAAATACGCACAGTCGAAGAGGTCGGCAACAAGTTCTGGGGTTAGAGGCGGACTGTCTTGCGACTCGAGGTAGATCTGCTGTATTAGACGCGTAACTGGAGAGACCCAGTGCTGAGGTTGAGGAGGGGAGCCATCGCTGGGCGGAGAGTCTCCGGACGATGCAGGAGATGAACGTGAAGCCGCGGACTTGTATTTCGGAGGTCGACCGCGTCTTACGGGTGTGGTTATGCAGGGTAATGTATGCTGCTGGCATCGGAGGCTCCATATCGCGTGAGGAATGGGACTGTGCTGGCGTAGAGACATACCAGACTTCGTCCACAGTCGAGCGGAAGCAAACTACATGCCCTGACTTGCACGGATCGCAACTCTGTCCCGTAGTGTTCAGGTAGTAGAAATGGACGCGTTAGATACCGACCAAGGGTTTCTTGCTCTTGGGCGGAGGTGCAGCCATGTAAACCGACGCAGGGAGTTCAGAAACGAGACGCGACGATGGTGGTGCTTGGGAAAGTTATAAGCGCGAATCTCTGTGAATCTCTTGGGTTGCGTTAATCATTCACGTCGACTCGAGACGTGTTTGAAGGTATCCTTCCACGATGAACGGAACCCCTAATAAAGTCAGACGAAAGACCAGGGGAGTGCGGCGCAATCTGAGGACGGACAGGACCATGTGTCGATTATATGATTTGCGCCCTAGGCCATTCAAGGGGAATCCTGGTCCAAGGGGAATCTGGCGAGGTCCACAGTCGGATAGAGAATCGTGTTCAACCAGAAAACATATCGAGTGAGGAATGGAGGTGGCTGGCTCACATCAAGGCCGGGTCTTCCGTTACGGTGATGTTCAACGCACCCCGAACGCAGGGAGTACGCTACAATTCAACTGGCGCTGGCTTCGGCGGTAGCTTTGTCGACACAGAGAACCCGCTGTCCAACCCCCTCAGCGTCTCTGTTTATGACGCGCTTGACCCGTGGTCAGCCAGCCCGTCTCCCAGCGCGACGCCCGCCCCAGTAGCGAACAACTCAGTCTTCAGCTCCGTCATTGGTGAGCACGACTCGTCCTCTCCCTGTCGATACTGAGCTATACTACCAGCGGATGCGACGGTCCCTCCCATCTACAGCCAATCTTTCCAACTCGTCGATACCACCAACACTGGAGAGGTATCCGTCAATTCCCTTTCACGCGTGCTGGGGGCAAGTGGCCTACCGGCTGCGACTATCGACAAGGTATGCCCCCTCTCCTCTTCCATTGGAGGCTCCTGAGCAATTGGGACGCGTAGATAGTCAATTTGGTGAGCAACAAGCCGAGGGTCTCCAAGCTCGAATTTTTCGTTGCGCTAGCTCTCGTTGCGCTAGCGCAGGAGGGAAAGGGTGCGTCTTGTCGTCCATTGTCGTGCCAGAAAGCTTCATCGTTCCACAGACGTCAGCATCGAGCAGGTCGCTGCGCTTTCCTCCCAGAACACACTCCCTGAGCCGACCCTCGACCTCGGCAGTCTTCCGCCCTCGCAGTCAACGTTCTCGCCTCCTAGCAATAACTACAGGCAAAACGTACATGCCCCAATCCCGGCCTATGCCTCTGACGACCCATGGAATACAAATTCCCGAGTCGGGGTTCCCAATACCAGCAGTGGATTGGGCGGTCCCGGCCTCGATGCACCCCCGCCGATGCCTTCGAGCCTCTCGGGCACCGGACTACCCCCGTATTGGTGGAAGAAGCAAGATGCCGTCAACGTGACGCTGCTTGGCCCACAAGGCTTCATCCTCAATCGCTACATGGTCTACGAGATCTCGTCTTCGGTAAGTCTGAGCATGATCTTAGGAATTGCTGGTGCTAAGTCTAGCTCAGCGGGGTTCACCAGTGACGAGGAGATACTCCGAGTTTGTGTTCGTCTGGGAGTGTTTACTGCGCCGGTATCCCTTCCGTCTCTTCCCCTCCTTGCCTCCGAAACGAATTGGAGGTATGTGCTGTGTTCCCGTTCGCACCTAGCTGATTGTCCTTGTTAGGTGACGAAGCGTTCCTTGAGCAGAGAAGGTACACGTCTCACGACGATGTTGCACGTACACTGACGTCGCGCAGACGCGGTTTGACACGGGCTCTTAACTTTGTCTTGTAAGTGGTCTACGTGGTTGTGGCGAACTTGAGTCTCAAGCTCGCCAGAAACCATCCCATTATCAAGGATGACGCGTTGCTTGCCGCCTTTCTGACCGAGTCGTCTTTTGAAACCTGGCGGAAGAATACCCCAATCTCCCTCGACGAAGAATCCGTCAGCAAACGTGTCGACCGGAACGAGGAGATGACCATACCCAGCGATCTCGAAGAGAAACTTGCGTACGTTGGGTATTTGCCGCGATTATGTCGAAAGCTAAAGTTGGGTCTAGGATTCTCCGTCGCAGAATCAATCCTCTGATCGAGCAATGGCAAAGGATATGCATACTGGCTGAACGGATTATCAAACGGCGGGAAGCAGCAGCGGTACGGATACCTCCTGCCTTCCGACCGGGATCCCTCCAAGCTCATATCTCCTTGCCCATATTCTCCCTACCAACCGACTCCTCCTCTCCTTCCACACTCTCCTCGTCAACTGCATCCTTGACGAACATGCTGGATTCTATCTTTATGCCGCAACCGGAACGGGAGCAGGGCGATATGGCGCGGTTAACCAACACACTACGGGCGGTGGTGGAGGTTAACGAGCAGTGTTGGCGCGGGGATGATTGTGAGCTTTCCTCCGGGGTGCGGTCGGGGCTGCAGCAGGTCGCTGCTCACGCGCAGAGGCACTCTGAACTCTCTGAGCTTCGGGTATGTCGTTTCTATCCATCTTCGTTCTGTCTGACGTTTGTAGACGCGTGCTCTGTACGACTCGACGTTGGAGAGTATCAAGGGCCAACGCGATCTTTACATCGCCGTCAAGGATCTCCTCATCCGCCACGACCGTCTCTCGATCGACCAGGTCGAGCGCCTGAAACAGCGCGTTGAGACGACGTCGCTGAAGATGGAGGGCGTCAAGGCGGCGCAGAAAGAGGGCTGGGAGGACGAGGTTGAGCGGCATATTGCAAGCATCGAGAAGGACAAGGCTACGATCGCAGCGCAGTTGAGTCGACGCGTCTTTGTCCGTGCATGGTGCGCGTCCTGTCTGGTGCGATATACAGCCACTAATATGTGATAGCATGTGGCACGAACTGCGCGTTGTTCTGCACAACCGGGAGAACGCGCTTGTGAGCCAGATGGTGACTACATTTGCTGCGGACGAAGCAGTGTTTGCGGAGAATGTGGCCAATACTTGGAATTCCCTCAATGAATCGGTGGACAGCATGCCTTTTGAATAATTTCCAGTAGAAACGACCATGAACATGACAGACACGATATTCACGATCACGTGTAAATGTCACCGACGTCACATTCGGCCGGCGCGTCTCAACGCGTCGCCGGTGTATAAAGCACCACGAATTCTACAATTGCGAGAGTCTTGCGGGAGTTCCGAGAAACCATCATCTCCGAATCACCCGAGCTATTCGCGAGGTCATTCGGGACGGCGTGTGGGCGGCGGCGGTAGATGAGCATATTTAGTCTTACCCGGTTTCGAGAAGCGCTATCGTAGCTCGAGGAAATAAGATGGCGCAAACCACGGGCATATGCCGACATCGGACGCTCGCCACTGCCGGCGGTCTTCGCAAAATTCTCTCGGCGTCGTGCCCGACCATGCGATTCCTTCCACCATAACTGTCGGCTCGGCGAGGGCCAGGAGCATCAAGGCCTGGCTTCGCTCGCGCTTCGCGCACACGGGTCGAACGCTAATATAGCGCGATTCGAGCAGTTAGACGTCGGAGGGGCGCGGGAAGTAGACCGGTGTTCAATATCTGGCGATGAAGGCTACTTTCATATGCGATGTTCGAACCTAGACCACAACGCCACTTTCAGATCAGTATGTAGAGGGAGGGCACAAGGATTGGCCCTTCGTGTTCTTTCACGGCAACAAACAAAGCTACAGCAGGTGAAGGGATGGATGTTCGCGGTCGTGGTCATGTCGACGTCCGAGTCGCGCCTGCCTTCAATCTGAAATGACTCGATGCCGACTCGTCCTTCGTTTCAAGAGGCCGAATTGGGAGACCTATTTCGAGGCCGGAGCTGGCGATACGGGACCTGCAAGAGCCGGATATGACATGGGGCGTAGCCGATGTGCGTGCATGTTTGGGTGGTAAATCCGGGATCTCCATGCGCTGGCGGGCGAGCCCCAGAGGATGCGGATGTGGTCGGAGGGAAAGCTAGGGAAAGCTGCAACCCTGCTGCAACCACGGTGTCCCGTGGAGGCACGGTCCCCATGGGGCAGGCGGCTGGATTGTATTTTGACCTCCTTGGACTTGGCGCGGCTATATATAGACTATGGTCTGGGGAGCAGAACGAGGGGAGTAGTCCAGTAGCTGCAGAGTATTGGAATTCTCTACGCTCCTAGACGTCTTTTTGCAGGTATTTTCGTGAACGGAGAAGCCGGCTATCGAGTCTAATAATGAGTCCAAACATCAACGTGACGGAACTTGCGAAACGGTATAAAAGCGGCCCCACACCTCTCGCGCTGTCTGTGCTGCTGCTCGAGATGACCATCTTCTTCGCGCCTCTGCGTCTCCCTCCGCGTCCCACTGAGCCTCAGGAGTCCATCGTCAAGCTGCTCCTCGGCCTCACCCCGCTCCAATGGGCCTTCTTCTTCGTCGGTGTGTCCATGGTTCCGGTATCGTCGGTACCGACGCTGACCGCTGCCCAGGGTGGCTGGCATGGACATGCGACGCTATCGACTTCTTCTCGTGCGTCGAGACTGTACATCTCGACATAAGTCCGCTCACTGTTGCCCAGGGTATCGCTCAGTGTCCCTGCACTCGGTGAACAGTTTGGCCGCGAAACGACGGATATTGTGCGTCTTTTTCTTTTTGGTCGCTCCCATCATCTAAATTTCTTGCGGTGAAAAGACGGAAGCGATCACTCTCACCTTGCTATTCCGGTTTGTTTATCGCACTTTCTTTATTCGCGCTCACACCGTCCCTCAGCTCCTTGGGCGCTATTCTCTTCGGTGTCTTCTCCGACAGATTCGGCCGCAAGTGGCCACTCGTGTTCAACTTGCTTCTCGTCGCCGTTCTGGAGCTCGGAGCCGGCTTCGTCAACACCTTCCAACAGTTCCTGGCCCTTCGATCCTTGTTCGGTATCGGAATGGGCGGAATCTGGGGGCTTTCCGCATCAACCGCGCTCGAGAACTTGCCGGTTGGGCTCCGCGGCCTTGCTAGCGGATTCCTTCAGCAGGGATATGCCTGTGGTTATCTCGTGCGCTCATCTCTCGTTCCGCAATCGTACACTTAAGTCGTTTCTAGTTTGCCGCGGTCATTTCCCTTGAGCTTGTGCCCGAGGTGAAGCAGGGATGGCGCGCTCTCTTCTGGACGGCAGCAGGTAGGCCTTACGTCGAACAAAGGAGTCCAGATTGACTCAAATTGTTAATTAGGCATCTCCACCTTCGGCGCCGTTCTTCGCGCTGCGCTTCCCGAGAGCGCCGCGTTCGTCAAGGTCCGCACTTATCCCTTCCACACGCTCGCTGCTCACAGCGCTTAGGCCCGCGATGCCGCCGAAGCACACGGTTTCGTGTCCGAGAAGGAAAAGACGAGGATATTCTTGCGGGAGACAAAGGCGATGCTCAAGAAGCATTGGGTTCTCTGCGTATACGCCGTCCTTCTCATGACAGGTTCGGGCTTTTTTTTGCGACAATTCCCTTCGCTCATGGCGTCCAGGTTTTAATTTCCTCAGTCACGGGTTTGCAACGGGTCCTCGCCGTCCAAAGGATACTGCTAACTGTCTCCAGGTCACAAGACTTGTATCCCACCTACCTGCAAAAGACAAAGGGCATTTCGGCCCATTCTGCGACTATTGCGACGATTATCGGCAACTGTGTACGTTCATTCGTCCTCCCCATGTCTATCTATCTTTCAGAGCGCCGCGTCGACGAGACGCTCCGTTCCTGCAATCCTCCGTTTTCTCTTCGGACATCAAGTCGAGCGTTCAACAGACCATACGCTCGCGCGAGATTCTGCTCAATAATAGCTGATATAAACCCTATTGCAGGGAGCAATCGCTGGCGGCACTGTTGCGGGCTATGCAAGCCAATATCTAGGCCGCAGGATCACGATCTTGTACGTCAACAGTGGTGCCTTGATCCAACTACTAATTGGGATACAGATGCTCCGTTATCCTGCTCGCCTTATTCATTCCGCTCTGGATTATCCCCACCACCTTCAGCGGCCTCGCTGCTGGAGCATTCTGCGTCCAATTCGGCGTCCAGGGTGCATGGGGAGTGATCCCGATCCATCTTGCAGGTCAGCGCCCCGTTTCTTGCTTATTTTCACGTTCTTCACGTCCTGACGATGCCGTCGTCCTTAAAAAAAGAGCTTTCGCCGCCCGCATACAGGGCCGCGTTCCCCGGCGTTGCCTATCAGTTGGGGAATATGGTTTCGTCGGCCAGCGCCCAGATCGAGGCCAGTGAGTGCTATAATTTGCGCGCGATAAGCAGTGTGCCGACGGTTTCTTCAGCTGGCGGCAAGCACCTTACGACGACGCTCAACGGACAGACCGTGCCCGACTACGCCAAGGTCCAGGGTATTTTCCTAGGCGTAATTGCGGCGTTCGTCATCTTCATCACCGTCATCGGCCCCGAGAACCACTCGTCGCAATTCGAAAAGCATCGGGCGGCGTTTGACCAGGGCGGAGGATCGGATGACGCGTACATTGACGAGACGCATGTTCCTGCGGCGCGTAGGGACGGCGACGAGGAGTCGAATGAGAAGGCGAGCGAGGAGCGGCTTAGTACGGAAAAGCCCTCGGCGGCTCAGGCTTGATTTGGCTCCGCTATCAGTGAAGAGAGAAAACGGAGTAAAAGAAAAAAAAACGGTGGAGGAGGGATGGATGGTGTATTTCTAACGACGCGGCGGAAGATGAATTTGTGCCTACGATACTTGTTGATGTCTGCTTTTTTCTAAGTATATCTAGTAACGCAGCGAGGACAAAACATGCATTGTTTGATGTGGGTCCAGTTTGCAAACTTGGCGTGGAACAGCCAAGTATTGCCAAGGTCTTGGAGGTTTGATGGCAAGTTGTTCCATTGTTCGAAATGTGCGTTTGATAAGATTAGATCGTGCTGTAATTTCTATGTTAGTGCGACACAGTGGAGACGACACCGTCCGTGTAAGCTAACCAGGAAGGACGCGACATGAGGTCTTTCAGACAGCTACCCGTGGAAACTTACGTAGATCCATTTATCTGCAAAAAAAGCCCCCCCCCCGGTTGAGGTTGGGGAACTTTTCAAAGAAATCAGAGCCCTCGGCAACGAGCTGAGGCGCATAGCACACCGCCAGATTGGCCATAAAGCCGACGATCTTCATGTCTCGATAGAGCGTATATCACAACCCAAAAAATGTTACTGTTTTTTGAGCTGCAATATCTTAGAAAAGATCACCGGCAATACCTTTATTTTGAAGAAAACCAATCAGAGAACACATCCGGGCATAGGACAACTAGAGAGTCACAAAAGATGACTATTTTTTGCCACACAAATTACCACCAAAAATGGCTGTTTCTTCGGCCCATTGTTTTATTTGGTATTGCATCCACATTTTTTTTGGTTTGTTTATCGGAAGAAAAATACTATAAATGGAGATGTGTGATGGGTCATATATTGCGGCACCAAAAAGTGGCGGCCGAACAGCGGTAGAGACATAAAAGGATATACCACATATTGCAGCTGCTTTCTCGGTTCGCGATAGATATCATATTGCCCGCATTTTTTTGCGCCTCAATAGACGCCCAATTGACCGCCACTTTTTGGAGCTGCAATATATGACCCATCACACATCTCCATTCATAGAATTTCTCTTCTGAGAAACAAAGTGGATGCAATGCAAAATAAAACCACGGGCCAAAGAAACAGCCATTTTTGGTGGTAATTTGTGTGGCAAAAATTAGTCATCTTTTGTGACTCTCTAGTTGTCCTATTCCCGGATGTGTTCTCTGATTGGTTTTCTTCAAAATATAAAGGTATATATTGCCGGTGATCTCTTCTAAGATATTGCAGCTAAAAAACAGTAACATTCTTTTGGGTTGTGATGTTCTATTGAGGATCTGGCGGTGTGTAGGGAAGGTGGACGAAGGACCTGTTTACTGGGGGCAAGGTCAAAGTACTGTAGTGATTAGACCTTAAGTCCGGAGGGTGTAACCGTAACACATATAAGTCCGAAATTGCACAAGTCCGGAGGGATCTGTAACCTGCAACTCATTCAGATAAGTCCGAAGTCCCTCAAATCCACCGCAGCGAAGGCAATGCTAGGATGCTGAGCTGGTCAGTCCGTGCGGAGGCAAAGCGTAAGCCGGTACCTTTAGCTTTAGCTCCCGCATTCAGGAGGGGCATTAGTTAGACAGGGTTTTTTTTGTTAGCAGTTTTTTTTTTTTTTTTTTTTTTTTTTTTTTTTTTTTTTTTTTCCTGATTTTAAGCTGAGAAAAAGAAATGAGTTTTATCCATCAAAATTTCCTTTTTGGACCACTTTGTTACATGTCCGGTGACCACTGTAACCTGTAACGCAGACCCCCATAAGTCCGGGTCCGTGGGGGTCCGTAACATGTAACAAGACTTGAGGTCTAATCACTACAGTAGAAAACCAGCCCTTTTGACATTTTTGTCCGGACTATTTGTGTAGACCGGTCACCCAAATCTGTCCGGATTACAATGTGGTGACGTCCGAAGACCCCAATTTTGTCCAGACTCCTACTTTGACCTCCAAAACTGGTCAGAATTTGTAAAAATATTCATACCATCCACACCATCATCCTCTTCAACATCCAGAACATTGGTACTCGTTGCACCTTTTCTCTTCACGGTGTTAAGCACCATCACCATGCACCGTACACCTGCCAACTCCTCCTTGAGCTCCAGGTAGCAAGCAATGTCCTTCTCAAGACATGGGCACTACTGTAGCATTCTAACCAGATGTTCACAAAATTTGAATTTTTTGACCTCCGAGAAGACCGAAAAAATTTATTTCAATTTTACTTGAATTTTCCGGGTGTCCTTTTTTCTGCACGTCATGCGTCACCTCAACATCCAGTCAGAATACTACAGTATTGCTTGTGAGCAGAACTCCATTGCTCACATTTACGATGACCAAGCCTGCGGGTAGGTGTGCACACCGTGAAAGTTTGAGGGCAATCCCCGAGGAATGGACACATCGGAAGTTTCTCCTGCCCGCAAACTCGTATGTTTGAGCAAACATATAGGACATCTGGCCAATGTTGCTGATGGTTGGCATCCATTTGTGTTTTCCTCCTTGCCCGGCCCCTTTTGAATATATGGCAAGAACTGGACAAATAATTAATAAAAGTTCTCTGGCAGAAACCCACATCAGACCTTATTAGCAGTTTCTCAAAAACCAAATTTTTGCGCGATCCCATTGGCTGTTGGGCTGGCTTGGTGCCTCTTCAGCCAATGAGAAAGAGGCCAATTTTCATTTGGAGTGCGCTGCTAATAAGGTCTATTACCTTGCACGAGAAGGATCACACCACCATCAAGTGCAAATATGTACACACTTTTAAACAGCGGTGTCAGATCACTGACACTAGCCTCAGACACAGCTGGTTCACAAGTTAATCCCTTCGCAGCAGCACACTGTTGGCAAAGAACCTGAAAGCAGTCACATTGGTGAACTGAAAGTGTAAGCCATGGTATTACATACCTCGTTCGAGGTATGAATAAACTTGTGCTGCAGCAGCCAAATTGGCCGCATTCCCTGGCTTGCCCACTTCATCTTCTTCCATCCTGGTCTTCCTGGCCTGTCTAGCAGATAACTTGCTCTTGTCCATGTTGCGCATGATTGCCTGCGTGCGTCGAGCAAGCAACTGGCGCTCCGTTGGCTCCATCTTTGTCTTGGACGTGTTGGTGTCTGCCGCCATTGCCACCTGGCTGTACGCAATAATTTCAAGCACCTCATAGGGCTTATTAGATGCCAATTATTTTTGATTTCTCAAAATAATTAGTCAGTTTTCTGTCCAGCGATTCACTCCACAACACATTCTTTGGAAGTGTTGTCTCGCACAAAAGATCCCTACACCTTCTCCGGACCTCTCGCTGGAGCATTTACCCAGAGCCAGGCAGTACACGGCCAATTCTTTGAGGTCCCAAATTGTTGCTGTTGTTGTGCAATGTGGATTTTTTATTTGCGCAGAGCAAAAATATTTGGGGTTCCCAAAATATATTTAAGCTGAATTGGAATGTAAATAAATCAATATTTTTCAGCATCTAATAAGCCCTAATGCACTCATTCTTTTGACAAAACTATGGGAGGCAGCCAGAGAATGTTTGCAAACCTCCGTAACTTGTTATGTGTGCAGGAAGAGTACATATATAGCATGAGAGCCTTTGACTAGTATCCGGTCATAGTGGCTTTTTGCCTCAAGTGACTAAAAGTGTTGGCTCTGGGGCACAGTTGTTACACTGTGACCAGATATCCAGGTAGTCAACAGTTCAATCCCTCTGGGTGGTATTTCCCTTTCTGGGCCCACTTCAAAGTTGGACTGTCATCGGGATTCGAGGCGGAGGAGGACCACACTCGTTGCTTTGCACACATCATTAATCTTGTTGCAAAGAGTCTGCTCCGGCTGTTTGATCCGCCAAAGAAGGGTGACAGAAATGATGGGGATGAAGACGCAGAGTGAGGAAAGGTAGATGATGCAGGTGGCATTGAAGTCAACGAGTTTCTCACTGAGCTTGACGATCTGGAGGACCCGGGCGCGGATGATGATGATCTATTTGACGAGCTTGCGGAGATGGCAGAGGAGGACAAGGAGCAGTTCTTGGAGAAGACAAAGGAGATCCGTTCCACACTGATCAAAGTATGTTCTCTATCTGCGTGAATTTGATTCTCATGTCCTGCGCAGGTCCGCAGTGTTGCAAACAAAACAATCAACTCCCCGACGCATCTGCTACCAATGTGCGAGGAAGCTGTCAAGGTTGCTGGTCTGGCCATTTGGCACATCCCTTGCAATGTCAAGACTCGCTGGAACTCAACATACAACATGATTGTGTTCACGCTCAAGCACCAACACACCTTCAAGATCTACACTGCGGACAAGGGCAGCAGCCTTGGGAGCTTTGTTCTCTCGTCTGCGGAATGGGCAATATTGGAAGACCTGCGTGATGTTCTTTGTGTATGTATATGACCACAACTTGAATCCCTGCCGCAATCCAAGACAGACACTTCTGCAGTATTTCAAAGATGCAACACTGTATTTCTTGCCACCGTAATTTCTGCAACCAATAAGCTTGACGCTATGCTTGCGACCACCATGATCAAACACCCGGCATCCGACAAGAACGGCGACAAAACCTTCTCCGCTGTCATGGCTCTTGCACTCCTGAAGGCCAAGAATACCCTCAAGCGCTGCTACGCCATGACCGTCCACACGCGGGTCTATTTCCTCATGCTTGGTGCGTTCATTCCCGCCGTGGCTTGATATATGCTCACTGATGATCCATAGTCCTCCACCCGTGGTACAAGCTTGGGTATCTCACGACTGGGACGCGAGCGACATTGAGCAGGGCAAGGAGGTGCTTCAGGACATTTTTGGCGACTACCGCAAGGTATACAACAATGTCATGATTGTGGATGACGGCGCCAAGATTGATGAGGGCGGTAATGTACTCATGGTATGTTCTCCATGCTGATTCAAGGCATGGGTCTGAACGTTGAATTGTAGGATGAGGCATTGTCAAACCTCTTTGATGTGTGGGACACAGTCGACAAGTCATGCTCCACCGCTGTTGTCAATGAACTGGCAGTATACCTTGCTGAACTGCAGGTGCCCGTTGACGACACACTTCTGCGGTGGAGTAAGTGATCAGGTAAATATCCCGTACTCTCCAGGATGGCCCATAATTATCTCTCTGTGCCACGTATGTGAGTTACCTTTGTTTCTTGTTTGCAATGTGATATACAACACAGCAATATTGGTGTATGTGGAGCGCCAGTTCAGCCGCGGTCACTTACTCATCTTGAGTATCCGCAACTGCCTCATGGGTAATACGGCTTGCATGCTTATGTGTCTCGGCTGCTGGAGCCAACAAGGCTTTGTTGATGCCAAGGACATGGGCACCATGGCTCAGCTTCCCAATGTTGTGGATGAATCAAATAAAGAGATGGTCGTTTTACATGTGTAAGTTAAGTCTGTGTACAGATATTTATTGTTCCTGTATAGTAATCCTCACTTTTGGCGCCATCCTTCATGAGACGGGTCTGTGGGTCCCCGGGTGACCCGCACACCCACGCAGACCTGCGGGTGGAATTCCGGGTGACAGGGACCCAGAGACTGGGTCAGGTCTGAGCCCGGGTCCGGGTCCGGGTGGGGGGTTGGCCACCCGCGGGTCACCCGTGGTTATCACTAGGCACCCACCATTGCTTCTCTCTCCAACACACGCCAGCTAGGGAGTAACACCACCAAACAATCACCATTTTGGAGGCGAGCAAGCCCACCAGTGCAACTAACGAGCTTTAAGTAGACTTGTTCCAGCATCCAGTCTTCGGTCACGGCTAAATTGCATTGTCAACATCTTGAGACTGTCTCTGACATCCTTTACAAATATCTGGAATGTCAGCTGGTACCTGCACTTGTCATCAGCAGCATTCTACAACCGCATATTAAAAATGTACGGTAAAGCGGAAGCTAACAGCCTTTTTGGTTAGGAGTATGGTCCATGGGAATCATGCACATCTCCCAGGTAGCAAGCATATGAAGAACAAGACAATGAACATTGAGATGCTCAGAGCGAGCTGAGCAGACAGCTTCAGCAGCAAGGCCTTGAGCATATGTGCAGCTCTATACGGGGGTTGTCGCCATGCATCCCGCCATACTGATAACACTGTTCAGGGCACAGGAATGTGCAGCTTCTTTTGCAGCCGCACCCACAGCCACTGCGACATGTAAAAAGAGAAAAACTGTGACAGACGTCACTACAGCTTTGTTGATAGGAGGAATGGTAGGTGCATGCTAGTGGAAGATGTTTGCAGGTTTGTCAAATAGAGGAACAGTAGGTGCATGCTGGTTTTTTTTTTTGAGGCGGGGTCAGCGGAAGATGTTGGTGCCAGTGCAACAGGCGCCAAGGAAGGTAGCCTTGACTGCCTGCTGGCAGGTAATGGTGGAGGGATTGTAACCCTTTGAGAGTTGTAGGGCTCTATGCTGTTTGAGGTATAGAGCATCCTCCAAGGGGAAGCTTTGTCTCATCCAGAAGCTCTTTTCCGATGCAGTGGCGCTGGGATACCAATGCATTTGTTGAAACGGGCGGAGCAGAATTGTTGTCGGGAGGTTGCATGGTGGTTGGTTCAGAGGTGTGTCTTCTAGTTCCGCAGGTAGTTCTACCAACAGGTGTGCTTAATATTCATCTAAATATATACCTTGTACCCCGATTCCTTTAAATAACATGCAAAATATTCAAGTGAGTTGTAGCAGAGGAAATTGGCGGTAAAAATAAGCTGCTCTTTTTGTGATTCTCAGCCATCTCTTTCTCCTCTGCCCATGATGCTCAAAACACTAACCACCATTGCCCTGCAGGATGCCTTGCGCTTGCTTATTCTTCTTTGTTTCCCTGACGTCGACCATATTCTTCAAGACTGGATCACAGACTTTGGCCTCTTAATTACCAGTATCAAGGCTGCTGCAGCAGTGGATCCTCTCCCCACATCCAGATTCCCCTTGGCCAGCTTGATGGGCTCTCTGAAGGTGTTCATCTTGCCTCTCCCGACCTCCACAACTCCAGTGCTAAAGCAAACTCTCTCGACCTCTTCACCGAAACATCTTCTTCAGGCTCTGTAACCTACTCCGTGCCAAGAATGCCCAATACGTTGTCCCAGATGCACTGTCAATGATTTTGGATGGCCCCAAGGCATTGGAGCCATCTCCTTTGTTCTCCAATATGAACACAACACTGTTCTCCAATACCAAAACCTCATCATCCTCATTTTCCTCCCTGAACACTCACCTAATGTGTTGTTGTTTCCTTTGAAACTGTCCTCGCAATCATGCTCCAGCCCGTCCCCGATCTCCCTTTTGGAAGCCATTCCTGTCGACCCATGCCCAGGCATG
This sequence comes from Mycena kentingensis (nom. inval.), assembly GCA_014461125.1. Taxonomy (NCBI): domain Eukaryota; kingdom Fungi; phylum Basidiomycota; class Agaricomycetes; order Agaricales; family Mycenaceae; genus Mycena; species Mycena kentingensis (nom. inval.). Next base: position 70,455 of record JACAZG010000013.1, read on the forward strand.
ATCCATATGCCCAAGCAACTCAGCAAACAAAGGCAGAGAAGGAGCAGGAGGAAGAGTCTCTCTTGACTAAAGGCCAAAAAGTGGACATTGTTGACCTCAGTAAGGATGGCGATGTCTCTACTCGCACTACCTTGCCGGCAACCACCCTCTCCACCAGCAAAGGCAAACGAGGTGGGTGCATTGAGAAGCAGAAGTTGACGGAGGGCAAAGGTGTTGTGACCATTTCCAAGGCAGCGCCTACCACAACCACGGCCCCCACTGCTGTCATCTATAAAGTACACATGACCAACCTCATAAATGCTGGTGCTGCTTCCGACCAAACCAAGCTACGCTTCTTTAAACCCAATCCTTAAGCCTCTTGTCAGACTCTGCAGACATAATTGCCTCATGCTTGATACAACATTACTACTACGCACTTGTGGCAAAGCTGCACCTATACCCGCTTTGACCACAGGTAGCCACATATGACTATCCTTTGTACTACTTTACATTTTTTGTTATAATTCCCAAAACTTACAGCAGCAGCTGTCCAGTAGAGATTAGAAGCTAACAAATAAATTGCTATCTTGCAAAAGTGCTCATAACTCATATTTATTGCTGCTGTTCAGCTGCGGGCGGATGCGCATGAACTTGGCCCAGTCCCAGCGCAGAATCTTAACCACACAGAGTCTAAGCTCCGTCGTCAACATGCATGCTTCTGATCACTGTGAGTCAGGGTGTCGGGTGGCAGGAATGCCAGGTGTTGGTCTCGCATTGACAAACCGACCAATGTACAGAAAGGCATTTTAGGCTGACTATTAATTTGTATACAAACAATGAGGAATTAGCTACCTAGGACAGGACTGCTGGTCAACTTCCCAGGCCTTCTTGCAGGTTCATTGTTGGTCCCATCAACAAGCAACCGTTTCTTGCGGCGGCGGAGGTCATTTCCTCAGATTCAAGGTCCTCCTCCTGCATATTGTTCCTGTCTGCCGTGGTCTGGAAACGGGTCAGTGGGGTTTAGGGAAGTGCTAAAGTACCTTTGCATTGTGTTTCTGAATTGGTGGACCTTGCAATTCGGAGCTAGAGGCGACTTCTGATACATCTTGGTCCTCATGGTCCATCCAGTTTTCCGCATCTAAATTGCTGTTGCACATCTCCTTGTTTTGGACTCCTGATACCACAACTGGAAAAGGACAAGCAACAAAGGAACAGGCAATGTTATTTGTGTCCCATGCCCCTGTTTCATTGACAGCGACAAAATAGGTATACTTTGCTTCAAGTTGCTCCTTGGCATCTTCAAACACCTTGATTTGCTCTGTGGTCATGTCCTTTTTGAATCCCTCTGCGGCTTGCTTGTAGGCTGACACATCCTGTTTGAACACATTGGCTAGCACATCAAATTTGGAAACCAAGCGAGTGAACACCACATGTTCGGTATGGCTGTCAGAAGGCAGACTCGAATTCATGGGCCCAAACATGATTGACCGCACCCAAGCAACACAATAATTGTACCCAGAAGTTCGAGATTGTGCATTGCTTTGCATTGAGTTGTTTGTTCAAGAGCGTTCACTGGGGCCGGGGGTCTAGTCTATGGCACAACAAATGCAAAGCATATGATGGTCATATCTATGCACAAAGTCTATAGATAACTTTCAGAATAAGCAAAGCGAGCACAAAAAGACACTTGCTGCAACATCCTCGGGGAAGTTGCTGTTTTCTTGTCAAGGCACATACACAGAAGGTTCCTGTTGGTGCACAAATATCATAAACTTGGCAAGCTCCCTCCACGTAAATTAATATTCAATTGTGTTTTTGATATGAAGGTCCAGATGAGAATCTTCTAGTGTGAGCGTTGGATATTCCGCAATATCGAGAGCTGGGAGCATGACTACAAACACAGCCAGGGAGACAAAGCCAAGAAACTGTGCCTTGTCTGTGAGGTTGAGGGTATATTGATTGTACACAGCTGTGCAAATACTTTAGATATTGTCCAACAGCATACAAGGAAAGACTATATGCGCATCAGCATGGTCGATGTTGGTGACCGCTTTTCCCACAAGAGTGCTGTGTATCTCAGTGGCAATAGAGAGGACCAAATTCCTCTTGTCCAAGTTGTGGAAGTGCATACTCCATAAGACCACTGCATAGACTGTCCCAGGGTGCTGTATGCTAATGTTGGTTAGTAAGAGATGTCCGCAGAATCAAGTATTCACAGCGCCGAGCCTGGTACTATCCCCACTGCTTCCATTTTATATAAGCCCTGGTTTGGATTGTCATGGTTTCAGCCACCAAATTCATACATCCAGTGCAACATGTGGTAGTTGATGCCATTGTCATCTGGATGCTTGAGAAACCATGCTTTGATGGAATCTTTGTTGTCGCCGTCGTGTTCCAGAATTGTAGGAGCTGTTTTGTACATGAAAAAGACACCAGTGCTGCCAATCGCATTGGAGTGCTGATATGTAAGGACTCCTGGAGTCCCTGCGACAATCCAATGAGTGTCCATGCACGGCATCTCTCTCCGATGAAGTTCTGGAATGTCAGATGTATGAGTTACTGAGCGTTGATGTGCGCACAGAGAACTATCTCCATCCAATGTCTGCCAGCATAGTTTTTCAACACGTTCACATGCGGTTTGCCTTCCCAAAAGTCTGAGTTGGAAATTAATCTATCCAGATGGTCAGCACCTACGGCCTGGTCAGGCCATGGGTGCCTTCTTGTATAAGATGCCCATCTGAAGCTTGTCATTAATAAATGATAAGCGTGGATGCTTGGGATACCTTGTCGCTGAATAAGGGAATTGAGAGGCCAAGTCTTTTCTAGACTTTGTTCAAAGGACTGCCCCGATTTGGGTCCTCCATACATGTAGACTTGTGTACTTGAGAGAAACTTGGGGGCTTTCTGCAGTGATACACGCAGAAAATGAGCAGTGTGGAATGGGAGAAAAGAACCAAACCAACACCAAAACTTCATATACGGGTGTGTTGGGATTGGGACTGCAGGAAACAACCAGCTGCTTTGATGTATAAAATCTACCAATTGCCAGAGAGTTGATGCAAAATATGGCTGCGGCCCACTCGATGTAACAAGACCTAAGAGTTGTGTCAATGTGACACTGATGATCAAATTAATCTTGATCAAATTAAGAGTGAATAAGAAAATAATGTGTTTGTTGAGGTTGACACTAGTTCAAGTTTTAAGTTGTTTTAGCGTCCTAGCTACCAAGCTGCCATAACGGCTAGTTGTGACTAATTGTGACAAGCTGAGCTAGCAACCTTGCGGCCTAGCTGTATAGTTGTATGATGAGGTAAATAGAGGGCGGTAGTCCCCATTGTTCTCTGTTATTAGATAAGCTACAGGCGGCTTTATATACTACTTTACGGCTGGTCACGAGATCCCGTAAATATGACTTGGACTGACTCAGAATGAATTAACACAGCTTTGGGTGCTTCCCAAGGCAGTGCATCTCCATGCGTTGACACTGCAAATGAATTGAACCGCGCTCTGCCAATGTTTCTAGAATTTAAGCAGCCAATAATAGGATATTTCACACGCTTGCTTTTGGTCTGTTTTTGACTCTGTTCATTTTTGAACTCAAAAAATGCCATCAAAAATAAAACTCAAAAATTTTGTCAAGTTGCAAAAGGAGCTCTGCAGCTCGTTTTGCAGTCATTTTCATTTTTACCCCCGCCATTTTCAAGTTCATTTTTGATGGAATTGACTCCCAGCACCCCTGCCATCATTCCGCTCTCCTCCGCCCCTGAAAATAACATGTTCCAACTGTTACACCATTGGAGGCGCATCAGCGCAACAGTGCGGTGCCGTCGCCGCCATCCATTTTGTTCAGTAAGAAATGGAAGTCAATAATTCCTCCCGCTGCTCAGTCATGACCATTAAGTGAGCCAAAGGGCATAGGCCTTGGTGGGGGGCAGGCAGCAAGGGTAGGGGGGCCATATTGAGCATATTCAAACGTTGAAAATTGCCCACAAAAATTGTTGCATTGACTGATTTCACGTGTGGATCATTTTCAGCTCATTTTCAGTAGATTCTTCACAAAAATAGAATCAAAAATGACTTAGACACCTAAAATTCTAAATGGCTCAGGGCAGCTACGGCTCGGCTTTCAATGGCTGTCTCATATCCAGCTCAGCTCAGTAGCTAGCTAATAGCAAGCCAGCCATTGGCAACACTAGTCCAGGCACACTTAGTTAGTACCACTCCTTCCAATGTTCCCCTCCTTGGTCCGCTCAACAATCTGGGTAATGATAAATGCCAGTCGGTAGTTCGGAGATTTTCCCAGGGACATTTGTATGTTGAGGGATCCCAATCCCATTTTTTTTCTGCCTCAGGAATACTAAAGATGTAGAGCAAGAGTTGGGGAAGTATTTTTAATATCCTCTTGATGCTGCAGTTGCAGAGCTCCCAGCATTTGGCGGGTGTTGGGATGCCAGTTAAAAGGGTCCTTATTGACATTTTCAACCAAATTAACAATGCCTAAAGACTATCCATGCACTTAGGCCAATGGTGGCTGTCTTAGACTGCCTGTTGAATAAATGGTTGGGCTGTCCTCTAGCGTGCTGCCCAGAATACGGACATTGCATCTATGATACAACCGATGCAATTGACTCGGACAAGGACGTAAGGCCCGTTGCAATAGGCCATTCCCAAAGGATCCTCCCATGGCGCGGTCAGTGTAAGTTTCCCAATGACGTCTTGTCCTGTAATTTGAATTTCCCACCCAACATCCCTGCCCTTTCCATTATTGAATGTGCTTGCAACCCAAAACAGCCCATTGTCTCCTAGTGTGTACATGTGCCTTGTATGGGCCGGGAAACAACTCACGGAAAAGAGTATATAAATACCCTAGCCAACCATGCCCTGTCCTGGCGACAATATCTACATTGCCTCCTGTAGTGCTCCCCCTGCAGGGCACACCTATCCCGCTGATGTCAAACTCTGCTTGCATTCTACCGACAAATATTGAGCACGTCAAGTTTACCTTTTCGACTTTGAAGCCCCAACCCTCTCTCCTCCCAATCCAAATTTCTGCTGTCTCTGGGGTCCATGCCCAACAGCTACGACACTGTCAAGCAAGCCTGTGTAATGCGACCCATTGAGGGCATGACACAACTTCCAGCTGGAATCCCGGTTGTGACCAAGATCAACGATAACTTCGTCACCGTCGCTACACTCCTTGACCATGAAGCACTTTGACCATGAAGCACTTGCACTGCAAAGCCCGCTGCTGTGCCATACGTTCTACTGCTCCTGAGGGCATGTTGACAAGTGGATCCACCAGTCAAAACACCAGACCGAGGATATGGTCGTGATGAACAACAAGGGACCACCCGTCTTTGGAGGCTGAGAGCTGGGAATCTTTGGGGTGTATGGCACACTGGGCCTCAGGAGCTTACCAATCAAATGTTTGGCAACACAAGCACAACATCACATTGATATCACCTTTGTGGACAAACGCGGAGACAAAGAGGGACAAAATTCCTTGCCAACAATCTGGAATAGCCTCTCAAATCTCTTTGGCCTTGTTGTGGTATGCTGCATTCCCTAGGCCTGAGTATGCCATCTGACGCGGATACTGCTTGATAGTACCAAGCCAGTGCTGAGGCACTTTAAATGCGTGGTTTGTTCTGACAGAGTATAAGTCATACTCCTATTCCACAGACTAGACACAGACAAATGTAGCCATGTACCGGTGAACACCAAACCCAATTGCTGCTTTGGTCCCATCCTGTTCAAGTTCCGTTCGTGCAGGTGCTCGAGCACGCCTTGGACATGGTTCTTGGTGTTGATAGATGTTGTCAACTTTCCTTGGCTGATATCATCCCATAGCCAGCATCCCTGCGTGTCGTAAGCTATGAATTTAGCAACAATCCATTTGTGTGGTCGGTCTGTTGCCAATGAGCCTTCCTGGTCCATAACGTCTGGCGACACAAAGGACTGGAATGTCACAAGAGAGTCTTGCAATCTTTGCAAACTGCACCCACAACAATCTTTTGAATTAGCACAGCAGCCTGAACAAACAAGATGTGCCTCCCTGTCCAGCTGCCAGAAATAACCGGCTTTGCAAGATTTGCCTACATAGATTGGAGAGCCTCGTTGCAACGAAAACAATCAGTTTCCATGTCTCGCAATTCCTCCATCAGCACAGAGAGGGTTGATACTTGTAAGGCTAGACACCGTGATGCTCACGGTACTCTGCCCACAGAAGAGACCTAAACTCAAGAGTGAACAGGAATATGCTCTGAGTTCGAGAATATAGCTATCAATTTATATACTAGTGCCACTGCTCCGTCTCGTTATCTATATTTTTACATGTGCCCTTCCACATTACCATACGTAGAAGAGAATGTGCTCTAGATAAATAATAGAGAGAAAAATATTAAAACAAATCCATAAATAAGAGATAGTTGAAAACCAAACTGTTTTTGTGTTTTACTCCTGGCCGTCCGGCTCTGAAGTATCTTCTAGTCAATAACCATCATTGTCGTTGACATCCTTGGGTGTGTCGAGCTCGCCGTACTGCTCGAGTGGAAGCAGAGGTAAGTTGTTCACGTCTGTGTTGATTGTCAACAATGCAAGCATGTTAGTCAGCATGTTGGTTTTGTTTGGTGCATTCTCTTCTGTTGCTGCTGTGCGACAACAAACCAGCTGCTGTCCCTGCACGTCCTGCTGCTGCTGCGCAACAACATCCTCCTGCTGGTTCACCACCGGCACCTGCGGCTGTTTGACGGCAACAACAGTGATTGTTCCTGGCTGTTGCAACACTTGGACTAGCGCCTGCTCGACATCCTCCATCTTGATGTCTTGTGTCTGGGGCGTGTTTGCCTGTTGCGCCTCAACGCGCTCGTTTGTCACGTTGAGGCGCTCGTTTGTCGCCCGTCTGTCAACCTTGGTATCAACAATCGCGTCCCTTGTGGTCTCTCTTGCCAACTTGTTCTCATCCACCTCCTGTATGTGACGCAAGAGTCTCTTGTCTTGGCGAGTACAAAATTCATTGTCCCAGACGTCATCACAGCAACGCTTGCGGTACTCAGGCAACCTCGACCACAAGTAGGAGCAGGGGTGCTGAACCAGGATGCACATTCTTCTTCATGCATCAAATAGAATCCATTATATCGCGCGCAAGCTGCCTTGAATTGGGGATTTTGTGCAATGTCGGACGCAACATAAGCGGGGCCATCTGGCGCAGAGTCCAATGATATGTGGGAGTATTGCAAGCCACACAAACCGCTTCATTTGCCATATGGTGCTTCCTCAAGTAACAATGCAACTGTGTAATTTGGATTAGAAGTAGAGCAGACACGTTGTCAGCGACGAGGTCGTTGATGGGTTTGTTGGCGTCGATCGGCGGGCGATGGACGGGCTTGGATGCTAGGCGGAGGGTAACGACGAGGTAGACAAGCAACGTCCTCGGATTAAGACGATCTAAACCTACTACACTCGGGTGTCTACTCGGGCCTTTATACGGCGTCGGATAAAGGAGTTTGTCGGGATCGAGCGTTCAGGGTTGTAACGTAGTGTTGAGGGGGACGTGGACGTGGCATGGACGTAGGGGGACATGGAGGAGGTAGGGGTATGGATCGACTCCCGAGCTCGGGGTGTCGGGTTCTGGAGAAGCCGGGGGCACGTGATCGGGGGTTGTCGGGGGTTCAGGGTGCAGTCCGTGACATCACCCCCTCCTCAAGGCGATGCGTCCTCGCGTCGCTTGGATCGCTGTAGTCTAGGAGACGTCCGGGTCGCCATTCGCGTGGGTGCGGAAAAAATTGGACCGGGCACGTTGGGTTTTGGTGCGGCTGGCGTAGCGTTTTTCCGGGGTCTGCCCCTTTTTCTCGGGGTTTGGGGTGCCGGGATTGACTCTTTCGCCGTATTGTCCCGAATGATACGCCATTTTCCTTTGTGTAGTTCCTCTCTTTCCATGTTCGGGTATTTGTCGTAGAATTCCGCGAGGGCCTCTTCAGCTCCTTCGAGGAACGCCCGTTTTTCCCAAGTCCATTCTTCGCGGGGGTAGCCTTTCCATTTGACGAAATACCGGAGTGTCTTGGAATTCTTCGAAGGTCGGCGGACCGCCAGAATTTCCTCGACTTCGTATACCGTTTCGCCATCGCGAACGTCCTCTGGGGGAGGCGGAATGGTTTTTTGGTGTTCCGCCACGGGCGGGTTCCATTTCCGTAGGAGGGTGATGTGGAAGACCGGAGAGATCTCCCAGCTTGCGGGAAGCTCGACTTCGTAGGACATGCTCCCGACCGGGCGTAAGACCTTGAAGGGCCCAAGCGTTTGTCGTCCAATTTCTTTGTCGGGCGTGGCGTGGTAAGGTTTTTTCCGTGTACGTAGACGTAGTCCCCTTCCTGGTATTTGGGGCTATCCTGTTTCTTGCGATCATAGTAGTCCTTCATCCGGGCTTGGGCTTCCTTCATGGAATGCCGAGCATCGTCCCTGGCCGCTTGAAGCCGTTTCGCGAACTCCGTGGCTGCCTCCGTAGGTACCCTCGTGAGAGGTTCGTTCGTTTTTCGGGGGTGGTACCCGAGCGTGAGGTAGAACGGGGAGAATCCGGTGGAAGAGTTGACCTTGTCGTTGAACGCGAACTCGGCGAGGGATAGCCAGTCTGACCAGTCATCCTGCTGGAAGTTGCAGAACGTCCGCAGATATTGTTCGATCTCCATGTTCGCCCGTTCCGTTTGTCCGTCGGTCTGCGGGTGATAGGCCGAGGAGGCGTGGACCCGTATTCCCAGTAGTTTGCTAAGGTCCCGCATGAAGTGGCCTACGAATTGCGAGCCGCGGTCGCTCGTAACTTCTTCGGGAAAACCGTAGTCTTTCCATACGTGATCCCGGTATAGACGGGCGACCCCTTCCCCGGTGATGTGCTCCGTGCACGGCAGTACGCGAACGCCTTTCCCCAGTCGGTCCACGACGACCATGATGGAGTCGTAGCCCGCCGATTTCGGGAGTTTAGTGATAAGGTCCACGGATACTTTCTGCCAAACCCGTTCGGGGACGGAGTTCGGGGCCAGTTTGCCGATCTCACGGGAGGGGAAAATCTTCGTTCGTTGGCATGTCGGGCAAGCGTTTACGTAGGCTGCGACGTCCCGAGCCATTTGCGGCCACCAGTAATTGCGAGTGATCATTTCGAGCGTCCGGTGGCGCCCGGGATGACCACTAAGGATAGTGTCGTGATTGGTGCGTAGTACCTGGTGTCGCAAGCCCTTTTCCTGAGGAACGTAAACCAGCCCCTTCCGGGTTAGGAATCCTTTGTGTTTTTCCCATTGATCGGGGTTTGCCGGGTCTTCGAGCGCCCGGATGACCGACTCTTCCGTATGTTTTTCTGCTTCTCGAATTTTCTCCATCAATTCGCTGCCTTCGTCACGTTCCAGGAGTATCGTAGCCCGTATCGCATGTTCCTGGAATAGTCGGTCCGGGAGTAAGGTCACGTCCCGATTATCCTTCTGCCCTTCGTCGAATCCCGCTCGGCGGGATAGTGCGTCCACCTTGGTTTGTGTCTTCCCGGGTTTGTGAAGGAGCAGAAAGTGGTATTCGGCGAGTTCCAGAGACCACCGGGCTTGCCGGGCGGTTGAGGTTTCGCGCCGTCCGGAAATACTCCAAATTCTTGTGGTCCGTCCATATCTCGAAAGGTTTGTCGGGCCCGTTATGGAGGTAGTGACGCCACTCAGCGAGTCCTCGCATTATGGCCAGCAATTCCTTGTCGTAGATCTCATAGTTGCGCTCGGTGTCGCTAAGGGCTCGGGACATGAACGCTATGGGCACCCAGCGTTCCCCTTGCAGTTGGGATAGGACGGCGCCGGTGGCGAAGTCGGAGGAGTCGGCTTCTAGCCTCCATTCCCCGTCGTCGGTCGGGAAGTGGAGGACCGGTTCGGTCGTGACCGCATCGATCAACTCCCGGAAGGCTCGTTCTTCGTCGTGTCCCCACACAAAGGGAGTCCCCTTCCGGGTTAGCCGTGTAAGGGGTTTGGCGAGAGCCCCGAACCCCTGAATGAAGCGCCGGTAGAAGTTGAGGAATCCAAGGAAGCTCTGGACGTCCCGTGACGTTGCGTGGGGTCGCCCACTCCCGAATCCCGGCTACTTTGACGGGGTCCATCCGGACTTGCCCGTTTCCGATGATGACGCCGAGGTATTCGACCTGAGCCTTCTCGAACTCGCATTTTTCGGGTTTCAAGAAGAGGTTGTGTTGTTGGAGTATCGAAAGGACGGCCCGGACGGTGGAGCGATGCTCTTCGAGGTCCGAGGAGTAGATCAGGATGTCGTCGAGGTACACGATGACCTTGCCGGGCGTTAATGAGGTCGGCGAAGATTTCGTTCATCATCGTTTGGAAGGTGGCGGGCGAGTTGGTGAGTCCGAAGAACATAACCAGGGGTTCGTACAGACCCCGATTGGTGACGGCGGCTTTCTCCTCGTCCCCTTCTCGGATTCGGATGTTGTTATAACCCCATCTTACGTCCAGTTTGGTGAACCACTTCGCGTTGCGCAGCTTGCCCATGATATCGGAGATCAGGGGTATCGGGTACCGATTCTTGATGGTGAGGTCGTTGAGTTTGCGATAATCCTGGACCGGGCGTAGACTTCCGTCCTTTTTCTTGACGAAAAAGAACGGGAGACGCGTACGGGGATTTGGACGGCCGAATTCGCCCGGTTTCCAAGTGTTCCCGAATGAAGGCGTCTAATTCCTTTTGCTCGGTAGGAGACAAAGGAATACATTTCCCCTTGACGGGTTCGGAGTCAGGTCGGAGTTCAATAGCGTGGTCCCACTTGCGTCGGTCCGGGAGTTTGTCAAAGTCCCGTTTTTCGAACACCGATTTGAACTCTTCCCAGTAGTGGGACGGTACCGGGTTTTCGGAAGTTTGGTGGGCTTGAGCCGCGGCCGCTAGTCGGCTGGAGACGCTCTGCATTGCCCGTAGCTGTGCGGGGGGGGGAGGCGTCCCGAGTGGGCCTGAGTGGATCCGGGTGACGAAGACCCGGTCCTCTCGTTCGAGATCTTCGTTGTCTTCCTCCTCCCACTGTTCGGCGAGGCGGGCTCGTTTGCATTCCGGTGGGCATCGTAGGAATCGAATCGACTGCTTCTCCCAATCGATCTCCGGGTTATGCCTACGCAGCCAGCTGAAACCCAGAATAACGTCCGAACTTCCCGTGTCCGTGACAGCGAAGGGAAAGTTCTTCGGTGTGGTCTTGAACTTGAACCCGTAGTCGGACGACGTGGGTGATCATTCCAGCGCTATTAGGGCTTCCGTCGGCGTTGTACACCGGAATCGGGAGGGGGCGCCTCTTGTTCGAGGTTCTGCTCCTGGACCAAGGTTCGGCTAATGAATTCGCCGGTCGCGCCGCTGTCCAGGAGACCCCCCACCGAGTAACCACGAAGATTGTTCAGGGTTCGAATCGTGACGGGGACCCGAAGAGAGTTCTTCGCGTCTCGAACGAATGGGGGCGGGGTCTGGAGGTTGCGGAGAGCCGCAACCACGTCTTCCCGGTAGCCGGTCAAGACAAAGTCTTGGAGCGAGTCGTCGATCTCCCCTCTTCTTTGAGGATGGGTCCAGTTGAGAAGGTCGTCCCGGGCTTTCCAAGGCCGGGCCCGGGTTTTCTCTATCAGTCGTTCGGGGGTTCCGGGAGGAAGGGTTCGCCAGGAGGCGGGTTCTTGGTGAGTTTGTTCTTTTTTAGGTTTGGGTCGTCGCTTGTCGGGTTCGGGAAAAGAGGGGCTTTCTTCCGTGTCGGGGCCCACGTAGACATCCAGAGGTAGCGCAGTGAATCGATTACTGGGACTATACTCGGGGGTACTAGGGGCGTAGGTCGGCGAGGGCACGGCGTTCACTCGCGACCGTCGGAAAAATCCTCCTTCTCCTTCTTCTCCTGGAGCAAGTCGTCGAGCATTGCCCGAATCTGTTGGGCGTCGCGACGAGGTCGGTTCGGGCACTGACGGCCGATATGTCCTTCCTGCCCGCAGTTCCAGCAGGTAATCTTCCGGACACCTCCCGGAGCCGTGGTCTGGTCGATTTCCATGGGTACGACTGCGTTGGTGCCAGTCGGAACCGGAATCGGGGCTGGAGCAACCGTGGGAACCGGGGTTGAACTTGCGGGATTGGCGCGATGCGCGTTGAAACCTCCGATCCGGGTGTTCGGGGGCCCGATTAGGGGGTCGGGTTATTGCGTGCAGGGGTCGTCCCCGAGAGGGGATTTGCAGGGCGAGTGCCTCGGGTATTGGCGTCGACTAGACGCCACTGGCGAATAAGCGAGTCCTGCTTGATCGCCTCTTTCTTCCATTCATCGTAATCGGCGGGGGGTTTTCCTTGCGGTAAATAGCCCGAACCACCTCCCGGTCGAGTCCTTTCTTGATAAGGCGGATGAGGTTGACGTCGTCGTATTTGGCAACCTTGTTAAGGGAGTCCATAACCGTGAAGAACGTGGTTGCGTTGGTATCCCGGCCTTGAACGAGTGCCTCGAGTTTCTGTTGCGCGATTTCGATCTGTGCGCCTCCGCGGAAGGCCTCGGTGAAGGCCTCTTCGAACCCCTTGTAGGTGGTGTAAGCCCCGGTGCCAGTGCCTTGGCGCATGGCCTGGACTACGTTGTCTTTCCAAGTCGCGGCGGTTCCTCCTTTAATGTATGAGAGTGCGTAGGAGATCCGGGATACTTCCGGTGGCGTAAGTCTGGGGGTTGGCTGCGAACACAAGGTAGCAGTCCGCGAGGTAACTGTCCACCTGTTCGGCGTCGCCGGAGAACTCCTTGGGGGGAGAGACTTGAACCCGGGCTCTGCTGTCGGGTTTCGGGGTATTATGCTTGAGCGCGGTATTGAGCAGGCCATACGCCTGGGTGCTCTCCAACCGGGCTTTGCGTCAACTCGCTCCGGAGTTGGTCCATCTCGTGTTTGTCGAACGTCGCATTCAGCTGGGCGACCAGGGCGTCCTTTTCCCCTTGGAGGGTGTTAAGACGGACGGTAGTTGCGTGGTGCATGTTGAAGAGGTATTGGAAACGTTGTCCGGGTCTAGGTTGATAAACTCGTTGGCTTCGGTGGTATCCATGGCGTTCTCGTTACTTCCTTCGAGTGGCATCGGTATGGGGAGGTTTAGATTCTGTCAGCGACGAGGTCGTTGATGGGTTTGTTGGCGTCGATCGGCGGGCGATGGACGGGCTTGGATGCTAGGCGGAGGGTAACGACGAGGTAGACAAGCAACGTCCTCGGATTAAGACGATCTAAACCTACTACACTCGGGTGTCTACTCGGGCCTTTATACGGCGTCGGATAAAGGAGTTTGTCGGGATCGAGCGTTCAGGGTTGTAACGTAGTGTTGAGGGGGACGTGGACGTGGCATGGACGTAGGGGGACATGGAGGAGGTAGGGGTACGGATCGACTCCCGAGCTCGGGGTGTCGGGTTCTGGAGAAGCCGGGGGCACGTGATCGGGGGTTGTCGGGGGTTCAGGGTGCAGTCCGTGACACACGTTCAATGAATTGCTAATGTCACAAGTTTGTTGCATAGCTGGACTGAAAGTGTTTGCTGTTGTTCAGGACCAACAGGACAGAGAAAACCAGAGCCATATGGACCGGTCAAGCTGATCTCTGAACGGTATCTGCGCTGCCCAGAGACTGCAGAATATTGTCTGGTACTTTGCAGCCAATACCGAGGTGGAACTGCTGCAAACGTTCCTGAACAGCTCGCTCATTTTTGTGGGTCAACACCCTACAAAATTAAGTATGGGTGCCTTTGTAAAGCGAGTTCCAAAGATCTCACATGATACAGAAGGTGCAGGAACATGATGGTTCCGAGCATGTTGGCCCTTTGCCTGCTACTGTGTGGGACTCCTGGTGCAAGGAAGTAGTATCATAAGTTACTGCCTCGGGACAATGTTGGCTTTGATGGTTGTTTGGACCGTTTGGGTTGGGTGGGGGGGGGGGGGGTGTAATGGAAGCAAAAGCACCACAGAGAATGAACCAGCAACTTCTCTCAGTATGCCCGGGATGTTATGTGCACAACCAATATTGAAACAAAATGCCAGTAATGCACACCTCCTATCCAGCCCTCAGCATTTCGCTTATCTGGCCTAGCGATAGTGCCTTTTGGCTTGAAATACTTATTCAACAGTCCATACTGTACCATTTCCGCCTTGAGTCTTGTTACACATGACCTGCACAAGAAGGGAGGCCATTAAAATAAATCCACGCTGATAAAAAGAAATTTTTTTGCCCTCTTCGGGCCTTGAGAAATCAGAAATCAGCGAACTTGAGGTTGAAATTGTACAGTACCGTCAGGCTTAGCTTCAACTCCCCTGCACATATGATTGTATTTTGTTTCCTTTGTGCTGCTCTGTCCATTTGTGGTGTGAAGTCGAGCAATCATTGTAAATTGGTGAGATCCATTTTGATAGGATGCAGATATGGTCAACTTTGGTGATACTTAGATCAAATATTTACTTTGGAGAATACCATGATAAATAAACCTGATATCTGCTCCAGTCATATCTTTGCAGAGAGGTGGGCGGGGACAAATTCCGACGCCATCAACGACAAGATCGGCCTTTTGAAAACTTGAACAAGAATTTTTGAGCCTAGGAGTGCCTCACCGCTGTGTCCGGGCCAGATCATTCACCCTTTAGAGTGGTTGTGTGGTGCAAAATAAAGCTGGAGGGCCGACCAGCGGCACTGCACGCTACCTGGAACATAAATTGTCGGTAAATAATGTCTGTAGTCAACTGAGGGCCTTGTTCAAATTTGAGCTTTCCAAGCTAGCGCAAATATCACAACTTCCATAAAGCTTGCAATCCAAAAAAAAAATGCAATGAACTTCCAAAAATCATTACACCGTAATATTTCCGCAATTGGGCCCGCATAGAAAACGGGAGTATTCCTAGGTGTTAAGTTGACTTTCGTCTTGCAAAAGTAAATTTTCCCCCGTGCCTCGCGCCACCTAAGTTACCATACATAAGCAGTCAGCTCTGTTGTTGACAAAATAAAGTCACCCTCTTGACAAATATAAATATCTACTGTTGTCCTCAAAAGTGACCTTACACTTTAAAACTTGCTTTTTTATTTCATTCATATTTCATTCATTTATAATAAAGTTAAATTAGTTGGGCCCCCAAAAGCCTTCCAGACATTTTGAAAACTTATATTTTCCATTGCAAAATGAGCATTCAGTTCCTCTTCTAGAATCCGTGGAGCACGGAAAAAAACCCGGTAATTTCTGTGGCAAAAGGCAGCAACTAATAAGCTCTACTTTTTTTTCTTGTATTTTTCCCCTGTGTTCACATGTAAATGCTGATTGGTTGCAGTGTCTCACTTGCCACAAAGATGCTCATGCTTTTCAACAATGAAATGTTTTTGTCAGTCATGCAGGAGAGGGCAAAATTGGCCTCCCAAAATGGTAATTTTGCAAAATTTCCTGTGCCTTTGGTGCAGAATTCCCTAATGGGAGAAAAACTGACAAACTCTCAATTCCCATGTAGCATCATGCTGAGGGAAGCATGGTTTGTTAAACTGAATTATGATGTCAGCAGAATTGACAAGTTGGAGTCTCTCTGCAAATTGGCAAAAAATCATACCCCCCTAAGACCCGTTACCTAAAGGTAGTGGGAATGCTTCTGGATAATGCAAGCCAGTCATTTGAGACATTGCTCATCCCCGGCAGATAAGGTGTTACAATGCCATCAGTGAGCCGGGG
The DNA here is from genome assembly GCA_014461125.1 of Mycena kentingensis (nom. inval.). NCBI lineage: Eukaryota > Fungi > Basidiomycota > Agaricomycetes > Agaricales > Mycenaceae > Mycena > Mycena kentingensis (nom. inval.). The sequence continues at coordinate 86,107 of JACAZG010000013.1, forward strand.
CTGGCAAGCACTCCAAAGAGTGTGCTGGATGAGCCCAGAATGAGGCCCAGAAGTTGCGGGCACCTATGATTTGAGTCAAACTTTCCATTTTGGGGAATATTTGATGGTTCTGATGCAAGACATGCCCACACATTGGCGTGTCACATATGTCACAGCAACAAAATCAATGCTGCTGGCGAGAAAATACTTCTCAATATTTTCAACATATTGGACCTAGGGTATGTTCATAGGCCTCTCAGCTTCATTTCTACACTGTTTCCAAAAACTTTGATATAGGTGTGTGGTCACAGTTAGCATCGATCAACCCTGCTGACTAAATGTGTGGAGTTCCCATGACCACCACCTTGTTTGTGATGCAAGTGCCAGAGACTGTAGTATTTTGATCCATTGGCCCAGAATGTGTTGCCCAGAAGGATTTGTCATTATTTTTGCACCATTATAGAGCAAATAAACAATTGGATTATTTCATTTTATGTATCATTGGCAGGATCTGACAAGTCACAGGAATTAGTAGCTGAGGATTTGGGTATCAGAGTTCCCTAAACCAATGTAGCCCCTTTAGCCATAATGATATCAATTTGGGGCTTCAAACCATGACAGAATCGTAGATGAAAACATAATGTAACTTGGGATCCGCAAAGTGATTTGTGTGGTATCTATCTTAGCCAAAGACATGCTGCTCAGAGACTGTACAATGTCTTTCTCTCAGGATTTGTGACTGCAGTTTGCCGTATTGGGAAGGAATCTCAGAAGAAGAATAGAACTTCTTTTCACCACATTTTCTGCATGTGAAAATCACGGTTAAATATAATGTTTTCCCATGATTTTCCAGAGCAGAAAATGGTGATTGAAGAGGATATTTTTCCACCCATTTTCTGATGTGCAAAACATTGGGTAAATACTGAGGAAATAAGTTGTTTTCTATTGCTTTTCCATGCATTTTCCATGCAGAAAAAGCATGCTCGCACCCAGTGTAATTGAGTCGATGAGTGCAAGCGTATCTGAATAGGTTGGTCGAGTTTGGAGAGGGATAGATGCCAGAGGTTTGTCGAACATATCTCTGCAGAAGCCCTTCCACACCTCAATTACATTATTGGAAAAGAGTTCCTGGACGGGTTCCCCGAGCTTGGAACAGTCCTCTGCCTTGTCACAGTGCTGGAAGTGCGCAGAATGCTGACCCCAGCAGGCGCCATCAGACTTCAGCAACTTGTCGCTTGACCAGAACGTTGTGAGAAACAAATCTGCGGTTGTAAACCGCTGATTTTCCTCCAGGAAGCGTCGGTGCGCAAGCTCCGTCCGGTGGTGATGCGGGCAAGGAGAACTGGCACTGTATCTTGAAGTTATTGGGATGTTAAAGAAATTTAAGCTGGCTGCCATCGCTCCTTGGAAACCGTTTGTAGCGCGTATTGGATTGTAATGATTGGGGTTCAACAAGGTGAGTTTGCCGGTGCGTAGATTACTCCCTTTGAGCATGTTTGTGGACTCCTTGAGAAAGCATGCCTGACCCGCTTCATGCTGTAGGACGTCACAGAGCATCACAGCCAAAAAGCAAAAGCTTGATGTTGTAGAGTAGGGACAGCGATTGCATATTTTGTCAGTAGAGAGGATCTCTTCTGACTTTGGTGCTACCAAGTAGAGTGAGTTGTCAACCTTGGCTGACAAGATATTCTTGGTGTGGCCACAGACACCAAGCTCACTCAGGGTGACCCCTTCTTGGATAGACGGGTGGTATGCCAGAGTTACATCCTGACTACACACACGAGCATGAGGGTGTGGATGTAGTGTTAGGTCTGCTAGAGCTGTTGAGCATCCATCTCTGCATGATCAACCTCAACTGCACGTTTCACAGTGGTGTATAAGTTGAGATCATGCCCAAGGAGCTTTGCAACGGCCTGGCAGACATGTGTTTGGATAGCAAGATAGGTGTGTGAATTTTGATTACAAGTCCAATTGTTGACCCTATTTACCAGTCTTTTTACACATGACCAGAAACCAACCAGCATTTATTGAATGGCTGGTCACACAATAGGAGCAGCTTGGTGGTTGCCAAAACTTGGTCATCATATGCTCTGGAAGAACGGGTCCCATTATCCCGCAGACCCTTGCAGAGGTTGATATTGCCGGTGTACAACACCTCAGTCATATGACAGGCATTAATATCTTCTTCAACCCCAATGAGCTTGCAGGTGTTGCATACCAGGCCATACACAACATCCCTGTCATCAACGACCACATCATAGACCTGCCCAATTTATATTCCCTAGTCTTTGCTTATCGACTGTGGTCCTTGTGGAGCTGTTGTCCCTGGAATGCACCCCTTACCAGCCGTGGACAAACCATCATTGTTCATGCAGTCAACACTCTCCGCCGCTGTTCCCAACTACCACTAATACCCATTGCGGCTAGCTGGACAAGTGCTGACAACACTCTGTGATTGCTGTGCCTCGACTGGAAGAACAAGGGTCGTTACCTGTAGTTTGTTCAAGAAGGTACCCAAGCAGTCATTCATAATACTGCCCAAGGGATGTACATCTCTGCAGGTGTTGAATTTGCTGGTGTCAAGGGATATTTTGTGATTGACCCCAGTGTTGCCAACACATTCCATTTCTACAACCTATGAGGCAGAATCCGCAGATTGTAGAAGCAAGAGGAGATTCCTGGGTTACCAAATTTTTGAGGCAATGGCTTTGGAGCAGGGCCTCCGGAGTAACAAGCTCTACAACTGGGATCTTAATAGCATGACGTGGAACGGCTATATTGTCTTTGAGGTTAAGACAAAAAGAGTTATCCAGACACACATTTGTTCATGTCTGCTCAATGTACCTCAACAACGGACATCCCGTTCCCTTTGCAAAGCCAGACAAGTACATCGTTGAGCTCCCCCACTCTGTCAAGTTGTGGCCTGGGGCCAGCGGGAAGTTCTACATAGACAATCCAACTGCGGCAATGGACATCCATCAGATACTCCCTAACAATGTCCTCAGTGGTGATGATATGGCTGGCAGCGAGCCGTTTGAGATCTGCATCAGCAGGACAACAAAGCCAAAGAAGAATATTTTAGATGCAGCACAACCTTCTATTACCTTTTGGGCATCTCTTGGCATGGGATCCTAATGTGGGGACGGAGAATGGCTACATGGCATTCAAACAGTACGGTACCAGTTGTACTGTCAAAAGCTACACCTGCAAGAGGCGGTTAAGGGAGGTTTACAAAAACCGTGACATTTCATGAAATTACCTATATATAAGTCCTTTGCCCTGTCGTTCACAATGGACGGATGGTGCAGAAGTGCAAAGCTTGTTTTCAACACAGCAGCCGTGACAGCATGGCTCAAGCAGGAGGGAGGATATATTTGAGTCACCTCTGATGGCAGCACCACAGGGCTTGGGTCCAAGGTTATTACTACCCTGGTGGCAGCAGTGTATGAAAGGGCCGGGAGGATGAAGGAGATCAAATCCATTGGGATTCAGAGTAGGACGAGGAGACGTGAAGGGACTCAATCATTGCAGTATTTTTTCCCTCTCATGAATCAGTATAATGGGATGTTACTAGCAAGTTTTACGGCAACTGGGTGGCAGAGGGAAGGACTAAACTACGGACACAACGGGGATGGTATGAAGAAGTTCATGAATGTTATTGCAACCAAAGATCTGATGATGGCGAGGCAGGTGATTATGGCCGAGCATTTTGACAGCAAGTAAGGAGCACATCGGCTGGATGCAGGAATCGAGGACAAGGAGGACATGTCAGACACGACACTGCAACTGGTGTTCTATGACGGGAGGAGGTATTTGAAAAGTGGACACATACAGACTCATTTATGGGGCCAGACACTTTATTTATCTTTCGGGACAGTGTAGCATATTTGCTTATTTTGGATAAAGCTTAGGGATGGCGACCGTGCCGTGTACGGGCACGGCCGTGTAAAATACGGCTGTGCAGCAACACGGCCGTGTGGAAACGGACGTGAATTCCCACGAGTCTTGGGCCGCACGGAACACACACGGCGGTCAAAATGTAAAATTGTCCGGAACAGCTTTGAATGAATTTTAGTGTACATATCAGGTATAGTTTAATGCCTAAACTGACTTTGATATTTCACCGTGTTTATGGCCGTGCCGGCTGCACCGCGGTGCCGTGTCCGACGCCGTCCCGTGCTGCTCGTCGTGGAAACTTCTATGGTATGGCACGGTCACCGTGTTACGGTCACCGTGTGCCGTGCCACACGGACACGGTCGCCATTCCTAATAAAGCTTGGGTTTCCTGGTACAGAACCCCGAAAACTCTCTGTCAGTCTGTTGGTATGAAGTATATACACAGATACAACGAGTTCTAAGGTTTCCCCCATACGCTATTAAAATGGATTCAATGTGGTAGCCTGATTGTGGGATTGTCATCCCTCCCTGCTTGAGCTCTCGTCCCCAATTGACTAAGTACGTTCTAACTTGTCTATATGCGCGTCAGAAGACGTTAATATGCATTTAGAATGGGAAAATACGCGGCAGGAACAAGTGGGAAGCATACCAAACAGCTTGCGGCAGCACGCGCTACTAAGAAAGCCAAGCTTGATGAGAACACCTTTATCCCCACCTCATTTGTGTCATGACACGACTCCTACAGCGACCCTCCTCTCTATCCGATCCCCACTATCCCTTTCCGCTCGATCCCAACAGCCGCCATCTGTCCCCATTTCCCTATACGCCTGTCCGTAACCCGACAACCAACATCTCCCTATACGTCCCTGAGTAGTACTTATACCCGTCGACTACGACTGTACTGTAGAGTATTCTCGTCTATTCCCCAGGAGCAAACCTGGACGTACTGCTTACCCCGAGGGTCGCCTAGAGGAACCCGAACTGAACCGTGGGAATCCCGATCCGGAATCCCGAAACCCGCCTGAGAATATCGGGTTCGCCTTGTTGCTGACAGAAGAATACTCTCCTTCTCTCTTACCCTCTACTCGACCCTACTATGGACGGCATCGACGACGAACGGACGACTCAGCGTCGGGCCGACTTTGCTCACTTTACCACTCTCTCCGATGAGGAGAAATTCTCCTTTATGATCGAGCATATCGCGACTACAAACCAAGGGGTTGTCAATCGACTCGACGAAGCTTTCGAGGCTATACACATCCAAGGAGCCAACTTGGAGCAGGCCACCAAGCAGAGTACCGTCGGGTACAACCTTCTATTCCAAGCCCCGAGGACCTCAACAACACGGTCTTACGCCTCGAGACGTCGACCGACTCCGCTTCGTCCGTCGGCGCTACCCCCCCTACGAACGCGAGCACCGGGGGTGGCGGACGGCGTACGAAGACTGCGACCCGAACGAATTCAAGGGGGAATCCACGCGGTCGACGGCTTCTTGGCGGATCTTTGGCTCCTCTGGCAATCCGACCCGGTCGCCTACACTTTGGACGCCCAGAAGATTGGGTGCGCTCTCTCCTACGTTAAGGGAGGAACGGCCCAGGTCTGGAAAGAGAACGCCGTCAAAGCCATGAAGGACGGCACCGGGTATAAAACCTGGTCGGAATTGAATCCGACTCGTGGTCTCCTTCAAGGGCGGAGCTCAAGTCGAGATCGCCCAGCGCCGTATGGAGGTACTCCGCCAAGGAGGGGACTCGGCCGTCAGTTACTTTGCGCAGCTCGAATCCCTTAATAAAACCGCGGGATTCGACGAGACCACTCTCATTATGCTCGTCAAACGCGGTGTTCACCAGAACATAGTCGAGCAGGTTTACCGAATGGTGGACATGCCAACCGACTACGCAGGTTGGAAGGCCGCCGTCCTCAAGCAGGACGGCGCCTATCATCGCGTGGCGCACGTTCAAGAACAGTCAGAATTCCGCATCGGGAAACCCGACTCCCCCTCGGGAGAACAAAGGCAACCCGACCCCGACAACCAATCCCGCAACCCGACCTTCTCCCAGTCCGTGGGTTGGAAAGGACCCACCTTCCGACAGACCGACCGGGCCGCGGGACGAAACCCGACCACGGTCGGGGTTTCGGTTAACGCGGCCCCGACCCCAGCGCCCGCGGCCGCCGCCAATACCGGACCGGTGCCGATGGAGATCGACCGAAACCAGGCGCAGGGCAACACTCAGCCGCGCTGCTACAAGTGCGGCAAATATGGGCACATCCAACGCAACTGCCGGAGCCCGCCACCGGATCCAACGGCCCGTGGCAGTTCCGCATTGTTAACAAAGAACCCGAGGCCCCCGAGGCAGAGGGTTTTGTCGCCCCCAGGAGTGAAGTCTGCGTCCTCCTGGCGTATACCCTACCCCCAGTCCTGTACTCGAAACATTCAATCCATTTCATGTGTTACCGATACACGACCCGGGAGGGGAACCCGCAGCCTACCCTATCGAAATTCCGAAACCCGACCTTCCGTCGGAAACCACTTCCAGAACCCCGACTCCGACCCCACCAGCAGCTTGGCGCTCCCTACCAGACGGGAGCCCGATGCGACTCATCGAACGACTCCGAGCCCGACCCCAGGACACTGCGTCCCAACTGCGGCATTGGGTGCATCCAAACGCACAGCCGAAGTGACCGAGGAATTGGCCCAGTGGGTCCAGACCGGGTACAAACCCGACCTCGAACTGGCCCTCCGGGAGTCTTCAAGAGCCACCCCCGTTCGAGCACACCCCCTCACGCGAACTCCATGTTCCTCCCCGTCACCCTTGAAAACCCGAGTAACGGTAAGGGGTACGCCTTGGAGGGTCTCATGGACAGCGGGGCCACCAATGCGTTCATGAGCGAGAAATTCGCCCTCGAACACGGCATCGACATGCAGCCCTTGCCGATACCCGTCCCCGTCTACAACGCCCGACGGGACCCACAACACCGCCGGACCCGTTGCCTATACGGCGCGAATGCGGTTGCGAGTCTACGACCACGTGGAGGTCTTCGACTTCGCGATTACCGACACCGGGAAAGCCGACATAATTTTGGGGTACAACTGGTTGCGAAAGCACAACCCGACGATCGACTGGGCCGCTAATAGCCTTCGGTTCGACCGATGCCCACCCGCGTGCAAGAAGGAGCGACTGTGGGAGGAGTGGCTCGAGGAGGACGCCGAGGACGTGGTGTCCGAGGACCGTGTCTTCGTTACTCGCATCTACACGGGTACCGACATCCCGACTTCCGTCGGGAACAAAGGAACGGGATCATACCCGGCGGCCGGCCCGACTCCTCCGGAACCCGCGCAGCTCCGGGCCATGCAGAGTGTGGCGACTAAACTCGCAGCCGCGGTGCACGCGGCCCAACAAGAGAAGACGCTCGAGGAGAGTGTCCCCGCACTATCTGGAAGAATTCCGGGAGGTGTTCGAGAAGCAGTCGTTCGACCAACTCCCTGCGCGCCGCAAGTGGGACCACGCCATTGAACTCCAACCCGACGCCGGGGCGGTAAAAGGGCGGTGCATCCCGCTATCCGGCGCGGAACAGAAGGAGCTGGACGCATTCATTGCGGAACACTTGGAGACAGGGCGCATTCGCCCCTCCAAATCCCCTTACGCTTCCCCCTTCTTCTTTGTAAAGAAGAAAGACGGGAAACTCCGACCGGTACAGGACTACCGGAAACTGAACGAGATAACGGTGAAGAACCGGTACCCCATTCCCCTCATCTCCGACATCATGCACAAACTCCGAAAGGCGCGGTGGTTCACCAAGCTCGACGTCCGATGGGGGTACAACAACATTCGGATTAAGGAAGGGGACGAGGAGAAAGCCGCCTTCATCACCAACCGTGGGTTGTTCGAACCGCTCGTAATGTTCTTCGGACTCACCAACTTCGCCCGCGACTTTCCAATCGATGATGAACGAGATATTCCGGGACCTCATCGCCGAGGGGCGGGTTATCGTCTATCTCGACGATATTCTCATTTACTCCAGCTCCCTGGAGGAGCATCGGACGACAGTACGGGAAGTGCTCGCGATCCTGCGGGAGCACAACCTGTATCTCAAACCCGACAAATGCGAGTCGAGAAGGAAGAGGTCGAGTACCTCGGGGTGATTGTCGGGAACGGGATGATGAAAATGGACCCCGTTAAGGTCGCAGGCGTTCGGGAGTGGCCAACGCCGCGCAACGTAAAGGAAGTGCAAAGTTTCCTCGGGTTTCTCAACTTTTACCGACGGTTTATTCGGGATTTCGGAAACACGCCAAACCGCTAACCGCGTTAACCAAGAAAACCTCCGCGTGGTCCTGGGGACCCCGAGAGAGGAACGCGCCTTCCGCACGCTAATCGACCAGGTCACGTCCGAACCCGTCCTCCACTTCCCGACGGACGACGGTGCATGGCGAGTGGAAGCCGATGCGTCGGATTTCGCCACGGGAGCCGTCTTGTCCCAGAAACAGGACGGCGTTTGGGTCCCGATTGCCTTCATGTCGAAGAGCTTGAATGATGTCGAGCGCAACTACGACATCCACGACAAAGAGATGTTAGCCATCATGCGGCGCTAACCGAATGGCGACCTTACCTACACGCAACGGACGACCCCTTCGACATTTGGACCGACCATAAGAACCTGGAGTACTTCATGACCACCAAGAAGTTGAACCGCCGACAGGCTCGATGGTCGCTGGAGTTGAGCGAATACAACTTCCGCCTTCATTACAAACCGGGCAAGACCCAGGGGAAAACCGACGCGCTATCCCGACGAACTGGTCACGAACGCGGGAAAGGCGACAACGCCGACATCACACTCTTACCCGGGGGATGGGCGAATCCCGACCCCGACACGGAGGTTCCCGACGACGAGTCGGGTTTCTACGCGACACCGGGTTTCACCGCCGCCCGGATGAGCGTGGACGTTGCGGCCGTGCGGGCGATGGAAGTACTGGAGCGAACGGCGGGGGAAGATATCCTGGACCTCATCCGAGCAACGGAGGTTGCACTGGGGGCAAGCATGCTTTTTCTACAGTGGAAAATGCATGGAAAAGCAATGGAAAATCACTTATTTTTCTGGTATTTACCCAGTGTTTTCCACAGCAGCAAATGTGTGGGAAATATTATATTTAACCGTGATTTTCACATGCAGAAAATGTGGTGAAAAGAAGTTCTATTCATACCATTTTCTTGGCATTTGATTCACATTTTCCGCATGGGAAAATCCACTGTTTTCCCATGTGGAAAATATCAAGGAAACAATGAAGAAGCCTTCCATATATAGTAGTATTGGGATTGCTAGGATTCTTCCAGGATTCCTTCTTACTTTGGCAACTTCTGAACACAGTACAACAGATTCTACAGGGTTTCTTAGCAGCATGTCTTTTAAGCCAGATCCAGAAGAAACCTCGGTTTCTGTAAGTTCAAAATTTGTGCGTCAGAGACATTTTGAACTGCAACCAATACAACATGATTCCAACATCCCGTCAAATATCTAAAGCAGGTAAACCCATGCTAGTATTTGCATTACAATCACATTGTGGCATCAGAGCTATTCAGATTCCCCGCAATTACATTTTTTTTTCAAAACATAAAACCGGTCAAAGCAATTCATCCCAATTCATCTTTTTCATCCGAGAATCAAATCTGCTGGCTTCTCAACAGCTTTATTCCAAGGTTGAGATTTATGAAAACACATAGCTCTTCTTCATTATCTGGATGGTCACAGGATTTCCGTATTATTTTGCTCAAAGTAGAAGCTCATTGCATAATTCATGATGTATATGTTTGATCAAGAGAAAAGGACAAATGTCCAGAGCCCTTGTTTGAATTTCTTCAATGTGAGCTTGAATAGAGCATATTCAAAGTGAGTTTTAGGCCGGTTTTTCAGTGTAGCAATCCTGAGGCGTCTGTGTAACTTTGACCCTCCATCCAATTGACTTGTACTCAACTGAATCAGATTTTTTTGTGTATAACTTGTAAATTTTGTGTATCAAAAACCGGCATTTAAGCCGCTTCGAATATGCTCTAATGTGTACAATGGGATTCTGTGCAGTATCTGCATTCTGTGCACTAACTGCAGCCTTAATAGGGCACAAGGATTCCATCTGAGGCCGAATACCAGGCGAGCAGGGCCCAATTAAGTGAAATATGAAAATGTGATATTTTTGTAGACATTTATTTACGGAGAGGATATATTTTCAATTGCACACAGACCACATGCCCAGCTGTGAAAGAAGTGAGCACTGATTTCAGAGCAATGCCCTCAGTAACTTTTTTCAATCAAACTGGTGGTCTCATTGACTACTCAATCAGCTGTACCTGTATTTGTTATATATACATATACACTTTTATTTATGTATTCATGGTGTAAGCCAGTATTTTGGACTTGTGAAGAAGCACCCATTTCAGGAGCAGAGGGAGTCAAATCGTCAATATCACTAGCCAAATCGATTGGATCAATTTGCAACAACGAAAATCGAATTGTGTGGAATTTATGCTACAGAATGGACTCCTAGTGCAGCAGAATGGACTCCTGGTGCAGCGGAAAGCATTGCCAGAATGTCTTGGATCTTCCTCAGACCGGGAGCCGCGGATCAAAAATGACGTACCGTCGCGCCCGGCGCGACCCTACGTCACGACGTAGTGAGTTCAGGTCGCGAAAATAAAGACACAACCGCAAATCGAACACAGGGACAGCCGAAACGAGGCCATTTTTCGCGTGACGGCAGATTACCACTAGGCCACATGACAGGTATTCCGGAGGCTTTTCAGTGCCATAACTGGACCTTCGCTTGAATCAGAACTCTGAAGTAGATGTGGTGTAATACTCCCCGCAATTGACTATCGGCAAGATGGTTCAAACCTTGCTTCCTTTGTGCTGCTGTGGGGTCTATTCTATAGCATAAAATCCAGGAATCTTGACCAGCATCCACACATTTTGATTAATTCAATTTGCAAGAGAAATAATGATATTTGGATAATCCTTTGCTTGTATCTGTCCTAAAAAAATTGTTTAGACAATACTATCAAAAATAACCTCAATATTTAGCTTCTAATCCTGTGACTTAGACAAAGAAATTGTATCATGGACCAATGGGCAAATCTAACTCACAATATCTAGACTTTGCTGTTTAAATGAGGTGCATAGATGTGCTACCAACAGCTTGGTAGGAGAAGTAAACAAACTTGCACTTTGATGGATCTCTGTGCTAGAAGTGCTTGAGGATGTTTCATCCAATTTGACTGCCATTGCAGCCGGTGTTTGACAGGTCCATATGAAATATGATTTGGGTAGCAGAATTCCATGGTTGTGGAGTAGCATACCCACATTGCCCTGCAGTCGCATATGCCTTATCTATCAATGACATTACCATGTTACTCAGAGACCCTGAAGAATCTGTTGTACTGTTCTCAGAAATAACCATAGTAGGAAGGAATCCTGGAAAAATCCTAGCAATCCCAATACTACTATATATGGTAGGCTTCTTCATCATTTACTTGATATGTTCCACATGGGAAAACAGGGGATTTTCCCATGCGGAAAATGTGAATCAAATGCCAAGAAAATGGTATGAATAGACCTTCTTTTCACCACATTTTCTGCATGTGAAAATCACGGTTAAATATAATATTTCCCACACATTTTCTGCCATGGAAAACACTGGGTATATATCACGAAAATAAGTTATTTTCCATTGCTTTTCCATGCATTTTACACTATAGAAAAAGCATGCTTGCCCCCAGTGTTGAGGACGAGGAGCAGGTCAAACAGGAGAAAGCCGACGCGGAGAACACCGATTGGAAAGAAGAGGAGGGGCTGTGGACACGAAAGGGGCTCGTCTATGTTCCGCCGGACAAGGCGGTCCGCGACGAGGTACTCCGCCGCCACCACGACGACGAGATAATCGGTCACCCCGGGCAATTCCGGACCGCAGAGCTGGTCGGACGCAACTATTGGTGGCCCGCTCTGACGCGGGATACGAGAAAATACGTCAACGCTTGCCCGACCTGTCAACGAACAAAGATTTTTCCCCTCCGGAAAACGGGCAAGCTATCACCAAACGTGGTCCCTACACGGCTTTGGCAATACGTCTCGGTGGACCTCATCGTGGATTTGCCAACGTCGCGGGGATACAACTGTATCCTTGTCGTGGTAGATCGGTTGAGCAAGGGAATTCGGGTGATGCCGTGTGACAAAGACATCACCGGCGAGGGAGTGGCCCGCCTGTATCGCGACCACGTCTGGAAGGACTTCGGATATCCCGAGGTGGTCATCAGCGATCGGGGTGGTCATTTCGTGGGGAACTTCATGCGGGATCTGAACAAGCTCTTGGGAATAAAGAGCAACGCGTCGACGGCCCATCATCCCCAGACGGACGGGCAAACGGAACGCGTAAACCAGGAAATCGAGCAATACTTAAGGGTCTTCGCCAACTTCCAGCAGGACGACTGGGCCGATTGGTTAGCGCTGGCCGAATTCGCGCACAACGATAAGGTCAGCGCGTCAACGGGATATTCCCCGTTCTACTTGACGCTCGGGTTTCACCCGAGAAAGACGAACGAGCCGTCGAGGGAAATCCCGACGGAGGCAGCGTCGGACTTCGCCGAACGCATGAAGGCAGCTCGCGAAGATGCCGCATCGGCGATGGCTAAGGCGCAGGAGACAATGAAGATGTACTACGACCGAAGCCGACGCGACGATCCCGACTACGCCGTCGGGGATCTGGTGTACCTTTCAACGGTCAACCTCGTCACCCACCGTCCAGCGAAGAAGTTGGACGACAAACGCTTCGGACCGTTCAAAGTCATTCGAAAGGTCGGGTCCATGTCCTATGAGCTGCAGTTGCCGGGGCAGTGGAAGGTACACCCTGTGTTCAATACGGTCTTCCTGCGCCCATACACAAAGCCATACGCGCAACACCAGGAAAACCCGCCCCCGCCGCCGCCGGAAGTTCGGGATATGCTCCCCGAGTACGAGGCGGAAGAAATACTGAAATGGAAGTACGCCACGGGAGGGCGTTCTCTGCGCTACCTTATCAAATGGCGCGGCTATCCGAGGGAGGAGTGGACATGGGAACCCCGCGGGATGCTCGTCAACTGCGACGAGTTACTGGAAGAATTTTTCGCTCGGTTCCCCGAGGCACCTTGCGAGGTTTTGATGCAGAAGAAGTGGACTTTGCGGGCTAAGGACCGCAGTATCGGCCGAAAGAAGAAAGCCGCCAAGAATCCCGACCCTGCACCCGACGCATCCACATCGCGTTCGCCGAGACGTCGAACCTTGAGGGGGGGGTGATGTCATGACACGACTCCTACAGCGACCCTCCTCTCTATCCGATCCCCACTATCCCTTTCCGCTCGATCCCGACAGCCGCCATCTGTCCCCATTTCCCTATACGCCTGTCCGTAACCCGACAACCAACATCTCCCTATACGTCCCCGAGTAGTACTTATACCCGTCGACTACGACTGTACTGTAGAGTATTCTCGTCTATTCCCCAGGAGCGAACCTGGACGTACTGCTTACCCCGAGGGTCGCCTAGAGGAACCCGAACTGAACCGTGGGAATCCCGATCCGGAATCCCGAAACCCGCCTGAGAATATCGGGTTCGCCTTGTTGCTGACAATTTGCTCCCAACGACAACAACACCGTGCTACAAAAGGCAATTGCTGATGCCGAGAGGCAGAAGCTTTGCGCCAAGGAACTAACCAAGAAGAACCGCCAACTCCAAAAGTCCGAGAAGGGGGCGCATTCCGACCTCAAGAACGCGCTCCGCCGCAAGACACGCTACAAGACCGCCATATCCAATCTGCGGGAGGAGAATGGAGAGCTGAGGGCGGAGCTTAAGCAGGCAGAGGCTAACACAAAGGAATGGGTCGCGGAAATGCTCAACGGCAATACACACAACATTGCCCTTCTCTCAACCCAGCTCAAACTTCTGGAGGCAAAGCTTGCTGACGCTGTCTCTGAGAGCTTCAAGATGCAATCCACGACCTAAAGAGCAGCAGAACAACCTCATCTGCCTCACGAGTACAATTTCCGATCTGCAGAAAGGAGCTGCACCGTTGCTTGCATCCCAACACTGCCAGTTCTGTGAAACCAGCTCTTTGTGTCAAGGAAGGGCATGCAGCGCACCCTGGGTTAGGGAATTGGCTATCTATCTGCCTTGTGTTCCACCTCGTGTCCTGCAATTGCAGCCAGGCAAACATTGGTCCACTCATTCACAAAATCTGCGTACTCTGCGGGATTGACACCGACCTAGTCCTCAACCGGCGGACTGCAAATTGTATACTTACGGAGGTATTGATACACGTGGAAAATGAAGATGGAGGTCGGAGAGAAAAACTACCAAACCAACACCAAAACAAACTCCTAATGTGGGTGAGTTTGGGGTTCGAGCCGCAGGAAACGACTAATGTGAATTCAAGATTTTTACTTTGTGTAAGACTAATTAAGTGTCAACTTGTGAGTTGAAGTTTTCTGGAAAACAAATTTAGAGTGTGGGAAATTGATGGTCACATGTGTGCTTGTTTCAAAGTTCTTGTTACTGGTTCCTTGTTACTTGCTCCTTGTTCCTTGTTTTGAAGTTCCTAGTTCCTAGTGCTTTGTTACCTTGTTCTACGAAGGGTGCTTAATAGTTAAATGGTTTGTGGTTAAAATTCCCTTAGACGCGAATGAAGGAGGCAACAGCGGTGGTGGTGCTGACCCTACTTGATTGCTGAGAGGGGAGGAGTGGTGGCTCTTCCTCAAGGGGAATTGTTATTCTAGCTACTCGAAATACAGGCTGCTTTTATACTACTCTAATAATGGTCATGTGACCATGTAACATGACTCCAACTGAATATGATCGACGCTCTATTGATTAGAGAGGTTCTAGTACCTTCCAGGGCTGTACGAAATCAAATTAGAGCTATGTTTCTAACTATGTTCGTTCTGACGATAGTTGTGAATCCAATCCCTCGGTTTAGAACAACCGTTTAGTTGTGCCTTAATAATTGATTCCATCGTTCTAGTACATTCCTGTGGCTGTGTAATGGCTTCCATGATCCGGAGCGCAATATAATGCCAATGAATGGTTATATACTTTCCAAGTTCTAGGCCTTAGTTCTGGCTGTGCGCTGTGCCTTAATTGAGTGTGACCCAGATCCAAGCTCCGATGCTATTTCCAGGTTTTATATACGTACTGCATAGCTGTGTTATGTTGCATAGTCAACCGTTGCTGTAAATCTAAAAATAAAAAGTTCTGGGCTTATTCTAGCCGTAGTCAATTTCCCCGCCTATCATCTCTCCCAATCATACATTTTGACTGTCCTCAGTCATGCTTGCATCTATGACCTATGTCTACGACCTATTACGCATATGGTGCCGCCGGGCTAGTCACCTCCAACTTTGTACAAGCCAATGATCTCAGCAGCTAATACATATATTTCTTATCCCTCTAACAGAAGTGTCTATTTTGAACCTAAGAACAATCCTGTTAGAGGATTTTGCCTCAAAGGCACGGTATAAAAAGTTGCCCTTCGCGGATTGAGCATGCTTATATAATACATCATGTGGGTTTCACATGTCACGTACTTGGTAGATCACATAAGGCAACTATGCATCAAATTGGCGCTCCACAGTCTACGGAACATGTCCATGCAACTTGTATTTACGAGAGCTGAATTCCCTCACCTTTGCCTGGGTGTCCTTTCGATTTTAAACTTGCACTGTGCGCGTCAATCCACCTCCACATTTGGTGCTCCCACTTCTGACTTGTCTCAACAAAGACCGAATCGAGAGCGGAATCTTACTTCCACAGAAATGCAGACAATCATTCTCTCTGATGACTCTTCGCCGTGCAGCACCGATCCAAGGCCCACTTCAAAATTTTTCCCCTTGCAAATTGAGCGGTGGCTGTGCTGATTTGTCAGCTGTTTCAAGTTGGAGGTGACTAGGCCGGCGGCACCATACCTTTTGTTCAAATTATAAATATCCTCCTGGGCCTTTGTCATATTCTTTCGTTGTTCCTCCTGCCTTTTCTGGTCCGCTTCAAAGCGTTCGGTCTCCAGGTCGAAAAGCTCAATCCTCTGCGCATGGTTGGCCGACAACAGCATATCCACCTTGTGCACTCATGTTAATGGATTAACATGGGCAAGATGCCCAGAGGGGTATTGCATTAACCCGGGCAACTGGATATGGAAGGTGTTTAATTGGCCTGTGTTGGCTTTGGGGGGCATTGTGAGGTAAGGAAACCATGTCAGACATTACATAAGTGGTCACAGGACTTAGAAACATATAATAAATGCAGTATTTCTCTCAAATAACAGCATAAATAGGTATTTAATAGCTATTCTGCCTAATTTGGGCAGTGATGGGGATAATGATTGACATCACATCTCATCATATATAAAAAATTTTTCTAATCATCGAAGACAGCGGAGAAACGTGTGACTGCTAGAATACAGCCTGAATGGCTGATCATGTGATCAAACTGAGCGCACCACTGGAAAGCCAGTACCCAAAAACCCCTAGGGGACCCATCACAGTGTCACAACAGTCCACTAAACTCAAATAATTGACCATTGTAACAGGGCTTCAGCTTCCCCAAAAGACATAGGGGCCAATTCCCAAAATGGCCCGGGCAAGTGCCCATAATTAATGCAATGGGCCCCCCGGCATCTGCCCACAGTTTATGCATTAGAATTGACTGCACCTGCTCGCATATCACGCTCGGCCATGATCCCAATAACTGTGGTAGGGCTGGGCTCGAAACAGAGGAGCTCGTCTAGTTCGTTGAAGCTGCTGCTCATGTGGGTTGTTGGTTGTTAATTCTCGCTTCTAGAGCCTAGATTTTATCCTGGACTTTTGAATTCGTCCAACTGGCCGCAGGTGTCTCCATGTCCAGCGGACTCCAGATGATGCCCTAAAATTCTCGGGTGCTTTTCTAAATTGTTACACATGTTCCTCGGCAGGTAGGCAGATTTTCCGCTCTATTCAGGCGCCTAGACCGCCGCGGAAGCAAAATTTAGATTAATATGAGCTGGCGGATCCGCCCCCGAGCCTTGCAAAGTCCACTAGCAATTCATTTTCTACAAAGTTGATATATATTCGCCCAGCCCGCTCCGTAATTGATTCTGATAATCACATGTTATTTTCCGGATCCTTCCCTAATTTTCTATAGCCGCCGGGCGCTGCTATCATGATTCCGGCACATTGATTTCTTTGTTCCTTTGATTTCTCCTTTAATCGTTGCTGGACCCTCATTGGCGGGTGCAGTATTTCTTCGGACTTCTGCAGCGTACTGTGACTCTATTGAAATCTTTTTCGCCGAAATTCGATGAGGTAGCAACTGATATTGATGATGGAGTGTCGCAGCGTTGTTTGCTGTAGTCTAGTTGTTGGAACCTTCTTTGTTGCCTGGAAATAGGTGTAGTAAGCTGTCCGGGCTTCTCCCGATGGTAAAATCCCGGTTTTCGATTGTATTCCTTGCGCATAGAGTTGTGGATTTTATTTGAAATTTTTGGGGCACTTGCGGGCCGCCGCGCAGGTGTCTCTAGCTGTGTAGTCTACTACACTGCTTGTTACCTTCAGTGCAAAATTTTCTGTGTGTTGTTACTCTGCCTGCCTTGACTTTTTGTAATGTCAACTGTCCCCAGTTGCGATGATTTATTTCCAGCCTCCGGAGAGGTATAAAAGGCGAGCAGTTTTGCAGTCTTCCTCATTATCCAAAAACTTCTCTCAACATGTCTTCTACCACCGCTTCTATCACTCTTGCTGTTCAGGCCAGCGATCCCATCTTTGATGAGATCAAACAGTGGAGCCATGCCTCTCACAAATCCCGCACCCAGAAGAAGGTCAAAAACAATGCAACTTTTTGGGTCATCTTTCTCAATGATGGTGCCAAAAAATTTGTGAGTGTTAATTAATATCATTTGAATGATTTTAAATCTCAATTTTTCACAGGCTAGAATTGCATCTTACCCAGGTGCCATGCATGTTGTGGCCACCAATGACCATCTTATGGATGCTCTTGCCTATCTCATTGAGCAAATCACACACTTCCGGCTTACATTTGATGAGAATATTTTCAAGTGCCTGGAATTGTGTGCAAGAATTGCATTTGATGACAGGTACAATCCTCCTCCAGCACCTATGGTGAGTTTTCAAGTCTTATCTTCTTTATTTTCCTTCTTTAATTAGTAATTCTAGCAACTCAACTTTGCTCCAGCTCCTCCTGTAAGTTTTTACTATTACTCTTGGAATTTTCATCAACAAAGTATTTTAGCAAGCTCCGACCAACGTAGTGCCACCTCCGGGCCGTTCTACTGATCCAAGGCATCAAAATGCGCCACTCCCACTTTGCATCCCTGGTGGAGCAGTGTCTGGTGGTAATCCCATCCAGGATACCCCTGTATGTCCTTTTATAATTTTTGTTTTATATGTTTTCTAACTTGTAAAATTTTCAGGTCAACAATCAACCCACTCCGGCTGGTCCGGTGCCAGGACTTGGTGCTGCACCTCGAAATAATTCGCCTATGTCACTTCCTGACCTCATCACAGGCTCCCCTACAACATCCAACTCCACCCGCGGTGAGATATTCATGTTGGATTTTGATTCCGATTCTGACTTGGTACGTAATTTTCAGACAACACAGCCTTCTATCTCTTCATTGTGGCGTCCCTCCTCTCTGCTTTGATTCAGCGTGTGTTAATGTGGATTAATGTGTTGCAGCCCCCCGCGCCTACAAACTCGCCAGTTCCTACCATGGACTCAACTGTACCTCCCCACAATCCTTCCAATAATTCTGCGGCTACTGCAGCTCCTGGAGAGCCTATCTCTTTCAAGACCATTGATCCTCCTCTGCTTAATTCTGCTTTGTCCTCAGTGAGTCTTTTATATTTAATTTTCTGAGCTTGAGTTGCTGATAATATTTATTTAGCCTTGCTTTCAAGAAGCTGGTACGTTTATTGATTATTTACGCCATCGCGGATCCCTGATGCTATCAACAGTCGCCCGGAGCCTCGGAAAACAGCCCGAAACTCAGTCCACTTGTGAGTGAAATTTATACAAACTTTTTCATGATTATTAACCTTTGTTAGTTAATACCACTGAACTCCTTGCAAGACTTGGAGTCTCCGCCCCCATCCCTACTATTCGGACCGACGGTGGCAGTGCATCCAGTGGCCTAGCGCAGCCGCACTGGGCAACTAAGACTGTCTCAGTCTTCCGCACCCGGGCTCTGTCTCCCATTAGTGAAAGTGAGTTTATTAATTTCCTAGCCTTGAATAATGCTAAATTTTGAGCCAGTTGATGCCATCGGATCTTCGGACGACGAAACCAACCCGCTGTATTGCCCCCCCTACGCCTTTTTCTCCTAAGCCCCGCAAGTCAGTTGCTTTCAACAGGAATCACAAACCCCAAAACGTGTTCTCCTCCTCCGCCGCAATCGCCCTGTCCCTCTCGCATCCCCCGGCTCTCATCCCCAACCCCGCCACGACCGGCTCTCCCGATGCCAAACCCCAACGCCCGAGCAGCAGCAGCAGCAGCAGCAGCAGCAGCCGCAAAAGCTGCTAAACCAAACTCCGGTCCCGCCAAACCCACAGTCCCCGCCCGACGACCGTTTACCGGTGGCGGCTTGAGACCGCCCCCTCCTCCCTTGCGCTCAACACGGTAAGCCGCCTTGCGGCCAGTGTCCTCACTAACGATGAACAGATTGAGCTCGTGTGTTTTTCCTCGATATCTGGAAAACGACTCACCTGTTACAGCTCCGACCTTCTCGTGCATCATGGCAAAATTCTTGTTCCTCTCGCACGTGTTCAGAAAGATGTGTGGAGGCACCGGCGTCCGCTCGTCGAGGACGTTTGGCGCAGTGCTATCAAGAACATCAAGAAGCGCGGGTGTGCATATTGTGTGGGCGCGGGATTCGACGCACGGCATTTGGTTGAAGAATGTGAGCTGGCGCGGGGACGGCCCTGGAAAGAGTGGTTCCGGTGGGAGGACGGGTATTGCTGGACGTGTAGTGCTCCGCACGTGCGTTTCCAAACCTCTTCCTACCCCATCTAACTTTTTTTGCAGCGTCTGGACAGCTGGCACTCGAAACACAACCCCGAGACTTGCCCGGACTACGATACACTCGTTCCCCTCACTTACGCCTACCTACACCACCCGCAATCTCACTCTCACCCCCGGCTTTTATCGTTTCTCCCGAATAACCTCTACGCTGACGACACGCTCGACGAACGCGCATTGTTTTCCTGGGCCGAGTACGATTATCCGCACCATACTCCTTTCAAAAACGGACATTTGCTACTGTTGTATGTATCGTTTCGTCGAGGTCTAGCTACATGCCCGCCAGAAATACGTTCCTTGTATCCCGTAGACATTAAATTGTACGAGTGATTCTGTGTGACATCGTCTCTCTCATCGAACACCCATGTCTGACCGAGAACCCGACCCCGAGAGCCAAGATAGTGTTGTCGGAGCAATCCAGGAATTGGACCAGAAGATCAAGGACCTGCAGCAGCGTATTGCAGCGCGGGGAGAGCCCTCGGCCAACGTCACTGCCCACCTCACCACGTTGCGCAGAACGTGTGTTGAAGCCTTTGGCGTCGAGGACGATAGTGACAAGCGGTCCCGGGTACGTCCCTTCTCTTTCCCTGCTCCACGACCTCACGCTGTCGCAGACTGAGGATTCAGAGGACGACAACGGGCAGAACAACAACAACAACCCGAACAACAACAAAGACGATGACGACGACGACGGCGACAAAAACAACGAGGACACCTCCGATGCGCCCAAGAAGGACAAGGTATGTTTTGTTTTACGATCGCATCTCGTCTCTCACCCAGCTCCAGCCCAACAAGAAAGAACACGAGGAGCTTGCGAAACGGCGCGTCGTTGGACTCCTTGGCCGCACCGTAGCCAGTCTTAACTTCGCCGCTGACTCCCACGGAGCTCCTCCAGCTCATTGGGACCCATCCAGCCGTCAAGACCGTCGGCCAGCAAGACCGGTATATGGACGCTTGTATTCGTGGATTCAAAGTCGAAGACACCCTTGTACGCGTTAGCCGCCTTTTCGTTACTCTGCCAACTCACCCACAGACCGAATTTCTCTCCCATTACAACCTTGGCGCCGCGAAACGCCTCACCACGCAGGAGGACATTGAGTTGACGCACCGGGCGGGCAACGCGGATACGCTTTATGACCGCGAAGTGGTACGGCTCCCCTCTTGCCTTGTCTTTTCCCCACCAACATCACACAGCGCTTCGAGGAGACCCTCACCACAAAATCCCGGCAACGCATACGTCCACCGTTGCCTCACGCTCCTCACCGGCATCACCCTCCAACGCGATTGGGAAGAGCTCGGCTCACAACATCAACACGACCAGAGCGTTCGCCATTACATTGCGAGCAAGCCCCCAGAGTTGGAGAACCTCTCGGAGGACGAGAAGATCGCCTGCTGTTGCAAGAACCAACCCCAGCACGAAGACGCGTGCAAATGGATCACCAGGCACCGCGGCCCAAAGCACGCAGCCCGGAAACAGATCCTGAATCTCTAGGGTTAGGGGCTTAGGGTTAGGGTTAGGGTTAGGGTTAGGGCAAAACCCTTACAGCTGTTTGCATTTTGATGTGAAATTCAAAAACTGTGCATGGCTGTCACCGAGAAAGGAAAGTGTGACTTGTACCTTCAGAAATGTGTTATTATCTCCCGGAACTCCTCATGTATCTTGTTCTGTGAGCTCTTGGAGCGTCCCCGAGGCGCAACTGCCAGTCCAAATACAACGGGTGAATCCCACGGCATTCTTAGCAGGCCCTGTAGCCATTAAACATTAGCCTACGACTCTCTGAGTCTGTGCGGAGACATCATGAGCATTCCTCTGCCAAATCTTAGCCCGTAATTCTACACTGAAGCAGATTTCCTTTCCGATGACAGCTGTGCGCAGTTTTTGAATTTCACATCAAAATGCAAACAGCTGTAGTGTTGTCCTCTAAATATTCTAGCTCTTCTTCTGAATCAGAACCCGAGTGTGCTTCTTCTGCTTTTGGTGGTCTAAGATTTATGCCTCTAAACTGTAAGTCTTTTCGCGCATATGGCGCTTCAATCTCATCATCCTCTTCATCAATAAGTTCTTCTAGTTTTTCTTTTGAAATATCAATCAGTTCTTGAACTCTTTTTCCAATGGTAAGTCTATGTCTTTGTGCATAAGGAATTACTCTGAACTTTGCCCCTTTTCCATGAAATAGGGCTCCATTCATTTCAGAAATAATATATGAACCTCTGCGATTCCTTGCAATGACTATCATAGGACCATTCCATCTGTTCTGGTTTCGACTGCTCAGTGAGCCCTCGGCAACTGTATCACGGACAAGGACTAAGTCTCTGGGTTCAAATTGGTAGTCTTTGATAATATGCTTATATCTTCTGCATATGCTTCCGCATCTCGCTGTTTGAGTTCACAAAGACGCTTACGCATATCTTGTACATGGTATGTGTGTTTTGCTAGAGCTTGTGCGCGGAATCCAACTAACTCATCTGTTGTCAGAATTCAATCAGGATATTCAACTAGCCATGTTGCCTCCTCCAAGTCTAATGGTAGTACTGGATGTGCCCCGCAGACTGCAAAATAAGGTGAACATACGAGTCCGCGTCTAATGGTAATTCGATCTGCCCACAAGACTTGTGGCAGGAATAGAACCCATTTGCTTAAGTCTCCGCTGGTAGCTTTACTGAGTGATTGGGGTATATCCCAATGTCCTCTTTCAACTACTCCATTTGCTTGTGAATTGTAAGCTGAAATTTGAATACCTGTAATTCCATATTTTGTATGCAGCCACTCTAACGCTGCAATAAAGGGTGTGCCGGTGTCAGAAATTAACCAGTGCGGGCAACCCCATCGACATATTATGTCTTCTAGTAGAAAACACCCAATAGTCTTCAAGGGGGTGCCAAGATTATAAAATGTGTACATAGGGTCGAAATATGGGATTTTGGGCCTCTAGACCCTCGCCCCCCCCTACCATATCAGGTAGTGATTTCCCACGCTAAGATAAGATAACACTGTCATGTGATTTTAAAACCAATTTGGCCGGCCAGAATTGAGCTGTAAACCATGCTATGAACATGTAAACATCCACTGACTGTGTAGACTATCCACAAAGCCCCCATGAACACTAGCTGTAGGCCGAGACCTCTGTGATGGGATACCCATATTTGGTAGTCAGGCTTTGACCAGAGGCCATCGGCACCATATGAATGGCAACCCGGTTGGATGTGTGTCGCAGATGTCTCCTCCAGCTACTTTGGCATCAAAGGATGACATTTCTCATTGTTCTGGCCCTCAAAAGGCCCTCAGGGCCATGCAAACACTCCCAGAAACTTACATGGAAAGTTTTTTTTCTGGGCCCTTGACCCCCCCTCCCCCCCTCCCCTACCCCATCCCATCAATTTTTGATCTGACACCCCCTTGATAGTCTTCGCGTTTTCCTCCCTTAGTGCACGTGCTTCTAAATATCTTGATAGTGCACAACGTGTGTCCACTATGTACTTACAGCCATATGATTTTTGACTCATATGCATTACATCAGTATGAACCTTCTGAAAAATACTTGGTGTTGCTGTGACCACGGCGGAGCCCTGATCAAGGCCTGTTTTCGCAGCTGGCATGGATGGCATGTATCAACATACCACTTCATGTCTGCTTCGACTAAAGCTGGCCACCAAAATCTTAACTCTATCAGTGATTTTGTAGCATATATTCCTTTATGACCAAGTGAATCATGAGCCGCTTGCATCATATACATGTGATGCTCCTTATCTACCACTAATCTGTGCATAGAATTTTCCCCATGTCAATATAATTTTCCCTCACTGTTAGTGGAAAATCTGCGTGCAAACCTCATGAACCGTTTATATTTCAGATTTTCTCTCGGTCCAATACCAATTGGGCGCTCAAATGGATTCTTGAGCCAGGTGCGCACTAGGCGAAGTTTTTTGTCTTGGCCTTTTGCAGCCTCCTTCCGATGTGTTTCAGGGTAAGGTTCACGTCTTTTCTCTTCGTTCCGTAACTCTAACTGCAGCAGTAGCCCTTGTTCAGGTTTCTGGTACATGTAGCTTGGAACTACAAGTCCCTCTGCTTGGTATACTTGAGCCACATACTCCGTGCATGCTGTTTCTTGTTCAACTGCCATTTGGCATTCCTGTATAAAATCAGTCACACTTGATGCCTTACCTGCAATATTCTCAATAAAATATCCACTCCTGGTATCAATCTCATGTTTGAAATCTTCAAAGTCTAAAGGTTGTTCAGCAAAATAATCCCAATCTGGATGATCTTCTGGTGGTCTACTATTTTCCAAATCATCCTCATCAGGAAACCATTCCTCATTGCCTGGTTGAAATTCTCGGCGGGATAATCCATCTGGTGGGAATGTGGTACTGTGGACATGCTTTAGCTTAAAGTGAAATATCAATATTTGTTCAATCCAATGATTGATTGTCGCATTTGGTCCCATGCCTGGATTATTCAACATTCCTTTAATATAGAGTGCATCTGTCTCTACTACTAGGCGTCAACATCCAAGTAGCCAGTATTGCATTGCTTCCAATGCACGCTTGAGGCCATATAGCTCTCGTTTAGGTTGAGAAAATCTTGCTTCTCTGCGGTTCAAGGTTATTGATGCAAATTTTGCATAATACTTAATTTTAGGATTAATTGGGTCCAGCTGATAAATCTGGATACCAATCTCCATCCATGATGTATCAACTGCTAGGACTATGTCTGAGTCCCATCCATAATTTAACGGTTTAAGGCAAGGTGCTGTTGAAATTGCGTCTTTTAATCTTGCCATATCTTTTTCTTGTTCTTCACCCCATTCAAAGGCTTCATCATGTCTTGTTAACTTCTGTATTGGTCTCGCTAATGCCCCATAATTTTTGATGAACATTCTCATGACCCATATTGTGCCTAAGAATTGTTGCACATCC
Organism: Mycena kentingensis (nom. inval.); assembly: GCA_014461125.1. Lineage (NCBI taxonomy): Eukaryota > Fungi > Basidiomycota > Agaricomycetes > Agaricales > Mycenaceae > Mycena > Mycena kentingensis (nom. inval.). The sequence continues at coordinate 110,966 of JACAZG010000013.1, forward strand.
GAAATATCCTTGAGTGCGGGCCATCTCATAATAACTCCGACTCTGTCAGTGTCAGGTTTTCTACCTTCAAATGAGCACAAGTGCCCAACTACGTGAAACTCTCCTGCACATATTATTGATTCTGCGCCAGAAACTGTTCCTCCGCAGTATTTTATTCTTTGTATAATTCGATTTATATTTTCTAAATGTTCCCAGACAAATCGTCTAATGCCTGGATTCTCTTTGTGGGTCTTGTAAGTCCCATCTTCTAATTGATAGCGGGTGCCTGGTCCTCGGACCAGAATGTCGTCGATATATGGTATGGTTATGTGCGGTATTTCGTCTCTGAGTATGTGAGTTACATCGTCGTGGAATATTGGTACAGAGTTGGTCCAGCCCATAGGTAGTTTCACAATTCTGAGCGCCCCGAAAGGTGTTTGAAAAGTTGTAAAATCCCTCGAGCCTTCCGCTATGTCTCTGTGATCATATCCCGAAAACAAATCCAAACATCCTCCACACGCTCTACCTGCAAAGTGATTTGCTAACTCTTCTGTTGCGGGTGGAATTCCCGAGTGCGCAATGGTGACCGCATTCAAGGGTTCTAGTGAGTGTAGTAATCTAATACTCTTTCCATCGTTTTTGACAACTCCAAAGAATTTACTTCGGTATGCAGCGTTTGATGCTTCATACACGCCTGCATCAATTTTCTTTTTGATGACTTTACAAAATTCTTCTAGCTGACCTCTTGGAATTGGGATACTTCTTTCTACCCAAGTTTCGTGTTCAACTAAAGGAAACTCAACTGGCGGAAAGAAATCATGTCTAAAATTCCCACACTCCTCATCCATCCATGCGAATGCTTCTTGTTGATTTCTGATCATGTCATGCATGACCTGTTTTTCTTCTGGGAGCATGAAGTCTCCATGGGCTTTCTCCAATGCCTCTTTTCATTCTTGTGTGTATCTGCTGGTAGGACTGAACTCAGGTGGGTCCGGATTTAGCTTTGGCATCCCTTCCAAAGGATCTCCTGTAATTCCCTCTTTATTCTATACTTCTCTGGAAGCTCTGTATAGACTGGTCTGACTTTTAATCCTACAGGCTTATATTTCTTTCCAGCAAATACTGATTCCATCAGAGTGCCTAATTTGTCCTTAGTACTCCAGGTAAATACTGCCTCAGGTTTATCTCCACTCCCTTCCATCAATTCTGCGTGATTGGTGCGGAAGTCTGTGAATAACATTGCAGCGTGATAATCTGATTTAAATGCTTCACAAGCACTTGAAGCACTTAGGTATGCCTCCTGGATTTCTGTTGTTGAAAATGTTGTCTCCCTAGGTCTTAATATGGCTGTGATACTGAAATTTCTACCAGGGTCATATTCAACTTGTATCGCCAACTCTTCTCTATCCTGCTGATTCAGAAATTCCTTGAAGATAGGCGAAAACCCTGATTGGAAAGTTCCGGTGAGTAATCTCCGTGTAGTATTGCATCCATAAGTCCGATTTTCTGTTCTGACTTATTCTTCTGCCTGTCACTCAACCTGTCATAAGTTGGTACTTTTTGTGACTGGCCGGTATTAGGATCTGTAAGTGTTAGTAGTTGTCCGTCTCTAGTGTTGTCTATTCAACTCTGTGTTAGTGTATCAAATGGCCGCCCAAGAAGGACTTTGTATGCCGGTCCTCTGATTATGTGTACTTGTAGGTAAACTGTTATTTTGCCCCAATTGAATGGAACATTCTTTGCTATGCCCACGGACCTCTCCATACTTCCGTTGGCGCTTTGCATAAATATTTGTATGTTTGTATCCCAAGTGATACCAGATTTTTCTGCTTGTTCCAAAGACATTGAAACAATCTGGGATCCGGAGTCTAAGACACATTCTACTGGTCTCTTATAATTGATGACAGGATATGCTACCCTCAATGGTGCTGAATCTCTAGCCACATAAACTTGTTTTGGCCTCTCGTCTGTAGGTAAGTTTTGTAAGTATTCCAGATAAGGGTCTTTTGCTACTACTGATCCAGCTGGTAGATTTCCGTCCACTTGACTTGTAACAAATACCCCTTGTACCACGGGTAATTTATCAATGTCAATGGCATCATCATCCATGTCAGCTAGTGGTATGGGTGCAAAAGGTAATGTGTCCCTTGTAAAGTCAGTATCATATAAGTTAGTTGACCGTGTCGGCTTTGTGGCTTTAGCCGTAGCTAAATTGCCTGGAATTTCTTCCACAGTTTCCGAGATTTGGACTCCACGTTGTTTTGAAATTAGTGGTACACGTTCTTCAGTGATTACTTTTGTTGGTTTGTCTAAGTTATTCCGTTGACGCCAGTTTGTTGATTGTTCCGACACAAGAATTCTCTCCGGATGCCTGGATGCCGGCTTGGCCTCCATCCTCGAAGTCTTTAAAAATCCTGTTCCGGTTGTGGTGCCGTATTCTTACCGCCTCGTGCTGTTACATATTGATCTTGAGCCGAAGTTGTGGTCCTGATCAAATGTGCAAGAGCCTTAGCAAGGTCATCTTGTCCATTATAAGTCGTAGCTGGCGCAGGTCTTGTTGTTGTAAGAACGCTGGTCCCCATGTTATATTGTTGTAGTGTATTCATCTGTGCTCGCAGTGTCCTTAATTCCTCACGAACAAGTTCATCATCATTTGGATGTTCTAGAAAGACAAATTCATCCTCTATATGCATGAATGAGTTGCGTCCTGACTGTCCTTGCCAGTAGCGTTCAACTCGTAATGCCAATGGTACCGGCCCGGGTGGAAGGTTTTCACCGTCCCCTAGCCTTTGCCTTCCATGAGCATCTTGTCTTAACCAGCCCATCTGCATATGTTTCTGTTTTGTAGGGCATTCCCGAGAGAAATGATCAGGTTGACTGCAATAGTAACATCTCATATCGTAATTTTGGGTGTAATTCCACTCTCCTTGTTGTCTGTTGACGTGTGGTGGGGCATCATGATTTAGCTGTTTTTGCGGCTCTTGAATTTTGCACATAGTCTCCTCATGATTGCTCTGCATTTGTTTCTGTAGCACTTTCCAAGGGTCTCTTTGCATAGCTAGTTCTTCCTGGATTGCATTAATTCTTTTGTCCTGGAAATGATCAATCTTGGCCACAGAAAATGTCGATGTTTGCTTAGATGTTCTTGCTGGTATTGAACCTGCTCCCACTCCTGGAAGCATAGTTCGTACTCCTCCTGTTTCTGCCATCTTTTCAGCCATTTCAATCAAATCCTTGAGAAGGATTGGATCTTCTTTCCTTTGGGCTGTAGTTGTACTTGTTGTAGTTGCCAATTTACTGGGTGCTGGCTGAAAGTCTCCTTTTGATAAATTCTTGGTTGAAATGGACATTCGCAAACTGAGTGCAAATGTAGCCTCCAGTGTGTTTAGATATCTCTGGCATGCTTCTCTGTTCAAGAGACTTGCCGGAGGTTTCATTAACTTTGTTGCAAGAGATAGAAACTTCAGGCCAAAGCGCTTTAGTTTGCCTTCTTCAGTGACCAGAATATCCTGATTCTGTCCATAAAGCTTATCTAATTCTGAAAGCTTTCCATTTGCGTCCTCTGCGATCTCGGGGTATATTTCTTTAACAGCTTTGATAAATTCATCCCATGTTCCTTTGATGTAATTATCTAGTTCTTGCCATTCCAGCCTTGTCTTGAGTGGTAAGTAACTGGTTAGTAGTTCTTTCTTATCTTGGTCTCCTTGAGTTCCGGCCAGCGTAAGGATTTCTGTGACTTGATCTATGAATTCTTGTAGGTCGTTGTGATTTTCTGATGTAAACTTTGGTGCGTTGGCATCCCATGCGCGGGGTACCTTGAAACTTGCAAGTGTTTGTTGACTAGGCATAGTTGATGTTTGTTGTTTCGATCGAGACTTGAGTTTTGGTTTCGGTGGTGGTTGTGGTTGTGTGAGTGGTGGTTGTGGTTGTACTGGCGGTTGTGCTGGTGGTGGTATTGGTTGTTGTGGTGCTTGAGTTGGTGCTTGAACTCGTGCTTGAACTAGTGGTGTTTGCGTTAGCTGAACTAGTTGAAGCGGATTGACTGTTGTGGTCAGCGCGGCGGTTAAAGAAATGCTGTAAGATTCGGTAATTTTGAACTTGATGCAATGGGCATGTGCGGTAAGGTTTTTGAACTGAAGGGGTTTGCGAATATTGGTTTGGTGAGTGTTAGACTTGGACTTTTTGAGTCTTCTGGTGGTGATCTAGTTGGCTTGCTGGGGCTTAAATGGTAATATCCATCGTTGTCTACTTCAAACTCTCCGACACGTTGTGGTTCTGGATTTGGTTTAGTGTCTTGTGGTTCAGGTTTTACTTCTTGCTGAGACTCTGGGTCTTCCGGGTCTCGAGATCCTTGATCTGGTTCTTGATTGGATTGATCAGATTCCTGCTGATCACTTTGGTCTTCGTGTGTTATGTCTGGATCAGTTGTCCAGTTTGCTTGGTCTATGTCTTCCTCGGAAGAGTTGTTGGCTGGTTGGGCTGTTGAAGATCTGCGGCGGATGAAGCGACCTTTTAAGTCTCTTCTTGGTTTCTGTCCTCTTGATCTTTGTTTGCCTTGGACTTTCGCAGAAAGTCTTGCTGTTGTTCGCTTGGTTTATACCGGTTGGTTGGGAGTTGGTGATTGTTGGGATGACTGATCACTGTGGTGTTCAGCCGTCTTAACTCGTGGGGCTTCTGAGGTGATTCTCAGAAGCTGTTGAAAACTTCAAAGAAGCAGTCAAAGAGTCTTGTTTGGTTGTAGAAATTTGAATGAACCCCTCGCGGTGGGCTACAAATGATACACGTGGAAAATGAAGATGGAGGTCGGAGAGAAAAACTACCAAACCAACACCAAAACAAACTCCTAATGTGGGTGAGTTTGGGGTTCGAGCCGCAGGAAACGACTAATGTGAATTCAAGATTTTTACTTTGTGTAAGACTAATTAAGTGTCAACTTGTGAGTTGAAGTTTTCTGGAAAACAAATTTAGAGTGTGGGAAATTGATGGTCACATGTGTGCTTGTTTCAAAGTTCTTGTTACTGGTTCCTTGTTACTTGCTCCTTGTTCCTTGTTTTGAAGTTCCTAGTTCCTAGTGCTTTGTTACCTTGTTCTACGAAGGGTGCTTAATAGTTAAATGGTTTGTGGTTAAAATTCCCTTAGACGCGAATGAAGGAGGCAACAGCGGTGGTGGTGCTGACCCTACTTGATTGCTGAGAGGGGAGGAGTGGTGGCTCTTCCTCAAGGGGAATTGTTATTCTAGCTACTCGAAATACAGGCTGCTTTTATACTACTCTAATAATGGTCATGTGACCATGTAACATGACTCCAACTGAATATGATCGACGCTCTATTGATTAGAGAGGTTCTAGTACCTTCCAGGGCTGTACGAAATCAAATTAGAGCTATGTTTCTAACTATGTTCGTTCTGACGATAGTTGTGAATCCAATCCCTCGGTTTAGAACAACCGTTTAGTTGTGCCTTAATAATTGATTCCATCGTTCTAGTACATTCCTGTGGCTGTGTAATGGCTTCCATGATCCGGAGCGCAATATAATGCCAATGAATGGTTATATACTTTCCAAGTTCTAGGCCTTAGTTCTGGCTGTGCGCTGTGCCTTAATTGAGTGTGACCCAGATCCAAGCTCCGATGCTATTTCCAGGTTTTATATACGTACTGCATAGCTGTGTTATGTTGCATAGTCAACCGTTGCTGTAAATCTAAAAATAAAAAGTTCTGGGCTTATTCTAGCCGTAGTCAATTTCCCCGCCTATCAGTATTTGTCTAGTCAAACATGCATGTGTCGCAGGATATGAATTTGACAGAGGGTACGTACAAAGCATGTGCATATACGCAGTGTTCACTGAGTTCAGGTAGACCAGACATGTGCCGGCGCTAGTACCTTGCGTCGGAACCGGAACTACTAGTCCCATATTGTCACCATGTGCATCCCCGAGCTCCAGCCAGATGGCACCACCAAGCTCTCCAAGCATCCCAAGTCTTGTTTGCTTGGCATCCGTCCCACGACCGACCACTCCGCTGCAACGTCGAAGAACGCGTGGATGGCCACAATGACCACGGCCCTCAACTTCTACCGTGGCTCCAATCTGTCCAAGCGCACGGGCAAGCCTCAACCTTTCTGGATGCCTGTGCAAGCTGCAGGGCATTTACAGCGACCACACAAACATCGATAAAGTGGTGGTAGAGGAAATTCGGCAATTGAAGGAGGAGTGCCTTTGGGATGATCAGGCAAAAAAAAAGATGGATTCAATGGCGCTGGAGGATTTGGACGACTTGCTGGATGAATGGAACAAGCGGAAAATTGACGCTACCGGCAGTCAACAAAAATATGATGCACCCTCCCCAGAGGATCGCACAGCCCACAATCTGGCAATGTTAATGGTGTTTGTGCAGGAGCTTGGCGGGGACGCATTGGACAAACTATTGTCAGACGATCAAGAGCTCTTGGTGCTTTACGTCTGGACGGGCTGCATAATGCACAAGGATCAGAATTTGTTCAAAGGCGGAAGCACAGAGATGCAGGCTGAATGGAAGAAGCTTGGGCTTGACACACCTATCAACCTCGCAAACAAGGTGCAGAAGGACATGATGCAGAATCTCCGCAAGTGTTGTATCCCAAGTCAGGAAACCAGCCCTTAACCGACAAACAGCTCGGCGCGCTCACATCGTGCTCGTTTGGTGGTGTCAAGGTCACTGCCCTCATGTGCGCGCTTGTCAACAATACCTCCGACAAGAAGGGCCACGGAGCATTGCTCGAGATGTTCCTCAAGCATTGACTCAACCACGTAATCTGTTGTTTCCCACAGACAACAAAATCCTGCTTTGGATCACATGGAGAAGCGGCCGGAGAGCTCATCCTCAATCTTGCACTCTATCCTGAGTTTCTGCAGTTCATCAAGAACAAAAAGCAACACCTGGGCTAGACAAACATTGAACTTAACATCTTCAACGTGCTGAATGATGCTACCACGATTACTGAGCTCTGCATCCTCGCACTGTACCCGCAGATGATTACGCACCCATACATGGCCATCGTACGCCTGCCCAAAGATGCTGGTATCAACGGCATTGACCTTGGACCCCTCCACGACAACGTCTGCGCTCATTGAAGTCCTCCTCAACTTTGACAATGACTGCCACGTTCATGCTACACTGGACGGCAAGATGTTCCATCAACCCGAGATTGTCAACGCCATCAAGGAGCTTTATGTGGATAGCAAGGTCCCGCATCTCCAAGAGATGCTAGTCGCGTTTCTCCGCGACACACAGGAGATGTGGATTTGCTTCGCGTCTGAGTTTGTGCCAGTCGGCATCATTGACGGCCTCTTGCCCGAGCTCTGCAAATGTGCTCGCACAAAACCCACTAAATGCGGCAACAAGGGTGCACTTTGGGAGTTCTGCTCCAACCAGCAGAAGCGGGAGACAATGTTGGTTACGGCACACAATGGGATTCAGATGTATCGGCGGAGTTTTGCTGATGCAGTGGTCAAAGACAAAGAGTGCTTGTCAGGCTGGGTGGGCCTCCTCAAAGATTGATATTGCATCAACTCTTCTTCTGCAGCACAGTCTCCCCTTCTCTCAGCCATGCTATCTTGTTCTGCACAAGCAAATTTCATTGCCAGTTATATAAAGTCTTTGTCAGAGAGCCAGAGTTCATCCTCAGGTTTATCGGAATCCGAGTCTGTGTCGCCAGTTTGGGAGGTAGTTGTAGAAGGAGCTCGAGGCCATTCTTCCTGCAATAGATATCCATCTGGAACTGGCTGGAGAGCCTGTGGGTTCTCCGGCAGGGCAGCACTAGGTTTCTGATTCTTGAGACCAGAATATATTCTACAAGCATTCTTATGCACAAAAACATGACTTTTCACAAGCCAATTTTTTCCAAAAAAAAAAAAAAAAAAAAAAAGGCTGTCAGGTTTGATTGTCCACAACTGTACCTTAAAACTTCCACATCAAGGAAATTGCTATGAAGCTATGGGAGAAACATGAACATGCATTGGAAGAGTTGGTGGAGGTATTTGAAGTGGTAGACACACATGCAGTTGCATGTGGTATGCTTGAGAGGGCAAAGTTGGAGCTCCCAAACCCGGTGCACAAGATAGTGGGATGCCAGGATGAGGTCGGGCTTGCCAGCGGGGGACTGGATGCCGTCGAGAGGCCGGGATTGAGACCGGGTTTGAGAACAGTCACTGGCCCCGGTAAGGCAAACTAGTGTACAGACGAGGGAGAGGTTAAGCCTCTCCCAGATTTGTATTAAGGTTATATACTGTAATTAGTATAGCGATAACCCTGTATGTCCAATCGGTTTTTGGGTTGTCGTGAACACCCCTTGTGGGTTATCCGGTATCGGGGGTCGGTGGCCATGATGGGGAATTGGCCGGGGTTGGTCTGGGCTCAAACTGTGACATAGGAGAATATGCAGCGAGGAATCAGCAGGACACAAGGCAAGGTGCCAATGACTTTGCTAACTACTACTGTACTATTATACTCAATTCAAAAGCACTTGTGACAAGTGACCAAATTTTCGAGGTTGAGGCTTCAAAAAATTTTCTATTTAGGAAGGACCAAGCACCACAGGTGGAGAAAATGTTCAGAAGTTACTTATTTGGGACACAGAATATTGGGCTGTGACCTGTGGCCACTTCAAAAAACTTCGAAAATTTAAGGACCTGTGACCTGTGACTTTTGAGTTGAATATAATAGTACAGCTACATGATCTAAGCCAAAAGGCCAGTACTTGCGGAGCCAGATGTTGGTGTCTCCCAAATCGCATATAAAGTAGCACGCGCCTTTGCAGGTATGTTTAGCTGTGTGTACCTGCACAAGTTCAATGGTTGCAGCCTATTCTTCATCTGTGCGGGGTCCCCCAATGACACAGGAGGAGATTATTTGTTTTTGTATTGCGCTCGAGGAGGGTTTGGTACACAAGAAGTACTGTACTAATCTGACCGTAAGTTTGGGTTACATGTTTGCTGGGACCTTGAACCAAACTTCCGGCAAATAGGTAACGTGTTTGAACGATTGCTGAACTGGAGTAACAGATCATTCCAAAAATGGAAATTGGTGTCATCAAATTTGCTCGTATTTTCTCTGTGTGTTTTAGTCGGAATCCCAGCTACATATTAGAGAGGTTGCGCACGTCGCCAATGGCTCACCAATGGCTGCTTGATATTGGTCCGATCAGCTTGAAAATTGATGGATCCATCCGGGCCGCATGCCCGGCATGCTCCACAAATTTGGGGCCCGGCAGCATGTCATTATGCCGAGAAATGGATTGATTTCCGAGCCATTGATGCCATTCAATTGTCACGGACTGCACCCTGAACCCCCGACAACCCCCGATCACGTGCCCCCGGCTTCTCCAGAACCCGACACCCCGAGCTCGGGAGTCGATCCGTACCCCTACCTCCTCCATGTCCCCCTACGTCCATGCCACGTCCCCGTCCCCCTCAACACTACGTTACAACCCTGAACGCTCGATCCCGACAAACTCCTTTATCCGACGCCGTATAAAGGCCCGAGTAGACACCCGAGTGTAGTAGGTTTAGATCGTCTTAATCCGAGGACGTTGCTTGTCTACCTCGTCGTTACCCTCCGCCTAGCATCCAAGCCCGTCCATCGCCCGCCGATCGACGCCAACAAACCCATCAACGACCTCGTCGCTGACAGAATCTAAACCTCCCCATACCGATGCCACTCGAAGGAAGTAACGAGAACGCCATGGATACCACCGAAGCCAACGAGTTTATCAACCTAGACCCGGAACAACGTTTCCAATACCTCTTCAACATGCACCACGCAACTACCGTCCGTCTTAACACCCTCCAAGGGGAAAAGGACGCCCTGGTCGCCCAGCTGAATGCGACGTTCGACAAACACGAGATGGACCAACTCCGGAGCGAGTTGACGCAAGCCCGGTTGGAGAGCACCCAGGCGTATGGCCTGCTCAATACCGCGCTCAAGCATAATACCCCGAAACCCGACAGCAGAGCCCGGGTTCAAGTCTCTCCCCAAGGAGTTCTCCCGGCGACGCCCGAACAGGTGGACAGTTACCTCGCGGACTGCTACCTTGTGTTCGCAGCCCACCCCCCAGACTTACGCCACCGAAGTATCCCGGATCTCCTACGCACTCTCATACATTAAAGGAGGAACCGCCGCGACTTGGAAAGACAACGTGTAGTCCAGGCCATGCGCCAAGGCACTGGCACCGGGGCTTACACCACCTACAAGGGGTTCGAAGAGGCCTTCACCGAGGCCTTCCGCGGAGGCGCACAGATCGAAATCGCGCAACAGAAACTCGAGGCACTCGTTCAAGGCCGGGATACCAACGCAACCACGTTCTTCACGGTTATGGACTCCCTTAACAAGGTTGCCAAATACGACGACGTCAACCTCATCCGCCTTATCAAGAAAGGACTCGACCGGGAGGTGGTTCGGGCTATTTACCGCAAGGAAAACCCCCCGGCCGATTACGATGAATGGAAGAAAGAGGCGATCAAGCAGGACTCGCTTATTCGCCAGTGGCGTCTAGTCGACGCCAATACCCGAGGCACTCGCCCTGCAAATCCCCTCTCGGGGACGACCCCTGCACGCAATAACCCGACCCCTAATCGGGCCCCCGCGAACACCCGGATCGGAGGTTTCAACGCGCATCGCGCCAATCCCGCAAGTTCAACCCCGGTTCCCACGGTTGCTCCAGCCCCGATTCCGGTTCCGACTGGCACCAACGCAGTCGTACCCATGGAAATCGACCAGACCACGGCTCCGGGAGGTGTCCGGAAGATTACCTGCTGGAACTGCGGGCAGGAAGGACATATCGGCCGTCAGTGCCCGAACCGACCTCGTCGCGACGCCCAACAGATTCGGGCAATGCTCGACGACTTGCTCCAGGAGAAGAAGGAGAAGGAGGATTTTTCCGACGGTCGCGAGTGAACGCCGTGCCCTCGCCGACCTACGCCCCTAGTACCCCCGAGTATAGTCCCAGTAATCGATTCACTGCGCTACCTCTGGATGTCTACGTGGGCCCCGACACGGAAGAAAGCCCCTCTTTTCCCGAACCCGACAAGCGACGACCCAAACCTAAAAAAGAACAAACTCACCAAGAACCCGCCTCCTGGCGAACCCTTCCTCCCGGAACCCCCGAACGACTGATAGAGAAAACCCGGGCCCGGCCTTGGAAAGCCCGGGACGACCTTCTCAACTGGACCCATCCTCAAAGAAGAGGGGAGATCGACGACTCGCTCCAAGACTTTGTCTTGACCGGCTACCGGGAAGACGTAGTTGCGGCTCTCCGCAACCTCCAGACCCCGCCCCCATTCGTTCGAGACGCGGCGAAGAACTCTCTTCGGGTCCCCGTCACGATTCGAACCCTGAACAATCTTCGTGGTTACTCGGTGGGGGGGTCTCCTGGACAGCGGCGCGACCGGCGAATTCATTAGCCGAACCTTGGTCCAGGAGCAGAACCTCGAACAAGAGGCGCTCCCCCTCCCGATTCCGGTGTACAACGCCGACGGAAGCCCTAATAGCGCTGGAATGATCACCCACGTCGTCCGACTACGGGTTCAAGTTCAAGACCACACCGAAGAACTTTCCTTCGCTGTCACGGACACGGGAAGTTCGGACGTTATTCTGGGTTTCAGCTGGCTGCGTAGGCATAACCCGGAGATCGATTGGGAGAAGCAGTCGATTCGATTCCTACGATGCCCACCGGAATGCAAACGAGCCCGCCTCGCCGAACAGTGGGAGGAGGAAGACAACGAAGATCTCGAACGAGAGGACCGGGTCTTCGTCACCCGGATCCACTCAGGCCCACTCGGGGACGCCTCCCCCACCCCCCGCACAGCTACGGGCAATGCAGAGCGTCTCCAGCCGACTAGCGGCCGCGGCTCAAGCCCACCAAACTTCCGAAAACCCGGTACCGTCCCACTACTGGGAAGAGTTCAAATCGGTGTTCGAAAAAACGGGACTTTGACAAACTCCCGGACCGACGCAAGTGGGACCACGCTATTGAACTCCGACCTGACTCCGAACCCGTCAAGGGGAAATGTATTCCTTTGTCTCCTACCGAGCAAAAGGAATTAGACGCCTTCATTCGGGAACACTTGGAAACCGGGCGGGTCGGCCGTCCAAATCCCGTGACGCGTCTCCGTTCTTTTTCGTCAAGAAAAAGGACGGAAGTCTACGCCCGGTCCAGGATTATCGCAAACTCAACGACCTCACCATCAAGAATCGGTACCCGATACCCCTGATCTCCGATATCATGGGCAAGCTGCGCAACGCGAAGTGGTTCACCAAACTGGACGTAAGATGGGGTTATAACAACATCCGAATCCGAGAAGGGGACGAGGAGAAAGCCGCCTTCGTCACCAATCGGGGTCTGTACGAACCCCTGGTTATGTTCTTCGGACTCACCAACTCGCCCGCCACCTTCCAAACGATGATGAACGAAATCTTCGCCGACCTCATTAACGCCCGGCAAGGTCATCGTGTACCTCGACGACATCCTGATCTACTCCTCGGACCTCGAAGAGCATCGCTCCACCGTCCGGGCCGTCCTTTCGATACTCCAACAACACAACCTCTTCTTGAAACCCGAAAATGCGAGTTCGAGAAGGCTCAGGTCGAATACCTCGGCGTCATCATCGGAAACGGGCAAGTCCGGATGGACCCCGTCAAAGTAGCCGGGATTCGGGAGTGGGCGACCCCACGCAACGTACGGGACGTCCAGAGCTTCCTTGGATTCCTCAACTTCTACCGGCGCTTCATTCAGGGGTTCGGGGCTCTCGCCAAACCCCTTACACGGCTAACCCGGAAGGGGACTCCCTTTGTGTGGGGACACGACGAAGAACGAGCCTTCCGGGAGTTGATCGATGCGGTCACGACCGAACCGGTCCTCCACTTCCCGACCGACGACGGGGAATGGAGGCTAGAAGCCGACTCCTCCGACTTCGCCACCGGCGCCGTCCTATCCCAACTGCAAGGGGAACGCTGGGTGCCCATAGCGTTCATGTCCCGAGCCCTTAGCGACACCGAGCGCAACTATGAGATCTACGACAAGGAATTGCTGGCCATAATGCGAGGACTCGCTGAGTGGCGTCACTACCTCCATAACGGGCCCGACAAACCTTTCGAGATATGGACGGACCACAAGAATTTGGAGTATTTCCGGACGGCGCGAAACCTCAACCGCCGGCAAGCCCGGTGGTCTCTGGAACCTCGCCGAATACCACTTTCTGCTCCTTCACAAACCCGGGAAGACACAAACCAAGGTGGACGCACTATCCCGCCCGGCGGGATTCGACGAAGGGCAGAAGGATAATCGGGACGTGACCTTACTCCCGGACCGACTATTCCAGGAACATGCGATACGGGCTACGATACTCCTGGAACGTGACGAAGGCAGCGAATTGATGGAGAAAATTCGAGAAGCAGAAAAACATACGGAAGAGTCGGTCATCCGGGCGCTCAAGACCCGGCAAACCCCGATCAATGGGAAAAACACAAAGGATTCCTAACCCGGAAGGGGCTGGTTTACGTTCCTCAGGAAAAGGGCTTGCGACACCAGGTACTACGCACCAATCACGACACTATCCTTAGTGGTCATCCCGGGCGCCACCGGACGCTCGAAATGATCACTCGCAATTACTGGTGGCCGCAAATGGCTCGGGACGTCGCAGCCTACGTAAACGCTTGCCCGACATGCCAACGAACGAAGATTTTCCCCTCCCGTGAGATCGGCAAACTGGCCCCGAACTCCGTCCCCGAACGGGTTTGGCAGAAAGTATCCGTGGACCTTATCACTAAACTCCCGAAATCGGCGGGCTACGACTCCATCATGGTCGTCGTGGACCGACTGGGGAAAGGCGTTCGCGTACTGCCGTGCACGGAGCACATCACCGGGGAAGGGGTCGCCCGTCTATACCGGGATCACGTATGGAAAGACTACGGTTTTCCCGAAGAAGTTACTGGCGACCGCGGCTCGCAATTCGTAGGCCACTTCATGCGGGACCTTAGCAAACTACTGGGAATACGGGTCCACGCCTCCTCGGCCTATCACCCGCAGACCGACGGACAAACGGAACGGGCGAACATGGAGATCGAACAATATCTGCGGACGTTCTGCAACTTCCAGCAGGATGACTGGTCAGACTGGCTATCCCTCGCCGAGTTCGCGTTCAACGACAAGGTCAACTCTTCCACCGGATTCTCCCCGTTCTACCTCACGCTCGGGTACCACCCCCGAAAAACGAACGAACCTCTCACGAGGGTACCTACGGAGGCAGCCACGGAGTTCGCGAAACGGCTTCAAGCGGCCAGGGACGATGCTCGGCATTCCATGAAGGAAGCCCAAGCCCGGATGAAGGACTACTATGATCGCAAGAAACAGGATAGCCCCAAATACCAGGAAGGGGACTACGTCTACGTACACGGAAAAAACCTTACCACGCCACGCCCGACAAAGAAATTGGACGACAAACGCTTCGGGCCCTTCAAGGTCTTACGCCCGGTCGGGAGCATGTCCTACGAAGTCGAGCTTCCCGCAAGCTGGGAGATCTCTCCGGTCTTCCACACATCCCTCCTACGGAAATGGAACCCGCCCGTGGCGGAACACCAAAAAACCATTCCGCCTCCCCCAGAGGACGTTCGCGATGGCGAAACGGTATACGAAGTCGAGGAAATTCTGGCGGTCCGCCGACCTTCGAAGAATTCCAAGACACTCCGGTATTTCGTCAAATGGAAAGGCTACCCCCCGAAGAATGGACTTGGGAAAACGGGCGTTCCTCGAAGGAGCTGAAGAGGCCCTCGCGGGAATTCTACGACAAATACCCGAACATGGAAAGAGAGGAACTACACAAAGGAAAATGGCGTATCATTCGGGACAATACGGCGAAAGAGTCAATCCCGGCACCCCAAACCCCGAGAAAAAGGGGCAGACCCCGGAAAAACGCTACGCCAGCCGCACCAAAACCCAACGTGCCCGGTCCAATTTTTTTCCGCACCCACGCGAATGGCGACCCGGACGTCTCCTAGACTACAGCGATCCAAGCGACGCGAGGACGCATCGCCTTGAGGAGGGGGTGATGTCACGGACTGCACCCTGAACCCCCGACAACCCCCGATCACGTGCCCCCGGCTTCTCCAGAACCCGACACCCCGAGCTCGGGAGTCGATCCGTACCCCTACCTCCTCCATGTCCCCCTACGTCCATGCCACGTCCACGTCCCCCTCAACACTACGTTACAACCCTGAACGCTCGATCCCGACAAACTCCTTTATCCGACGCCGTATAAAGGCCCGAGTAGACACCCGAGTGTAGTAGGTTTAGATCGTCTTAATCCGAGGACGTTGCTTGTCTACCTCGTCGTTACCCTCCGCCTAGCATCCAAGCCCGTCCATCGCCCGCCGATCGACGCCAACAAACCCATCAACGACCTCGTCGCTGACATCAATGGCTCTGCGCAACCTCTCTATTGTCAAAATATTGGTTGTTCTTGGCCGGATGTACAATTTCATAAGCGGTAGCGGGCCCTACAGTGCACCACTATGTTCCCTTATCTATTTATAGCACTGAATTGAACCTAATTCAAATATGTTAGGTGTTCCCGGACCATCTGAACTTGTTGGCCAGTGAGTTCAATGAGTTAGGTGTTCGGGTGCTGAACTTACGGTGGCATTAGTACAGTATTCAACATTCCGGGACTCTGAAGATTGGGAGGATGCAATGGGGTGGTGGGAAGAGTTCCGGAAGGTCTAATGGCAGTTACTGGAGGGGCTCTGGATGAGAGGCAGTGTGAAGGAATACTGTAGTATTAAGGAGTTAAGTTGAGTAATTTCTATGCCCGTGTACCAGCCTGTCTACGTAGATCAGTGCCATCAGCAATAGGTGCCCTGTTCGTGCCGATTAGGACGATTCCAAAAACGGTCGTCCAGCGACTGGGGTGTCCTGGCGCTTGCAAAAGGGATTCAAACGGTAGATATAGCTTCCCAGAGGGTGCCTGCAAAGTTTCATAGTGTACAGTGCTGTATTTGTCGTGTAAAATGAAGTCCCAATTCTCAATCACCAAGCAGGGCAGGGCACTCATCCTGCATCGCGCGCTGGATGGTCTGGACAGCCTCCGTCCCCTCCTCTGTCTGGCGACACAGAGCGGAGCATTTGCAGACCTGCGGCAGCACCGTCAACGCGTAGTAAGCCCTCCCATTGGCTCCCATCGAGGCGACCGAGCCCGACGTCAACCATCCCAGTGTCTCTGTGCTCTCTCGTCCTCATCTATTGCTCTGTCTCTCGCTCTCTACCTCTTCCGGCGCTCGCACGCATAAGTTCGGCCAGCTACAAGCTCAGTCAGTCCGACGTCGACGTCAAGGAGCATTGTCGCGCACCTGGAACATGGCCATGGTAGGACAACGGAAGTGCGGGGCTGGTACTCGATGTGCTTCTCTTTGCCAAATAGGCGGAATGGGTGGCTGTGGGTAGGAGATGGAGCGCAGGGAGTCGTCGAGACAGCATACCAAGGCGGTCATCGTCGGGCTCATATGGCGGCATCGTCGGCGGGTGAGGGAGTTGTGCACATGGATACGCGACTGCAACGGTATCCCCGGCCAGGCCCTCGTTGCCAACGGTGCGGAGATGGCAGAAGGAAATGGAGGGGAGACCGACGAGTGTACCAAGCAAGCTGATACCGCATCTACATATGCTTCTTTTTCTCAGCCTGTTTTGCTTTGTTAGCTCCACAACTTTGGGAGCAGCTTTCTGTAGCGGGACCGGAGGGTTTAAATTCAAAATCCCAACGTTGGGCTGGTGCAGTCCCTTAACGACCCTATTAGGAAAGCTGTCCCAATCAGGACGAAGAGGCCACCTATAAGTGATGGCGGAGATCGACCGGCCTGTCTACAGCGTAGACAGGCCGGGTTCGGGCCTAAGTAACTTCTGATTTTTGTGACTCTGAGAAGGCCGAAACTTTTTCTTTTGAGTTTAGGTGAGTTTTTCCGAGGTCTATTCTTTGGGCTCCCACGCATTACACAAACTTAACCCCTTAATACTACAGTAGTCTTAACAAATGGCATTGTTTGTGAACTCTTCTGCAGCAACATGGTTTTGTCGGCCAGCGCCCAGATCGAGGCAAGTGAGTGCACAACCTACATGCAATAAACAGGGTACTGATGATTTCCTCAGCTGACCGTAAATGCCTCATGACAACGCTCAACAGGAAGACCATACCCAACTACACCAAGGTCCATGGTACCTTCCTAGGCGCAATCACCGTGTTTGCCATTTTCACCGTCATTGGCCCCGAGAACCACCTGTTGCAATTTGAAAAGCATCGGGTAGTGCCATTTGACCAGGGCGGAGGATCGGACGACGTGTACATTGATTAGACACATGTTCCTGCAGTGCGCAGGGACGGCGATGAGGGGTTGAACAAGAAGGCGAGCAAGGACTGGCTCAGTGCAGAAATGCCCTCAGTAGCTCAGGCTTGGCTCCGCTAGCAGCGAAGTCTGAAGAGAGAAAACAGAAGGAGCGGTAAAAAGATGGCGGAGGGACGGCTGGTGTATCTCTAACAATGCGGCGGATGATGAATTTTTGCCTACAATACTTGTTGATGCTGGAATATTTCGGTCGTATCTTACAGATATTTTCTTGTGACAGAGATTAAAAATCGGAAAAATTAAGAAAGAATTATTTAACACATCAAAAAACTTTGTACGGGCTCTTGTGATTGTGTGACATATGATATAACTGAAATAGTACAGTATTCTTTGTTCCTTGTAAGTATATTTAGTGATGTAGCAATGACAAAACATGTGCTATTGGATGTGCGTCCAGTTTGCAAACTTGGTGTAGAACAACCAAGTACTGGGATTCCCTACAAGGTTATAATCTGCTGATAGTGCCCGCAGTCTTGCGCCTGCAGTCCCGGAATTTATCGGAAGTGATTTGAAACTCGTGTTTGATACGACATAGTCCTTCATCAATCACGAGCCTTTGGCGGAAGGCGGGAAATTTGTAAGCTGATGGCGCACGTGCCGCCACCGTTCCCGCTCTTCCGCCACAACCACTGCACCCTCAGGCATAATTTAACTACGGTTCGATCGGAAACTTACCTCCCCACCTTCCTAGCCCAAAAAAACTGCGCACTTTCCGCGGTTTGTGCGCCTCGCCCGTGGCATCAGCAAAACTCATCGCGCGACTGGGGCTCCCTCCGACCTTCTGCGTATAAAAATCGGGTGCCCAGGTGAGCTTTGGCCCCCTACCCTCGCGTTCCAGCCCAGATTCGACGCGTTCAATGTGTCCTGCGGGAAAATCCCGCCTTCCGCCAACGGGGGCGCGATTGAAACCAGACTGATACCGGAGGTATCAGTCTGGCTTCGCGAGACTAGATACGACAGGATGAACGTGTTGTGATTTCTACGCTAGTACAACGCAGTGGAGACGACACCGTCCTTGTACGCCAACCAAGAAGGACGCGAGGTCAGCTCTTTTAGCCAGCTACCCGTGAACAGTTAGTAGTAGATCCATGAATCAGTAGAAAGAACCCCACCGGTTGACGTTGGGGAACTTTTCGAAGATATCAGAGCCCTCGGAGACGAGAGGCGCATAGGGAAGGTGGAAAAGGTCCGCGAGGGTAATTTTCTAGATTTTTTAGGTGTCTCAGATTGGCAGAAATCGAGCAGAGAATAAATGTGCGCACCTCCCCCGCGAGGTAACGCGTCTTTCCGAGCATCGCCTCGTAACCTTCGAGGCGCTTCTCGAGGAGTGGCAGGTTGGCGTCAATCTGAGCTTGGTCCATCTCGCGCTCCATGCGCCTGTTGGATGAGCAGAGATCCAGAGATTATAGGGAGCGACAAACTTCATGTAGAACTGCATCCCGATCTTGCAGGCAAAGGGATCAAAGTTGGCCTGCTCAATCGCCGCTGCCTGTTCAAAGAGCGCATTTGCCTTGGGCTCAGTGGGAATGAGATCGTTGCGCGGGTATTTGGCAGCGAGGTAGCGCGAGATGGCGCGCGTCTCGAAAAGAATGAACCCGTCATCATCCTTGAATCAAGTTTATTTAGATTCAGAAAGAAAAGAAAAGCAGTTGAAAAACACACGATGTAAGGGATCTGGCCAAAGGGCTGAAACTTGAGGTACTCTGGCGACTTGTGCTGCCCGACGGAAAAGTCGATTTCAATGAGCTCGAAAGGGACTTGTAATTCACTAGTCGTGACCCGTGCTTCGCTACGGGCGAAGGCAAAGACTAAGTATCGTTATTGAATAAGTAGTACGACACCAAGAATCCGATAACTTGGTGTCGTGACGACCCGTGAATATTTCCAGACACTTTATAGAGCCATTGAGGGAGGTCGGTTGACCCAGAGAGTAACATTCCAGAAACTCAAGCAACTTGACTGGATCGTGTTTTGACAATGAAAAGAGTACAAAACAGATTCCATGTCAGGTGACCGCACTGCTGCCTCGCTCCGCTCGTCAGCGCGCGTCCCCAATTTCTGCAATCTCAGCTTCCATTTCATGCTCACGACACGTTGGATTATATTCTTAGTACCACATGCTATAGTCCTCGTTTGCCCATGTATTACCGTCCTCTTCGTCATCTAAATTCCCGTGTAAAGTGTCCTCCGAGTTCAGGTTCCCAGTCGAAGTCCCGACCACTGTGTCATTGACTGCCGAAGGGACGGTAGTCACGTCGTCGGACCCTGAGGTCTCGTCGTATGAGGCGGAATTGGCCAAATCAACGCCCAATCCATCCCCAAGTGCCCGGGTCCCATTCGACATCTCGACTGTTGTGTCGCCTTCTGAAATCGGGTCGTCAATTGAGACGTACGGACCGTATTTGGCCAGAGATCCGCCGTCGTAGATGAATTTTTCGAGTTGGTTTTCAAGGGTTGAATCCGGATCTGAAGCCAAATGGATACATAAGACAGTTGTAAAAAAAAAGTTAGAAGCACAAACCACAATCGTGGTCCGCGTCCAACATCTTGTGAGCGCGTTCTACGCGTCGTCGAATGGTCTGCGAGTTGGCTGCAGTCCGGACAGCAGCTGGGATACGCTGAAGGCTTCGAATTTCGGCTGCAAGCTCGCGTTGTCGTCGCGCTCGTTGGCCGGCACCTCGCTTCGAGTCGACATTAGTGTTCTGCAAGTTTTATTAGGTCTATTTGCATTGAAAACTGCAACACACCCTTGGCCGGTTCTCCTTTTCTTTGCCCTCCCGCATCCCGCGTTCCCGTTCCCATCGTCGTCGCTGTCCCATTGACCGCCGATTTGAGCTTGCAGTCACCGACGACTTGACACCGGTGAGGGCCTCGACATACGCAGCGGGAGGGCTCATGTCGACATCCTCTGACCCGGGAAACGACCGGAGAGGGCGTAGAGAGCGGAGGAAGGCTCGGGCGGCCGTTGACGTGGCGTCGGTGGACGGGTTTTCCTTGGCGCTGCTGTGCCCAGTGTCGCGTGGGGATTTGGGCATGTCCGGGCACGGTATCGTAGTTGACGGAGGAGAGGCAGATGCCGGGGACGGAGGAGAAACGGGAGGACGGCGGGTTGTCTTGTCGCAACAACCAATCAGAATGTCGAGTTGTCGATTGACTTGTGTCAGGGTATCAAGACCACTCTCTTTTGTATAACAGATGGCAGATCGTGCCGACGCGCCGAGTGCATGTTGCGTGTTTAGAGCCGTAGAGCTTTAAGACCATTGCTTTTACTCGAGGGTGCTTGCGGCTATCGATTCTGCGGCGAAATTCGCTTATAAGGACCAGTCAGAACGCATAACGATTGCTGTTTGACTACGAGTTTGTCAGCTTGCGGCGCAGTGAGCTCGGATGCCCGCCGAGAAGCCATCTCTTTGAGCGGATATGAATGTGGTGGGAGAAATTAAAGGCCGTTTCGTCGGAAGTTCTGTCAAACGGAGCCGACGTAGACGACGGGATTGCATCCTTCCAACTTGAATGACCAAGTGCGAGCACGGTGCTTAAAGTCCCATGCGGGGTACACAACTAAACTCAGAATGCTGAGAAGGGCGGGCATCCGCGGCCAACTTTATACGCCCGGGAGGCCGGGACTCCCGAGGACTGCCGCGTGCGTTTGTCATGAGCCTTGTGCGATGTCCAATCACCAGTCACCAGCCTTTGTTCGTTTAGGATCAAGACAACGCCTCGTCCCACCATAATGGACCCAAATATCCCTGAATCCAATTATTACAGACTCGACTCGAACGAGCAAGGTATTACAATTCCGAGAAAGAAACTATGTTTGCCAGTGCCCAGCACCCGGACCGTTGCCGACCTCGCAGCTTTACACCGACTTGGCGATGATTTTTGCTGCACCAGTCGCTCATCTCCGATTTTGCAAGCGCGCCGCTTGCCATGCCCTTCTGCCCTCCTCCCAAACTCTCTTGTCTCCCTCCCATTTCGCGAGCCACTCTTTGGGGGATGTCGACGGTGTATGCTCGTCTGCCCAAACGGATGTGTCTTCGACTAGCTTCGGGGATTCGGAATCGACGTCGCTCTCCGCGGCGCACAGCGTAAGCTCAGACTCCGCGTCGGATTGGGATTCCACAGAGGAGCGGCTTTCTGACGATGGGTGGTTGGATGCCAGTGTGTGTGGCCCGCTAGAGCTGCGGGGTTCCGATGCGCAATGGTGTGCGTTAGTGCAGGCCATTCGTGGGGGCTCTGGTTTGAAGGTGCAAGGAGACAGGTCCGATACAGGGACAACAAGCCAGGCTGACATTTATACGCCCTCCATATAAACGGAGAGCAGATAGGAACCTTCGAGGATCGTTCTGCGCCAAGACATAGCGAACAGCATCTCCTCCAAGACGAATCCCCCTATTGACATGCTGAGGACACCCAGCTCCGGAGTTCAACCAAAGTAACGATTGTCCATTCTATGCGCGTATTTGTGGACTCTAGGATGCGATGAGAGCGCCGGACTAGCCAGCCCCGATGCGACGACGAGTGACGATAACGAGTAAGCAAAGCGTAAGTATGTTCAGAACTGAGCTGAGGTTGAAGTACGTGTAGCCAGCAGTTCGTGGTTGGTGCGTACGTACGCGTCAAGCTGCCCGACCAGTGAGCAACCCAACCACAAACCAGTATGTACGTGAAGCGACGAAATACTGAGTGAATAAAGAGAGCAAAACTAGGTTAGTAAGGGTCCGAGGCGAAGGACGATGCAGTTTCGCTATGTGTCGTGTTTACAGAGCCTGCACCGCGAGGAGTGCAAGGGCAGCACCAACAGCGAGCAAGGTGTTGGAGTGCGCCGTGGATGTCGCGCCAGAGTCAGAGCCGGTGAGCGCCCCGGAGATGGGCGACGCGGCGCCATCGTCCTCGCTGGTGCTGGACGAGGAACCGCCAACGTTAGCAACGCCGGAGTCAGCAGTCGAGTCTTCTGTAGACGTGCTGCTCGACAGGGCAATATCCGAAGGCGAGGCAGCAACGGCAGAGGAAGAAGCAACGACTGAAGAAGAGGCGATAGCGGTGGAGACGACGGCGGCCTTGGTTGAAACCGCGACCTTGGACGAAGAAACATGCTTGGCGGACGATGAGGCGGCGTGTTTCGGGGAAGAGGAGGTCGTCTTGACCTTGACCGCGGCGTAGGTGGTCTTGACTTTGACCGCGGTCGTGGTCGGCTCGTCTTCCTCGTCCTCCTCCTCCTCGTCATCGTATTCCTCGTCGCAGTCGTCGTCCTCGTCGGGCTCGTCGGTGCATTCCTCGGCCTCGGAGGTGGTCGTCGTCGTTGGTTTGGGGGTCGTCTTCTATTAATACGATAAGAGTCAGAAAAATGGAAGTTTGGAGGCGCGGACGTGGGTGGTGGTCGGGGTGTACGTCTGAACGACTGTTTAGTAACGCATCAAAGTACTTTTTTGCTATACGAACGGTGGTAGGGTCGGCCTTGTGGGTGGTCGCCTCCTTGTGGGTGGTCGCCTCCTTGGTGGTGGTCGGCGTCTCTGTGGTCTTCGTGGTGGTCTTCTTGGTCTATGGACGGTGAGGGATGATATGGAATATGTAAAACAGCTTACGGTGGTGGCCTTCTTGGTAGTGGTCTCGTCGTCGTCGTCATCGTCGCCGCCTTCATCGTCGCCTGAAGGAATGTTGAGACCCAGGCTGAGATCACTCGAGATAAACTGACCGACGAAGTACCACTCCGTGTTGATCTCACCTGCAGGAACGTTAAGCAGATGAACAAGGAAAGCAATGAGATGCAACGCACCAACACTAAGATCTGCGAAGTATCTCGATGGCTGTTAGTCAGGCAACTTGGCCGCTTGATGCAACTCACTCGAAGAGGCCCTGGGACCAAAGTTAGCGCATTCAAACGAGGAGAAAAGGCTCCGACGAGCCTTGGTCAAATCGATCATCCCAGCCTTCGGGCAGCTGGCGCAATAGTCGACGCAAGTAGCGACGGTCGACTTGCCCCCGTAGCTGATGTGGACCTTCTTGCCGCAGCAGCTGCCAGATTGGGGCATGTTCATGGCAATATACCAATCAGAATCTAAAATTTGCGAGTTAGGATCATAGGCGGCGAAGGGAGGCCGCATCATACCTTTATGGTTCTTGCCGGTGCAGGCATCAGCGCCTGTAGTTGACCCGAGGTTGTTAGCAACAGCCCCAATGCTCAGAGACGGCGATTCATACCGGTGTCAGTTCTGGATGGGGTTAGGACGGAGTTGGATGGGCGAAAAAGTCAACCACACTCACCCGTACCAGGTGGTCCGTCCAGAGTACGTGGTGCGCTTGGTGAGGGAGCTCTCAGAGAGACGCTTGGAGATGGCCATATGGCTGCCAGTGCGAGCATGGTGGTCAGAGGCAAGGGCGACCGAGGCGGCGGCGAGGGTGAGGAGGGTAGTGAACATGTTGAACTTGGGAGGACGTGGACGTCGAGAAAGAGTGTGGGGTGAGTTCTAGTTCACGGAGGGCGGACAGAGAGTGAGTCCGAGAGACTTGTCGTTAAAGAGGGTGGGGGAAGGAGACAAGAATGCTGCGCAAATTGATGGCCCGGCGGGTCAACAATGAAGCACCTCCTCCACGCCTGAACTGCAAACCTGCCGCAAGCCTGCCTAGCAACGACGACCCAATGTCCCCTCGACGCCGTACAACCTTCATTTATCTACTCGTGTTCTCCGTCTGCGCCTATGTTCTCTACGGAATACTGCCGACATCACGGCGTGGCCAACGCTACCCTCCACCCCGTCCTTCTGTCTACAGGCACAATTCCAAAATACCAACCCCAGAGGAAATTATTATTCCTCCCAAACGCGCAAACGAATCTGCTCCCGATGGCTGGCGGCTGTTTACTCCACCGGATAGCTTCTTAGCAATCACCTACCCTGCGGCGCCTACGGTGACCGAGCAGCTCTCATGCGTCGAGCAATGGGTTGCATACGGCAGACCCTGCCCTGCGGACAACATTCCCTTCAAACTCGATGCCCTGTGGACCTGGGTAAACGGGTCCGAACAGATCCTTTCTGCAACGCGCAACAAACAAGTCGCCATCGCCGTCCAAAAGGCGAATAGAAATAAAGGATTTCAGCCCGCGTTTCTCGGCGCCCGGGGCACGCACTTTCGGACACACGACGAAATGGTCAACTCCATGAGGTCTGTACTGCATTCATTACCGCCCGAGATAGTTCGGAAGGTGCGCATGTCGTTGGCGACGAACAAACAACACGAAACCTCATGTTCCACGCAGTACATCCTGCTCACCGCAGACGTTTCGGCCGACGATACAGAGCGTCTCCGTTTTGGCTCCGTACCAACGTGGTTAAACCTCGGCTCGGATGTCCAGGTCCTGCACCATTCCGATGTCTATCGCGTTCCAGAACCAATGCTCCCCGAGGACGATCCGCATGGGTGCCAATGGAAAGACCGTCTCGTCCCCTCATTCAACAGCCTCGCGATCGAGAGCCAATTCGTTCATATCCACGATTTGGCTCCGACAATCTTTTGTGGGTTGTGTGGCTTCTTGCCGGGCCGCCTAATAATACGCTTATAGATTCTAACGACGACTGTTTCCTCCTACGACCGTTGTCCGCCGCCGACTTTGAGACGCCGTTGTACGGCCCCGTCTTTCGCATCCAGTTCGACCTCGGGGTCAAAAGCAGGCCTCCAGATAGCCCGCCCGTCGGGGTCGATAAGGAAGGAGAATGGCCGGGTCTGGAGTATAGTAAGAACTCGCCTCTCCTCAGCTTCGTCTCTTATTTTGCTCTAGCCAACTGGCTGCTTGACCAAAGATTCGGGAAACGGACGCGCCGTTATCCTCATCACGTAGCCAAGGTTGCCTCGACACCGATAATGCGCGAGGTCGCAGCCATCTGGGCGGAGGAAATCGCCCATACCGCCGAGGCGCGTTTTCGTGGGCACGGACCGCAAGTTAACCTCCTCTACCTTACGACTTGGTACACTGTTGAAAAACACCGCGAGGCATTGTGTGTTTCTTCGAGTTGTCCGATCTGACTTCTCATATGTCCATTAGACTCTACTCATTCATCCTTCTCCGCGTAGACGCAGACGCGGACGGGATAATATCGCCCTCTGAACGACGCACATTAATGAGCGGGCTCAACGCCAAGGGCCTCGTCACCATCTCGATGCGTGACAATGGGTCTCCGCCACAGGTCTCGTACAATCTCAAGCAAGCAAAACTCTCCGAGCCTAAGGAGACGGAGTATTCGTGGCTGTCGTCCGACGGGTACCCGCTCATTCACACGAGCAAAGGGTCCGTAACTGCGAAAGCCACGCACTGTACCATTGACGTCGTCCGTTGTTTCGCGGGCGACGCGACGCTGGCTCTGTTCCGCCGCGTGGCGTTTGAGAAACCCGAATGTGGGGACTGCCTCATTGCGCATCTAGTAGGTCAGAGTGGCAAGGATGGCTTGAACGCTTTCCTTCCGAGCTCGCGCTCGGGTCCGACAATCAACATCGCTGCCGAAGCAAGTACTGCGAAGCGTTGGCAGGACGCGACCTACCCGTCCACCGCCTCACGCGCGTCAGCTGCCCGCGCAATCCACCGCTACTCGTATGCCATTGGCTCATCCGAGATGGGCTTTCTTGCCATCCGAAGAGTTGGAGATGTTCAACGAATGCCGAATATGACGAGCAAGGTCGCATTCTTTGCAGTCAACGACGATATGTACAATCCGACGATGTTGGAGCAACTGGACGCTGGAATGAGGTCGTGGTATGCACAGCGATGGGGCTCGGTGCGCGGTTGGTGGGAGCAGTAGAACCTGATACCCAGCGTAGATATTTTGTATGCGGTCCGTATTTATGGCTCCCAAAGAGGTAGAATGTGCTTTCCACATACAACGAAAATTTATAACGAGATAAGTACAACATCTAGAACCATACACAAGAGCTAATGAATCTGGAAGGACACTTTCTTCCGCGGCGGTGAAGGCGACGTCGGCGACGCAAAATGTACAAGTTTCTGTCGCTTGGAAGGAGACGCGGTCGCAGAAGGTGCCGAGTCTGTCTGACCCTCGTCCGCAAACGTCGTTCTGCGCTGCAAGGGAGGCGGAGATGCGAACTGAGGGGCCGAGGCAGACCTCGATGAAGGACTTGGTGTCATATGGGATCCGCTCATTTCAACATCATCGCTCTCTGAGGGAGGAATCTTGACGAGTGGAATGTCGAAGGTCGGGATCTCTTTAGAAGACGACTGAGGAAGGAATTTCGGATTCTAGACCTGCGTCAAAAGCAGAACAGAACGAATCAAAACAAAAAATGTACCGCAATGAACGCGCGGAAGCCCACTTCGTCTAGAAGTTTTGGAACCTTGTCCCCGTCCTTGAAGATCTTGCGACGAGCTGACATCGCCTCCTCGGGTGTTGAGCGGATCGCGAGTGTTTTTACTCGAAAAGGTCAGTATCACCTCCCCCTTTTTTCTAAAAAAAAACCGCGTATATCACCTGTAATCGGACGTGTTTGCCCTATTCGATGGCACCGCTTGATGGCCTGGCTCTCAACGTCGGGTCGCCAGACCGGCTCGCAGAATATAATGCGCGATGCGGCGGTCAAATTCCTTAGATTTCCGGAATAAGAAGAACTGCATACAAGATTAGAGCCACTCACAGTCCACGGGCACCGTGTTTGAGCTCCATGAGGAAAACCCGGTACGTTGCCGAGGTCTCGAAAGTCAGAACGAACTGCTTGCGAGCTTCGGCTGAGATTGCAGTTGAAAAGCGCAGGTAGTCGACTCCGATGAGCTGGAGCGCTTCGCCAATGTGGGCCAGGGTAAGAACCGACTCGGAGAAAATGAGGAACTTTTCCTCTTGAGAGTACTTCAGCACCTATAATGGCGGGGGTGAACGGATCGGACTGCAACAACGAGGCGACCTTACCTCGCTTACGATGAAGTTCAATTTGGAGCTCGCGCTCATCCCAACGCGGGTTTGACCGATAAGCGATTGCGCGATGAGCGGCGACGGCTTAAGCTTCGGAATATGGACGGTGTTCTTCGCATCTGTGCCCGAGCCCATCTCTGGTTCGTCGCCGAGGGCTTCCAGGAGATGCAACTGCATCTCCCGAATAGCATCCGCACCTGACGCATCCTTGACGGCTTGCAGCGCCTTGGCCTTTTGCATGCCGTCGTTCTGTGCTGCTGGCCCATGTCCACTCTGTCCCTTGGTGGATTTCGGCGCCTTTGCCATCAGCGACGCTTGCCTTTCCTCGTCTTTCGTAACCTCGCGTCCAATTTCAAGTAGGCCGTCTTGTGCGATGAGCGGCTTGAAGAGGAACACTTTTCGGAGCTTGAGCAGGCGTCCAATGTGTATGACACCAGCGACGCTCGCGTCACCGCCAATGACGGGGTCGACGGTACGAGACCAGACGTCGAATATGGGCTTCGCCAGGTGCTTTACTTCGTACGGGATGTCGGCGTGATACTGAACTGCACGCCAAAGAGGATCGTCAAATGCGATTTCTCTGTGGACAATGTTTAAGAGAGTAATTTATACGGATGAACTTACAGATGCTTTATGGCGCCATTCATAAGCTTGACGTCCTCTGAACTCGTCGTAGGTTTGAGTTTCCTCCGCAATGCAACGCCGCCGTCGCTGATGTTGTCCACCGCGTTGTAAAAGTTGTCGTCGACAGACCAGAAGAGAATTCTGACCGAAGGTTAGTGCGAGGCACAACACGAACCTTGAAAAGCGCACTGTGACATATTTCCCACTGCTTCGCGTAGATATGGTTCGTTCTGATTGCACGTTGAGACAGAAAAAACGGGAAGATTTGAAGTTTACCATAGCATGGAACATGTAATCCTTGTCCATGCGCTCCGAAGATATGGCGTTGATGGCAATGACGGCCTGCAGAGCATTGTACGATTTGACGGCAAGCGGGTGGAGGTCAAGAAGGACCAGCTCATGTTTGAATGTAGGAATCTTCACTTCGAGTTCGACATCTGCGATCCTATTGTGTCTGTGAGCGGAGCTATGGCGCATAAACGTCCTGCGAACCGATGCCGTATCATGGTCGATGCCATGAGCTGTTTCAAAACCTCTACCGCCCCAAGCCGCGGCTCTTTGCGAGCGACACCACGTCCGTTCAAGAGCGGCTCTCGAACGTGCGTCTCGATGAGACTCGGCGTCGCCAACAACTGCGGAACCCCGACGAAAAACGCCAGCATGTTGCCGAGTTTCTTTACATCCTCCCCATCCTCACGGGTCCAGATGCGTGGCCCCAGTGGTTCATCCGAATCAAGGTCATCAGCGGGGATCGATGCGGACGTCGCCTCAAGCGCTGGCACTGTCGACTCGAGCAAATCGACCTTCATCTCGCCATTACTCGCGCTTGTACTCTTGCCAAGATTTAGTCCAAGCAAATTCGTTGTCGGCGTCCCGGTGACAATCCAACGTCGCTCTACGCTCAACGTCTGCGTAAACGGCGTCAACACTGTGTCGAGCGTCGCCGAAACGTGACCCTCGTCGATTATGAGGCGCTTCCAACGGACAAGGAGGAGAGGAGAGCAGGTTGGCGGCTTGCACGTGCATTGTGGGACGCGGACGTGACCGTATTCGGGGCACTTGCAGCCTTTCCACACACGCGTCTTGAGATCCGTTCTTTTCGCTTCTGCGGTAAAGCCTATGACTCGTTAGCTTCAGTTGGTCGGGCTCGCTAGAGGTTTACGCGGATATGTCATGAGAACAATCTGGAATAAATATCAGTCGGTGCCCGAGAGGTAGACTGAAATTTACATCATAGTTAAAGGCCAGCTCACGAGCAGATGGCATTGGATGTGTTGCTTCGGTACCTTGCAATGCGCAGACACGGAGACCGGCTTCGCAATGTTTCGCTATCTCCTTTGTCCATTGCAAAAGAAGATTGGGCGGTACTGTTGCCGTGGTCGGAACCGGATATGTGCAAGGAAGATGACGCACCGACAACGAGAGTCGCTGTCGTAAGATAAAGCTTGAACGGCCCCGGTTGTTTCTTGCTGCTCCCGCGGCGATTTCCACGTTCGTTGTCGACGGGGTCACGCTGGAATTCCAGGTAGAACGGGATGTTGTCACGCAGCGGTCCCGCATAGTGCTCAAGGCTCTCAAATCTCTGTCTGATGTCCTCCAGTGCATCTGTCCGCTCCTGGGGTACAAACTCGACCGGTTGTGTCGCCAATTTGTGAAGGCAGAGCTCGATGAGCGAGGGCACGCGCGGCTGGGCCCGTTTGCGCGTGGTGAAGGGAAATCGAGCTCTAGCGGTGTCAAAGTCTGGCGCGGTAAAGTAGCGCGCAGCCAGTGGCGTGAGCACAGGCCGCGTATCGAGGCAAGAAAATTGAGGTGTTGAAAGTTGGTTCCTTGTCGCGAGGATTAAGGCTAGAGAAATGACAGTCTTGCCCGTTCCAAGCTCTTCGCAAAGCATTCCTCCCCGGCATGGCTCGACCTGGGGACGTTCCAGTAAAACCTCCATCGTCCCTGGCTGGAAATAAAACTGTCGACCGTCCATGCCTTGGCATGGCAGGAAAAGCGGGTCGGGTTGCGAGCTCAAATCGATTTCACGCTGGATCATCTCCGCGACACTCTGGCGTTGGTAGTGCCAAAGCTTCGATATGAGTCCCAAGTTGTCGAGTGGGTCGTCAAAGTCGAGCAACCGACGAGTGATGAGTGCAAACGCGTCTGTAATGGAACCTGCTGGGGAAGGAAGGTCCTCGTACAGCCCGGAGAGTGTAACTCCCTGGAAACAGCTTAGGAAACGCGAAGATGGGTTTCAAATGACGCACCGGCTCGCTCGATGGGATCTTGGGGACGGTTTCGCCGGCCCAACTCGGGGCTGACCGGTCCAAACGCATGAAAAGATCAGAGAGGAGCGGTTTAGCCGTCTTGAGCACTCTGTCTTCTCTCCTTCTGAGCTCTCCGCGAGAGCCGGGCAAGTCGTAGGGAACGACATATACGCGAACGACGAGAAGAACCGAGGACACGGAGCGGTATGTCGCTGCTATAAATCTCTCCTGGGCAAGGAACTTTAATGCATGGACCAAGGCGTCGTCTGCTTCATGGACAAGACAGTTGAGGGCTACTTCGGGCACGAATGGGAGCCAGTCATCTTGACTGAGTGCGGATTGGATGGGTTCTGCAGATACGACGTCGAGCGCCAATGAGCCGTAGGCCATGTAGTTGGCCAGCGACCACGGCGACGTCGACGTCCTCTGCATAGCGGGGCATCAGGAAGTGATTGCCAGCCACTCCTTGCCCTCACCCATGCCGCTTTTCGCGTCCCTCCTTCGTCAGACACGGCCTCTGGCTCGCAATGCCGTCGGAATACGACTCAACTCCACCGTCGCCACGGGCTCTACCCCAACCTGGACCGAATACTTTGCTCTCCGCAAACGCCGAAGACTATTCCAAACCGTACGCGCTTTTCCCCGCTGGCGCGTGTCATGTCAACTCTGAATAGGCATGTATTGCTCCTTGCGCGGGCTTCGGGTTCCTTGGAGGGTCTTTTTACTTTGGAAGCCTCGAGACTGATCCTACAAAACCCATTTTCGTGAGTTTGCGAACCGCTCTTGTGCGCGAATTCCCTCTAACCGGTGCAGGGCTTCGACCCCATGATGGTGTATGGTATTTGTGTCCTGCTCTGCGCAGGTGCGGGCTGGGTTGTTGCCCCAAGCATTGGCTCGACGGCATGGAGGATGCTGAACCGAGAGAGTATTTCGTACATGGACGCCCTGGACCGCGAATTCTTCAAACATGTCGCCAAAAACCGTGTAGATGCGACGCTCCAAAGCGCGACGCACCCAATCCCAGACTACTATGGTCCGTCTATGCTATCTGTTCTGCTGTCAGCCTCATTTGCCTTAGGCGAGTCTGTTGGGTCTCTATCGCAGTACAGACAGGTGCGTCGCCGTGAGGACATTTTCCGTGCCTGACTGACGCTCTCCCCAGTGGATACGCGACCAGAACAAGTACCGCAAAAAGAACGCGCCCCTCGCAGAGGAGTAAATCTCCATGTATCTCATAGACAACTATATAGTTCCTTCCGCCGCTCCCAACTTTGTGAACCATCTGCTGTGGAAGCCCAGTGCACTGCTGCTTGTAAATTGCTTTATCGGGCGTGCTTCCATCTAATCTTATCTGTGACACCTCGGCGTCGCTTGTTCAGTTCTCGCCTCTGACTCCGACCATGCTCGACTCGTTGTCCGTCGAGCTAGTCCAGGAGATCATTCTGCATCTTGTGCGAGCCTGCCGCCTCCCTGACCTTGTCTGACCATCCAACAGCACTCGAACCAGCAGAAAAGCCTCCGGGTCTGCAAGTACCTTTGCGATGCAATTGACCCTGTTGCCTTTAGGAAGCTCCCGATGAGCACTCGTCGCTTTTCGGACGAGTATCTGCGCACAATACCCCAGTCTGCATGGTCTAGACACGCCACAGTGCTCGCCGTCGAGGGTAACAACAAGAACGACGGGTTCGGAGCCGATCCTGCACAGCGCGAAAACCTGCGTCGTGCATTGAGTTCCCTCCAAAAACTTACTACTATCACGTATATTCTCATCCCCGCTTATACACCGCGCTCAGGCCTTTACAGGTGGCTAACTTACAACTACGATCCTGCCTGGATCGGCGAAGAGATCGCGCACTTTCTGAACGTACATCCGCTGTTGCACGGGCTTAGGCTTCATATGCGGCCGCAAAATTTCAGCGAAGAAATTTTGAAGAGTTTCCTGGGCCTAGTGCATCCCAACAACCTCCGCGACCTCGACATATCCTCCTGGTGGCAGACATCGCCTGCTATCGAGGACAGCATCACGCGCCTCATTTTGCACAATCCTCATATCGACACTCTCCGCGTGTCCCTCTCCCCATATGCCTCCTCGGCATGGCGCGTCCTCACGCAGGGCGTACTGCCGCGCCTCAAACACATCTCCACAAACGTCGTCACGCCTCAGCTTCTCCGTTATCTCGCGTCCTTCTCCGGCCTCGAGAGTATTGCCCTCTCTGGCTTTGACGCCGACTCTGAAGCACGGGAGGATGAACCGTCCGCGGCGACTGACCTCCTCGCATCCGAGTTCTTCACCACCAGTCTCCCCAAACACGCACAATCCATCACCAAGCTCGAACTGTCACCCTCGTACGAGGGAACATGGTGCTTCGGGAGCGAGGACGCGCACAAGCAGGTCATCCTCGCCATAAACAGTCTGGAGAAGCTACGACACCTCTCTATCTGTATTATGTCCAAGGACATTCCTGGAGTCGACACGACGTCCCAAACTGGTTGCAACGGTGTCGTATGTTGCATTCTTTGTCTTCAGTGTAATTATTCAAACTAGGCGCGCAGAAGCTTCTCCTCGACCTCGCATGCTCCCATCCATGCGCGCCATTCGAAACACTCGACATCAAGGTCTCCGACAGCTGCGACCTGCGCGAGGCAGAGTGCGGTAACGCGTCCGACGACCATCACGACTCGTACGGTCGAGGAATCGTGAACCTGGTTGAAGCGTACCCCATCCGCAATAGATTTCATGCCCCGAAATCGGTCTACGCCGCCATCGCGAGCTGCGTAATCAAGGAGGGTGACGGTGGCCCGATGTACAAGGTCAAATCATACTGGTGGGAGGACTAGGAAAGCCATGAGATTGCGCAACGAAATAAAGATAATCCACGAATCTAATGTACAAACTAAACGAAAAGGAGAGACCAAAGCAACTCGACAACAACTACGAAAGCGGGTGACTATACACTGTTTGTTGTGGCGCTCATCTCTACCGGCAATTGGCTATACCCATACTCGTCTCGCCTTCTTGGCCTCACCATATTCATCACGCTGCCCCAGACATCCTCCATAGTCGTTCGTGCGCTGTCCAAGAACATCGTCGGCAAAGCATGTTCCGTTTCGACGTCCGAACCGGGCATTATGCTGTCGGCAGGACGCCTCCACCACTTCAACGTCAACGAACTCGTAACGACGCTCACGCTCGAGAACGCCATGGCGGCGCCGGCAAGCATTGGGTGCATGTACAGTCCCAAGGGCAGGAGCAGTCCCATCGCAAGCGGGATCCCGAGGACGTTGTAGATGCAAGCCCATACGAGGTTGCGTCTGATGACCCAAAAGATACTGCGAGAAAGGTGCAATGCGGCCACGACATCGAGCAGATCTCCGCGCATGAGAACAATGTCGGCTGCCTCGATGGCCACGGACGTTCCCGACGCGAGGGCGATGCCGACGGTAGCAGCGACGAGTGCAGGCGAGTCGTTTATGCCATCACCAACCATCGCAACGCCCTCGCCGTGTTTCTCCATCAGCTCTGCGACCAGAGTTGCCTTGCCCTTGGGACTCATCTCGGCCCAAACGCCTTCTGGCCGGATTCCAACCTGCTTCGCAATAGCCAGAGCAGTAGTCTTGCCATCACCAGTCATCATATTAACCTCGATGCCCATCTTGTGCAGAGCTCGAATAGCATATTTGCTAGATGGCTTGGGCGCGTCGGAGAGTGAGATGGCGAGGACGGGGATTGGGATAGAGGTAGAGGCTTTGGTCATTGAGACGAAGATGATTGTACGGCCCATGGTTGTCTCTTGGTGCTCGTAGGCCGAAAGCGTGGACGGGATGAAGCCGTCTTCGGTTTGCGTTATGAAGCGGGCTGTTCCAACGAGAAGCGTGCACTTGGAGCCGCCGTGAGTGAGCACAGCGCGTACACCTGCGCCTGTAACACTCTCGAACGACTCGACAGTCGTTGCTGACAACGAAGGAATGTCCCGGAGAACGTCTTTACCGTATGTCGCGACAGCAGTGGCCAGAGGATGCTCGGATTTCGCCTCGGCGGCGGTAACCATCGCAATGACGGTTTTCCGGCTCGTTGTGTCGTCAGCGCAGAACCCGTCAAGCGTTGCGTCGCCGGCATACGGCTCCTCCGTTGCTCGGGCAGAAGCTTGAGCGCCGGGAACCCAGTGAACGCCAACGACGCTCATCTTCCCGACGGTGACCGTCCCGGTCTTGTCAAGAACGACGCGGCGGATGCTCTTACTCGCCTCGAGCGCCCGCCCGCCCTTGATAAGGATACCATTCTTCGCGCCCATACCCGTTCCAACCATGATCGCCGTTGGTGTTGAGAGACCGAGAGCGCAGGGACATGCAACGACAACAACGCTGATGCACATCTGTACGCAAACCGCAAGTTTGCTTGTCCCATGTTTATGGAACATCGCCGGAAGACTCTCGTCCGCGACTAAGAACGATACGAGTAGCCAGGCAAGGAAGGTGACGCCCGCGAGGGAAATAACTGCAGGAACAAAGTAACCCGCAACCTTATCGGCGAAAGCTTGGATCGGGGCTTTCGAGGTCTGCGCGTCTTCAACGAGCTTCACGATCTGCGCCAAAGCCGTATCTTTGCCCGCCCGAGTGACGACCATATCGAACGTCCCGAGGCCATTGACTGTACCGCCGATGACGGTGTCCCCGGCTTGTTTTAAAACGGGGACAGGTTCTCCAGTAATGGCGCTCTCGTCAACGCTGGAGGACCCCTTGATGACTGTTCCATCGGCGGGAATCTTATCCCCGGGAACGAGTTTGAGAGTATCCCCGACCTCGACAAGCTCGGTCGGGATCTTCTTCTCTTGCGTACACGCGGGCGCGTCGGTGTAAATGGTCGCCATTGATGGTGCGAGTGCCATCAAATCGGTCAGCGCCGCACTGGTCTTGCCCTTGGCTCTGTTCTCGAGGTATCGGCCGAGGGAGATAAACATGAGCAACATAGTGCTGGTATCGAAGAAAAGAGCCGGTCGGTAATCGGGGGTAGCGTTGAATATGGCCAAGAACAACACAAGGGCCGAA
This sequence comes from Mycena kentingensis (nom. inval.), assembly GCA_014461125.1. Taxonomy (NCBI): domain Eukaryota; kingdom Fungi; phylum Basidiomycota; class Agaricomycetes; order Agaricales; family Mycenaceae; genus Mycena; species Mycena kentingensis (nom. inval.). The sequence goes on from JACAZG010000013.1 coordinate 146,192, forward strand.
TAGAAGTAGGCCGCGGAGGTGCCGAGCATGACCAGGACGTCCATCGTCGCCGCGCGATGCTTCAGCGCCTTCCATGCGCTTCGATAAAAGTGGGCACCGACCCAGAATTGTGCGGGAGTAGTGAGCAACGCGACAACAGCGTCGCCGAGATAGAGGGAGTTGAAGAGGTTGATTTTGAGTAGGTCGCGGATGCCAGGGACGTGGGGGAAGACCATTCCGATGAAGAACACGGGAAGAGCGAATGCCAAGGCCCAGAGGAAGCGCGAACGCCATAAGAGGACCTCCTTGGTGCGCATCAGCGACGCGACCTGGGTGGCATCGCCGTGGTCGGCCAGCATAGCGTCGAATCCCATGTCTTCTATCCTTTCCACCATCTCCCTCGGCCCAATAAGCCCGCGGTCGAACTGAATCGTTGCCGTCTCCGTCGACAATGATACCGCCACACTGTTAATGCCAGGAACAGCGCCCAGACCAGACTCGACCGTGGAGGTGCAGGACCCGCAGGTCATGCCGAATATTCGCAGCGTCACCGTGTCCGTGCGGGTTACAGGTATCAACGTCGCGTCGAACCCAATGTCAGAGATTTCCTGTTGGATGTATCAGCATGCGAGCGGACGGGACAGCCAGCGGAGACGGACGCCAATGATTTTCTCAACATCCCACATGTCTGGGTCGTACTCGACGACGCCCCGCTCGGCCAACAATGCGACCTTGACCGAATGGATTCCGGGTTGGTCCCGGAGCATGCCCTCGATCGACTGTCGGGAAGACGACGCTTGAGCCTCGGTGTCAGCTCAGAAGACTGCGACGCACCTCTACGCATGCCCCACAAGTCATCCCTTCGATGCGGAGGTCGCATTTGGCGGATGCAGCCTCCGCTGCGCCTTTGTAACCCATCAACGCCTCGGAAGCGGGATCGGAATCGTCGGGGAGCTCGACGCCGGGCTTGGAAGTGAGGCCAAAAGTGGCGGAGAGGGGGGTCTTGAGGATTTCGAGCAGTCTGCTCATGGCAGGCGGTTTAAAAGCAAGTGGTGGACGGTGCCTAGATGCGAGTGTAGATGTGAGTGTATCGTGGGCGGATGATGAATCAAAGCCCAATTAGCACAGAGAGTATTGGTAACTGTGCGAATAATGAGCGGGCCTGCGCAGAGGAATGTTTGGAGAAGAGGTCGAGCAAAGGATGGTGGTGGTCGGGAGCAGGCTGGTAACACTGGAATATATTTGAAGGGTCCATCAAGCTTGCTTGTGGTGGCAAAAATATCCAAGACTCAAACTACGTAGTATCCGTCCGCGCTTACAACAGAGTCCACAGAGAACACAGCGTCTCCGCCGTCCGGCAGCTTGGCCTCCGCGATACCAACTCCAGCAAGACTACCCTGCAAGACGGTTAGAACCCCAGCAACTCCGCAGTCCGCGATGTCACGCACCTTGCCGACGAACGCAACTCGAACCGGGAAAAATGTCTCTGGATCATCTCCGGCAACGCTAAACATCAAAGAGCCAGTTCGCGTAGAGTCTACGCGAGATTATTTTCAGCGCTCCGAGACAAGAATAACATACCATCGTCCGACGAAACGACGGGCGTCGTCCATGCAAGTGAGTGCGTGTTGGGCTCCAACGCCCACTCTCCGGTGTTGGACGAAACCGTCGGGTAAGACCCCGCGCTGTTCAAACCGTAAGCGGAAGGCAACATCTTAAAAATAGCATACGGAAGAGGAATGAATATTTCGAGGTCGTACAAGGTAACGTTCTCGTTTTCGAGCTCGTATTCGATGCTAACTTCGCAGGTGCCATCGTTGGACGGTGTGGGCCAGCAGTTGACTGTTTGTTTGCAATTAGCTCCGACAAACGCGCGGCGAGAAAACGATTACTTGAGATGGGAATTGCGCCTTCATCGTTGCCTTTGTAGCGCCATTTAAGAACGCCCAGACTCTGCTTCGCGGGGAACGTCTTCGCCTCGTCCTTGAGTTTGATCTCTTTCGGCTTGGTGTTGCTCGCTTTCATATCGAACTTGGCCACTTGTGGGTGTTGTTTGAACTGCAGACCAGACGCGAGCACATTATCCGCGTCGACCGCGAGCATGGTAAATGCGACCCGAGTGTTGTCCGCGTCGGTAATGAGCAGGTTCATGTCGCCCTTGAGCTCAATATCCTTCTCCAATCCACCGTCCCGCAATAGCGAGCAGCTAATCTGCTCGGTGATGCTGATATGAATGCTACAAACGCGTAAGCTGCACCCAAAACCAACTGTGAAATACGAACCTCTCTTGCGCAACCTCAGGCAAGTTACCTCTGCCTTTGGAAGCAGGCGGAGCAGGCGCTGGCGGAGCAGCGACTGACGGAGTGGGCGGCTCCGAGGACAGCCCGATCCCAGAAGACACGTAGTCGCCTCCAAGCGCGTCAATGAGCTCTGCTTGTTTCGTCTTCTTACTGCCGAGCTGCATGCCCGCACCCTTGAAGGCCGGGGCACGTGTAGCAGCGCTGCTGGGCGACAGACTCGAATTGAACGAAGACGCTGGCGGCGTCGGAGGGTTATACTGGGTCGGGACGGGGGAATAGCCGGTAATTCCTCCGCCATATTGAGAGCCAAAGCCGGGGTTGTTGGCCGTCCGACGTTGCTGTTCGCGGCGCTGAAGCTCGAGTTGTTTCGCGCGCCGCTTCAACTCTTCCTTGGCCTCCGCTTCCTTGTTCTGTCCGCCGGTAGGTACTAGTTAGACACAGGACGAGGCACGCACCTTTGCGATGATTTCCTGGATCTTTTCTTCGTGGCTCTCCATCTCCAGAGCATTCCTAACTTGTACGAGCCCAACCGAACCCTCGCGGTAACCCATGCTCACGACCTCGTCGAACGCGCCAAGAAGCTCAAACGCACGAGTTGCGACCTCTGCTTCTGCTGCACTCCTGCACATATCCGAGACGACGCGAGCGAGGAGGTGGAGGGTGTCTATATCTTGGAGGATATTGGAGGCCTTGTTCGTTATGAGCAGGATGTAGAGGTCCTCGAGCGGTTGGTAGACGTAGCGGACGTCGGGCGTTTCAATAAGGTTATGCTGGGTGCTAGAGGGCGGTGGGAGCAGCTTGGGAAAGGAGGCGAGTAGGGATTCGATTCGGGTGCGGGTCATGTCGAGGAACTGGCGCGAGATGACGGCTGGAGGATATTGAATGGATTAAGGGAGACGAGATGGGGACGTACCCTTGCCGCCTTTTGTGCATATCGACGCAGCGAGGACGACCTGGATGAAGAATTCAATAAGTATTCGGATGGGTGGATGAGGGTAATACCATTATTTTGGGAGGAAGAGAGCCTGGGTGTCACGACGTGTTCAGTCGATTAGGATCCCGCAGCTGAAGCGCAGCTTGTACCTTGACCACCATGATCCTACCAGACAAGGCACTCGAATCCACCACCAGTCTTCCCCTAGACGCCCCGCCCGCATACGAAGAATCTACCACCCAGCCAGTTGCGGGCCCGTCTCGATATCCTGCAGACACAAAGCATCAGCCGGCTCAGGTCAATGCCAGTAGCCCTCCAAAGACGCCGCAGTCCACAGCAGGAAGCTGGTTCGGTTTTGCGTCGCCTGCAACGCGTCAGGTCCGCACCACCGTCCTCGGACTAGTCCGCGATCTCGTAAAGACGCCCGCCGACGAAACAAACTCGGCCGTCGCGACAAGTATTCTCAAGAGCTGCGCAGAGGCTTGCTCAGCTAACGGGCTCAGCTTAAGCGCTCTTCTTCAGGAGAAGAGCATCGAGGGCCACACTGCGATATACTGGGCGATTGTCAAGCGCCCGGCGGTGGCTACTACAAGCGCAGACGCGTCCCCGCCTTCCAGCCTCGATCTCCTCACAGCCCTGCTCTCGCTAGCGGCACCACTCACCGCCGACACAATATCCGATATCCGCCTCGCCTGCCTGCTCACCTCCGACCAGGCACTCTTCCAACGCCTCCGCTCGTCCGCCCCGGACTTCTCCCCACTCTCTCCCACTGACCAGCTCCTCCTCGACGCGTCTTCTCCACCAGACAGCATCCTCGTCGAGAACACCCCACACGATGAATTCGCCTTTGGTGTCGATTTCACCATTGTCCGTTTCCAGACGCGCATGCGCGTCAGTAAATGTGTTGAGCTTGACTTTATTGCCCGGGGTCGAATGTGGCGCCTGGGATTCCACGTCTCAGAGCGCAGGAGACCAGGAATGCCCGCGCCCGGTGCATGGTACATCACCCTATCGCTGCTGGAGCATTCTCCGCCAACATGGATCGACTCGCGGCTGCTCGTACCTGCACCAGAGGCGCCACAACCCAGTCCCCCACCGGCATCTGGTTTCGGGTCGGGATTCTTTGGTTCTGGAAAGACGCGGTCACGGCCAACGCTTTCCGTCCGCATGAAGGCCGCTGAGCAACTGCACGCAAATCCGCGGGGACACCGGCGGAAGGAGATCATAATGCTTCTCGATGAGGGAGATGGAGAAAGCGGATTGGGAACCTTGCAATATGCGTTGGTTGTTCCTTCTTGCAATGATCAGTCGCTGACATGGTCGTTGTACAGCGGGTGCCCGTATATCCAGCCAGACGAAAGTCTACATTGCCGACTTGAGGCACGTCTGGCAAGACCTGAAGCCGAATGTATCATATGTTGACTGTATACCCATGATAACTGTGTAGTAATACTCGTGGGCTTGAATGGAGGTTTTTCTGCGACCACTAATTCGAAGAGCATATATACGATACCAGTAAGGAGTTAGGCGTCGCATTTACACAAGAGTATATGCGAAGCCAGTAACCTCACCGAAAATCGATCCCAGTGCGACGCGTCAATTAAACCCCAAAATGGGCCATGGCATTGGCATTGAAGACCATTCAAAACAAAGAACAAACGAAGCTTGCGCTCTTCCAAGTAAGTTCGATTTCAAGGGGCACGTAGAGGTAGAGTAGGCGATTTGCGCGACGGGGATGTGTCTGGTAAACAACGCAGGCAGTAGTGTACTCAAAGTGAAAGTCCGCAAAGGCATGCCGGGGTTAACGGAGATGCCAGCGCTAGCCTGACTGGCAGGCCAATGTATAGATATAATTGGGCCGTGCAGGGAGGGCTAGCCATAGTGCACGGCAAGGAGTAGTTGGATGAGTGAGGTACGCGGAGGGAAATCAAGTAGTGAAACTACGGAGGGGCGCGTTGGTGGAGCCAGGCCGCCGCCACACGCCTCCGAGAATAAATAACGAAGAGCGCGGCGACGGAAGAGCGTGTGAAGCGAATAAATAACCTGGGGAGGAGGCGGGGAGAAGGGAGTAAAGAGCGGCGGTGTCGAGAGCACGACGGGGGGCGTTCAAGGTCCGTGGGTCGGTGTTGTTACAACAGAGTGATGTACAACAGGTTGTGTTGGTTTATACACGGCGATTAGGCGTGAGCTTGGGTGAATTTGCGAGGGTGCGCTCAGCCAGGCAAGACTGTGGAACGACTCCTTTCTCAACGTCGGGCGACCCGATACGCCCAACGAGCGCCCAACCGTCCTGGTATTCCTCCAAAACTCGGAGCGTTTCGCCGACCTGGATGGGGAGCTCGTCGTCCATGCTGGGAACGAAGGGATTGACGACGACGACGAGTTTCGCGGATTGCTCAGCGATACGCTCCATTTGAGCTGCGGCAAGGGCCATGGACTGGTGGGCAGCAAACGACGCGTTCCGTGTGGGGCTGAGAACAGGAACGGGTGGCAGGTCCACGGGCTCCTGTTTGGCGGGAGGAAGGTTGCGAGAGAATGGGTTCTTGGGCTTCTTCGCCGGCGGAGTCGGGGGGTGTAGGAGGCAACGTCGATTGGTGGGGCGGGGACGGGGGCAACGGGACTGATCTTGCGGTTGCCGGCTTTCCGTCGTTGTGCATGTACGACGGAGGCGGGGACCGCTCGCTGGGCGCAAACCTGGAAAAGGTCTTGTCCCATCCACGAGAAGCCCGGAGTGATTTGTTGGTGCCCTTGAACTTGCTCAATGTCGAAGAACTGCTCGCAAGCTTGGTGCTGCCGTTTGGCGGGATCTGGGGCACCCAGCCAGGGTTCATGTCCGCAGCGGAGCCGCCGGGGATGTAGACCGAGCTGGGCTTTTCCAAAATGAAAGCCGATGCGTGCAAATCAAGCTGATTTTCCTTCTCGTAGGGGATCGACTGTTCATGCGTAAAGTCGATAATGTGGGAGGGAGCAGTGGTTTTCTTTGCTTTCCGCCTCCACCGCCTGTAAAAGCAGAGGCCGAGACCTGTTACAAGAGGTCAAGTACAATGATGACGACCCGCGATAACGGACCTAGAAGGATGATGAGGGCCAGGATTGCGACGACGACCTCGAGAGTCTTGGTGACATTGGGGACCGTAAGGTTGACCGTAGAGTTTGTTCCGCTGGAGGGGGCCGCGGAGTCGACAATAGCGGTGGCTGACGGTGCAGAGGACCCAGAGAGCGAAGCAAATTCCGGCTCAGCACGACGGACGCGCACCATACGGGCGTGAGCGTGAACGCGTTGGTTGGTCATTGCTTCGGGCGTTGTCGTCAAAGGGAAGGAGAAAAAAAAACAGAGAGGACCCGAAGTGAAAGAAGAAGACAAGAAGTGGACCATCGAGCCACATCTGCCTCAGATCTGTTTGAGACTCATCACCGCAAGGAGACTCGCTCTTGATTGCGGATAATTCCAACGGAACTTGTGCTAGCTTATAGCGTCTGGAAACCTTATATCCCTCGTCAAGAGATAGCGTTTCGCGGGAGGTAGTAGAAGGCGCCCGTATCACTGTGACAGACGCGGCCGGTCACAGACGCACATGGACTTGAACGACGAGCAGGCGATTGACGCCGACATTGCCAACCATAAAGCACAGATACAAACCCTCAAAACGGCTAGGAATGCCCTGCAGAAAGGTACTCTTGCAACTTTATCCACTCTCTTGCTCACAATCCCCGTAGTAAACCAGCTTCCAGTCGAAATTCTCTCCCGTATCATGTTCTACGTCCTCCAAACTCGATATTCGCTCGTATGGATCTGCGAAATATCCCATCCGTGTCGCCATTGGAGAGAGGTGGCTCTCAGTTGCCCCACTCTCTGGAACACCCCTCCTTTCTGGTCTCGCAATCCTGTGGTCGTTCAAGAGTTTCTGTCCCGCTCCAAGAGCGCCCTTCTTGCCATCCAGGTCCGTTTCGCAGTTTCTCATAAGTACCGCCATCTCACCCTTTCCGAGGGTCCGGCACACCCAATGCCAGCGCCCATATGGAATATCCTTCTTGCGTCCTTGCGCCAAACAAGCCGCCTCGGTCAGATCTCTGCGAGTGCCTTGCACGATACTCTACTCAAAGAAATATTTGCTATATCTGGTATGTCCACCTTGGGCCCCGTGTCCGCGTTGAAGACCTACCCATAGACCCCGCGCCACTTCTCCATACGCTCGCGTTGCAGATGAATATGAGAAGCTACCCTTCTCCAGACGTGAGCCTCTTTGTCTACACGACACCCATTGTCAACATCGTACAGTCCTTGCCAATGTCAATCCCTGGAACGTTCCTCAGCGGGGAGGTACCACGACTACAAACTCTGGAACTCGACACCATATCCATCGCCCCAGACTCGCCATTCGCAGCACCGACAATCGCGAACCTGACTCTCAAGCGTCTCGCAATGTCTGCATCCGACCTCCTCGCTGTTTTGGCCCAGATGCCCTTGCTCAAAAAGCTGTCCTTGGAGGATGTTCTGGCTTCTCCGGCTGACGGAGTCGCATTTATCGCTCCCTCCGCCCCCCGCGCACATCTCTCTAGCCTTGAGGCGCTCACCGTGCAGAGCACAAGGCTCGGAGCTGGCCCGACTGCCGCATTCGTAGAGCGTCTATGCTATCCGGCCACCACCCGGACAACCATTGCCACCTACGATGCGGATTTGCTAACAGCTGCGTCGTTCGCTGCTCTGACAGCAAAGGTCATTCCAACAGAGGACACTCGACGACGTTTGCGGGCATTGTCTGTCCGCGCTGGTTATGATAACCTCGAGATCACGGCATGGACGCGGGTTCCGCCCCACTTCGCACACATCGCGGACGCGGGGTTACATCTCATTCTCCGATCGCGGCCGTATCTGGGTATCGACACGTTCGGCGAAATTCTCGAGATTCTCTGCAAAACCCACGCCTTGTCCGCCCTCACAAATGCGACCATCTCCTGCGCGTCAACCTGCACGGTCACCACAAAGGCCTGGGTCCGGGCGTTCGGGGACCTCAAGCACCTCTCGACGCTACGTCTTCATGGTTTCGATGGCACCACGTCGTTTTTCAACGCCATTGCGGAAGACGTTGTTATCGACGGCGTCAAGCAGGTCCCCGCAGCGCCCGCCGTTCGGATCGACCCCACTGGCGGGCGCCGCAGGAGTCTCCGACGTCCTGCGCCCGAGATCCTCTCTGGCGGTCTATTTTTCCCTGCGCTGCGCCATCTCACCTTCGACGGCACCAATTTCGACGAGGCCAGTCTCGAAATGTTTCAGACGGTGTTGATGGCGCGGTGCGAACGCCGTCAGGAATTGTGGACGCTCAAATTGACGAATTGCACCCATTTGTCGTGCGGAGATGTTGACGACCTCGGCACGATCGTCGTTGATGTAGAGTGGGATGGCGTGGAGGAGTTCACGGACTCGGAGGACGACCTCGACATGGAGTTGGACTATGATATGTATGATGATGACCTCTATAGCGACGACGACGATTTTATGTGGGGTCATCATCCATTCTGGTTATAGCTATAGCAGTATTCACTTTATACACTGCGTTCTGGCGCCCACCACTCGGACAACTTCTCAACCAAATGTCCAACAGCCCGTATCCCGCCCGTGGGTTGTCTCCCGTCTCGACGAAACTCCTTCTGCTCCGACTCGGTCCCCTGCTCAACCAAAACCTTCAGCGCTTTGACCAAAGCGCACATTCGGCGCCGAAACCGTCCCATCAGTTCCTCCAACACCGGCGCTGCCTGGTACTCCTCCAACCGCCCCTCCCATCTCTCGCCTACGACTACAGCGAATTCCAACACGAGTTCAAGCGCCTGCCGCAGCAGGTCGCCAGCAACGCGCTGATTCGAGCGGAGTAGGCAGGCCGCGAGGATATCATCGAGGAGGCTTGAGTGGGCTTTCGCGGGCGCGAATACGTCTGTGAAAGCAGACACAAAAGGCGAGGATTCTGGTGGAGGTGTCACGAGTTCGAGGAACGGATCAAAGTTGCCTTTGATAGCCGTGTCGAGGACGTAGGAGGAAAGGTTCTGCACGAACGAGTGGGCGATGAAGCGGAAGGTGAGGAGAAGTTTGTTCGTTTGGGAGAGGGTAGGGAAGAGTGGGCGTTGTGCGGAGCGGGTCATGCGGAATACTGCACCAAGGGCGTTTTGCACTATTAAAATCGGTCAGACCTGGAGAAAGAAAGCAGGACTATTAGCCAACCTCGCATAATCCGCAAAAGATACGTGAACATCCGTTGATATTTTGATAAGATATCCGGCAGTATGAGGATGTCTAATGGCTGGGGCGGCTTGTAGTCGATATACAAAAAGTCGAGAGCCTCAATTGCTATCGGAAGAAAATGTCAGCCCAATCGAGAAGTCCAAGGTAAGAAAACATACATAGAGGATTCAGCCACTGATCGTGTCCCTTGACCGTCGGCAAGTCCCGTATGGCGAAACCCAGCCGCTTCTCCGCCTCGACCCAAAACACATCCTTACCGCCCTCGCTTTCAAGCAACCGACCTTCAAAGGAGTCGACAATGACGGTTCTCAGAAAAAAGCTCAAATCAGCGCCAACGGGTGGCCAGGATCCGCGCTCTAATAACGCAAACGACAGCCCAACAGCCCATTGCTGCCCGTCCCGCACGGCCGCGTCGCCCGCCTCGCGACGTTGTGCGGTAAATTTGGCTTCCTTGCCGCGTAGAGCACGCAGGGAAGAAGGGACTATCTCTCCCGCATCGAAGCCCTCGAGGTCGGAGAACAGGGCGGCAGAAAGGCGTGATTTGAAAGACGGGGACGCCAAGAGGAGGTACGATTGGAGAAGCCGAAGGTGTGAGTTGAATTGGAGCAAGTGTTGGCGACTCTGGGTTAAATTTGCGTCAGGTGCCACGAAGAGGGCAAGTAGCGCTCGAGAGAGGGTAGCGGCGTGCGTGGCTAGTGGTTCGAGTATAAGAGCAGTTAAATGTGCGAAGGATGGTGTGATGGCGGGTAGCCCGCCCGGAAACGAATCGATAAAGTCGTGTAAAGTTGAGGGTCGCGGCGGCGAAGATGTGGTTTCTCGGATCCCAGGCTGGAGATCGAATATCTTGAACTGGCTCAAGAGGTCTTGGGGATCTCTCGAAGCCGACATGGCAGGCGAAGGTACGACTTGTCGTTTCGCGGGACGATTCCCGCTCCAAGCTGCATCAATCTCCTCCCAGCGCCAGAACCACCCGAGAGGTTCGACGTCTTCTGTCGAGGCGCGCAAAAGTGGGTGTTCCGGTTCAGCCGCTCGTAACAGTATCAATGACTTTTGAGCGGCCGGAAGGAGTTCAACGAGGGCTCGAGGGAAGAATGTGGGAAAAGCCTGAGCATCCAGGCTTTCGTCCAGATCAACGGCGTCTTCCTCCTCCTTATCCTCGTCCAACGCGTATGGGTCATGTCGCGTCGGATTCCGAACAGCGCGCTTATGCTCACTAAACCCGACAGACTGCGATAGCTTGTCGAAGTACGCCCGTGACGCGTTCGTGAGGATGTATGCGAGGATGGCTGTAACGAGCTTGGAGGATTGGCGTTCAAAGTGAGTTTGGAGGTGTTCGTGAAGCAGAGAGAGGAGGTTTGTTGGGTCGTGGTCGGGGAGAAGGTAGTCCGCAGGGAGAGTATGTTCTGCCTATCAAATTGTTGGATGCGAACGGCAAGAAGTAGATGCTGACCCGTCCACATAGCAGCGCGAGCGCCAATAAAACATCCTCGTACGGCTCATATTCGTTCCACATTGCGACTAGGCCTGGCGGGTCGATATTCCCTGGCCGTGGCGGACACATGGCTAAGGTGTCTCGGAGCCAAGTCAAAGTTGTGGACAATGCGTGTGTGAATGCGTGAATTGTTGGTCCTCCTCTAGATAGTCTAGAGACGATGAGGAGAGACCTGAAAGCAAGAAAAGGCTCCCACTTTTCTCGGAGAGTAGCAACCAAGATTTCGTGCCTCCGTATGAGCGTCCCGATCCGGAGGAACCGCGTCATGAAACTACAGTGGTCAGGGTGGTAGAGAGGTAGGCCATTTCAATGAACCTAGCGCTCAAGACGTCGTCCTTGTCATCAAGTAGGAGAATGCCGCGTGCTCCCTTCTGTGCGACAGCAACAAAAGTCTCCGAGGCAGAATCCCAGGTATGTAGAGTGGATGAAAGACCCAACACTGTCTTCTTGAGGTTTAAAAGCAGTTCCTGTCGAGAAACGTATCTAAGCTCGGTCCCGGATTCGTGGAGACGCGGGTGAACGCTATCTAGACTTGTTAGACAATGTTGTTGACCGGAGGGCTACCACGCACTGATATCGGGCCGCAGCGACGACCAGACTCGGCTGCTCCGAAAGGAATGGGCTCGGGGACGGATTCCCGGTGTATTCTGCCCGCAGGGAGTCCCAGCAATGAATTTCCTGCGCGATGAGCCCGCTTTGAGATCGCAGAGTAAGTTGTCCAACTCACCGAACGCGACACGCTGGGTTTGAGCGCGTCAACCCATACGGATTCGCGCGGAGATTGTGTTTGCTGTGGATGAGGGTCGCATGTGAGGGAAGGGAGCTCCCTGGGAAGGGTTAGTGGTGGTGCGGTTGCTGAGTTGTGGAGATTGAGGGAATCGAGGATAGGGTTCTGTGGTTTGTCGGTTAATCTTGGGAGGAAGAAGGACGGAGGGAGGGCTGGGAGTTGGGCAACTTGGAAGTCCATCCGCTTAGTCAGCCACACCCCGTGACCCAACGCGTCTTTGTTCAATGATGCTCCTTATAACAGGCACCAGGTCCAACACATAGGAGCGCAAAGATCCTCGAGATCGCACCTATATATCCCTTCAAGCCTCAGAGTGTCGCTGTCCTGGTTTTCCCTCGGCTCTACCTCCACCCTCTCGGATTCCCTCCCTTTCCGCCCATCACGCTCCCACGCACTCACTCTCTCTCGCAATGAAGTCCACCACTCTCTTTTTGTCCCTCCTTTCAGTCTTCTTTACCGCGTCCGCCGCATCCTCTCATCACCAGCACCGTGCCGCTCGCGCTTCGTGCAGCAATGGTCGAACAGCGAAGAGCGCACAATGCTGCGTTTGGTACGACGTGCTCGACGACCTGCAAGCCAATCTGTTCGTCCTCCTTATTTTTTTATGAGCCGATCTCATTGACCTTTGTAGTTTCGAGGGCGGCCAATGCCTTGAAGACGCTCATGATGCTCTCCGCGTCCGTTCAATCTGTCTTTTGGTTACCGACACCGACCTTTTTCGCAGTTGTCCTTCCACGACGCCATCGGCTACAGCCCAGCTCTCAAATCCCGCGGTCAATTCCCTGGAGGCGGCGCCGATGGTTCCATCATTGCGTTCTCAGACGTCGAGCTCACCTACGGTGCCAACGTAATTATTTCTTTCCTCGGTCCATCATTGTAACAATGATTTTCTTGAATAGGATGGACTCGACGAGATCGTCGACGACGAGCGCAAGCTTGCAGACAAGTACGGCGTATCGTATGGTGACATGTACGTTTCTTATACCCTCCCGTTTATTTCGACCGAGCATTCTCCAGGATCCAATTCGCTGCTGCTGTCTCTGTCCGGAACTGCCCCGGAGGTCCCCTGATCCCCTTCCTTGCCGGTCGCCCCCACGCCATCAAACCTGCGCCCGAAGGCTTGGTACGTACATTCGTTGCTTTCTATACCTTGCTGATATCGCTTTAACAGGTGCCAGAAGCTTTTGATTCGGTGTGTGACACATGCGCCCACAATGTTTAAAACGCTGTTCTGAGTTTCATTTCAGGTTACGAAGATGATTAACCGCGTCAACGACGCTGGCCTGACGGCAGATGAGCTCGTCGACCTTCTCGCTAGCCACTCTATCGGTCAACAGGAAACCGTGAACCCAGTAGGCTTTGTTTCTTGACCGGCGGCTGAGCTGCGCTGATTTTTCTCAGAGCATTAAGGGAACGCCATTTGATAGTGAGTACTCAGTCCTATTTCTACTTTCTAGTACTCAGTCCTACGTCAGGTACTCCGTCCGTGCTGGATACAAATTTCTTCCTTGAAACCATGCTGCGAGGGACTCTCTGGCCCGGCGACGGCCCGCACAAGGGCGAGGTCCGCGCGCCGTTTATCGGCCGATTCCGTCTGCAGTCCGACTGGGCGCTCGCCCGCGATCCGCGCACGTCTTGCAGGTGGCAGGGATACATTAGTGCGTCCATCTCAATGCGATATTTCTTTGTTCTCTGACGCTCGGAAAGACGATCAACCAACAATGTCTTCCCGCTTTGGTGTCGCCATGGCCAAAATGGCGCTCCTCGGGCAGAAATCTAGTATCCTCACGGATTGCTCGGAGGTTATCCCTCCACCGACAGAGACTGCCCCCAAGAAGGCGAAGCTTCCTGAGGGCAAAACGGTCATGGATCTGGAACTCAACCACTTTGTACGTCCCCACATTTTCTATTTAGCGTGCAACTGACTCCGCCACAGTGCCGCAATCCCGGCTCCGGCTTTTCCTTGCCTGGCGGCTTTAACCTCGGGTCTCTGGCCGATGTCGACTTGAAGCACCTCCCCGACGCCATCGCCAAGCTCCTCCACCTATAAATATTGGGGCTACGTACGATCACGCTAATTTTTTTAATTCTCCCTCTTTCTTTACTCGGTCGTTTGTACTCGGACTTTGCATCACAACACTTTGGGACTTCGTCTACTTTTCCTGGTTAACTTGGTCACAGAACAAACAACTATGCCGCACAATACAACCTATGCCCATGCTTCTACTCTGCTAGTCAAGTTGGGGCCAGCCACCAAAACTCGGCGAGATATTCCGAAAATTCCAGCGATGGGAATTCGAGTCCCGGAGGGATGAGAAGGAAGCCCAACATCCGGAAGAAGGAGTAGGTTTTTGTTTAAAGGCGGAAACAAATTCGTCGAAGCCGACGACAATGCTGGAGTCGATGAACATTGGTTGGTGTTGCGGCAACTTTGAAAGTAAAGAGCTGATTGCAGCATCACATGTCAAGCGCTCTTTGTTCACATCTCCATCCTCCCTGCCCAGCGCGGCATCGGAATACACTCGCGCACATTCTCTACTCCGCCCACCCATCCAACCAACCGCTCGAATCCCAGCCCAAACCCAACATGCGGCGCGCCACCAAACTGCCTCAGGGAGCAATACCACCCGTATCGCTCGCCATCTGGATCCATTCCTTTGTCGAGCATGCTTGCTCGCAGAACATCAAACCGGTCTTCTCGGACGCTCCCTCCAACCAACTCTCCTGCATGGGGTACGAGAAGATCGAAGCAGCCAACAGTTGAGCGTTCCTCGTCCTCCGCTGGAGGGTTGGCGCGCATGTAGAAGGGCTTAAGGCTAGCCGGATAGTCTGTTATGAAGACAGGACCGCCTATGAGCTCCTCCGAGAGCCATTTCTCATGTTCCGTCTGCAGCGGATTGCCCCATCCTACCGGGAAATTCCACGTCCGGTCTACCTTGAGGAGCTCTCGAACCGCTTCAGAATACGAAATCTTCGGCCAGGGAGTGTCGCTAGTTACGGCCTTGACTAGTCCCTGCCTCCGCCTTTCGCGGATTTCGACCGAAGCGGAGTCGTGCTCTCGATGCCTCCACAACAAGTCCATGTCTGCGTCGTCCAACAATCCGGAATCGCCAACGACGCCACGAAGCAGTCCTTCCACAAAGTCGCAAACCGATGCAGTTTGACGCCGAGGGTCATTCGCAGGAGGAACACCCCATTCCGCCTCGAGCATCCAAAATTCGGCCAGGTGGCGTCGTGTTACGCCGCGTTCGGCACGGAAACATGGGCCGAGCGTGTAGACGCGGGTTAACGCGCTGCAGAGTGCTTCCAGATGAAGCTGGTGTGATACGGTGAGGTATGAAGGACGGGAGAAGAATTCGCGGTCGCGTTCAGGGAGGGAGGCGTCTTGGGACATTGATGCGATGCGGAACGCTTCGCCGCCGCCTTCTGCATCCCCGCTAGTGAGGATGGGTGTATGTGCGTAGGTAAAAGATTGGTCCTGCGTAGCTATTGAGCGGTGAAACTCTACGTTGGAGTACATACAGCCAAGTAGCGGTTGATTCCATTCAGCAGTCGCCCGCGCAAGCGAAGCATAGCAGCAATAACGTCTGTTCGGGCGCGAATGTGCGTGTGGTCGCGCAGGTACTCGGCAGTGAGGGACTTTTTCTGGATGGGGTAGAGCTCCTGGTCGCATGGGCCGAGTATTTGGACGTCTTCAACGTGGAGTTCCTTGTCCTGGCCTGTGCCGGGGCTCTCGACAATTTTGCCAGTAACGTGCAGGCTCGTTCCGTTGGTTATACTGCAATGAGTGAGCCTGAGGATAGAAGGAATACGCGTCCGCGCACTCCTTTACGCGCTCCTTGAGGCCGTCATTGAAAACGGCCTGTAGTCCTGCTGCTGAGCTACCGTCGCTCAACACCCCAAACGCGACGCGCTTCTGCTTTCGTATGGACTTGACCCATGCGGTGAGAGAGACAGGTTGGCCGACGTTGGCTGTGGATACGAGGTCGTGGATGGTGGGGGGAAGTCTGAAGCGGGTTGAATAGTTGCGAGCAAAAGCAAGTGGCATCATCCAGCTTGCCTTCGCCGCTCACTGCAGACAGCAGTCGCGCCGTTGTATGTCAAATATTGGCACAGTATTTCTAGGCGATCATCGACGCCGCGTCTTGTCTTCGACCTCAAATTCAACAGGAACCCCTCCTTCCTCGCCCACTCCCGCATCCGCCATGTCGGCCACTTTCTCTGCTGCTATGCCTCCTTCACCTAACGCACCACCGAAACCTCCATCGCCCGCGCCGCCGATAGAGCCAGCACTCTCCCTCGAGCTTCGCTTACGGTGGTTGGAGGCCATTTTGTTGGGTGTCAAGGGTGAGGGTACGCGCAAAGGGAAGGAAAAGGAGGGACCTGGCAGGGGGGAGGCGCTCCTACGAGCAGCGGAGAGCCTCCAAAAGCGGTTGGATCTTATCGTGAACGGGAACGAGGGCCTGAAGCGCTTTATGGACCGATGTACGTGCTGGCACTCGCGCACAGACACCAACAAACATAGACGCGACAGACGACCAGCATGCACACCTTCTAACTCCTTCCTTCGCGACCTCGGAAACAACCCAACCGACTTATGAAAATATGTCTGCTACAGAGCTGGAGGCATTCTTGGTCGAGATGGAGCCAGACATACGCGCCGCCGATCGCGACATGC
This sequence comes from Mycena kentingensis (nom. inval.), assembly GCA_014461125.1. Taxonomy (NCBI): domain Eukaryota; kingdom Fungi; phylum Basidiomycota; class Agaricomycetes; order Agaricales; family Mycenaceae; genus Mycena; species Mycena kentingensis (nom. inval.). The sequence goes on from JACAZG010000013.1 coordinate 162,597, forward strand.
AGGAAATCGAGGAATTGGACAAGAAGGGTGTTACTGGAGCGGGTAAACTTGCAGGTTCGCTTCATCTTTAGTCGGGCCTCCGTGTCTGACCGTTTTTTCCAGATTACGAAGCGCTCCAGCCGCGTTTAGACGCGTTGCTCAAAGCACACGACGAGGATGTTGCGCGCGCAGCTTTACTAGAGAAGCGCATTGGGAATCTCATGCAAAACCACGCAACGCAGGCGCGCATCCCCTCCTCTCATTTATCTCGCTGACGGTGTATAAGGTCGATGCTTTGTCTGAACTGTTTGTCGTTTGGGACGACACCCTTATCGAGGCCGAAGACAAGATCCTCGCACTTGAACGCGATCGGCAAGAACGCAGACGCTTAGGCCTGAAATGAACTGCTTTCGTGTTTCCCTAATATCTTACATTCGCGCAACGAGCTTCGCCTTTCTCAATCCTGAATCTGAACCTTGATGGCACCCTGCGCCGGATCTGCCGCGACATGGAAGGCAGAGATAGCATCTTCGAGTGGGAAACGGTGGGTGACGAGTGGCTTAACGTCGATGAGGCCACCAGCAATCAAGCGAATCGCTTTCGGGTACTTTTTTCGAGGTCAGTGCGAGTAAGAAAGGACGTCGGGCACGATACCTGGTTGGCATATCGGTACTGGAAGCTCACGTCGATCTCGTTGGCACTTAGATGCATGAACGGGAACTGGGAAATGTCAAAACAACAGGCGCAAGCAGCCAAATCGCCTACATTCTGTTCGTTCTTGCCAACGCCGATTATGAAGACTTTGCCGCCGAATTTGACGGACTGGATTGTAAGCAAGCAGCGACGGAGAGAAGCAAGATCGCACATAGATGGCGGTATGGATGCTGCTCTCAACGCCAGTGCATTCCAATGCAACATTGAGCTCTCCCTCGGCGACGGCTTTGATATCTGCCGCCTGTTCCATGGGCGTCGAGCCTCGCTTAATCAGAACGGTGCGCACGCCCGGCACAAGCTTCTTGGCAAAGTCGAGTCGACTCTGAAAGAGGTCGGTGATGATGATGGGCTCTGCGCCAGCTGCACGGGCCGAGAGGAGCGAAACAAGTCCGATAGGTCCAGCACCACTGCGAAGCATATAACCTATCATGCGACATACCGGGAGCGATAGCGCACCAAATAAGCAGAGGATCTCCGAGGCGAAGCCCGGAACGTTCGATGCCGGCGAGCGCAACTGCGAGCGGCTCGCACAAGGAGCCTTCCTCGAAGGAGACGTTGTCCGGGAGCCGGTGCAGCCACTGGGCGGGATGGAGATGCCAACGAGTCAAAAGACCGTGGTAGGGAGGAGTGCTGAAGAAGACCACGTCCGGGCAGGCGTTGTAACGTCCAGTCCTGTTGATAATTAACAAAAATTGTGTATCAAGCGGGCAGAGCAGAACCTGCAGGCATCGCAGGCAGGTTGCGAGCACGGAACGCCAGCCTCGAGTGCGACACGATCGCCTTTGTTCGGTCATCGTTGGCCAAAGCAAAATCCTGTTCACTGACCGACTTTCCACTGAGTGACGCCCTCTCCAACCTCAACCACTTCTCCGGCGGATTCGTGGCCCGAACCGCACTTTTGGGTAGTTTCAACGGTAATTCATACTGTCTGGTTGGTTGTGCAAACCTCGTCAGTGACTATCATAGGACCGATAGCACCATGCTTGGGGAAATGAACGTCGAGGATATTGCAACGTATGGGCAAACCTTCCAGAAATGCACGTCGCTCCTTGAGATACCGTGAACGATGGTCGAACGCACTAAATCGCAGCGTACCCGCAGATACCGGTCGAGCGGACATGTAAGAGAACCTGGCCAGGTCCCGGAGTTGGTTTTCGGCTTCTCGACTAGGTGGATTTCATGCTTGGGGTTGTAGAAGGCTGCGATGTTGGCATCGGCTTTAGGCTTCTCTCCTGGCGCAAGAACGCGAAACTCGGGATGTTTGAGGACCTTGAGCGGGTCGTAGATTTCGGGGTTCATCGTTGAAGAGGAGAAGAAACAACTCGTGGTCGCTTATGCATCCGGACCTCCGAGTCGCGTCGGCCCGCTAGATGCCGCCGCTTATCTGATTATTCCCATGCTCAGGTAGTACTTACATTCCGTTGAAAACATGCAAAAGGTATTGTAATATGCTCAGAAAACTCATCTCCCGGCCTTGTCTAACCGTTTGAAAGTAAAGCTGCAGCGTATCGGACACCGGCAACACACACACACAGAGTAATGACGCACTTGAGGAACGCAATGTTCTTCTCCGCACCGATCCCTTCCGTAGCCTGAATCTGCTCCGCAACGTTTCCGAAGTCGTCCGTCGGGAAGTATGCTGTATCCGTGCTGGATTGGAGGTGAGGGACAAATGGTGGTTCGATCTGTCGCAGAGAATTCCAGTCTGCTCCGTAGAAGAACGGATGTGCCTGGCAAGTCGTCAATTAGTAAAGGACAAGGGCGCTCGGAAAATTGTGGACTTTGATTTGCTGCACGGAAAGGCGTTGCTCTGCCCAGTTCATCATCCTGAAGGGCGTCAAGACGGTGCACCGACCGACAAGGTCGAGTAATACCCTCGGATTAAATTCTCTCCCTCCGGTGAGATATAAACTTCGTTTGGAATTACGAGATAGGACGGCCAGTCGATGATTTTCTTGTAGGTATCGCCAGGATTCTCGGAGCAGAACGGTGCATATCCTACGAGACACTCGAAGAAGATGGCTCGAAAAGGATCAGTACGAGTTGTGAAGGTTAACCCGACCTACCCCCCAGCGACCACCAATCGCACTCTTTGCCATACCCCTTCATCAAGAACACTTCAGGCGCAATCTAGAGCGGTTGAGAAATAACCGTTGGATGAACCATTGGCGTACGTAGTCGGGGGTTCCGACTGTTGAATAAGCCTGCTCGCGGGATTAGCTAGAGAATGTGTACAGCGGGCAGAGCAAGCACCAGTTTCCGCCTGTTCGCTTTCCACGTCGCGATTTGCTCCCGGCTCATTGTTAGGTTGATTGGGTTGACTTGTACGCTATTGCGCGCAGGGTTGACGGCCTTCTCCTGTTCAAGATACCGTTTGTAGTAGTCGCCGTCCGAGGCCTTGTGGAGACCGGTAGAAAGGCCAAAATCGGAAAGCTTCAAATGACCCGTCTTGTCGATTAGGACGTTATCGGGCTTGATGTCACTAGGCAAATGTGACCTCAGGGCAAGTCGGTAGCCGGCGGTACATACCGATGGATGTATCCGAGGTTATGGACCGCCTCTATCGCCAGGATACATTCTACGCAAGAGCGATAAGTCGGGGGCAAATTAGGGCGGACGAAACCGCGTACCGGCCATGTAGAACCTTGTAACGTCCTCAGAGAACACGTCGTATTTCATCAGCATCGTCATGAGCTGCGAGAACGGTCAATTGAGCTCGACAAGTCGCGAATATACTTGCATCTCCGCCTGTGGACCTCGCGTCAAGCGTCGCACGCAAGAACACAGATAATATCACATACCGGCAAGGAATTCCATGACAAGGTACAGATAAGAGGGATCTTGGAATGAATAGAAGAGCTGGACGACCCATGGGGATGTGGACTCGGCCAAAACGTCGCGTTCTGCGCGAACATGGGATAGCTGATCCCGTTTGAGCATCTCAGCCTTATTGAGACTCTTCATCGCGTAGACCTTGCCCGTGTCGAGTTTCTGAACCAGTCTGACCTCTCCAAATGCACCCTTGCCAATGACCTTGACGGTGCGGAAATCGTTCAGAGTGATCTTGGTGCGCCGCAGACGTAGATGGGACGCCTCGAGTTTCGCGTACTTGCGTATCTCGCGTTCTTTGGCTTCCTGCGTGTGCACTTGTATTAACCGCGTCTCGAGCTCGATCCGGCTGCGGAGGTCAATGAAACTAGTTATCGGCTGCAAACTAGCAGACAGACCGAGCATTTCGTGCGATTGCGGCTTCTACAGCAACCTAGTACGCATAAGTCTCATGCGCTTGCCATCGTCGAGCAAAGGATGCACTTTGTAGTAGGAAGCGAGCTTAAGCTTTTGCAGCGGTCGAGCGAGCAACGGCATCCGAGGTGAAGCCCGAGGTTGTGCGCTCAAAGTAGACATAGTCGGGGTCTTCTTGTGTGCGCTGCTGGGGGGGATACAATGGGGCTGGAGGGACCTCCTGGGTACGACATGGCCGTCGTCTAGAGAGAAGGGTTGTTAGGCGTCAAATGATCTACAACGCCCAGGTTTTGGTTCTGACCATCGCAATGGACCTCGACTCGCTTGCCGACGATGGCTCCTACATTACCGACCGTGCCCGACTCGAGAACCAGGTCATCCTCGACGAACTAGAACGCAAAAAGAAGGCCAGGGTAATCGCCGTCCCCACCGACGACAACCGCGTCAAGGCCCGCCTCCGCGAGGTCGGAGAACCAATAACTCTGTTCGGAGAGCGCGTACGTCGCCATTTTCTATCTACAAGACGTTGCTAATCTAACATCTATAGGCCGCTGAACGTCGAGAACGTCTCCGCTATGTGTTGACACAGATAAACGTCGCTAGAGGAGATGCGATGCAGGTGGACGCCGACTCATCTTCAGACAGTGAAGAGGAGGTGAGTTGCATCGCTTCTGAAGAAAAACATAACTCACCCCTCGAACAGGAGGAAGAGTTCTACTCAGTCGGAACCATGGAGCTCCTCGAAGCCCGGCGCCTTCTTGCCGAGTACTCTCTTCCCAGGTCGGATTCCTTTCGGTCGCATATACAAGGTGCTTACCCTCATCTTTGTTCTCCTTGACAGAGCTCAAAAGCGCGTAAACCAGCAGCGGTCAGACAGCCGAATGGACCTCGGCCGAATCGTTGACATACGCAAGAAAGTGTTTGCTGAAGTTCAGGTTCGTCTCTACCGGTGGCGGACTAGTGGAACTCATACATGAGTAGAAATTCACCAACCTCGGCTCCCAAATTGGCGATGAACGTCCCATTTCTCAGGTTCGGTTCTCGCCGAACAACGAGATACTGGCGACTGGAAGCTGGTCTGGTACGGTCAAACTATGGAACGTACCCGCCTGCACGCCAATCCGTTCCTTAAGAGGTACACGCTTTGTTTTCGCCTCACGATTGATTGTTGACCAACACCTAGGACATTCTGACCGAGTTGGTGGCGTCGCATGGCATCCGAAGGCGACCAAGGCTCAAAACCCGAGTATGGTGAACCTGGTGAGCGGTGCTGGCGACGGATGTGTGAATCTGTGGTCCTTGGATGCGTAAGTCGCTCATTTCTTGAGCACATCTGACGTATGCCAGGGAATCACCGCTGGCGGTTATGAAGGGGCACCAAAACCGCGTCTGCCGCGTCGCGTTTCATCCTTCTGGCCGCTTTGTTGCTAGCGCGAGTTTCGACACTACCTGGCGGTTATGGGACATCGACACCACGAAGGAACTGTTGCTGCAGGAAGGTCACTCCAAGGAGGTATATTCGGTCGAGTTTCAGAATGACGGCGCCTTGGTCGCGTCTGGGTACGTTTATGTCTCCCGTTGCCAGCTTCTTCTCACTCACGGTCGTTTTAGTGGTCTCGACGCCATTGGGCGCGTGTGGGATCTCCGAACGGGTCGTACTGCCATGGTTCTGGATGGACATGTCCAGGCAATATACGCGATCGGGTTCTCGCCCAATGGGTGCGTAACCTGTCGTTCGATGCTTCTCCGTCTTCATGCATCCGTAGCTACCAACTGGCGACCGGCTCCGGGGACGACACCATCAGAATATGGGATCTCCGTTCGCTGAAATCTTTGTACAATATTCCCGCCCATCTCTCCAATGTCTCCGACGTAAGGTTCTTCCATGCCGATGAAAGCGCGTTCCAGACGAAGCCACGCCCCGCTGACGCCATGGACGAGGACTCGAGTCACGATACAGAGATGCAGGAACGCAAGTATAGATCTGGATTATATTTTGCGAGTGGAGGATACGATGGCCTGGTCAAGTTATGGAGCGCCGATGATTGGCAGTTGCTCAAGACCCTCTCGACGGACGCAGGCAAGGTCATGTCGGTGGACTTATCTAGCGACGGCAAGATGCTGGCGTCGGGGACGTACAATCGCAACTTCCAGCTGTTTTCGCCTGACGAAATGTAATGTATGTCGCTGCCATCACTTCGATCTGAACAACGATAAGGTCGGGAAGTGCCCCATTGAGGAGCGCTGCCACGCGCCTTCGTATCTGTCCGGACCGCAACGCTTTCCAATTCCAACTTTGCGTGCTTTTACTTATGGTTGCAGCTCCTCCATATGAAACGCTCCACTCTGTTCCTGGCCAACTTGAATGCTGCCTACCTGCTTCAATCTCGCTTGTGAGGATGTATTGCAGACTGTGCACCGCGGGCGAAAGTGGCCCCGTCGCAAGAACGCGTCCACATACGCGTCTTGTACGCGTTCCAGGTTGGTTCCAGGCCACACACACAACGCGTTTACCCGATCCGGAACTTTTCGGCCGAGTCGCAACCCAGCTCGCTAGAATACCAAGCTCGCAACGCGGCTCGCTGGCTCTTAGAAAGTCCAGAACTCTCCAGATCTGCGACAATACTTTCACTTGGCTTACCAAGCCAACCGACGGCGCTCCGATGGCTCAACGATGTAGCGAGCGGGAGAGCCGCAGCGCAATCTGCAAGGCACGGGTGACCCTCCGCAACATCGCGCGTGCGCTTGATGTTCATTACTCGCCCGATGTACACTAGGTACGTACATAATTTTCAGAATTTCAGGTCCTTTGACCATTCCTCGCTGGCCTCCAAATCCTTCTTGTGCCCTGTCCACTTCGCCTGGAAGCATGCCTAGCACACAATGTCAGAACACGGCAAACGCAACGACAGAGACGCAAAACAGACCTTGGCATCTTCGCCGAACGCGACGCGGTACGGCGGGTTCTCGAGCTTGCTAAGAGCCCAGAATTTCTCAATGAGTTTCGTCGCGTCCTGGAGCAAGGGACTGGTGCCGTCGTGCAGCGCGACGAACGCGCCTCGAACCTCAGGAAATGTAATATCAGGACCCGTGGGATGACTAGCCAAGGGGCGAATTCACCAGCGTCGAAGCAAGGTTCGGGTTCTTTGCGTACGCCGGATGAGGCTCCTCGACGATAGCATTGGTAGTGGTCATGTTCGCTAGCAGGGTATCAGAGTGAGGCACGAGATAATGCAACGAGAACGCACTTTTGAACCAACCAGGGCAAAGAACCATGACCTTGATGTTCCACGTAGGGTCGAGCTCCTTGGCCAACGCGTCGGTAATGGCTTCAGCAGCGAATTTCCTACGAGCGGTGAGTTTTCTGGAGAGCGGTCTTCACGGGACGGTTCACGATGCGCCTGCAATATGCAATACCATTAGCTCACGAGAAACATACCAAGATACACTGCGCACAGTAGAAGCCGGCCGCGGGGGACGCGTCCACACCAAACATAGAGCTCATGTTCATGAGGAGACCGCCGGCAGGCTTGTTCACGTCGCGGAAGAACGCGATAGCCTGCTGGGAAACGTGGACAGCTCCCCAGAAGTTGACCTTTAATAACGGAAGTCCTCAGCGAGAATCTTGACAAAGACGCCTTCGCGTACCTCGAACATGCGACGGGCATTCTCCTCGTCGGCACTCTCGACCTCATGAATGATACCGAACCCGGCGTTGTTGAAGACCTTTGTTGGAGGTGAGCTAAGGACGGCGGCGGCGAAGAACCCGGAAACTGACGACGTCGATGCGGCCAAACGTCTCCTTCGCCGCAGCGAGTGCGGCCTTGATCTCCTCGTTTTTAACGACGTCGACCTTGAGAACGAGGAGTTGCTCCTTGGTATACTGAGCCGCAAAGTCCTCGATGACTTCGGGCTTGCGCAGCGTTGCGACGACCTTGGAAGGGTTAGAGCCTTAGAGAAGGCAAGCGAGAGCAACCATGGGCTACCTTGTCGCCGTTTGCCAGGGCCTTGGTGGCCATAAGAAGACCAAAGCCCTACATGCGCCGTTGAACACGACGATCTCTGTATAGAAAAGGAAAAACAAAACATACGCTGCTAGCGCCGGTGACTGAGGCGAGGGTGAGCGGAGATAGACGAATAAAGGCTAGAACGCACTGAACCAAACCCGTGGAGCCATTATAGAGAACAGGTGAGAGAGACGGTAGGGAGAGGAAGTGTGAGGAGCAAAAGTAACCGCTCCGCTTCTATAGTTTTTGGGGATTATCGGCGCACGGTTTCCAGGGTCGGCGCGCGATCAGTTGACAAGCGAGCCATTGGGTTCAGCCAGAGGGCGTTCAGTTTCACGAGATGGTTGTGACTGTCAGGTCAACCGCGTGCCTAATTAGGGTTCTTGCGCTACCCACCATTGTTGGCGGGACTCCCGCTGACAATCTGTGTCGCTGAGCATACTTCTGCGAAACTGCGAGGACTTGGCGAGGACTCTCCTTTGAAAGAAAGGCGAAAAATCACGGCATGATACGGGCGAACATTATTCCAATATTATCCCAAAAGAGTCGATCTGACCCCGATTGCCGACTGCTCGGCCAAGTGCCCGTTGTGTGTGGAGTGACAAATGTTACTAGCGTCCTGCGCCAACCCTGCGCCGAGATCTGCCTCGCACGATGCCGGCGGCCGTCCGCACAAGGATTATACTTATAACCTCGTTTCGTGTCTTTACCTTCCCGCACGCTCTCGGAAAAAATGACTGTCCCCGCAACGCTCGACAACACCTATGGATTGCTCTTTCTTGCTACGATAGTCTCCTCGGCGTATGTCGCTCCGTTCCGCCGTTATTCTTCCTTCCCTGACGATTCCTAGCCTGTACGGAAGTAAGCCCAACATTCCAGTAACAACCTCAAACTTCCTAACGTCCCTCGAGCCGGAATTCTCCAATTCTGGATGTACATTCGGAAATACCACAAGAAAGATTCAATTCTGCTCCAAGCGCTGGTGAGTCCTTAATCAGCGGATTCATTCTGTTCGCTGTTCAAAGTGTCTTCTAGGTAGTATCCGTCCTCATCTGCGATACCATCCAACAAGCACTGCTTTGCCATGCTGGTTCGTCCTTATTTCTGTCCAGACACGCTTTCTAAAGTCTGCGGCAGTATACGAATACTTGGGTATGCACCAGCAATAACCTTTGAAGAGTTGCTCATGTTACCTAGTCACCAGCATCGGCGACCCGCTCATCCTTCCCTCGGTCGTCCAGTTCGTTCACCGTTATCGGCTCTTTCATTGATTCACCTAACTGGGCCCCAGAACGCTCATGATCGAGTTGTTCTTCAGTTGTGCGATTGCCACGATGGTCCAACAGTTCTACTGCTGGAGGATCTACCGCAGTACGTTTCCAGCCAGTGCCCCCGGATATACCGCGCTAAAAATTTATAGTCGGGAAGAACATCGCTCTCGCAGCCGGCGTTGTATGTCGATGATCTTGGTTGTTTCTCACATCTGAACTTTGCCAGTCCTTGGTTAGCTGGACCTCTTGTGGTATGCTCATCCGCATTGTTCTCTCAAGTCGCGCTCAACGTTTCCCGACAGTTGTCCTCATCATATATTCTGTTAACGCGTTGGTTCTTCTTCTTTGTTCGACGCATCATCAAGTTCATTTTCAGGGTGCAATTGACGGAGTTTTCTCAAGTCATCACGCTGGAGAAGCTTTCTATCGCCGCCAACAGCCTCAGTGCTGGGACTGATGTCGTCATCAGTGGAACGCTCGTTGTTCTGCTGCATGTGTCGAAAACTGGGTTCAAAAGGTCAACGGACTTGATCAACCGACTGGTGCGTGGAACCCTTCTCTACTAACCGCCCTCTAACCCTCGTTAAGATTGTGTTCACATTCAACACCGGCTTGCCAACCTCCGTTACCGCCCTGCTCGCGACTATCTGTGTACGCCATCAAAACAGCCAAGGACAAAGGCTGACCTGGACCTACAGATCGTGGCATTCCCGAATACATTCCTCTAGTGCGCGTCTTCACCCTGACATCGTCCGCCGTCACTAACTTTCGTTATTCTAACAGCATCTTCTGGTTCCTTCTCTGTGGGCGCTGCTTCCTCAACTTACGAACAAGGCACTAACTTACTTCAGTGGGACGCTTCTATACCAACTCGCTACTCGTGACGCTCAACTCGCGCGAGTATATCAAGTCAACGAATGAGAGCGTCAGTCGGGAGCAGTATTCGTTGGAAAACTCGGGGCGGCCACGGGTGCGTCTCCATGCCATTAAACCACCAACATTCCACTCAACGTAACGCGAATGCGCACTAGATTCCCCAACAGCAGAGTCGCGACGCGATCACCATTCGTATTGACACCGATACAATGCAGGACTATCATGCCTCAACGCACGAGTTCAAGGCGCACTAGGGCCTGCACTGGAAGATCCATAATACTTGCTATCGTACAGGGCGTTGCAGGCCGACTTTGCGTTTGTACATACCATAGTCACCATTATTTTCGAGTTGCGACGGCCTAACATCAGACTGAATCAAGACCGCCGCAATGTGCCCAGAACCACCAGATTCCTTCCAAGAGCTGCTTCTTCCCGACGCCAATTACAAACCGTAGCATGAACTTGGCGGGCCCCGAAACAACACCAACACTACCTAGATGATACCGTCGCGGACCTGGAAACGGGTTAGATCATCCTCAGGGCAACACTAGAGCGAGACTCACTTTTTGCATGAATCCGGACACCCTGCTCAAATCGATATTCGAGGACTCGCTCTCGACCGCTTCCAGCAACGATTCAAGCATCTGCGCAAGCCATGAACAGCGCTGAAGACCAAACTAGACAACCACAGACCTCCTCAATTTTATCAATCGGGTTCTGGGTAGCCAGCGAGATGATCTTCTTGCACTGGTATTCCTTCTCGGAGCTGGCACCCTGGAGACCCTTCAATCGCCCCTTCATCAAATCCTCGACCCGAGCATGCCACATCTTCATTCGGCGAAGTCGGACGAGCGTCTCTGCAGAATCGAGTGCGGGAATCGGTGGCTCGGTCTCTAGCCCAGTTAGGCCCATGTCAACGTCCCCGGCCTCGCCCGTCAATGTCGAGGTTGGTCCCCGCCAGAGGAATGCCGGACCACCGCTGTCGGTTGACTGTGGCGCCGCCGCTACCGTTGGCGCATCGGGGTTGGCAGCCCGCCCAGTCCAATCAAATGCGTCTTCGTCGACCAACGCCTTCTCGATGTTGCGTATTTTTTGCTGGACTTGATCCAGCTCGCCGCAACGAGCTTGCCAGGCCTGGATTTGCTTGCGCTGTTCCGACAACTCTCTAGTCGCGGCCCGCAGATGCGCCTGCGTAACGTCCAAAGAATCTTGTTTCAACTTGATCTCGACCTGGAAATCGTTGCTGAGACTTTGAATCATCGCAGTCATGTCTAGGCTTCGTTTAACATGTGCGATTGCCAACTTTGAAGCGCACCTGCAATAACGTCTTGGCTCTTCTGAACGGGTGGCGGAGGACCTCTGAGCGCAGAAATTGGCGCAGGAGCACCGCTCGTCAATTCCTTCAGCGGCAATTAGCGGAGGCGATACACAAGCATGGCGAACGGACCTCGATCTCGACCCCAAAGTCGCCAGGACGCAACCCGAGTTTATTGGCAAGTGTTCGATTTGCGCCAACATCGAGCAACGTCCTAACCATGCTCCGGTTACCGACGCGAGCTGCGATGTTCAGCGCAGTATCCCCGTGCTCGTCTTGCAAGTCGACGAGCGACGCAAAATCGCCGTTTTGATTCTGCACAACGAAATAGAAGATTTTGTCGAGATAGTAGCGGGCCATGGCCCCACGAGACTTGACGCCAGCGAGAGCGGTGATGTGATGAAGGACGGACTTGCGAGAGGTGTCGAGGGTGCGTATGGAAGAACTGAAAGTCGTGATGAGCGATTCGAATGTCTGCGTATCGTACGAGTGCGTGGCAAGGCAAGCACGCATCAGTGGGGTCTCTCCAAGGTGGTTTCCGCGATGTATGTCGGCTCCGCCAACGATGAGCGCCGCGACGGTGCGCAGATGCGCCAAACTCGCAGCGATGTGCAGAGCCGTATGTCCGTGATCGTCGAGGATGGTGTCTACCTCAAACGGAGGCTGCTGGGTGTTGGTTGTAGAACCAGTCGCAGCTTCCGGATTGAGCTCCCGCAAGAGATCCTGAACAGCGTGTGGGTCGTCGTTTTGACAAATAGCGGAGATGACGGCTGTCCGACGAGGGTCCCGAATAGGCATGGTGGGGTCGATGGAACGCGGAATCGACGGTTTAGTAGAGGATCGCGTCGGGAAGAGAGTCGTTTCTGTTCCATTTGTGGATTTGGCCCCGGAGGCGCTTGAAGGACGCGTGTCGGCGTTGGCTGGCGCGTCCGGGATAACAGGGGTCGGCTGGCTCAACACAGGCGTTCCTTCCGTCCGCGGGCGCTTCGCAGGAGATGGTGCGCCGTCCCCGTTCAAGGGCGTGGCAGTGGGAGAGGGCCGGACTGCAGCGTCTGCGGATTCGTGTCAGTTTTTTCGAGGATCGGTATGGCGCGTCGCGCACCCAACATTGGAGACGGGGTCACGTCCGCTTCAGTGACATCCGACCGATTCCTCTTGAGCGCATTCGGCGGGGCGGGTGGTGGGGTGGGTGCCGCGACTGGGTACATCACGCCATAGGGCGATGGGTAGCCCTGGATGTGGGATGTCGACGGCGTGAAGAGTCCTTGGGCGCGTCCCTGGTTGAGTAAGCGCAACGCAGAGCCAGGCATTATGGGCGGGGGAGCGAGACCAGGTGGAATGGTCGTGTAATGACCTTGAGAGCCAGGGAGGGAACCAAAAGACGACGCGGCGGAAAGCGGCCGGGAGGTGGGGAGACCCATGGGTGCGGCGAGCGGGAGGGGACCCAGGGAGCTAGTGCTTGGGATAAAGTCGAAGAGGGGGAGCCAGTAACGGCCCGACGCCATATTGCTGGGCGATGTCGCGACCTCTGTCGAGAGGAATCCAGGTTCCCTGATACTTGCCGTATCCTCCCTGTACAATCTCGTGTTTTCCTGGCAGAATCTCCTTCTCGAGTATCTTTGTGCGGCGCCCCTTGTCGACGCCGGCGACTTTGAGGATTTGGGTCGCGTTCACGTAGGAATCGGTGCGGCGACGCATCACAGCGATGTTGCGAACCATGCACTCGTAAACCTGTAAAAGAGGTCAAACAGGACTCGGAAGGGGTGCGGGTAATGGTTACCTGGACGCTGCTGTAGACCGCATTGTATATTTTGGGTGCGTTTGTGGTGGTCTGCTGAGCCTGCATGATGTCCAGACGCAAAGGACGCGTGCGATATCAACTCTATCCAGCACACCATGGAGTCTGGCGTCGTCGAGCGCCAGTCGCTCCTCCTCAGCCCGTATCTATTCTGCTGCACTCTGCAACACCTCTCACATTCTCTAGCGAGGAAATCGAGAGAACGCCGGTCCATGGGGTTATAATGATGATTCGCAGGGCGAGTGCTGCATTTCTCAGTGCTCACCGCACTCATCCCAATAGGACATAATCGTACGTACCCTCAGCCGCCCGCTCTCGACCCCGATTTATGCTCCAGTAGCATTTCATTGACACCCCTTTGAGCTATGAAGCTCTCATCGCTCCAGACCTCACATACTCCCTCGTTCAACCTCTTCTCGAGAAATACTGCACCCTGCAGCGCGTACACAATAACCGCTCAATGTGCGTCGTCCTGGTCTTTGCGTTTGTCGCTACAGCACTCTCTCAGCGTGTTCTGCCTTCTCCTCAACCGTGTTCATTTCATTCGTGACGACAATCTAGCGACCGCCGCGGTATCTCAATCGCGTGGCGCTCTCTGCGAGATTCTGGCAATTCGCACCCTCCGAGACCATGGTACACATTCCTTTGTCAACCAGGCTCGTTCCCATTACCGCCCACAGGAAATAATATGATGGATCTAACTGTGCTCTTGACGACTTCTTGGCCGAGTATGCGCGCTTCCTTTTCATCCCCTTCTTGACGTGCTCTAGTCTATGCTGGCGCTGGTCCCGAGGTTATTGAACACGGCAAGGCTGAGTTTGCAGACTTTGACCCCGATGAGCGCGTCGGCAACGCTATCGAAATGGCTATAATGGGCAAGGCGAAGCGTTTTCTCAAGAGCTCGTCGTCGCAGAAAGTTATTGACGGTATTTGGGCGTTAGTTGGTTCCTTACATCGCTCCCGCCGCTAATCGCTTCTGTAGCGGCAAATACGTCTACCAAGCAGAGAGTAGCCATTCAATTCTCTCCGACACGTACAAGCGAACGCCGGTCCACCACTACGACCCGCATAAAGCGCCGCTACTGGACCACTATCGGTCTGTCAGCTCGTTCTAGCGACGCGTCCGCTCACTCGATAACAGCCTCAAAGTTCCCGCGATACGCTCAGTCTTGGAATACTCCAACTTTTTAATTCTCTTCATACTCTTCATCGTCGCGATTGAGATGAATGAACTTAATCGTATCAACTCTGCCGAAATGCTCTTCATGGTGTACGCGCTGGGGTTCACTCTGGAGAAGGTGGCCGCAATGCAAGAGCACGGTATCAAGGTTTACTTCAAGGGTACTTGGGTGAGTAGCCTATGGTTGCGAGAGGACTCGTGCTCACTACAACGTCTAGAATGGGTTTGACATGGTATTCGGTGAGCTACACACTACTCATACTCGACATCACTCAACAAAGTAGTTGCCACATATTGGATCTACGCGTTCTTGAGAGTATATGGCATCTATTACGACCGCACGCTTTCTTTGTCCTTGGCAAGCGACCGTTTTAATGTCCCGCAGATGCCTGGGCACGTGCAATGGGCGTCGACTTTCTTGCGATCATCGCAGTCCTGTTGTTTCCGCGGTAAGGTTGCCTCTGGTCTATCCGTAAAAGTGTGGCTCATTAGACCAGTCTCGCGTTTGTCACGCTCAAGAACAACCTCATGGTGCTCTCCCTGCGTGCCATGATGATGCAGTTTCTTTTGCTCATGATGATCGCCGCCTTTTGCTTCTGTGGCTTTTTGTACGCGCTTTGGACGTACGTCCCGTTCAATTCTCGGGGTATATGTATTGACCGTTTTTTAGCTTGAGCCGAAATCAGGCTGGCTATAGTGTGAGCCAAATCGGCTGGTGGATGCTTGATTTGTGGTTGTATGGCGCCAATGCCTCTCAAGCTCTAAACCGAGGTTAATGTGTTTCATAGTGGGCTGGACGCTTCTGGATTTGACCGGTCGAGTCAGTTTCACCCAATATTTGGGCCCATTCTCGTGCGTTTTTTGTCTGGGACGACAAACGCTCATTTGTGCGCAGATGATCGCCTACGCATGCATGTCCAACACCCTGCTGCTAACGGGTCCGTCGAAGTCTTTCCCATTTCCAGCATTTGACGCCGTTTATTAGTTTTGGTCTCCGTATGTGCCTAAGTGCCTCGTCGAAGCCACACTCAGCATCCCACTAGATTCTGTCCAATACCTTTGCCACAATATCGGAGGATGCTCACGCAGAGGTTGGTTTGCGTTCACCTGCAGTCAAGAATTGACGTTTTGTACTAGGCCATGTTCAGAAAGGCAGTTTCAACAATAGAAGGCGTGAAAGCGGATTCGCTATTCAGCTACCAGCCTCCGGTAAACCTACTAGCACTGTGCATTATGTTGCCTGCGAGCTATCTTCTCTCTCCGCGCTGGTTCCACAAAGTATGCTTCTCTCCCTCCATCTTCCATGCCTAACACCGTCCCTCAGGTCAACGTCTTCATGATAAGGTAAGATTCTTAACCAACTAGTTAAATCGCCGTCAAGCTTCGTTCGAACCTAGGCTCACGAGCTTCCCGATACTTCTCTTAATTACTTTATACGAGCGACAAGCCAAAAAGAACGGAACCACGACCATCTACGAAACCATTTCTGTCGTTACCGAACGCGCGATTGAAACTTTGCCGCGGCGATTTAAGATCTTCAGTGCGCCTCAGCGAGTTTGGCTCGTTCGAAACTAATCAAAATTTACAGATCTGTTTGAAGGTTTGGCGGGTTCTGGTCACGATATCGACGCGGTTCGGGACCTTCTTCCGATTCGGTAATGAAACTAAAGCTGTGTAGGTTTTCGAGATCGAGGATGAGCTTATGGCGAGCGCCTTGGCGGAGATGGAAGGACCCCATACGCTTGAAGAGTCTTTGAAGATGCAGGGACAGAGAAGAGTATCGCCGTTTTCGTCACCGACGCGGCAACACCCTCCGGCGGTTCCACAGACGCAAAACCAACCTGTGCCACAACCAGCTCCTGCTACTAGCGCTCCTTCAGCGTCGTCTCCGCCTGTGTCGCGCCCCGTTCCTGTTCCCGGACCAAGACCCCGTGACCGTGTCGCATCGCTGATGCAAAGAGGCGCCGAAGTTGCGCAGACATTTACGAGCCCGCTAGCACAGATTTTCCAGCCGCTTGTGGTCGATGAAGGTGGCATCCCGGAGGAGATCACGAACCCGGCCCCCGACCAGCACGGCCAGCCGGGGAATGTCAATGGTCAGGCATCGAATACTGCGAGCAATATCATCTCGCCGCCTCCAGCAGGCGTCAGCTTTGGACCTGCGTACCGGAGGCGGCTTTCCTCGATGCACTATGCGCGGGATGCCTCCATGCACACGCGTCGCCCCTCGGAAGTACCCGCCAATTCATCCCGCATGCTGTTCCCCACAAGCGAGGATACGGACGACGTGTTCTCTGCAAGCCCAGACGATCGAGATGCTACGATTCCGACGGCGGAAGGGGTCGAAGAGAAAGAAGAGCTTGTGAAGTGGCTAAAACGGTTGGACAAAATGGAGGAGCGCCAGGCGAGGATCGAGGGATTGCTGGAGAAGATTGTGCAAGGACTTGGGAAATGAATCATACACGCTTTATCGATAATTTAGATGATATACGGTATGCAGTAGACCTACAAAGCAATGTACTTGGTGTTTCGATAACGGGTTGTGCATTCATGGTGAAGCGGCATAAATCGAACTACACCGGCGCTTTGCACCCAAACGACGTCGCCGCACCAGCTAACGCGAACGTAGCCTTTACGGACTCGGCCGCAGCCCACAGACCGATTCCGGACATTGCTAACCCGCCGAGCGTCATGAGCAAGTTGAAAAGCTTGTAATAGACGCGTCCGCTAAACAGCCCCCTCCGCCAGCGAGACCAGTCCCGCCAGGTATCGACACGCTGAGTTCGGCCTGTTGCGGGGTCATATGGTCCGTCCGCACTCATGGCGTCGGTAATGACATCGTATCCAAACCGCATCGCGGTAGGGAAAGTGTACGTAAACTGCATAATCTGGTCAAAATGAGCCGCGGAATGAACCAGCGACGAGCAAGAAACATACCCCAGCGGCGCCGATAAGCCCGTTGATAGTCTGCACCTGTGGGATGGCAGATCCGAGAACAAAGGCTAGAATTGTCTTCGGTTAAAACGGGAACATAATTTCTGAGCGTAAAGCGCGAACCCAGCGCCCAGTAGAGACAAACAAGACCTGCAGCCCGTCAGTCAGAGAGTCTGGCAACTCGAACAGGGCATACCGGACCAGATCCAGCGACCTTTCGGCGACATGAGCATTGGTCCATGGAACCAATCCTCGACGATGTTGTGGTAAACAACCTCTAATTATCTTATCAAGCGAAGCACAAGCAGAGCAGCGCCGCGTACTTATGCCGATATTGCCGTACAGGCCGGCAGCAATTATTCCGCTGATGAGGGAAAGCACGTTTCCTGTGCGTCGGTAAGCTCTAAATCGTCGAACTGTCCATAGACTTGCCGACAGTTTGGAACGCGTATTTACTGACCCCTTGGTACGCGAGGGGTAGAACAAATTGGGCTTGTTGAGACTAGCAAAATTTCAGTAAGAAATACCATTAACAGTGGTGAAAGCCCGACGTAGACAAAGGCGCCGAATATTAGATATGCGGAGAAAATGAGCGTCTGGGCGAGGATCTAGGACCGTCAAGTCGAGCCGAAGGAGGCCAATATCCCTTACCATTCCCTTCCAGAAATCCATCGGCCGACGCATCTCGGTCATTATTTCAGGAAATATCATCGCACCGCCGTAGGCGTAGACCATATTCATGATCCCATTGACCTGGTTGAATAGCGGGATTTTTGCAAATAGCTGCGTCTGGATGGGCGCCTTCTCAACGCCAAGCGACGATAGAGCAGCATCATAATTCGGCTCGCTATGTGCGATGAACCCCATAGCAGTGAAGACAACTGGTAAGAGTTGAGCGATTTCGTTGCTGGAGAACAAAGGATTACCAATCAAGTTGAGCCTGATCAGTGAATCAGAACGGTGAGAAGCGAGCGTTCATGAAAGAACCTACCAAACAGCAGAGTTGGCCAGCCATCCGTAGCTTTTGAGCGTACGTATCTGCCCAATGATGCTTCCCAAGACAGCCCAAATTATTATCGCCGCGGCAAAACAGATGTGATGTTTTGCAATCTGAACCAATGCCTGCGCATTTGCCAGGCAGATGATACCGACGACCACAACCAGCTGTACGCTCTGAAGAACGTTCGACACGCGGCGGGCAGCCACCCCGAATATAACTTCCATCATATCGGCGTAGGAGCGGATTGGCTGCTTCCGTGAGTCAGCGGCTCAGTAGGGAAATTAAACACGCACATATTTGAGAGAGTCGAGTCGAATAAAGAGACGCCAGAGGAGAAGACCGGTGTAGAGAGCAATAATTCCCATGAAAAAGTAGAGGAGAACGCCTTTATGCATATGAACAAAATGCGGAACGTCCGAGAAAAAAGCGCATACCGGGTACCCAACCGACCTTGCCGGTTTCAGCGAGGGAACCATGAGCGTCAACTGCGCACTGACCTGAGAGATTGCAAAAGGGGCATTAAAAGGCCCGAGAATATCCGTCGTAATGAGGAAAAATGCGCTCGACCATGACGCCAGTCGCAGTGCACGCGATGCAGTCTCGCGCTCCGTTAGAGGGACTTGTCGAATTTTTGCGATTGTAGGTGTAACATCCACATTGACATTTGGGCCCTTGTGTGCCGACAAATCGTGAAGGATCCTGTTGAACCCTTTGTGTGGCTGATCATCCTCTTCCAGTCGCTGGATTGCCGCATAGTAAAGGTAGGCTTCAAAGGGAGGAGGCGAACCGTCATCGGCGACGACAGAGTGCACCGATGGTTGCAGGCTAGCATTTTCGTCCGAGACGCGCTTCTCGTCGAGCTTGTCGGTCATGGTGAAAGAGCAGGGGAAGCTGGGCTGGCACAGTCTGTGGCATATGTCGCGCCTTAAGAAGCAAGGTACGTAGTCCCAAAGTATTTTTGATCTTGTGAACCATCGCCTCTCTTTAGCAGGGAAGGGTCGGAGAGCCGCGAGGAAAAAGGAAGCCAAGAATGCGGCACAAACCGGCAACTTGTTTTCGGTTCTCACCGACCCGAAACGTGGAATCGAACGAAATAAATGCCAGCAAATGTCCAACCCACAAAGGCCCATCTTTGTCTATGAAAAATGCCCAATCAATCGTCGCACAATTTGAGCGTCTAAACGTGGACTTTGTGAGCGTAGGATGGAATGCCCAGAATAAAATCTCACCACCTCAACCAAACCTACACGCGGGGTGTCCGCGACGCGAAGTCTATTCCCTCGTTTATCGTAGAGAAGCAGCGTTGGCGCCCGATTAGCGTCGAGAGCTGCGCAACTTCGTGAGTAGGAGTCAAACGATCCAGATGTATACCTTGCAACTCTCTTGTGGCCGGATCGAAAGACCAGGCGAGAGGTTCCTGCGGAGCTGTTGTCGTGAGCACATGACTATTATGGTGTTGACTGGATGTGTGTACTGTTTTTGCAGGAAACGCTCAACGCCCTGTTCCTCTTTTATTGATATCGTCGGAACAACCTCCACAGGCATGCACTTACCCATCTCTGCCGGTAGTCCGAATAAAACACGTGTCTGGCTTCGTAGAGTGGGTAGAGCGCGAAACCAACAGTCCCGCATATTCCCCGTCCCGAACGAGCCTGACGCGAATATCGCGGTGCGCCGAGAAGCGGTTTAGGCCAATCCTATCACGCCGCTCAAGTAACCGCGAGTTGAAGAACGGAAGGACGCACGCATGCGAGTCGGAGATGTGTCCAAGAACGCGGCCGTCTTTAGAACGGACCTCGATGCGACTAAGCACCTGGCTGCCGATAGCTCGTTCGGATAGATACTGGGCTCGAACTAACGAGGCAACGCACCTGGGAGGAGTATGATGTCCCGGGGGAGAGCTAACAGTGGCAGACGCTGGTCCTGGATGCTTAGCGCGACTTGCTCTTTGACAAACGCTGCAAACATACGTCGTCCTTGATTTCTACGCGTTAGAGCCGATGGTCGCAACGGAGGTAAACCCCGCTTCATCCGTTCCGCGTTGGTTTCTTTCGCCAAACAGCTATTCAGCTCGACAAACACAAAGATAAGCCCAAGCAGGGCGACCGATTTCCAGAGCATCGTTCAGAGTCTGGCAAATCGTTAGAATGCTCGGGATTCGGGGCAACGCTGGACTTGCCGCACTGGTGCGGGCTTGTGTTGGTGGGCTTGAAAGAAAGTCTCGACACGAGGAAACTCTCCTGCTTTGTGAATGACCGACATGAGGTTGCATCGAGGCTGTAGAGATAGGCCAGTTAACGCCGTGCCTGGTTCTGCCGAAGTCGCAACAAAGACATCGATGTGCCAGGAATCGATGGCCGTACATCATGGTCGCCGAGAACAAGTTCCTAGGCGTGACCAAAGCTAGCATGTTGTATTTTGGCTGCACACAGGTTAGACTAAGCGAGCAGACGAGACGAAAGGATGCGGATAGTGCGATGGTGTAAATGTACAAGGTAGAGTGTAGTTGCGATAGAGCGTTTGCAAGACGAGGTATGTAGGGTTCGAGTCTGGTGATACACACAGAGGATAAAGGAAGGGAGGGACTAAGTATATGCAAGCAGAAGAATTGGGGTGGCGGTGTTTAAATTATTGTACGGTGCAGTTGCTCGAACGCGACTCCGAGCGTTTCTTGTGATGTTTACCTTCTGCGAGCGTAGCTTCAGGAACGCCATCCACGTCGACTTCAGATGTTCCAGACTTGGAGTTGAGCCGGGAACGCTTGCGCTGCATCTCTACGCTCCGGACCTCGTCTATCGACTTGGCGTTACTCCGGCTGACCGCGCTCTCCCCACTGCGCACGCTTGCTGAGTTGGCGGTCGTGCTTGTGCTCTTGACCGACTGTGGTCGCTCCCTGTGGTCCTTGCGCAGCTTCTTGGGCGGCACGTCCTTGGCTGGAACCTGCGGCACTGAGCCGGACGAAGACGCGTGATCCGGCTCTGGCGACAAATTGGAACGAGAGCGCTTGAAGGCGGCCATGAACTTGAACGCAGTTGGCGGGGAAGCGGGATTGTTGAGACCGAGGTTCGGCGGAGCAACTCCATCGATACTCGTTCGAGGAGTAGCATGTTGCACGTAAGCGACCTCCGACGCCGGACTCATGGGATGTGGTTCCGCCACAACATCCAGCGGGTTCGAGTAGACGCTACGCGGGTTGTCCTTCTCTGCGTATTGCGCGTAGAGCAACAACTGCGCGCGAAGGTCGCAAGTAGGCGGAGCGTTGACTGCGCATTTGGAGTGAGCAATCAAGCTGCATTGCTCGCACAAGACAGCGCTCTTCTTGACATTGAGCAAGCAAACACGACAGACCATGTCTGGCGGCAAATCAGCAAGATGCAATGGTTCCGACGCGCCGACATACGTTTACTAAAAGTAGTTTTGACAAATGAGTGGTCGCGGGGAGAAATGTCGGTGTCGATAGGACGGGATGAGAAGGAGATGCGCCGACCGGGAGGCGAGCTACTAATCTGCTCCTCGCTATCGTGCGGAGAGTCGGGCAAGTCGATTTGGGATAAGAACCGAACAGCGTCGGACTTTTGGAAGTCGGCGCTGACGCGACGGAGGAAAGGAATACTATCCTGCGGACGTAACTCCTGCGGCAAGGGTCAGCAATAGGAAATATGCAGAAAATCGCGCATACCTTGTGATGCGCGACCCAATTCTTCTTCAACCACTCGTGCTCGCAAAGCAGCTCCGCGCTGGGACGTTTCGTCGGGTCCTTGTTGAAACATTTCCGTAAGAAATCTTCCAACTCCGGAGAGCAACCTTCCGGGAGCGGCGGCATTTCGTCTTCCACAATACGGAACATGACTACGGGAGCTCATTAGAACATATTAGAATGGACCACCGGATGAACGTACCGGACATGCTGTTGGCAATTTCAGCATATGGCGGGCGTCCAGTCAACAACTCGACGACCGTGCAAGCCAAAGACCACACATCCGACTTCGGCGACGCGCCCTTTAGCTCGATGACCTCTGGCGCCATCCAGTTCGGCGTCCCCGCAACATCCTTAATCTCCCTCTCCATTGCTCGGAGATTGAGAGATACACCAAAGTCCGACAACTTGACGTTGCCATTCTTGGTCGTAAGGATGTTTGCGGCCTTGAGATCGCAATGGACGACGTCGCTCGAATGGAGATAATGCAATCCCTCTAGAATCTTGACAACGTAGCTCGCGACCAGACGCTCGTTGAGCTTCCCAAAGGCCCGGAGTGTTTGGCCAAGGGACCCATTCTCGGCATACCTGGAGCGAGGGAGTTAGATGGGCGGCCAAGGCATATAAGAAGAGGAAGGGGACGCACTCTAACACAATGCTTAACGTATCCTCGTCTCGCGCCATGCCCTCGTATTTGACGATACTGGGATGAGAAAGGCGCTTGACTAGGTCGACCTCGCGCATGAGTTGAGTGACCTCCTCCTCCTTGAGACCCTCCAGCCGAATTCGCTTCACAGCGACCATTTGACCAGTGTTCAGGTTGAGCGCACGATACACGGACCCAAACTGACCCCGGCCAATGCAGTTCCCGAGTTGCTGAACCAAACGAGTAAGCCCTTTCGAAACAACATAAAAACATGAACGAAGAGCTCACAAAATGCGTAGGCGGCTTCCCCTCCTCTCGAATAATGAGCGCCTTCCTCACGAGACTCCCATCCAACGAGTCGCGCAGCATCAAATCGCTCGCGCTCGTGTTGCCCGATGCGCCTCCAAGGTTCATCATGCTTTCGAAACGGGATCGTGATGGCTTGGCCCCTAGCTCATCGTACGAGCTTGGGCGCGGACGGCGACGACTGGTCCCCTCAACGTCACTTTGGAAGCGTCCTCGGGGCGGACGTGGTTTGTCGCCTGCCAGGGGGGTTGTCGCGCGATCTGGCGGAGAAGATCCGGCTGGGGAATGCTCGCCTGAGGTCGTCCTAGGGAAGGGGACAAGGATGTCGCTCCCTTCGCGAGAGCTGCTCCGCGGAGCGAGGCCGTTGCGTTGACCCGGCTTGGTCGAGTGACGGCGCATCATAACCCTGCTGCCCGGTGACATGCCGTCTAAGCCGGGACCAGGGCTTGAGTCCCGCCGGTCCTTGGGGAGGAGTACCGGCGTATCGATGCTGTGGCGCGCCCGATGCGACGGCCGTCGGGGGAATTGCGGAAGCGATTCAACGCTCTCGTTGCGTTTAGTGGCACCAACGACTGCGAGTTTGCGCGGGCCGGAGATACCGGAGGAGGTCGTTGAAGGCGACGCTGAGCGGAACTCCGAGGCGGTAGGCGATTTTGGTGGTTGGACGTCCATGAAGTCTTCGGGCCACTTGCCCTTCCCGAGACGAATGGCAGGCTTGCCACTTTCGAGGCGCTGGACCTCGGGCGGCGGAGTCTGCTGTTGTTGCTCCCACTTGCGTCCCCAACCCCTAGAAGCCGTCCCTGCCTCGTCCATCTCTTCCACCCGCGACAGATCGACGAAACTCTCGCTCATCTTGAGCTCCCTCCCGTACATCTTCGGCTCGGCGCGTTTTCGTGCGATTTCTTCGGCAATAGAGCTCCCCTCAGTGCGAGTGACGCTCGGGAACTCGGAGGTCGCGTCGGTGGTGACGGTACGTATTGTGCCGAACTTGTTGAAGCTGTTCCGCGTAATGTCGAGCAAGCTCGACATCATGGTGGTGGTGGTGGTTTCTGTCATGCCACTCGAGGTCGATGCAACAGACTGTCTCGGACCTGGATCAACAGGGGAAGGTGCGCTTTGGGAGATGCCGCTGACAGGCAATCGGAGTTGATTTGGTGCGTTCAACGGACGCAAGGAAGGGGCATCCTCGACTTTGGTCGTAGGAGGAGAAGGACGAAGTGGGGAGCGTGGAGGGGGTGACAAAAGCGGAGTTTCTTTATCTGAAATCGGACCACGATCAATGGTAACGGGTGCCCGATCGCGTTGGATATTCTCCTCATGCATCGTTGACGTAGTAGGCGTCGGACCACTGCTGGAGGCGCCTGCACTTTCAGGACTATCCGAGCGTACGCTTGGCAGGTCGGCCGGAGGACTCCAACGCTTGCGTCCAAGTGGTGTAGGCGAAGGCGAATGTGCGTGCAGGGCCAAATTTGGGGTCGAGGCAGCGGCAGAACGGGTGTTGCCGTACGGACTTGTGGGAGATGGCACCGCGTTGACCTTGCCCTGGCCAGAGAGCCGCTTGGAACGTTCAACGATAGGAGCGTCGACGTACTGAACCAACGCAATGATGGTCCGAGCTACGCGCGCGAGCGACTCGCTCGTCGCCTCGATGAGATCATCCCGTTGAAACAAATCCTCGCTGGGTAGTCCGTATGACGAGCAGGCCGCGAGGAACTTGGTGATGTTTGAGGTGCGAACAAAACCGTCGTCGCGCATGTCTGGCCTAACGATCGAACTCGAACGGAGCTTGTTCATCAATCTAGAAAAAAAACCTACGTCAGCCACAAAGCCGGAAGCAGTCCAGGGAATCTCAAACGCACTGGCATAAAACAAACCCATCGCGCAGCGCCTCCGTGAATAAACGCCGCTCCCGTTCCTCTCCTCCGACGCTAATCCCAGATGGTTGCCCAAGTGTGAGATTGCTGGAACTGCCGCCAACTCCGCTCTTGCCCCAGATACGCTCAAGCCGTGCAAGAGCACGCATGCGTACCTCGACTTCCTCCCAATCCTTCTGACCCGCCTCTGTCCGCGCCATATGTGCGGGAGGCTTAACAATCTCTTTACAGAGCATTGACGTAGCGGTCCGAATCAGGTCACGATGCTCCGGATTAGTCGCACCGGAGAGCGATGTTGTCGACACATTGAGTTGCCGAGTCGAGTATCCGGACCTCTGTTGCGACGGCGTCCGGTCCCGAGGTCGAACGGGAGAAGGCGACTCTTCACGGAAAGAAGGTCGTCGGGGCGAGTCTATCGAAACGCGTCGAGGCGCATCAATAGAGATGCGCCGAGATGAGTCGATTGACGGTCTTCGTGCACCAGTTGGTGACGGAGGAACTGGTGACGAAGATAGAGGGAGGTGGGAAGTCGAGGCGGATGATAGACCTCTGAGCGGGGTAACTACTCGGCGACTTGGTGAACGCGGTCGGATCGGGCTGGGTCCGCGTTGTACGGGCGAGGACGACAGGGGCGGTGTTTGCAACAGTGGGTTGACACTGGCTGAGGACGAGGAACGTGCCATATGTCCGCGCGAGCCGGACACGGGTGTTGGTGTTGGTGGTGGACTGGGTGATGGGTCGCGTCCATTCCGTCTTGGCGTATGCGGTGAGCTAGCCACCCTCATGGGCACCGCAACCGTTGGAAGAGCGTTGAGAGGGTTGGATTTAGTAGCGCGATGCCGAGAGACGCGTTCTCTGGCCGGAGTTGGTGGGAGATCCGTAAGGTTTCGCTGCAGCGGATGCATTGTTGGCCTTCGCGGTCGTGTAGGGGATACGAGCGCGTCGCTTGTCGAAGAAGATGAGGCCGGTATGGCCGACTGGGACTTTGGTGACGGCAACGCTTGGGAGTACAGGTGTAATGCAGGTGATGACATTGAGCCTTGTCGGAGGGTAGGAGGTAAGAAAGGAACAAAGTCGTCATCGTCGTCGTCTCCCGGAGCAGGAGTGGGCGGTATGGGCGTCGCCGAGGGAGTCACAGAGCTCCTGCCGCTCCTTCGGAAGCCCCAGAGCGGTTTTGGCCTGTCTTTGTCCTTGGTGATATCGTCGACGACAGCACGCTCCTTGCCCTTGCTAACTCCGGGCGAGATTGTTGTGTAGTCAGCAACGACGGGCTGCGCTGTTTTCTTGGAACGCGTCGCGGTTCGCAGGCTCTGCTCCAACGACGAACGGATGCGATGGAACGTCTTTGGTGCTGGCTCGGGCGCGCCGGCAGCGGCGGTGACGGATATTGTGGCGGCGGGCTGTAAACGAGAGGAGGATGCGCCTGGAGTCGGTTGGTTTTTGGGGGGATGACGATGTGAGGGCATGTGGAAATGACTGGACGTAGACGTTGGGACGTTTACAGATGCGAGGATGGAAGTTGCCATATGGTGGGTGAACGCGACGAGGCTAAGATGTGGGCGGGCGGGGCGCTGAGCTAGACAAGAGAGCCGATGGGTTAGACTAGAATTTGAGGCGTTAATTGGAAGAAGAAGGGACTAACCAAGCCTCGGCGGTTAGTGGGACCAGAGGATTCCGGAAAGGGACCTGTGCTGCTGTGGAGTGGAAGACTGGCGGAGAGCTCGGCCGAGTCGCAGCAGGAATCCCCGGATGGACACGACGGGCAGGGTCAGGTGAACGGCGGGTGCGACGGAGAGGAGTGGTTGCTCGACGCGGCGGACGGCGAGCAGACCTCTCTAGACACCCGAGGGAAGGGTGAAGCAAGGCGCGCGTCGTGACTGGGAGTTTACAGCTGCCGCAACATCAGGCGGCGACCAATTGATACACACTACGTAGGGCTTGACGCTTTCGGAAGGATCTCAGTTCTGGACGAATACAAGTCGAATTCAAGCAAGAATAATTCACAGACGGGCCATCTCCAGGTGCCCAAACGTGCTCGGGAGTCGATTTCCTTGTGGGGTTTTTCGATATGAGAGAAGCCCCTCGGAAGCCGCCTTCATCAGCCACGCAGGTGGTCCAAGGCCACCCAATGACCACCCAGGAAGCAGTTTTGTTTTATTCAATATTCCAGGCGACGCCAGGCGACGCCCGGGCGCATCATCTACCCACGAATCCCTTCTCTGTCTTGACGCTGATGAGTCGCGCGCGCACCAAGCACCCAAAACCCAAACGCGACCATGGCCCTGTCGTAAAGGCTGCCGACGTCTATTGTCTATGCAACGGTGCCGACGATGGCTCGCCAATGGTTAGCTGCAGCGAGTGCGATGGATGGTCCGTATCTCGACTTTTTCCCGCCTCATCCAAACACTAATCTCGCACTCCAGGTACCACTTCACCTGTGTCGACCTCTCGGAAGAGGCTGCAAGCGATATAAGTGAGTCTTACCGCCCTTTTACCTCTTTTTTTCCTTGCTGATCTTTCATCGCCAGATGTCTACATCTGCCCCCCATGCACCGCGAAAACTGGCCAAAGAACCGTCAGTGAGTGTGCCTTCTCCCACTCTCCGGTAGAGCAGTCGTGTACCATGGGTTTTACTTGTATCGCGGCACACCGAGTCGAAATACCCTGCGTGATCCTTGAGCTCTGCGTGTCGCATATCTGCCTGTGCTGCTCTCAACTCCCACCATCATGCTAACAAATCTCCGTGTTCAGTGCTCTGGGAGGGCCCCGAAGCTCTCGAGGACGTGTCATCTGCACCCGCCCGCGCCAGCAAACCAAAACCGCCACCGAAAGACGATCCTGCACCTGCTTCAGAATCCGACCCAGACACCGATGAGGACGAGTATGTAGTGAAGGTGCGTCTCTATATTCTCCTTTCTCTCCTTCGGCTCACACCCGCTAGCACCGTCGAGCCCGCCGCGTATCCGTCTCCTCCGACTCTGACTCTGACGTCAAGCCCAAGAAGCAAGCTCCTCTCAAGCGCAAGGCCCCCAAGTCAAGTCAACCGCCCGCAAAACGCAAGAAAAACCAAGATTCCGGCGCACGGGACGATCCCGCACGTAGCTTCTGCTTGGGCAAGCTCGAGACCGTGTTCCGCGACATTTTCGTCCGCTACCCGCATGTAAATTCTGAGGAGAAGAAGCCTGGGGAGCTGAGTGCGGCGGAAAATGCACAGCTGGAGGAGGATGCGAAGCAGTTTGCGGCCGACCTTGAGCAGTGTGTATATGACGAGTATTCCGAGCCGGATAAGGCGGGGCGATTGTCGGCGGCAGCCAAGTACAAGTGCGTCGCCTTGCTTTCCATTCCACCCATTTCTAATCACTTGCTTTAGGGACCGCTACCGCATGCTGCAGTTTAATCTTAGCAAAGTTGACCGTACCGTCCTGCACAGGCGGATTGCATCGGGAGGAATCACGCCCAGAGAGATATCGCTCATGTCGTCGACGGACTTAGCCAACGAGCAAATGCAGCAGTCGATGAAACTGGCAGAGCAGGAGGCGTTCGAGCATTCCATCCTTGAAAAGACGACGGCCATTCCCCGTGCCAAATTGACACACAAGGGTTTCGAGGATATAGAGGATCTCGATAATGTGTCGAATGCAGCGCGTGAGCTGGAGTTGGACCGAGACCGCCAGCGTGCAGAGGAGGAGAAGAGGGAGCGCGAACGGGCTGCACGATTGCGTGTCCGTACCTTGTCGATGTCGGTGCAGCCAGAATCGCCTGCAACGCCCGTATCGGCAGCTTGGGATGCTCCGCCTCCAAATTCGCTACTCCGTGGGTCCGTGATGTCTGCAATCGAGTCTGTGGACCCGTCGTTTGTCTCTGAGCTCGGCGGAGAGCCAGAGATGAACCTTGCGGACTTGATCAACATTGACGATGAGACGCCACCGCCCGTCGGTCCCTCCTCTCCCAAACCAGCCGTTTCGGACAGTATCGCGTCCCCTACCGCACTTACCACGCCACTCTCCCCGACCGCCACCACCGGCATCTCCCCGTTCACTACCCTCAAACCTGAACACCGCGCGTCCTTCGATCTCAGCTCACTGTGGACTGCGCCAAAGAAGGCAGACTCTCCTCCGGTCCCAGAAGGGGTATCGGCCTCTGCGGGGACGCCTCCATTGCCTGAGGCGGACAAGAAAGGCGACGCAGAAGCGATGGATATCGACGACGAGACGGACGATCGCGACTTTGACATGTTCTTGGAAGAGAAGGAGCCCGCGGCGCCACTGAAGGAGACGGTCCGACCATCGTTCGACGCTTTGCCACAAGTCTGGTCTGGAAAGGCCAGTCCTTCTTTGTTGTTTTCATATTCTGATGTTAACAACTTCTGCAGATTAACATGCCACTTGATTCGACCATCCCTCAGGAAACTCCAGTAAATGCGCGGCAAGTCGGTGGACGCCAACTTGACGCGACCTCCGTGTTGTGGAAGACGCTCTTCCCCTCCGACCTACTCCGCATTGACGGACGCGTTCCTGTGGACAAGTCAAGCCAGTTCTTGCTCCAGACACGCATGAACTCCGCAAAGGAACTTATTGCTGTTGCATTTACGCCCGAGTCGCCCGCCGCGGGTGGAGGATTCCAGCAGTTGATGGATTTCTTGATTGCCAAAGTGTACGTGCTGCTTCTTTCATTTCTACTTCATCTCCGTTTAATGCGTGTTTTATTAGACGTCATGGCCTCGTATTCCCTTGGGGCAGCCGACCGAAGGAACACCATCCGGGCAAGGAGCTGTACATCATACCCCTTCTTGCGACCGAAAGCCTACCCGATTACATGGAGTTGTTCGATAATCTGCACCTGCCCAAGATACGGAGCGAGAATCTGCTCGTGGGCGTGTGGGTTTTGAATAAGGGCAAGCTTGCTCCGCCTCCAACACCGATCGTGGCCCCTTCTCCCCCCACAACCTCACTATCACCGCCCACGATGACGACGACAGTACCACCGCCCCCCGCAGCGCCGACAACATTCGAACCGTCTGCTCTTGCAGCGGAAGTCGCGCAGCTTACGCCGGAGCAAGTTCGGCTAATGCTGCAAAGCCTGACTGGTGCGATTCCCGGCGTTGGTGTTGGCCTTCCCGGTCAGCCGCCGCCAGTGCAGCGCGCGATGCTTCCTCCACAAATGCCGCCGCAAGCAATGCCTCCGCCGTCATGGCCGCCGTACGCGCCGCCGCCGCCGCAATACGGCCATCCGCATTATCAACAACCGCCACTTCCGCAACCGCAGCATGGACCTGGACATATGTCGCCGTATGGTGCGCCGCCGCCCCCTCAACCGGAACCGCAGTACCAGCGCGCTTCATATGATCGCGAGCCGGGGTACGACCGCGGCAGCGGCGGAGGTAACTGGAATGGCCACAATAATAGTAACAACAATAACAACCGGAACCGCGGACGGGGACGTGGCGGAGGTGGCGGCGGAGGTGCACAAGTCCCATCTGGCCCAGTAGACTCTGGTTGGCCGAGGAGGCAAGGGCAAGGACCGGGGCGGTGGCCCTGAGCGCATCTTGGATGTTTAAGTCAGCAGAATGTACCAACTTATTTGTATTTTTATGAGTTCTTTGCTTGCTAGGCCTTATATGCGATTTCTTTTTTGTGGAACCGTCGCATGATGTATGAACAAAGACCTCTCGGAGCAGTTTCGACAAAATCGAAGACAGCCGGTAATGTTTCCCAAACAAGTACAAGTGTTATCGCAGGGCGGCGAAGACGACTGCGACTCTGAATTGTGCTTTCAGGTAGGTAATAGAGCTCATTCGACGTCGCCCGGCGTCACGGCGTCTGGTTGTACCTCAACAACCTGCCCGTTATCGAGAATCACTCTGAATCTCACTACAGATGTGGTCGGTGCGGGTTCGAGAGACTGGACTCGTGTACGCACAGAGTTCGTAAGGCATCCCCTTGGCCTTGCGTATGCTCGTAAAGTAGACGGTGCCCGAACCTACGGGAAATTATTAGACGGGAATCAAGCGCAGTGTGCTTGCGAACCAAGGGAGCCCTTTATGCGAAAGCTCACGTCGACATTCCCTTGCAGCTGGTTGATCTAGGCGACGGCGTTTGGACAAACAAACGCGGAATTTTGTCAAGCACCCACCGATCCATGGATGACCGGATATCCGTTCAGCCACCATTCTGGTTGCGGCCGGAGTGCAAGTCCCAGCGATTCGCGGAGGGCGTTGTCGGCCTTGAGGGTGCGCACGATTTGTTTGACGACAGAAGACGTGCATTTTGTCTCGTTCGTTACATAGCCTAGGAACGCGGCCCATCCTGCTACAACCACGACGGTGACGCCGAGAACCGTCGGCCATCGTCGCTAGGTGCGGCTGTGGGTGCGCACCAAAGCGAAACGCGTGAAACGTACCTCGATGCGAGGAAGGTCGGGACCGGACTTGAAGTTTGAGTAGAGGGCAGATTTACTGTGCTGGGCTTGCTCTGTTATACATCGTCGTTGTGGTGCTCGTCGTTGGTGAGCAAGGAGAGGCCTGGATGGCCGCAGCAAACGAAGCATGTGTGACCCGCAGTTACTCTGCTCTCCCCATTATGGAGGCACTTCTCTTCAACGTACGCCGCAACCAGAGCCCATTCTCTGTCTAACACCAACGTCGTACAGGTCGACGGCGGGTTCCTAGAAGCCATAGTTCGCGGATACAAGGCCGGCATCCTCAGCCAGAGCCAGTACAGCAACCTCTGTCAATGCGAGACTCTAGAGGGTCAGCCTGCCTCTCTCTCCGCGTCCACCCCGCTCACTGGCCGCAGATTTCCGTACACAACTGTCCGCAACCGACTACGGCAGCTTCCTCGCGAACGAGCCCCTGCCCATATCTACCGCCACCATTGCGGACAAGGCCACGCAGATACTCGTCAACCAATTCAACTACATCCGCACCAATGCCACCGAGCCCCTCAGCAAGTTCCTCGACTACATAACGTACGCCCCCGTCGTCGGTCCACGACTAAGTGCGCTGACTGCGCCGTTATAGCTACGCATACATGATCGACAATGTTGTGCTGTTGATTACGGGGACGCTGCATGAGCGGGATACACATGAATTGCTCGAGCGTTGTCATCCTCTGGGCGTATTTGACACCATGCCTGCCTTGTGCGTCGCGACAAACGTCGAGGAATTGTATCAGAGTGTGCTGGTCGAGACCCCACTCGGTGCGCAGCAATCTGCTTCCCTCTCGGCCAACTGACGCGTCCCACAGCTCCCTACTTCCGCGACTGTCTCTCCGCCTCTGATCTCGACGACCTCAACATTGAAATCATCCGCAACACCGTCTACAAGGCTTACCTCGAAGACTTTTACCACTTCTGCTCCTCCCTCGGCTCCCCTACCGCGGAAGTAATGCACAAAATCCTCGACTTTGAAGCCGACCGGCGGACAGTCAACATTACGATCAACTCGTTCAACACCGAGCTCACCAAGGACCAGCGCGCCAACCTCTTCCCCGCCATAGGCCGCCTGTTCCCCGAGGGCAACAACCAGCTGGCAAAGGCGGACGATATTGAGCAGGTGCGGCAAGTCTCTGAGAACGTGTCCGAATACCGTTCGTTCTTCTCCGACTCGGTGTCGAGCGGAACCGACGAAGCAGCCGACTCTTCTGTTGCGTCGCAGCTCGAGGAGCGCTTCTTCACGACAGAGGTGCACTTGAATAAACAGGCGTTCTTGCAACAGTTCCAGTATGGCGTGTTCTACAGCTACATGAAGTTGAAGGAGCAAGAGATTCGCAACCTAACATGGATTGCGGAGTGCATTGCGCAGGATGCGCGGTACGTTGTTCTTCTCGTGCTGTTGCGTTCTCTGAATTGCTTTAGGGAGCGGATGCAAGACTTTATACCCATCTTCTAAATACACAGGAATTGGACCTTTTCCCTACTACAAGCACAAGCGTAATCGACTGTTCGTTGTCGTGTGCGGTCCGCGAAAACATGATACAAAGCGTGAATGCAGAGCGAATATGCGATGCTAGAATCCTCCGAATGCAAGTCCGTGGAAAACTGTTACAGGCCGGCCTGCGCCGTGGCCCATTTTGATGACCCTTTTCGTGTCCGTCTGCGGCGACGAACGCAACAGATGAGCGCGAGCAGGATGATAGCGAGCGCTGCGAGACCCCCAACCGCGGCGCCAACAATTACTCGCGTATTGTGCGATTTGGTGGAGGCGTTGTGCGTTTGAGCAGGAATTGCCGCGGCGCCTCCGGCAAGTGGCGAAACGGTATCAACATGCTCGGTGCTGTTGAACACGACAAAGTCGATCCCGAACGAATGCGTCGGCACGATGTGGGTGGCGTTGAAGGTGAGGATGTGCTTTCCCGCGGGTACGTCGAGACGGCAGAATTGAACCATGGGTTGGACCTGGATGGATCCGCGCGGGAGTTGCACGAACGACGCGTTGGCGGCAGGGACGCCGTCGACGATGCAGGAAGCAGTAGAGTTGCCAGCGGCGGTGTTGGTGTCGGGGACAATTCCGTATACGGCTACGCTGTCCCCTGGACGCGCGGCGCGGGGTTAGAAGCGAGGTTGTGCCAGAGGGAGACATAGACTTACCCTCAAAGTCCAAGCTGAAGGAATCGCCGGTAGTGTTAGTCCAGTGCGTCGTGTTGCGGTGTATGTTGAGCGGACGGCTGAGCAGCGTGCTTTGCCGACGCGGAATAGTGTCCCACTTGCCCGAGAAATTTGCCATTTGAGAGTCGTCGACAATTATACTTTCTCCAAAGAGCTGAGTCGAGCGGCCGGCGGTAATGGTGAGGTAGTCGAAGGCGGGGAATAGCGAGAGGTTTCCCGAGGAGTAAGTTATCGTATGCGGCCCGTCCGCCAGGACTGGGCTCTCGTAGTACCCATAGCCGTGCTGGCCGACGAAGGATCCATTGTCGATGCGAACGGCGAATTTATCGTTTATTTGCGAGTCGGTGGCGAATATCCGCAGCTGTGTGCCTTCAAAGCCATTAGAGACATCTAACTGCAAGGAATGGGATAGAACCATTGAATTTTACGGTGAACCAGCCGTATTGAAGACCACAGGACAAAGACTGCGGGGCTGTCCAGGTTTTGCGAAAGTAAGAGCCTTGGACGGTTTCAGTTGTGACCGGGCAGTGGTAGACGATGCGAGTGTCGCGGTCGTCGATTGCGATTGTGGTCTCAGTGGCCATGGTCGCAGGGAAGGAGGTGCCGAATTCCAAGTGACGTCGCCCATATCATGCGCTGTGGGACACAGTGGGAGGCATCACACCTTTCCAAGGCGAAATACCAAGCGTCTTGCCGAGGCAGATGTCCTCGACGTTGTCGACGGCGGGGGGAGGGACGGAGGGGCCATGGTGATCGTTTCTGGCAAGCAAGAACCCTTTTGGGTTTATCTGTCGGTGACAACTGCCCGCACCCTGGACTCGGCCAATTGACAATTCACCGGATTGGCCCCAAAGCAAAAATCAGCATTCGTGTATCGCTAAGACCCTTGATACCAGAGAGACGTAGACAAAGAACCAAAGAAATTACTCAAGGAAAAGCTGAACCTCGCACAGTCTTGATCCAAGACGACGCAGCTTCCGGATACTCCCAGGACATTACGCCCTTTTATCCAAGTCAGGGTCATCGGAATTGACAAGCTAGAAACGTACCGCGTCTACCAAGAGTTATCAGCAATAGTGAAGAGTTATGGGGTCAAGACTTACTCCATCCGCGAGCTTTAGCCTGCGAGACGCAGCTTGCAAGCGTCGAGGTGCTCATAATGCCGTTGTTCGCAGCCTAATATGTCCCATTAACGATAGACTCGTAAGCAAGGCAAGAAGCTTGTTTACCCCAGCACCAGATGGCTTGCCGATGACAAGCTTCGACAAAGGGACGCCACTAGCAGCGATCTGGAAGAGGGCGGTGTTAGGCCAGGTCGAGGAGGAGGTGTTTAGGAGATTGGCGCAGGTCGTGTACTCGTTGGCTCCCTCTGAAAAAAGATGAGTGTGAACATTAGACGTCAAATGAAACTGTACGGTTGTAGAACTGCAAAGACCTTAGCTCTTTCATCTCGCGCGTAGAACACGTACCTGGACATTATACCAATCGATGAGAGAGCCAACGGCCTGGTGAACGCGGAGGTAGCCTCCGCCGCCCCACCGATTGGGAGCGAACCACGGCGCGACAGCTGTCCAGTGATCTCAATATTATTCATGCGCCCACAAAGAATGATTCGACGAACGCGCGTGAGTGATGATATACGTGCCCTGCGGGAGAATCTTGCGGAGCTGGGTCGTGAACGTGATGAGCCACTGCTCTGCGGAACCATTGCCCGCATCGAAAGCGTTAAAGTCCTACACAGGATCAACAGGAAGTTCATCGATAGTACTCAACCCGCCTCATAGTCGACGTCAATCCCGTCAAGTCCCCACTGGATAACCCAGTTGGCCATGGTAGTGGCCTATTGGACGTTATTTCGGCAAATTGCTGATGCAGCGACCGACCAGAGTAGTTGGGTTGAGACCCGACGAGGTCGGGACGTCGGTGGACCCGAACGCAGAGACCATCAGCTTGATACCAGCAGCGTTATACTGCGACTTGATGCTTGCACGTTGCGCCGCCGTCAGAGAGGTCCATTCGAATGCCTAACAAAGGTGTCACAACAAAGGATACCATGCAGTGAGCGGATTACCTTATCCCACGCTCCCGCGACCAAGAGGAACGAGAGAACGCTAACGGAATATTAGTCTACGCATCTCCTTGAAGGAAGAGATAATGAACGAACAAGACGTTGAAGCCCTATGATGCTCAGCAAGCCGCGATATACCACCAAACGCTCAACGCTCACCGAGATAGCAGAAACCGCGGGCGGTCCGGTCAACCCAGGCACAAACTTGTCTCCGTAGACGACCCAGTGCGGAGCGGCGGGAACCGCACGCGCAAGGATATCGCGCCCCTTCTGGTCGAGGTTCTCGAAGCGGGTGCTGTTAGCAGGAATCGCGCTGCTGGCGGGGAGCAACAGCAACGCGATAGCGCTAGCCGCAATGCGCGCAAGAGAGCTCCGTATCGCGACCATGTTTGAGGAAAAGACTATCCTGGCCTAGCCTAGAGACCCATCCGTAGCTTTATATCTGCACGCACGCCCAGAGAGGACCGCATGGATTGCTCTCCTTCTTTCGAGTGCAGCAGATGAGGAGAACAATCGCGGTCCGCACCTGACTCCGGGGCCGAGTCGAGGATGCTCTCTTCCTCTGTCAATTACGATACTGTAGAAGGCCGGTTGCAAGATAACACCAACGATAGGCAAGTCGGAAATCGCCGCGTTCCGAGTTCGGGACGAGTCTGTTTCTACGAGAGCCTGCAAGAAGAAGAGAGCTCTGGCGCTGTAGTTACATGGCCGGAGAAATGCGTAGTTTCAACAGAAGCCAGGTGATGAGCACCCACATGCACAACAATCATTTCCTAATGAGAGTTTGAACACCTTGAATAGTGCCCTCTGAGCTGCTGGTGCGAGAAATAGACAAAAGACAGATATGGGCGGATTGGCTCTGTACAGACGCATGGTACCACCGCATTGTCGATATGG
Source organism: Mycena kentingensis (nom. inval.) (assembly GCA_014461125.1). Classification (NCBI taxonomy): domain Eukaryota; kingdom Fungi; phylum Basidiomycota; class Agaricomycetes; order Agaricales; family Mycenaceae; genus Mycena; species Mycena kentingensis (nom. inval.). Next base: position 199,006 of record JACAZG010000013.1, read on the forward strand.
CGAGGCTTGGGATTGGTTGTGATGCGCTCGGGGTACTTGGGTGGCGTCTGGAAGCTGGAAGAGGCGGGTGCACTCGATGCGGTACAACGCATGATCTGAACCTCATTCAGTACCTCGCAAATAATCCAACGATAAGATATTGTACACGCGTGCGAGTCAACTAGAGAGCCAGCCTCTTGGGTTCCAGATGCAATCTCTGTTTCGTGGCCGCCTGCCTCCTCTTTATCTTCTTTATCTTGCATTTTTCGCACAAACCGACAGCGCCGACCGGCAGCCGCCTCCGACACGTCTGACTCGCACACTCACGCATGGTCGGCGCAGTACTGGTGGGCTCCGTTTCAACGACGCTCGCATTCGCTTTTCCCGCCGTGGTATCGTCGGGAGAAGAAGTAGTGGGTATAGGAACTTGACGCGAAGCGACCGCTATTTGAGCGGGCTGGGGAATGGTTCCAACAGGCGCCAGGGCGTAATATTGCACGGGCGGAGCGTCGGGTCCGTGACCTTGCGCCGCGTAGGGGGACGCAACGGGAACGAGCATCATCGGCGGCTGACCATTGGCAAAGCCAGGCGGGTGCATATACGGCGAGAACGGGGCGTAGAAGGAATTAGGACCCGCCCCGTTTGGCTGAATCAACGCGGGAGCGGGGTACGGGTAGGGAAGCGGCCCAGGCATCCCAGGCAGATGCATGATGGGCATGAGCGGCATTGGTGTATAATGTGAATGTCCAGCGGTCGCGCCGGCGGCGTTGAACGTTCTTTCGGCGGTTATTGGCATCCCTGTCGGTGCCGGTGTGGAGGGGCCAGAGGACGTGCGTGTGGGTGTTGGAACCGGGATAGTAACGGCGCTCGAAGATGTGTCGGGTGTGCCACTGTCAGTCATAGGTTGGTCCACTATCGTCAACGTCGACGTTGGATTGTGTCCTGGGGGAGCATACGAGGGTCCAACATGTTCTTGCGACGTCGAAACAAAGTCGTTCGCCGCAAATGAGCTATCGCCCATGTCCATCCGAGAGCCAGTCCATTTGGCTTTGCAAGCGGCACAGGTCCTCCAACGTGTTCCCGGCAAAATCAAGTTGCAACAATCGTCCTGTTTACATATCGCGCGGTCCTTGGTCTCTTTCTTTGTCTTTGTAAGCTGCTGATTTTTGAGCACTAAAGTTGTGGTAAGACTAGATGTAGACCTTGCTAGGGCCGGTCTCGACGTTGGGCGGGTCAAAGATCACGTTGGGCGGGTCAACGACCACGTTAGGCGGGTCAACGATCATAGCAGGAGCGACGTCTATTTCTGCGTCCTCCTCAGTCGCCGTTTCCTTGCCTTTGCGAATAGGCCCCGGCGTTATCAAGATGGTGCCGTCTTCTGCAACCATTCCTTTGTGGATCTTCTCCCTCCCGCGCTTGATAAGACTATGCCAACGGTTTTGAACGCGATGGACCTCGCAGCGCTTGAATCTGTATGACGCAGCAAGGATTTGGTGGCAATGCGATACGCTGCAAACGCGGAGCGGCGCGTTCGAGATCCCAGGCGTTGGGCGCGCGAAACGCGGGTCGGGAGGCGGCAGGGATGCAGCAGGCTTGCCATGAGCAAGGGTTTGATGCGGAACGGGGAGGGATGAGCGTTGGTCGAGGACCGATTGCTGATAGGCCTGGAGTGCCTCTGGGGACTCCGCCAGAGGCTACGTCGGTCAGAAAAGTGGGCGGCGCTGGTAACAAGGTATTGGCTTACTGGGAGACCCTCAGCGGCGCGTCTAGCATCCTCCTGTCGAGCGAGCTCATTCAACTCGTCATTCTGCGCCTGCTGCTTTGCTTTGCCCTTCTCACGTTTCGTTATGCCGTAGATACGATACCGGTCGCGACAAGAAAGACACATCTTGTAGGGATACACATCTGGAACGCCTTGAGAGCAGGGGGCAAATATCAGCGACAGTCGTACCGACGCTTTGGATAATGACCGTCTTGCACCCCTTTACAGAGCAATATCGTGGTTTTCCCGTGACCGGATCGAGAGCAGGGGTCATTGCGTCCGGCGCTGAGGGAGGGGGGCGGTGGAAGGGCACTCGCGTCTACACCGACGGGATGACCGAGAGCTCCCGATAACGTTGAGCTGCTTGTTACAACAGGATGCGACTGGGCAAGCAACACCGGATCGATGCGCCAGTCTGGTGGGGTCTGGGGAGGCAAGTTCGAGGTTGAGGCTTGGGGAGGCGCTGCTTGCGCTTTCTGGAACCGACTTGAGCCTGGTTTACGCCTCGATAATGGGAAATCTGCGTACATTTGCATTCGCAACCGCCTGCTTCGCGCGTTCGGCCTGGGTCAGCGACGCCAGCAACTCCGGGTATTGAGCTAACAAGGTCTTGGGATGGTGAGGATTTGTGGCCGTCGCGCTCGGGACCTGGGTGGACGGAGGAGCAGGCGTGTAACTCCCGTCTGCAAGACCGATTATGAGTGCCTTTTCTGCTTTGCGGCGAGCTCGTTTTGCGTCCCCGTATGCCCTGTGCTTCTCGCGACAGCTATCGCACCTGGAAGGGGTCAGCGGGCGGATTTTCATTGAGACGGAAGCTTGCGGACATTTTCTTGGTGGATTCGGGGTCGAGTGGCTTTGAACATCCTCGAACGGAGCATTTTAACTGTGCTGGCTAGCGACATGTAAGACGGCGGCAAGGAGAGCAAGTATTAGGCCATACTAGACTGGGACCCTGGCCAGTCGTCTCATTCATCGCAGTCAAAGTCAGAGCCTAGCCACTGATCAACATTCTATTCTACCCTCTTGCGATAATGCATCATAAGCTCTGCGCTCTGTCGCCAGACATACTGCCGCACCGCAGCGATACTCATATCGAGCGGCAGTACGATCTCATTGCACAAAATCTCGTACATCTCTTCTGCCCGGGCTCGCGGCGCATCTGGAGCTGGTGGATCCAGCTTTTCAAGCTTTTCCTGTACCTAAAGAACAATCAAATTGCGCCAAAAACACATTAGAACGGACGCACATGCGAAAGCAGCTTCCTAACGCGCAGGAACCGACTCGCAGTCAGTTTCGATTGGGTTCTATGGTTCATTAAGTCCAGTCCAATATGTTTGCAGGAATGCGTACGTATTGAGGAGTTCAGGAAGATGGTCCTCTTTGTTGTCCTTGTCGATCCAAGGCAACAAAACAAAGCTCAGCTTGACCTGCGGGGGCGTACTCGGCATTCGATGCAGGAGGAGGTACTCGATCAACCATATTGGCATCGCTTCCTCCAGCGCGTGCAAGTCCCCGGTCGAGCCAGTCGACCCGACTGTCCCGCGATAAACAGTCATAAACGCGGGCTCCGCCTCCTCTTCTATCAACACAAGAATATGCGGCGATAGCCCGAGAGTCGGTGCCTCGGCGGACGAAGGAGGCGACAAAGGACCAGCAAGTAGTTGTTGGATAGGGCTCTTCGCTGCTGCAGGATCCGGCGTAGATTCCTCCGCTATCGGTGTCTCTACGGTCGGCGGCATTGGAGTTGTTGCCACATCCGGCGCACGCTTGCGACCAATGTTCTTCAATCGCCCCATCAGACTTGTCGGCGTACTTGGTGTCTGCCCTCCTGGCGACCCAGGTCCACTCCAGCCAGAGAAATCGTCCATGGACGCGCCAGAGACAGCCCCGCCTTGCATTGACGTTTGCCTGGGTCGAACTCCAAAGTAATCTGCTGGGGCAGCGTTCGCGTCACCTGTTCGTGGCCGCCGATTGGGTTGCGGCATTGGAGTCGCGTCGTTGCTGGCCATCGACGGGGAACCGGTAATCGTTGGTAAGGGTATATGATCTTTGCCTCGAACCGGGAGGGGTATAAGTGGTGTAAGGAGCGGGGATGTTCCCAGCGTCGTCGCCGAGACGGAAGGAGTAACAGCAGGTACCATCCGAGAAGACGATATAACTGTTGAACTGGCTGAACGACGGCGCTCCGTCGACAACGACGGCCGTCGATGTCGCAGAGAAGTGTCACTGCTGATGCTAGCTCGATGTTGCGACGAGGTCGTTTCTTGGCTGTGTGCGCTATCTCGTCTTGTTCTTCGCGATCGAACCTCTTCCCGGATGAAACCGAGAAATAGATTCCTTAGCACCCATTTGCCGATGTTCACTGAAAATTCATTAAGCGGGATTGTGCGATGGAAAAAACACGAACATTTGGATTCGTCTCCAAATCGACGATCTCCGGCAAACCCAACCTCGTCTGCATAGGTCTCGCTTTCAAACGACCGCTCATTGAGATGAACGGCCAAAACACCCGATTTAGTGTCGACGGTTGCCCAATTCGTGACTACCGCTTCGCCCTCGATGCGCTCTCGCACAAGATCTAGCGCCTCCCTCGCGCTCCATTCCTGCGTATTGAACTTGGTGGCAGCTTCATGCGCCGCCTTCGGGATGATTCCGACACAAACACCTCGAACAAGGTCCCAGACGCCGATCTCTCCACCGGTGTCAATGCTAATCGCATGTACGCGGTCGTTGAGTATGGCGGCCCGGACCAGACCGCGCTCGCCTGTTAGCGTGCCGACTGTATCCGGTGACGGTACGAGCGGTTGCGCATCGGCGGCGAGCTCTCGTCCAAAATAAGCGCCTCGAGAATTCGGCAACGGGGCCGACCGCATCGGCGAACCAACATGTGGAGGAGAGGTTGTAGAGTGCAACGGAGGGGAGCGAAGAGCCGGTACGCTGACCACACTGGCTGCAGAGTATAGTGTAGCGACCTCTGCATCACGTTCACGTCCACTGCCGACGGTCCGAATCGGGTACGGGTCTATTGGACTCGTCAACCGCACTAAACTGGCGTAAGGGATGCCATGACGCGTTTCTCCGTCTTCGCCATCGTCGCCATCGTACGAGAGAACGGAAGAACGACCTTCGGCGGGCTCGAGGTCGTAATGACTGCCGGCTGTTCCAGAAACGTTACTTGTGCTTCGCGGCGGAATCCTCCAACGTCGCACACTTGAAGAACTCGTAGCGGTCCATACAAGCGAATCATCCGCGACGACGAGTTTGTTGATGCCACCTTGCCCTTGACTGGAAGGGCCACTTGCGGAAGTATCTTCGCCATCCCGGCATATAAAGATGCACTCTCCTTCGCCAACGTCATCACTTAGGCGAGAAACGTCGACGCGAGAAACGATGCCTGCGCGATCACCTGCGTAGAACGTCTCTAGGAGGGGATGGGAAGAGAATAATGACCAGACGGAGTCGGCGTGATGAGTAAAGGTATGGAGGCAGCGTTGAGTAGCAAGCGACCATAGTTTAATGGATGCTAAAGAACGTTTAAAACGAAAAAGATTGAGAACAACAGCACGGACCGTCAGCAGAACCGGTTAGCAACTATGGGGTGGTCAGGAAAAGGTATAGAACGGTCATGTTACGCACATATTTCGCATCCTCCGAAAGCAATATCGCCCGAATATTGTCAGTATGCCCAACGAGCTTGCCTATGCGACGATGAGTTCCCGACTTTGGAATAAGGTAGACGCGTACCCGATCGCTTTCCTGACCTTGGGTCCCACATCCGAACAACTCGTTCAGGACCGCCCGATGCGATGGCGTGCCCAAAGGGATCTGCAGCTAATGCGTACACCGAGCACTTTGGTGAATTTGCATCCGCCGGTTGGAGGGTGGTGAGGGCCTCGGGAGTAGCTTGTGAGCGGGTGAGGTCCCAAAGCTTGATGGTACGGTCGAACGAGCCAGAGGCAATCCAGTTCTGTGTACGGCAGGATGCAAGACATCGAACGTAGTCGCTGTGGGTGCCGACAAGGGAAGGGTCTGGCGATCCTGCTACATGTGGCGTCCAGGCCTGGACAGTTCCGTCCGACGAGGCAGAAACGACTGTTCCAATTCAACCAGCGAGCGCGAAAGCTGAGGATATAGGCGTACGGGTCTGGTTAAAGTTGCAAAGCAGAATGTCGTTCACCCAGTCAGTGTGCGTCTGGACGCACTGGCGGAACGAACTGGCCTAGTGGAATATGAGCAGGCGCATCAAGGTCGATGGTCAACGTACCGGGGTGTATGCCGTCGCATCCAATTCCCATTGCTCCTCAAAGGGGACCTCTCGCACACCGGATGGCGCTCGTCGTCGAGCGGCCGTCGCAACATCACCAAGGATATCACCATCCAACGTTGGTCGCTCGTCTCCCTCTTCGCCCTCCTCGTCAATCGCATCGTCTGCCCACCCTGTTAGTGCCTCCCACCTCCCTCGTCGATGCATATCGGACGTCTGAGTTCTCCGCCGCGTCGACAGCCCAAGATCCCAAGCAAGCACCAACCCATCGCGCGCCGCCGTGTAGAGGATGCCTTCCGGGGCCGGACGACCGGTAAGCTGGGTAGAGGTATCGAGTGCAAGGGCAGAAACGCCGAGACGATGGCGCGGTCGGCGACTGCGTGTTGGATGGTCGTAGTCCTGACGTTGGGACGGGATAAGAAGTGGCCGGACACGACCGAGTCGGTCAGCGTCGCAGGCGGGGAGATCGAGGCGAGGTACATGCTCCGTGGGTGGAGGGATAACATAGGACACCCGCCGCCGTTTATTTGGGGATGGAGCCATTCAAATGGTGGACGCGCGCGCCAACAAGGAGATCAACGCACGCTCGATATTGACGTTCAGTCTGGACAGATAAGTGGCTGACACAACGGGCGAACTCAGCGTCGTATCGCGGTCGAGGATAGACGCGACACCCGGTGGCGCACTGCGGGCTGTGCTTGGACCCATTTGGCGCGCATCGTTGCTCACAACTCGGACTCGGGATCGATCCTGCGCGCACACCAGACGCGTCAACCAAAGTATTGGGGACCACTGACCAGCCACAGAGAGTGCGGAAACGCGTAAATGGAGGTAGAGACGCGCACGCAGAGGAAGTAAGAATTGCCTGATGCAAAGTGGTTGTGCGATATACACTAGGAGTACAGAGGAGAGATAAAGTAGCAGATGAGGACGAGTCTACGACCGCTCGCCGCGCAACCGACGGGCGAGAGCAAGGTCTTTGGGTTGGATGGTGACGCGCTTGGCGTGGATGGCAGCAAGGTTGGTGTCCTCGAAGAGGGAGACGAGGTAGGCCTCGGCAGCTGGAGGAGAGGTTAGACGACGTAGAGACGGGTAGAGGCCGAGACGGGCCTTCTTGCAAGGCCATGACTGCAGACGACTGGAAGCGGAGATCGGTCTTGAAGTCTTGAGCGATCTCGCGAACGAGCCGTTGGAAGGGGAGCTTGCGGATGAGCAGCTCGGTCGACTTTTGGTAGCGACGAATTTCACGGAGGGCGACGGTACCCTGGACACAAGTTAGAAGGGGGTTAGGGAAAGAAGGAAGGTGGCTGACCGGCCGGAAACGATGAGGCTTCTTGACACCACCGGCGGCGGCGGCGGTAGACTTGCGGGCAGCGTTGGACTTTGCAGCGAGCTGCTTACGGGGAGCCTTTCCACCGGTGGACTTGCGAGCAGTTTGTTTGGTGCGGGCCATGAGTGTAACGGGGGAAGACTCGTTGGATGATATGCCAGTGTACCGAGTGGCTATATACCCAAGTTTTGACAGGTTGTTGACTGTCGCAAACAAGTCCAAACACAACACAATCCCATTAAAGCCAGCGTCACACCGTCAATCACCCAATCCACCTTTCCTCTCTACCACCACCACCACCACCCACCCCCCCAACTCACTCTACACTCACAATGTCTGGCCGCGGAAAAGGTGGAAAGGGTCTCGGAAAGGGCGGAGCCAAGCGCCACCGCAAGATTCTTCGCGACAACATCCAAGGTCAGTTTGTGTCTTGAATATATTCCTCAGCGCGTCCTTAACTGTTCCAGGCATCACCAAGCCCGCAATCCGTCGTCTGGCCCGTCGTGGCGGCGTGAAGCGTATCTCCGGCCTCATCTACGAGGAGACCCGTGGTGTGCTCAAGATCTTCCTTGAGAACGTGCGTTGCCCTCCTTCACGCTTCTACGCGTCCCTCACCGCTCTTGTCCAGATCGTCCGCGACTCGGTAACCTACACCGAGCACGCAAAACGCAAGACCGTCACCGCCCTCGACGTCGTCTATGCGCTCAAGCGCAGCGGTCGCACACTCTACGGCTTCGGCGCATAGACGCGCTCCCCCGCCCGCTCGCCAGGAGCTGCGCGTATATCTATCATCTTCCACATGTACTCTATACTGTAAACCATGGCTTTCTTATGCTTCAACAAAACGCGGTCCCGTGCTATCAACCCCACAAGTTCAGCTGCTCCGCACTCATCCCGTTCACCCGGTCTCCCTTGATACCATGCTTGCCGGTGATATCGTTCATCGTCGCCACGTCCTCCGCCGACAAGTCGACGTCGCCGGCCTTGACGTTCTCCACCGTGCGCGTCGCTTTCCTGCAGGAAAACCATCAACAGAGACCAACAACACCACGGTGAGCTCACGTACGAGGAGCCCGGCAACGGCATGACCAGCGAACCCAGCGCAGCAACCCAGCCGAGGCACAGCTGCGCGACGGTAATGCCCTTGCTCTGCGCAAACGTCTGCAGCTCGTCGACAATCACCAGGTTGTGCTTCAGGTTCTCGTCCTGCAGCCGCGTGAACTGCCGCCGCATGTCGCCCTCCGGGATCTGTGCCAGACTCTTCAACGCCCCCGTGAGGATACCGTGTCCAAGCGGCCTACAACAGAGTCAGCACCACATAGCAGCCAACAACGAAGACAACGAACGCGTAGGCAGCAACGACGACACCCAGCTCGTTCGACGCCTGGACAATCGCCTTCGCCTCGTCCTCGTACATGAACGGGCTGATTTCAACCTCGACCACCGCGACGGGATGGATCGCGTGCGCCCGGCGCAGCGTCGATGCCTTGCACTCCGACAGCCCGATGTGCGCAACCTTGCCGTCGGCCACGAACGCCGCAAGGACCCGCATCGTGTCTTCTATCGCGAATCGGTGGTCGACGCGCGCGGGCTGGAACAAATCCATCTTTTTGTAGGGCCCGAGTATGCGCCCGATGTTCTCAACGCTGGCGGCGAGGGCTTCCGGGCTGACGTATTATTTCAGTCTGGCAGGAACACATCGTGAGACGCGACGTACGAGCTATCCGCTCCAAACGTCTTCGGATTCAGCCCCGCCTTGACAGACAGGAACATACGGTCCGCGTAATCGGGGTACTTGGCCAGGAAGCGCGCCAGCATCTCGAGGTTCGCCGTGCCAAGGTCCTGCGCGTAGAACTCGCCGGCGTTTACGAACATCTTGACGTCCGCCGGGAGCGCGTCGATGCCGGCCTTGATGGACTCGAAGCATTGCTCGTCGGGGACGGGCGTCGGCGTCCAGGTCATTAGCATAAGTCCGTGCTGCAGAGAGATCAGCACTAATAGCACCTTGTAGGCGCGACGCAACATACCCCGACGCGGGCCACCTGCGTATTGCCAATGGAAATAGTGTTGTTGACCATGTCTACTGCAAGACTTCGAGAGTATGAGGTTCTGCAATCCTCCTCACTTTTTATAAAGACCACCTAACCCACATCAAGCCGTTGTTAGACAAGCACGCTGACGAAAGCGATCACTGCTGCGTAATCTGCCGGAAATCCACCTCAGCAGCGGCGGAAAAGGAGCCGTCTTTCTTGACAAATTTTTGACGCCACGACGAGCCCTAGGTCTACGCTCGTATTTCTTTTTTAATCGTGTGGAGTACAATCCCAATTGCCGCGCGAAGCATCAGAAATCAAGTTCAATTGGATCCAGCCCAGAATTCTCGACATGCATCCCAGAACTGTGGTCCGTAAAAGTAGTATAGAGCCCCGAACACGGCGCCGGCCAAATGAGCATCGTGTCCGATGCGCCTTTGTGACCTCCTCAGCTCCTGGACATCCACAAAGGAAACACGTACATTGCACCCCATGGACGCGCCATACCAATGAGGTCGAACATCACAAGCCCACCCATCGCCGTTTGTATCGCTATAGGATACGGAAAGAACATGATGTTGACATTCAGCTCCGGGAATCCAAGGGCGGTGACCACGAGGCATGCATAAACCGCGCCAGAGGAGCCGTAGCCGCCACCGACGACGTCGGCTTGGGCACGCTGAAGGGCTTTCCCGCTTAGGCGCGATCGCATCGAGTCGTATATTCGCAAACGGACGACATGAGGCACGAGGGACGCAAAAAGGCCGGCGGTGAGGATGTTAACATATGCCTGGTCGGAATGGACGGCGTACCAGCGACGAAGAAGGCAAAAAAGTGCGGAATGTCAGTTCCTTGCAGAAGCCCAGACGTCGCGTCGGTTCGCCTATTCGATAAATGCTGCCCGGCCATCCAGCCTACTTGAGATGAGAAGCAGTCCGTATGGTAGATGTATTTGTTCATACCCACTGCACTAAGAGTAAAACAGTTCATGGCGAGATGCACAGACGACTGGTGGCTGCGGAGATTTAGATGTATGACGGACATGTCTGGTGCACACACCTGAATATCGAAGTGAGAAGGCCGTGAGGGTGACGAGCCAGTGGTCGGTGAACGAAATGGTGCAGCATCACATGCTGCAGGGCAGGAATTTTCCATGCAATGAAAATGGATGCGTTGAGGGCACAGATAGCCCAGCAAGCCTTGCGAGAGTCCGGCGCATTAAGCCAAGCTTCTCCTACGGCTATGTACGCATCGAGAATTGTGCGCTGCGATATCGGAGAGAGTGATTCGACGGCTGCTCGCAGCCGTAGAAGTCCAGCCTCGAGTTTCTAGAGTCTCGATGCGGTCAGAAAAAAGTTCATGCAGTCAGGCTAGATGAATTAAGGACCTGAGAGATCTCGATGTATCGGCCGAGGTGCAACATGGCGTCGTCGACCGTGTCCACTTTACGGCGCATGCGCGCAACCCAGGCGTCTGTTTCCGTATTGGTTCGTATCGCAGCCCAAGTATAGATACCGACGGTGAAGAACCCGCAAAACTAATACATTGGCATTAGGTGTGCAAGAGAGCTGGCATAAGAACGGTGCGGATACCAGGAGCGTGTTGCGCATCGATTTTGGTGAGCGCTGGTCCAAATCGACGAACTCGGATCGTCTTTGGGTACTACGGGCGCGTCTCGCGTCCCGCCAGTGCTTTGAAGCAATGGCCAGTGAGCGTTCCTGGGCATGGAAGCCAAAGAGTGGCTGAACGCGCAGGTTTGGGCTTCTAGAGATCAGGGGACGTGTATATTGCGGTCGCAATGCTAGGCGCAGCATTCGGAGCTGCAATCAGAGGCCGTTTGTGGCTGACGGCAAGAAGCAAGATTTTTGTTCGCCGGAGTCCGAACGTACAACCGAGCGCCTACTAGCTATGGCTCTGTAGCTGGAACTAGCATTCTGCTCAGAGGGTATAATATGGCTACGACTACAGATGAATCTAATTCGGAGCAGTCAAGTTTGCTCCGCGGGATAACTTGACCAGAGTCTCCCAAATGAGCGGAATCGAGTTGAAGAGTATCTTCAGCGAGCCACCAAAGTTCTTCGATAAATTCACGGGCTCTAACCGTTCACCGAGCTGTCGGCAGAGCTCTAGCACCGTGGCCGACTTGTGCCGGTATGCCATATACATCCAGGCGTACCAGACCGATGGCGCCCATAATCGGGCTGCCTGCGCCCTGTCCTGCGGCACATCGCGCGCTGCGATGGCCTCTAGGCTGATCCAAGGTGAACACGGAATATTTCCTTCATATGGCATGGACTTACCGAGGATGCATATGTTCATCCAGCGGCAAGGCCGCAACGGCGAACAATAGGTAAACGAGCGTAAATGTCGCCCAAACAGGCAGAGAGATGCGCATCGAGAGGCCCGACGATGTCCCGCGTCTTCTTCCGTGGCCAGCAAACGGAGGGGAAGCGCCAACATTGGACACGCAATGCTTTTATGCCACCGCGCTGTAGAAATGACGCGTGAACTCCATTCATAGCAGTGTAGGAAGGAAGGGCATAAAATTCAAACGATAAACGCGGCCCGATGGACCCCATACAAGCCAATGAATGAGGATATCGTGTCTTGTTGGCGGGAGGTCGTCACGGCGATGCAAGTTCATTCTATCAGACACAACTGGTTATCTATGGAGAGCGGTAAGTCTACTTGCAGCTTCGGCCTCCCACGGAGTACATGTAGAGCTCAAAGACGAGCACGAGAAGAAGCGCAGACATGAGTAGCGCGTTCTTGTTGGATTTCTTGTGAACCGCGAACGCCGCAGTGGGAGCAGCGGGTTGCTCGTCGAGCCATGCCTGGCCGCTAATGAACATCTCGCGGGAAGTGAACACCTCGAGGATCGTGCATTCGATCTCGTTGGTTGCGAGTCGATACTTGCGCCAGAGTTGTCCTTTCTCGACAGTTGCGGGAGAGACATCTTCCCCGCGCCCAAACCCCTTTTCAATCGCGGAAGAGGACACTCCCTCTCCACCGATACCGACACCGAGCAGTTCGAAGCTCGGAGTGATATTCAGTTTGCTGAAAAGCCGTTGAGACCATACACAGAGTACGATACAGCTCAAAATGTACCTGAAAAGCTGACCGATACCAAACTTCTCCTCCAAGAACAGATGGGCGCATCGAGCGGAGGAGATCTTTACAGTCGATGTCGCGACGCAGACGACCTTGCCTGCACACTGGAGATGGACTTGACGGTTCTGAACAAGAGGAATCTCGGGATTCGCAGCCGCGACGGCGTTAGGGTTGGGGAGAGAAAGAGACTCTAGAGTGTGGTCGGTACGCTGCTTGAACGTGTGCGAGTAAATGAGCGCGAGGACGATGGGACGCGCGAAGAAAGCACTACACGCGGTTCAGCCAGAGGTGAGAGAGAGAATCTCGATTTCTTGACCTAAGAATGCGCTGAAGGTCGCCCTGCGCCGACAAGGCGACTCGTTCGATGCCTATGAGCTCTTTCGGCCACGAGAACTAGAATGTTGAGACTGGGTAAGCCCCTAGGAGAGTAAGACGCACGCTGATACTTGTCGTCTTGGGGCTGAAGGAGTAGAAGGAAGACATGGTTGGGCGGCCGTAATTCCGGGAAGACGAGGACGCATTTTATAGGTGGGGTCGACGCGTGGGTGTCGGCCGCGGGTGCAGGGAAGATAGCAGCTTTGATGAGATGGATATATATACTATAGAGATTAGGGAGAAGCAAGAGATGAACAAACGGTTCAAGTCAAGAAGCCGCCGTGTGTCGGTGACACCCGCCACTTGCCTTCTACTCTCACTCATGTCAGGCTCGCAACACGTTCCAATATCTCCGTCACCTCCTACCGACCGTGTCCTCGACCTCTCAGAAGCCCAGTTAACCGCCTCCCAAAGTCGGCCCATGTACTATCGTCCACCCATTTTTTGACCATAGCATCACAATTCAGTTCGCGCCTTCTTAGCCGCCGCTGAGGACGTCGATATGGATCCCGAAAGTGCAGACGAACTCATACAAACCCTTCTGGCGAACACCTCCGATGCATCAGGTCTGCAGATCACGCAAGACCCCGACACCGAGGAACCAGATGGCCTCAATCTGCAAGTCACTGAACTCGACATGGCTGTTCTGTATTCTGTCCCCGACCAAGGTTAACAGACTCTGGTCTTGATTCGGTCTTTGAACTTTCCAAAGAGGTTCAAACCTGGTCTCCGCAACAGCTTCGTGGCATGTTGCACCATCTCAAGGAAAAGGGTTCGTCAGTCGCCCATCACTCGCGTGCCCTCAGAACGGTTTCGAAGGTGCTTCTTCTTTCTTTCAAGAATATGTGACCCACCGCAACATTCCGATCCCTCAACTTCTGCTCGCTTTCGGCATAATTTTGGTTGGTCGCGGTCAAGTTCAACTGGGCGATTTTGTGATGTTAAACCGACTGCTCAGAGTCCTGCGCTCCATGGCATGTCCACCCCAACACTGCGATATTTTCTTAGAGTGGGTATGCATCGAGAGTATGTCTGCCTAGAACTTTCGGCTCCGCCAATTGCGCAATAGATTGCAACTGCGCGAAAAGCTGGCAGACTACAACACAATCGACGATGCGGTCCGACTCATCCGCGACTCTCGGCGCATTCTCATACTAACGGGTGCAGGCATATGTACGTGTTTCTTTGCCGAGCCGCATGCGAGGCGTAGTCTGATATCTGGGTGTTCCCAAGCGGTTTCCTGTGGCATCCCCGATTTCCGCTCTCCCGATGGCATTTACGCCTCTCTGAGGGAGAAAGGCCAATACGATCTCGATGACCCTCAACAAATGTGCTACCTCGTATTGGATCCTTGTCGAAGCGCTTAGAATACGCTAGGTTTGATATCTCATACTTTCGCGAGAACCCGGCCGGTGCGTTTTCAAGTTGTTAATCAGTTGTTAGCCTTAATGTCGCGCAGTATTCTAGTGCTCCATCTTTTTGCTTCGCAAACGTTTGCGTCTAACATTCCCTTGACGCAGCTCGTTCGCAAGGTACCAAAACGTTGGTCGCTCCTGCCGCTAACGACAAAGCAGCCAAATATATCCCTCCAACTTTACCCCCTCACCATGTCACCGCTTCATCAAATTGGTCGAGAACAAGGACCAAGTATGTTTCTGCCACCCCGCTCCGCGAAAATCAGCTCACTCCCCAAACAGCTTCTGCGTGTATGGCCGCCTTCGCTCCTGTTTGATTCGCTAAGAGCCGCACCTGCAGAACTACACGCAGAACATCGACACGCTGGAGACTTTGGCAGGAGTTAGCCGTGTCCTTCAGTGTCATGGCTCATTTGCAACTGCAAGCTGCTTATCCTGTCGTCGCCAAGTGCATGGGTCGGAAATTGAGGCAGCGATACTGGCGCAAACTGTTCCGCTTTGTTCGATCTGTAGCGCGCAATCCATCGCGACGCCAAAGAAAAAGAAGAAAAAGTCCAAAACGCAATGGCAGAGCGACGACGATGACGACGAGAGCGAGGGTCCCGCCTATCCGCCCTGGGTTATGAAAGTACGCGCCCTCTCCATCCGTCAAGAAACCGTATTTGATTTTTGTGCTAGCCCGACATCACTTTTTTTGGAGGTAGGCAAACGATACAGCCGCATTGGTGCTAAAAAGCTGGTCAGAGAAACTCGCCGACCATTTTGATCAATCGTTGGCGGCAGATCGCGACGAGGTTGACTTGTTGCTTGTCATCGGCACGTCCCTCAAGGTTGCTCCAGTAGCAGACATACTCTGTACGTTCCACTCACCTTGCCGTGCTCAAGTACCTGACCCAAGCAAGCTCATTTGCCTCATTCCGTGCCTCAAGTATGCCCCATCTCCTGCTCCAGCGTTTACTGAACATTATTAGATTCTCATAAACAAGACTCCCGTTCGTCATATAAATCCCGATGTACGTTCCTCAGAAGACAGAACGCACGCTCATACCCCAGTCGCAGATAATTCTTCTCGGAAACGCGGACCACATCGTTACAAGTCTTTGCGTGAGACTCGGATGGGAGCTTCCTGCAGCGCCCGCGTTCCTTAGAGATAATGTCCGCAAGCGCTCTGCTGCAGACTTGCATGCCGAAGAAGAACCGCGTCGTGTCGGCAATAGGTAGGTCTTTGTTGTTCTTGATCTATTCAACTAGACTGTTTTTCTCCAGTCATGTGTGGACATTTGAGGGTGCGGAGGGTGGAGAATGGTTGCGCAATATTGCGGCCCAATACTCGACTGAAGAGGAGGAAACTGAGCAGAACAGCAAGAAGCCGAGATTGGCATAGAATTTAGCTTTGTGATCTACTCGACGTCTGTAAATCGGCTCATCGGGCTTGCTTCCGTCCATGTCGCCCATTCTGCCCCTCGAGCTCGTAGACCTCGTCATCCAGCACCTTCTCCAATCCCCGTCCCACACAACGAGCCCGGAGCTCTTTTCACTCATCCGCCCACTCTCCGTTGCGTGTTCAGCGTTCAGACGCCTTGCTCTTCATCGTACGCGTCGTGCCATCTCACCCTGGCTAGCTATCCCAGCTTGGATCGCGCTGAGCACACCCCGCAGTGTTCTTTCGTCACGTCGTACTGCTACAAACGGACGCGCGCAAAGCTAATTCGGAATGGAATCGCCTTTTTCGTCTACTGGTATCGCTAGGAAATAATGCTCAAAGAGACTGCTACGCATGGATTAGGTGCGCTTAACGTTCTGAACGCGTGCTACTAGAATAAACGCGCATATATCCATGTCTAGATCTCTGAGAACCACCTCACGAGCCCTCATCGGCCCGTTCCAGACCGCCCAGCTGAACATCCTCCAACTCGAAGCCCTTTCCATCGACTTTGCTTCCGAAGGGCTCGCGACCCTGCGCTTCGCCACGCGTCTACTCCGCGACGCGCCCCAGACCATGACCGTCCTCGTCCTCACGTCGCTTCCCGAGATTAACCGCGAATTGCTCCAGCTTTGCGCGCAGTTTCCGCTCCTAGTTCGACTCCGGCTCAGCACAACGGAGCGTCTCGATATGCACTGTTGGAATTGTTTCGAGGAGAGCCTCAGCTGTACCGTCCATTCGCCAATCCCGACAGATTATGTGCAAGTCAAGCATCTAGCGGTATGCTGTCGCTAAATTCCTACCGACGGATAGCTGAGAGGGTCCTTCAGACCAGCTTTGCGAAAATATTGCAACCGCTCAAGTTCCTTGCCCATCTTCACCTCGGGATATACCTTTCTGACGAAATGGTGCTCGACAATCACATCCAGCATGCGGAAGAGCCCGGAGTTATCGCTTTCGGTCCAGAGGAGTGTCTACTGTGCGATGAGCTGGCGGAGGAGGTCTGCGTCCGTGAGCTGGTCGCGGCGATCGAATTTGCGCAATATCTCAAAGCGTTGTGCACCGTCGGCTTTTCGTCCTTTTTTGATCGCGCAGCTGAGGGTAACGAGACGACGGTTTACGTGTTGAGGGCGAGTGGAAGGCTGCGGGTGAGAAAAACGAGTTGGGATCAGGAGTGCGCTTGAGATGTGGCCGGATTTGGAAAGAGTTGTTTGAAGCACAATGCGATCAAGGACAATGCTTCCGCGTTTCAAGCGTTGTATATAAGGGCCTCTGTTCGCAACCGTTTCTTCCAGCTCCCGCGGAAGCTTCACGACCTCTATCATGTCCTCCTCAACCACCTCCTCCCAGAAGAACGCCGAGTTTGCGAAACTCTTCGACCTCTTCGAGACCCTTGCGACGCGTCGTTCGTGCAAGACTCCCCTCACCGAAGCCGATCTGGACGACACACATACCATTCCAGTCCCGGTCGAGCTCGAGTCGGTATTCAACAAACTTTCCAACATCGTGCCACCGCGCGGGACGCGTGCCCGACGCAACACAGTCGCCACCACGGTCCCGGAGGTTGACGAGGACAGTGACGCGGAGACCGAGAAGGAATCCATCGCCAAGTTTCCTTTGCAGCGCATGTACAAGTTCACCTTCAGGTTCGGCGCGGTTTTCGACGCGTTTAACGCCTCTAACACGCGTCTTGTAACAGAAAGATGATCCACCACCTATACCAGAAACAGGAATGGGCTACGAAAGTTCGCGACGTTCTAAAAGCCTCCAAACTCGAGTACAAGTCGCTCGCCGAGATCGAAGCCGAGGCCAAGACGCTTCCAGTCGCGACGACGGAGGCCGTGACTTCTCCCATTACCCCAGACGGCCGCGTTCACTTTCATACGGAGGTCAAAATTGGCGGCGGCAAGAAGACCGCGCCGTTGGTGCTCCAAGGTCGTCGACGCGCTGCCTCGATCAGCGGGCCCTCTCGCGACCGCCGCGGCCTTACGTCGCCTACCTCACCAACCCATGCCATTTTCCGCTCTCCTCCAACTTCTCCGATCCAAAACCATGGCGCCGCAGAGGACACGCGGGCCGTCAAGAAACGCTGCATCGGTCGTCGCAAGTCCGTGGGCGGTCTAGAATCCACACCAAGCGGGGGATGGCTCTACGACGCGTCTATCTCTTCTTCCGAGGCTACTACGCCCGTCGAAACCCGTCCAATGACCAATATCCTGAACCAACCGCGCCAGCGGCACCAGTCCCTGCAGGGGCAGGCTAAGAAGCCCGCGCCAACTCGCCGCCGCAATCTTTCGACGACGGTCCAGCCCGACGGGGAGGTCGCATCGCCCTCCAGCGCTGCCGTCAAGCGTCGGTTCTCCGAGTTCTAAACGACTTCATGACGCGCTCCAATGAACTTTCACGACGCGACACGATTGCATCCATACCAAAAACCACATAGCATAACTGTAATATTAGCCATTGGGATTCATTCAATCAACGGGTTTTCGGGACACGAATAACGCGTCGGCAAAGACAAGCCGAGTTGGTGGCGCAAAAGCTTAATTGGCGTTGAAAAACCGCTATAACTACCGCACGAGCGCTAAGCGCCTACTTTGCCTTTCACTTCGATGAACTCCCCGTCCGCAGACCTCCCGCGACGCCGCGCTCCTCCATTCCCTGAGATTCCGCCTGGCGCTACCGTCATCGCGTTCAAAGACTTCCGAGAATGTGGAATCGCTTTGCCTGCGGAAGGGACCGAGCACGATGGTATTGAACGCGACACCCTTGGCATACCTACGATTACTCTCCGCGCAAAACACGACACAGACGTGAGCAAGTCGATGCCGGAGAAGAAGCGGACACCGCGGGACTGGGCGCAATCGCGTCCCAATTTCTCCAAAAGTTGGTGGAACGATTGGGAGGTGTCGGAGGACCTCCGAAACCACGGGCCATATAACTCGTTAGCCGCAAGGTTCTTTCAGACATGCAAGCGCTCACCAGAGCCATAGAAGTGTTGGTACCATCGACCGCTTCCAACAAGCGGCATCGGATTTTCAAAAGTTTGTTGCTTCCCTTCGTTGCGTGCTCCTCCAACGAAACCCAGGTATCGCAAGTTCCCCCCATACGCGACAAAGGTGCAGTACATGTGGGATCAGGTATGTCCTCTTTCGACGTCATTATCAAGCGCTTAAGCCGATTGCTGTTTAGTTCAAGATCTTCTCGGGCCTCCTTGGAACAACGCCTGTCTGGCACAACGTCTCAGAGAGTCCCAAGAACGAAGACTCGGACGACGGCGCCGAGTCCGACTTCGAAGACGGACTGCCTTCGCGCCAGCTTCAGAATCAGGCTGGGCCGGGAGAGAAGCGCTTCCCGCCTCGCGTTCGTCCCCGGGCGCCGTACGAGCTATTTGGCAAGCGTCCTACTATCGTGCATGGCAACGACGAGGTGAAGGCGCTATTGGATGCGGCAAAGGCGAACAAGAACCAACGCGCGTTGGCGTTCCTTGAGGACCCGGGACGGTACATCCAGCTATTCTTGTCCTCATACATGCTCAACGAGGGTCTTGCGTGGTTCGTTCTGCTCTTTCTCGTGTTAATCCTGCTGACTTGTTTATCCAGGGAAGACCGGCACCTAATCAATGCGCCGCACCTCTTGAAGTTCTTTGTTCGCTTTTTGCTACGAAACAACGTCTTCCTTCCCGAGCCGGCAATCGAAACCAGCCTCCGAGCTGCTCTCCCCGTAATCGAAAACGCCATGCACGAGCTTCCTCGTACCGCCCAACTCGGGAAGCTTTGTCCCGACGACTTTGCGCTCAGCTGCCGCGAGGTCTGGGGACGCAAGATCGACTTTGTCTTTGATTCGTCCGATACCGAGTCGGAGCCCAGCGCACTGGCCGACTCCAAGGTCGCCACGGGTGACCACGAGTTCCAGGACGCGCTCAATGTCGAGCTGCTTGATACAGACAAGGTTGCGCAAGACGCGCCGACGGAGGTCGAATGGTGGAACGACCAAGATCCGTCATCCTTCACCGCTGGAGGGAACAACGGACCAACCTGGTCCGCCTCCGCGCAACGCGTCGCCGCTGTTCTCTCGAAACTCGGCCCAACGGCGCTCCCGCTGACGCACGAGCCGGGCATCGTCGAAAAGTCCGTCCGCCGCGTAATGTCCATCTTGGCTCCCGAGAGTTATCCAAACGAAAACGAGGTCGAGAAGGCGTTGCAGAAGGAGCTGGGGATGTGGCGCGTCGTTTTGGAGCCATGGCTCGACTGGGCGGAAGCAGAGAGTTCGGACGCGGTCGCCGACTCGGATTACGTGTCCCCGCGCGTCCTGGGTTGCTCGCATATTCCGTCTGTGCACGAGCACGATCCGCTGAAAACCCCGATTACACTGCTCGTCGACAAGCCGGCGGCAGAGAAACTTTGTATCGGAATGGGGCTGGGTGGGACGTGGGTACAGTTAGCGCGTGTTGAGGATTTCGAGGACGTGCAGAAGCAGTATGGGGAGCGCCTCTGGTATTGTGAGGAGCTCGGGATGGTGTTGCCGAGCTATTGGATTGCGAGCGTATAATTCTTGTGTTGCTTATCTTGTTTTCGTGGTCAAACCTCTGCTACGATCTTAGGACTGTTTCTTGCTGAATCGAATGCACGTACCTGCTCATTCGCCTGTCGCAAGTGCAAGTCGGTTAGCACAACACTCGAAAGGAAACTGTTTCTGTATTTGCAGCGCAGCCACGTATCGAGGAACGGTAACAGACATCATAAAGTAAGAAAACACCGCAACGACGTACTTGGTCAGAGGAAACCCGTCTTCTACCTACCTACTGCAAGTCCGTGTCCGTATCGGTAACTTACACCACAAACAACAACGCTGGCTTTGGTACACGTTTACGAGGTCATGGAATGAGTTCAATGGTCGCGCGACTTCCTGAACAGGTATTTGTTTGGGAAAAAATGTCACAAACGGCAGGACTGACCTGTATTCGCCCTCCGCAGCAACGCTGAGCTCTTCCACTTCCCCTTGGATACCACTGAGGCTCTCGGCAGCGGTCGAAAAGAAGAGGAGCTGCGCTTTCGCGAGTTCGTTGAGATTCTTGATGGGTTCCGGCTACGCAAGGTCATGGTCAACACAACTCTTCCCAAGACGTCCTGAACGAACGTTCTCCAAAACGGCTTTCATGAGAGAGATTGCGACTATGGGACGCGTCAGGCGCCGTCCGGATGATACGAGACCAGACAAACCTTCTGTCTTTTGGACAAGATCATCTTCGGCATTCTCGACCTCAAGACGGGCCTGCTCCTGCTTGGCGGGGCCGGCGTTCTTTAGACTGAAGCGTCGTTAGCCCGAAGAAAGACAAGTGTACAATCCGTACGCTTGTTTCGCCGCGTCGAGCTCAAGACGGCTGACGCGCACGGCCTGGCGGGCCTTGACGGCGACGTTAATGGAAGTGGAGAGGGTCTGCTGCCATGGGTGGAGGAAGCTGTTGCGGACGGTGTCGTCGTGCTGGACTGAGGGCCTAGAATCAGATATTTGACGCACGGAGACCGGCTATGACGCACCACGAGCGGCGGCAATCTTCTCCCAGCCGTCGGCGTACAGCGCCAGCGCCTTGCCCAGTTTGTCCTCAGCTCCGGCATTCGTCGTCTGGATGGCGGTCGCAGCGGCAGTGGCGGAGCGACCGAGAGCGTGCGGGAGAGTCTTGTGTTGTTGGGCGGGTGCGACGATAGGCGCGGGAGCTGGGAGGTTGGTGCCCTTAAGGTTGGTGGACGCGAAGTTGGTGATACCGACACCAATCGAGGTCGAGAGCTCGCCAACCGACTCTGCAATCTGGTTCGGAGGTCAGGTTGTTGGATGTATTGTCGGGATAAAGCGGACCTGGACGGGATAGTCGTAGGTCTCGGTCTCATAGACGTTGGTGATTCTGTTGAGCTATTAGATGGTTTGCATGCCGAGGGATAGGCGTACTTCAAGAGCGCTAGATGGGCCGACTTGAGCGCATCGACACGAGCCTCCAAATCGCGGTATTCTTGCGCAGGTCAGTGCGATGCTCGGGGGCTGCGGAATACACCGCTGACCCTGGGGGAGCTCCGTAATCTCCTCAGGAGCAACGGTACCAAAGCGCTCGCGCGTTGCCTGGTAGACGCGAAATGAGTGCCCCGAAGCGAGTATGCAAGGGAGAACAGACTTGAACGGACGAGTTGAAGCCTTTGGCAATCTTGTTGGCCGACGCGCCAAAGTCGAAGCTGGATATCGAGGACGACAACCTACTGCAAGGTGAGATAGGCGGGGTGGAGTAGAGCAGCTGGAGCGTACTGGTTCCAGCCCTGCATGGTGTATGTTTCGAGCGGGTGGAGTTCAAGAGCAAGCCCTGATGACTGCTATCACGCATCCTCTACTAATACGACGATACAAGTGAGAAACACAGTGGCTACGACGACGGAGACCAGCGCAAAATGGGGTTTAACAGCGACGAGGAAGGCGTGCATCTTCCGCAAGTCACTAGAACGGGTCAGAGGAGCCCACTCAAGGGCTTCGTACGCACTCATAACCGTAGTAATACTCGTAGCCCCCAGCAATAACAGCGACAATTGCGGCGGAGAACTGCAGAGACGCCACGGCAGTACCCATAGACCCAGAGAGATGTGTAGGTTTGTCTTCTGGGACCAAACGCGCACGGAGAAGGACAGAACTAGAGAGAAGAGAGAGCAATAATGCGAGTTTGAGGTGAGAGAGCAGGTTGCGCTCTAGCATACAAAAATCGCGGGCTTTTGGGCATGAATGGGGAAATAATTGAAGACCAGGACGACTTGCCTGCGCTACCTGTATTTTCTATGAGCATCGTCGGAGGACAAGCGCCGATACCGTCGAGATTTACCGGTCACGGACCAAAGTCAACAACCACCCACAACCACGATGCCCTCCTTCCAGGGCCTCAAACGCCTCTTCAGCAAGAAACGCACAAACAAGAAAGCATTGAAGCAAGTCGTATCCAATCCTCTCCCAATCATAAGGGAGTCCGCCGCCAACGACTCTGCTGAGATCGCCGCAACGAACCTCCTCCGCGCAGGCTCGTTGGCCTCGACGCGTTTTGTGATAGTCGACCACAACGACCTCCCTCCCATTCGTGCGTGTCTATCCAGAAGCGCGTTCCCCGCTCACATAGCCGCAGCACACCCAATCAACCATGTTCTCCCAACCCCCGCCAGCTCCACAGTCAGCCTCGCCAGCGCGACCAACAGCATAAACAGGTGGGTCGCCCATTCCACCGCATTTCCTGAACTCATCTCTGCCAGCACTAGAGGCTCGTACACCGTCAAGGTTCATCCTCGCCGTCGGCATGCATCCACCGAGTTTCCGTACGCTAATCGCCATCTCGAAGAGGAAGACGAACCTCCCCACCATCGTAACAACAGCCAGCTCCTCGGATTACGCTCTGACCCTTCGGTCGCGAGCCTGCTCGATCTCTACGATGAACATGGTCGCCTTCCGAACAAGGCCTTCTCTAATTCTCCACCGAGAGAAGGCCGGGCTCAGGTCAAGCGTAGTGGGTCTACATTACGCCAGCTCTTGGGTAATCCCAGCTCTGGAACGGACTCCAGCATTCTTGGAGATATTTCTTGGGCAGAGCAGTTCTTGGGGTGAGTTCTTGGGATGGCACAAACGAAACCTTACGCGATACCAGGGAGACCGAAAGCCTCGCATCTGCCGCGTCCTCTCCCGAAATCTCAACGCCGAACACCGACGCGCACTTTCCGCTCAATGCCGAACACGATAGTTCGGCAAGCATGCCCGGCATCTCTTCGTTGGAGGTAGAGCTTAGCGACATAATGGAGACGCCTCCGAGGACGGTGCTCAATGCAAGTCCATATGCCGTTGCGGACCCAAACACCCCACGACGCGCTTCCCAAATCTTCGGCTTCCTTACCCAGAAGCGCGAGTCCGGGTTCGTCCTCGACGACGAGCGGTCTCTACCCGATCTTCCGAGCGAGCACAGCTCACCCTCGAGCTTGGAATCCCGGCCACCACCTGCGCGGAATCGCTCTCGTTCCCACTTTTCCTCCGACAGCAGCTCAGATTCTGGAGAGGCGGCCGAGACGTCGAGACCCGCGACTCCGATCGAGACCCATAGCGATACGTCCTCCAGGCCCTCGAACGACGTCCATGTCATTCTACCGAACGGACCGACAAAGGTCATTGTGACGGCACCGACACCGTCTCAACACCACGATAACCTCGTTCAGATCCCCATTCGTGGACCTCGTGGGCCACGAGTACACGGGCAACATCGACAAAGGTCTGGGAGGTACTACCAAACCCGTGACGCATATACTGCGGTTCCGACGCGTCGGCATTCGCGGAGTAGCGTAGTTTCGGCCTCGGGAGCCAACATCACTGCTTCCCTCGTCGAGCAACCCGTCGTCGAGCCCAAATCGCCGCCGAAAAAGTCCAACTCCAAGCGACGGTCCATTCTTGCCGTTTTTGAAAAGGAAAACAGCATGCTGAGCGCGAAGCAAGAGTTGCCGCGTACGCCAATTCGGACTGGCTCGATTTCGCGACCTTTACCGCACCGAGGGTCGCTGCGTGCGTCGCCGGCAAGGTCTCTGGAGCTTTCCGAGACGGGACGGAGGATGATGGCAGAGGAGCGTGGACGAGCCGCACGAGATCGCCGTTATGTTTAGCCGGTGCGCCGGCAATT
Organism: Mycena kentingensis (nom. inval.); assembly: GCA_014461125.1. Classification (NCBI taxonomy): domain Eukaryota; kingdom Fungi; phylum Basidiomycota; class Agaricomycetes; order Agaricales; family Mycenaceae; genus Mycena; species Mycena kentingensis (nom. inval.). The sequence goes on from JACAZG010000013.1 coordinate 223,375, forward strand.
TTCGTTTTTAGCTGGAGCCCGAGCTATTCTTGTACGCATACTTATAGCGCTAAGCCGCACATTCAGTCCAGTCTCTCTTTTTTTCCTTCCCCCACGTCCGAATATGAATTACGACCCCATACAGAGCGGAAACCATCCATACCAGCAGAATGGCAACTACGCCTTCAGCATGTCGACGGGGTTGTCGCTGCGGCTGTCGTCGGAGTTGTGCTCGGGGTTAGGCACCACAACCAAACAACGGCCGCGGCGGCGTCTTCCTCTTCAGCAGCAGCGGCGGCGTCAGCGGCAGCTACTGCCGGATTGTTTGCAACCACGACCAACACATGGTTCCTGCCAGAATATCCAAGCACGACCAATACCGCGCTGTACACAACTCCGACGGTCGATTCGGCCAAAGACGGATGGCCAGAGGATTCTTTCAAACCGACTAGTCCCTCGGTAACATCCCCGCGGTCTGGTGCGTGCTCCTTGCGTCTGTTCGGGACACGAGTTTGATGATGGCTTCTTTGTGCTTGCACAGATCGACCAAGGCTGATTGCGCCGGCTTACAAATGGGCGGCACTACCCTCATTAATCGCGAGTGACCCGTATTTGGCGCACTGGAACGAGTCCATCTTTGGGAACGCGACAGAATGGGACGCAACGGTGCCAGTGCCGTATTTCATGGAGTAAGTCGAGGGGTTTTGCGAGAGTTTTGACTAGCTTCTGAATGTCTTGCAGCGGCGACAGCGGCATACTCGACGTCGCGCGCCAAGTCAAGCAACGCGTCAAGGCGTTCTCTTATGTCTACCGCATGACCAACAATACTCATTGGGTTGACCGCGTCTGGGAAGAGCTCCAAAATGCTGCCGGAAACGGGTCAACAAGTTGGGGGCCGGACGTCGATCGGTGGAATGCGGCGCATTTTTTGGATACCGCTGAGCTGTCGGCTGCATACGGTGCGTGCTACTGACCAAAAAAAAAGTCCGAGGCTGAGAGCAGATACTCTAGGCATTGCGTATGACTGGTTGTACGATCTGTGGTCGGACGATCAGAAAGCAGCGATACGCGCGACGTTGGTGCAGAATGGGCTCGGGCCGGGAGTCTCGGCATACACGAATAGCACAGATTATAATGGATGGTGGAAGAATAATATCCAAGGCAACTGGAACTGTGCGTGTTTTTAAATTCTCAACCGTTGACGGTTTGCTTGACGAGCTGTAGGCGTCTGTAATAATGGGCTCACGATGGCCTCTCTGGCGATCCTCGGAGACGATACCAGCGGCTACGCCAACACACTACTCGGGTTGACGGTCGATAACGCGAAGCAGAATTGTGCACTAGCTGTCGTATGTTACCGCTCTGCGCGTAAACAAGTTTTGAACAAAAGCGCACAGTCCTCTGACGGTACCTGGAGCGAAACGATGGACTACTGGTCGGTACCCTATGGCTCTTACACATTGCGGTTCTGATGCGATGTAGGTATTTCGGCGCGACCGGACACGCAGAGCTCGTTTCGTCGCTGATGACGGCCACGGGCTCCGACTACGACTTGCTAAAGGTCAATCCCAACTTTTGGAAGACCGGCATGTTCCATCTCTACGGCCAGGGGACGACGCAACTGTTCGCTTGGGGCGACAATGGTCCCAACAAGTTTACTGCGACGGCAAACACGCTCCTCTTCTACGCTGATCAGTACAACATACCGGCGTATGCGCTGTACCAACGGGACCAGTTCGATTCTGCGGATCCGTGGTCCATGTTTTGGTACAATCCACAAACTTCGGGTGCATTTTGGGATCGTCTGCCGTCAGATCGTGCGGTAAGATCGCATTCGTAACGATTGAACGCTGTTTAACTGTTGGTAGTTTGATAACTCGACAGACCAGTGGATGTCGATGCGGAGTAGCTGGACGGACCCGGACGCCCTGTATGTCGCGATAAAAGCGGGCACGTTGCAAGGTCACCAAACCCACAACGATCTCGACGTTGGCGACTTTGTGCTGGACGCAATGGGAACGCGATAGGCTGGGGAACTTGGCGACGGGGATTACCTGTCCACGGGCTATTTCTCCAACGATAGTGAGCTGTTTTCTGGTTTTGGGATATGCGCTGAACATGTCGATAGCCCAGCAGAGCGACCGATGGATGTACTACCGCAAGATGACGGAAGGACAGAACACCATCCTGATTGGAGCGGCGAACCAGGATGTAACTGCGGCGCCCACAATGTCGTTCGACACAAGCAACACAACTCAAGGGTCTAGTACCGTCTTTACGGCTGATCAGGATTCGAGCGCGTATTTTAAAACGTGCGGATGTCTTTGTTTGTCACGAGCCGAACAACTGAAATTCTGTCAGCGACATGACTTCGGCTTATTTCAACGCGTGCGTTCATTTTAGGTCTAATAAAAAGGAAGTTAACTCCTCATAGGACGTCTGTAAAACGCGGCATCCGACTCTTGAACGGCCGAAAGCAGGTTTTGCTGCAGGATGAAATCGCCGCCAGCGCAAGCGTGATGTGGCGCATGCACACCAACGCGACAGTCAGCGCGTCTGGGACGGCTGCTACGTTGACCAGAGATGGTCAAACTATGCAAGTATCAATACTGAATGCGCCGGATGGCGCAGAGTTCAGCACGTCCGAAGCGACGCGTCTCAGCACGGACGTGACACCACCAGAAGCAGACCAGGAGAACCCAGGAGTTACGGTGCTGATTATAAGCCTTCCTGTCGGGACCTACAGTCTTCAAGTGTTGTTCAATCCGCAGTGGAACGATGGAACTGAGTTTGTAATGCCGCCATCGGTGGCGTTGGACGATTGGAGCTTAACTAGCCACAACTGAATTTTAGATAGCATTTTGGATCTTTACATGGACGTACACTCATTAGAATCCACTCGTTGAAGAATTGACCTCTGGAACTGGAGTTACTAGTCTGTGAGAGCGCACATGATCGAACGACTGGTTTCGCTTTTTGCTGTAACCTCCGCCACGTCTTCCGCCTCTTCTTACCTCGACTACCACCACCATTTCGACTAAACTAGCCCTATGCGAATCACCCGGAAGATCTCCGAAGCCGATAAAGAGGGAAAAATATGGTGGTCCTTCGAGTACTTCCCGCCCCGCACCGCTCAGGTATAGCGCGTTTTTCAGCCTACCAGTCCGTAATCTGACGCGAATCCAGGGTCTGCAGAACCTCCTCGATCGTATAGAGCGCATGCGCGCACTCGGTCCTGAGTTCATCGACATTACCTGGTACGCCGCAACTTTTTCTGGAGAGCTCCTGCTCAACGCGGCGGCAGGAATGCGGGCGGGAGAACGTCAGACCTCACAGCAGAGATGGTCAAGACATGTCAGGGATTAATTGGGATAGAGACGTGCATGCACCTCACTTGCACGAACATGCCAGCGGCAAAGGTCGACATCGCACTGAGGGTGCGTTGTATTCCGTTCATGATCCACCGCATATTGAATGGGATCGTAGGAGGCGAAGATCTCGGGATGCAGGAATGTCCTTGCCCTCCGCGGAGACCCTCCCGCGGGCAAGGAAGAGTGGGAGGCCGTCGAGGGAGGTTATGTTCATGGGATCGACCTCGTCAAGCACATCCGACGCGAATACGGCGACTATTTCGACATCGCCGTCGCCGGGTTTCCTCAGCACCAGCTCCTGCCCCCGGACGAGCGCGACCTTGAGATGAGATATCTCAAGGAAAAGATTGACGCCGGCGTCGATTTCATCTTTACTCAGATGTTCTACGACGTCGACATCTTCATCGAATGGGTCCACAGCGTCCGCGCCGCTGGTATTACCATCCCGATCGTCCCCGGAATAGCCCCAATCCAGACGTGGAACGGATTCATGCGCGCAACGAGTCTGGCCAAAACCATCATTCCGCAGACGTTCCTCAATGCCCTCGAGCCGCACAAGAACGACGATGAGACGGTGAGGGCGATTGGAACCAAGCTGGTCGCGGAGATGTGTCGGAAGATTCTAGACGCCAACCTGGGCATCCGTGGGCTGCACTTTTACACGATGAACCTCGAGAAGGGCACCAAGATGCTGCTGGAGGAGTTGAATCTTGTGCCTCGGATCGAGACAATTAAGCCTCTCCCGTGGCGGCAGGTGCGTTCCGCTCGGCTTTGAAGAGCTTGGGCTTATATCCTGCTCCAGTCTCTCACCCCCAATCGGCGCACGGAGACCATTCGTCCAATTTTCTGGGCCAATCGTACCAAATCTTACATCTCTCGGACCGAAAACTGGGACGAATATCCCAACGGGCGTTTTGGCGATTCCCGCAGTCCTGCTTATGGCGAACTCGACGGCTACGGCGTCTGGATTAAACAGACGGTGCGCGATATTGATCATTGTCCGGACATTGCCAAATTTCCACTAGAAAGAGGACGCGCTCAAGCTGTGGGGAGAACCTAAGTCTTTCGACGACATCGCCGCTCTCTTTGCTCGTTTCTGCAAGAAGGATCTCAAAGCCCTTCCTTGGTCCGACCAAGCTCCCGCCGGCGAGACGTCGATCATCGCATCGCAGCTGGCACGCATGAACGAATACGGATTCTTGACTATCAATTCGCAGCCCGCGGTCAACGGCGCAAAGAGCACAGATCCTGTGGTCGGCTGGGGACCAAAGAACGGCTACGTGTACCAGAAGGTCCGCCACTAATTCTGCCGACAACGTGAAACTAACAAATGGCAGGCCTATCTCGAGTTCTTTGTCCAACCCGAATTGCTTGCGATCCTCTTGACGCACATTGAGCGCGACAGCAACATCACCTACTATGTGATCAACAGTCGCGGCGACCTGCGCACCAACACACACTCGGACGGGCCTAATGCCGTGACTTGGGGTGTGTTCCCCGGCAAGGAGATCGTCCAGCCCACTATTGTCGAGGCTGTGAGCTTCATGGCCTGGAAGGTTCGTGGATTGCTTGAGCGAAAAGCTGGCCTTGACCTTGACCGTAGGATGAGGCCTACGAGCTCGGTCAACAATGGGCCAAGATCTACGACTCGGGTTCGCCCTCCCGCCAACTCATTTCGGACCTCATGGACAAATCCTTCCTTGTCAATATTGTCCATAACGACTTCCACGACTCTGAGGCGATTTTCCAACCCTTCTTCAAAGCCGGCGAAGAATACGTCGCCAAACTGAAAGCACCGCAAATGAACGGCCACTAGATCTCCTGCAACTGTAAACCTTGACTTTTGTGTATTTTTACGGTGTATCTCGGGTTCAACCCCCGTTGTCTTGTACCAACCACTGCTCTCGTCTGCCTTAGCATTACACTCACTATACGCACTATACATCGCACTGCATCAACTGCATAGTCCTACGTACTGCCTTGTTTTCCAACAAAAACTTGGCCTTTTGGCGCTGCCATCTGCTGCCATCATTTGGGACCCATATTGTGACCCGGTTGTGTTCAGCCTACCATGAGCTCCACGTCCTTGGAATCGCTGGACAGCGCCCGCTATGCCCTCGACGATTCATTACTAGCAGAATCCCTCACACTCTCTTCTCTCTCGTCCTCCACATCCTCTACCCCACCCCTCCCCGCCGGCTGTATGGTCCCTCTTTCCATTATCATCGGACACCAAGACGGTCCAGTAATGCTCCAATCGCCTCTGCGCAAGTCCTCGCCCGCCACTCTGACCTCTCCGACCCCGCCGCGCCTTCGAACCATGATCAAGGAAAAGCTGCTCATCGAGACCTGGCTGGTGCGTGTCCTGCTCGCCCCGCAGGTCTGGACTGATTGGGAGTGTAGAATGGCGTTGACCCCGAGGTAGCTGAGCACAAACCATGGAGCGGTATCGCTATTCCAGAGCCACTTGCTTGGAAATCGGAAGGTTCTCTCTACGCTCCCCAGGCTTTCAGAGAGAAGATTGCCGCGGCCCGTCGTAGCCAGGGACCCGAGGCGCGCTTTCGAGAGCCGGCCACTGAAACGCAAACCAAACGCAGCACGAACCGCAACGCCCTCGTTTTCGAACGCGAGATTATCCTCAACACCAATGGCAAATCGAACCGCGTCTCGCTCCATGCCTCGGCCAGTTCCATGGACGAAGACGTTGTCCAGATGATTACCGAGCTGCAAGACCTCAACTCGTTCTTCAAGAGGCAAGACCCGCCTTCAAGTCTCCCTCCCCCGCCGTCCCTCATCGTCTCCAACTCCCATTTCTCCCTCCCCGTAACGTTCGAGTCCCCTTCAAAGTCGATTCCCAAGGCTGCGCTTCCGCTCGCCGCGCGTCGAGGCAAGATGCTCCCGCCTGTGGCCATCAGTCAACGCTGCGAGGAGACAGAGTATCCCGGCATGCCAACCGCATTCCTCGGCTCTCCATCGACATACTCACCCAAATTCGAGTTTGCTTCTGACCCCGCGCGCTCTTCGATGGACCTGCGGGAAATGGTGACCAGTTTGCGTTCCCAGTGCGCTTCCATCGAGCCTCACGAAAAGCCCGATGCACGTACGATCGAGGTCACGCCTCCGACGCCAGAGGAGGAAGACGAGTGGGCGTTTGCAGACGGCCTGTTGAGCTTCTATAGCCCATCGCCGTTCGAATCGGAGTTTATCAAGAAACCGCTTCGTCACGATCTGGTAGACTACGCCGCCGAATCGCTCTCTTCGCGTCCTCCATCGCGCGCTGAGTCCATTAATCCACTTCCTTCCGCTCCCCCGTCGACGCCGTTGCCGCCATGCCCATCCAGCCAACGCATTAGCGTGCGGAGTATCTTGAAGAGTTCGAAGAGTGTTCGGTTCGCTGAAGACGTACTGGACGACGATGTTGTTTCACCTGCGGTGAAAGTCGAGCCTCCGATTGTTCGCAAGCCCGAGAGGCACTCGGCCCCGACAAAAACGCGTTCGACTGCGCCTCGCGCCGCTCGGTCGACCTTGCATGATCCCCTCCGCTCTCCGCCGCCAAAGACGATTCCGGTTCTGCAGAGTCGTGCTCCCCGCCAGCGTCGAGCGACAACCCCAGCGTCGTTTGAGAGTTCCGCGTCGTCTCCTCGGCGTCCCCGCGCATGCAGCACGACGACGAACACCAACACGAATGCGAACGCCAGCATCAACATCGGTAGTCCCAGCAAGCCCGCGGTCCCCGTCGGAGGACGTCATTCGCTCGGACGGGTGTTTGCCAAGGAGAACAAGGAGAAGGATAAAGGTCGGTGGACGTTGAATGAGAATGTGTTGAAGCGTGCGTCGGTGGCGGGCTCGATGCAGCCGCAAAAGAGCCGGATGCCGGTTCCGCTGCGTAACATTTTGACGAGGTTCAAGTAGGTTGTACGAAATGTGGAATGGACAAACTATGCAGCTATCCGCCGCGAGAGCAGGTGACGATCCGGGTTGACTGGTTGCAAGAACACAAGCGCGTTGATACATGGCAGAATCGAAAACAATACGAAAAACTAGACACAGAGAGCAAATCGAAAACACGTCTGACAAAGATTACAAAAACCTCTCGAACTCGCAGCTGTCCAACTAAGGTAAGTTGAATCTGCAAAGTAGAAGTTCACAGATTAAGAAGAGGCATAGGATCAGGATTTTTTTGGAACGTACCGCGGCGAGCTTGGAGGAGCGTGGTTGGGCAAGCATTAACGCTGGTCGTTCCGTACCGATTGTAAGTCTCGGAGAAACTGACTCATCAGCGCTGTGCTCAGGTTGAAAGGGCGACACCAACTTGTAGCTCCATCTCGTTCGCTCGACGCGCATGATTGAGTTGTGCGTTCGATGTAATGTGAACCGTATGCTAATCGCATGAAAGGGAATCCAAGAGGCGTCGACGTTGGCGCGTACCTCTATCCCTTTCTTGAGAGTGCGAATCCGTCTGACGCATTTATACGCATCTTTCCAGATGTTGAACGCGTCGGAGAGGTACGCTCGTAGCCCAGCCCCCGAAAATTCCGAGACTATTAGCTGGCTATAGTCGCTGGCAATCTCATTCTTTTTCATGCGCAGCCTGTAGGATTGTCAGATGCAAAAACTTGCAGGAAGTGTTGGCGACGCACTCGAGCAATGAACTCTTGGCGCGTAACCAGGCCGCGATCGCAAAGGAATAGCGCTCCATAGCGTCCTGGAGCGCAGACTCCGCGGCGTCGAGTTTCGTCTCGACCGTGTCGAGAAGCGCGTGGGTCGAGAGTCGCGACATAACAAAGGCGGAGGTGGTCGTGATGGCGGCCACGAGCAGAATGGTCGTGTGAGAGCTTGGCGGGGCGAAGTATAGGGAGACGGTCAAGAGTAGCAAGATAGCGCCCACATGAGTGGAGGGCCATTGTGAATATGTCGGCAGGGTGAGGAGGGTGTCCATTGCGATACAGTGGTACCTTCAAGTGCTTCCTCCAGTGGTTTTATAAGTTATTAATGTTGACATCTATACCAAGTTCCCACGTCAACGGAATCCCATCTTTGCCAGGCAAAGATGGTTTCAATTGAAGGAGGGACGTCTGTGACTCTATTAAACCGCGTAGATAAGATAACGAAATGGCTGACTTTCCATAAGCATAGAATTATCTTTTCGAGCTATAAAGTGGTATTTGGCCGAGATCCCGGACGTGCATCAGGACCCCGAAGCTAAATCGATGGCTAAGTCGAGAATAAAGATTGTAAATCTGAAGAGGGGGTCGCGACCCCCTCTTCAAATTTAACGCCCTCGATAAACCTTCTTAGTTGCGTAACCGACGCGTGCCGACGCGCATCGACACGCGTTTTGTCGTGCGATGGTGCGTTCAAGCTTAATCTTGAAAGTTGAAACAATTATTCGCGCTCATGTAGTTCCCGAACCGATGTTCGGTGTAGTTTGCAGAAAGAGCACGAGTTGCTACAAGCCCAAATGGGCAATGCTGAAGATATTCTAAGTAATCTAGCTTGTGGATTGGCCGCCATGAAATAAATTCGTGATTTTTTGGACATCCTGTCAACAGGCTGGTACCGCACCAAAGTATGCAAAATATTTTTGCTTATGGAAAGTCAACCAATGTCCGTCAAGGTCTAAACGATAAAAACATTCGCCCAATGCCTCACAATGCCCTCTCCAGCCTTATGTGTCTCGAAATTCTTGATATCCCGACACACGATCACCGCATGGGCATGTTGCTCAGGGAACCACGCAATCTCCTTCTTCAGCGGCAGCGTATTCAAGTTGGCCGCAATGCGCCTCTGCACCGGCGTGAGCTGCGGCTGCTCCTTCGGCTGTTTCTGCTCCATGAGCTGCTCCTCGTCGGCGGGCACCTCCTCGATGAGGTCGACGACGGCGCTCTCGACCTGCTGCTCGAGGCGCGCGAGGATCTGCGCGAGCTTCTCGACGCTGCCGGGCGCTTTGGCGTTCTCCTCGAGGAGGCGGACGCGATCGCGCGAGGATGCGGAGGCGCGGGAGAGGCGGAAGAGGATGAGGCTGAGGAGACCGGGGAAGAGGATTGGGATGAGCGCGTAGACGGCTAGGTTGAAAGGGAACCGGAAGCGCAGAGGAGGTGGGATGAAGATGCGGGGACGCTTGGATTTAACCCAGGCAGCGGTAAGAGGTTTTGGTTTGGGTGGTAGGGGTGGAGGGACGGCGGGGATGGTGTAGGAAGACATGAGGGCGGGGTATTTCTCGTCAATGTTACTGCAGACCAGGTTAGCGTTGGGAGAGATGCATTAGTACCGACGTACACTTCGAGTCCATTTGTCGCCCTTGAGATGAACGGGTCGTGCGTTTCGATGGCTGCAGTAACATAAGGTACTGTGTTGTCGCCAACCGCGTTGGCGTATATGCGAATCGTCTCAAAGCTCTCGAGAGCTTTGTAGAAAATACGGTCTGGATCAGACATGACCTCGAGTAACGGCCTGCCTTTGAGGCTTCCGGGCCACTTGTCTACGCAGAAGAACTGCTCCCCGGTTCTTGAAAGTAGACGAGGGCCGATCACCGACGCAAGCGACGAGATTAGGGACCGTAGACGAGGGACTCCAAGGTGCGGCGTTGCAATGGTGTTGAAGTTGACTGGCGTTATGTTTTCGAAGAAATCGCGTTGGTGGAGGATGCCAATTACATATCGCGCCACGAGACCACCAAGGGAGTAGCCGGTTATCGAGAAGCGGGTGACCGTTCGGCCCTCTGCTTTGAGTTTTTCGACCTCGGCAACAATCTGGGCGCCCGTTTAGAAATGAGGAGAGCAGGCGGCTACCACGCACCTCGTCGGCCACGCGCTCGCCTCCCCAGTCAATGCCGTCGTATGTGTCTTGAGGACATTAGAAGGTTGTGATAAACGGACGGCAGGACGCACTATCTTCGCTATTTGCCCCTGGTCGCAGAACATGGACATCGTGTGGATGGAGGTCTTGCAATACTCTTGCGAGTTCGCCAACGTGGCCTGTGTTTCCCCACATGCCATGAACGATGGCGACGAGATGCGTGGATGAGGACGACGAAGACGACGAGCCTGACGACGACGCCAACGAGGAGGAGGACATGGTTGCGCGGGAAAGGTTATGGGCGTCGGGTACCCGGAGGTGTGTGGACGGGGACTGGATTGGATGGAAGCTTAAATGAGAGTGGTTGACGACATCAATATTTGTCAACCGACTCCGTTGACGCGTCCACGGCAAGATTACGGATCGTCGGAATCGGCTCAATGCGTGTGCTAACATGCATCTCCTCCTCCTCATCCATGGCTTGGCAGGCCAGCCCATCCACCTTGCAGAGGCTGTCAGGATATTTACACAGAAACACCCGAATGTCCACATCCTTGTAGCCCGTGCCTTCTCCGACACACTCTCCCTCGACGGCATCGACATCAACGCCCAACGCGTCCTGGAAGAGGTCAGATAACCCAAAACACCCACCAACACTCACTGGCAACCTCCAAGCTTGACGCTACAATGCTGTCCCTGAACCAACGCACCGACGCCCTGGCTGCGGACGACCCCGGCGGCCCGCCACGTTTTAAGATCTCCATCTTGGGCTACAGCCTCGGCGGACTTGTCGCCCGTTATTTAATCGGGTCAGTCCGTGCGGTCGGGTTTTATAATCGCAATTCCTAAAGCACCGACTACCAGGCTACTATTTCTCCGCGGTTTCTTCGACACTGTCGAGCCCGTCAACTTTGCCACGTTCACCACACCTCACATTGGCATTCCTCCTCCGCCATTTATGTCGCGTTTTTGGTATAATCTCGGTGTGATGCTGCTCGGGCGGACTGGGCGGCAGCTCTATCTGCTCGATAAATACGACGAGGGCGGTCAACCCTTGCTGTGTACTCTCGCAAATCCAGAGTCGGCATTTTGTCGCGGCCTCGCGTTGTTCGAGAATGTATCCATCTACGCTAACGCGTGAGGCATTCCCAAACTACTTCCTTACGCCTAAACTGATATTTCTCCAAGTGTCAACGACGTTACGGTGCCATACTTTACTGGCGCTATCGAGGAATCCGATCCGTATGCTGCCCATCGAGACAATGAAATTGTACCGTATGTACTCTTTCTCAAATCAATTTCATTCCTCAGTTCCTGCAGAGAATACCTAGAGAATTATGTCCCGCTCTTGCAGAAATTTACGATTCAAACTGTGCCCCACCGGATACTTCGTAGACCACGAACATTCAACGGACCACTCATCGAATGGCTATTTCCTTGGAACATGGTTTGCACAGCTTTCATTATACCATGCACTGAAGCGACTCTAGACTCTGTACCTTCTACTTCCGATTACCATTCCTGCGGTGATCATCTACTTGGCCATCTATTCGCCCGTTGTCCTCTTGATGTCAAGACGGCGCATCAAGAAGCTACTTCCTCCGCCTCTTCCAACTCACCCTGTGCCTAGCCCATCCGAACCATCTGAAATCATGTCCCCAATGCAACTGTGGATGGTCCGTTCACTGAACAGTGTCCGGCCATTCAGCAGATACATTGCATTCCGACCGGGTGTGCGCAACTCGCATGCAATGCTTATATGCCTTGAGCCGCGGTGGGGAGATCACCGAGTTGGGAGTGGTGTGCTGCAACACTGGGCAGATAAGTGGATTGCCTAAAATGGCAAGGGACATACCCGATATGGGCAATATTTTACGTGTTATATTTCATCAAGGTGTTCCTCCGCGTCTTCCGAAGATTTCCCGGAGTATAAGTAACGAGAGATGTATGTGTTACTGTCTTGGATGGCCCTGCCGAATGAGACCCTCGTCGCCATCTTTGACGACCTCTCCCCCGACCACCTAACTCATGTCGCGTGTGTATCACGCAGATTCAAGGCTGTGGCAGAACGCATCCTCTATGCCTCCATCTCCATAACCGATACAATATCCTCAGACGCCCCGTGGCCATGGCGCACCCTCCGCTGCCTCCATTCCATCCGTTCTAGACTCCACCTCGTCGAGACAATACGTCGCCTCCAGCTTCGCTGGCAGCGCGACGACACACACTCAGCATGGCCCCGCGATTTCGACCTCGCAAACGCGTGCTCAGAGGCCAGCATCGCCCTCAAATCGCTTATCTTCCTCGAGGGCCTCGACGTCTTTCTCGGTCCTGCAAACCGCGCGCCCTCCGAGGCCGGCATACATGCAATCGAGCGTTTGCTAGCCGGTTGCAGCTTCCCGCACCTCCGTTATCTCTCTCTCGGCGCAGAATGGGCCAAATCCTATCAACCATACACCGCGCAGCTGCCCGCCTTCCTCTCCCTCCTCCCCGTCCTGCGGCACCTCCGCCTCTCCGACCACCACGCACCAATTCCTTTCCCTGGCCTCGCGCCTACAACCCTCCCCCGCCTAACCTACTTCCGTGGCTCTCCCGACACGGCCGCATCCCTCCTTCCCGGCCGCCCCGTCCAGCACCTCGCGCTAATCGGGCAGGACTGGCAAGTCAACCGGGAGAACCTTCCGCGCTTTGCGCTGACGAGCGTGCCCCTCCGCACACTCGATCTCTCGGCAATGCAAGTCCGCCCAGTGCTGCTCCGAAATATAGCCCGTGATCTGCCGGACATCCACCATCTCAAGGTCCGCCTCGCATTGCGCCACACGCTGCACTACGCTCTTTCCGGTATCGTACGTTGTCGTCTCCCCCCCTCTCTGTCCCCTCCAAAAACCCCTTCCTTCTCTCATACATTGGGCTTCGACCCACAGACCATCCTCGCAGGCCTCTCCCCCGTCCTGCACGACTTTCATCACCTGGTCTCCTTCGATCTCTCACCAACAGAAACAGAGATGCGTCCCGTCCAGCAGACCCAAGCCAACACCCTCAATTTTGCCGAAGAGGTCAGCCTTTGCGCTCAATGGCTCCGCGATTGCCCCACTCTCCGCCGTATCTCGTTTCCGAGTGGACACCAGTGGCAGTTGGACGAGACTGCCACCGGCGAATGGGTAATGGCATAGCAGCGGTTGCAGTAGTCCTCGTCCTTTATTTTAGTGCACAAGCCAACAACTCGGATGCATAGCAAGATACAATGTGTGCGCAGGGTGTTACAAAGACCAGCAAGGCTAACGTCCGTCAAGGCGTCTGGGGTATCGCCCGATAAGAAAACAAAATAATCATACGTTCATGTCTGCTCAGATTCGTCCACAAAGATGTCGGTGTAGTGTGCTAAGATCGTCTCGATCGCCTGCGTCGCCACTTAACGAAAGAAGAGAAGCTCAAGGGGTCCACGTACCAGGTTCTGGCACGTAGTGTCGGGCATAACGACGGGTCCTCCGTCCGTTCCGTTCAACGGCTTCATCTGGCCAAACAATGTCGGTCCAAAGACGATCGCAAGGTTCTGGATCGACATCGAGTTCACCGATGCATGTTGGTTTATTCTGCACCGCGAGCTCGAGATCTGCGGATATGAGGCAGAAACCGACGCACCGATGCAGATGTCCCATGAAGTACTTGAGCGTTGCGTAATTGGCGTCTGGTAAATCGTTCACTCGTTCATGCAAACGAATGTGCCGAAGGCGCTCGTTTTCGATTTCTGGGCGAAAATCAATACGTGGATAGAAAACGCAAGAAACAAACGCACTAGCAGCGTCGATGAACCCTTGCTGCAGCTCAAATGTGAGCAGCGGGTCTGGCAGCTCACGCAGCCACATCTTCAATACGCTTGAGACATTGTTGATGTCGGAGGACCACTCTGGCGAGTCCAGATCCACGGAATCCAAGTCTACAGGGAGTATTAGCTGCTTCGCCGCATAACAAGCCTTGAAAGATACCTCGATCCAGTCGTTGCCGCAGGTTTGCAACCTTGGTCACTGTTCCGCTGACCCGGTAGATACCCTGCGATTCGATCCCGTACTTCTCGATAGCCTGGCAGCATTTCTCCACGATAGGCGGAACTTCGACGTTGTCTCGCGTCATTTGGTCGGCCAAGTCGACGCCGAAAGTTGGACGACCACGATCGACGGCGCCATTGAGATGATTGCTGGCGCCGTTTGGCGGCGTGTAGCTCTTATCTGCTGACGGTTGGTGCGTTGGTAGTGGCGGAAGCTTGTTGTGAAATGTAAGACGCGTCGGGGGTTCATGAACAGAGCAACGTACGAAACCCTCTTCCGAGGGACCTTCTCGCCGCAGTGCCCGCGGCGTCGTAGGACCACGGACATAGGCGTAGTTTTGCATATATGCCTTGAAATCTCCGCGATTGTCAATCATCTCGAGCGTCGCCTTGAGGCCTGGGGTAAGTTGAGATCCTAAGCAAGTTAGGGTCTTGCGAGGAAGGCCATAACAGAACGCACCGTCTTCGTTCTGGGGCGGAACAAGAGTCGCCCCATCGCTAAGGATAGTGCTCTCGAAAAGGAACGCGTATCGAGTTAAGTGGTATTGCGTGCCCAAGTCCATCTCGTCCGCGCACTCTTTCAGTGCCTAGATCGGGAGGTTATTGGAGCTTTGGAGATGAGGCTAATGCTCACGCGAAGAATGCGAGGGAGCTGGAAGTTAAAATATTCTTGTCGCATGCCCTGAGTGTCGGTAACGGCCTTGCGGTACGCATCGGAAGCATTCGAGACGCGACTACGAATGTCGTCCTCTTGCCGTTGGATCTGGCGACGCGTTCAATCGAGCAAAGCGCGCCAGTGAGCGACGTACATTGCCAGGGTTTTTACCCTTGAGAAGCAGTCCGCCCTTGGCGACGGCTTTTCCAATGACCCGCTTTCCACCCGCACCACCAGCGCGTTGCTGGACGGTATTGTCCTTGAGGGACTCGCCCTCCTTCTGTAACAGAACGCGCTCGAGTTCCTCCGACGAGATGTCCAGCCGGTTCTTGGATTTCTCAGTTATGGCTTCCGATTCTTGCAGCGCTCGCTCGTATCGTGTTGCTAATTCCTTGGTCTAGAGAGCATGTCAGATACATAACACAGCGGCGCCCACTATATCGCACCTGTTTCCGGTTCTTCTCGACCTCTTTCGCCACCGTCGCTAGTTCTTCACTCATCTCGTTTAATCTCTGAGCGAATCGTAATCGGCTTTCCCCCATAGTTTCATGCGTCTTCATAGCGGACTGCCAGGATGCGACGAAGGTTCTAAAGAGGGATGAGGTCCGGAGCGGGGTAAGCAAGACGGAAGCGGACCCGGCTTTGCCGTCGTGCATGCTATAGGTTTCCGCCGTCATTCGGGCGAGCTTGTGCATGCTCTTGCCGTACTCCTCCTCTATGGCGGCGCGTTTCTTGAGAAAAACGGAAGCTTCCTGCGGAAACAATTCAAAAACTGCCGCCGAGACTCGATCTTGGCTACATACCCTGCACGATATCATGCTTTGCTTGATACGATCCAGCAGAAGGGGCACGCCGCACTGTGGAGCGTCAATGAAAAGGACCAGGATACGCATGCGACGCACATCGAGTTCGCATAACGACCGAAGAATGTTTTCGTCGAAGCTCGCGTCTACAAGTGTAGCAGCGTCGGGTTGGCCGCCGATCTCTCGGCTTTCGCTCCCAAGAGTGTTGGTGTCCCGCCAGGCAGAGTCCAAGCTTGACCGAGCGTCGGCGTTAGCTGGCGGGGAACCCTCGACTCCGCCGTCGATTAGCTGCACGGGATGGTGGTACGAGCTTGGGCCAGTGGTATGATAGTCGGAATTGTCTGCGGCGTCCCATGGAGATGAGTAGCTGTCGTCCGCCATTGCGACAGACGCGTCGGGGTGGTGCAAGGACCTGCGATGCAGCGAGTGGATGCAGAGACCAAGTCTTGATGTGACTTTTACCCTTCCAAGCTTGCTCAGCCTCCGCTCTTTATCGGCACCCCGACGTATGTCCTCCATCGTCTGCCTGGAGACTACGCCACCTTCTAGCTGAAGACGACCAGAAGCGAATCGGTTATAAACACGGTTACATCCTACAAGCTGCTGCCTTGTTACGCGCCAAGGTTCTTATACAGCTCAAATACTCTGGCTTCGCGGTTCTCGCATTGCGCCATAACGCGCTCTCTCCACTCGGTGCTCGTTGCGGCTTTGAACTCCGGCGTTCCGAGGAAGTCCTTTGTACAACGTCAACTCCCTACCGCGTCGCACAGAACGCGTACCTTATTGCTGAACGAATGGAATGCGAAAAACTTGTGGACCTTCTTTCCAATCAAGTCGCCTCGTTCCTTGTGCGAAAGCAGCAAGAATCGTGCACCCTGCTGATAACCCGGAACCTTGGCTAGCATCTCAAAGTGCTCTCCGTTATACCTTGCGCGAAAAATGAGCGTTCATTCATCATGGGATTATCCAGACGCCACCATTTGTCCAGCTCTGCTTCGCCCTCTGGAGACTTCATGATGAAGCTCACTACAAGAATGTATCTCGAAGGCAGATCGGCTTCACTGGTGGATGGAGGAGTAAAGGTGCGGATAGAAGAGTAGGTGCGGCGGCTCAGCGCGATCTTGCTCAAAATTCCTTTCTCGTTGTCCGAAGCCAGATCTGCGAGGGCGACATAGGCGGAGGAGTTGGCCGCCTCCGGCGTCTATCCACGGGCGTTCTATGACCCTGGCTGAAACGGAATACACACGGTCTGACCTCGATGTCGTACAGAGTGAGCCACGAAGGACTTTGCGAGTCGATAGCCCTGTACCACAAGGCGGAAAGCTAGGAGAACCATGAGCCTTGGCAGAGTGGACCATAAATACGTACGAAACCGGGCACGGTCAATCGGCGGGGGACGTGTTCGCCCTCATACCAATCTGCGATGGTTGGTCCATATTCGCGGCGTTGTTGTCAGAAAACGCACCAGTCAATTCTGTCTCCGTAACGTTGGGTCCAGGCTCAATGAGGACGGCGACGAGTCCGCTGGGTTTCGGGGGCAGCGTAGAAGTTCTTCGAAAGAGGTGCTCTGCGCTGGTACTTCGAAAGAGGTTCTGGTCAGCACGGAAGCCCGAACCGGTCCGTGCGAGGAGCGGCATCTCGGCCACCCGAAATGGAAAATTGACCCTTTTACTGCCCAATCATCTGCGCCAACCGGGCCCGACGCTTTCGCCAAGGGAACAGCGACGCTTGCTACCGCGCCATTTCTGCGTCGAAAACCAAGTTACCAATCGGCTGGTACAATGCACCATTGTCTCCGAGCCACGCAAAAAAAGCTTGAAGTCTATGGGAGCCGGAGATGCACGTCTCCGAACGACAGAAGCCGCGGAGGATTTACGGCTCACGAGAGAATGAACGCGGGAGACATGATGCAAGGCGACGTGACCGGCAGATAATATACATATGTGCACAAACGCGGATGAATCCGGGGCTCATTCAGGGCTCATTTCGAGAACGAGCACTTGTCGCAGCGGACAATGTTTTGGTCGTGAACCACCCGCATGGGCCCAGAAGATCTATAAGTAGATGTAAACAGCAGTCTCCCAATCAAAACGAACCTACTGTTGGGCGCATGTCGTCTCGCAGTTGTGCGCGCCACGCATGTGGTTCGCGCTCAACGCGCAGTTGGGTCTCTGGCAGTCAACCTGGACGCGTCGGTCAGCAATGCGAGCACAGAACGCGTTCAAGCCGTACCTTGGAGCGGTTTCGTCCAAGTTGGTGTGTGCAACGCGGGTATCCAGCGAGAAAAACTGCGTCCCAACACATGCTGGCTGAACTAAATCCTCTGGCGCATCCTTGAGGGTTTATATACAAAGTCAAGGCCGCACCAGGAACCTGGAATTCGTGAAAAAACACCCCAGAAATATCGGCATTATGATCTTCACCAACATCACATACCCTCAATGTTTTTCCTGTGGTCGGCGCTTGAAGAAGTTCGCGTAGACTGGATGCACGCCAGCTCTAATTTCGACTCCGACTCAACATGAACGCTCCCCGACGCCAAGGTTAATAAACAAACGGATACGAGAAGACGCTGCCGGCTAGGAGTATCTTGCCGCTGAAAAGACCGCAAGACAGGGAGCAAACAATCGTTTACAACAACAAATCAAACACTCAACACAGCGGATCGTGCAAAATATCGGGCGAGCGCGAGCCGAACGGTTTTCAAACGCTCCAAGGCCTCTTTATGCCCGCCACCGCGAAGCGTTCGGGCGAAGATATCCAGGTAGTCGGCTCCAGAACCTTGCGCAGACCGCGTGAAGATCTCCTCCAGCCTATTGAGCAACTCTGTCGCGCCGGAAGTGGGGAAGAGTAACGTTGAAGCTGTCCGCCGTTGAGAAAACGCGCGGACAGAAATGAAATCGTTCCGCGACTTACGATACTGTAGGAGCTCTATCGAATCGCATAACATCACGGCCCACCACGATTTCGGGGCAACGTCATCGCGGAACATCGCGATCAAGTCACAGGCGGCATTTTGAAGCTGGTCAGGCTTAGTGCGAAGCAGCTGGAAGTTCGAAAACCGGACTGCAAACATGAGCCGGTGAATGAAGACACCCTGAGACGACAGATGCTGCGAAGTGAGATTCTGGAGCGAGGGAGCGATGTCGGACGCGCATTGCGCAAAATATGATGAGCCTGGACGAAAAAGGTAAGCACAAGACCAGATGGAGTAAAGGTACTGACCACTGACGACGTATTCATCGAGCAGGCGGTCCACGACACGTCCGAGTCCAGGCCAATCTTCCGCTGAGCAGCAGTAGGACACGGCCAAGCCGTAGTCTTTCTCGCGAACGAAGGTCTGTGCCGCAATCTGCGCAGACGGTTAAAATTGCACGGCCGTCGCTTAAGTGCACCACTCACCCTACAAACGGTCCGCCTCGCCGCCTCTCTTTGATAATCGAAGCAGGTTTGATTCACGTCCTTCAGGACACCGACCACGTTGCCCGACCGAGGGTCTCCCTCGTCAGCAGTTTGCACCTGTGGTTTGTTTTGCAGGCGAAGAGGAACACGTATGAGCACTTCGTCGCCGCGCTCTTTCCCGACGTCTCTGCAGGAGTACATATAGTCCACGGTTATCCTCCAGAGACCGGGGTCGGCGTGAAGATACTCTGCGTACGCGAGAACATGTTCGTCGCGGATCGAGATACTAGGAATACAGTTAAACCAGCTTTCGCATCGACCCGGCTACGTACTCGTCTTCTTCGTGAGAAAGAAGAGAAAGAGGTTCCATGATGTCCGCGAGGTGAGCGGAAAGCCATCGGTCGAGTTGGCCGGCATGGAGGAGAGCATCTACAGGTTTGCCGGACAGTAGAGCCGTATGAACCATATCCTCGCTATTGGTCGGGTCGGGCGGTAGCGTGTCTAGAACCCGGTGCACAACTTCGCTATCATTGCAACGTTAGACAATGGTTCGGGCGCATAAACTAAGCTGGCGACTTACGGGAGTTCCTGACGCCGAAGTCTGGGTTCAACAAAAACGCCCCATGCAGCGCAGACTTCTTTCCAGTCGGCACCGAGTTCGGCACAAACACGCTCGACGATCTCGCCTCTACCCTCAAGAACGCCGACGATGTCACTCAGACGATCCCACCAGTCATCAAAGTCGTCAGATCTCTCCGGTTCGGGGACTTGGTCCATTTCGATACGAATCGCTTTAACTTTATCTTTCCACCGTCGGGACGCACTGGCAAAGTCTTTTTCGGCGTTGAAATTCTGGAGGCGGGGCTGAGAGGATATGATAGAGGCCATCTTCTCGGCTAGTTGTTGTAGGTCCTCGGAAGGGTGGTCGGCGAGCGTCTTGAAAAAGAAAACTGCCGCCTTCGCAAGGCCGCGTAAGGTCGCCCTAAGATTGTTAGGACAAAAATACCGCGTTTGAAATATGACCTTTGCAAATACGGCCAGAACGACTCGTCCTCCCAAGGCGCTTTCAGTGCACTGAGGTGATCTCCATCCTCCGTTGACGGTTCAATAAAATGGATATTGAGCCATTCCATTAGTTCCTCGCCGACCGGCGCCTCTTCGTAGCCCGGTTCCGGAAGATACAGGACGACGAAGAGAGAGAAGCAGGTGTATAAGCTGCGGTAGTGATCTGCGCTGAATTGCAACGGTCCATCTGGCCGAGGAGCAGGTTGCTGGAAGGAACGATAAGCACCAAGGGTCCGCCTACCGTGCAGATATGCATACCGAAGCATGTATCCAGCATTCCTTGATGAAGTTGACATAGTCAATGGAGAGCTTGCGCATGACGCCCAGGCTTCGTTCGGTTTGTATCCTAAGTGTGTCGATGGAGAGACTCGGACCGGACGGACTAGCGCGTACCATTCAGGGTCTTTCGTTCGGGCGGTGGCCAGCAGGTTCTGGAAGGCCGCGAATATGACGAGCGTGTCGGTAATGAACTTTGGTGATGAGAATCGACTCGGCGGAAACAAAACAACGCCACGCACGAGTCTTCTCTCTGAGGATGGAACGGCATCAAGAGCTGAGAAGTAGACGGGCTGTTCTTCGTCTGGAGGGCGTTTCGATGGCTGGGACGCGTGCTGGAGGTAGAATGAGACGTGTTTTCTGCCAAAGACCGGGGCAACAGTTACAGCGGTTGTGGTGAAGACTGCGAGTGAATTATCGCGTGGGGATAGGGCAGCTGAAAGAGCCTGCCCGGCGTCGAGGAGATCTTGGGATTTGCCCGGTGGCACGAGGGCTGGCGCGAGATTCAAGTGGTGGTCAACCGCCATAGCCTGTCACCCATCACTTCCTGTCTTCCTCGACTTCCATGTCCACGCACCAACCACTCTGCTGAGACTTTCCTGCCTTCTATGTAAGTTTTCCGTCTACAGTAAGCTGTCCTGTTCCCAGATCTTCCCTCTCGCTTTGTATAAAGTTCCCAATATATCGCTACCTGCGACATTCGTCCCGACCGAAGGGCCAGGAGAAGCATTCGAGGGTCCTTTCTAGACAATGCGGCTCTCGATGTCACTATGGCGCGGGCGAATTAACCTGTCCTCGGGATGCCACTGAGATCGTTTCGCTGGATTCGCTATGCCAGTAACACCTGCAACGGACACTACCGCTAAAATCCCGCCGGTTTATCCTCCGGTCGGCCGATGCGTATGGCCCAGACTGCGTCGTTGCCCTCGCTTCCGCATGTATTGGCCTATATCGGTGGGCAGGTGTCTCGGGCCTGGTACTCGACTTCCGTCCTTCTCGCAAACCATGCCATGGATGTAAGATCAAGGTCACACTCACTGGCAACAACTCGATTCTACGGACAGGAGCTATGACTCGCGCTTGGCCTGGATATGCGCTTCGAGCTCCGAGCCCATATCCTGGAGGGACGATGGCACTCCAACTTGGATGTAACGCAAGTGTCTCGCCGTCTACTACATTCACGCTCTGTCTTGCAGCTCGCTATCGATACGCCTACAACATTCCGCAAGGCTGCCCGAATAGTTCACCATTCCGCAAGAAGGACGCTTCTCGCAAGGCTCTTTATGCGTTGTTGGTCTGTCTACGCTTTGTTAAAACATGTAGCCGGCGCAGTTATCGAGCACTCGAAGGGCTGGGTGGCGTGAGCAAAGGCGCGTTGGCCCTTCGTCACGCCGACCCAATTACATCTGTACTCTACAACTACTCGACTACGCTGAACGCGCGACGAAACCCCCACAAACACGCTTTACTGTCAGACGCGTACATGGTGTAGCTCAAAGATTGCATCTTGAAGCTGGATGGACACTTTCTGTCGCGTTACGCCTCCTTTGGCTGGCGCCGTGTTGGGGGCTTTATACTACCTTTACGGACCACAGTTCTGGGATGCATGTCGAGAATTCTGGGCTGGATCCAATTGAGCTTGATTTTTGATGCTTCGCGCGGCAACTGGGACTGTAATCCACTTCTTTTGAGAAATGAGCGTAGAGGGCTCGTCGTGGCGTCAAAAATTTGTCAGGAAAGACGACTCCTTTCCTGCCGTTGCTGAGGCGGCTTTCCGGCAGCTTACGCAGCAGTGATCGCTCTCGTCAGCGTGCTTGTCCAACAACGGCTGGATGTGGGTTAGGTGGTTTGTATAAAAAGTGAGGAGTATTGCAGAACCTCAGTACCCACAGAGCTTTAGACATGGTCAACAACACTATTTCCATTGGCGACACGCAGGTAGCGCGCGTCGGGGTATGTTGCATCACGGCTTGTAGGCGCAGGTGCTGATCTCTCTGCAGCACGGACTTATGCTAATGACCTGAACGCCGACGCCGGTCCCCGACGAGCAATGCTTCGAGTCCATCAAGGCCGGCATCGACGCGCTCCCGGCGGACGTCAAGATGTTCGTCAACGCTGGCGAGTTCTACGCGCAGGACCTCGGGACGGCGAACCTCGAGATGCTGGCGCGCTTCCTGGCCAAGTACCCCGATTACGCGGACCGCATGTTCCTGTCTGTCAAGGCGGGGTTGAATCCCAAGACGTTTGCGGCGGATAGCTCGTACGTCGCGTCTCCCGATGCGCTCCTTACCGCCAGACTGAAACAATATGCCAGCCCGGAAGCCCTCGCCGCCAGCGTTGAGAACATCGGGCGCATACTCGGGCCCTACAAGAAGATGGATCTATTCCAGCCCGCGCGCGTCGACCACCGATTCGCGATCGAAGACACGATGCGGGTTCTCGCCGGGTTCGTGGCCGAAGGCAAGGTTGCGCACATCGGGCTGTCGGAGTGCAAGGCATCGACGCTGCGCCGGGCGCACGCGATCCATCCCGTCGCGGTGGTCGAGGTTGAAATCAGTCCGTTCATGTATGAGGACGAGGCGAAGGCGATTGTCCAGGCGTCGAACGAGCTAGGTGTCGTTGTTGCCGCCTACGCGTGCGTTGTCCTTGTTGCTGGCTGCTATGTGCTGACTCTGCTGCAGACCGCTTGGACACGGTATCCTCACTGGGGCGCTGAAGAGCCTGGCACAGATTCCGGAGGGCGACATGCGGCGGCAGTTCACGCGCCTGCAGGACGAGAACCTGAAGCACAACCTGGTGATTGTCGAAGAGCTGCAGACGTTTGCGCAGAGCAAGGGCATTACCGTCGCGCAGCTGTGCCTCGGCTGGGTTGCTGCGCTGGGTTCGCTGGTCATGCCGCTGCCGGGATCGTCGTACGTGGCTCACCGTGGTGTGGGACTCTGTTGATGGCTTTCCTGCAGAAAAGCGACGCGCACGGTGGAGAACGTCAAGGCCGGCGACGTCGACTTGTCGGCGGAGGACGTGGCGACGATGAACGATATCACCGGCAAGCATGGTATCAAGGGAGACCGGGTGAACGGGATGAGTGCGGAGCAGCTGAACTTGTGGGGTTGATAGCACGGGACCGCGTTTTGTTGAAGCATAAGAAAGCCATGGTTTACAGTATAGAGTACATGTGGAAGATGATAGATATACGCGCAGCTCCTGGCGAGCGGGCGGGGGAGCGCGTCTATGCGCCGAAGCCGTAGAGTGTGCGACCGCTGCGCTTGAGCGCATAGACGACGTCGAGGGCGGTGACGGTCTTGCGTTTTGCGTGCTCGGTGTAGGTTACCGAGTCGCGGACGATCTGGACAAGAGCGGTGAGGGACGCGTAGAAGCGTGAAGGAGGGCAACGCACGTTCTCAAGGAAGATCTTGAGCACACCACGGGTCTCCTCGTAGATGAGGCCGGAGATACGCTTGACGCCGCCACGACGGGCGAGACGACGGATTGCGGGCTTGGTGATGCCTGGAACAGTAAAGAACGCGGTGAGGGAATATTCAAGACACAAACTGACCTTGGATGTTGTCGCGAAGAATCTTGCGGTGGCGCTTGGCTCCGCCCTTTCCGAGACCCTTTCCACCTTTTCCGCGGCCAGACATTGTGAGTGTTAGAGTGAGGTGGTGGTGGTGGTAGAGAGGAAAGGTGGGTTGGGTGATTGACGGTGTGACGCTGGCTTTAATGGGATTGTGTTGTGTTTGGCGTTGTTTGCGACAGTCAACAACCTGTCAAACCTTAGGGTATATAACCACTTGTTACACTGGCACATCATCCAACGACTCTTCCCCCGTTACACTCATGGCCCGCACCAAACAAACTGCCCGCAAATCCACCGGTGGAAAGGCTCCCCGTAAGCAGCTCGCTGCAAAGTCCAACGCTGCCCGCAAGTCTACCGCCGCTGCCGCCGGTGGTGTCAAGAAGCCTCATCGTTTCCGGCCGGTCAGCCACCTTCCTTCTTTCCCTAACCCCCTTCTAACTTGTGTCCAGGGTACCGTCGCCCTCCGTGAAATTCGTCGCTACCAAAAGTCCACCGAGCTGCTCATACGCAAGCTCCCTTTCCAACGGCTCGTACGCGAGATCGCACAAGACTTCAAGACCGATCTCCGCTTCCAGTCGTCTGCAGTCATGGCGCTCCAAGAAGGTGCGTCTCGGCCTCTACCCGTCTCTACGTCGTCTAACCTCTCCTCCAGCTGCCGAGGCCTACCTCGTCTCTCTCTTCGAGGACACCAACCTTGCCGCCATCCACGCAAAGCGCGTCACCATCCAACCCAAAGACCTCGCTCTCGCCCGTCGGTTGCGCGGGGAGCGGTCGTAGAGTCGTCCTCATTTGCTCTATTATATCTCCTCTGTACTCCTAGTGTATATTGCACAACAACTTTGCATCAGGCAATTCTTACTTCCTCTGCGTGCGCGTCTCTGCCTCCTTTTCCGCGTTTCCGCACTCTCTGTGGCTGGTCAATGGTCCCCCCATACCTTCGTTGACGCGTCGGGTCGCGCGTTTGGGCGCGTCGTCGCGCCCCTGACCTCCAATCACCTGTTGAATCGCACGCCTGCTCTATTTCTGACTAGTACCACAACATGCCCCAGCTCACCCTGGCGCAAGCGTTCGGGCGTGCACCGAAACAGTCGTCTTCCAATAGCGCAAAGACCAACACCCAGCCCTATCCACCTCCAAAACCCGCCGCGCCCGCGTTCTCTTCCTCCTCCAAACCCAAGAAGATTCTGTTTGGCCCCGCTGGGCCGCATCTCGACTTAGACCAGTTCGCAGTACACCCGATAACCTACAACGGCCTGGTGTATCCAACCTCGCAACATCTGTTCCAGGCGCTCAAGGTTTCTACTTGTCCGCGTCCCTCTACGGGTGATACCGACATCTACTGCTAGTTCATCGGCCACCGGGCGGACATTGCAGAGCAGATTCGCGTCGCGGCTACAGCAGACATTGCGTTTACGACCGCTCACGCAAACCAAGCGTCCGTGCGGCCAGATTGGTTCTCCATAAATGTTGCGCAGGTGCAAGAATCCTTCCTTCTTCGACAATGCCAGGAGGATTCTAACAAATCGTAGATGGAGCAAGTTCAGTATCTGAAATACACCCAGTACGATCTCCTCAAAGACGAGCTGCTTTCCACGGGAAACGCCGAGTTATATCAAGTATGAGTCGTTCGCTCTCTCCAACATAACTGCATGAGGCGCTGACTGGCAACCAGGACTCGACGATTGACTCATTCTGGAGCGTCGGACCCGATCTTCTTGGCGCAAACGAGTTTGGACGCGTACTGGAACGCGTACGCGAACGACTGGGTGGCGCTCCAGCACCAGCTCATCCAAATCGTACTTGTTTGGTCCGCCTTCGCCTCAAAGGCCCTTTCTATCAGCTAACACGCACGAACCACAGAAATGCACCAAGAAACCACGCGCAGGCGAGTCGCTGTACTGCGGCAAAACGTGTCTGCAGGCAGATATCTCGCGCGTCCCGCCTACATGTCCAGTACGCATCCTCCTCTTCGCTCAGTACCACATGAACAATAATTATTTACAGCGATGTCGACGACGGCCGCAAATCGGAGATCTGGGATTTTGCGGTACAACATGCCTCAAAGCCGCTGGTGCAAAACGATGAGAGGTGGCGTCAAGTTATTCATAATGGGTACATTCCGCGTGAGTTTACTGTACAGTGAGGATATAGATGAGATTGTACGATACAGATATGCAAGAAATCACACTCTTCCGAGGTCAGAGCGGCGGTAGTGGCCGGCGGCATTGTGGGCAGATGTTCTTGATCGCAAGCCACCGTTCCAAACACTCGGTATGCTTTGCAGACAGTTAGTTCTTACCGGACGGACAAGGGGAAACGCACGAATAGGTGGTGGCACGGTGCAAGGCTATAGCTCTGTCTCGCGCTCGCTGCGCCAACTCCAACAGCATCCAGAATGCCCCCGCGTCCGCGCCGGCCGCTTGTCCGCTCTCCGGTCTTCTCGTCGAGAGAAGTCCGGCGACGGTGCGCGGACGGGTCGACGTAGATCGCGTCCATGCAGATCGCACAGTCGCCCAACGACTGCTCTGGGCTCTCGGGGTCGTCATCCGGAAGCGGCATGATTGGGTGGTAGTCGTATACCTTTGGCGTTGCGTACTAGACGGCATTAATACTGCGGAGAGGTCTACAGATGAAATAAACGTACGCGTTTTGGCAGGAAGAACGTCGGTCCAAGCCGCGATTCCTGCAAAATGACGACACCGACTTGCAGGAATACAAATAGCGCAAGATAGCGGGACCATGCTATACGGAGGAAGAATAAGGTCAATGGCGACGCGAAGAAAGCGCGACGTACGTCGCGGCTCGATATCCAACACGTTCTTTGGGCAGAGCAAGAAATCTGTAAACACATCAACTTGAGCAAAAAACGAAAATTGGATGTCGAACAAAGGGCGATCGCTAGCCGACATAGGGTTGTTCCAACCAAATACTCGGTAGACAGTCCACTACCGCGCCCTCGGCGTATCGAGCGCAAAATCTGCGGTGACCAGAATAACGAATACGAGACAATGATAATGACGATCGAGAGTATTGCGGATAGAATCGCGTGCACTAGAACCGCGAGGATAAAGAACAGGATGATCCCTAAGAGAGTTGAGCTGCGAAGAAAGAAACGAGGAGACGCGTACATATGCGCATTTGTGGGTCGTGGCGAAGGTGGTTGTACAGGAAATGCCAAAAGGAAGGGTTCGACGGCTCTTGGACGACGGGCGGAGGTAGAGGTGAAGGAGGAGCACGTGCAGTCGGGCTGGTCGCGATGGAGGGAGGAGCAAGTGAGGAGACGGGGTTTGAGGCGAGTGGGTCAGGAACACCAGGTATTGTTGCTTCGGAAGGTGATGGGATGACCGCAGGTGTTGGTGGGGAGCTAACGTCTTCTGGCGCTTGGAACTGGTATATCAGCATCGCGAATTGCTAAAACACGTTAGAAACAAACAACATCTTGGCTATGACATACCGCCTCGTTCGCGAAAAGGACACAGGCGAGGAACGCCGGCGCAATCAGCGACAACGACGGCTTGCCGTCTGCTACGAGCGCAAAGACGGTATGGCCAGCAAACGACAGAGAGTCAACAACCGCCTGGACCATGAATGTCAGGAATGAGAGCTTGGAGATGCCGCTTGGCGTTCGGCTTTGTTGCATTTGACGTGAAAAGAGGACGAGCATGATTAAGTATGCGACGGCGGCGCCACCAGCATCTGTACTCCTGTTAAATTGAACACAGCGAAAGAGAAGATTCCTACATGTGGTAAGTTTTCGAAACAGCGAGCGCAACCCGAGACCCTCTGTCTTGTTGAACTCGTACATAATTCCACACTCCTTGCTCAACAACAACCCGCGAAAGGACATTGGCGGCGCGTGGACAGTGCGAATCCCGGTTGGATGTTGTATTTCGTCCTCCAGTTGGTCCAAAAGGTGCTGCTGGACCTGCACGGGGTCTTGCGCGATGTAGAGGACGAATGGGCAGGCTGTTCTGACGGGTTCGTCTGAAAGACGCGTAAGTTTCGGGCGGCAGCACGCGACTTTTATCCACCTGCAGCCGGATCTGGCTCGATTACACCGGCGTCAATGAGCTGCTTGAGCTTGGCGATGCGTGCAACCAGTTCGGGCTCAACAACATCGGCAGTATCGTTGCGAGAGGATTGGGGAACAATCGAGGGCAGGTAGCGGAGATCGATGACCTGCCTGGCCCGTTCGTGAGCGAGGGAATGGCCGCAGAGTCTGCAGACTCACCCTGGAGGCTGGGCCAACGCAAACATGGAGCCATTCGTAAGGAAATGGATGCCTTCGAAATCGAGCCGGAGTTCTTCAGCAGTCCACTCGTCCGTCAATTCCAGTTTGCCCTTGTGTGTATGAGTTTCATTCACGCATAAATAGTGTTCGCATACATGGACCATGGTAAGCCTCTGGGATACATTCGAGGGAGGTGCGGGCCGTTCTCCAAGGCTCAACGCGATCTTGTTAGAAGCCGACCAGTTCCAGGATCCCATTTTGTCCAAAGCCAGCGTCATGTTGAAGTTCTCCGTGTATTGGTCGGCGAGCGGCGCCAGTCCTGTCCCGTTCATGGAGGTCAAATTGTAGAAGGTGGCGTCGCCGTGGTATGTGCCGGTGCTGTTGGAATAGTAGGCCCACGCCGAGTTTAGTGGGGCTCCTTCGACGCTGAAGTGGTGTAGTAATGGGGGGACAGCGCTGTCTTGCGCTGGCTATGGGACCGTCAGCCCGACGCAACAGCGAAGAACGAGGGTACCATTGTGAAGTTTGATTCTGTGCCATTCAGCCATGCAGAGTAGTTTCCTAGCTATTCTGTGTGAGCTGTGAGCCAGAGAGAAGGAGGTGGTCGCGTGCCTGGGATGAGAGGTGGTGGAGGGCATCTTGGTAGCGTGCCCGAGCAATAAATTCGTCGCCGTTGTGGGTGAGGGTGTATAAGAGAAAGCTTAGGAAGAGGAAGTGTGGAACGGGTATTCTCCTGCTTGTGCGTTCGCCGGGTTCATCGTCAGAATCGCCGTGAGGAGGTTGTGGTGGGTCCATCCAAACTGTGATGCGGAGTTTGCTTGACACGGCCATACCGACGCGTTGACGCGCCTCTGCTGACTGGCTTGCTGCTTCACCGTATTATCCAGCTGCGGATTGTATCAGCACAGACACGCAGGCCGAGCCTTTGTAGTGCGGTTTGTCGGCTTGGTGCGCTTGGACGCTTACTGCGGATGAGTGCCAAGTAAACCTGTGGTTTGGCCATTAATATTCTACTTGGTTCTGGGTCTAATATACGGTGTAGGATGCTAGATAATAGCTGTAAATGCTGGCCACCTGCTTTGCGTCCCAAGTTGTGGCCAAGAGTCTGTGCATGAGATCAATGAATGTTCCGCCGGTCCGCAGCAGCCACTTTTCTGGTTTCTTTAAATCTCCCATTTGCCACAACCCTTGCTTTCACCCGACCTCCCATGCTTTCCACACTACCCCTCCCAATAATCGCCCTTCTACTCTCTAATGTCCTCGCGTCCCCAACAACCCCACAGCCCAACGGCTTCTCTATGCCCCTGCGCCGACGAGCTATCCACGCGCGCACAATAGACGACTTTGGAGCATGGGCAAAGAGCCATCGTGCCGGCCTCCAGGCAAAGTATGGCGGCGCGTCAGCTAAGCGCAGTACGGGCACAAATTTGTGCGTTCCCCGCATTCCCCTTTATCATTGCTAACGCCCCTCCAGAGTGACGAATCAAGGCGCGGATTCAAGGCAAGCTCATTCGTTCCATGCGCTGGTCTAGCTGACTCTACGTTGTAGCTACTACGGCTCATTAGCCATCGGCACGCCGGCCGTTTCCTTCGACGTTATTCTTGATACCGGTTCTGCGTGCGTCCACCATTCTGTCCGTCCATTTCCCTTCTTACCATTCTTGTAGCGACCTTTGGGTGGCGGGAAGCTCGTGCACACAGGGCTGCAGCGGGGTACCGACATTCGACTCTTCTGCCTCTTCAACTTTTGTCAACTCAAGTACCGACTTTGAAATCACCTACGGGAGCGGCGCGGCCGCTGGCGTACTCGCAACCGATACCGTTCAGATGGCCGGGTTCTCTGTGGCCAGACAAACCTTTGCCGTCGCCAACCAGGTCACTTCCGGTCTCTTGAACGACCCTGTCTCGGGCCTGCTGGGTCTCGCCTTCCAGCGCATTGCATCGTCGGGCGCAACGCCATTCTGGGAGACTCTCGCTAGCGGTGGCTCATGGGACTCTGCCTTGATGGCGTTCCACCTTACACGGTACGTATTCCGCAGTCCGGTCTTGGCCCTCCGTTTCTGACATTCGTCAAGGTTCTTGAATCAATCGCGTGCGTCCAATGAGGAATTCGGTGGCTCGTTCACCATGGGCTTTGTCAACGAGTCGCTCTATACCGGCGAAATTGAGTACATCGACATGCCCACCTCCAACTCGTACTGGATTTTGCCCATCACTGGTTCGTTTCTTTGTCTTTTGAGTGAGGCATTCTAACTGGTTCGAAGCTCTCACTGTAAACGGCAACTCCGTTACCGTCCCGTCTGGCTCCGACTCGTACGCCGCTATCGACACCGGTACGACTCTGGTCGGTGGACCAGAAGAAGAGATTGCGGCCATCTACGCGCAGATCCCCAACTCACAAGCCGGTTCGGGCGATTACGACGGATATTACCTCTATCGTGTGTCCTTTCTCTTTATTCTATGGCGCTTTGCGCTCATGTAGGTGCAGCTTGCGACACGGACGTCACCGTGACAATCTCTTATGGTGGCCAAGCATGGTCTATTAGTCCTGCTGATTTCGAGCTGCAACAAGTCTCTCGCGGGACCTGTGTTGGGTCGTTCTTCACGCTGAGCACTGGCGCCTCCGCACCAAGTTGGATTATCGGAGACACCTTCCTCGTACGCCTTTCCCTACTTTTACCCAATATCGCTAACAATCGCAGAAAAACGTGTACTCGGTCTTTCGATACGAGCCCGCCTCGATTGGGTTTGCCGCACTCTCCGACACCGCGCTAGCTATGAACGGCAACATCAACCTTGCAGCACCCAGTGCGACCATTGGTTCCGTTGCTGCCGAGGCTACCGCCGGAACAAACCGAAATACCAGCGGGGCGTTCAAGACGCGCTCACCGCTGGGGCTTGGCATTTCCTTAATCTCAGCGATGCTGTTTGGGATGCTGTGGTAGAGGATTGCGAACGGACTTTAATGGACACGAGCGGAACGATTCATGTAGCATACAACGCAAACTACACCTACAAACAAGGACTTGTATCATTACTTTACCACACAAATTGGACGCGTTTTAATCCAATGTTGGCGCCTGCCCTTTCCAACCAACCCAGACGACGTAGGGTTTGTCGTGCGCGAGTATTCCATTGTCTGAATCGTTTGCGACGCGCCAAACTTCCCACCTTCCACTATCGAGCGCGAGCCATCCCTCAAGGAACTCGCGCGTTACGTCCTCTGCGCGCAGTTCCATTGCGACAACGACCGCTGTCGTCGGCGTCGTCGCGACATAGTCTATCGTCGCAAGCAGAGACGGGAGGAGAGATGGATGATATATGCAATCGACAATGAGCACGATATCGTACGGCGCGTCGGGTGATACGGTGAATAACTGCGCGCGCCGCGCCGGAGGGAGAGATGCCAGGGTCTGCCAGTTGAGTTCGTTGACGGAGACGTTCCTTTCAGCGGGAAAGTTGAGTGCGAGGTTCTTGCGCATGAGAGGAAGGAGTTCGGGGATGTCCGTCGCGGTAAAGTGCGCGACCAGCGGGGAGAGGGCGATACTGAGGAGGCCTGTGCCGGATCTGGTGTCGCGTAAGAGGGCAGCCGTCGCGAGCAGAATTCTAGGACCCTAGTTCGAGGATTCGGCTTGAGGGAAGGCGCTCGAGGTCGAATAACGCATCAGGAGATTTTGCGTGGTGTTGCTGGAGGATGGATTGGGCAAAGTCGATGCTGGACGCGTCGTCGTCCCTGGGAAGCGTATTTGAAGACCGCCGCGCACCTAGCCTGCCAGACAACGGACCCAGTGTCTCCCGACCGCGATCTCAACGCCGTCTTGTCCTGTGCCATTTGTATCTCGACCGTCTTCTCTTGCGCTGCTAGCTGTTTCCGTTTGCCTTTCGTAATGAATCCGGGCTTGAGAGTGAAGCTGAGGGTGAGGATGTCGCTACGGTTGTCGACGTAGCCCAAGCCGCGCGGTTCAGTCGTAGATCTCGAGTACAAAATGAAAACCTGTGGTCGTTAGATCCATGGCGGCGCTGGAGCACGATAGCTTACCTCCTCATCGGCGTCCAGAACGCGTTCCGAACCTGCAGGGAGGCGCAAAAGGCCGCGTTGAAGAGCAGGTTCACCCGACATCGTGGTCAAGATTTGAGATTGACACGCTCTTCGGCTTGAAACGCGCGTTCATGCTGCTCTGGACGACGCTGCCTCGACTCCGTCCTGGCTGCAGATCTATAAACATCTCAATTCCCCGACTACCCTTTGCGAGACCAAAACCGCCTATAAACCCAGGTGCAGAACCGAATGTCACTTTATTGGAGAAAGTCGGCCGACCGTCTGTGCACAAACAAGTTCTGGTGAGCGCAACGAGCGCTGCGGGCGGCATCCGCTCACTTTTCTAGTTTGTTGCAGTCGGGACTTTTGCGGTCTACAGCTACTGCGCGGCGCTGACGACGGTCAAGACTGAGGAAGCGCTCGACAAAATGACGCGCAGCCGTGGACGGACGTGGCCGCACACAATCACTTCTTCCGATATGCGAAACGCCGCCGACTTTGCGCTGGCGCAGGTGCGTGTTGTTGCCTCATGTTGTATGCGGAATACCCAACCTCGCGCAGGAGCTGCGCGATGGACTCAAGACTGTCGGTTCATGGACCGAGTTCCTACCTGCAACAATCCGGAATCGGGTTATGCGCGTGTGGGCGTCGACAGCACAGGCATATCTCAACGTCTCGGAAGGGAAGCGGATGTGCTGGAAGCTCTGTGTGCTGAACATTGGGGTTTGGGCGGCTTGGAAGTCGGAAACGCTGGGTCCATTCATGCGCAAGCACTTTGTGCACAATCCTCTGTCGGGCAGGACGGTCACCCTGTTCACGAGCATGTTCAGGTCCGCATTTCGCACTCAAGACAATTCGCGTGTTGACCCATATTCCAAAGCTCACCAGTGCTTCTCCTGCTCGGCTTAAACCTGCTTGTCATTGACGGGTTTGGTAGGATTTCTATTTAGTATCGGCTTTTCAGCTCATAGTTGTGCAGGCTCTTCCGCCGCGTTCCATCTCACCCAACGTCAAGAGCGAATGCCAGACGGCGAACTGGAAGCAACTTCCCGATACCATTTCCTCGCGTTCTTCTTGTCAGGTATGCTCCACGAAGCGATGCTCCTTGGTCCTCATTGGCATATCTAGCCGGGATGTTCGCGGCACTTACCTCCCATATTGTGCATGTCAAACGCGTGTATCCCCGCCTCATCTCGCGACTCTCCGTCGCTCCACCACCACCAGCAAAACCCGATACGTGGGCCGCAGCTCTACGCGACTTTTCTCCTCCGACGTCGCGACTACGCTCCTTCTTCAGCTCCCGCGCGCGCTCCTCTGCTTCCTCTGCCGTATCCCCTCCACCGCCGCGACTAACTGCACGATACCCGGGAACGGGAGTCCTATACGCGCTCATGACGCTGACTGCATTGGGATTCCCCAGCGCAGAGATTGCGCTCTTCTACCCGCCAGACTTTTCAGTGCCGATCCAGTGGACGGCGTGTGCCCTACTGATGCTTGACTTCATCGGGATTTGGCGTGGTTGGAAGTGCGGTCAAACATGCTTTGTCTTTGGATTGCGACTGACCGCATTTCGCGCAGGATGTTTGACCATCTGGCGCATTTGGGAGGTGCGGCGTTCGGGGCATTGTACCACGAGTATGGACCTGAAATTTGGAATTCGGTACGGGGTCGGATGGCGGATCCACCCTCAGAGTAGCTACGATGCAAAAGCTACATCCTCGTTCATCTTTTCCTGCATTTCCGTCCCTTGCGGATAAACAGACCGTGTTCAGACTTGGCAAGTATTTATTGCAGCATCCTGAAGGATCATCGTATACTGTCTTTCATGTATCTGAAAAAGAGTAACCGCGAATATTTTTGCCCTTCCATACGCAGTGCGCCGCAAAAATCCTCATTGGAATCCAGCGCAAGTCGCGTTTGATGTTGTGGATGTATTTTCCCATCACACCACCGCATGTTCTTCTACCTTTCCTTTCTCCGTCCGCCACCCGAATCCTGCTCTTCCTCCCTCTCAATAACCCCTCAAATAGCAAACGACCTCCGCACAGAGTATTATGAATCCTCCGATCTCGACATCTATTATTCGTGGCTGTCGCTCAAAACCGGGGACTTGTCGCGTCCGGTGAAGCTCACGACCTGGCGCGGCGAGGCTACCATGTACAAGGAAATCCCTGTACCACTTCCGCGCGGAGCGCCAACGGGGCTGTGGCGACTCGTTCTCAGCACGAATGGGGGTGCAGCTGTATCTCTCGACACGCAGGAGATTGGAAAGTCCCCATTTAGTGTAATGTCGATGCCGATTCAGCTCGGTGTGGGGCAAGCTGGAAAGGGGAAGACTAAACTACAGGACCGAATTGAGCGCGTTTATACGTTGGGTGAAGGTGCACGGTTGCGCATAACGGAGCAGACGTCCTTTGACTTGGACAAGGTGCGTGGCCTTAGAGCTGGGAGCCGCGAGTCCGAAACCCCATTTCGGTAGAAAATATGGGATAGCGGCATTGGCCTCAGCTCGTGGCTTGTGCGGAACTCGTCCTCCCTCCTCGAAACGCCAGATTCATTGCGAATACTCGAACTCGGCGCCGGTACTGGCATTGTGAGCCTTGTACTAGGCGTTCTCCGTCCAAACGACCGGATTGTTGTGAGCGACGTTGGCAGGTCGATTATCCCTCTA
This sequence comes from Mycena kentingensis (nom. inval.), assembly GCA_014461125.1. Taxonomy (NCBI): domain Eukaryota; kingdom Fungi; phylum Basidiomycota; class Agaricomycetes; order Agaricales; family Mycenaceae; genus Mycena; species Mycena kentingensis (nom. inval.). The sequence continues at coordinate 258,287 of JACAZG010000013.1, forward strand.
AAAGCTAAGCTGGAGCGTTGGATTGTAGATTCTGCGATGCCACTCTTACAACACAATATCGACCAGAACAAATCTCCCACAAAAGCCTTCGTCCTCGATTGGGATGAGGAAGAACTTCCGGAATGCGTGAAAGAGCTAGACGCCTTGGATCTTCTCATGTGCGATTTTCGTATCCAGCTTTCACGCTTCTAACTCCCTATGTAGCATGGCCGATGTAACATACAACACGGCGTCTTTCCCCGCCCTCGTGCGCACCATAAAATCGCTCGTTAACCTGGGAGAAACGCCTCCCAAAGTTGTTATGGGATACAAGGAGCGCGATGCAGCGGAACGCGAGCTCTGGCCGATGCTGCTCGAAATCGGCGTTGAGCTGAAGCGCGTAGGGGAGGTAGAAGGAAGTGGTGGGACGCCGATTGAAATTTGGAGCACATAGCTCGGTATTCATGGGTAACACAATATGCGGTTATGCTTCTGGCGCAGCAGCTGGTAAAATCGCCTTTGCAAACCTGGCCTTGACTCCACGAATGTATTTATCCTGCTCGATCAACTTGCGGATTATCGGTTGGCTATTGTGCACCTCAAATGCCTTGCGTCCTTTGTAGCTATGCATGATTGGAATTAGCATCTCTTCCGCAGGCGCGGAGTTGAGTTCGCACCGTTCAAAGAAGTGGAACAAGTGCCGTTCCTCCTCGTCGCGCGCTATACAATAGTACACGATCCCTTCCTCTGTCTGTGCCAGGCGCGTTGTTTCCGCGTAGACCTTCTCCAGCGCGTCGGCGTGTTCAGGAAACGCGTAGACCTACAGCGTTGCGATTAGTCGACAGGACGCAGATGCCATTGACAATGGACGCGCCTGTCCATAGACAGTAAATTCTTCCTCTGGAATGGGAGGCATCTCGGTCAAGAATCCTTCAGCGTCAGTAGCCATCGTGGTGAAGGTCCCGGTCAAGGTGCGCTGCCAACTGATTCGATCCCAGGTCCGAGCGCCCGATAAGATTGTCACAAGAGATGAGAACTTCTGTTCATATTCTTCGACTACTCCTGCTCGTTAACCATATCGTATGCATGCAAACAAAGAGACTCCTAAAAAGACAACAGATGCAAAGGAACAAGAAAACATATCGAATCATGCAACTACTCCCGCTCGTGAAGCAGACGTCCGTGGCCCCGACGCGGCTCCCGCTACCCCACGTTCACGCTGCTTCACTGCACTAGCGTTCGCGGCCGCCACAGCCCTCAGCATATTACCACCACTCGGGCGTTTCGTCAGCGTCTTGCGTGCACTTGCTATCGGCGTTGGACTAGCCGTAACCGAAGCACTGGCGCTCGCGGTCCCACTCCCAGCAACGGCTCGCTCACGTTCCGTCCGCTTCAAAAACGGACTCGGCAAGTTCTCCTCGTCAGCGAGATCGTAGGTTGGCGCTGTTGCAGCCACTGGCGCGCTGTTCGATCGCATAGCTGTCGGTGTTTGTACCGAGCCCGACGTCGAGCCAAGGTGGGGATGAGGAAGTGGCTTGGGACGATGCCGCGTCTGCGAGCTTGTCCCTTCCAGCGCCGCCGAGTCGGTCAAGCCGACTGGGTCGGAGACAGATGTGGGGAGTGTTGGGCGCCTTCCCGAAGACCGAATAGAAGGCCGGCGGATTCGCGTTGGCGGTGCACCATCAACATCGACCGTCCGGCTTCTCGACATACGCCTCGACGGACCAGGTGCAGGAGCGACCGGGGCGGTCGTTGTAACATCCTCGTCGTCGAGATCGCTCTCTGGCTCAAGATGCGCATTTTTCAGCTTGGCGGTCAAATCAACCTTCTCTCCATCCAAGTCGAACACCTGAGCAAAGTTGAGCCCGACTCTCGGAGACGCCATGACCTCGTCTTCAAAACGCCTCGTTAGGTCGAACATGGCTGCGAGCTCGACCGGGGAAGGTGTAGCAAGAGCTTCGCCGGTTGTGGTCAACACAACACCTTTCATCGCCGACATATGCGAGTTTCGAGGTACCGGCGTGGACAATTGTCGCGATGCGCTCCCCGTTCTTGCATGTGGTCGTAACGGTATAGGAGCCTTGGGCGTTTCGTGATGAGCGGCCCGTGACAGAATATTCTGTATTTCGTCCAGCGGTGCGCGGTCCTTCTTGGAATCTGTAGTCGGGTCAGCTACGTCCAATACCTGGAAAGGAAGCCTACCCTCGAGGGTCTTCATCTTCTCGTCCAATAACTTCTTTGTGCTCGCAAGGCTCTTCTCCTCGTCCTCTACAGCCGCCTCCCTTCTCAAAATCTCTGCTTCCCGTTCCTCGTAGATCTTCTCCCTCGCCTCCAATTCTCCATCCAATATGGCGCGGAATTCTTCGCGCAAAACCTCCTCCCGCTTGCTCCAGGCTTCCAAAACCTCTCCCTCTCGCCTTCGGATTGCCTCCATGATCTCGTCCTCTCGTCTCTGCATCGAGCGGCTAACCTCCTCTTCTCGCTTCAGCACCAAAACCCGCAGCTCCTCCTCGCGTTGTTTCACTGCCGCCTGAATATCGCTCAGACTCGGCTGCGACTCGATATGCTGCTGCGCTTGATGCAACTGAGATTGCGTTTCCTGCAGCTGCGTTTGGAGGAGGTGAATTTGCGCGTCACGGTTCTGTATCATCTCCGTAATCTGCGTCTCCTTGTCGTTGAGCGCGTTTTCGCGTCCAACGAGCTCGCGTTCGCGCACGACTAGGGCGGCCCGATGGCTCTTGAGCGTATTGAGCGTCTTCTCCGACTCGGACACCTTCTTGGCCCATTCGACGCGTTCATGTAAGAGGAGTTGTGCGGCCGAGGGGCGCATTGCGGGCTTAAAACGCGTCAGCGGATAAAGAGCGAGTTCGGCAAACGCGTACGTTGAGGTTGAGCATGGCTTTGATGACGCCGGCGAGTTGTTGCGAGTAGCCTCGGGGTAATGGGGGTATACGACCACCGCGTATCAGGCAACTCAGCTCGTTGTGAGTCTGGGCCTCATGGAACGGGGGTTTCAAGGCACAGAGCTCGTAGATGAGGCAGCCAAGGGACCAAATGTCCGACTTGGAGTCGTACGCCTTTTCTTGCATTAGCTCCGGCGACATGTAATAGGGCGTCTGAGCGAAAGTGAGAGGTGGGCCGACAGCAAAGGAACGGAGTAACGCACCCCAACGTAAGTGTTGGCAAAACTGGCGGTTGTTGAGAGCGCCTTTGAGAGACCAAAGTCACCGAGTTTGACGGTATTGTTGTCGTCGAGGAAAACTACGCTGCATATGAGCAAGCTAGAGCGCGTTTTTCCCGCCGAACACGTACCATTGTCGGGTTTGAGGTCGCGGTGAAGAATCTGCGTCCTGCGCTCCTTTCCCTCGAGCTCGCTGCCGCTTCCTGCGCTGCTCGTGCGACCGTGACCGCCAGTGTTATGACAATGGTTGAGGGCGAGGAGGATTTGGTAGAAGTAGTTCCAAATCGCGTCCTCCGCCACCGGCCGGTTCTGCTTTGTTGCGAGCTTGATGACGGTAGAGAGGTCCCCGCCCCCGCAGTACTCCATGAGGATGTAGAGGACGCCTGCGTCGCGGTCTACGTATCTGTCGTGGTATCGGACGATGTGGTTGTGGTCGAGGTCTTTGAGGATGTTGCTGGGCGACGAATGAGCAGTAGTTTGGGTTAACGGGGTGGCATACACTTCAGACACAATCTGCTTCCTGTCTCGCTCCTGCATGCGCTCGAAATTGAGCTCCTTGCGCGCGAATATCTGCTAAAGTGAGAATTTATTTTGAAGCTGGGGCAGGTGGCGCACCTTTCCATCGGTCTTCCTTCGAACCTTGCGAATTATGCCGAATGAGCCATTTCCTATAACATCTAGAGCGTCGTAATCGTCCAGGACGGTGGCGGACATCGTGTCGGTCGTTGGTGGTTGCGGTCAACCTATTCGTGACCGTTTGGGCTTTGCTTTGATGGCGGGCTGTATCCAGGCTCTATTACCCCGCTTCTTGGCTTCTACCTCTACCCCTACAATGCCAGATCCTCCCCCCGACAAGCCTCTCGAAAAGGTACACAAAATACCAACCCCAGACTGCCCTAATTTGCTTCAGGTCCATCCCTCGAACTTGCCAGGAGTAACCGACGAGGTGGCCGCCAAGGGCCTCGTCGCCCTTGTAGACCACTCTGCCAAGCACGATGTGTCCACAGGAATACACGCATCGTCGCACACCATCTTCAGTATCCCGTGGATCCACAAGCTCATCCCCGGCATCGAGAAGCTTGCAGCTGCGTATCACATTGGGAACTTTGTGGCCATCCGCGGCACAAAGGACCAGATCTTCGAGGCCATGCCTCTATATGCACGCATCGGAATGCACCTGTTGTTCTACGGCTCAGAACAGATGAAAGTACTCCACTGGGCAAGCGTCGAGAATCTCCTGAAGGAACAGTCTATCAAGGCCAGTCTCTTGTCGCTGTACCTCTAGGTTCCATCCTCATCCAGCCCACAGGAAGGGCAGGTCTATGATAGCTCAGAATCTGTCGAATCCATCCCCTCCTTCGTCGCAACATACGAGCTCTCTACTGACGAACTCCTCGAACCCGATCTTACCAAGTACCCCAACTTCAACGCTTTTTTCTCCCGTAAACTCAAGTCCGGAGCGCGCCCCGTCGACAACGCGGACGATTTGCGGGCGATATGCAGTCCTGCGGACTGTCGTCTAACTGTCTTCCAGACCATCGACCTCGCAAAGGAATTTTGGGTCAAAGGCCGTGAATTCACGATCCCTACGCTGCTCGGCGTCGACCCTGCTTCCAAAGACGCCCTTGCTTTCGAAGGCGCCAGTTTGGCCATTGCCAGACTCGCCCCTTGCGATTATCATCGTTTCCACTGCCCCATCGACGGCGTTGTGGGTGAAATAACACACATCCCCGGGCAATACTACACCGTCAATCCACAGGCGGTGAATGAGCCGGGATTTGACGTGTTCACAGCCAACACACGCTCCGTCCTTTACTTGACACATTCGGCGACAGGGCTGCCAGTAGCATTTGTTGCCATCGGCGCCTTGCTCGTGGGCAGCATTGTGTGGACGAGTGGTGGGGAGAAGGGCAAATCCGTCAAGAAGGGCGACGAGCTAGGGGTGTGTTATTCTTCGACCTGGCGTATGTCAACACCTACGAGGACTAGTTACTTTGCCTACGGCGGGAGCACCGTCATTGTACTCTTTCCGAAGGGTCTTGTCGAGTACGTGCTCAGATCCATGCTACGCCACCCTCACCAGCCCCAAGATTCGACGCGGACCTACTTGCGAATTCGATGGTTCCCGTTGAAACGCTGGTCAAAGTCGGGTCCTCTCTCGGCCATACCCCGTAAGATACGTTGTGTAAACGCAGAGATGACCGTATTTTGTTTAATAGTAAACAAATTCGACGCGGCCTGCTTGCCAAGCTAATCCCCAGTCAACGTGATCGCGACGTCGCTTAAGAAGACACTCCTCTTTTCTTTCGTCCATCCCTTTTTGTGTCGCTCCATGTCCGGCTGCGTGGGTGCGCTAATTCCGCGGTTCCTTCTGCCTTCTCCCCCGACAGCGCCTTCTCCGGACAGGCCACTCGAGAAGGTCTTTGGCTCTCTATCCTGGAGCCAAATCGCTAACGACTCTCTAGGTCGACCCCTCTCACCTCCCAGGGCTTACTGACGAGCAAGCCGCGAAAGCTCTCGTCGCGCTCGTCGAGCATTCTGTGCAACACGATGTATCTACGGGAATTCACGCGTCGTCAAATACCATCTTTGGCATACCATGGATCCACAAACTCATTCCCGGCATCGAGAAGCTCGCAGCCGCGTACCATATCGGCAATTTCGTAGCTATCCGCGGTAAATTTCGCAATGCTGAGCTTGCGAACACACTGACCACATACTAGGCACCAAGGAACAAGTTTTCGAAGCAATGCCTCTCTATGCGAGGATCGGAATGCACTTGCTCTTCCATGGCTCTCCGCAGGCGAAGATTCTGCGATGGGAATGGGTGCAAGATCTTCTGAAGGAGCAGTCCGTGAAGGTTCGTTTGCTCAACGGCGCTACTTTCATCCACTCAATTCTCGCTTAGCAAGGCGAAATTTACGACAGTCCAGAGTCGATTCACGCCATCCCTTCGTTCATCGAAACCTACTCCATCTCTACCGCCGAGCTCCTCGAACCCGATATCACAAAATACCCTACTTTCAACCAATTCTTCTTCCGCAAACTCAAATCCGACGCACGGCCAGTCGCCAACGCGTCTGACCCCACCACCATTTGCAGCGCCGCCGACTGCCGGCTCTCTGTATACCCAACCATGGATCTCGCACGCGCCTTTTGGGTCAAAGGTCGCGAATTCACTATACCTGCGCTCCTCGACATCCCTCTTGCGTCCAAAGAGGCCTACACATTCGACGGGTCTAGCGTCGCGATATTCCGCCTAGCACCGGCCGACTACCACCGCTTCCACTGCCCCATCGACGGCAAGATTGGGCACCGGGACTTTTCTCACAAAGATATCCCTGGGCAGTATTATACTGTGAACCCTCAGGCGGTGGGGCTACAGGGATTCGACGTGTTTACTGCGAATCGGCGTTCGGTGCACTACTTGTCCCACGCGCCTACGGGACTACCCGTGGCGTTCGTCGCCATCGGGGCGCTACTTGTAGGCAGCGTTGTGTGGACCCATGGGAGCGAGGATGGCGCCGCGGTGAAGAAGGGCGACGAGATTGGGTATGTCTCTCGAGAATCGCAATCACGCTGCTGATACCTCGGCTAGATACTTCGCTTACGGTGGAAGTACTGTCGTGGTAGTCTTTCCAAGAGGCGTAGCAGAGTAAGCGTTTAAATCCCACATCCCACCGAGCTAAGTTGCGGTCAGATTCGACGCAGACCTCGTCGAGAACTCGCTCCGACCTCTTGAAACGCTTGTTAAAGTTGGAGAATCCATCGGACAGTACAAGCCATCCAGTTCATGCGATCCGAAGACAACTCATTAGTTACCCATTGTAAAATATATCCTAGTACATACTCGTCTAATAACACTCTAGGGAAGTGGATGAGTCCGCCTCCACTCGGCCAGCATCTCAACGCTGATCAGTTTAATCCCTCATCGGTCAGCGAACGCGCGGCAGTCGTCCCGACGCGCCATCGTGCCTTCAGGGTCATCGTTCACAATCTCACAGAGTACGCCGGCCGCAGGGAGCCCGGTGAGCCGACATAAATCGACACCACTCTCGGTGTGTCCCTTACGGACTAGTACGCCTCCGTCTACGGCACGTAACGGGACCATATGTTCAGGTCGCGAGAAATCGTCGGGGCTAGAGGTGGAAGACGCGAGTGCGCGGACTGTCCTACTTCTTCGGTCTCCGGCGGAGATGCCGGTCGTAATTCCTACGGAAACATTGTCATCCCGAGCAACGCCGAAAACCATTCAGCGCGGAACGGACCGTGCTTGTAGTCCACAGTAATTGTATACACAGTCTTGCGGCGTTCTTGATTCTGGGGTACCATGAGCGGGAGGTCAAGTTCCTCTAGCCTTTCGCCCGGTAGCGCCACACAGATATAACCGCTGCATGAAATTAGAATCAGAGCTAGACGCCACAGATTATGTACGAGCCGCACCTGGTGTGCTTAACTATCCAAGCCATCTTCTCGGTCGAGCAATGAGCCGCTGCAATAATCAGGTCGCCCTCGTTTTCACGGTCCTCGTCGCCACCGTTTCCGTTTGGGGTCGAGAGGACAGTGGGCATTCCTGGCAGCGCTATGGAGTAAGCCAGAATGATAATCGGACCTGCCGATTTCTTCTGACAGTGACATGACAAACCGTCCGTTCCCAAAAGGGGGAATGGGAGGAAACAACAAGGGAGACAAACCATTCTGTTCTAACTGCAAACATTAATAGCTCAGCATGCTCCCCATGTAACGAATTGGCCCTGAACCGCTTTTACCCACGCATGGTGAAGCGGTTATCATGCTTGCCTTCCAAGCAAGCGGCAGGGGTTCGACTCCCCTTGCGTGTAATCATTTTTTCCATGTCTTCTCATCCCCCCTGGCTTCACCTTCTTTTAGCTGACCACATTGCACGCTCACTTTTATCACAGATTTTTGAAATTTCCCGAGGTTGGGCAAGAGTCCGGACAAAATTTGTGAAATCATGATATTTTGTATCTGACCTCACCCCCAACTAACAGGGGTCCTACCACCTCTTTGTACTCATGTCATATTTCTGGACTTGCTCTTGCTCCCAACACCAATCAGAACACTGCAGAAGTCAGCCTCACACCACATTTCCTCAGGTGCGCACACAGCCTGCGCATCAATGTATTTGTTGATCAAGGCCGGTTTCACTTGAGCTTGACCTTCCTGTCGCTGAGCACCAGCCAGGTATTGAGAAACTGCTGCTTTGCTGTTAGTGTGCAGCCTGATGCATTTTGTGATGAATAATTTCCACAATTTCAGGAGATGCGAAAACACCGTTTAGGCTGTTCTGCATCTTTTTCACAAAATTTTGTCTGAAAATTTACCACAATCTGTCTGGACTTTTGTATCCGACCTCTTCCCTGGTTAACAGGGGTCCTAGGGTAACTAGCATTTGTCACTGGTCACCCATTCAGGAAGGAGCCCTTATGGAATAGACTGGGATCAAGTGTTTATTAGTATTTATTGGAGGACCCTTTGGACTTTTGTAAGCATTCCCCCTAGGCTTTTCTAGGTCTGGGTTTCAATGGTATGATCAGTTAAACCCTATCACTCCTCATCACACTTTTCTTCTTGACATCTCTAAAACCCTAATCCAAACCTCTAACCTAACCCTAACAAACCTAACGCTAACCTTATCCTAACCCTAACCAAACCTAATCCTGACTCTAACAAGCCTAACCCTAACCAAACCTAACCCTAACCAACCATTTCCCTTATTGGACCATACATTGAATGTCAAAAACCACAAAGTTACAGCTTTTTATACCTCAAATTCCCTAAACGGACTTACCCTCAATTAATGCATTAGGCTTCAAGCTAATAGCCCTTGATTAATGTAGTACCTTGAGCACATGAGGTGGAGCAGTACATCTGGAAGATGGTTTCAATCAACACGCAAACACTCCAGCGCCACAAAAAGGACAACACTGTCCTTTGTACCTCCAACACTGTGACAGGGTTCCAGGATTTAACACTTATGTAACAGTAGCAGTAACTTGATCTTGACTTTCATCCTCTTCCTCGTCGTCTCTCGTCTTTATTTCCCAACCTTCCTCCTCATCCGAGTCTCCGTTCAGCCCACTCCCACTGGGGCATGAGCCGTGGCGGTAACCGCGGTAACCGCCATGGTGCCAGGAGCCATGCGGGGTACCAAGCCGGGTGCCAAAGCCTCGTGGCTTGCGCATGGCTTCCCCGTTGCACTTCGCGGCACGACATGGGAACAAATTTGATTTAGAATACAGAGAAAAATATCTGAGCTTATTGTAGGATACCCAGAGCTGGATGCGGGGATCCAAAGCTTGATAAAATATGAATCTGAATATACTAGCTATTTTTCGGTCCCTTGGAAGACCATGAATGCAAGGAATTTAGGCGCGCCTCATGTTGGCCATGAGGCCGATCCGGTTCCCCTCTGGTATCCGGCACGGTTCCCCTCACCATGGCGGTAACCCGGTTACTGCCATGGATGATGCCCGCAGTGTCCTGAGTTCCATTTTGGCTGCCTGAGCACACTTTAACTGCTCTGTTTGCCCTGTGCACTACAGGGCCCTTCTAGCCTGTAGGCAACGGGTTCAACTACTTTCTCCGGGCTAGTGAATTCCACGGGGCACGTGACCTGCGATGGGACAAGGGGACGGGACGAGGCGGGGGCAGGGACGGGCCATGGATTTTGACCCTCTGACCTGTGGCCCGACCCGCTGCAGCCCGTGGTTATCTGGGGGTTGCCTGAGGCTGTGGCCCGGGAATGGTAGCACGAAATATTATCAGCTACATATCTAGTCTAGCATGCAATTAGCATGGTTTTAGACTGTTATCAGGTCAGACCGCCCTTGTGTAATTTATCAATTGTGCAAGGAGCTTTGTACGATTTGATATGATAGCGATAACGCCCCTCATCCAGCAGGATAAATTGTCTGACACAATACTCGCAGACCCATACTTGCCAAGCCTTTGTCTTTGTCTTGTAAACACCCACGCTCAAATATAGGCAGTTCCAGTGCAAATTGGCACGCTCTGTTGCATCCGCCGTTGATGTGTCTTCGATGCTGGAGCTTGCTGGGGTATATCGACGATGACAACATGGCGGAGGTAACATGAAAGACTGTAGATAATGATGATTGAATGTACAAGAGCTACTTGAAGTATTTATTTGAACCCAAATCATTATCTAGGCCCGCGGGTTGGCGGGGAACCTGCTACCCACTGCTAGCTGATGCGACAAGTTTCCCGTTCTCGTTGCAGCGGGGACGGGGTCGGGGACAGGCCGGTCTCAATGTCCTCATGGGTGACCCGTGGAATTCACTACTCCGGGCTCTTAACACCCTCATCTCCCTCGGCATCCCCTCCTCAAGTACCTCCGACCTCACCAGAGCCCGAGGCATCACAAACACCCTCGGATTATTGTCTGCATGTTGCCGCAAGCAAACAACTCCATACTTCCGGCCGCTTTATCCAGATGGACATCAGCTGCAAACGTGTAACCAGATACTATGAGCTCAAATTGGGTGGCATGGATTGTGAATTCAACACCAGTACATTCAATTTTTGGACCTAGAAGACATACTAACCACACACAGGTGTGTTTTTTTTTTCCTGTGCATCTGTCAACAGTCAATGCACCGAGGTTCAAGTCATCCTTGGAAGAATATTTTATAGTATTTGCCAGTGCCATTCCCGTCATTGGTGTTCGGCCTCAATCAGGACCACCAGAGTTTGTTTGGGAGTAGGTTGGCAGTGTTCCATGTTGAGCAGGCACATTAAAAGGAGCCAAATAATGCTGGGCTGAGGCAAGTACGGCAAAGAAAAAGGGTACAGCTTCACTAAGACTTCGCCCACCCCGATCAACCGGCCAACTCCCCATGTTGATGACATCACGATGCGCGACCCCCAATACCCGATATAACCCACAAGAGGTATTCACAACGACCTGAAAGCCCGATCAGACGTACAGGGTTATCCCTATACTACATACAGTATATAACCTTGGTACAACCTCGGGAGAGGCTTAACTTCTCCCTCGTCTATACACTACTTCGCCCTTACCGGGGCTAACAATTGTTCTCAAAGTCTGGCCTGACGCCTGATTCCTCGACGGCATCCAGTCTCCCGCCGGCAAGCCCAACCTAGTCCTGACAATATGGGGGCGTTTGGATTCAATGAACATTTAAACTACTTAGCCCAGCTATTCATATTTAGCATCCATCTTGGCGTGTCCTTGTCTGTATGAAGAACGAGACTGTATCTTTTGCCTTCTACATGGAGATTGTAGTGAGTAACATCACAAGAAGGGAAAAATATGAGGTTAAGAGCTCTATCCTTGACCACAAAGCCATACTCATGCAGTACAAGCTCTCCTCCTTTGCATAGCTCGGCCAGCGGACAAAACACACATAAGCCATGGTCATGATGGTCTCAATGGCCATCCGTGCATACTCTGCAATTGAGAACAAATCCTCCGAAGGGATAGGCAAGAGACCTGCTGTGCAGAGGCAAGTTCTCCGCATAAGACCTGGGATGTTCGTAAAGTTCGGGGTAATGTTGCTTGAACTATAGTGCTTTAGATCAAGTAGTTTAGAATCACTAGAGAAAACTCACGTGCATCTCAGCAGCGACCGCAATGGGCTGTATAATATCTGCCAACAACTCGGCTTTTTTGGGATGGCGAGCAAAACTGGCGGACTCCATGGGGGGCGCGTTGCTGCTGATTTGGGGCTTTCTTGCCGCTCTTGCAAACTTGACTGGGATGAGTGAAATCCAAAGCCTTGCCGGGACCCTAGAAACGTGTGAGAAATCTTAAAACAAAAGATTATGCCCGTACCTGCTCAGCATAACGATTGTAGAATGAGCAGTGAACAGCCAAGAAAGAGAATCCCGGATCTTTCGAGCAGATGGGACCCATGTTTTGATCCATAAGCAATGATATGAGACTGATAATGTTGGTCCTGAGCTCCGGCATGGCTTAGGCCAAGTTCGAGATGAGAATTGTCATTGGTTGCTTGGCGGAATTGAGAACGACCAATGATTTCATAGTGCTTCTTTGAGACTATCTTGTGTATGTGAATGAAGAACAAACCCCTCTAGTAAAGCAGAGTCGATGTAACCAAAATTGGGCTCTTTTTGATCTGGAAGTGCAATAAGGCCAAAGTACGAAGCTTGGGTGGGAAGGTCACCGAGTGCACCAACTCTTCCAATGTTCGTGGTCAAATTGCTTTGCTCAATTGCCCAAAACCTCCCTTTGTTCTCCCGTCCACTTAACGCGATCCTGTCCCTCATACGGAGGCGGTGTTTTCTTTGACTTGTACTCGGTCTCAACAATCACAACCTCAGCTGAAATGGCTAGCTCGTAGAAAGGATCCGTGTTGATAGAGAGTTGGGGCCGTTCCAGAAGCATCCAGACAGGATCTTGAGCAGGAACAGGGATATTGCCGCTAGATGTTGAGCTGGAAGCTGGTAAAATTGAAAAGACGAACACCAGATCAGCCTGCCTTAAAGTCGTTTCAAGCAGAGTCATTTGTATAAACTTGATTGTCCTCCCTGATCAATGCGAAGAAAACAAGTCCAACTCAGATGAGAGTGTCTTCAGCATGGCCAGCTTGGGCGCAAACATCTTGCGTATTAAGCAGTCATATCTAGAATCTGGATGGTTCACGTCCTCATTTGGAGCTGTTTATCTTCAACAATAATGAAAGTAATTGTGCCCTTCTTTCTTACCAGGGGGTGAGGCGAGCCAGATTACAAGATTCTTGGTCATGTAACGAGTCCCAGACGTGTATGTGTGCATCTTGGAGGCAATAGCAATGAGTGGTAGTGGTACCCGCCAAGTGCCATGGCTGTGATGGCTGATTAGTAAGCCATCAGTCACACTACCTCGGCGCATCAAATTTTGAGCCACACTTGACGCTAAAGTAGTACATCAAATATTCATAAGTGATACCTAAGTAAATTCTGGCCAGAGGAATTCTGAATTAGTGCTTTGGTTTGTAAGTTACTTGCCTAAGGCACGGTTGCGGCACCTTCCTCTCATTCGTAAGCCACATCTCCCTCCAGGTCCACATCCTCAAGTTGCAGCAGGCAATTGTAGATGACTGCATGCATTTTGTCTTTGTGCTTGGTCTTGCCTGGCGGCGGAACCTTGGTGTCGATCCGGCGCCAAAGGCAAACTTGAATGTCCAGTTGCGCGTTCGTCATCTTCAAGAATATGTTGGGATTAAGCACGATCTCCTGCCCCTCAAGCTGTGTATCCCGCACCGCCTTCTGATGTGCACTTTTTGCCTTGCGTCCAAGAACGTTCCCTTCCTTCTTCCTACAACTTTGTCAGCATCAATGACCAACGGCCCTCCGGAAGGAGGGCCAACTTCGTGGGTACTGGCGACGTCTTGGGATTCTCTTCAAGCCTTGAAACGAACCCCAAAAGGGCGCTCCTTTGGGAGCGCCGTCGCAGCTCTTGGGCTGTGACAGCTACTTGCTCCATGTGCTTCTCAAGCCAACTGACAATTTACTTTTGTACAAATTTGCAATCTGGGGCGCGTCTACAACCGTTGGAATCTGAGTGGATCCTAGACCTTTTATGTAGCTTGAATCGGCTCTGCGTTGTGACTAACCGTGTGACCCCCCCCAAAAAAAAAGCCTGAGCCAGTTTCCATCCGCAACTGCAACAACGCTCTGGACGTGTTGTTGTTGTTGTCCCCATACCCTCTGCAAGCCCTTGATACCCTTCCACGCAGATACCTGCATGAACACGTTGAATAAACATCCCTTGGTACGTCTGCTGCGCTGCTGTTTTTCCACTTTTGAGTATTAATCATCCCGAAGGACCCAGATCCCGTATGTGCCCCATAATCCATTGAGCTGTCCTCATAATCGTTGCAGAAGCAAACCAGCAACCGTCCGCAGACGGTGGGCAATTCATTGGTGGTTTTCAGTCTGGCAATGGCGCGGAATGCATGTGTGGAGTGAGTGCAGTGTCCAGCAACACCTCTCGCATGGTCGCGCAAAGGTCAAGGTCAATATCTGGGGAGCAATTGGCCGGGAGGGTGTTAGCAAGCTGATTTGTGTGCACAGCACTCTCACCGCTGTACAGTACGTCGAGATCCTTGAAAAGGGTCTTGTTCCAATGTATGACTACCATGAGAACCGCCACCGCACTTTCCTCGCATTCCAGCAGGACAACAACCCAAAACACAAATCAAAACTCGCGAAGAAATTGTTCAAGGATATGGACATCAACGTTCTCGAATGGCCTGCGCACTCCCCGGATCTGTCGCCCATCAAGAACCGCTGGGCGGAGTTGAGATGCAGGTTACCTGGGATTGGAGATATCATTAAATGCACACAAACGAGGAGCTCTGGGCAATTCTACAGGAGATTTGGTATTCCAAATCCTTCCGCAGGTTTGCCATCTGTACTTATCACTCATTTCTGAAGCGCCTGCGGCTTTGTGAAGCAAACAACTTCTCCAGGGTAGAATACTAGATGTAATCTACTGTCCTATCAATTTTGGTTGCTATCCGAGCCGAACTTGTCGAGAGGAAGAGCAGCAAGCCCTGTGGAACTACTTTCTATATACAGTGATACGGAATGATTCTGCGTGCACTGTAGAGACTATGCAGCTGAATTAGCTGTAGACTGCTAATGCGGCACCTCATGCACTGGGCTTTATGCATAAACCCCGGGCTTGAGCCCGGGGGCCTAATGCATAAAACCCGGGCAACCCAGAAAAGGAAGACTTTGATTCACAAACAGTGTAGTTTGTGCTAATGGCAGCCGTGTTTGGGTCCCCATATATGGTCAAAATTTGTAAGCACTCAAATCCCCCGGTTCGAGCCACAAAAGGGGTGAACATTTTGCACAATTGATTTGGAGCCCAGTTGTTTTTTTAAGTTTAGCATCTTTGCAAACCAGATATTATTTATCCACCATCCCAAACGCACATCCCTATGTTGTGGCCAGATGTACCGCAATAACTGGGAGGTGGTAAATTTTATCAATTTCCAATAACACCTGTGGACTGGTTGAGGGACTGTGTTACACTGTTTGTGCAATGCCGCGAAGCCGGCCATACCTCAATCATTGAGCTAATATAGCCTGCTGGGGCCGATATGAGATATAAAAATGATATGGGAGGTTTCGTGACACTTGGCTGCATTAAATAATGCATTCATCAATCAGAATTGATGTTAAATCACGGAGATATTGGCTGTTTAGCAGTGTGAAGCACCTATTTTGCCACTTATCAGGTAATGTCACATCAGTAGTACTGATACATCATTCTTGTCCAAAAAACTTTTCTAAGCAGCGAAGAACCCAGAGCAAAGTGTGACTACTCTGATATTGCCTGACCGGCTGATCAGGTGACCAAACTGAGTGAACCAATAGAAAGCCAGTACCAAAAAACCCCTAGGGACCCATCACAGTGTCACAACAGTCTACTGAACCCAAAGAATTGACTATCGTAACAGAGCCTCAGCTTGCCCAAAAGACATAGGGGCAGATTCTTTAACTGGCCGGGCAAGAGCCCGGATTTAATGCATTAGGCCCCCGGGCCGGGGTTTATGCATTAAAAGTGAGTGCAGCTGCTCAATGCGGATTGCCGCTGCAAGCGTGCCAACACACCACAGTCAGTTACCCGCAGCATTTCCCAAGAGACCAACGACGTGACATACATTGTCTGGCGCAACGGCTACCTTCGCTTTGCAGCCATTGACAAAGCCCATCACGAAGCGGTTTCAGCCTCAACTTCCAAGAAGGAAGTGACCAAGAACGGTGTCACGGCCTTTGTGTCCGCCAAAAACCACCCAGAGATCCCTGTGTCATCAGCGGCCTTCAAGCCGGACACGTACAGCTTGTTGGCTGACCTCAATTGCACTGGTGGCATCGGCCTTGACCTCCCAAAATACACGCCAATGGGACGCTTGTTTGTTCATCTGTCGGCAACTCACTTCCATCAAAAACACTGTTCACATACCTTCGGTTTCTCTATGCTGAAGACAACAACAAGTTTGAGCAAGCATGGCTCACCGCTCTTGCAAAACTCCCAGCGGAAGCGAGCCGCATTGTCTACGCCCTCATTGTCATTGGCTGCCCATTCAAAACTATTTGATCAACTTTTATAGAGACGATAGCCCCGCATGGATATGGCAGCGCAGTCAAGGGGTTCCTCGAGTTTGTCGAGACGTTTGAAGGCACCAAGGATGTTTTTGGGATGTGTTGCAGGCAGAGGGCCGTTTACGGTGGTGTCTCCGAGGACAACCCAGTTCTGCAGATGCTGAACGACCATGAAAAGCTCTTGAAGACCACATCTTCATTATCAACTTTTATCACGTCAACGAAGATTGCCTCAAATACAAGGTCGTCAATCAACTGGTGATGGATGGGCTTGGATGCTAGGGCGAAGGGCAGCAACGAAGTAGACAGCAGCGTCCTCGGACTAAGACGATCTAAACCTAAGGGTACTCGGGTATCTACTTGGGCTTTATATAGTCTGGAACAAAGGAGCACCGGGATTGGGTAGTCAGGATCGAACGTAGCGTTGAGGGGGACATGGATGTAGACGTAGGGGGGACAGGGAGGAGGTCCCTACCTCCTCCCTAGACATTGCGCTTCACTGTCCTCAGCTCAACAACACCACTGCCCATTCAAGCACACTCCTGTTTCCCTCTGGATCCGCAGCCTGCAGGTGCGTCTGCTACCACCCCAGCTCCGCTACCGCTCACCGTGCCCTCCAGATCCCCTGCTCTCTCAGCTCATCTACCTTCCTCACGCCCCCATCTTAGCCTTGCACTGAAGAGCTTGGGGTTAGCTCAGTGTCCTCCCTCACTGTTCTCGCCCACCAATGAAGGAGGACACCGAGCTATCTCACACACGTCAACACATGTGGCCGGCCTTCAGCGCTGATGTTGGGCGCAGCTCCAGAACTGCATCCCACATTGACGTTGACCCTGCGCACGTCTCCTCAAGAACAACTTACGCTCCGAACAAATAATTAACATTACCGTAGATGGCGAGCTGAGGTTAGTACCACCCCTTCTTGGACATGAAGTTAACTGTGGCATAGTATTCCTGTCTGAACATCAAAGCCATTGAAGATTGCTACAACCCAACTGCTCTCCCATATTCTCAACTGTCCCTTACACCTTCAGAGTTGTCACTGTCTTTTGCTCTGCCTGTTCTTTTGCAAGTTGGCGTCCCTGGTCCAGTTCCTTCTGTTTGTGGCTAATGCTAAATAGTTCTCATTACTCCCTGAACCCTATGTCTCCCGCAGATCCTTGTTATCTCATGGTATGTCTTGTGCTTCTCTGGGCCTCATCTGACTGTCTTTAGCCCATCGGTGTCTTGTGTTGCACACATCATTACCAATGGCTACTTTGTGGCTAATTCAATTGCATGCAGCTCTCTGTCAACCTCAAACCGTGTTGGATTCGACTGAATCTTGATCCAGACAATCTTGAACCATGGCCGAATCAAGATGTTGGCGGTGAGACGCTTTTGATCCGTTACCACGACCATCGCCTGCGGGTGGTCGACGGGCGGTCAACTGCCTCACCGCCGATGTACGCGACGTAAAGGCCGATGAACGCGGTCTCCCCTGGACAACCCAGCTGTGGGGCGGGGCCCTCCACACCAGAGGAAGGGCATGACATGCCGGACGAATCCGCTGACGCGCGTCCACACGTCCGACGGACGATGTACAGGCTAGACGCTACATGTACATAACTCCCCTCTACCGTACCGAGTGAAACTCCTTCATGCCTACCAGGCCTAGCCGGACACCGTTCGGCCTCGAGGCAGGCAACCAATGTGCTCGAACCACTCCCATCTCTTCTGTGTGATGAAATTGTCTTGAAATTAACCAGTGCTGCGCCGGCTAACGCTCGCCCTCTTCCTTCCCCCACTTGCCCTCCACTCTGGAGACCACGAACCCTCTCAAGGAAGCCCGTCTCACCGGCCAAGGAACACACCGCCGCCGCGCCTCAGGCCCTGACGACTCGCCGACCAAACGACGCGTCTCTGGACAAGGAGTACAACCCCGCCTCTCCTCCTCTTCCGGTGACGACCCCTACCAAACGGTCTTCCCGCTCTCGAGCAGTGACAGCGACAACTCATTCGACGAGGACAAAACCCTCCGGATAAACGCGCCGCCAAATCCGTCCGCTCGTCACCAACACGCACAGCACAGACGAGGTGTACGACCCCAAGGAAGCCCAACCAGCGGACTCAAAACCCTCCTCACTCCCCCTCCCGCACCCCCGGTGCAACCCAAGCCGAGTCAACCCCTCATTACCGACGAGGACATCGTCATGTCTGATCCCGCCCCCGTCGGCGTCCTCAAAAAATCCGACTTCCTGGCCCTGCCAGTCCTCCACATCGAACTCTCGCCACACAAACTCGCGGATGCGGTTGCCCTCCCCCTCGGAGCCAACACCCTACCCTTCCAAGTCAGCTCCGGGGACTGGGAGAACCCCGTCCTAGACATAACACGCGTTCTCGAGGGCTTCCCCGAACACCTCGCTGCCTTCACAGAGGAGGTACCTGACGACCGCGTCATCGTCTCCCTCTTCCTCGGCGGTCCCTACGCCCTCGCCCGATGGGGTCCAGCCATCGGCACCGAACTCAAACGCGTCTTCGGAGCCATCGTCGACCCGGCCGAAATCAGCGTCCAGATCTCCGACGTTAAGGCACGCGACAAGGGCCGCGACAAGTACGAGGATGGTGGCCCTCGCTCCGTTATCCTCCGCGTCCGCGACAAACCCATGCGCGACGCGATCACCAAGTACAAAACGATGGCGGTCTCACAAGAACTCGCGTTCCACGTCCTCCCCGTTGCCCCCAAGACCCTCTCATGGGTTATTGGGCTGTTCAACTGCTCCGTCCTCGGCAGCAAGGCCCAGTGGGTCCTTGACCTCCTACGCTTCCTCGTTGCGTCCTTCATCATGGACAACGCAACCGCGCCACGCGCGATTGCCGCCCGCCAACGCATCGCTGCCGCGACCCAGACCGAGGGCAGCACACAGCCCCGTGATCGCGTCTGGCCTGTTGTCCGCAGCATCCACGCTACCTGGGTCCACGCAGACGAGGGCCGCGAGTCCTACGTCTGCCTGTTCATGGAGCCGTGCACCACCGACCCGGACAAGTGGGAACGCATCCGCAAGCCCATCCGGTCGGAGCTCTACCGCAATATCGACGCGTCCTTCACGCCGCACGGCTACAAGAACGAAAACTTCACCGTTCCGCATTCGTACTGCCAACTCTGCGGCCTGGACACCCACCGTTTCGACGGCTGCGGTTTCAAACGTGCTTTCGGTTTCAAAGGTCCGATAACGCTTATCACGAAGGAGACAACCGGTCGGTACGCGTTGGAAAAACCCTCGGCGAGGGAGGGGAAAAAAGGTCCGTTCGGGAAAGGTGCGGGTCCTAGTAACCCTAAGTAAACACGACGTATTGGTTTCCGTTCGAATACATGCAAATAAACTATTGACCAGCTCTTCTTAACCCTTTGGATCCGAGTTCGGGCTCGAAGAAGCCGCGGTAGACAAATACCGCGCAAGCCGCCCTCGCCACATTTACTGACCGACTGCTGCAACAGCCGGGACAGGAAACGAGGGTCGGAACAATGTTCTTCTGCGGGTAATGGCGCGACCTCGGTCGTTACATGACCTGCAAAAGAATATCACGGTGGGTGGGACCTATTTAGGCCGAGAGTACACCCTGCCAGCGCTCCTGGCGGACTAGCGCGTGGTTCGAGTAATCCCCGGAGGTTACTCGACCACAGACTTTTCCAACTCTCTCCCGGTGGGTTACTGTCTGGCTGTTGCAGCACCAGATGGTCCCGCCATAATCATAGTTCTCCCAACTCTACTAACAAACAAGTCTAGAGGGGTCAACGATTCGGCAACGGCAGACGGTTCCGGAGATGCGGGAGGTGACGCTGGTTCCGCCTCCGACCACGCTGCCGAGGAACGCGCTTTCGGGGAGGAGGGTCCTTCGCGGGCACGCGAAGAACATGTGCGACAGCTCCTTCGCAATGAACCGGTACCGGGGAGCGTCGAGACTGCCTCGCAAACCCCCAATCATACTACGGACGGGAATCATATCTCCCCGGCGATGAACGCGCCGATGTCCAGCGCTCTGAACGAGCGTGAACAAAACCCCACCACGGACGGGATATATTCCCCGGCGATGAACGCGCCGCTGTCCGGCGCCCTGAACGGGTGTGAGCAAACCACTGCCAACCAACCCACGGACGGGATATACTCCCCGGCGATGAACGCGCCGCTGTCCAACGCCATGAACGGGCGCGAACAAACACCGCACAACGACGCGGGAGCACATCGAGACACGAGAACAAGCTGTGAGGCATGAGAGAGCAACACCGGAAGCGGAAGATAACGACTCCCCCTTCCTTCGCCCGATGAGACGAGCGTCAGTCATAACCGTCACAGATGAAGATGACATACCCGTCCCCGAAATGTCCGTCCCAGAACTTGTACAGGACCTGAACATGGAGGAGTCTGAACCCGAACAAGACACAGACGATGATATGGATTACGACCGTGACTTCCCCGGCCCCGAATCGCCAGAAAGTCAAACAGGTAATAAACAAACGAGAGCGTACACCACTGCCGCCGGTCTCAACATGAAAGGGCTCGGATCGCTAAACCAATGGCATCCAAATTTCAAGTGGTTCCACATAAATCAGCTCATGAGGGAGAACCGCCTGGGCGTTCTTGTCGTCAGTGAAGCCCACCTAAACGCAGAGAGACACGACACAATAACACAGCTCTTCGGAAAGAGACTAAAAATACTATATACAGAGGACCCAGTAACCCCAAATGGGAGAGGGCTCGCGATTGCGGTCAACAAGGAACTACACCGAACCGACAAGCTCACATCGACAACGATAATCCCTGGCCAAGCGATGCTGGCACAAGTTCAAACTGCGGACGAAGAACACCCACTAAATGTTCTTGGAGTATACGCACCCAACGACCCAACCCAGAACGCAGCCTTCTGGACCACCATTAACCAATTCTTTGTGGATCACCCCAACATATCCAAACCAGACATCCTAGCGGGAGATACAAACATGGTGGAGGACGAGATCGACCGCCTACCCATGCATGCTGACCGAGCAACCTGTGTTGTTGCCCTGGACAAGCTAAAGACCGACCTAGGGCTAGTTGATGGCTGGCGTCAAACATTCCAAACAAAGAAAGAATACACATACACGCAAAAACGGAGAGACGGAACGACATCCCACTCTCGAATTGATCGAATCTACATACGTCGCGCTCTATTCGACGATGCATACGAATGGAAAATTACAATGACAGGTATCAAGACAGACCACAGGATGGTGTCCACCCCGTCTCGCACGCCAACGTTGCGGCCCCGGGACCCGGACGATGGTCGTGGCCTGCTAAACTGAACAAAGACAAGGAACTAAGAGACTTTATTCTCGCTGAGGGCCTTATCTTAATCGAGAAGATAATACACCTCCTGGAACACCCGCAAGAACGCTCGTCCACAAACAACATACAAATATTCTGGAAAGAATTCAAGACTAAAATTCGAACCAAAGCTCGCGCCCCGCGCAAAAATCCTTATACCCAAAGCTGAACGCGAAGCCAGGAAAATTGAACAACAACTCTCAGACATCCTCAACAACTGGTGTCTCGACGAGGATGAAAAGCTCCTTGAAGCAGCAATTCTAACCGAGAAATTATCCAAAACCCAAATCGGACGACACCAAACTAGCCGACTGTCGACTCAGATCCGCAACAGACTCGAAGGCGAAGTCATCGGCTCGTACTGGACAAAGCTCAACAAGCCCAAAAAACCAAAAGAGGCTATTCGACGCCTCTACAGACCTGACGCAGACAGGAACGACCCCTCCGACGCAAAATACGAAACCGACCCAAAGCGGATGGCAGACATTGCGCGAAGCCACCACAACAACCTACAAAAACTTGACAGAACTACTCCTAAGGAAGAGAGGGAGCAAGCGATTCAGAACGTCCTCAGCAGGGTCCAAAGAGTATGCAGCGACGGGCAAAAAGAAATGCTCAAACAAAGATTATGTCGAGCAGACGTTGAAGAAGCCCTCAAGCTCTCCGCAAATAACCGAGCCCCTGGCATAGATGGAATACTCTACGAGCTGTGGAAGACGCTTGACTCGAGATACAAAGAGGCTAAACGACAAGATAAGCCAGCTTTTGACATAATTGGAGCACTACTTGCGGTCTACAACGATATTGAAGAACACGGAGTCGAACCCAACACGGGCTTCTCCGAGAGCTGGATGGCGCCACTATACAAGAAAAATGACCCCGCAGACATTGCAAACTACCGCCCAATCTCCCTTTTAAACTCGGACTACAAAATCTTCACAAAGGCCCTCACCATAAAACTAGCCAAAGTTGCCCCCGATTTAATACACCCGGCCCAAGCCGGATTTGTCCCCGGACGAAAGATCCAAGACCAAGTATGGCTCACAAAGAGAATTATTGAACTCGGAGAGGCAACCGAGAGGAACGGAATAATTGTCGCTCTTGACCAAGAGAAAGCGTACGATAAGATCGAGCACGACTACTTATGGAGAGTCCTCCAGGCTTTCGGCCTCCCAGAGGAATTTATCAACACCGTAAAAACGCTGTACTCTGACGCCAAAACACATGTAATGGTGAACGGGATGAGAAGCACCCGCCCATTCAAGGTTAGTAGAGGAGTGCGGCAGGGTGACCCGCTCTCCTGCCTCCTCTTCGACCTTGCAATCGAGCTACTAGCAGAGTCATTGAGACAATCAGGCCTGGAAGGCTTCAAACTCAAGGAGGTGCTTGACCGAGTGATAGCCACATTATTTGCGGACGACACCCTCGTGTACCTAAGCGAAGAAGACAACTTTGGTGACTTGAAATCTATCCTTGACGAGTGGTGCAAGGCCTCCGGTGCTAAATTTAACATCTCGAAAACCGAAATTGTTCCATACGGCACCCCCGAATACCGAGAGTCCGTTAGACAATCACGTTGCTGCAATGGCCGCGACGGAACAAAATTCCCAGACAATATACGAGTTGCCCAAGAAAAAGAATCCATCCGCTCGCTAGGCGCGCAGGTCGGCAACGGAGTGGAGAGTGTGAACACCTGGACGGTAGTTCTTGAAAAAATTGATGCCGCCCTTGAACAATGGGACAAAGGGAAACCCACCATGGAAGGCCGACGGCTGATCCTAATGATGGTCGTTGGGGGCATGACACAGTACCTCGCGACCGTGCAAGGTATGCCGCCCGTAATCGAACAGAAGCTTGAACGCCGAGTGAGAAAATTCCTATGGGGAGACAGATCCCTGATCACAGTGAACAAAGAGACTGTCTATGCACCAATCGAGGAGGGAGGCAAAAACCTCCTCGACATTATATGCAGAAACGAAGCCATCACCACTATGTGGTTGAAATCCTACCTGAATTTCGGCCCACAAAGACCGCTTTGGGCATTTGCTGCGGACGAATTATACGCGCTGAACGCACTCGCGAGCGACGACAAAATTGTAGACAAAGAATTACGCACCTGCTTCTTCCTCCAGTGCTGGGGTGTTAACTCCCGCGCAAAATTGCCAGCCGATCTCGCCAGGATGCTGAAAACGTCAACCAAACACGGAGTCAAACTCGATGCTATTGCGGTATCAAGAGACCTCATGAGAGAGATGCCCATCTGGTACCACATCAAGTCTCGCGCATCGCGAGGAATATTCAATATTGGCAAAGAAACCCGATGCCTACGAGAAACACACCGGATAAAAAACGTAGGAGAAGCCGAACAAATGGCACGAATCCTGAACGAACCCACCCACCGACCGAGAGGAAACTGCACATGCAACAAATGCACCGAGACACGGACAAGCTCCCCGACCTGCGAAAACCCCCACAAATGCTACATTAAAGCCCTAGCGCTACTAAACTCCCTAGACGACAAGTGGAACCCAATGAAGCCACAGCCAGAGGATTGGGAAGACCACATACCACAAATCAATACTGAGGATGATGAGATTCAGTTTGACCCAAAAATTACAACGCACGGAAATATTGGCGCCGCGTTCCGAGTATTCACAAACGACCTCGAGAGTGACCGCCGTGCCCCGGACTCCCGCCTGGAAGCGGAACCGGATGAGGAAGATATTATCGTTTACACGGATGGAAACGCGACCGACAACAGCCGCCCCAACGCGCGCGAGCGGGAGCTGGCGCCTACTACGGCCCAAACGACACACGTAACATGGCAGTGAGAGTCCCACAGGAGATAGGCCCATCAAACCAAACTGCTGAGCTACTCGCGATTAAAGAGGTTCTCGAACGAAACCCGAAGGATATACCATTGAGAATTAAGACAGACTCAAAGTACGCCGTCCAAGGCATGACAAAACATCTCTTCAAATGGGAAGATGAAGGGTTCCTTCTGAACACGAACGCCGACCTACTCCGCGCCATGAGCGCCCGCGCGAGAGCCAGAACAGCACCAACCACATTCCAGTGGGTTAAAGGACACAGCGGCATCGCAGGAAACGAAGCCGCCGACCGCCTTGCGGACGAAGGTCGCCGCATGGAAGACTCGCATGTTGTTGATACTACCATTCCGCGCGGAATTCTCCTACCTGGAGCCAAACTATAGTTAATAACACAGTCTCTGGCATATAAAGCAGAAAAATTGGCCGCAAAGGACAACTTGAGGACCCGCGAGCTGCTTGACCGTGTGGACACCCTAAGAAATATCACTTATACCCAAGACGCAGTCGAGATCGACACAGAAGTAATACCATCGCCCTCGCAAATCTGGAAGTCAATCAGACACAAAGACCTCTCCAGGAATGTACGCCAATTCCTCTGGCTGGTCATCCACGAGGGGTTTCGTCCTCGGAAACCGCTGGAATAACTTCCCCGGATACGAGGAACGAGTAACATGCAATACCTGCCAACGCCGAAGAGTCAATGGAACATATTCTAACGGGATGCGATGCCCCCGGACAGCAACAGATTTGGGACCTAGTCGGTGAGCTGTGGTTCAAGAAAACGGGTAAATGGCTTGACAAACCAACCATGGGCGAGATAATGGCCTGCGGGTTAATGAGGAAGACAATACTGGCGGGAAGAAGCAAGAGTGCAGCCGGACTTGCACGTCTCTTCCGGATAGTTGTATCAGAATCGGCCTACCTTATATGGTGCTTGCGAAACGAGCGCGTTATAAATGGCCGCGGTGACCCCCTCCTGGGGACGAAATAAAAAGCCGCTGGAAGGCTTTGATTAACCGTCGCATATCTTTCGACTGCCTTCTCACTGATAAATCGAAATATGGCTCGCACGGCCTGCGCAAAACCACAGTTCTAAGAACATGGTCCGGAACGCTGGAACGCGAAGACAATCTCCCCCGCGATTGGACGGGGGTGACCAGAGTTTTAGTGGGTATTAGTTAGAATGTTGGAGGAACCTCTCTCGAGAGGGAATCCCGATACTCTAGCTCGAGTCCCACACTGCCGTTTTGGCTGCCTGTCTAGGCAGGTAGCCAGAACGGCGTGCGTAAATGCATTCCTCTGGGTGGTAAGTCGGGCGGGGTCATTGCGCTCCCTGCAAAAAATTAGCCGTATAAATTGTAGCTCGAGCCGATTAGATCGGATTCCCGGGGGAACCGCCGTGCGGGGACGGGAGGGTACTATTTCTAGTATTACTCGAATACAATGTGGTTCCACATAAGATGTTGGCGGTGCACCTTTGTAGGGCACATCCATCCCTTTTGTGTGTCAATCTCGTTCTTTGCCTGTGCTCAACAAAGTCTTGCAGTACACAATTGTGTAGACTGTCTCAATATCAGTATATGCTTTCATCTACCTATCCGTCATTTCTGATACATTCTCTGCTGCTGCTGCTGCTACGTGCATCTCTACCATCTTGTCTCTCACTGATACTTTTCTTTAGCATGTGTCCTTCTCGTAGTTGGTATGGTAAGGACTACTAACACCCAACAAATGTGATGAGAAGGAAAATTGTACTTCCGTTGTCTCATCTTTATATAGGCCTGTGCATGTACATAGATAAGGAAGCAACACCAACAGCAGTCCACTGCAGCCATCTCCATGTCTTGCCACGTCTGCCCAAGGAATCATCAAGCACGGTATGGATGCACACGTACAACGAGCAGACACAAACGTTTTGGCTACATATGGACAACCAGTGTAGATAAGCATGGCTAGCAAGCTGTATTACGGTATAGGCCAAATAACAGGATAATAAAAAAAAAGGAATCATCAATAACAATCACTTCACTGGAATGTGGCTCAGCAAACACAAGTAGGGAAGACAAGGAAAATTGTCACGGTTCAGGCTCTGTCTTGACTCGTTGAAGAGTAACACCAGGCTCACTAGGGGACAGTAGGTTCAGCACTAGCCATTGGAGAAGAAGACGTACACCCGTTCTGCCTTAACGTGTTTAGTTGGATTTGAAGAATTGGGAGGATCAGGTAGGTGGTGTTTGGTTAGGGAGGAGGACAAGCTAGGACACTTTGGTGAGGGCTGTGTCGCCAAACATCCAACTTGGATGTGCTGCCACGCAAAGTTGAATGGGCCTAGGGTTGTCCGCTGCACCCAGTGCGATTTACATGCACTCTCCCTGCTCACAAGCAGCATCTAGACTTTTCTGGTGGAACATGCACCAATCCAGGGCAAGCTCTTACAGTTTTCCGCGGACCTGACCCCGAGTAAAAGCTACATCCTGCTGTACCCACCAATGAGATATTTCGTGAATAAATTGTTCATGAATTCACAGAAGAATCAAGTGGAAATTGATATCCAGATGTGACGGATGCTACTCGCTTCCTTCTCGCTTCTCCTGGTAAAAACACACATACCCGGTTGGGTTGACACAGTTGATGTGGTCACGTATGACACCAATTTGGGTTAATTGGCCCCTGTCCTTTGTGTTTACCATGCTTTTTCAGGCTACGTAGTATGTGGCAGCCAGTGGTAATGGCAAACTTCCCAAGTCTCCCGGTTCCTTTCATACTGCATTGCCTTCTGCATATCCCTCATTTGTCTGCTGCTCAATCTTGCGCCCTCGTCCCAACTGGAGTATGGTGGCATGACAGTACCGTGCAGGTCATTAGGTTGGAAGAGCCTTAAGATTGGTCAGAAATGGAGGGAAGAGGGATATGAATCACACACCAGAGACAGCCAACTTCAGTTCAAATGTATAGTTGCCATTGAGCAAATGCAAAGTTGAACTCATCAGTTCAGTTGAAGCTGAAGGACGTCAAGCGTGCTGAAATTTGCTCACACCCAGACACTGGCTTTTTCATGGCATGGGCATTCAATCTTGGCTATATGCCTCAGACTTCAATTATCAAAGTATTGTGCAGAAAAGTGTTGGTTATACGTAGATAGTCAGATGTTTCCTAGCGACTTTTGTACCTGGTTTTCAACAACTGCACTATTAAGTCCTGGAACAGACCCAATGGAAACATGGGAACTAATACCATTTAACCGGTCTTGCGAGCATTTACCACAAAAATTGACCGTTGCGAAGATGTCACTGTGGCTCACCTCCTTGCCAACAAACAGGCGATAAAACACATCCAGAGTGGTATTCTCTGTGCGGTCAAGCACCATGCTCTACATGCAAGAGTTGCAAAAAAGTTAGGTTGCATGGTGTCTCAGAGGACCATTGTATGTTTGCTACCTAGATGTCCTGCCCCACCCGTTGTATGATCCAATTTACCCTCTTGCCAAAAGCCAAGCCCAGCATGCTGAAAAATCTGTGTTTGTTCCTTATGGCTAGTTGGTGGATCAGGTTTTGAAATTTTGACCTGGAGGCTGCTGCCTCCGAACAGTGGCCAAACCGCTCAAACAAACTTCAATTCCACAAACTTAGAATGACTAGAAATTTATCAACTACTTAGCTCTGAGCCGGCTGGTCTACAGCGTCCGCACGCTCATCACTCCCTCAATGGATGCTCAGGTCAGCTGTTTAGTAAAAAATCTAGTTCCCAATGTTGCTCTCTGGGACGGCCACTAAGCACAAGTACAGCACTTTTTGGGTGGCATCCTTGTTCCAGGCACCCACCTGGGTGATAAACAGGGGACATGGGTTCTCTGGGTACCAAGAGGGCGTGTTTGTTGATGTGGTGACCAACGGGATGTCGTTGGACTTGTTTCAGGGACTCATTCCGGTGCGTGGATTTGTTTGCTCCTTGCTTACCTTGCTTATGATTGTTTTTCTCATTTAAAGCCATTGCTGAACCGCCAGTACTCAACCTTTCCCTGCCAGTTTTTGGCATTGTTGCCCTGTCTGCACTGATCTACCAGCCAGAGCCTGCCCTTGCAACAGCATCCCAATTTTCAAAATCATGGAGTAGTCTATGCTTGATGCCTGGCTTGGAGAAGGCAAGGAGGAACAGTGAGGCGCAGAGGTTGGACCCGTCCTTGCAGATAGGTGTCAGATTCCCGGATGAATGTTGTTGATTTTGCTGGTGTATTAATTTACTTTTGGATGAATAAGAGGTGCAAGGCACACCCGAAAACCACACAACTCACTGGACAGGTATACAAAGTAGCCTTGAAGATGTGTTTTGGGAGGGAATGGAGATGCACTTGGTCATCCATGCTGCAACCAAATCAAGCGTTTCGGGATAGCGGATGATTCTGTACACCCAGCAATGTATTTGCTGTCTAAGCTCTGTCAAATCACACCAACTTGCGCCACAGTTATCTTGGTTAGCTCAGTATAGGGTGAATCTGTCAATGTGCCTCTGGTTTCTGTATGATACCTCACTCTTTTGCCTCCACACTTGTTGCACAGAACCAGGAGCCTATCAAACCCAATACCCCAGACGACAACACATCAGACAATGGCTCCATGGTCTTTGTGGGCAAGACTTTCCCTCCTGCACCCCTTGTCAAGATGGAAGACAGGGTCTCCATGCACGGAGGCTCAACTGTACCTGTGTGCCACCTGTATTCCTAGCTTCTGGATCTCAACATTCTGCAGCATGGCCTACAAGATCGCGGTGATGACAACAATGACATTGTGTGTTTCAGGAATTTTGGGCTCTCAAAAGTCCCGCTGTCCCCCTGTCCCCCTGTCCCTGCCATCAATTAAGTGTGACACAGCCAGTCTGCCTCCACTCTTTGACGACCTTCATGACCCCAATCCCCCTGCCTCCCCCCGCCCGTTCGGTGCCCCCACGCCGTCTGCAACAAGGCAATATACCCCACGGTCACCGGCAACAAGAGTTCCGTGCCCGGGACCTTTGTAGCTCAGGTGCATCGTCAGCGCTGCTGTCTTGACTTTACTCACCTTGCTGCCCGTAGTGTTTCAACCAGGTGCACCCTTGCGTGTATATATGTCTAAGCGAGCCTGGTGTGGCACGCCCTGTACAGCAAGAACATCTCCAGCCTCCTCCTCCCCATCAATGCGCTCTGTCCACCACGTGTGTCCCTGCGCAGCCACGCCTTGCTTCCGCCATCCTTGCCGTTGGTCCCGTGTCTGGTGGGCAGACTAAGCAGTGTCGCATGTCGCGTTGGTGCAAGAGCCACCACATTGCACTTGCGACCTGCATTTGCAAGATGTGCGGCAAGGACTGCAAGGCTGCGGGCTGGCGGGGTGTCGCTTCTGCCCGCTGATAAGCCGTGAATCGGACTACACCTAAAATTTCGCGATTTTGGGCGTAATACGAACGCGCAATCCACCTAAAAGTCTACCATCTGTGGTTCTGAGATGGGTAGAAGAGCAGTAACTCGCGACGATACGGAGGGATTGGTCTGGGGTAGCGATATCTCAGGGGATCACCAATGTATTGGCCACATTCAAACAGCGAGGCTCGTTAACAAGTACATCCAACTTGTAAACAACCAAAGGAACTATGTGCTGCCCGAAGGAACCTGAGGAGATACTGGAGGATGGACAACTTCTCAGAGGGGTCGACGAGACGACTACGCTAAACCGAAACGGGGAAGGAACTCCATACACAACGGGTCCCGACGGCTGTGATGACCTAAGGACAAATGACAAATCACCGGGGCGGAGGCCTCAGGTGACGCGTTACAAATCTGGGCGGCAACTTCTCATTCAGAAATACGGAGCTCCGGAGGTTTACGGACAAGGATGAATGTGGGCGCCATTTCCCATACCAACTCGGGCGGAAACGCCACTCCGAAATATCAGGCGGCCATATAATCGGGAGAAGCCGGAGCGCCGGCCAGCGGACACTATACATAATATTACAATGGACATTTATTCTAACGTACTTACGTATTACGAGTCTTCCGCCACGATTTAGGTATAAAAACCCCAGCTAGAGTAGAGCGTAGACACCGTATCCTAGTACAAAGGACCGGGTCTCGCTGTTATTGTCACAGGAGATACAAGGCTGTACAGAATTGATTGGCATTCAAGAGCTACCGAGATTTGATCGCGTGATTTGGGACTTGTGAACTGAGGGAACAAGATTGTGATTGAGAAGTCGGGACATCGCCAACCAGAGATTGAGGGACTTAAGACTTTTGAAAGAGTTTTAGTTCGACGCGCAGTTGTGTGTTGACCTACTACAAACTACGAGAGCACTTCGGTCGATACAAGGAAGAAGATAGTCGTTGAGCTAGCAGATTGCGCTCCGGCGAAAAGATAAAACACAAAACACCAAAACCCTTCCGCCAACCTTTAAAACTTCCCTACAACCAATATTTAATATTGGCCCTGTAGCTAGGGATACAAGTTCTCGCTTGGAGTTGCATTTGGGATTGATTGGAGTTTGTGGTTGTTAGAGTTTTTGGTCTCAGGATCGATTTCTCTATCTACTACAGATTTTAGTTAGTTTGAGGTTCAGCCCCGAAGCACCCGTTTCATCTGGAGCCCACCGCGAGGGGGGTTTTAGAGGAGTGGTATCGATTAGAAGAACGAGTTCCCGGGATTTTGGAAACCGCCAAGGTTCCAATTCCAAAATACAAAACGTCGCATCGACCAACACACCCAGAGGACTTTGGTAGTCTACTAAGAACGGAGAAACCGCTGTGGGATCCGAAGGAGAGGATAGCGTCCAGTTCAAGAATTCCAGTACCGCGAGGCACTAAGAATTCCAATCGGGGACCTCTCGTCGGACCTTTACAACAACACAGTGTATCCGCTATCAGGAGGCAATCCGGAGCGCAAAGGGAAATTGTCGATAATAACGACGAACAACAACCACCACAACAACAACAACAACAACCGCCCGCACCACCACCACCACCACCACCGCAAAATATGAGTGACAGAGAAGATGAAAGACGAGAAGAGGGTAGAGCTCGGGCTCCGAGGGTCAGGACGGCAGCATTTAAAATGCCAGAGCCATGGGAGAATTCTCGACCCAGCTTCGATGGGAAGTCCTCGAATGTACTCAGGAAATTCCTATCGAACTGTGAGATATTGTTCACCCGAGCGGGGATTACGGACGATGTAGAGAAGAAGGAGAGAGTTCTGTCCTATGTGGATGACGATGACTCGCGCGACCTCTGGGAAGCGTTACCCACCTATAGGGTAGGGACGTACTCAGATTGGAAGAATGAAGTCAAAAGTCTTTTCCCAGAGTTGGAGGAACAGAGAGTCGGAACCTTGTCCAAAATGGAGCGCGTCTGCCAAGAGTTTAGAGGAACCCAGCGATCAGATGTTGGGAGACTTAAACGCTTCAAACAAGCCTTCACGGTCGAAGCCAATAAACTTCTGGTGGATCCGGCTCAGGTTACCAATAGGCAGTTAGTCACTGCAATTTTGGAGACTCTAGAGGAGAAGTTCGCTAAGGATCTCGAGACCGCGTTAAACACACCAGGAGCACTGAGTGCGATAGGTGTTGCGAACGAGGCTTTGGACGCTCCGGCTCCAGCTGTAAGGGACGCCCAGGCAGCTAACGCGGCGGCGGTAAACGTAGCAGCGGGAGCTGAGGCAGGGGCAGCAGTAGTTATACCTGCCGAGGCGAGGTGATCAGAAAGGGAGATAAACTTACCTTCGGGGAAGTCTTCCGACTGGCCATTCTTCTCGCGGAAAACTGGACTGGTAGAGAAGCGGACCGGAACATGTTTGAGCATGGGCGAATTGGATTATTCCAAGGATCGGTCCCAGCCAAACGAATGGAGACGCAACTCTATAGCCAGGCCAAGGAGGATAAGTTGGAAACATTCGCGGCGCAAATGGCAGCGATTACCGACACCTTGGCGATTCAAGGCCGTAAAATGGACGACTTTATTCAAAATGCGGAGTCTGGGTCGGAGAAGTACCGGCAGCGCGAGATGGATTCGATGGAGAATGCCTTGCGAAAGGATTTGCCGCGTAGGCAGATTACCAATCGTGGGGAGCGCCCGTTCGAACCCGGACCGTGTTATTATTGCTATGGTACGGGGCATATGGTGAGGGAATGCCCGAGAAAGAGAGTCCACATAGATAAGGGGTGGATAAATGTGGAAGGGCCGAACCAGGTCCTGGGGCGAGGATTGGGTCCGATTCCGTACATAGGTGGAATGTCCAAAGCAGACCGAGTTGAAGCCTTCTGGCGCAAACACGGAGACAACTCGGGAACGCTAGCGGCACCTGCCATGGGTCTCTTGCAAAGGGGCTGGGATGAGGAAGATGAAGAATGGTACGACTCGCGAGAAGATGAGTTTAGGACCATCAAAGTGCAAAGAGCACTCTTGAACCAGGAGCGAGCAGAGTTCCAGGCGCAACAGGCCAGGGCTCAGCTGCAAAATAACCAGGGTAGTGGATTCCCTCAGACTGGGGGTCCACAAAACTTCGTGCCACACGGAGGACCCTCGGCCAATTTCGTTCCAATGGCGCAACCGCAGTTTATGCAGCGCCAACCACCGCAACAGAGTATAGGGAACATGACACCTGAACAATTATTCGGGATGTTTAATCAGTTCCAAACTCAGCAAGGAAGGTCTCAACCTTCTGGCGATCAAGTTCAAGAGGCTCAAAGCCAGTATGTTACTACAAGGCGGGGAGCGGTTTCAGACCCGCCCCCTCAGCCAAATTTCCGCTGAGTCCGAGGAAGGGCGCTCAGGGTAAAAACACGGAACCCAAGAAAGCGGCTAAGCGCCCGGAGGACGGAAATAGAGCCGCTACGAGTAACAACTGGCGTGTACGAGACAAAAGGCCGACTGTGGAAGAGGTCACCGATGAAGAAGATGTAATGGTGGAGATTAGGAAAATGCCCAAGAAAGAGCGGAAGTTGCGATTCAGGGATGAGGAGACTGATGATGAAGGATTTCCGCATATGGGAGATTTACCCAGGAAAACTCCGGAGTCGGAATCTAAATCTAGAGAGATAGAGAAGATGGCTTCTTCAGGCAAGCAAACGGATAGAGCATATAAACTGGTGACTCGATTCGACAGCCCCTCCACACTCAGTAAATTAATTGATGAGACTACGGGGACAAAGTTGGAGAATGTTACTATCGGGGATTTGTTGGCCACGAACCCAACGTATGCCCGAGGGTTACGGAGGATTTTAACCAAGTCCCGCAAACCGGTCAGAGAAGCTCTATTCGCCGACATGGAAGGAATTTTTCCTTACATGACGGAGGACAGCCCGGATGAGTTGTCGGAAAATGAGCCCAACGAGGACACTCTATATTTGAACGAGTTGCCAGCGGTGGATTCTTTCTACGTCGCCACCGAGGAAGATGAAGGTGTCGAAGTCGGGGGGCTTGTCATGATAGACCCGGTGATGCAGTACTATAGTACTTTGGGAGATGATGAAACGCCCAAGAAAATCATCGCTGGTACAGATTCGGCGTCACTGAGGGTGGTTTTCCCTTTGGTGAACGGTCGAGGACGAGTTGAGAGTGTCTTGGACAACGGCTCTCAAATCGTATCCATGTCCAAGAAAGTTGCCGAAGAAGTTGGACTTATGTGGAACCCAGACGTTCGCATATACATGCAAAGCGCAAATGCTCAGCTAAAGCTGACCGAGGGGATAGCACGGAACGTGGCTTTTCTTTTCGGAGACATTGCCGTATATTTGCAAGTCCACATCATTGACCAAGACGCCTACGAAGTATTGTTGGGCCGACCTTTCGATGTGCTCACCAGTTCGAGCGTGCAAAATTTCTCAGACGGGGCACAAACGATAACCATACGGGATCAAAACACTTCGAGAAGATGTGTTATACCCACTCATGCGCCGCGGATCCATCAAGGTCCTGACGCCACCTAAGTCAGAATTGACTTCGGCTGAGAAGGGCAAGAAGGTCTCAAAGGAGGAGCGTAGGAAGGCCGAGAAATTCTCGGATTTTCAGTAATCGCTAAGGAACTGGAGACAGAGATGTCCTGGGGAAGCGAGGAGCTCTGCCTGGTTTTTGGTGTCAACGAGGATGGTGAAGTAGCTATCGAAAAGGGGTTGAAACCTCAGAATGGATCTCGGTTTACCGAGAAAGAATTAGCGAGAGCCTATGTGTCGGCCTCTCAGAGTTGCGGCGCCTTGAGAAAAGACTCAAGAGCATCGGAACTTCTGAATGAGTACCTGTCACCTCAGGGTAAAAATGTGGCTTCGGACCTACACCGGGAGGAAGTGGTATTTTTCAATGAGGAGGGACGCGAGGTGCTCATGGAAGCGGTTAGTAGCCGGGAACACAGTCACGTGCCAGGAGAAAAAGATGGGTGCGAGCGGTGTCGAACCCAGGACTTCGGTGGTACCGTGAGAGAAGAGTCGGGGATGACCCCTATCCGGGAATCTTACGCCGGGAAGAAATATAAGCCGGTGGCGCTCAAAACGAGACCGGTGTACGGAGAAGTTCCTGAGCAGTATCGGATAAAACGGGAAATTAAGGGTGACCCACTCGCTGGTATGCCGGAATTACCGACTAGACCTACGGATTTCGTTCCTACGGGGCGATATACGGAGGAGCGAAAGAAGCTTATCGACGAAGTTCATTCGGAGGATCTTATGACCTCCGAGGAACGGAAATTGATGCACAATTTTATGATGCTGCATCCTAACGCCTTTGCATGGGACGACTCTGAACGGGGGACACTGAGAAGTGACTTTTTCCCGCCGATTGAGATACCTACGGTGCCTCATGAAGTATGGATTGAAAGGAGCATACCCATTCCAAAAGGACAGTTAGAGGAATTCTGCAAGGTCATAAAAAAGTAAAATCGACGCTGGGGTCTACGAGCCATCAAATGCGTCGTATCGCTCCAAAATATTTGGAGTGGTAAAGAAGGATGGCAAAAGCATCCGATTGGTGCACGCATTAGAGTCGCTAAATGCGGTGACTATTGCGCATTCGGGAATTCCGCCGGCAACGGAGGAGTTGGCCGACCATTTTGCTGGGCGTGCATGTGGAGGGGTCCTAGACCTATACTCCGGATACGACCAGCGGGATTTGGCAGAAAGCTCAAGGGATTACACGACCTTTCAGACGCCATTTGGGGCCTTGAGGTTAGTTAAATTGCCGATGGGTTGGACCAATTCGGTTCCCATATTTCACGATGATGTGACATATGTTCTGCGCGACGAAATACCGCATGTCACCAGACCTTACATTGATGATGTCGCCCTGCGGGGACCTGCGACTCGTTATGTGCAAGAAGATGGGACGGAAGAAACTATACCGGAGAATCCCGGGATTAGGCGGTTTATCTGGGAGCATTTCCAGAATGTCAATCGGGTCCTTACTCGACTGGAATACGCAGGACTGACGGTATCGGGAAAGAAGGCCATTCTATGCGCTGAAAATTTCTCGGTAGTTGGGCATCTGTGTACGCCAGAGGGACGGCGTCCGTCTACGGACAGGGTTGGGGTCATCACACGATGGCCACCTCTAAAGAACGTCTCAGAAGTACGGCAATTTCTGGGCGTATTGACGTATATACGGCAGTTCATAAAAGACTTTGGGCTGTTGTGTAGACCAATGTACGACTTATTAAAAGCCGGTGTTGAGTTCCATTGGGGTGAAAAGGAACAACATGCCATGGATCAGATCAAGAAGGCGGTCGCGGAGTGTCCGGCGATCCGTCCGCTGCACTATGACGATGAGGAAACACCCATTGTCGTTAGCGTGGACACTTCTTATAAAGGAATCGGAGTTTGCGTTTGGCAACCCGATCCAGTGGATAAGAAGAAGAGGCATTATGCGCGCTTTGAATCCATACCTCTGGATGAACGGCAGAGCCGGTTCTCTCAGTCGAAGAGAGAGCTGTTCGGCCTAAAGCGGGCGTTGGAACACCTACAGTATTGGATACTGGGATGTCGCAATCTGATTGTCGAGACAGATGCGATGTACATAAAGGGGATGCTAGATAATCCGGGAATGGGGCCAAACGCCACCATAAACCGGTGGATCGAGCAAATTCTCATGTTCCACTTCAAGTTGAGACACGTAAAAGGGAAGACCTTTACGGCCGACGGCTTATCTCGGCGGGACAAGGTACCCGGTGATGAAGAGTACCCGGATACGGAACCTGTTCCAGAGCTGCCTCTACCAGGAATGGATGAGGAATGGGATTATACCATTCCTCAGCCTAAGCCTTTTGAGGAGTTCAAAACGGAAATCGACACAAGGGGAGGATACTTCTGCGAAATAACGGAAGCCGATCTTGAACCCTGGGAAGATGTCATGCTAGAATATTCGAAAGACTGCCACCAGCAGTATCTGGCGGAATTGGCCGACGTCAGAGTCATTAGGGAGGCCTATGAAGCTGAGGGACTACCTATCCCATCGTACGTGCATTCGCATATCCGAGAGCCTGAGAAGATGCTACCGGATGACCATTTTAAATGGGACCCCAAGAAACGGGAAGACTATCCGGAGGAACATCGACCGGACGCGACACGAGAATTGGACGATCGAATCCTCCTGGTGAAGGAATGGTTACGCGATCCAGCGAGGCGCCCACCGAACATGACCGATAAAGTCTTCGGCCGCTTCATGAGATACGCGACCAACTTCTACCTAGGAAGAGATGGGCGCCTGTTCCGTAAGGATCCGGATGGAATGCACAAGTTGGTTGTAGAAAAAG
This sequence comes from Mycena kentingensis (nom. inval.), assembly GCA_014461125.1. Classification (NCBI taxonomy): domain Eukaryota; kingdom Fungi; phylum Basidiomycota; class Agaricomycetes; order Agaricales; family Mycenaceae; genus Mycena; species Mycena kentingensis (nom. inval.). The sequence goes on from JACAZG010000013.1 coordinate 295,494, forward strand.
AACATCGAATGTTCGCACTACGAGCAGCTCACGACAGCCTGGGACACCGAGGTGTATATGCAACCAAGTCTTCGCTTGAAGTAAGGTTATGGTGGCCGGAAATGGAACGGGATGTGGCTTGGTATGTTAAAACCTGCCACCTTTGCCAAGTCAGGCAGAGTCGGAAAATACGAATCCCGCCGATTCCGTCGAAAACACCCAGCCTTTTCCAGAAAGTGCATATGGACGTGATGATAGTTGGGGCTGAATCGAACGGCCACAAATATATTGTTGCAGCAAGGGACGCGCTAAGTCGCTGGTTAGAAGCCAGGGGATTGCGCGCAGACAATGCCGCGGCAATTGGGAGATTTTTGCTAGAAGAAGTTATATGCCGCTGGGGCTGTCCGGCCAACCTGGTTACGGATAATGCACCACAGTGTATTGAGGCTTTGGAGTGGTTAGAATTCAAATACGGAATCAAGGGGATCAGGATTTCGCCGTATAACTCACAGGCGAATGGACCTGTAGAGCGAGGACACAGAGATCTGAGGCAATCCCTGGTGAAAGCAACAGGCGGGAACCCGAAGAAATGGTTTTGGTTCCTACCTCAGACCATCTGGGCGGATAGGGTCACTGTGAGGCGCGGTTTAGGCTGTTCGCCATATTTCGCGGCCACAGGAGCGCACCCTGTGCTTCCCCTAGATATCGTAGAGGCTACTTGGTTGGTCGAGTACCCAGACCATATTATTTCTACTGCGGACTTAATAGGGTTACGGGCTCGGGCACTGGCAAAACATCGCAGACATGTACAAGTCATGAGAAAGCGAGTTGACCATGAGAAGTTGGTAGCGCTTAGGCGTTATGAGCGGATACATGAGAAGACCATTGTGAACTACGATTTTAAACCAGGAGATATGGTTTTAATCCGAAACACGAGGGTAGAAAAGTCCTTAGACAGTAAGGCGAAGTTGAAATACCTTGGGCCGATGGTAGTAGTCCGCCGTACCAAGGGAGGATCATACCTGGTGTGCGGTATGAATGGCGCGATGGTTCCCGGAAAAATCGGAGCGTTCCGTGTAATTCCGTACGAGGCCCGGAAAAGGCTTAAACCAGGCAGGAAGATAGAAGAGATTATTGGCATGAGGAAAGAGGACTTGGACCTTTTGGAGGCCGCGCTGGAAGACCAAGAACGGGGACCCAAGCGGGACTTGCAGTTCGGTACAGTGATGCTAGATTCGGACGATTCGGCCGAGGAGTCGGACGGAGTGGAAGATTAGCAGGCATCTTCTCACGTCGAGGGACGAATGCCGGCTTCAGCAGAAAGGTTAGGAGTCAAAAACGTAGTGATTCGAGCGGTCGGGAGCACAACGACTAGGAACTACTACACTACGCCAGACAAGGTCACCACTTGTTGCTGTGGGGGAGGCCGGGGGTGGATAGGGATCTAGGTGGATCCGTGCTTGACGACGGTGAAACCGGGATCGCTACCACGTCGACGGTGAGACCACGGCGGAGGCAAATTGGAAGACGTACGGAAGGTGGGCCCGGTGATGGATAACACCGCGAGCCTTAGCAACGCCGAGAAGCGCGTTGTAGTTGTGCGCCGCTTCCTCGTAGGTGGAGAGAAGCAGCGCGAGACGCTGGATATGGATAGTGGCCTCGTCGCGGGCCTGGTCGAGCATCTGCCCAATGGCCTTGGGCGAGATGTTCTGGTCGGGGTAGCTACGGGCGCGGCTGAGGAGCCGGGTAACTTGCTCCTGGAAACCGCTCTCCATGGCGCCGGGGAATTTGAAGGAGTCGATCTAGGGGCGCGTCAGCTCATGTCACCTTGAGAAGACAGACGTACCGCTGGAGCGAAGTCCTGCAAATGGAAGGGGAGCTCGGAGACTTTCTCGGCGATTTTCGCTTTAGCCGAGGAGGTCTTGATCTGCGTTTCCTTGGGGGCCTTAGCCTCTTTGGTCTTCTTCGGGGCCGGAGTTTCGGTGTCGGACTCGGGCTGGAGCGTAGTGAGCGAGCAGGCGGAAAACGCGTGGAACGCGTTGCAGTGGTGTATCAGAACACCATCACGGACCTCGACGGAGCGAGGACGCTGAGAAGACTTTAATGAGTGAGGAAATGGACGGCAACGTTGAGAAGACGGCGAACCTTCTTGGTCGATTTCTTGGCGGGCTTTTCTTCCTCGGCCTCGATATCAATTATCTGGGAGAGGTCAAGACGATCAAAGAACGAGCGCTTAAAGCAATTGGAACGGGTTTAGGTAAAGGGAGAGACTTACGATCTCGGACTTGGGAACCGTCTGGTTGCGGGGACCAGTCGGAGGCGTCTTCTCTTCTTGAGCCTTGGACGCCTCAATGGCGTTCACCTCGGAATTTGTTAGAAGTTGGCGAAGAAATCGGAAGTAAGAAACGGACCTTGGCGTTGGCCTCGGCGAGCTTCTTATAGGCAGTTGCCTCGACTTGTTTCTGTTCCGGAGTTAGGCGTAGGAAACCGCGGCGGAACAAGCTCTACCTTGCGGTTAGCATCATTGGCAGCCTGATGATGTGGGTGTCAAAAGATGCGAGAAGATGGATCGGGGACGTACATCGGTGCGCTCCTGGCGACGGGTTTGCTCGGCGTCCTCGGCGATGAGGAGCATATTGTCGATAGAGGCGCGGAATGAACGGGTGTTGTCGAGGCTCTTCTTGAACTCGGTAAGCTCGCCGCTGTCGTCTTCCTGGATGAGTTTATCGCCGCGGGCGATGACGACCGCAAGTACGGTCTGCACGTCAAGGAGCATCTTGTTGGAAGAGATGTGGTGCGCCGAGAACGTCTTCATGTCGTTGTCGCGACCCTGTAGGGCAACGATTAGTGGAGAAGATGGCTGAGAGATGTACACACAACAATGACCGCGGCGGCGTCGATGGTCATAACGTGGAGGCGAACGTCTCCTTCGAAGGGAGCGATCGTATGGATACGGCGCAGTTGACGCTCGACGCTATCGCAGCTAGTCTGGATGGACGAAGGGCTGGGAGCCCAAACGGACTTGGAGAGAGTCATGGTGGGCAAGAGAGAGGCGAAGGTGGCTGGGTACAGCGAAGAGAGGAACGGTTGAAAGAAGGACCGATGCATGAATTCGCTGAGGACAGCGAGAATTTAAAGAACGGGGGAGGGAATACTGAGAAGTTGCCATCAGCGGCAGCGGGAAAATTTTTGAATTTTCTGAACTGCTACTATGCGAAGGCGGCGGTAGACCCGAACAAAACCCTCGATCATTTTCCATGCAAGAGCCTTACGAAACAAGTTACGAGAGGAAATCACCGAGGGATCAAGTGCCCGCGGCTGATAAAGCCACAAAGGAACTTAGTTAGCCGCCGGATTACCACTCAGCTGCACAACCGACTTCGCTGGAGAAAACCGAACTCAGGTTCGGACGAGTTTTACCCATTCACACCAGAGAAGGCAGTGAAAAGCGTATACAATTTTGGGAGCGCGCAAGGATCGACTACAACTACGGAATACTATCCTAAGGAGGATCCTGCGGCTGCGATGCGACGTGTATTACGAAAAGTCACTGAGGAGATGAGAAGTCAGTAAGGAAGAGACGGCAGAGGGGAAGCGATACGTGCGCGCTGTGGTGCGACTCGTCCCCACCAGTCTCCCCAACGGCCGGAACACCCTGCTCGCCCATTGTGACGTCCGGAGCGGGGGAGTCAGCAGTAATGGTCGAGACGAAGGTCTTGAGCGTATCGCCGGTAAGGCCGAGATCGAAGCCTTCGTTGGGGTCGGAGTTGTCGAGAAGTTCCCCGAACGAGACCTGGGTACCTCGATCGATCGTCTTGCGACCCTTGGGTTCAGCGAAGCGCTGATTGAACCCGTGGTTGCCAAGGATCGAGATGGAGGCGTTGGCGTGCGCGCGCAACTGGCCGAACTTGACGAACAAGTTGCGAGCCGTCAAGGCATACGCGTCGGCAGCGGAGTTAGCGGCATCGAGCGCGGCTCGGCAATCGTCGAGAAGTCGGATCGTCTCTGAAGAAAGTGTTAGAGGAGGAAAGGGGAGGCGAGCACCGACGTACCGTAGGGGCTGGTGTTCACCTGCTCGAACAACTCGTTGACCTGAGCCATGAGGCGTTGACCGGGGCGGTGGAGGGAGCACCTGGCGCCTTTACCGGTTCCGTCGCTGCAGCTGGTACACGCGATGCCGAGACCGTGGCTCGCGCAGAGGCAACCGATCGCAATACAGTTGATGCAGTTCGAAGTACGCTAAAGGCGTTTGAGAAGTTAGACAAAGAGGAAGATGAAGGGACGCACTGGAAACGCCTGCCAGTCGTCCAACGCCTTACCCGTCTTGAGCGAAATAAGCGGGGGCGGAGTGAAGACCGGATCGATGGGCGCGGAGTCGGACTTGGACGTGCTGCCAATCGCGTAGTCGTCCTTGTACGCCAACGTCTCGAGCTGTTGAGGAACTCGAGTTCCCGACAGGGTAATCGAGGCGCGCGCGCGGATTCCCTTAGGGAGAGGCACCGGGAAGACCATTTGGGCTGGCGGCGCGTCAGTACAGAGCCGTAGAGGGGAAGAAAGAACGTACTGTTCTTGTAGTTCTTGATTTCGGCCATCTCGGTCAGCGCGGCGTACATCAAGCTAATGTTCTCGGAGTCGAGAAGTTGGTGGAAGGTGTGCTTGGGGCGAGTACGGCCGGTTGGGATAGGCGCACGCTTCTCGGGGTCGATGGGCTGTAGATTCGTTAGAGAAAATGGATATGAAAAGGAGGAGACGTACCACGATGTGGATGTCGGGCATCTTGTTGAGCGCGGCGAAGTTGGTGTTGGGACCAACGAGCGTGTACTTAGTCTTGGTGAGGGTGCTGTGAGCTGTGAGGCTCCCCTCGACGACGAGGCACGGGATAAGTTTGCCGGTGCGGAGAACGGCCTTCTGGACGCGGGAGACGGAGTGGGGCTTGCTGTCGAACTGGACGCGGTCCTAGGCAAAAGGATTAGAAAGAGGACGAGAGAAAAGAGCGGAACGAACCTCCTCCGCTGCGTCGTCGTCAGCAGGGCGATAGTACTTGGCGTCGGACGCGCTCTCCAACTCATCCTCCTCCTCCTCCTCGAGCTCGTCGGCATCGCTATCGGCGGACGTGTCGGGCATCTCGATGACCGCCTTGCGCTTGGTAGGGACGACGGCCTTCGCGACCGACGAACGGGTAACGCGAGCGGGCTGTTTGCCCTTCTCCTCCACGGTGAACCGTTTAGACGTGAGGGGCTCGTCGTCAGACGCGTCAGTCTTGAACGCGGGACGCGGGGTAGGACCAGAGGTCCGCGTTTTGGGGGTGAAGGCCGTTTTAGATGAAGAAGGGGTCGGAGGAGCTGGTTTCGACGAAGTCGCGGTCGAGCGAGATGGGGAGGCGACCGTCTTAGACGAAGACGCGGCCGACTTGGGTTTAGAGACCACCACCGGGCTCTCGGAGCGTGCGTCGGGCGAGTGGTGCCGGGAACGCTTAGACGGAGGCTCGCCCTTCTCGACTTTGACTTTGGGCAACGGAGAAGGGGAACGCGTCTTAACAGAAGCAGCGCGTGCGGCTTGGGAACGCGACGGGGCATCGCTCTTGGGCTGGAAAGTTCGGAGTGTCGCCTCGAACGAAGGGACGTTCTTGAGGGACATGTTCTGGAGTTCGTTGCGAGCGGGGAAGTAGCCGCTGTATGACGGGTGTTCAATTTTCTGGTCGTCGTCCGGATCGGGGGTCTGAAAAAGATGAAAAACCCGAGCGAGAACTGCGCAGGAAAAACGCACCGAAAACCGTCCATCGTAGAGGGTGGCATCGAACCAATCCCAGTCGTCGTCGCCACGGTGCGAGAAGCGATAAAAGGAGTTCATCTCGTCAAGAACGATCCCGATGGCGATTAGGTTGGCGGTCGCGTGGGGGTCAGTGAAAGCGGAGATGGAAGCGTAGAAACCGCGCTATCTCGAGCGTTAGAAGGGACCGAGAATAAGGGAGAGGGGCGTACGAGCGCGTCCTTGGAAGCGTCGACGAGGCGGTAGGCCTGCTTGGAGAGCCTTTTGGCGGCGTCGTCGGACACGTCGGGCCACTGGATGATGAATTCCCGGAGGTCGGTCCAGACGGGGGACTGGGCGAGATACGAATAGCCCTTGTGGGCGGGGCGCGAGTTGCTCATGGCGGGCAAAAAGGAAGAAGAAATGTCGACTCAGAGCTGCGCAGCACCCAGATGATTCGGAAGTTTCGAGAAACTTCTGAGTCGGGGGTTCTCTATACAAAACATAAGCTCAAGAATGGAAGAAACGGGGCTGAAACACCATGAGGCGAACTGAATACCTGGAGGGTTTCAAGCGGCGAATATTCGGAGTTGGAAAATTATGGGGAACAAAACCGAACGAGCGAACAATGGAGTATGGGGCCAGATGGGTCCAAGGATGGGAAACGCGGGGCGTCGAAAATTAAGGGCCCGTGGGAGAATCCTACCAAATTGGGGCGGAAGTCAGGAACGTCGACCTGAAACACGGATCTACTACAGAGCGTGGACTAAGGGACAGAAATAGAAGCCGGACAGAGAATCCTGAGGAAAATACCGGACAGGCACACAAAATACATAACCACCGAGGACGACTGGGGACAGTCGGAATCTAAAGAATGGGGGAGATGATAAGCCGTGAATCGGACTACACCTAAAATTTCGCGATTTTGGGCGTAATACGAACGCGCAATCCACCTAAAAGTCTACCATCTGTGGTTCTGAGATGGGTAGAAGAGCAGTAACTCGCGACGATACGGAGGGATTGGTCTGGGGTAGCGATATCTCAGGGGATCACCAATGTATTGGCCACATTCAAACAGCGAGGCTCGTTAACAAGTACATCCAACTTGTAAACAACCAAAGGAACTATGTGCTGCCCGAAGGAACCTGAGGAGATACTGGAGGATGGACAACTTCTCAGAGGGGTCGACGAGACGACTACGCTAAACCGAAACGGGGAAGGAACTCCATACACAACGGGTCCCGACGGCTGTGATGACCTAAGGACAAATGACAAATCACCGGGCGGAGGCCTCAGGTGACGTTACAAATCTGGGCGGCAACTTCTCATTCAGAAATACGGAGCTCCGGAGGTTTACGGACAAGGATGAATGTGGGCGCCATTTCCCATACCAACTCGGGCGGAAACGCCACTCCGAAATATCAGGCGGCCATATAATCGGGAGAAGCCGGAGCGCCGGCCAGCGGACACTATACATAATATTACAATGGACATTTATTCTAACGTACTTACGTATTACGAGTCTTCCGCCACGATTTAGGTATAAAAACCCCAGCTAGAGTAGAGCGTAGACACCATATCCTAGTACAAAGGACCGGGTCTCGCTGTTATTGTCACAGGAGATACAAGGCTGTACAGAATTGATTGGCATTCAAGAGCTACCGAGATTTGATCGCGTGATTTGGGACTTGTGAACTGAGGGAACAAGATTGTGATTGAGAAGTCGGGACATCGCCAACCAGAGATTGAGGGACTTAAGACTTTTGAAAGAGTTTTAGTTCGACGCGCAGTTGTGTGTTGACCTACTACAAACTACGAGAGCACTTCGGTCGATACAAGGAAGAAGATAGTCGTTGAGCTAGCAGATTGCGCTCCGGCAAAAAGATAAAACACAAAACACCAAAACCCTTCCGCCAACCTTTAAAACTTCCCTACAACCAATATTTAATATTGGCCCTGTAGCTAGGGATACAAGTTCTCGCTTGGAGTTGCATTTGGGATTGATTGGAGTTTGTGGTTGTTAGAGTTTTTGGTCTCAGGATCGATTTCTCTATCTACTACAGATTTTAGTTAGTTTGAGGTTCAGCCCCGAAGCACCCGTTTCACCGCAGCACAAGAAGGGTTCACTTGACCTGCATGCCCCGTCTATCCCTTCAAAGCAGACTTCGACCCCGAGCTGAACAAGGTCACATCAAGAGCTGCGTCCAGAGCTCCGCCAGCCCCCAACCCCGCGCCTCCCAACCTCCATCTCCCTGACAGCAACGGCAACGACAAGCAGCCTCCACCATTCACATCCATAACAATGCAAGAGATGGAGGACATGTAGTCGTCTTCTTGCCGACAAACTCACAGACAAATCTGGTCCTAAACAACAACAACAAGTTTTATGATGCAGAGCACGCGGAGATGAATGACAATCCATTTGCGGACGCTGACAACAAGGACCCTCGTGTCCTCCAAGTTGCTACAGATTGCGAGATGGCTCTTCGTTTGGTGGTAGTTGACAAAGAAGACACTGCCGCAACCAAGGATCCTTCCCCCGACGGCTATGTATTGTTCGCCCTTCCCTCTCGTCTCCCCGTTGATGGTCCCTCCCGTCTCCCAGTTGCCGATCCCTCTCGCCTCCCTTTCCAACCTTCCATCAACCTGGCTCCGCCACCAAGCACTCAGCCACACCAAGCAGTCTTGCGTTTACCCGCCTCAAGTGCAAAACCCTGTCCGCGCGTCCCGAAGCTGACACTGCAGCTCAACAAGACTTGGATGGCGGCTGCCAACGCGGCGCAGAGCTTGACTGCCGGAGCAAGTGCGCCCGACGATGCCTTCGTTGGGTTCGCAAGCAGCGGTACACAAGGGCACATCTATCCTGCGCATCAAGCGTAGTACCCGCAATGCCGTCCCGGAGAATGAGCTGGAGAGTGTGCAGCGGATCCTGGTTGCTTATTTCGTGCGTATATCTGCTCCCCGCTCATGTACGTTGCTCATGGGTAATCCCAGACTGGCCAGAACCAGCCCAAGGTCAAATCGGTTGTGTTTTCCAAGTTGCCCGACCTTGAATGGCCTCTCTATTGACACTCGGACCTTGACACGATACAAAAGCTCGGCATCACTGCCGACGACCTCCAACTCTTTGACCCTTCCCTTCAAATGTGGGTTGACATCGAGCTTAACTATGTACATGCTGTACAAAGCAACAGCATCTCCATTGCGCCGATACATCCAACCTCCTCCCCGCATCTCCGCCATAATCTTCCCAAGGAACACGAGGCCATGCGCAAGCAACCTCATGCACTGGGCTTTATGCATAAACCCCGGGCTCAAGCCCGGGGGCCTAATGCATAAACCGGGGCAACCCAGAAAAGGAAGACTTTGATTAAGCTAATATAGCCTGCTGGCGCTGATATGAGATATAAAAATAATATGGGAGATTTTGTGACACTTGGCTGCATTAAATAATCAATTCATCAATCAGAATTGATGTTAGATCACAGAGATATTGGCTGTTGAGCAGTGTGAAACACCTATTTTTGGCGGTTATCAGGTGATGTCACACATCAGTAGTACTGATACATCATTCTTGTCCAAAAAACTTTTCTAAGCAGTAAAGAACCCGGAGCAAAGTGTGACTACTCTGATATTGCCTGATCGGCTGATCAGGTGACCAAACTGAGTGAACCAATGGAAAGCCAGTACCAAATAAACCCCTAGGGGCCCATCACAGTGTCACAGCAGTCTACTGAACCCAAAGAATTGACTATCGTAACAGAGCCTCAGCTTGCCCAAAAAGACATAGGGGCAGATTCCCTAACTGGCCGGGCAAGAGCCCGGATTTAATGCATTAGGCCCCCGGGCTCAAGCCCGGGGTTTATGCATAAAAAGTGAGTGCAGCTGCTCGCTAGATGGGTTTGACGATGTTGCTGAAGTCAGTCCTGGAGAGTAAACGCGGCACGTCCTCGCTCATAACGTGTTTGTTCTGCTTGAACGTGGTCCGGATCATCGCAGGACTTGGCACCAGCACAAACAGGTTGCACGCAGCTGACGACGGAGCACACAAGCTTGAGGTTGTTCTGTTTGACGCAGAAGCGGTCGCGGTTACTGACAAGTGGTTCGGTACAGTGTGCCTCTTGACATTGTACATGGCCCATAGAGATTCCGTACTGTAACAATGGGTTGTATATTACCTTGCCAGAAGCAGTTAGCCGACACTCAAGCAGGAAAAGTGCATACGTACAAGGGCTACCATCTGGCGCTGTCCAGACATGCATACAACAATTGCAGCAATGCCCAACAATATCTTGCCCATATTGAATAACCTCCTTGTTCCGCGCCTGCATCGCCGTTGTAAACCGATCTTTTTGCTTGCCGTTATGGGGCACGATGAGGTTGGTCCCGTTGCGTTGGTGGTAGTCAAGCAGCATGAGGAGGATGAAGGCATTGTAGACATGGTTGGTGGTGAGTTTGCAGCTGAACTGCCAGCTGCCGTGAGAGATGTCATTGATTTCTTGCTGCAATAGTGCTATGTTGTAGGACTTTGCAAGGTTGGTTGCAGACGCCCTAGCACAAACGTAAGATGCATGTAAAGAGGAGGCAAGGGTGACGCACCAGGCGTTAAGCATCATCGCAATCCACAGTCCCACCAACCGGCGTTCTGCAAACTGGTGCGCGCCAATCTGGATGTACTTGGGAATGCCGTTGTAGTAGGTTGCCGTGGACGGAGAAGTTGGGAAAATACACTGTCTTACACGTCTCGCAGTGGAAATTTGTTTTCTAGCTCAAACCTTGTCCGGGTAATCCTCCGATCATGTAATGACAATGTTCCAGACATCCCTGCACAGGAACCTTCCCACAGTGCAATTTCACTCAAAATAGGTTGTGGCTCATAGAATGTATGAATCCATGTTGAGCGTCCTAGGCATCCACGTGTGGCGTTGCCAGCTGCAGGTTGGGCCACGGAGAAATAGCTAGCACCTTTAAATTTATGCCACGGTAGCCACTCATAAATAAATTTGGTTGTGGTCTTGTTCATGTTGAGCCATCAGGAAACAGAGTATAGCACCAATTTTGACCTGGAGTATGTCACAAGGGCCACTCATAAGGAATTTACTTGTCTAAAGTCCACACACAGAGTGCTCAAGACATCCCCAAACAGAGCTGAGGGCCGCACATCATGGAGGTCAAATCATTGCACTATTTTGGTGTGTTACATACATTAGATTGCTGTGGAATGATAATGACTCCCCGGAGAGCTCTGGTAGAGCCACAAAAACCTTGCTGAGCAACGGACACCCACCAGCGGATGCTGCATATGATTCTCTCCTGCACCTTGGTCTGGCTCTGCATCCCAAGATGTAATTTCCCATATCAGGAAAGAATCCTGGCAATCCCAAGAATCCAAATAGTGCCTTATATAGAAGGCTTCTTCATCGTTTGATCTCCATTTTCCCCATGGGAAAACAGTGGATTTTCCCTTGGGGAAAATGGAGATCAAATGTAGAGCAAATTGAATGAATGGAACTTCTTTTCTCAGCATCTTGCCCATGGGAAAATAAGATGAAAATAGCACATTTTCACTTGATTTTCCACAGCAGAGAACCTTGGGTAAATGGTGTGTAAATGGGATATTTTCCACACATTTTCTATTTGGGAATATGGGGTGTAAAGTGTGGGTAAATGCACTATTTTCCGCTGCTTTTACGCTGATTTCCCTGCCAGAAAATGCAACCTTGCCCCCAGTGGAATTGGCCTCGTGTTTATTTATCAGACAAATATCCCTATACCTCCATGTCTATCTGGGAATTTTGATGGTGACTTGATGCCATCATCTGTTTGAACTTTGTTTCAAACCTACCCAGTGCTAGTATTTATTCAAAACTTAACAATTTTTGAAAACCGATTTGGAAAATGTATCAAAACCTTCAATTGCTCACAGCACCCTAAAGTAGCCATACCCGAGAAAGCCAGTGTTGAAATTCAAACCGCCGTGCATCCAACGGAAAGCCTTGAATAGCTCCAAGTCCAAACCATACAGAGTGGAACACCGGTGTCTAGCATAAATTCCCACTACCTAAGTACTTGTAGTGGGTTTAGCCACAAAAGTGCATTTACATCCAAAATTTCACAATTTTGCTGAGGCTGTGCACCAGCATCCAAATATTTATTATGTTGAATGCTCTAATTGACTTTGTGGCCATACACTAGCACAGTTCCCCAGCCAGTGCTGTCTTGCCTCTTGCCTGCCATGATCGTGTCCGTGTCCTCTACTTGCTGCCTGCCCATTGTCACATGAGCTATGTAAAACTATGAAGATGCCTTTAGTTGACTTCCTTTCTTGGGACGGCACACCCCGGAACGCCCAGAGCAACAGAAGTATACTATACTTACCTACGCTCTTTTACCAGCTTGTTAAAAAAAAAATGTGTGAATATCCGGTCAGAATTGTATAGTACTCAGTGTCCCGAGGGTAACTGTAGGTAGCGGGCCCCGCCGCTCGTCGGCTCTGCCTGCCTTATTTGAAATAAGTACCTACACTCATACACACAGTCTACATTGTACATATAGGGCCCTGAAATCAACAAAAACTGTGTTCTATTTGCTCCGCCGCGCGTCAAGGGGTGTCAAAACTTAAAATCTGTACATAGGGTCGAAATTTGGAATTCCGGCTCTCTGGACCCCCCTCCCCTACTATATTGGGCAGTGATTCTCCACGATAAGATAAGACCATCACATGATTTTAAAAGCTGCTCTGACGGCCAGAAGTGGGCTGCAATCAATGCTAATAGCAAGGAAACATGTCTCTCATGTGTGCAGACTAGGCTGGCCAGCCACAAAGCTCCTATCTACACTTTGCTATAGGCAAAGACCGTGATGAGATGTCCATATTCGGTAGGTGTGCTTTGACCGGGGGCTGTTTCTCCCATCCCAATGACAAACCCAGTGACAAGCGGGTGGCGCGCGCAGCTGTGGAATGGCCAGTGCGGCCGAGTTTTTCAAAGTTCCCAAAGTACAAAGCGGGATCCGCGACGGAACGGAACGGGGCTCGGTCCGGAAGCCGAGGCCGAGTGTGAGTCCGAGCAGCGAGTTCGGAGGTGATTGGCGCGGGGTTGGACGCGTCATCGCGACCCGAGAAGAGCGGTAGAGGATGCGAGAGCTCCGGGAAGCGCGGAGGTACGCGCGTCGAGAGGCTTCGAGGTGGTAACGGCACCACCTGTCGTGCGGCGGACAGCGACGCTCGTCGCGTACCAATAGCGGCCTCGGAGAGCTCGGAGAAGGTCCGGGGTGCGGAAATAGAGGGTGTTGGCCGTCTGGCCAATAGCGCTTCAGTATTCTGGGGTTGGCGCGAGGAGTTTGGTGGCGGATTTGCATGTCAATGTCAAAATTGACAGCGGTGCCGTTTACGAGAGCTTCGCGCTCGCGCTTTGAACAATGGGCAAACGAGTGGGAGGAGGTGGACTTATCAAGATCCGGGACTGGATCGAGATTTGTCCCAGTAGTATATATAGCCAGCATGTACAGTAGCTAAAAAAAGAACTTTCACCACCCACTTTCTCACACTTCTCTTTCTTTGCTTTTATTCTTCTTGCCTTCGGATTGGGGAGCGTCGGTTGGGAGAATCATTACCCTGCCCAACTATGGAACGTCGCGCGATGTTGGACATGCATAGACCCGGAGCAGGATCGTGCTGGTTCTTGCTGGCAAGACCCTCACCCTTGCTCTGGTTTACGTTTATTTGGATTTTGGTTTGGTGGACGTTGAGGATTTTATTTGGTTGGATGAGGGTTTGGGGATGTTTTGGGGTTAGGGTTAGGGAGTTGTTTTGGGTGGAGGACTATTGGTTCAGACACGGAGGAGAATACTTGCCAGGAGGATTATTTGGGGTTTTCGCGCTGGTCGTGTTTTGGGGCGTTTTGGGGACAATTATTCGACACACACACTCGCTGGACGAGTTTCACATTTTTCCCATCACCGCCGGTCACTTTCGAGTCTTCGTCTGGGTTGCAGCATGCATATACTTTGCATGGAGCCCCGAACACACATACGTCGAATTGGTTGTTTTGTTTGTTTGTGGTTGGATTTCCACATTCAGCAGAGCATCTGATCTCCGCGTTTCACCAGTCTAGGTGTGTGTCCCTGAGACTACTGTAATTGAGCCTTAAAGAATGACATTCCTCATTGTTCTGAACCCTTGAGGCCTACATGGCTATGTAAACACTCCCAGAAGTTTGTATAAAACTTTTTTTTCTGGGCCCTTGACCACCCTCCCCCATACCATCAATTTTTTGATCTGACACCCCCTTGCCGCGCGTCGGCCTTTTTATCATATACCAAGGGAAAAAATAATGTCGGAAATTCTGTTTTTACCTGATCAGTCCTTATAACGCTGTTATTAGAGTTCTTCCCTGTTGTAAGGCCTTAAATAAAATATTATTGCACATTCCGCTTAAACATAATAAGGCACCTTATATTATCATGCCTTATTTTGCTTTAATCCGGCAGGCAAGCGGCCAGTCACATGCCCGCTGCCTTGCCTCCGTCCTTCATCCGCCCATGTCGTATTTCCTCCCTCACCTCCCCTCCGGCTGGCACGTCGACGAGGCTATCAAATCTGAGGAGGACCGCGTCGTCGTAATCCGCTTCGGACACGACTGGGACTCGCAATGCATGACGATGGACGAAACGCTCTACGGTGTCTCCGAAAAGGTTCAGAACTTTGCAGTCATTTACCTCTGCGACATTACAGAAGTCCCCGATTTCAACAAGGTGCGTTCCTCTGTCGTCTTGTCGATGGTCTGTTGAGGCTGCGAGCAGATGTACGAGTTGTACGACGCGTGCACAGTCATGTTCTTCTATCGGTCTGTATACTCGTGCTTTCCCCTACCCTCGGTCGCTCATGAAAACCACAATTTGCAGGAACAAGCACATTATGATCGATTTAGGCACTGGTAACAACAACAAGATGTGCGACTCCCATTTGCCGTCTTCCGGAAGTGTACTTAACCCCTCAAAAGCAATTGGGCTATGGATAACAAGCAGGAAGTGAGTGCTGCGCTCGTGTATTCGGCTGATCTGACTCTCAGCCTCAGCTCATCGACATTATCGAGACGGTTTATCGCGGAGCATCCAAGGGGCGTGGTCTTGTTGTTTCTCCCAAAGGTGCGTCGCTGTGGACGTTTTTGGCCTCTACCTCACATTCAACAGATTACTCGACGCGGTACAGGTATTGAACTCATTGGAATGGTGTCGTATTCCCTTCTACGAATCAACATTCCAATTCTACCCTCGTGAACGTCGCCGTTATGCGATCCGGCGCGCTGTTCCAGTCGACCGGCCCCTTTGCCCACGCAGCCGTACCAGCGGGAGAACTTGCATCCCAAATGCCTTTCCAGCGCATCAGGTCCCATTCACCGCAAGGAAATGTGCAACGTACCAAGCTGGAAGCGCATTTCGTGCGTCGGGAAGTGCTCGATTCCGTTCCGCATGCAGTCCCCGCGCTGTAGCGTACGCACGACTGCCCCATCGAGCGCCCACTTGATCTGTTGCGAGTCGATTGCGATGCTATACGAGTGTTGGCGCGCGATGTTGTCGACGCCGTGTTTCGCGCTGAACCCGAGATTATATTCCGGCTGCGCGCCCGGTGGTTCGGAGAACATGTTGGTTTGGAACGAGTTGTGCTCCGCGCAGATGTGTTCCATGTCAATTTCGTCCAGCGTGCTCGTCCCTTGGAGAGTAAGGGCATGAGTATTCAGACAGGGAGCAAGTCGTACCGATGAGGATACCCGCAGTGACGATTCCAGCGACCGTCGGCGAGGCGAGCGTAAAGGTGAGCGTCCCCTTGTCTATACGCTCGTCAGGTTCGATCTCGCCACGCTAGACGAACACGCACAAGAACCCCATGGTCGCGTTAATTGTTGTCCCTCTCCCAAGATGATTATTTTCGCCATTGGCGGTCGATACATGCTCGCTCGGTTTGTAGAGATAGATTTCGAGCCCGTTCTTCGTGAGCCCGTAGGTGCCGTCGACGAGTGTGAATTGTTGAGCAAAGACGGATTGCGCGTCGGGCGCGGTGAAGTCGGCTTGGAACGGGATGCATTTGGCGCGTCGGGCGAGAGCGTAGTTTGGGGTTGAAAACGCATTGATTTCAGTGGCGAGGACGAGGGGCACGCGTAGGGATAGGAATGTGCTGCCGAGGGCGATGAGAGTAGGGATGTACATGGTGGTTGCGAGTGAGGGCCAAAGCGAGTCCCGATTCGGAAGTACGAGCCCAAAATATTTACTGGTACTTAGCTCTCTATCGGAACGTGTGTGCGTATCCATGCCACTGTCTCCTCGGTGGCGTTCAACAACGCGTCTAGTCTTCCAAATTCCCAAGACTTGACTGTGGGTGCCGGTTCCGAGTCCGCGTCTGGGATGGTTGGCGGGTAGAGCGACAAAGCAGCGATAGCGAGGTAAGTGTGGTAAGGGTCTACGAGAGTGAGGGAACTTTAGCGGGCACGAGCAATGCAGGACGTACCAGGATCGGACGCGGGCATCTTTGCGATTCCGCCGAATTTGAACTGACAGCTTGCGATAAAGCGAGCATGCGCCTCGGCGTCTACGAGGTCATCTGCACCGAGAATCTAGGTAGTGTTGTAGTAACTTCGAGGCAAGAATGGAGCAAAGCGAACCTTGAGCGCGGCACCGCACCAAAAGCTATAGCACGCGTCTGCAGCCTTGCCCGTCCGACCACAAAAGCCGCCTGACGCATCTTGGTTATGGATGAGCCAATGTATAGATTTGGCGCGCTGCGAGGGCGTTAATCGCCGTGAAGACCCGGGTGGCCGAGGCGCGATGTGTAAAGACGCGAGTGCGATGTATGTTGGACCGCCGGACGCTTCACAATACGGATTTTGCCCATAGCCGCCTTCGTACGTCTGTCTGACCGGTTATTGGCTGCGCCCCGTCGAGAACCGTACAACGGACCCGACACGTCTCGATGTACCGCAAGGCGCGTTCGACGTCGATGGCGGACCAATCGCCGAGCATGTCGGATATACAGAACGCGCAGTAGAGAGTGCGGAGGTCGGATTCGCCGTAACCGGGCACAATCGAGAAGCTCGGTGTCGACTTGAGCAAGAAACGCGTCAACGGTTTAGCACGAACCTCCC
This sequence comes from Mycena kentingensis (nom. inval.), assembly GCA_014461125.1. Taxonomy (NCBI): domain Eukaryota; kingdom Fungi; phylum Basidiomycota; class Agaricomycetes; order Agaricales; family Mycenaceae; genus Mycena; species Mycena kentingensis (nom. inval.). The sequence continues at coordinate 312,359 of JACAZG010000013.1, forward strand.
GTCGTCCTTCTGGCAAGATCGGACAAACGAGATGAGCCCCGCGCGGTCCAGTTTCGTGAAATCGTCTCGAAGGATAGCGAGTGTGAGGAGTGCGGTATAGGTCATTACGATGTGCGGGCCATTGTACGCGCCATACGGTTGCTGGTACTGTTTGAGTTGAACTGAACTCTAGCGAATAGAGTACCGCTGACCGGGGTAGCGGACGCGGGTGTGGTGAATGGGCCGGGTCTGAAGCCGGCACCATTTCGACCATCTTGGGACGAGTTAAGATTAGGGAGGGGAATGCCGGACAACGGACTGGTGTGTTGCTCCCAAATCCACCCGCGCCAGTTCTCCCGATCGGTTTCGGTCGTCTTTGAGTTGAGCGCGTCGAGCAGTTCGAGGGAACCGATGCAGTAAAAGCCGACAGCAGTTCTACAGCCCGCTGAGATGGCGCCGGAGTGGCAAATCGGAGCGCACCGAGACGCATCCGCTTCTAGCTGGGAGGCTGGAAGGCCGGATAGGCAGCGATTAACGTGTCCGGCATGTCCTACACGGGCGAACTTGGGGAACATATGATGGAGAGAGTTGAGCTCGACGATGTGACTGGCAGCCTAGGCACCGTCGCTGCAAATTCCCTGTCTCTCGACTCGGGCGGCGACGCCGCGACTAAGTAGTGCATGTCTCCAAGGAGATTCCGCCACTCGACTCAAAGGACCGTAAATATCGGACAAGTTCGGGCGCTGCTCTGCAACTCAAAACGACCTTCTCGGTTCGGCGTGCTCGTGCAGAGGATCCCGGCCGGCAAACTCCAAGCAAATTGCAGCACGAAAAAAAACGCGTCGATGGTGGCGCCGACAGGCTTCTCGGTGACTGCACGTCGAGCTTAGCGTGTTTTCATCCGGTATGGCCGGGACAGTGGGTGCACCCGACCCTGCGTTCATGCATTCTGTTCGTTCAAACGCTTACAGAACAATGGCCGGCGAAGACGTCTTACGCAGACAACTCAACAACCCAACAATTGGACCGCGCCGGTCTCTTTAATTGGCACTAATTGCCGTGATACGCGACGGGACCGCGCGTTTTCGCAGCCCAGCGCGGGTCGTGGCCTGGTGTCGTGTGTTACACGAGGCAGGAAAGCGCCCGCGTTTTCTTGCTTTCTTTTACTTGGTGGAGTGGAGTGGATAGCCAGGAACTGGACAGCCCGAATAAAAATTTGTGGATGCGGTCTTTGAAGGGCTGATGCGAGTGCGACTCGTTTTGGGTACTTAAGCGAACGCCGCTCCGGTTCTTTCATGACCACCACCATGTTCTCCTCCACCAACTCCCCAGGCTACTCCTCATTCTTCATGAGCGGCCTCTTGTCGCCCCCAGCGTCGTCCGATGCTTCTACCCACTCTCCCGATGCTTTCGACGTCGTTCCCCGCCGCGGGTCCCTCCCCACCGAATCCTCGCGGTTCGAGTCTATGCCCGACGACGAAGACCTCGATCTCGAGGAGACAGCAATGTTCTACTTCACTCTACAGCCCCGACGACGCGACGGCACCGAGTACCGCTCGTTTCTATCCCTCGACCTCGCCGAGTCCCAGTCGATGCGTTCGGCCAGTCTCCGCAGGAAATCGTCAGCGCGTCGCGCTCCTCGACGCCGCTCAAAAGAGGTCCCATTCACCGCAGACCTGTGCGCCTCCCCCTTCTCTCGGACTTCTGTGGCTGAAGTCTATCTAGACAGATTCCAGACTCTCCCAATCTGCTTCCTGTCCATTCTCCGGTCGAGACCGCACCCCGGTCTCCGACCGGCACTCCGCGGTCCGTACCTTCGCCTAAACTCGCCCCGATGGCGGCGCTTCCCATCCCACCATCCCCGCCCGGCCAGTCACTTGAAGTGCCGTCTCCAGCACGTGCCCCCACGGCCGTGGTCATTCAACCCGCGCCCTCCCGTACTCTCATCGCGCGTAAACCTTCCACGATGACCCAGGCGACCCGGGCGTCGGCGACTACCTCAACTGTGTCGACGCGGTATCGGCGGAAACGACGCGACAAGGCACTTGCCTGTCTTGAGGGCCGGCGTCCAGCGATTCATCCAGCGCCGTCCGACAACTTCATGAGCCTCAGCGACGACGAAGACGACGAGCTCCCTCCAGTGCCGGCACAATTGCCTACACCAGCCGACCTCGACTTCGATCTGTCGTTAACGGACGACCAACTCATTATGCTCATCGCACGCCTCGAGGACGGCGATCTTCGTTCCGCTCCCTTTCCCCCTGCGTATAGCGCGGAGTCGTCGCGCGAGCATGGCAATGGTTCTCCCAACTCCAAAAAATCTTCCCCTCGCAAAGCTGCAGCGTTCACGTCGTTCATGGATTTCCACAACGACGACGATCGTAGCTCACGTTGGAGCTGGCGGAGCATTGTCGAGGTCGCGACGTAGCGCCTTGCTACATTTTTTTTCTCTCCACGCGTTCGGTCTTGGAAGACGACCGATCCTCGATCGCTCCTTTGCCTCCGCCACGCGACAGTTGTGCATTCATTACGATGGACATGCGTTCCCCTGGAGTCGCGTGCATTTGCCAACTTCCAAAAAGCTATCGACGACACTGTATGAGCTCGACTCGTTTCTGCTGTCCAACAACTCCTTGCATCCGACTTACACATAAGTAATCCTATCCGTACACTACCTGGACATTTTACTTCCCTTTAGTTACTGACGTTCTCTCCTGTTGTTGTATTCGTAGGCTTCTTCCGCTTTCCGTACCCCACTCGTTGACATCGCCGCTGTATATTGTCCATCCGCATCTGCATCCTTGTACTGCCTCACACGCATCCTGTCCTGTCCTACATCTTGCAACCACCGTACCCATTCCGAGTCGCGCTTTCCATACGACCAACAATCGACTATTTGTTGTTTTGAATCTGGCGTGAGGCTTGGAAGTCGGCTTCGAATCAACAGCGTTGTCAGTGCGCGCCGTTTTTCCGCATAACCACGTTGTAAACAGAAGGAGAACAAGGCGGTGTGAGAGTTGTTGGTTGTTGTGGGTGTTGAAGTGTGAAAAGAACCGTGGTTGGTTGGCGTAGATTACAGTAGATGACGGGCTCAAGCTCCGAGTACCCCAGATTAGGAACAAGGATTCTGGCACACCTCCTGGAGGCGATTCGTCTGAGCGCATAGAGATATGACGGACGAACGCCGAACAGGGAGATCTCTTCGAACTTGTTCGGGACGCACAATCAAACAGGTTACGGCGCGCAGCCTTTGTGTTCTGTGAGGCTGAGTTGGAGGCCAGACTCGTGATAATTGCAGTTGGACGTTGCTGTGAACACTGGCCGAGATGGATCATGGAGCTCGGAGGTTGATGCAGGTGGCGGCGGCGCGGAAGTTGAGCTCGTCTGGAGATTCAGGATGCAGTTGACGCGAAAATTACATAGAGAGTCCGTGATGTTGGGGAAGCGGTACGAGGGCATATTGCGTCGTTGTGTGCTTGATGTTCCAGAGTGGGTGGGCGGCAAACACATGCATGGACGGCGATGTGCTGGCGGAATTAATCAGGCGGGCGCTCTGTCGCGACATGGGTGCACTATTAAGTACTGGCCATAGACCGGTATCATTCATACCGCAGGAAGTCCACCCGATGCTTGGGTGGTGGCAATTTCGCTTTGTTCGTTCTCATTCGCGGTGGCGTGACTTCAGTGATGGCAAACACAACCGCGCCATATATGCCCATTTGCGCGTTTCTCGGAGTCATCGATGGAAATTAAGGCGAATCTCAAGACTTGATAGGACACGAGCGACTCAGGTACGTTACGTCGCAGAAATCAAAGGCTAAGAAACTAAGTAACAAGCTAAAACTAACCTCGAGCGACACGTATTGTTAAGCTTCCCTTGCCTTCCTCTGCAGATCCGCCCCGCACACGCTTCGCGCTGAATACGCTACTCCCTACACTGGCGATCCACCTTGCCGTCGGGCGATGTTCAATTTGGGGTCCGCGCTTCGCTCGCGATCGACATCGGCCGCGCCAGTGCATCCGTCGCGAGACTCCGCGCCGCCACGCCGTCTTTGTTTTTGTAAAACACGATGTCTCCGTCATCCTCGATGAAACAACATTGCGTAAAGGTGCGGTAGAGTGCGCGGAACGAATTCTGTGCATGTTGTTGAGCGGCGGAAGGAGAGATAAAGGCATCGTACAGTCGAGTCGTAGTTGTAGTTTTCTTTCAGCACTTCCTTGATGTGTTGCGTTACAAGCGGCTGGTTGTAGAACGGAATCGAGGAGAAGAGATGATGTGAAATCTGGTGCCACATTAGATCCCAGGCAGCCTCGTTGCAAACAACGAACATGATCGTGTGAGACGTTGTGCTATAATCCAGCTATAAGCAGCAATTTCGCGGAGAAAGAGACACGTCGACGGACCAAAAAGAACCTTCCCGCCCATCCCAGGAACGGTCGATCGACAGTGGACACGGCGCCACGCAAGAAGGACCACTGCGCCTTGCGGAAGTACGGGATCGTCGGGTCGACGTGGTGCAGGTACGTGAGCATGACGATCCAGTGGTTTACGCACTGTATCGCCGCGGGTCAGTTGCTGGTATTTGAGTTGTGTTTGGGTTAAGGTTGGGTTGGGTTGATAATGTATGAAGTAGGGAGAAGCGAAGGACGGAGAGGGGGGTGCATTAATACACCAAGAACGAGGCCGAATGGATCGGGATTGGCGAGACGAGAGCGACGGACGACGTACCATCCATGGAATAAAGTAGAGCTTGATGAATGCCGCGAGGCCGACACTAGGCTGGCGCGTCCAGAGATAGAGAACGAAGCTCATGGCGCAGAGTCCTAGGTCCGAGAAAAGTATGGAATTTCGTTGGTGAGGCTGGAATAGGGAAGATGAGGGGAGGAAATGCTGTTTCGAGTGAACATTGAGCGATAATACGGTAAAACAGCGCTTACATTCGTCCCCGCTGGATGCCTCGGGTTCCCCATGACGTTCGTAAAAAGGTACAACGGCCAACCGAGTAATTGCATGATCAGAATTCGGAGGAGCGTGTAGAACGGCGCGTCCTCGAAAATATCGTGATAGTCTATCGGCTGAGCGGTGGATTCGTCGGGGAGATTAAAGTCCCGTCGTGTGCGCGCTGCCAGTAACGATGAGTTGTAGAAGGCGAGCTGTAAAGGTATCGACTTACGAACGTAGTTCTCGTCCCGCTCAACGGACATCGTCGCTTTGTGGTGGGCGTGATGGGACGCGCGCCATGCATAAAACGGCGTAAGGAGGAACTGGATCCCATGTTAACGATGCATTCGAGTGGATAGAAAATAATCTTACCGAATGTAAACTGAAGCCGATTGCATGGTTTACCCAGTTGTTGGCCGATAAGTTTCCATGGCCAGCCTTGAGCGCAGGATCAACATACAGAAATGGCCGGTGCTTGCTGAGCATGCACACCTCGTGCGCCATACACCACCACCCAGCAAGAATGATGCCCTCGCACCACCAGTAACAAAGCCAAAGTGACCATCTGACGAGACCCGCGAGAAGCGGCCAAGCACGGAGGGTATACGAGCACGAGTCAATTCCCCACGCAAGTTTGTAGACGAGTACGGCGCAGAGGACGTCACGAGCGACATAGAGCATGCCCTTGGTTGTGTTCTTCTTGAAGAGGTGTTTCGGAACGGCGGCGCGGACCTGAGCTAGCGTAGCCTGCATGATATGAGGCGAGCGGCGGCGCGGGATGGAGGAAGTGAATGACCTTGGGAGGCGAGAACGGGAGATTTTTCCGCTGCTCGTATTCGGGGCTGTCGTGCCAGAAGGAAAGCATCGGACGCAGCGAGGAAAGGCGGTAAAGAAACAACGCATCGCCGCCACGCCCCTCGCGCTAATTTATACCTGCCAGTCCCAGGACCCACGCAAATCGCGCCGCCGCAAACAACTGCCCAGGCTCGATTCACTTGGATAGACTTCCGGGTCGTGGTACGTGGTGCAGCTTCTGAAGTGAGTCTGACAGCGCCGGTTCCTCAACGAGTCGCGGGAAGAAAGCGCAGATGGATTATTGGATACGTACTGGGAGGGATACGGAATGAGCGGTGCGAGTTTGGATGGCTTTGTTGCGCTGGTGGTTGCACTGAATATTTGGGCGCTGAGTACAGCACGCTAGCCCACGTTTTTCCGCCGCGGATTTGACTTGGAGTGGTGGCGGAGGCGATCCGTGCACACGAATACATTGTAATAGCGCCAAAGAAACTTTAGATTATTTAGGTGTTAGATGGTGGTGAAAGAGTCTGAAGAAGGTTTTGGAAGGTGGATACGCCCACTTACCCGCCGAGGAAGGCGCCCACGTAGCGAGGAGGGTAGATGAGCGCATGGGAGATGCTCATTGCGTTTGGCTCGGAGGTCGACGGAGTCGTCGGACGCCGCATTTAGACCGCGGTATACATCCAGCAGACTTTTTTTTGTCCAAGACCGTCAAAGCAGAAGCAAACCTGGAGTATCGTGACTTGATTGATGGGAAATCTTTGTTCAATCAACCGTGCGCGCAACGTAAGGTACAAAGCGATGATGAGACTAGCACATCTTCCGCAAACACCCTGGCTCTGCGATGCACGGTATTGCCCTTTCACGTCCTCTACGGCTTCCAGCCCTGCTCTATATAATCTCGCGGGCTGCAAACCGAAGATGGTCCAGCTCGAGAGGATCAAGGTGTGGCTAAGAACAAGGAAGGGAGGATACTTATTGGAACAAGACCTTTACTGCCGCCCTTGTTTGCGGGATCTCGAGATTGCAACATGTTACACGTGACTGATAAGATAAGTGATGTCGGATCAGATTCGGATGCTCCGCCCGATGGAGGTGTTTGGAATGCTGAGGCAAAGAGCCGGTTTCTAGGAGTGTTGTACGCGTATTTACGCGTCGCAGCGAGTGGATCCTAGATTGCCACGGCGAAGCGCCGCTCCGATTAAGTGCATGCCTCGTTCTCATCAACTTCCTTTCTCTCCTTGGCTCCATGGCACACAGGGTCCGCGACCCTAGCTGGAACCCGGACTGCTCAGCTACAGTCTCTACAGTGTCAGAACCAGTCCTCGACACCTTCCTCGTCCCCTAACCCTTTAGCAGTAAGCTTGAGGAGTTGTTGAGAAAGGTTACCGTTCAAGCGGCCCAGTATGAGCATGAGATGAAGCATATCGAGGTACGACCTCCTCCCGTCGTATCTGCAGCGGATGCCGACTAGATTTACAGTCAAAGCTTGCGGAGAGTCTCAGCAACTTCCGTGCTATCGACGGTCTCCTTCAGGAGGCTCTTACTGGGCTCCGTGTGCGTCCCCACAAGCTTCTCCACCCCGGTAACTCAAAGAACTCCCATAGCGCAATGCCCAGCGCGCCGACTACGCTCTCAACAAGCAAGTGCCCCGCATCACCTTCGAGCTCGACTCCTCGATGGACTCTCTCAACCAACTGGCCCTCGACCTCCCTACCATCCAGTCCCAGGTCGCCGACATCCGCGCCGTGTATGACTCGGGTCGCAAGAAGGCTCAGAACCTTGTAGCTGATTTGACTTGGCTCAACACGAACCTCACCGAACGGTGGCGCCTTATTGTCTTCACGTCGTCCAGCCCCGTTTCGTGGCGTTGGAAGGTCCTCCTCCGGCTTTTGTCTGTGATTTCGTGTATGGTGTCCATCTGGTTAACCGTTGTTGCTGTGAGTGGCGGCTACCGCGCCCATCGTGGTGGGCTCGTCTGGGGAGAACGTCTCATGTCTTGAATGCAATCCAAGGACCTACTCGCTACACTTCTTGTACAGTAATTCTGTAATCTCTACTTCCGTTGATTCGTCCCCGCGGCTTTTGAACCCGACGATCATCATGGACGGCTTTGACGACTTGTTACACTCTTCGCGCAGCGTCGAGGACAACCCATTCGCCGACCCTTTTGCGCGCAGCTCCTCCCCCGACCCATGGTCGCAACCCTTTCGCCAAGACACGGAGGACGTGTACCAGTACCAGCGACCCGCAACTCCTCCTTCCGACCCAGACCAAGATGACCCCGCATCTGCAGCGTCGCCTGTGGTTGACGCCCCAGAAACCCCAGTCGAAGCTCCGCCCGCGGAAACCTCTGACCCACTCGACTCCGTCGCAATCGCAGCAGCGGAGGAGGCCGAAGCGCTCGCCGCGTCTTCATCGGCAGTGTCTGCGCGCTCACCTGGATTCCGAGAGAGTGTTGAATCCGAGGATAATGTCGAGGCCGACCCTCCTTTCTCGGAAATCGCGACGATACGTCCCACCGAGCCCGAGCACATGCAGCCGTCGATTCCGATTCCCGACAACGCGGCCGCGTCAGCAGCGACGACAACACGCTCCGTTTCTCCCCCGCCGCGACCACTCGCGCAGAGCATACCAACGCTGCCGTCGGCCGACTCTGGCGGCTGGGGTTCTGGACCGCTGGACTCTGCGCCAATACACTCGTCGTTCCCGAATCTCGCTTTGGGCGCAGAGCCCCCGCAGTCGGCTTGGGGCGAGCACGAGAATTGGAGTAATGACCGCGAGCCGCCGACGCGGCTGCCGACGGAGGAGGATAGCGACGATGACAAGCCGATTCTGCAGACCGTGAGGCTGGCCACGCAGGAAAGGCAAGAGACATCGGTGTGTGCTCGAATTTCTGGCAGGTTTACGTCTAAATTCCAGTAGAAACCAGGCAGGGATGGGTTGCCTCCGGTGTTTGTGATTACCGTAGACGACCCGCAAAAGGTCGGGGACCCCATTCGGTCGTTCACGATGTATACGGTCCATACGCGGGTGCGTAATCGATGCCTCGTCTCTTTCTTTGGTTCACGCTGGATAGACTACGTCCCCGCTGTTCCAAAAATCTGCATTCTCCGTGCTACGACGCTACTCCGACTTTCTGTGGATATACGAGACGCTATCACAAAACAACCCCGGCGTTGTAGTGCCTCCCGTGCCGGAGAAGAACCCGTTTGGTCGATTCGATGACCAGTTTGTGAAGCAGCGCCGCCAGGCACTGGAAAAGTGCATTTACAAGATTGCGAACCATCCGGTCTTGATGAAGGATCCGGACTTGAAGCTGTTCCTGGAGAGCGATACTTTTGCTTTGGATGTGCGTCATTCACTCATCCTTCGGTTGGCCTCTAATTGCGTTTAGATCAAGCATCGTAAAGCGGAGATTGCACAAGAGCGCGGCGGTCTCATGGCGTCTATTGGGCAGAGTCTTGCCGGTCCAAGGTTCTACGAAACTGACGAGGCGCGCTCCCAATTCTTCCTCTCGTCTTCCGCTAAACCCCACATAGTGGTTCGATCGGCAGAAGATCTACCTGGACTCCTTAGAAGCCCAGCTGCGCGGGCTAGTAAAAGCAATCGAGACGGTCTCGAAGCAGCGTTCCGAACTTGCTGTCGCGATGGGCGAGTTTGCGCAGTCCGTGTCTGATCTGTCTTCGTCCGATGTGGGCAAGCAACTAGCGTATTCGCTTGCGGAGCTCGCGGAAGTACAACACAAGGCGCAGGACCTGCAGAGCATCCAGGCGGAGCAGGACCTTACTACGCTGCTTGCGGTGGCGGACGAGTACGCGCGATTAATCAACTCTGTCAGGGTAAGTGCTGCATGGCTTGGAGTTGAGGTATGCTGATTCAGGGACCAGCTTGCATTTAGCTCGCGTATCCGAAGTTACCATTCGTGGCGGGCAGCAGAGGCAGACTCGCTCCGCGTGAAGCAGACGCATGAGCGGAATCGGGCTCAGGGGCGGATTCCTAATGAACGCGTTGGGTATTCACTGACGCAAGTCTCGGAGGTATGAATGTCTGCGGCAAAAAACGCACGACCCTCACGATTCCTGTAGTCTGAACGACGAGCGTTGGATGCCAAGCATGAATTTGACCAGGCAACCAAGCTAGTCAAGACAGAAGTTGCGCGGTTTGAGCAAGAGCGTATCGACGATTTCAAAGACTCGTTGCATGCGTTCTTGGAGGGTATGATCTCCCGCCAGAAAGAGGTGCCGTTGTTTCATGTAGCGCACCGCCTGTTTCTCACTGCTCATAGCTGATTACGGGTTGGGAGAATTACCAACAGATATTGTTGAAGCGGGTCGGTGGAGGAAGAGGACTACCTCCAGCTGGGCAACCGCAGACCACAACTGTATCGTAGAGTATGGATAGTCGTGAAACATTCTGGAGAGAAGCGCCACACGGACCGATCAAACACACCTTTCTGTTGACCGCCATGGCGCTCGGAAGTCTTGAGCTGCTTGAAGTTACGATCTCCACGCATCCTTGCTGTTTCTTCTCCCTCATACCCTACTAGATCTCGCCCGCGGGTCTTGCGTACATTTGTCTTGGGGGCTTCGCAGTCTTCGTTCGTCCTCTTGACCGCTATCGCTCCAACTTACCTGCCTCACAGTTCTCTGTGGTTTCACTCTTGGTCAAGGAAAAGGTGGTCTCTACTGCCTGGCGTAATACGGTCTCTCACCACCTCTCCAGCTGTACATAAATGAAGTGCTGCTTGGGACCATCTTCGGCATTATCGTTGGCCCGCACGGCGCCAACATTTTCAATCCTCGCTCATGGGGCCATGAGACGAACCACGTTACGCTCGAGGTAATGCGAGTTATCCTCGCGACCGGCCTCTTCGCTATCGGCGTAGAGCTACCCGGCTCATACATGGCCAAACATGCTAAAGGCTTACTGGTTCTCGTCGTTCCAACGATGGCGTTCGGGTGGGTCGTCGTAGCCGGTACGCTTTCTTCTCTCTGCCGGCGTTGTACTGAACCTCGCAGGTATAATGTATGCGATCTTTCCGCCGCTCTCGTACATCTCTTGCCTGGCTATCGCTGCGTGCCTCACTCCAACCGACCCGATTATATCCGCGACTATCGTCGGTGCGTTCTCCATCTGTCTCGTGGATTCAATCTCTCAAATGCATGCGACAGGCGGACGATACGCGCTCAAACACGTTCCCCGGAACTTGCGTTTAATGATCTCGGCGGAGAGCGCAGCCAACGACGGCTTGGCATACCCATTCCTCAGTATCTCGATTTACCTCACGGTGGAGGCGTCGCGAAAAGTCGCAATTGGGAAATGGTTTCTAGTTGGATGGCTTTGTGCGTCGTGTCTCTTGTGGATGGTATCGTCCTGACACACAGCCAGACCAGGTCATCCTTGGTATCGTACTGGGCGCAGTTATGGGTATGTATTTCATGTTTGTTTCCAACGTCCTCACTCAATCGCGCCATAGGCATCATCTTTTCGCATCTCATGAAACTGTCGCACCGTCGAGGTTTCCTGGATCGTGAATCTTATGTGGCGCAGTATCTCGCGTTGGCACTCTTTACCACAGGTATGCTATCCCGCGCAATAATCAAAAAACTACTAACCCGATGTTAGGTATCGCAAGTACAATCGGCAGCGACGATCTCCTTGCTGCATTCGCCTGCGGTTCGTTACATCTTAACAACGGGCGTTGTCTAAAACTCCCTGCAGGCAATGCGATCTCATGGGACCAACATTTCAACGAGGTGACCGAGGAAGAATCCTTCTCCTCCGTCATTGACCTCGTCCTTAACTGTGGCTGCTTTGTCTATATCGGCGCCTGGATGCCGTTCTCGTCCTTCTCAGTCCCCGAACTAGGCATTACTCCGTGGCGGCTGGTGCTGTTGTTCGTCGCAATTCTCCTCTTGAGGAGGATTCCGAGCGTATTGTTGCTGTATCGGTGGGTGCCGGAGATTGGGAGCTGGAAGGAGGCGCTCTTCACAGGGCATTTTGGGCCTGTATGCTTTCTGATCTCGCGATGGTGTGGACGTTGCTTACCTCGAATTTGCAGATGGGCGTTGGTGCTGTATTCGTATCGACCCTCGCGATAACGCGCCTGCCGACTCCAAGTGATCCACCAGCAGACCAGCAGGAGCTGCTCGCCGCCACGCTTCAGCCCATTGTCGCGTTCGTCGTACTTGGTTCCATCATTGTCCGTAAGTCGTTGCGATCCCCCAATTTGCTTGGGATTTATGAGTACCGCAGATGGTCTTTCTATTCCTTTCTTTACCCTGGGGGGAACGATGCAAACGCGGACCCGTTCAATGATGCAGACGTGGACGCTACCAGGCTCCAATATCGACTGGCTGTCGGCGGTGAGGCGGGGGCCACCTGTTGCGCCGGGCGCACCGACCGAAGCGGCGCCGGCGGAAGTTGAGCTTGATGTGGAGGCGGCAGTGACACGTGGAGCGGCGCAGTCGCCGACTGTTACTGTGGTGGAACATGTGCAAGTTCAAGCTGCCGAAAAGCCCAGTGTATGTGCACTTTCTTCTCCGGATTTTTTGAACTCAAGATAAGCGTAGACTGCTACTCCTCCAAATTTGTCACGCGCGAGTAGTCAGATTCGGTTTCGCGCTGGCCCAGCGCCGCTTGCGGATGTTGCGAATACGACGCCGAGGGGGCAAATTGAGACGGATGAAGGAGCTACAGAAGGACAATAACATTGGCTGGATTGTTCTGGGTTATACCAGGACATTGCTATCCTCCAAGTAGACCTTAGAAATGTTTGTTCCGTGACGTCACTACTCCAACATTACCATATTTGGATTGTGACCACTTCAAGACTCGACTACGATGAAGGGCGGCAAATACGAGCCAGTCCCAAGCAGCAGCTACCTCAATGTCCCTCTCTCAGAACCATCCCCATCCTCACAACCATCCATAAGCAACGCTGTAGCAACAGGTGCAGTTGGAATGGGTTATGGTCCTTATGCCGTCTGTATCCACCACAACTTGCCACCACTCTGCTCACCCAATACCTATAGTACCCAAAATCCAACCGCGATAGCGTTGCAAGCTCACGATTCAGCCAAGCTCCCTCCATAAACCCCATGTCCGCAATGCGCCGCGGAAACACAACTACCCTCGCCACCGCACACTGGGACATTGATCCAGCAGACCTAGACGACACCCTCCACGACCCCCGGCGACCCGACCGCGCCTCATTCACCCCATTCTCTCTACGTGGCTGGGCTAATGCCTCCATGCTGCTCATACTCATCGCCGGTCTCTGTGCGTTGTTCCTCGGCTACCCGATTGCGAGCAGCTTTGGGACGAGCAACGACGTGTTCGGGGCGTACAACATCGGCGGTATAAACTCGACGGGCCAGGTCCCGCTGCTACCTGGGATGCCCAGTCTCATTGACAAGGATACCCCGGAGGATGCGTACTCGAGAACGGGGGGTGACGGACGGAAAGAAGTACAATCTCGTCTTTTCGGATGAGTGAGTGTTGGCTCTGCGTGTGCAACTGGATGCTCAAGCGCATAGGTTCAATGTCGCAGGGCGATCTTTCTATCCAGGAGATGACCCTTGGTGGGAAGGTCCGTCCTTTGTTGTCGTTAAGGGTTGCGACGCTCACTCTCTATAGCTGTGGACCTTCATTATTGGCCCACAGGCGACCTCGAATGGTATGATCCCTCGGCGGTGACGACGGCGGACGGCAAACTCGTTATAACGATGACCGAGAAAGAGAACCACGACCTCAAGTACATGAGCGGCATGATCCAGGGATGGAATAAGGTGCGCTATCAAGTTCTCTAACAACGTCTCTGACCACTAAGCAGTTCTGTTTTACTACCGGCTACGTCGAAGTTCGCGTTAGTCTGCCAGGATCGCCTGAACAACCGGGTTTCTGGGTATGCTTCTCTCATCGCGCACGCACTTTTCTCACCCGAAGTAGCCCGGCGTGTGGAGTATGGGCAACATTGGACGCGCCGGATATGGTGCGACTACGGAGGGAACTTGGCCTTACTCCTGTGCGCCAAGCCGATTCCGTTCCACCACCAGTGCTAATTTATAATCCGCAGACGATACCTGTGACGTCGGAACTCTTTTGAACCAGACAGACCGTAGTGGTAACCCTGCTGCGGCTCTGACCGGCAACGGCGATGGCGACACGCTCAGTTATCTGCCCGGCCAGAAGTTCTCGGGTACGCTCGTTCCTTCTCACCATGATAGGTTCAAACACCCTCGTCAGCGTGCACTTGCGCAGGCGAAGATCATCCCGGGCCTTCAACTTCAAAGGGACGCTCCGCTCCGGAAATCGATATCCTCGAGGCGCAGATCGACACGTCCATCTACCGAGGGGAAGTTTCTCAGAGCTTCCAGATCGCGCCGTTCTCTTACGAATACAACTTTGTCAACACCACGCCGGCGACGGAAGTATTTGACACGTCTTTGACGAAATGGAACAACTACAAAGGGAGCCATACTCAGCAAGCCCTTTCGGCGTTGACGTATATACCCGACACGGCGTACGGTGGCCAAGATTACGCGGTGTATGGGTACGAGTGGTGGTCGAATCAGAACAAACGTTCTGAGGGCTACATTACTTGGATAAGTGACGGGAAGGAGAGCTGGACGATGACCCAGGACGCGATCGGCCCGGATACGACGGTTGAGGTTGGGCAGCGGTTGATCCCAGAGGAGCCAATGGTGCGTCTCTCATGTATCTTCTCGAATCTACTGACGCGCACTAGTACTTGATCCTCAACCTGGGCATGTCCCCGTCCTTCCAGGCGCAAGACTTTTCGCGTATGGTCTTCCCTAACAAGATGTACGTCGACTACGTGCGGGTTTACCAGCGCGAGGATGTTACGGAGGGTATCACCTGCGATCCATCGAGCCACCCAACGGCAGACTACATCAATCGGTGTGCTTCATCATCGGTCTCTATTCCAGCAGGCTAACGCGCCGCATAGACACATTGAGGCGTACTCGAACCCGAATATGACCGTCTGGGCCGATGCAGGCTATACGTTCCCCAAGAACTCGCTTGAGAGTGCTTGTTAAGCGCTAAGTTTTAACTGACGAAGACTCGGACGACCTTTGGACGAATGGACTTTTGATTTATTCTACTTTACGACGCACGGACATGGACGATAACCTTAATGACCACCCGCATAGATTCTGTATGATTCGCATTTGTAGCACACACACTCGACGCATCGAACATGAATTTGTTGTTTGTTGTTATCTGTTTTTGCAGGCGAGAGAATTATGCCGACCACCTCTAACAACCGACAAGGACAATCAAGTACTTGTGAGTCTCGCTAAGTATAGTATTCATCAGGTGGAATGTGCCAGCACCATGTATGTGCGCGCCCATGGGGTAGCGGTAACCTTGGTCGTTGCCATCGACCAGCCAGGGGTTCGACTCCCCTTGAGCGCATGTGTTTTTGTACATCTTGTGGCATCTTTTTCGTCGGTTCATCTCGCTTCCTTTTACGCAGACGCCGGGCCGCTCATCTGGTGACCCGCAAGTAAACCTGGGGTCCGTTCTTGCATGCATCTTCGCCTTCTCCTCGTCCTCTCTGGCTTTGCGGCAGCCGTAGCAGCCGCAAAGACTAAAGCAGTTGTGCTCTTTGTCTGTATTCTGTCTGAAAGAGAACAAGTATCTCATCTTGAACCCAGGGCGACTCATTCACGGGTTAGCAACCCTCTCAAGCGAAAAAGCTAACACTCGGCCAGACCAGTCGCGCGCACATAGTATCGCTAACGGCACCTTCCCCGGTAAAGACTACCAGGCAGTATTCCCGCCGGTACGCGCTATATTCCTCAAAGTCTTTGGCTAATCAATAGGCCGATTTTGCTGCCGACGGAGGAGTTCAATGGTCGTGGTATCTTGGCCTCTACGCCAATTATACCATCTGGAACTACGCAGTGGGTGGTGCCGTCTGCTCGAACAAACTGTAGGTTAAAACAACCCACTCTCCATCTCTCAACATCACGAGCAGCACTCCACTCTTCGCGGTCCCCGATGTGATCGGCGGGCAGAGTGACTGGTTTGTCCAGGACCACGTCTCACACCATACCCTCGACATGGACCCTCAAGAATTTGTTGTAATTATTTACATTGGCACAAACGACCTCGGCATCCACTCTTTCATCTCCGACGACCAACCGGCCACCAGCTCCCTTGCAGATTTGCCAGCTTCAGACCTTGCACAACCTACATGCCTTCGGCGCGCGCCGTTTCATAATCAATTTGGTCATCCCACTCGAGCTGACACGCCTCTACGCGCCAACATCGGACCCGACAATATACTTTCCTGCGCCGCACAACGGGACCCAATGGAACAAACGGATGTTCAATTTTGTGCATACTATGAACGCCATGCTGCGCGGGGGCGTTTTGGCCCTACGCGAAGAATGGAAGGGAACAGGCGCGACGGTGCAGACATTTGATACCTACAGGTTCTTCATGAAGATGTATGAGAACCCGGATCATTTCTTCAATGGAACCGCGCCGGCAAATGCGACGGGCCATTGTCATCAGTGTCCCGACCCGGATGACTTTCAGAAATGCGGAATGTAGGTTGGCCTTACCTGCTGAACTGTATTCTCATGTTGAAAATAGTGGTGACTGTACCGTTGAAGAACGTGATTCATACATGTGGTGGGGTATGTGTCCCGAGTCTCCCTGCGCTCTCTGTGCTCACCCAACATAGATGAACTGCATCCAAGTGAGCAAACTGGGCGTAATCTGGCGATGGAGACATTCAAGGCGTTGAGCGGGCAGTCCGAGTATTTGTCATAGTTTTGGATATTGCATGAGGGAAAATCACCCCTGAAAACTTTCATCCTCCGCAGACGCGAGTGCAGCGTTGGTATTGAAAGCTCAGTTACAGCGGATTGAATAATTCATCAGACTCGCTGATTTGTTCGAGAGAAAAAAAATTAACCAAATGTCAGGGCCTGTATCTCCACAACCACTGCACCATTCAGAGCGGGTCCGGGCGTGTTCGGTGCGAATTTGATGGTGCTTTCGAATGATATAATTGATGGGATCAAATTTTTATTTATGGAAAACACCATTTTTGGAGGCCATCTGTGGGCTTCCCTTGGCTTAGAATTCCACTCCAAAAGCTGAGGGGTTATGCTAGTATCACAAACAACTGATTTAAGTCATTTCCAGTCCCAGTTTTATATCAAAGACAGTCCAACTCAAGAGTACAGTGCTAGCTGGGCCTTCTGCATATGGAAGTTGATTGATACTATTTGGAGATCAACATATCACTTCAGAAGCATCTTGAGTTCAATTTTAAGTCATAGAACAGCACATTGAAGCCCATAGCTGGCCTCCAAAAATGGAGTTTTCTGAAAAAGGAAATGTAACCCCGAATGCCGCTTCTTTCTATTCCAAGCCCAAATTGTCTATATTGTGATTATGGCCAATTCCGAGCACCCACAACCTTTTATTTAGCGCTAGCCAAGATAATAACGCCGCCGAAAATCCCGAGTCGGATGCTACACACGTCAAAGGTGTCTGACCTCAGAGATACCTCTTCGTTGATATGATATGTACTGAAAGCTGTTGAATTAACTGCCCAGCTGACGAGGGAACATAGGCGCATCCAACCGCTTGAATCTTCGCCAACTTGCGGGGTGTTGATCCACCAATCTTTCTGTGGCGCCCACAAAGAACTCCAAATCGGGACGGACCCGGGTCAAGCGCCGAGAATGATTGTTTCTGCTGCGGATGACCGCTCGCCATATAATTACGCCCCAGTAACTATTCAGGGCACAATTCCGGCCACAGAATGACGCGAATATTAACCATCCAACTTCTAGCGCTCCCGGAGACTCGCTTGCGAGGTTCTCTTCTCACCAGGGAAATCGTCCGCGCATGTTTCGCCAATGAAGATTTTATAACCGGAATTCCCCG
The DNA here is from genome assembly GCA_014461125.1 of Mycena kentingensis (nom. inval.). Lineage (NCBI taxonomy): Eukaryota > Fungi > Basidiomycota > Agaricomycetes > Agaricales > Mycenaceae > Mycena > Mycena kentingensis (nom. inval.). The sequence continues at coordinate 330,018 of JACAZG010000013.1, forward strand.
TACAGGTAAGTGCACTCTTACGGCGACGATAGCTATATTTTAGCGGCAATGCGATGACCATAGCCGTTGATGCGGGGTACTAGTACGCACCTATATAAACGGAGACAGCGGTAAAGGAAGTTTGAATATTAGGTTATGTGGCGTGAGATTGCTGCTGAGCGTCATCCGACACGTTCTGGCTTGCTCTAGTCGCCAACGACGCGAACCTGGATCCCCTGAAGATCGAATCGACGGCCATTCACCCGCGGCACCAAACATCATCTCCGCAACTGGAAGGAAGAGCTTCAGCCGCAGGGTACAGATAAATTTAGCATCCCAGAGAGAGAATATGCTGGCCGGAGGCGTCCATTGACGGTTGCTTTCAATATTGCAGGCGGCGTTCATGTTCCCTAACTGCGCACATCTGTCTGGCATCGGCGCCTCCGAGGTTTGCGGACACGATACGAGCGGATAGGCGGTGAGGTAATTATGTGCCGCGCCATACATAGAACAAACAATCACAGCAATGCAACACCAAGTGCCAACGCCAAAATCGTAGTGAACACGGAGCAACGGGTATTTCGGGGAGCAGAAGACGAAGGATCTGTGGGACGGCTCAATGTCGAGGACGCGCCTACCCCGGTCTCATCCGGAGCCGGAGTAGCACTACTAGTAGCGCTCTCTGACTGAGAGCACGGCGCGAGATCAGCGGAGGAAACGGCAGTGCTGTTGGCGGATGTCGTGGTCGGACAAAGACTAGCTGAGGCAGTCGGCGCTTGAATGGTACCTACGCTCCCAATCTTTACCGAGTGACTGGCCGGTTGTTAGAAATCGCCAGCGCGTGCCGAGGTGGCCAAGACTTAGAGGCATTTGCATGCATCGGAGGTACAAGAACTGCACACTTGGTTGACGTTGCTGAGGTTTCTTGGACCGTTGAATTAATCTGAGCACAGTCAGTTATTCGACATGCACAATGCAAAGCCTTGCTCATGTCGGGAGAATTGCAGATGCAATCGTACTGGCCGGCGAGGCTATCCGAAGGAGATTAAGGTTCAGTTCAACCGGGGACTAATCGTACATACCCAACGCAGCTGCTTCGAGTCCCATTGCCGGTGACGTTCTTGAAACAAGCATCAATGCACCCAAATGGTGTTTTACTTTGAGCCGCCCGGAGGACGCGCAGAACCGCTGTGGACGTATACTAGGGCGGAAATACAAGTGCCGTAACCAGAGGAACGAGGCAGTAGGCCAGGAGCGTCCACAAGCGGGGCCGCATCACCAACGGAAGACGCAAGGTTTGAGCAAGATGCGTCGCCGTCACCATCGCTTAGCTTCCCCATATGGCTGGTACCCTTATTCGCTATATGTGAATACAATCACAGCTCTGAGCGCTTTAAAGGTCTGCATCTTGACACTCAAGACCCCAGCACCCGCAAAACACCCGCCGCTAATGTTCAACAGCCTTTCCCTCTCGAATCGCGCCCACAAACGCCTCGGGCTTGCCCCTCCTCATGCCTAGTAGGTTCACTCGTCCCTCAGTCGAGTCTGGTGCACGCTGTGCGCGTCGTTGTCCCTCGTAACTCGTGTGCTCGCACCTTCGTTCGCGGGGCCGTCGGACCGTTTATCGGCTTCGGGATCATGACAAAACGCTTGTAAACATCCGTTAAACTTTGCTCAACTCACGCGACACCCACAGCCTACCGCCTCCAGGCCCATTCTACGACCCGGAACTTTACCCCGAGGGAGTCATCAATCTCTCAATCGCCGAAAACTCTCTTCTCAGCGAACGCTTGATTGAGGTGTGGACGCTAGACGGACGCTTATCATCTGTCTGACCGCCGCTACAAGCACCTCTCTCGCCCTTTAGCCGGCCTACGTCCGCAGCACCTTAGGTATAGAGCCACGCTCCTCAAGACCGACCTTCCGACAGTCGAGGATCTCCTTCCCGACTACATCAACGACCATTTTAATCCCCGCGTTCGAATCACCCGTAAGTACCTTCTCTTGCTTCGGAACTTGACTCTGGACATCCCCCAACTGACAATGTTGAACGATGCCAGGCGAGAACTCGATATCGGGCCCGGGGATCGGCGCGTGCCTCGCCCAACTCGTCTGGGCGCTGGCCGGAGAAGGGGAGGGTGTTTTGATGAGTGTGGTCTGTGCTATTTCGGTTCACCGACCGAATTATTGCTGAACCTTGCGATTTTTCAACTAGCCTTTTTACGGTGCGCCCTCTTAGCATCTGGCTAAATTTAAGTTCATGGTTTGGAGATGACTACGTACGCGATATCACCCACCCGTCCGGCGCATCCCTCGTCATGGCCGACGTTCCGGCCTCGGTCAACTCCCTCTCCACGGACGTGCTCCCTATTCTTGACGCGAGACTCGCTAACAGCGCGCGTGGGATTGGACTCAAAATTAAAGCGCTGCTTATCCCAAATCCACACAACCCTCTTCCGCAGGTGGTGCAGAAGCAAGTTATCGAGGGATATGCGCTCCTCGCTGAGAAGGTAGCGTAAACTCGCACTAAAAACCCGCAGCTCAAGGATTTTAAACAGTATAATATCCACCTGATCGTCGACGAAGTCTACGCGCTCTCGACATACGAGTCGGCATATCCGCCTGAAAATGCCGCCAAGTTTGAGAGCATACTCACATACGACCTTCCGGCGCTTGGGGTAGATCCTGCCCGTGTGCATGTTCTCGCAGGTCCGACAAAGGATTTCGGGGCGAGCGGCCTCAAGCGTACGTCTCGCATCGCAAACCTGGTTCAGCTCTCATGGGAGTGCAGTTGGACTCATTATCTCCCCGTCCAATATCCCTCTTCTGAACCTTCTCCGCCCATTATTTCTCGCGACTCCGATCTCTTCGCTCAGCGACATTGCGTTCGCGCGTGTGCTCCAGGACAAGCCCTTTGTCGAACAGTTTCTCGAGGACAATCGTCGCTTGTTGGGCGAGTCGTACGAGATCACCGCAGAGTGGCTCATGTGGCATGGGCTTGAGTTGGTTTCCCAACATTGAGTGTTCAAGATATCACCTGACTTTTGTTCATAGATTCACCCGGGCAAATGCGGCGGTATACGCCGTCGTCGACTTCGCTCCGTTTCTCAACCGCATCGCCCCCCATGGCGACTGGATCGAAAAGCTCGATGCGGGCGTCGCGGCGCTCATCCGCGAGAGGGTTTTCCTGGTGAGTGAGGCCTCCAGTTCAATTTCCGCTGGTTCACCGTGTATAGAAACCGACGAATCTCATGGGCGATCCTGTTCAGACACGATTCCGACTTATTTTCAGCCAGCCACGGGAAACACTGCTTGTGGGTTCTTCATTTGTTGTTTCGCAGACATGTTTGAACGCCAATGCGGCGGCAGATGGCTCTTCGCCGGATTGAGAAAGCATTCGGCGCCCCAGAGGCTCCGCTCCCGCCCGGCGCCGCTTCCAACTCGATCTGTACCAAGATTCATCCGCAGTTCGGCGCGGGTGGGTTTCATGGGATCGTTATGAGCCGGAACGGAGCTTGCAATATCAAGGTGCTCACAAACGGACAGAGGAAAGGGCTCAGCGGCGATCCGAGTTTCAAGGCCATCAACGGGGATATGGTCTATGACGGTTCGGAATAATGCTCAACGCGGCTGATTTACACGGACGCGTCTGCTGCTCTCATCACATGGCCGTGTCTTGCTACGATATGTACGCCTTGTCTCTTGCCTCGATGTCAACGACTATCGATTCGCGTGTTTTCCGTCTCGGTCGAGCACTCGTATCATCCACTTTCCATGCTCTCAACGACTCTCCTTATTTCACCAATCGCACGTCCATGCCAACTTGAGATGCATACTAGCTGGTGGTCGCAAGTAGGTACAATCCGCGGCATGCAACGGCTAGCATCTCCAAATAAGCGTGCATTCATCGCCTCGCTTTGCACTTTGGCTTTTCGCTTTTGCGCTTCGACGCTTCGACGTGGGACAAGCGCCCCATGCCCATTATTTAAGCATTACTCGTCTGCTGGTAACCGCCACCCGCGGCCCCAAATGCACCTCCCTGCTCTGAATATCAGCCTCTCGTACCTCATATTCACACCGAAACACGTTCGTCTGCCTGGGGAAGAGCCCCAGAGCCCTTGCCGGAATCGCAATCGCAACAGGGCATCCAGCACGCCCGCATCGCCCTCGTACGTTTTCTTCAGGCACGGAAGTGTTTTCACTCACCAAGATAGTTCCCCATCTCGTTGGGGGCTCGGACAGAACTTCAAAACGCTGCGCACGATGCGTTCATTGCGCAAACTCCGCCGTACATCGACGGACGAATCGTTCGGCCACATGATTGAAGCGCCGCCTTCCGCCGACTCGGACGGGGCTCTTCCAGACGATTCACAGACGCACGAGACGCCACAGGTTCGCTTGTTTCTTTGCGTCTTTGTTCAATTCTAATCATAAAGCTCTAGGCGTTGAAAGAGACTTGATTAACTTGGTCGAAACAGCAGACGGTATTATACAGTGAGATACAGGGAAAGCGACATGCAGTCAAGACACGTTTAGTAGCGAGAATTGTACGATGCGAACAGAACAAAGAAGAAAACGAAAGGTCCTCAGAACTCTCCGCTCATATCCGAAACAGAACCGCCAGTGAACATCGCCTTGAGGGTCTGATCGTTCCTCTTCTGGCGCACGCGCTCCGCCTCCTCCGCCCCACCCGTCATCTTGAGCTTCTTCCCCGCCACAAAGTCGCTCAACTCTGCATGCATCTCGTCCGACCGACTTGCGAGCTCCTTCTCCCTACTCTTCTGGCTCGCCTCGATTGCCTTCATCCGCTTCTCCGGATCCACTTGCGCGCCGCGAATCTCCAGCATCACCGTGCTTAACCCTCCATGCCCTTCGTCCATTGGAGGCGGCCGGAAGCCCTTGCGCCCGCTCCTACCCATGCTCCCCGGGCCCTTGAGGTTGATAATCTTTTCAACGTGGCCGTAGACTTCCACCAGCGCCTTGTGGTCCTCCAACAGATCCTCCAGGAATTGCTCCTGGTGCGTCAAGAACCCTTGCTCGTCCACAATGTTCTGCAGCTCCTCCTCCCACGTCTTCTTCCACATTGGCTTGATCGTGTTGATGTGCTCCTTCAAGTTCTCCATCTCGCTCGCGATCGCGTCAATGTCCTTCTTTATCGTCTTGAGGTACATCGGCTTGGGCGTGATGTTGCGCTTGACAACGTCGTCCTTGACGCCCTCCACCAGATCCTGCAGCTTCTCGACTTCAGTGAGGATGTTCTGGCTCCGTACGTCCAGCTTCCGCTTGCCCGTGTCGATGTACTCCCGCGCTCCGCCGACCTTTGTCGTTGCCAGCTGTTTGACCGTCTGCGTCTGCGTTCGCAACTGCCCAAGCGATTCCTTGGTCGACTTCATAAACTCGGTGTATAGCTGCCGCATGACGCCCAAGTCGCGACGCAGGTTCTGAACCTCGTCAAACTGCGTCTTGAGGTCGGTCACGACACGGGACGAGTAGTCGGAGAGAACGGAGCCGCCGGTCATCTGTGGTTGAAGCGACTGGCCAGTCATTTGCGGTTGGACGGGGGCGGTAAACGAAGACAAGCTGGAGCCATCGCCGACGAATCGCGAAAGACGTCGGGCGACATGCTGGAACTGCCGGTCCGTCGGTCGGTTCGCGGGTGTACTCTCCGCCAGCGGTTGCCCGACGATAACTGGCGGGGAGATCGATTGCCGCTTCTGGTTGTTGACGGCCGTCTTGAGCTCTTTGAGGTCGTTCGAGAGCCCCGAGATCTGAGCATCGATATGCTGCTTAATCTGGTCGAGCGCTGTAAAATGAGGTTAAGGATGGTGTTTACGCAGCAGGCCAAAGTAAACGTACGCTCGATGTTGAGAGAAAGCAAGCATTTCTCTTTAACCTCCTCCACGTCCTCCAGCTCATATTGGACGCCGCTGGACGGGTCCCGGATGTATATGGCCGGAAAGTTCTCCAACCCAGGGTTGTACGAAAACTTGTCGACAAACAACACGCGCAGAGACGAAAATGAGATGTTTCGGTCCACAGTCGCCTTCTTGACCTCTCGGCCTAGCTGCAGGAACACAGTGAACGGCCCAGTAGGCGACGTTTGCGATGCAATAGTTGCACTCGCAGGTTCTGTGGTTGACTGCGGGGGGGCGATAAACGGTTCGGGTGTTCGCGACGGCGTAGCGGGAAGTGGAGGGACTGGTGGGGTGCGATTCTCATTGCTACGAGACCTTGAACTCGTCCGCCTAAGAAGCGTAGCTGGAGAAGGTGCAACTGGCTCTTCGTCGTCTGCTTCCGTTAGAACCGCAAGTTCGCCCGGCGTAAGCGCAGATGAAACAGCCAGTGACCGCCGGTTTGAACCACCGACACCTGTCCTTGTTGAGCGTTCCCGCACGGACGCGCCAGTCATCTTGGAGATGTTGTATGTCGAAAAACGTTTCGAGGCACGCCGCTCAAGCGCGTCGCTCTTTTTCAGCGCCGCAAGCGAGTTTGCCATCGCTGGTGTCTCCATTGGAGGAGTTTCTGGAGGTTGCGGCGATGTAGAGCCATTGACGGGAAGATCCGCGTCGGGGTTCGGACTCGATGGCTCGACGAGTACGGGAGGCGTAACGGGCTTGTCCACGAGCGAATACCGCTTGATATTTGCTGGTGCGGTCGGCATGGGAGGCGCGTCCAAAGTGTCCGGAGCAGAGGGCTCGATTGGAGCTGGACGGGATCTCCGGCTGCTGCTGCCCGGATCGTCTTGTGCGGTTTCTGGCTCCGGCGGCGGTTCCACAATGGCAGGAGCGAAGCCACCGACGAAAGGGGGCGAATCCTGAAGGCCTGAGCCGTTCATTGATGGCGACCCTGGGTCGCGCCTGCGGCTGGATGATGCCTGCGTACTCCGACGCGACGAGACGCTATCCCTGTCACGGAGCACCGATGTGGGCGTCGGCGGGGTCTCCGCCTCGGGGATGTTGGTCCGGGAGAGCTGGGACCGATGGGAGCGCGACCGCGTCGACCCCGTTGCCGCCGTGCCATTGCTGCTCGATTCTGAGCGATGACGATGGTCAGATACTATGCGTCGATAGATGGACTGTTTTCCGCGCAGGCCTTGGAGGAGGTTGGTGATGATTTGGCGGACGGTGGGGAGATAGAGTTCGAGGTTATCGGGGGTGGCGTCTTCGGCAAGGCACTGTTCAAGCACGTTGCGCAGATCGTCCGGCACCGACATGAGTTCCCTGCAAAGTCCAGTTAGACAAATGGGCTTGGAGAGGTGACTGCGACGCACGCCATGTCGATGTTGAATGCGGCGAACGCAGCGACAGCTGCATTGAAGTCGTTTCCGAGACGGACATAGACGTCGCTGACCGCATTTTCGTCGATTTTGAGCTGACTCCACTGGGTGAGGGACTCGAGGAGTTGTTTAATGGATACAAGGAGACGGGTTACTGCAACTGCGCGTCAGCAAAAGCGGCTTGGACATATTCGACGACGCACCGGCAGACTCGACAGCGGGGTGCGCGCTCCTCGATGACCCACGTTCACTGCGCCCCGAGCCCGTTTCCCGACGTGAGCTTGAGCTGGACGCGGAGCCAGATGGTCGAGCCGACATCGCGGTCTGCACAAAAGCGCCAAAGTTGCGTGACACCTAATCCACGCTTGCTATGCTGCCGCTACCAACAACCGAATACAAAGTCAAAGTCCACTATTTGCCCTTGACAGTCGCGCCTGGCACCGTATTCTCGTTTCCGTCTGGCTCCAACCGCAGACACGCCATTCCATCCGCAACATCACCTGCCGCCGCATTCCAAGCCGACCCCGCTACGCCCAATCCTGCTTTCCGCACGCTTGCCACTGCACTATATCTCGCAGCCTGCTCCAGAACTTCGTGATAAACGACCTTGTTAAACCCGACACACTGCAATCCGACACAAGCAACCTTCAGCGCGCCCGCAGCATACAGCTGAGCCGTCTCATAGAAGTTTTGAGGGGACGTGTTCTTCCGGCCAGCGATGGTCTCCTTGACAAGGGCCTGCGTCGTCTAACGGAAGTGTTAGGCAGTAATAGCCTTGATACAGCGACACAGACCTCGGTAGAGAGCGCCTCCCATTCTTTCACAGTCAGATCCGCGAGACGAAACCCTTGGTACACTCCAGCATAGTAAAGTTTGCCGTCCTTGCTATAGAAACACTCTGTTTCCACGTGAGCATTCAGTTGGTGAACAAAGAACACAGCTCGCCCGTCGGTTTGCTCAGGTATGCCATGATATCCACCAAACTCCAACGATGAGCAGTCGGAACACGAGGATTGGTGCTGCATTTGAAGAGCGGCGCGAGCATATAGCCATGTTCTTCTCGCTCCGGGCACCAGGACGTAGTGAGTTCTTGGAGGATGCGATAGTTGGAAAGACTGGCGGGGTGTCATAAGCGCGTCCAATGAGACGAATAAGGGCGTACACGTTGCGAAGGGGCTAGAGACGCAGGATTAGCGATTCACATTTACACCATCCGTACATACTCCCGAAGCATTCGCTAGGAACTCGTGCAGGGTTGAGGCCGGTGGCAGAATAATCGGTTTGAGCATCTCGTCCGGAGGCTGAAGAGGAAGCGGGAGTGTTGCAAGCATCGCGTTGCGGGCCTTTTCTATATCCTCTGGCTCGGCATCGTGCGTCTCGCGCGCGGTATACACGATCTAGGGCGTAAAAAGGTGGGTATATGCGCGTCGATTTGGCGGCGGAATGCAGTACCAAGCTGTTTTGTTCGAACGAAGCGGAGGAGTGTTTGCTGTTGAGCGAGGCGGTGGCGGGACGAGACAAGGGATCGCGGGAGGGGACTGAAAGCTGGGGGGCGGCGCTCGCAGAACGAGTGAGTTTCGGAGGGAATCCAGTCTAGTGCAGATGAGCAAACAAATACACGGGCGAGGATTCACCACGCACCTGGCTATGCGATGCACAACGCAACGCGTCGATCTCTTTGCGAAGGGTTTTCACTGTTGCTTCGAGCATGATGACCTGCTCGTTGGCGGTGTCGGGCTTGGCGTTCTGGAGGCGTTCGAGGAGGGCTGCTTTCTGGCGGATAGACGTGCAAGCTTCGTTGAGACGCTCGATGGCGGCGTCTCGGGCGGCGAGTGCTTCGTGTTCTCTAGCGCGAGCAATCTCGACTTCCAGGGTCAAGACGGCTTTGATATCGCCGACTCCGAGCACGCCGTGGACGCGATGCGACGGAGTCCCGGAGTCTTGAGGGCAGAACGTGGTCATGGTCGGAACGAGATTGTGGGTCCTTTTTCCCATCTGCCATTTGACGATGGTAGAATAATTGATCCGACTCTGTTCTGCACTTCGATGTTGCCGGTAGCTATGTTGAGCCTAAACCATTCAGGCTGCTTCCTTCCTTCCATGTCGGCTGACCTTCATCAATTCCGTTTCTATAAAAGCCCTCCTGCTCCTCCAACTTTACTCCCATGGCATTCACTCTCACCACCCCAAAGGGTCGCAGCTTTGCTTACAACAAGGCAGACCATGTCGGATCCTTTCTGCGTCCCCCCACTATCCATGAATCCCGCAAGGAGTTCAAGGACGGCTCACTCGATGCCGCGGGACTGCGCAAGATCGAGGACGCGGAGATCTCCTCCTCTCGTTGAACAAGAACGCGCCGTTGGCATAAAGAGCATTTCCGATGGGGAGTTTAGGTGCGTACATCTTCCTTTATCAATGGCAATGAGCCTAATACTCCGTAGACGCGAGTACTTCCATCTCGGTATGCCTGCCCTACTTCTGTTTGTTTCCAATCTCAATTCACTCGAGACTTTATCGAACACCTGGAAGGTCAGTCATTTCCGCAAAGACATATGCCTGCCTGCTCACGAAGTTTCCAGGTATCAAGATAAGCAAAAACACCCTTACCGGAGAAAAGGCCGAAGCGACCGTCCCAACCATCTCCGTCGCAGGGAAACTGAAGCATGTCAAGCCGATCCAGCTTGCAGATTGTTCATTGCTCCTTTCGTGCCTCCTTCTTGTTGCTGACTCTATTCAGTCGAATATCTCCAGGCCCGCATCGACCCAAGCAAGAACGAAATCGTCAAAGTCGCGATTCCTTCACCGACCATGGTACACTTGGTCGTTATAGCGGGATACCATATGCTCAGGATTTATCAGGTCCATTTCCGTGGCGGTCGATCCTCAATTGACCTGGCTGCCTACCCAAACCTCGACGAGTTTTTCGAAGATCTGGGAGCGGCGTACCGGGCTGAAATCAAAATTCTTGCCGACGCGGGGTGCAAGTTCCTTCAGCTCGACGACACAAACTTGGCCTACCTATGGTATACTCGCTACTCACACCAGCGTATATATCGCTCACACGATCCAGCGACCTCAAAATGCGCGAAGCTGCCGCTGGGCGCGGGGAGGATCTGAACACCCTGCCACGACAATACGCAGAGCTAATCAACTCTGCTCTACGGGATCGGCCTGCAGGCATGACTGTTGGTCAGTACAACTTCCCGCTCAAGCTCATCGCATGCCCAATCTATAAAGGCATCCACTTGTGTCGCGGAAACTTCCGCAGCCGGCATTTTGCAGAGGGTTCGTTCTCCCTCTCTACTAATTGATACACCTAATCCTTCCACAGGCGGCTACGAACCAATCGCACAAGTCTTATTCGAGCTACTCGATGTCGACGTCTACTTTCTTGAATTCGACACGGAACGCGCGGGCACTTTTGAGCGTCAGTTCACAACCACGTAGTGATCATTTCCTCACATCTTGGCAGCTCTACGGTTTCTCCCCAAAGGCGAAAAGGTCGTTGTTCTCGGCCTTGTCAGTTCAAAGGTCCCGCAACTCGAAGACAAAGAATTTATCAAGGCACGAATTGCCGAGGCAGCCAAGTTCGCGCCTCTCGAGCAGCTTGCGCTCTCTCCACAATGTGGATTCTCATCGACCGTGCACGGAAACGAGGTACATCTTCTTTTCTTACTTGGAGTCGGCTTACCATTACACGAGATCACCATCGCCGACCAATGGGCCAAGATGAAGCTTGTTCACGAAATCGCTGCAGATGTATGGGGAGTAGTATGATAACCAAAGGATCTATCACTATCTCGTATTTATTCCGTAGCTACGACTGTACATCGCTGTCCTACATATACCGGCCCATCTTGGCCTCGTTCTCCCCGCTCACGTCAAGAAAGTCCGCCGGTCTATCGCGTTTCAGGGGCCTGCGGACATTGTTGCGATTGTTGTTGTTGTTAGCATACTGTCCGCCCTGCTGTTGCTGTCCAAACCCGCTGCCGTTCCACTGTCCCATGTTGAACCCGCCCATTTGCATCATCGCGGCTGCCGACACGCCCCCACCCTGCATCTGCTGCATGCCGCCTTGCATCTGCACAAACGCCACCAGCTCCTGCATCTGGGCGAGCTGCATCGCCAGCTGTTGGTATTGCATCTCCGTGTTCCGCCGCACGTGGTTCGGAAGGGACGTTCCCTGTAGCACAGAGGACAGTTGGGCAATTTGGGCTTGCAATTGCGGAATCGTCTCATTCATCATTTTGGACATGTCCATACTGCCATCGTACGACTCGTCCGCGCCGTTGTTCGTGTCCTGCGCAGTCGACGACTGCGAAATCGTATTGGTGAACCAGGTACCAAAACCAGTAGAGCCACATACGTCTGTTTCGTCGCCGTTCTCCTTCCGACTCTCCTCGATGATCTTCTCGATATAATCCAACACTTTGGTACGCATGGGTTTGTCGATTGTGAGCTTGTCGAGGGACGCAATCTTTTTCGCGCAGTTGGGACACTCGAAATCGCGTTCCAATAGATGCGTCTGTATGCATTCTTCACAGTAGTTGGACCCACAGCACGGAGTCTTGACGGCATCTCGGAAGAGTTTATGGTCGATAGGGCATGCAAGGGTTGAGTCACTCGGTACACGTTCGCGAACTTCGGCAGCGGTGAGACCCTTGGGTCGCGCGACTTGTTTTTGCCATGATGCTCTGTCAAGAAGGTCAGCGCTAAACAAGAAGAGTCGGAATTGGGACGCACAAATCTGGTTGCGCAACAACATAACCGCCGTCCGGCGTCACCATTACACCCTGCCCAACCTCGGTAGGATTATCCACCGCTTTCAGCATGCTTCGCGGAATTCCGGTCGTGCGCTTGATGCGGGGACGGTTGTCGAATTCGCGGTCATTGTTCGTTGGGCATTCCTGAATCCAGTGGCCTGGTTTTCGATGAGTGGTGGCCAGACGATGCCGTAGGCAAATTACCTTTCTTGCCACAGCGATAGCATACGTAGCTTGGAGGCAGCGGCCTGTCGATTTGAGGAGCTTGGTACGGCGTGTAGGGTTTTCCGCCACGCGAAAAACCGGTCCCTCGGGCAGGGCCACCGCTGTAGATACGTTGCGCACTAGAAACGAAATGAATTGTGAGTGCCAACAGAGATTAGCTACGCACTGGGACATCTTCTCCTGCGCTTCCTCCCAATTCGCAGACTGAGCCTGAAACATTGCAGCCATCGCAGCATCCTCTTCGTCATCTGCGGTTGCCGGTTGGGGGAGCACCGCGGGAGGTTTGGGAGCTGCCGGTGGCTCTTCCTTAACGTCGAAGCGTTTAGACATTGCGCCCTTGTGCCATGTTGGCCCAGCTCTTGAGACTGGCTCGGAGGTAGGGACGATGTTTCCAGCACCGGCGATATACATTGACGCTTTGCCCTTGCCTGGCCGTGCGGCTGGTCTCCGTTTAACTACGACTGAAGACGAGCGAGGGATGATTTCGGAGTCGTCGGTGTACTCTGCGAGGTTGGTTAGAGGCGATTCCTGCTTGCCCACTGGCGTACACACCTTTATTGGAGCCAGCGTCGAAAACGTAGAGGTCAAAGTCGTTGGCCTTACCCATGTTGTTGGCTAGGATAATATCGCGTTTAAGGTCAAATACTGAGATGCCAGTACCATCGAATGTAACCCGCGACTCGGTCCTCTGGCTATTGAACCTATAAAACACTGAGGATGACATTCGGGTTCAAGAAGGATCACGTGGGAACACAAAGTGTTATGGCTAATCTACCCTTGTGGTCTCTACAATCTCTGCAACGTCCACATTCTTCCCCTTCCGCCCGGAACCCACCGAAATAAAGTCCCCTGCTTCCCGGGCTTTTTGCCACTTGTCAACCTGCTGCGCAACCAACGCCTCCCGACGATCCCTCTGCTCCGACCGTTGCGCCAGCCTCTGCGCACGCGTCGGCTTCACCTCCTGCGTCCAGTACGACTTGGGGTTGTGTTTCGGCATCGCGATAGACAGCCGTCGGTTCTGGTTGTTGACCGCCTCGAGCTCCTGGAACATCTTTATCTGCAACTTGTCCTCGATCTCAGCCTCCCGTTGTTCCCTCCGCGCAGGCGTCATGTCCTCCAACCGTTGGGGGTAGTAGAAGGGCTCCACGAGGCCGACAATCGCGCGTTTGTAGGTTGCAAGCGCGGGTCGTTCGTCGTTGTTGCGGTTGCGCCCGTGTACTCGACTGAGTTCTGCACGGTAGTTGTCCGTACGGATATAAGTCGTCTGCACGCCGTAAACGGCCATGAGATAGCTCCGAATGTCCGTTTTGGTGAGGTTTTTAGAGACGCGGAATGTCGCCTGCCATGGATTGTACGGCTGGTCGGGGGGAGTGTGGTTGCGAACGAGTCGAACAACAACGTTGGGGAGGTAGACCTTCTTGCCCTCGACTGCGACAGTGTAAGGCTTGCCCTCGTGGTAGGCCACCGTCATCCCGCGAATCCGCGGGACGCGGATGACCTTCATGGGTTGTCCCTCCGGGTGCTCCAAGAAGTCGTCGAGCTCTAGTCGTCTTGTGGACTTTTTGTCGGTCGACGGAGGGAGACCAATCTTCTGCGCATGGTGTTGTGCGCGGCGAAGACGTACGGCAAGAGGGCGGGACCGTTGGAGGGCTAATGAGACCTGCTTCCGATACAGTGGATTGTGGACGTGAGGCCGAATGCGGCCCTTCGTTGGCGGGGACGCGGCTGGCGGCGGAGTGGACGACGCGTAGAGACGCGCGACGGTCGCCCTGAACATTTTGGCTGCGAAAGAGAGTGGCTGTGACGGTAACCCACGCGCCCATTCCGCTACCTCCACGACTGCGCTGTAGCCGCACCCACTCGACGCCGCTATGGCTCCCCTTGCGCGCTTCGGAAGATTCCTCGGCGGAGTCTCCGTCCCACTCTCTACATTCATTTCCTTCTCGTGTCTGCTCGTCTTCATCTTTATCCTCTACCAACCTACTCCCGGTCCCGGCATTCTGCAGCGCCTAGGATGGCAGAGCTGGGAATCGGTTGCAACTGTACCGCGACCAGATTTGAGCTCAAGTCCCAAGCCGGGAGACGCCACCGAACAGAAACCTTCATCCGGAACGACCACTGGAGGCGTCGACTGGTGGAATGTAACTCAGCCGGACGAGAGCGTTGATATGGCCAGCTTGCCCTTGGACGAATGGGGCCCGCTTCTGCCTCATGATACAGGACGTACGTGTCCAAACCTCTGTTCAGGCTACGCCGACAACCAGCCAATGACTAGTGTCCGAAATCGCAATCCGTGGTTGCATGGTCTATCCGAAACTCACGAGCGTCTGTGAACCCAGCTCTACACCCGAGAAGGACTCCATTAACGGCAAATTCGTTCGAGTCGATCGGTATGTAACACTGACCACGTCGAGCCTCGACTGACGACCATTTAGAAACTTGAATTTTGAGTCGGGATGGATGGCTTCGCCTACTTCGCCATATCTGTACATATACTATCGCAGAACACGGTAAGTGCATGCTTTATCCGGCTCTCGCATTCTCACTCGTTTATAGCCGGCAGGACATTCCTTTGATAACTGATATCAAGCTACTGGGCTCATCCGAGTCGCCACCTTCAAATGACTGGATTAAAGTCGAGACCTCCCTTCGGAATGGCGTACTCGGCGCTCCTCCACTGTTCTTGTGGTACAAACTCGGCAAGACCGCCGGCGAAATGTCCCAAGAAGAGCGCTCAAATCTCATAACCGAGCTCGACCTATTGTACGGCGACGACGTGCCATGGTATGGGTTCGAGAAACTGTCGCCCCCGACCAAGCTCCACAAGGGAGAGACTCAAAGTACCTGGTTGACCATCCGCCGCGGCGTAAAGAGTGCGCCAACTTTTTTCTGCGTTGTCTGTATTGACGCCCTGCAGTACCTCCGCGAGCACCACCGCTTCACTTCTCACACAATGGCAAATTCAAGGTCTTGCAAATCGCAGACCTGCACTTCTCCGTACCAGTTACCAAGTGTCGGGATACGCCATCTTCTCTTTCATGCGCCAACGGCTCCGACAACCTCACATCCACTTCCCTCATTGCCAAAGTGCTTGATATCGAGCACCCAGACCTTGTTGTCTTCACGGGCGACCAATTAAATGGCCAAGGGACCAGCTGGGATCCGAAATCGATTATCGCAAAGTTCGCTCGCGAGGTCGCGAACCGGGGTATTCCATGGGCGGTTGTCTTCGGCAACCACGACGAGGAAGACGGCTACGCTCGCAAAGAGGAGCAGGCCAAACTAATCAAGGCCTTACCGTATGGTATCATCGAACCGGGACCGAAGGACGTTGCTGGCGTTGGGAACTACCTCTTGAAGGTGTTCAGCCCTGACGCGTTCGTATCATCTCTGCTCGTTTTCCCATCTCTCACCGTTTATTAGGAGTAAGACCCATCTGCTAACGCTATACTTCCTCGACTCGGGCAGCTATTCGCGGGGATTCTACAATCTCTGGGGATGGTTCACCCCTACCGCCTACGATTGGATTCGCCAGGCATGTCTATTATTCTACTTCCGGAGTCGAACTAACTTTACTACAGAGTCAAATCGACTGGTTCCTCAAAGAATCCTCTGAAATCAAACCCATCCAACGCCCCTTCTCTCCCGACGGCGGGAAGGACCTTGGACATATCTGGAGAAAACGTCAAGGATCAGACCAGCTTACCCCGCAAACCAGCAAGATCGCGAAACCCAACGCGATGATGTTCTTCCACATGCCTTTGTACGACCGTGTCCCTTTGCCTGCTCGTCGGACTCAACGTGATATAGGCCCGAAACGTACAATACTGCCGATATGGGCAAGAACGGTCGTCCTCTCGACATCGGCATCTCGGGGCAAGAAGACAAGGGTAGCGCGAAAGAGTCGGACGGATTCTTCGACAAGGGAATTCTGACAGCGCTCGAGACGGACTCTTCGCGCGACACGACGCCCGAGGTCAAGGTCATTGGGAACGGACACTCGCATCTGACGGAGAACTGCCGCCGCGTCAAGGGCGTGTGGTTCTGCTTTGGTGGTGGAGGCTCATACTCCGGGTACGGCAAGATTGGTTTCGATCGTCGGTTCCGGATTTACGATATCTCGGAGTTTGGGGAAACGATTAGAACGTATAAACGGGCTGAGCATGATTTGGAGGAGGTTTTCGATGATGTGGTGCTGGCAGGTAGGGGAGCTAGGACGTAGCAGAAGACTAATGGCTGGATCTGTACGATATATAGGATATCTTTATTCACGCGTTCGTGAAACAAGGTGACAGTTTACGACTTCTAGGACCTTGCTTTGCGCTTTAGACCTGTTCTGTGCTCCAAGTAGAGCATATTGGCAGCTGTTGTAAATTCAGATTTTCTTACAAAAGAAAGTTGCTCAATCTGCAATGCTCCACTCCCATCGCAATATTCCCAACAAACGGAAAAAAGAACAAGAAAAGACCTGTTGCCCTCAAGAGCAGTTCCTCTTCTTCCGGCAAGACCATCAACTGTAACGCGACGGCAAGACTGTGTCCGTTCATGATGAGGCAATAAAGATGGCCATCCATGGGTGCGTTGAGCGCTTCCGTATCGAAAGCACATTTTACAACAAGGATTTCTTCATTTTGCAACATAGAAAAATCATTTTTAAGCACTGCCAATATGCTCTAGTGTGAGGGGAGATAATTACACGGAACAAAAGCGTGTCTGGCTCATTTTGGTTTGATAAACAAAGAGGCAGAGGCAGTGAAGCAGAAACAAATTGAGACTTTCTTGAAATCATCGCAATTAAGACGTAGATATTGAGTACAATTGCGCAGGCTCGGAATTGAGTGACAATGATTGAGCGTGTTTTGTTCTAACCGTGCTCCCATGCACCCGCCGCACACCGCGCGCTACAAAGTCTCAATCTAATTCCTCCGTCACCCTGTGGACATCCTTCCCAATGTATTTAGCTGACCTCTTTAGCTTGAAGCTCAAGGAATTGAGATTTATCACCAAAGGAATCAGACTCCAATTCTGGTTTGGTTTTTACGGTCATTGTGGAATCTGGCTGGTGTTCCCTTTGTGCTGATATTCTTTGACTACCAGGACAGGGCAGAGGATAAGTGCTTCAGGGTGACACACTCTGATGCCCCACTGAGTGGCAAACTCACAATCTCTCGCAGCGGAATGGAATGCTGCGGCAGTGAGAGGCATCATGCTGGTGCAGAAATTTTTGAGCCCTTTGAGTGGATTTTTCTTGCCAAAAAACTTTCCGCTTTCAGTTGCATTTATGGACAAAGAAAAGGGGACAAAAAGTAAGGCCTAATAAGGGCTTTTTGTTGCCCACAGAAAGCATTTTTGAATACCCTTTTTGGGAGACCAAACCAAGATTAAGATCATGAACTTTTCCTGTTGTTTTTCAAAGAGCTTTTGAGGCGGCACAAAGGTATTCCTAAATTTGCGCTTTTGGACTTGTTTTGCTGTCCCAAAAACATAATATTTATTATTAATAAGAGCACTTCAGATGCACTTTTGAAGCTCAAACAATATAGGCTTTGAGCCTGCTCATTGGCCGAGGGAGCTCTACTGCCATTCAGTCCATGTGTTTTTTTAACCTTCAAATTGTCATCTGAAGTGCTCTTTTACGGACAAAAATGAAGCAAAAGGCAATCTTTTTCTTCAGAATTTTGCTGACTATAAACAAGGAAATTTTCAGTCATGTAAATTTCCTTTTAGAACATCACTTTTGTTGTTCCCAAATGGTCATCCTCAAGATATTGCCAGATACTCGTGGATATTGACGGATGGTTTGCATCTGGCGGAGGATATCTAGGCCCAATAAGATGGCGTCCGAGCTCAAACAAAGCAAAGTGGGTTTAAAAACAGCCTCCAGCTGGGCTCAGCGAGTATCCGGCGATACCTGTGGATGATCTTTTGGAAACAAAAGAGTTGATCTTCTTCTCACAATTTCCTCGAGGATGCAGAGGGATTCGAGCGGCAAGATCACACCGCGGGGTGTGTCCCGAGGCTGGCGGCTCTGAAAGGCGACTTTAGCAGGCAAGATTGTGAACCCGAGACCGCCGAGCGACACATTGAACAACCGCATCTGCCGCGTCCGGAAGCCAATCAAGAAATTCAAGAATGCAGACGCCTGGGAGGCGCCTGACGTGGCGCGGAGAACCATCGCAAGTCGTCCGCAATGGCATTGTTAAGATGAAGGCAGGCATCCGGACGTGTCTTGCCAACGGTTTTGGCATAAATGTTGGCTAGCGCGGGATGCAGTAGCGGGTGGACGTTGAGGGCCCAGTTGACCCAACCAGCAAGACGTTGAGACTCGTGGAGTGTTCTGCGGCGCCCGCCGGCCGGCGGCTCTCGGTAGAAGTCATCTACGGCAGCGACAAGCTCGTCCCACTGCTCGTCGGTCATGGAGAAAGTCATTGCCACAGTGTTCACCTCGAAGCCGATGACCGTGAGGATGCTTCCGTGGACTTGCTTTGCCCGATTGTGTGGGATGCCGAGCTCATCCCAGAGGCATAGCATAGCAGTCTGGTCAACGTGAAACAACGTGTTGTAAGGTTTGTAGTACTCAACTAGGTCAGCTCGATCCGCTCTGAAGCTGTTGTCCATGTGCGAGAACCCCAGCAGCTGCACTCAGGATTAATCCATTAATCAAGAGTAGTTAGCCTGCGGCCTAATGCATTAATCGAGTTTCAAGGGACTTTATGCAAGTCTGATTGGAGATGAGCCAGCATACACATGCCCCAGCGTTCCTTACCTTGTTAGGTTGTAAGCGGGAACGAGACATTGCCGGCTGCACGTCCCGTTCCTTCAGGGCAAGCCGCCACATCACTTGCTTTGACCAAGCTCAAGCAAACACATCACAATAGGTCCTGACTCCTGGGTGGAGTCTTGGGTTTGCGGTAACCCGAGTCGGGTGACGGGGGTGGCTCGGAATCGGGATAGTGTGGGGGCAGAACGGGTGTCGGTCGTTCCCGGGGTTTGCTGTGATGGCAGTTTCGAGCACCCTGGTTTGTAGGAATAGGAAGGGTGCGAGTATCGCTCCTACGCCCAGCAGGAACATGTCCGTCAAGATCGTAAGGTGGATACTGAGCATGGCGGGCGTGTTTGTGTGGTATTGGGGGAACCTCTCCCTTCTGTCAGGACTAGGTCGGGCTTGCCGGCCGGGGGACTGGATGCCGTCGAGGAATTGGGCGTTGGGCCTGGTTTCGAGAACAGTCGCTAACCACGGTAGGGGCAAAGTAGTGTATAGACGAGGGAGAGGTTAAGCCTCTCCCGAGGTTGTACTAGAATATATACGGTATGTGGTATCAGCAGCTGCACTCAGGATTAATCCATTAATCAAGGGTAGTTAGCGTAAAGGCTAATGCAAATATTGAGGGTAACTACCATGTGTCACTGGTTGCTCATTTAGGGAAGATCCCCTATGTGAGAGAATGGGATCAAGTGTTTATTAGTATTTATTGGAGGTCTATTTGAACTTAGGCCAGGACTCCCTCTGGGGTTTTTTAGGTCTGGCTTTCCAATGGCACAGTCAGCTAAGCCTGTTCATGACCCTATCAGTCCCTATCACACTTTTCTTTCTACGTCCCTACTAACCTAATGACCAGCCTCAGCTAGCTAACCTAAGCTCGAGATTACCGTATAATTGGGTTCCGAGTTGTGAAAATGTGTAAAAATCTGTCAGCGACGAGGTCGATGATGGGTTGTTGGCGTCGATCGGCGGGCGATGGACGGGCTTGGATGCTAGGCGAAGGGTGACGACGAGGTAGACAAGCAACGTCCTCGGATTAAGACGATCTAAACCTACTACACTCGGGTGTCTACTCGGGCTTTTATACGGTGTTGGATAAAGGAGTTTAGGGATCGAGCGTTCAGGGTTTAAACGTAGCGTTGAGGGGGACGTGGACGTGGACGTGGCGTAGGGGTGGCGTAGGGGAACAGGGAGGAGATAGGGGTATGGACCGACTCCCGGGCTTGGGGTGTCGGGTTCTGGAGGAACCGGGGTTTGGGGCACGTGATCGGGGGTTGTCGGGGGTTCCGGGGCTAGTCCGTGACAAAATCTGACAGAAATAGATATCAGGCTTTCTTATCATGGTGTTCTTCAAAATAAATATGTGATCTATGCCTCACCAAGGTTGACAATATCTGTATCTCTCTTAAAAGGGATCTTGCCAATTTACAATGATGGCTGGGCTTCACACCACAAACAGATTCTAGAGCAAAGGAAGCAACTAGTCCCACGTTAAGTCAGCTGACTTCCAATTTCTCAAGGCCTGAGAAGGTCTTTTGATCTTGCATGGATTTTAATGACCTCCCTTTTTGCCCGCGTAATGTGTAATGAGACTTGAGGTTGTGATTGTACAGTATAATCCACAAAAGAAATGCTACTAGTAGACCAGGTAGGTACTGTAGTATTTTAAACAATTTGTCAGTCACGCATCACGCAAGGGTCTAGACGCCGAAATAATTTCGGCAGTCACACACATTTTTTGGCCACACCGAAAGGTTCAGTTTAGGCCGAAAATCAATTTTCTTTAAGCCTTGCGGGGCAGCCGAGGGACACAATTTCTCAATTGCAAAGTGGTAGCCGGCATTCCGGCCTATTCCGTTAGCTGAAAAGCTCTCAATCTCTCCTATTTTGGGTGCAATATCACAACGACCGCATACTGGATGCCGAAAATCTTCGGCTGTCACGTCCTCAAGTCGCTGGTGCCAAAAGATTAGGTTCGGCGCCGCTGTCACACACCAAACCGCGTGCCAAATTGTTTAAAATACTACAGTGAAGCGTTGAGGCCCGGATAGGAGTTGTGCATACTGTCATTTTATTTCAATATTGTTTATTTATACAACATCCCTGATATGCCGCGGGAGACCCTGCTTTTGCATTCTCTATGGTGTAGTTGTAAGGGTCCGGACTCCCATGTGAGGGTAGCCTGTGTTCAAATCACGCTGACACCTTTTATGAAATTTCGAACGTCCCTAAGTGATGATGTCATGTAGCGTGGCGTGCTACATGACCTCATTTTTGATCCAGACCCCATGCACAAGAATTCAACCCCCGTTGCATTATTTCCGCTGCTGCTGGGGTCCATTGTGATGCAAAAAAATCCAGCGACTTCAGCCAAATTGATTGTACATTGATAACATCAATTTTACAGTTTACATTGAAGATTTCCTTGCCAGCACTGCTGATCTGTACTCCCAATGACTGAGGTATGGCCGGCTTTGCGGCATTGCACAAACAGTGCACAGCCCAAGCATCCGACTCTGCCACAGACATATTTGACATACATATAAATGTGCAGCCAATTATTGCAGATATACAATATTTGGTAGCAAACACAAGGGGAAAAAATATTAGAGGTGATTTGACAAATGATTTACATAAAAAATGCTTGCCCCTGTTGTGGATCAAACCAGGGAGCCTGAGTGCATACAAATTTTGCCCATATAAACTACACTGTTTGTGAATATTTGGCCCTGACTGCTTGTTATCAACATGCAGCATAGACGAGCACATACATCAAATTCCAAAGCATTGTATATACATGAAAAGAAATGGTACACCGCATTGTCAAACCTTCTGGAAATAGGTTCCAAATTTTCTGATTGATGTGTGGGCTTTGAAGGTTGGGTAGATCTGAGACCAAAGTCTTCATGCTGCTACATAATAAGTGCTTGTGCTGTATTAGAATATACTACAAGCATAGTATATATGCTGCGTGCAACTTACCAAACTAAAAAAGAATCCCAAAGAAATCCCAGCAATCCTACCAACTACCATATATGGAGGTCTTCCTCATTGTTTACACAATATTTTCTGCATGGGAAAATCACCTGTTTTCCCGTGTGGAAAATGTGAATCAAATGCCAAGAAAATGCTATGAATAGAACTTCTTTTCACCACATTTTCCGCATGTGAAAATCACGGTTAAATATAATGTTTTCCCATGATTTTCCAAAGCAGAAAATGTCAAGTAAATAGCAGATAAAGAGGATATTTTCCACACATTTTCCAGTGTGGAAAATGTTGGGTAAATATCGGGAGAATAAGTTATTTTCCATTGCTTTTCCATGCATTTTCAACTGCAGAAAAAGACTGCTTGCCCCCAGTGTCAGTTTACATATCATTTACGCCGTATTGCCAGTTCTTTGTCGCATCCCTCCCCGTTTACACTCCACACCCTTATTTACTTCAAACTGGACTTGAATTCTTACTTATGAATTACCTACACTGCTTGTACTTACCTATATCGGCTCGCTCCCGCCTTTTGCCGCCGCCTCCGATGCATCATCGGGCTTTGGGCAGCGCTCCTGAAGCTGCGACTTTTCTCTAAACTTGCGCCACTTCGAACTGCAACAATTAGATAAGGTTAAATTACCCTGGGTCACGAAAGATGGTTGTGGGAAGTAGCCCCTATCTAGGCAGCTGGATTCAGGTGTTTATTAGTATTTACTGTGGGGCATTTTATGATGACAGAAGCCTCTCCCCCGGGGGTTTTCTGGTGTAGCTTTCCAGTGGTGCACTCAGTTAAACATGTTGATGACCCCATCACACCCTCCATAATCTGGACCTCTAACCCTAACCTAACCCTAACCTAACCAACCCTAACCTCATCCTAACCCTAACCAAACCTAATCCTAAAAAAAGCAAAATTTCATCTTTATTTTATTCGTACCTCCAACTTTCCTTATTAGACCATATCCCAGATCTCAAAGACCAGCTGTTTTTCACTCTAAACTACTCAGAATGGCCCACATGGTAAGTTACCCTTATTTAATGCATTAGGCTGTAGGGTAATTACCCATGATCAATGCATTAACCTGAGTGCATGAGGTGCTTGGACTCACTCTGGCTTTGCAGGGCCAGAAGTTGGTGGGCGGGATTTGTTGGGGAGGTTCTGGATGATGGTCCAAACAGCGCTTTCAAGGGCATCCCGGCCAGGTGATGGGCTGGATGCTACATCCATGAGATGGCGGGGTGAGGTGGAGCGAGGCGAAGGGGAACGACTGCCGCAAACGACTGCTGCTAGGGAGATTGTCAATGATGGAGGCAAAGGGACGAGCCGGAGAAAGACTGTGTAAATGTTAGTAGACAGAATGAGTGTGCTTGGCCGCCTACTCACGCAAAGCTTTCATCTTCCTTATCCCCGTCTTCGTCTTCTTCCTTTTTCCCTTGTCATCCATAAAAAGCAACTCCAAAACCCCTCGTACCACCCTGTGGTGCAACAACTTCCGCGGATAATAGCCCTGGCACTCCTTGCACATCATCGGGAGATGGACGTCCTCCTCCGGCCCACAGAGGCTCCCATCGAACTTCTGGATGCCGCGGCGGCGGATGCTCGAGTTCACATCCACAAGGCCGAGAAAGCCCTTGGGAGTCTTGCTACCATATCCCTCCCAACAGTGATCGCCTCGCCAGGAGAGCCTCTCATCTGCCTCCCACTGTGGCTGTGCTCTGGGCGCGGTGCGTTTGATTGTAGTGTAGGGGATGGGTGGAATTCGGTGCATACCGGTGGACGGCTTTGCCCAGAAGGCTGCAGCGGAAGCCGCCGTCGAAGACATCTCCTCTGTAGCGGCAGGGATATGGAGTGGCGTTCTGACATGACGGAGTGGCTGAACGGGAGTCGGAGGACGCGACGGCACCAGTTTGTCATCGGAGGGCATCTCCTCTGCTTTGCCCTTGCCCTTGGGATCTGCGGGCAGCCGGAGCTTGAGCCAAGGGTGCAATGGAGCCGGGGGCACCTTGGGGACCTTGCGGGTCTCTAGACAGCAGTAAGTAGACAAAAAGGGACAGACATTTGGTGTAAACTCACTGGTCGTTGTCCTCACTGACGGACGCTCCCCTCCTCCGCTGGCCTCCTCATTCTCCCCCTCCGCCTCCTCATCTTGCACCGCACGCCTCGTCTTCAGCGCATCCTTCAGTGTTGTCTTTTGCATGGGTTCCTTAGACCTGAGGATGTTAGTAGACGCTCGGGTACTAGCAATCCATGCGTACCGTTTTTGGGGCTTTGCCACATGCTCATTGTCCTCCCCCTCCTCTTTGCGCACCGCGCGCGCCTTGTTTTTGGCCTGGCCTTTGGCGCCGTCTTTGGCACAGGTTTCTGGCACCTGTAGATGTGAGCAGATGCTTGGGTGCAAGCAATCCACATGTACCATTTTTGTGGTCTCGATGTGTGCTCCTCCTCCTCCTCCTTATTGTCCTTGTCCTCGTCCTCTCCCGCAACCTTGTGCCCTCGCTTTGTTGCAGCGGGGAGTTTGCCGGCTTCAAACGTAACGCTGGACGTGGACTGCTTCTTCTTCTTCTTCGCCGCCTTTGCCTCGCCCTTGTCGTTTGCCTCATCGTTGTTCTCCTGCTTCTCCGGCTCATCTGGTTGTGGGCGTTTGCCCCAGTCGCATGTTTTCTTCAGAAGAACGCATAGGGTGCACGAATGTGCTCCCTTTCTTCGTCCGACTTCAGTGAGGCACTTGTCCAGCTTGTTATCGATACATTGTTTGCAGCCTGGAGGTGGTCAAACCGGAACAACCAAAAGCTGACACCACTCACGGTCATCTCCTCAATGCACATCATGAGGGGATCCATCAATTATCTCCGTCTCTATACTTTTTGGCGGACTGGACTTGTCGGACACGGTGCTCTTCTTGCTGGTGGACGGCATGGTGGTGGTTTGAGGTCAGGTTGTCTGGTCACATACTTGGTATTATCAAAGGTAACCGGGATTACACAAAGGCTGGCGGAGTTTTGATGCAATCAAAAACTCCTCATCATGGATTAATGATGTTTATCTGATCCATTGTCTTGCCAAGTTTCATCGCGACTGAACCAAAGTCGGCGTAGAACGAAGACAAACATTTAGCTAACTCCCAACTTTTCTTGGCCCAATAACATGGTCATTGGCCATCCAAGCCTGTTTATCTGGCTGGGAAAAGAAAATTATGGAATTCTAACATGGACAGCTGACATATATATATTCATGAAGATAATCCCCCTGAATTTGATGGCAACTGATGCCATCCTCACTCAGATTATTTGTTTTCCCGGCTTTCCCATAAAAATGAAGCACAGCTGCCCTAGTGGCTGTGCTTAGTCCTCTTGAATTAATATGAATGATAAAATAGATAATTGCATCAAACACTGTCAATTTTGTGTACATAGGCGCACTGCATCATTGCAAACACATTGAATTTCCGATTACTTTGGGTAATACCAAGTATCCCTCTTTCGTTCGGGCGTATTCGGCGGCGCGCTCGTTGTAGTCGGCCAGCGCGGCCCCGCCATCCTTCTTGAATTTGTCATGCAGTCGGCACATATCCGCCCGAGCCGAGTCACAGTTCTGCTGCTCTCCTCTGCAGAGCAGTTAGTAGATGCGGTTAGTAGACGTAGGGGACGCACTTGGGTGTGGTGCGGCTCTTCCTTGCCCAGTCTTGTTTCCTCTGGTGGGTTCTATCCGCACGAGACATTGCCTATCCCTCCCCGTCCTCCTCATCCCTCTCCTCCTCCTCCTCCTCCTCTGGCGGCATCTTGGCGCACTGCTTGCCCTTTGCACCCCTCTTGCCCTTAGGCGGCATGTCCTGCTCCTCCTCCGGGGGAGTCTCGGCGTGCATCTTCTGCCTCTTCTTTGATGGCTGCTCCTCCTCCTCATCCTGCTCCTCCTTGTCCTGCTCCTTGTCCTCCTGGTACTCCTTGTCCTCCTCGTCTGACGGTTCCCGTTTCTTCTTGGCATGCGCCTCTGCAAGTGCTTTGCAGTACAGTACATCACCGGTCAATGAAACAGACCACTCAATGAAACAAATTGGTTTGAGAGCTCTGTTGTTGGCGCGATAACGGAATAAAAAATTCAAAGTATTAATACATACATTATGTACAGTATACAAGCAATTTGGACCGTGTTTCTGTCATGGTAAGAGCAGCAGAAATTCAGGAAGGCTCTAAGGGAAGGCTCACCAAATTTTCCTGGGTTGGTGCGCCAACGCTTAGTGCAGAACTTGAAATTTTCGGGCATATATAGAATACAGATGGTTCAAGCATTGCATACAGCCATGTTCCGTGTGCAGTAGAGGCCGCGATTGCGAGACGGCGATAATCACACTCGTGGCATATCACATCAATCTGCATCTATCGTCGCGATATCATGGTCCACGCCCCCTCCAAGACCAAGATCGCGCGCATCGGCCGCAAGGAGCACGACGAGTGGATGGCCATCGCCGTGGCTTGCTACCAGCTTGACCGAGAACGCGATCTCGGACCCAAGGAGAAGTACAAGAGCCTCCGAGTCATCGCCAAAGAGGTTGAGGGTGAGTTTGCCGTCAAGCACAAGCACAAGCGATCCATAAAGCTCGACCACGTTACTCTCGGTCGCCGGGCCAGCGGCGGGCGCTCTAAGAGCCAGTCAAACGAGGCAAAGGGATGGCTCGTGCCGGGCGAGACCAAGAATGTCCTCCGCTTCGCAATTGAGATGGCCCGCCGCGGGTTCCCGCTCACGCACAAACGGCTCAAAGAGCACGTCGACAGCCTCCTCCGCGCGCGTCTTGGGGACCGCTTCCCCGCGGCCGGTGTCGGGAAGAACTGGACGGCGCGCTTCATCGAGAAGCACGAGGACGAAATCCAGATGTACTGGTCTCGTCCATTGGAGAGCAAGCGCGGCCGCGCCGTGAATCCGACCACCAACACGGCCTGGTTTGCGCTGCTCAAAGACGTTCTCGCTGGTAAACGCGACGGGGAGTTCGACCGCGAGCCCGGGGAGGCGCGCGGCGATTCTGGTGACGATTCTGGCAATGATTCCGGGGACGATGATCCTCCCTCCGATTTACCATCGTCGGGCAGCGGCGGACGGAGCGGGCGCGAGCAATACGAGCCCATCCTGGACGAAAACATCTACGCAGCGGATGAGAGCGGGTTCCCAACCGGGATGTCGACGTGTTCCAGGGTCATCGGCGGGCGCGGGAAGAAGACCCAGCACCAGCAGTCGGACGGGAGCAGGGAGAACACGACGGTCATGGTGACCATTTGCGGGGATGGGTCGTATACTGCGCCGGCCGTTATATTCAAAGGGAAGGCCTACAATGTACGCTGGGACCAGGAGAACCCGACGAACGCGTCGTGAGTTTGTGGAATGATAAGATAATATTTGTTTGGCTCACCGGGCTCAGACTCGGATACTCGCAGAAGGGCTGGATCGATGGCGAGGTCGGACTCGAATATATCAAGCAATTCCACGAGCAGAGACGAAGGACAAGGCGAAGGGACGCACCCGACTTCTCATCGTCGATGGCCACACATCCCACCACACTCGCGGGTTCCTCAATTTTGCCCGCGAACATCGAATTCACATCCTTTGCTACCCGTCGCATGCAACACACGTTTACCAGGGCCTCGATGTCGTGGTATTTGGCCCATTGAAGGTATCTTGGTCGGACGAGAAGGGTGAGCACGAGCGCACGACGGGGCAGCCGGTTACAAAGGAGAACTTCTTGCGCATTTACGGGAAGGCTCACATTCGTACGCTCACTCCCGACCTCGTCAAGGCCGCGTTCCGCAAAACCGGGGTCATCCCGTTTGATCCATCCGTTATCACCACCGACATGCTCGCCCCGAGCATCGAAACCTCGGCCCGGAGCCAGCTCCCCGTCCCTCCCGCAACGCCCGTTCGTGTTCTCACCTCCCTAGTGAAGAGCGCAACCCAGCGCGCAAAGAAACTACGGCCGCGCGGCTCTTCTGATTCAAATCCCGAATCGGAGATGGACGAGCTCGACTCACCGACAAACAGCGCCGATAACCCATCTCCGCCCCGCCGACGTCGTATCCCAGTCCCCACTCCCGATCCCTTTACGACACCCATTCGCCTGGCTATCGATGGACTGCGTGAATCGTCTTCAGCGTTTCTTATCACTTCGTCCCCAATCCAAGCCGAAACCGAGCCTCCCCGCATCCCGCGCATGCAGTTTTCGCCCCAAAAACCCCACAACACCAATCTTCTCTCGCTGGAGCCCGAAAACGACCGCGAACGCCAGCTCCTCGATGCTCTTCGGGCGGCAAATGCACGCGCGGACATGTTCAAGGCTCACGCGCTCAGTGTGCAGTCGGCGTCAGTCTTGAATGAGCTGTACACGGACCGGGTCCGGTCTCAGCTGGCCGCGGTGGAGGAGAGAGCAAGGAAGCAGAGGCAAGGGAAGGGCCGCCTTTTCGGCGACGGGCTTCCCAGACTGCTGACGGTGCGGGACCTTGTCGAGAAAGTCGCCGTGTTCGAGGCAGATGTCGCTGCAAAGGCCGCGGCATTAGCAACGCGGAGGGCAACGGCAGCGGAGAAGAAGGAAGCGCTGGACAGGTGGAAGGAGTTGGAGAAGGGGCGGAAGAAGGAGAACGAGAGTCTCCGCATAGAATGGCAGGCTCAAGTTCTCGCCTGGGAGGCAGAGCGTGATCTAGCCAAGCAGCAACGTCGCCGGGCACGCTGGGCAAAGCCAAAGATCCGCGATTTTCTCCTTCCCCCAATCCCCAAGCCAACATTCACAGTTGAAGACGGAGAGCCGCCGATCTCCGCTGCCGATGAGGAAGAGCATAATCAGGCTGTTGGCGAGGACTCGGATAACTCGGAGGATGGTGGGGACAAGCAGTATGAGAGTGAGGAAGACTAATCTATGTGTATTTGGCTCAGTTATGGCGCGACGCGCGTTAATTAGCGTGTCGCGATGGCGTTTGATGGGTGCCGTCGGTCTGTTTCAATGAGCGGTTTCGGTTGTGAGAAAAGATTGGGCTCGTTCTCAATGTGTAGGCTAGTGAAAATTACAATCTCTGGAATAATGGTAGCTATACATGCATACTATGGAGCCTGAAATTATCTAAGCTCCCCTTCCATTCCCTCAACTACAAATGGGCCCGTAATTTGTTTGTTTCATTGACCGGTGATGTACTGTACGACTTTCCCATCCTGAGTCAAAGGTAAAAATTTGCATGATGTGTCTATTAACTGATCTTGTGAAGGGACAAATGTAGCTGTCAACTAGCTGGCTAGGAGTCTGGATATCAGTTAGTAGATGCACTGTTAGTAGACATCTTCTGACTTAGTGAACACTTGCAAGGAAGGTTAGTAGACCTCCCTGTTGTATCTCGACGACACGAGACACTACAGAAGTGGCGCTTGTACAGGGCTGCATAGATTCTTAATCCGAACAACTTCTTTTTTGATCTCGGATCAAATATATCAAAACCCTGTATCTCGCCTAATACTGCAGCTTTTAAAATTCCGTTTGTACATTTGGAATCACCCCATCAAAACACAACTTTTACCTTTTTTATGCACCATCACATCGGGGGTGTCGGGGCAATGGGCGGGGCGTCGGCGCGGTGGACGGGGGATGTGGTTGATGAGCGGCGGCCTCGAGGGCCCTTTTCTGATGGCCTGGGTGATGGCGTGCCCTAGAAAAAAATTCGAATTGCCCGAGCTCATCATCATTGCCGATCTCGACGTTGACAACAAGCTCGGGCCACCGATATGCATCGGGGAGACCCTCGGCGGTGGGCAGGAAGGTTAGTAGACCCGCTCCCCGGCCTCTGAAGAGTCCCCAGATAGCAGCTGTAAGGAATACAACTGAATTGAGGGTAATCCCCTCTAGTTAGAGGGGGACAGCACCCCCAGGAGATCAGTGGGCATATTAGGTGTGTCAGGGAAAAGCTGGCAGAGGGTAATAGCACCCCGCACGGGAGTATGATTCGCGTTCCAAGGACATAGTCTGCTAGGGAAAGTAAGCTGATGAGTTCGTGGAGTTTCTCATCATCTGTGGTGAGGTTCTTGTGAACAAGCGGGTCGCGTTGGATGTCATTCATGCATCTAAACGCGCAGGTGCCCATCAACGTCACACACCACCCGTAGCTGTAGGATTTAGCCAAGGTTCCAGGAATTCCTAATTTAGTGGTTGGCTAAAATCCTAGGAGCTCCTGGCCTCAGCCAAAGAAGGGAGATATAGTAGCATCATGAAGTGATAGTTCAGATCAAAATTGATGAGAATGATCAGAAATTGGTGGGAATGATCAAATCTTGATGAAACTCATCAAAGGTAATGGATGCTATCATGATAAAATTATATATAAAAAAACTTTTCTAACAACCAAAGACAGTGAAGAGTCATGTGACTTCTCTGATACAGGCCGATCTAGGCATAACATTGTAAAGCTCACTACACCATTGGAAAGCTAGACCAAAATAAACTGTAGGGACACAGCCACTACAGCCTATATAATACAGAACAAGTACGATTAAACTATATATCTTGCAAACAGGGCTAGAACATAGGGGGTATTACCAAAAAGAGTCAACCAGGAGTTCCTAGGGATTGAGGTAACGGCTAAGGTTCCATTTGGTAACGCACACACTGTGTATGCGCGCATACGCTGTACGTAGCGTACGCAGAAATGATGGATTGGCGCTGTTGGCTCGGAGCCATGTTCAAGTTTGGAATTTACTTTCCACCGGCACAGCCGAGGCGTGCGACTCCCGCTCGAGGTGGCCCGACTTGGGCCATCGCTCGCGCCTGACCTTGGCTTGAGCACAGACTCGCTTTCCATTCTGACAACAGCGCCGGACAGGTATTTTCTGTCAAGAAGGTCCTAATACATGGTAGCCAGTGTACCCTCGCTGTTTGTGCCTCCATTGGCATTGTCGTTGGTGCTGAGCTGCTGTTCTCAGGGGCATACGGGAGGTGAGCGCGACTCCGAGCCCCTCCGTTTGCTCTCCGGGCGATCTGTCAAGACATGTCGCAACTGTCGCAAATCCATCATTCTGTGTACGCTACGTATGCACACAGACATGCGTGCGCAGCGTACGCAAACACGAGCAGGTTACGGAACGAGCCCTAAACCAGGAATTCCTGGCAAACTCTAGGCTAGAAACTACGTTTCTGGCTCCCAGTTGACCCAGTTGGTGACGTCTAAATGCTTTTAGCTGGATTCAATAAGCCCCTGTCCTCCACAACAAGCCCTGCTCAACAACTTGCCTATGTTCCCATGCAGAGAGTCCCACCAACCCACTCCCAAAGCCTTGCGTTGTGGGTACCCGGCTCTTGTTACGTTCAAACCAAAGCTCTCCGCATTGCTTAGGGAATGTCAGAATGGTGGGGCTCGATAAGGGGCACAAGAAAGTTCAGAGGCCAAGGACTTGGGGTACTTTTTTAACTTGCAAGATCTACCGCCAGGAACGCTATCGGTGTCGACCCGGTGTTCGATGAGTACATCTTTACCATTAACGCCAATATGGTATGTTTGATTCAATTTGCACGTTGGGAGTGTCTAATTGCTCTGTAGACCGCTAGCCCCGACTCCCTCAATTGACTTGTTGCCTCCGCTGTGGACGACTCGGGCATTATTGGTATTTGCAACAATACCAAGCTAGAGCAAAGAAGGTTCTGGATTATCAACGAGTACATGGGTTGGCTAATCCTCTTTCAGCATGTCTACTGTGTTGTCCAAGTTGTGCTTGGGAAATGAGCATGAACGGCAGGTGGGATGAGCAGCCCGCATAGGTAGAAGAACAAGGGTTATTGCAAAGGCATTTTGGGTGGCAAACATTGTCTTGCAAGAGGGTATCACCCCACTCATGCTTGTGCGTGCCAAAGCTGCTCCGCTCTCTGTCTGCGTTGATTTCAGGGCCGGGGGCCTATCTGAGCTGCAGCGGGACCTTTTCCATGGTAGCATAGATTGTGTTACTGTGTTGGAACTCGCTGGGATGCAGTTCGATCTCGAGGCATTCTTTCTGTAGATACGCTCTGCGCAACAATTAGAGTCACTTTTGGTCCCGGCAACAAGCACCTCATGCACTCAGGTGTATGCATTAATCAAGGGTAGTTAGCCTGCGGCCTAATGCATTAAAAAGTTACCCTGAGTCAAAAAAAGTGGTTGTGGGAAGTAGCCCCTATCTAGGCAGCTAGATTTAGTAGTATTTACTGTGGGGCATTCTATGATGAGGGAAAGCCCTCAGAAGCCCCTGACCAGGGGCTTCTCAGGTGTGGCTTTCCAGTGGTGCACTCAGTTAAGCAGGTTAATGACCTGTAACAACCGTGCCCCAGAGCCAACACTTTAGTCACTTGAGCCAAAAGGCCACTATGACCGGATACTGGTCATAGGCTCTCGGGATATATATATCAGTTATATGTGCTCTTCCTGCACACATATAACATGACCCCATCACTCCCTATCACACTTTTTTCTCTACGTACCTGAAACCATAATCCAAACCTCTAACCTAACCAAACCCTGACCAATCCTAACCCTAACCTCACCTAACTTCATCCTAACCCTAACCAAACCTAATCCTAACCCTAACCAAGTAAATATCCCAATATCAGATCTTCCATCACTATTTTAGACCATTTTTCCAATGCTAACTTTATCTTCATTTTAATATATCTCCAACTTTTCTTATTAGACCATATCCCAAATCTCAAAGACCACGTTACAGCTGTTTTTCACTCTAAACTAAGCAGAATGGCCCACAGGGTAAGTTACCCTTTTTTGATGCATTAGGCTGCAGGCTAACTACCCATAATTAATGCATTAACCTGAGTGCATGAGGTGAACATGAAGACGTGCCTTGTGAACTCTTGATGTTTGCTGGGAACAAGACGACTAGGCGTGTTTCATCTTCGAGGACAACAAGCTACGCATCATGCGCGGCATGACAGTTATGACCATTGTCCCCATCAAGGACACCTTCGAGAAGGAAGGCTACAAAATTCTAGTCGAGGTTGGGTTGCTCTTGCGCCACGTCCGAATTCGCGGCCAGTTTTTTTTACGCATGTATAGCGCTGCAATGGCTGTAATGTATCTTTTTCCTGCAGATACCCGCGAGACGACCCATCTATCCTATCACATTTGGGAGCTCACTCAAGGTCCAGCAGGAACAGTGTGTCAGCTTCTGGTTAGGGTTCGGGTAGGTTAGTAGGAACATGTAGAAAGAAAAAGTGTGATAGGGAGTGATCAGATCATGAAACATTTAACTGAGTACACCACTGGAAAGCCAGACCTAAAAAACCCCTGTGCGCACCTTTACATAAGCCTATGCACCCTCCCAATAAATACAAATTAATAGCGCAAGTCCTGGCATCTACAGGGGCTACTTCCTAAAAAGGGCCCAGGTAATTGCCCTTTACAATTGCAAAAGCTGCGGGGAGGGAGCCTGCTTTATCTGCAAATGGCCTGACTGCAACTGCTGCCCTAACAAACCCCAACCTAATCCGAACCCTAACCAAACCTAATCCTGACCTAACCTCACCTAATCCTGACCCAACCCAACCCAACCTAATCCTGACCCAACCCAACCCTAACCCTAACCAAGTGTATTCCCCAACATGGAGCTCCCATCACTATTGTGTCCCAAATTTCCCACGATAAATTTTATCTTCATTTCATCCATCTTATCAATTCCCATTCGGCGACCATAGCCCAAAACTCAAAACCACAAAGTTACGGCTGATTTACAGTTTTCCACCATTTTGTGTCCAAATATGGGTGAGCCCACATTGTTTGCAAATGCCGCGGGGAGGGAGCCCCGGAAATTTGAAAAGTTCTGACTGCGTGAGGTGGCTTCTGCAGGGGCAACAATCTGCGAGCCATACCTCCACGGTGAAACGCAGAACTAAACTCCAAGCGAGAACTCTAAAACCCCACCTGGTGCAGCCATGGTTATGCATAAAGCCCCAGGTGCTACCAGGGAATCTAATGCATAAGCCCGGACGAATCCTAATTAGGCAGGGGCCGTATTGTTTCGGGTTCGGAAGTTGTCGGACCATGGCTTGGCGGTCTTGACAAGTGATGACAACTGCTTGCAGATTTATTTCGTTTATTTCACTCTGGCAAGGCCATAGACGTCCATAGATTGACGAAATCCTTGTACATGCTACTCTACAGGCCCTCGTCATTGTTGCCATCGTTGTCACCATCCTCGCCGTCATTGTCGCCATCTTCGCCCTCCCGTTCGTCACCACCTCCCGGCCGCGGAATAGAGCCCTCGCCGTCGAGCGCCACCAAATTGTCCGGCGCCAATGCATCTAGCCCAGCCGAAAACCCCCAAAAGACCCTATCGTCTGCATGCGCAAGCAAGCGCGTTTCGTCGTGATGGAGCGGGACGGGGTAGCGAAGCCATTCTTTCTCCCGGATTTGGCGCTCTTCGCTCAACCGACGGGTACGTGCATAAGCCTCGCGCCATTCAACACGATCCGCTACGTTGCTTCAGTGGGCTGCCGCTTAACGAGGAACGAGCGGCTCACCATACTGATACATTGCTCTACCAGGCACCGTATGCAAAGACCGAGGCCGGAGAACGACCTCGCCCTCGCTCTCCTCGTCGTTGGAGGAGTTCAAAGCCGCGCGTTGAGCGCTAAGCGCTCCGTCCTCGAGAGTATGTTTGACATGCATATCCAGGTGCCACCGGGACCCTTTCTTGCGCTCGTCCGTGTGGTCGGGAGTGTCGTAAAGGGGCGGCCAGAGCTCGCGATCTTCGAGTTGCAAGGCGCTCCGATTCGCCGAGTAGGTATCCGTAAGATGTTGTATCTTCTCTTCATTCCGGTTGAAAAGAGACTGGGAGTTGGCGCTCTGGTGGCGAGAGTCGTTGTGTTTGTGGATGAGGAGGCGAGAGCGTAAATGGAGGTGGTTGCGAAGGCGCGTGAGTGTGTCCTTGCATTGCGAGTGGCGCAGGCGCCGTTCGCGGTCAACGAGCCCGCTTTCATTTGCTTCACTGCTGCGCATAGCCGTCGATGTTTCGGAAGGGACGAGGAGAGGAGCGTCCTCAAATTGCCCGGTCGGAATTTTGAGGGCTTGGGGGCGCAGGGACGCGGTCGGCGGCATGGAGGTCGATTGAGGTCGATTGAGGACGAGGTCGCGAAATCTGCGTATGAAATGAGCTTTCCGGTAGAAAGCGAGGTGAGCTTGCCCCACAGTGGCCTCCAAGTGGTCTCAGACGAATGCTGTCCGTGGAGTCAGGGAGAACCCCTCTCAACAAGTGATGGCAACTGTTGTCCCGAATAAAGCTCATTAGTTTTTGCTACCATCTACATATCTTCATCGTCTCCGCCTTCATCGTCTCCATCCTCACTACCGGACTCGTCATCACTGTCCTCATCCGACGAGCTCTCGCTACCCACGTCGGGATCACTATCCCCGCCATCGTCCCAATCTCCCAACCCCGGTGGGGAGTCGTCGCCTTCCTGTTCTCCCGAGTTTCGCTGCACCGGCGCATCCTGGTCCATAGACATCTCGTCATTTGACTCAGGTGCCCCATGCGGGTGGGTTTCGTCACGTTGGCCGCGACCTCGGCGGTGCCCGCGGCCTTTCCAAACCTCCACCCGGATTTCCTCAGCCCGCGCGATAAGATCGCGGAAGACCGCCGCTTGTTTATGGGCGTAAGCGGTCTTTCCTTCGACGGTGTCTGAAGACGAAGCAGCCAACGCCCCCGAAGAGGCTGCGTTTGCACGCGCAAGCCAGCGAGCCTCTTCGTGAGCGAGCGAGATAGGATAGCGGCGCCATTCCTCCTCCAAGATGCGGCATTCTTCGCTCCACCGACGGGTACGTGCGCATGACTTGCTCCATTCAACGCGTAATGCTGCAATGCTTCAAGACGCGACTACCAACAAAGAAACGGGAGGCTCACCGTCTTGGAGGGACGCATCCGTTCCTGTTGTACCAGCGACGGTCCAAATCCAGGAAACTTGCCGCTTCCCTTCCCCGGACCGAACGTCCTTCTTGGACCCAAAAACGTCCTCCTCCTCCTCGCTCCCCTCGGCTTCCAAAGAGGCCAAATCGACGTGTTCAGCATCTAACACCCCGTCCTCCATGAGCTCAACAGTGCGTTTGAGACGCCTATCCAGTTCCCGACGACGACGGGACTCGGTCTTGCTCAAATCATCATCATCCTCGAGCCCGCGAATGTCACGGGCATGGAGTTGCGGCCAAGAAAGGTCGGAACCCTCGAGGGTTTGCAACGCGCCCCAGTTCGCCTGGTAAGTATCCGCAAAACCTTTGATTTTCTCTTCGTTCCGGTCGAGAAGCGCGCGTGAGCGGGTGTTGGCACCCTGGTGGCGAGAGTGGTTGCGTTTGTAAATGAGGAGCCGAGCGCAAAGATGGAGGCGGTTGCGAAGGCGCATGAGCGCGTCCTTGCATTGCGCGTGGCGTAGACGCCGCTCGAGGTCCGCAAGCTTGTGTTTACCTACTTCACTGTCCCGCATAGCCGTTGGCAGTGCGGAAGGAAGAAGGAGAGGAAGGTCCTCAACGGGGATGTCGGCCGGAAGTTTGAGGGTTTGGAGGTGCAGCAACGCGGCCGGCATATAGGTCAATTGCATATCGCGATATCGACGGATGTCTTTGGTGAGTTTGCGGCGCAGTGGCTTCAGACGAATACCGCTGTTGGAGGCGTTTCCTTTCAAGCCCTTGCGAACACGAAGACGGCGTCTTCAATCGGTTAGCTTCCGATCGGATCATAAATGGAAAGACACGCTTACTGCTGCTCTTCTATCTCCAAAGCAAAGGAGACGAATTCACTTGGCCCGACCGCATGAACAGGAATGTTCCCTCGCTGCGTCTCTGCAAGCTCCTCCTCCTCCATCTCCTTCCGAACTTGCGCCTCCGTCTGCGAGTCCTTGTTGGCCGATTCGTACGGATTCGGGTTCCGACCATCCGCCTCAAAATCCTCTATCGCCTTGAGCCAAACAGGAACGTTTGCGGCCTGTCGCTCGGAAAACTCCTGGAACGCCTCCTCTTGGACCGCCCGCTGGACGCGAGCATTTTCGCCTCGGCGCCGAAGCAGTTTCGGAAGGCCGACCAGACGCATCCAATTCCAGAAAGACCAGTGAACGTCTAAAGCGTCGGCTCGAGCTCCGTGTCCGCTCAACTTCGTACTAGCCGCCAAGCCGGCAATGGCGGCCCAGAGCCGCTCGATTCCCTCTCCGTCGGTGTTCCCGCTCCCAGGAACTAGAGCGAGGGAGAACATTAGTTGGCAGAGCACGATGTGCCCTTTGATGTGCATTTTAGGCACTACAAAGCGGCACAAGGCGAGCACCAGGGACAAACGAACCAGCGGAGGAAGACGGAGAAGTCGTTCGCGTAGTTCCTTACTCCACTGGCAAGAAACGTTGTACGAGAACACCTTCCGCAGGAAAGTGTGGATGTGGCGAAGCAGAGACCCCAGGATGTAGTCCATGTTGCCGTAGCTACAACCGTGTTTAAGGACGGCTTGCATAGAGGGAAAAAAAGGAACACACCGTTCACCGCGCTGAAGATCCGCAACACCGTTCGGCTGAACGAACTCGTGGCGGGCGCAAATTCCGGCACCGACACCCGTTGCGCTGTATCCGCGAGAAAACTTCGTGTTGGCGTGGTCCAGTGCGGCTAAACCGCTGCAGGTGCTCATCTGGTTGTTTTTAAGAGGACGCTGAAGGAAAGATGACGAGACAGACCTCCTTCTGGTCGGTGATCGTTTTCAAATACTGCCGGTAGGGCTCCCATTCGACTAGGTAAGCGAAACCGGTGCCAAGACCCGGATCGCGCAAGTCGCTCCCGATAAGTCGACGCTTGAGACGAAAGCAAGCGTCCATCGCAATGTATACTATATAGAGGCACCTAAACAAATGAGCCTCACCATGATGATTCGCGCGCGAAGTACTTACTGGTCCTCGGGAGGCGCAAGTTGCCAGTCATCTGGTAGATTGACGCCGGGGCGTGGACACGCCGGGCAGCGAATTGCGAGTTCGCCCGGGGATGTCGCAGCAGCCCCAGCAGCTGCACTCAGGATTAATCCATTAATCAAGGGTAGTTAGCCTGCGGTCTAATGCATTAAATAAGGGTAAATTACCCTGGGGTCACGAAAGGTGATTGTGGGAAGGGGCCCCTATCTAGGCAGCTGGGTTCAGGCGTTTATTAGTATTTACTGTGGGGCATTCTATGATGACAGAAGCCTCTCTCCAGGGGTTTTTCTGGTGTGGCTTTCCAGTGGTGCACTCAATCAAACATGTTGATGACCCCATTAATCCCTAATACACTTTTTCCCTCTACGTCCCTACTCACCTAATCCGAACCCTAACAAACCTCTAACCTAATCCTAACCCTAACTGAACCTAATCCTGACCTAACCTAACCTAAAACTAACCCTAACCTAACCCTAACCTAGCGTATCCCCAATATCAGGCCTTATAAGAGCTCCCATCACTATTTGGGACCATTTTTCCCACGCTAAATTATATCTTCATTTTATTTATACCTCCAACTTTCCTTATTAGACCATATCCCAAATCTCAAAGACCACAAAGTTACCGCTGTTTTTCACTCTAAACTACTTAAAATGGCCCACAGGGTAAGTTACCCTTATTTAATGCATTAGACTTCAGGGTAACTACCCATGGTTAATGCATTAACCTGAGTGCATGAGGTGCCGCCCTCCAGCTCGGTTTGCGAAGCACGAGCTCAAGTATTTTACTGGTTCATCTCGTCGTCGGCCTCCGCACGATTAGCGTTGACCGACGTTTTGCCACGTTTGGCAGCCTTGTTATGCGCCTTGTGATGCGAGGCAAGAAGGAGCACAAGGTCATGCAGGAGCTGATCATGGAGCTCAAAAGCAATGTTTGCGTCTTCTGTCGTGTTCAGCCTGTCCTGCCGTCGGATATGGGCACAATTGCTCGGGAGATCCAGTATCCCGATGGTAACAGGCCATATCCGTCCGGCAAGATGAAAATTGTCCTGTGTGTTACCAGGACAGAGGGGGAGGGGGGATACTGGAAGTGGGATACTGGAATGCACAGGAAGACACATGACAAAGTTTGCGACTTTGACTTTGACCGCATATGTCGCGCTGTTTTCACTGCTGCCCTTTCCGCTGACATTCCTTCTGTTTTCGATCTGTTGTTGACGCAATGCCAACTGTTCGAAGATGCTGCCCAGCTGGTGCAGAGCTGCATCAACGGCTCCATGGCCAGAAGGCAGCAGAAAGAGGTGGACAATGGAGGGTGGTAATGTGTGTTATCTTTTCTTTTGATCCCACATTAATTGACTGCATTGCCAGAGTGAGAATACCAAGGGCATTATCTCTTGCGCCATTGAGCCCCTATTCCGTGCCACAAAAGCTCTGCAACATGCAGGCTAGACGTATAACATGGAAGTCCAGGTACTCAAGATTGTAGTCGTCCAATCAAGCCCTGTTCCCTCCACTGACATCCACAGTACAACAGCTAGTGTAGCTACTTAACTACGCAACACTCCGGGAGATGCCCACAGATGATGTGCGCAACACTTGGGCAACTCCCCAAGCTACATTTGGCAACAAGCCCCTGTTATCTTTGGGCCACGAGATCTTCTAAGTTATTTTCAGGAATAATAGAGTGACCCTCTTGTTTGGTGAAACACTGTCCCTGTTTTTTTTTTGCACTACCTTCCCAATGGTGCAATGAGCTTACCATGTTCATAGCTGTATCTCTCTACATTACATGATTCTCCGCTGTCTCGACTATGAGAAAAGTTCTCTATACAGAATGGGTCATGTGTCTGCCAGAATAGGAAGAGGGCTAGGAGACTAGATTTGATGGCATCAATCAAATTGATCACTTTCATCAAATTTTTGATCATTCCCATCAATTCCGACTAATATCATTCAATCTAGTCTCCTAGCCCTCTTCCTATTCTAGCTGGCAGAGTGTTGCTAGCATTACTTCTGGGCATCTCCCAGAATGTTGCACAACACTCCTCTGCCTAGGTGAGTACAACAATGAAATCGTTGACCTGCTCGCCCCACCTCCCGCTCCCACCAACCCAATATGCAAATATGTGATTTACCACCACCTGACGACACGGGTGACCACCGTGACCAATGTGACCACACCAGGCTTGCCAAAGTTGTGCAACTCCTTTCCCAGGCCAACAAAAAGCACCGTGTCACTGCAACAGCCATGAACGAACACTCATCGCATTTACATTTGGTGTTTACGCTGTCTGTGTGGACCATGCGCAGCTCACTCTGGACAATTTGGAGCTGCTCTTGGAGCAAAGAAGAGTCGGATGAGGATGATTTGGTTTCGAGGAGGGTGGTGAGATGCTTGGTCTCGGCCAACTTGAGGGACACAATGGGTTTGTCGAGGTTGTTGATGTTGTTTGCGGAAGGGGGGCAAGACAAAAGTACTCAATATCGTGGAAGTGCCGCACAATGTCGGGGCTTTGCAGGCCGTCAAAGGGAGGACCATTGGCAAGCACGTGGTGTACGTCAACAGGCAACTTGAGCGTGATTTGGTGCCTGCCAGCCAGCACACTAACCACCAAACGGAACCAACAACCGACTCCTCCAGCGGGTGTGAACTACAAAACTTCTGTTGCCAAGTCTACACTGTTCCCACTGGGGCAAGCATGCTTTTTCTGCACTGGAAAATGCATGGAAAAGCAATGGAAAATAACTTATATACTCGGTATCTACCCAGTGTTCTCCACTGCAGAAAAGGTGTGGAAAATAAATATCCTCTTTAACCGCCATTTACCTAACATCTTCTGCTGTAGCAAATCATGGGAAAATTTTATATTTAACCGTCATTTTCACATGCGGAAAATGTGGTGAAAAGAAGTTCTATTCATACCATTTTCTTGGCATTCGATTCACATTTTCTGCATGGGAAAATCCCCTGTTTTCCCATGTGGAAAATATCAAGTAAATGATGAAGAAGGCTTCCATATATAGTAGTATTGGGATTGCTAGGATTCTTCCAGGATTCCTTCCTACTATGGTAACTTCTGAATACAGTACAACAAGATTCTTCGGGGTCTCTGAGCAGCATGTCTTTGATGCCCAATCCAGAAAAAACCTAACTTTCTGTAAGTTCAAAATTTGTGCATCAGAAACATTTTGAGCTGCAACCAATATGCTTTATTCAAATAGAATGAGATACTATATTACTTGTGCAAAGATAATCAGGTTGCAGTCTCAATCAACTTGCATCCCTGCTCTGCTGTAAACAACATGATTCCAACATCCAAGTCAAATATCTAAAGCATGTAAACCCATGCTAGTATTTGCATTACAACCACATTGTGGCATTAGAGCTATTCAGATTCCCTGCAAGTTCAATTTTTTTTTTTTTTTTCAAAACATAAAACAGGTCAAAGCAATTCATCCCAATTCATCTTTTTCTTGTGAGAATCAAATCTGCGGCTTAACAGCTTTATTCCAAGGTCAAGATTTATGAAAACACATAGCTCTTCTTCTTTATCTGGATGGTCACCGGATTTCTGAATTATTTTGCTCAAAGTAGAAGCTCGTTGCATAATTCATGAGGTACCTGTTTGATCAAAAGAAAAGGACAAATGTCTAGAGCCCTTGCTTCTTCAATGTGAGCTTGAGTGTGTTCAATGGGATGCTATGCAGTACCTGCATTCTGTGCACTAACTGCAGCCTTGATAGGGCACAAGGATTCCGTCTGCAGCCGGATACCGGGCGAGCAGGGCCAAATTAAGTGAAATATGAAAATGTGATACATTTGTAGACATTTATTTATGGAGAGGATATATTTCAAATTGCACACAGACCCCATGCCCAGCTGTGAAAGAAGTGAGCACTGATTTTAGAGCAATGGCCCTAGTAACTTTTTTCAATGAAACTGGTGGTCTCATTGACTACTCAATCAGCTGTACCTGTATTTGTTATATATACATATACACACTTATTCATGTATTTATGGTAAGCAAGTATCTTGTACTTGGGAGGAAGCATTCTTGACAAGATTATTTGAAGCACAGGTCAGGAGCGGAGGGAGACAGATTGTCAATATCACTAGCCAAATTGATTAGATCAATTTGCAACAATGAAAATCAAATTGTGTAGATTTTATGCTACAAAATGGACTCCTGGTGCAGCGGAAAGCATGCAGAATGTGTTGGGATTTCCTCAGAGCGGGAGCCGCGGATCAAAAATGACGTAGCGTCGCGCCCGGCGCAACGCTACGTTGCTACATAGGGAGTTCAGCGGAAAAAAGAAAGGCCCAAGCGAGAATCAAACACAGACACGGCCTGAACGAGGAAATTTTCGAGAGAGAGCAGATAACCACTGGTCCACATAACAAATGTTTGGCAAACTTTTCAGCGTTATCAGCAGTGCTCCCCTTGAGTCGGAACTCTGAAGTAGATGTGATGTAATACTCCCCGCAATTGACTATCGGCAAGATGGTTCAAACTTTGCTTCCTTTGTGCTGCTGTGGGGTCTATTTTGTAGCATAAAATTCAGGAATATTGACGAACATCCGT
This sequence comes from Mycena kentingensis (nom. inval.), assembly GCA_014461125.1. Taxonomy (NCBI): domain Eukaryota; kingdom Fungi; phylum Basidiomycota; class Agaricomycetes; order Agaricales; family Mycenaceae; genus Mycena; species Mycena kentingensis (nom. inval.). The sequence continues at coordinate 372,520 of JACAZG010000013.1, forward strand.
GCAGTTTGATTGGTTCAATTTGCAAGAGAAATGATGAGAATTGAATAATCCTTTTGCTTATATATGTTCCAAAATTTTCTGTCAAAAATAAGCCCGATATCTAACTTCCAATCCTGTGACTTGGACAAAGAAATTGTATCATGGACCAATGGGCAAATCTACTCACAATATCTAGACTTTGCTGTTTAGCTATGGTGCATAAATGTGTCACCAACAGCTCGGTAGGAGAAGTAAACAATCTTGTGTTGGATATCAATGATCCGGATGCTGACTGAGGTAGTTCTCATGGACTCCGCAGTAGTAGAAAGCCGTAGAATATTCTAGTTACAAGTCTTGTAGTAAATAAGTAGCTCACTGAGGCTCACCCCCTCAGTGTTTATCACCAATAGCCTAACAAGCTCGAGTGCGACAAGTCTACGAAACCCTTGCATATCAACATAAACACTCACTTGGCGTACTACTTGGCCCTACACTGCTCTCCCATCCACTATCCCCATGTCAACCTCTACCAACATCAATTCCCTCCTCGCTTCTGTCCCCAAGCTCACGGGCAGCAAAAACCATGCGAACTGGAAGTTTGCAATTGGTATGGTGCTCCGCCGGGCCGGACTTTGGGCGATCATCCAAGAATGGATTGACAAGTGCACCACGGGAGAAGCTGATAGCTCGGAGGCTGCGGAAGCGTCAACGGCTACGACGCGGGCCCAAACTAAGGCAGCAGACACAGCGGGAACGGACAAGGCCAAGTAAATGGAGGAGATCTTAACCATCATTGGGCTCACCATTGACCCGAGCCAATATCAGGGTATCTCGCCCAGTCCTTCCTCCGCGGCATCGAGCTCTCCGCCAGCGACATTGGAACCGACTCGGGTGAAGGCGAGGAAGATTACGGCGACATTGGCAACTTGCTTGACCGCTACGTCACCGAGCGCTGGACTGACGCCACCCTCGTTGAGGACTTTAGCAAGGTGCGTTCCCGGTGTTTCACTCGGTGAGTGCTCAACCCGACACAGCACTACGATTACATTGTCGAGCAAGAAATATGCCGCCGTTACTCTGTCGACCGCGCCCTCCTCGCTGTACTCGTCACGATTGGCAAAACAGACAGCGCGCCAAGTCACTCGTCGTTCGGCCTTGCCGCCTCTACCGCTTTTGGACTCTACAACTTGGTGCATCCCTCCCATCCACTCTCCTTCTCCGCTGACGCTCTGATAGGTCGGAGCCGCTTTCCTCCTCCACCCGCGCCTCTCCATCGACACCATCTTCGCCCCGGAACTGCGTCATATCCACGCATATATCCACAAATTCGTCTCCACCGAGGACGCCCTCCGCACGCGCCTCAATCGTCGCAAGCAGGACGACGTCAAGTTGGTGGAGCAGGTATTGGCATTGGGTGAAACGCGCGTCGACGGAGACGTTTGGGAACGGTTCTGGAAGTCGTTCGCTGGGGAGTCTGTGTAGAATATCGTTGACTTGAGACATTGAAAGGCCTTTGTGTGTCGGTCACTGGCGCGTCCGCATCAAACAAGCTCTCTCTCTTGCCCGCCATGTTTGATTCGGCCGCCCAGCTCCCTGTCAACGTCTCCATGCTTCTCAACGCCGCCAGGCTCGACGATGGCTTCACTATCGACAATGTTTTCGTCCTCTACATCTCCCTCGTCGGCACCTCATGCACTCAGGTTAATGCATTAATCATGGGTAGTTACCCTGAAGTCTAATGCATTAAATAAGGGTAACTTACCCTGTGGGCCATTTTGAGTAGTTTACTCGGTGCCACCAAAAGTGATGAGAATGGTCGATTTTCCGCCCCTGATTTGATGCCATCATTTTATGAATCCCAGAAAGCGAAGGTATCTTGATCTTCTTATTCTGCACAAAATTTCAAATCTATTTGTGCTTTCAACAAGGCAAAGCAGCCAATTCTTTGCAGAAAATCATATGAAAGCTTAAGTGCACCATGACCTTGTTCTCGAAATATCTACTGAATCTCAGCACGGATGCCCCTAGAAATGTCAGAGCTTGGGACCGCCATCGAGCTCCACCATATGTCACAGCAACTGGAACAGGATCATTGATGGACTGTGTTTTATGGCAGGATTATGCATTATTGAATAAATCACACCCAGCTCAACAATGATGCAATCAGTTAAATCAAAATTCCGTGGATGTGATAGATTTGGCACATTCCCCCCGTGAGTGGAGTTTCAGAACCACAATATATGCTATTAGCTGCCTGGAAACAAATATTCTCATCACTTTTAGTGGCACCGAGTAGAGTGAAAAACAGCGGTAACTTTGTGGTCTTTGAGATTTGGGATATGGTCTAATAAGGAAAGTTGGAGGTATAAATAAAATGAAGATATAATTTAGCGTGGGAAAAATGGTCCCAAATAGTGATGGGAGCTCTTATAAGGCCTGATATTGGGGATACGCTAGGTTAGGGTTAGGTTAGGGTTAGTTTTAGGTTAGGTTAGGTCAGGATTAGGTTCAGTTAGGGTTAGGATTAGGTTAGAGGTTTGTTAGGGTTCGGATTAGGTGAGTAGGGACGTAGAGGGTAAAAGTGTATTAGGGATTAATGGGGTCATCAACATGTTTGATTGAGTGCACCACTGGAAAGCCACACCAGAAAAACCCCTGGAGAGAGGCTTCTGTCATCATAGAATGCCCCACAGTAAATACTAATAAACGCCTGAACCCAGCTGCCTAGATAGGGGCCCCTTCCCACAATCACCTTTCGTGACCCCAGGGTAATTTACCCTTATTTAATGCATTAGACCGCAGGCTAACTACCCTTGATTAATGGATTAATCCTGAGTGCAGCTGCTGGCAGCCCCTGTCAATGCGTGGCCGCGCCCGCCGCGTTTGAGCATTAATAAGTGACGGTACTGCCGCGCCATGCGAAGAAATGCCTTGTACCGGTTCAAAGGCTTCGAACCGGCACCGTTGGTTCCATACTCTAACGCGGCGTAGTAATCGTACGCGGACGCTTTCGAGTGAAGCGAGAGTGCGTCGAACGCGTCGAGGCACGCAAGAGTTGCGCACGTTTTGGGTCGCTCGTTGGTCGCGGGATATAAACGAGCCCTAAGTAGTTGAATTGCGTGGGGCGTTTGGACGTTTAGATGGCAAGCGCAATAGTCCAGCGCAACTTCATGGATGCCGTTGGAGTGGAGGATGATGAATTCGCGTACGGCTGGGTGCGGACGTGTACAGCGCTCGCCAGGCGGGTGACCGACCTGAATTCGGAGACCCAATGATTTGAGGCTGCGACGTTGAAAGTAGCTGCCGTTCCATTGCTACTCCAGCGGTCAGCTAAAGAAAGCAATCTGCAAGCTTAACTAACCTCGACCCAATGAAGCGGGCTGGATGCGTGGCAAGCAACGATGCACTCTGCACAAAGCATCGCCGAGCAGGTACAATCGCGACATCGAACGCTGGGCGGGTGCAGCCCGCAGTGGGAGCATGTGCTTTGCGTTTGGCCTGGGCCGCGCCCTTCCAACCAGAGGAGTGTTTCAAGGAAGGTCTCCCGGTGGTTGAGAACCCAATCCTGCATCGCCGTATCCTGCAATTGTGAGAACAAAAAACAGTGAATGAGAGGACGCACGGATGCTCTGGATTTACTCTTCTTCGGGCGTGCGTTTGTAGCGCCGACAGGTGGATCGTCCCAAGTCGACATGATGTAGCCCTCTGCAGGAAGTGGCGGCGGCGGCGGCGGCGGCAGAGAAGAAGTTGAGGCAACGGGTTGAGTGGAGGAATCGACTCTCATTCGTTTCACCGGCGAGCCCGCGTCGACAAGAAAGGATTCCCGGTGAATCCGTCGACCATCGTGGCTCAGTGCCTCGACGGATGTGTTGAGCGACGTGGAGGGTTGTGGGGTCGGAATAGGAACAGGGAATGAAAAGGAAGCTGTTGAAGAGGAGGAAGAAGAGGAAGCTTTTGGTTTTTGCCTGCGCTTCGCGATGAACGGGTTGCTCATGGGAGAAAGGAATAAACAAGCATAATGTGTGATGCTCATCATTCGAGCAAAATCGAAGACAACACTAAATTGGAGGTTTATTTGAAAAGCTCGTCTATGATGCTAAAGTGAGCTATGCTGTCCTCCCAACGCGTCTCGGCCCGCATCTTTGCAGCCGCTTTCTCCTCTGCCGACGCCGCCAGCTCGAAATCCGCCTGGGTCATGAAGTTTTGGTCGATCCAGCGGAATAGGCCACCGGCGCAGTATTGAACGAACGAGCTCCGAGTTTCGCCGGGTTGAATCGGTGTATTAGAATGGGTGAGCAGAGCCGAAGGTAAAAATATGCTGGCGCCGGGCGGAAAACGGATTATGAGGCCCAAATCCCACAGGATTAGATGCCCGCCGCGGTCGGGATTGAAACGACCCAAGGCCGTAACGACACACCATCCCCAAACCAAGTTCGCGAAGTCGACATGGGCGGCGCAGACCGTGGAGATGAAGTTCCAAGTGCAGGCTGCAAAGACGCTGATGCCTTCAAAAGGCCAGCGGAGATGAGGCATTCGCTCCTTGTATTTTGCACGGGCGGCGGCGTAGGCGGCGTAGAGCAAGGGCATCCAGAGAAGGAAGAGAGCTACAAAATCGTTAATAAAGGAAAAAAGCATGAGCAAAATAAAGGGACGAACCTGTAGTAAATCCGACAATATCGCGGAAGGCCTTTTCCGCGAGCAACTCGTCGGTGACGCGCCTGTTCTCGCCAGTGACGACGAGCTCCCCGGGTTCCTGCTCCCACGCGTCATTTGGGGTTTTTTTGGAAGACTGACAGAGTACGCACCGTCTGTCCACCTCCATGGGACACGCCGCGAGCGACGGCCGCAAAACTTGTCTGGGCGCGGCGGTGGCGCAGATTCTTTTGGCTGAGACGGAGGCGAGAAGCCCGCTCCTCCATCGCGACGGTGGCGGACTCGACCGTTTGAGACCACCCTGAACCTCGAGGCTGGCCGCCGAGGAGGACAAGAAGACGTCGACACAGGTCGACGATGGGGATTGTTTCCCTATATGCGCAAATTAGGGCTGCAGCTGTAGAAAATGGAAAAGAAAGCACACCGTCCGTTCCAACGGAGATAACGGAGCCCATATGCGTTTGCCAGTCGGTCCACCTCCTCCTGCGTGTACTCCGCGCCTTCCAACACACTCGCGTCGAGAGCCGGAGCAGGAGCAGCCTTCGGCGCCAGCCTTTCATTATCGGGATTGCGCGCCCCAATCCAGGCGGGCACGCTATGGTCGAGCTCGGCGGCATCGACCGCAACCCGCACCTCCACCTTCTGCGCAGCGCGGGCGCGTTTGAGCACCACGCCCTTGATGTAGGGTTGCCCCGAGTCGACCTGTTTTTGGGCTCGCTTTGCCTTTCGCTTCTCGCTCATCTTGCGACGCGAGTTCTCTTTGGCGGAGAGCAGCTTCGGTTCCACGGGAGATGACGGTGGAGGGTTGACAAATGCAACCGCGGAGGGGCATGGGGTCGGCGCGGGGAGATGCGATGAAGACGGGGAAGGGGAGGCGGGCAAGGCTGAGGTGAGAGAGGGCCCTTGGACAGCGGTCTTGAGCGGGACGAGCAGGCCAGGGCATATCAGCGCGTCGTCATCCGGAAGAGCCCGGCCAGGCAATACGACGACGTCGGGGTCAGGCGCGTCCTTTTGCGCGTCGTGCTCGCGAAGGCGCCGGGTGTATAGAGCTTCGAGGTCGAAGTTGGGCAACACCAGCTCATACGGCGAGAATTGCGCTCCGGAACGCGTCGCTCGGGTCGTGAAGGCTGAAAGTTGTTAGCGACTAAGGAAAACAAACGGGCCGGAAGGTGAAGAAGTCTGCGTAAAAAGTCGCTCGGGTAGCCAAGTGCGGTTTCCGTCGCGGTTCGAAAAAAAGATAGTGGTTCGAGAGTGGAAGGACGAACCGAATTCACTCAAGGAATGCGCCTGAGGCCGCTTAGCAGAAGAAAGGTGAGGGCGAGAGTTGCTGGTGGGGGCGCGAGGCATGGTTTTGAAGGTCGGTATGGCCTGGTATGGTGGTGGGTGTAAACAAGCCCGAAGCGCGTTATGTCACATATCAAGCGTTTGAAGATTCAACGGAAACGCAGCGTTTACGCATATCTATCATCTGAAGCGTACGCCGCCTCGATCTCATCGTCGCCATCGCCTGCTACTCGACATCCGCGTCGTCGTCCTCGTAGTAGGTCGTCATCTACTTTTCCGCCGCGCCCGTTTCCCGTCGTCCGCATCTCCGTCCCCGCCTTCGGTCTCTTCGTGATTGTTTTTGCGCCCAGCCTTTACGACAGCATCCTCTGCATCGTCAGCACCCTCCTCTTCTTCCTCTGCCACTGTCTTCGCCTTCTTGCCCTGCCCAGGCTCCTTGTTCAGGCTCCGCAAATCCGCATCGGGTCTAAACTTCTTCAACTCGCTTTGCACCTCCTTCTTCAATCGCATCGGAAGCCTGCTCACGAAGCACGCGAGGATTTCGGCGGGCTCGATATCGTACTCTTCCAAGCATTCTGCCTTGAGGAGGAACAGTGCAAAGTTGGCGGTGAAATGTGTCCGCCGGGCCCACCCTCGACCGTAAGCTTCTCGCGGGCGGTAATATTCTCGACGACCTAGGCGAGCGTGACCCGGCTGGCGCGTTACGCACGAGCATTGTATGGACAGTGTTTCGGGCTGTTGCGACGCAGTCCTGACGCTTTCTCGGAGACGCGGAGTACCGAGAGTGCCATTGGCGGCACCGTGCCCAGCAAAATTGAAGCTGTTGAGACATTTGCGTGGATACTTCGCTGACACTGGCAAATTGTGGACAAGAACTAATCAAGACTGAATGGCTGACCCTTGGGACGCGAGCAGACCAATTGCTTTGTCTGGTTCCACCAAACTGCGCATATACTTGACGTTCGTCAAGTTCCGCAACTTCTTCAACCGCGCCAGCGTCCAGAAGCTCTGGTAAAGGTCCTCCTTTGCCTTTGTTTTAATCAACCCGTCGGGATTCCGTTGATATAGTCGTTGACCGCCGTCGCAAAGCCCTCGGACGTACTGCCCAGATACCGACTCGGGCTTGAAAGTGACAGCATTGGGTCGAAATCTTCGCGTGGAGCTGGCGTATCCCGGTCTGGACGACCGACTTCATGTAGGATGTTGCCGTCTCTGCGTCGACCTGCTCTTGGAGTATGCGCGGCTGCAGAATGTTGACAAAAGACACTTCGTTGAGCGCGATGAACTGGAACCCGCAAAGATGCTTATGTTTCGGGACATCCAGTGCATCACCACCGTACGAAACCGTACTGTAACTAGTAAATGGACGAGTCACTTCCGCGAACGGTGTGGTCGTAGTAGACGCGGGTGCCCTCCAGATGCTTACACTGTGGTTGCAGAACCCCGCGAATTTCGTGCAGCGATTTCGCGGAGTTTTTACACAAACTTCGCTGCAAAACAACCTGAATTTCGCGGAGAAAAAAGCGAATTTCGCTGGGTTCATTTCGCTGAGTTCAACTCAGCGAGTGGGACCTTTCGCTGACTTTTTTCGCTGTGTTTTGTGGCGAAACCTACTTGAAAATCCAGTGAATAAAAATTCACATAGTTCTCAATAAGGCTAAAATAAAAGTATTTTTACTGCATTCTGCAGCCAGTGTGAAATTCACTATGTTTTGCGGTGATCTGTGATAGATTCATGTAGTTTTGAACACATGTTACAACTAATCTAGATAGCTATTTTCATGGACTTGTGAAGTGAAACAGAAGGTGTTCATGGGCTGGTTTGAACCCAGGGCCTCAGGGCTTGGAGAAACTTATGCCAAGCACGAAAACCACTTCACTAAGAGCGCGCACGGGCTCATGTATGCTTGTGTGGTACATGTGATCCTTTGTGTGTATGCCCTGCTAAATGGCATTGAAGGTTAAATCTGTATTATTGTCCCAGCGCCTACAGAATAAGGAGAGCATATTGTCACAAGGTGTGACAAGTCCTTTGTGCTATGCGAAATTCGCCTAGTTTTGTGATGAATTATGCTGAGCATGGGATCCAGATTAGATTGAAAATTTGATGCAAAATGTTGAACTCAGCGAAATTGAGGGTTTCGCCACAAAACCCTGCGAATCCCTAATTTCGCAGCCCGGTATAGCGAAATTCGCAGGGTTCTGCGACCACAGTGTTAATCAAGCACCGTTGCAGGTATCCAGACCGCGACGTCTTGACGGCCGTGACGATAAGACCCTCTCGACCATGCAGTGGAAGTAGAGCTCCTGCGGCTTGATGCCAGTCAAGAATCGGCTGACAACGGCAACGTAACCACTCGCAATTGCCTTAGTTTCGAACGGGCGGAACGACGGCAAGGTTTTCCCGCTGACCATGACCGGTACATGCCGTCCCTCGAGCTCTTGCTGTCCCAACGCGCAGGAAATCTGCCAGGCGTCGACCTTCCTTTGGCTCCAGAAAGTGTCATGTTTTGCATGTGGTTATGTGGGAACTTGCGTAAGAGTCCTTCGGGCATGCACGGTTAGCGAACCAATCCCTAGTGTTGTCGAACCCTTACCGTTTTACGAGTTGCTGATTTAAATGTCGGCTGGACGCAAAAAGCCGCTTCCACGCACCATTTAGCGTAACGCATCCGAATTGTCTTCTCGCCCTTCAACACCCGTGCCTTGTGCGCCATCATACTAGCCTTGTGCAGCGTCGGTTGTCGGTTCAAAACCAATATACCCTGTCCCGCAGGTGCCGGTACACCTTGTTGATTGCGGGCGTACGCGTGTCGAGACCGCGTTTACGAAGTGCGCCTTGCTCATTCGCTTGCCGCGTGAGCAGCTGGTTTGAGATAGCCGTTCGTTGCTCGATACCGAGTTTGTCCTGCAGCCGCCGTTGGCGCAAAGCCTCAGAAAGAAGCGACAACGAACGAGAAGAACTTGGTGCACGTCTTCATACTCGACCAAGGTTGCTCCTGGGTAGCCCTTGAGGCCATTAATTACCGCTGACGTCGCTCCTGGAAGTTGGCGGCAATGACGGGCTCGGGGAACGTCGATTTTTGCGCGAACACGGGTGGTATCCCAGTTTCGTTCGACTCGATGTTGACGTCGGGAGAAAGAACTGAACGTGCTGCGTAGTTGACTCGCTTGCCCTGTTCATGGAAGTTAAACGAGAAGGGTGTGATGAGAAACCGACAAACCGTCATATGCTTGCTGAACAAGCCCTCTTCCTTCTCCAAACCCTGCTTCACTTGCAGCATCGGTGTGGGATTCTTACTGCCGTCCATGAAGCTATTCACGTCGACCTGCTGCTGCACGAGAGACTCCAACAGCGTCGCCATGATCTTCTTTCGCAGCGTTTCGTCGAAATCCTCCATGTTTTGCGACGAGGCGCGCAAATCGATGTTTGGTCGCGCAGCTTGTACAGCCTTTCAAGCATCTTTTCGAGCAGTTTGTTCTGCGGATGCTCGAATAGCTTGTCGGCCATCTTGACAGCAGGACGGAAACGGGTTGGAGAAACAGGACCACGCCGAGGAAGAACATGTCCGCGGAAGCGTATGAGACCGTTGGCAGCGAGCCGGGCGAATGAATCATGCCGACCATAGTGAAGCGAGCACATCACGTCCTCGTTCTCGAAAAGCCCGTCGTAAATGTGCTCGACATTCTTGTAGTGTAACAACACGCTCGTTCCGACCTCGCGAAGTTTTGATCTTGCCGTTGGCTGCTCGCGGCAAGTTGTCTTCCATCGACGGCGGCTTGTCCACCAGCATGAGATCCTCCTCGTCCGACTCTGACTCATCCTCCATCTCCTCCTCGACCGATTCTTTCTCCAGGTCGCCCATCTCGACATCGGAACCGGCTTCGCGTGCAGTCGTGGCCGCCTTTCGCGCCTTGAAGTTGGAACGATGGCCAGCCTTCTCCCAGCAGCACGTCCGGTCGATGTCAACCGACAAGGGCAGGTCGTAGTTGATGACCAGCGAAACGTGCTGGACGTCGATACCACCCGCCTAAACGTCAATAGTGATGAGGACACGCCTAAGAACAGTCAGAAACACCGTAACGGTATTGCCAATTCGCGTGTCAGGAAGAGGACCAGCACCTGAGTCTCGCGTACGGTCGCATCGATGGACTAGAGGATGGAGATGGGGCAGCTAGCCGTTTTACCGGTACCGGAATGAGCTTGGACGATGATATCCCGGTCTGTTATTGGAGAATGGCACGCTGCTGGATGGCGGATGGGTTTACAAAGGCTATGGCAGCGTTAGAGCTACAGAAAACTGCAAGGACGGCACGAACTGTACGCGTAGATGCCGCGAATGAGGTCTTCCAAGTCATCGAAGGTAGAGACGACCGAGATTGCCTCGGAAGACTCGAATACAAGTTTCTGGACGCCGTTAGAGACTGGTGAGGGGGAGAAGCCAGAATTGAACGGACGTCGTCGCCCGGGTTAATGCCACTCATCGAAGTTTGCACCAAGCCGTGGGACGCGTCAATCAAACCTGGATTCGGTCTTCGAAGTCCAGCGGCAGACGCATGAGGAGGTAGAGGCATTCGAGCGCGCCCTCTATACCTCTCTCCCCCAACACACCCACCCACGAGCTCCGCATCCAGACAGAGCACCGCGTCGGCCAGGTATCGACCGCTTCCAGTCCGGAGTCATTAGCAGCATCTACAACGACGAGGACCGCCGCCGTGCAGAGCTCGCCGCCATATCCGGCTCAGCCCAGCAGAACGACCTCTCCCCCTTTTACGCGCGGTTGGTGAAAGTGCAAGAGTACCACGCCAAGTACCCTGATTCCGTGCCAGGAGGGTTTGATCTCGAGCTGTCTTCTCTCCTTGAGGAATACGAGCAGGGCGGAGACGACGAGTATGACGAAGAAGACCGTGCGTCGTCTGCTCCCCACTCTGAATCCTGCTAACTATTCATCTCAGCCATATCCTTGCTGTTCTCTGGCGAAGAGGCATATGGCAAATATGTCGACCTGTACACCAACCACGTCGCATTCACCAACCTTAAAAACATCGGGAAGCGTCCCGGATACCTCCAGTATCTCGATGTGCTGCTCGAGGCAGAGAACGATCTCGTCCACCACCAACTCTCGAGAGAGATTCACTTTTCGAGGGATTTCGAGTCGTACGCCCTGTTTGCCCAAATTTATGGCCCCCCTGCTCATGATTCCAGCTACCTCAAAAACCTCCATACCCATTTGCTGTCGTTCGTGAAGCGCACAATGCCGCTATCCGACCTCAATACCGAGCAACAAGCCTCGACAGAAGAATTTGACCGCAAGTGGGCAGCCGGAGAGATCTCTGGATGGGAGGAGAACGCGCCGAAAACCAACGGTGAAACGGGCATCTGGTGTGCCCCCTGTACGTGCCCTCGGACCCGCTTCAAACCAAACCGAATGCATTCGTCTAGGCCCAAAAAATCACTCGAAGCAGACAGTCTACGACGCGCACCGGATGTCCAAAAAGCACGTCAAGGCGCAGGCCAAACTCAAAGAGTCTGGCGCGCCTACCACCAACCCGAACGGCACCGGCGCCGCACCGGCCAAGTCCGCCCAATCTACGTCCTCCAACGTCACCCGCATTCACAACGTCGCGCTCCTCGTGCACCTCACCACTACCCTCCTCGGTGCTCCTCCTTTCCACCATAAATGAGACCAAATCCAACATTGAGCGCCGTTTCTCGCCGACGGCCAAAGAGCGCGAACAAGAGCTCATTAACCAGGCTAAGAAGAAGGCGGCGCCGAGGGCGAGGAGAAAGAGGAGGAGCGGATATATAACCCGCTCAACCTGCCGCTTGGATGGGACGGCAAGCCGATTCCATGCTGGCTCTATAAGCTTCACGGACTAGGCGTCGAGTATCGTTGGGAGCTTTGCTCAGACCAGGTCTACATGGGGCGTAAGAACTTTGAGCGGCATTTCCAGGTACGTTCCGACAGTCCTGACGCGCAATGCTTATGTGCAACAGGAATCGCGTCACGCAATCGGTATGCGCGCCTTAAGCTTGGGCCTTCCAAATACAAAACACTTTCACGAGATTACGCGAATCAAAGATGCCCTTTCTTGTCCGTCGGTCCATTTACTGTATACCCAATTAGCGCTTCGACTGCGGACGTTTGGAGCGCGACGCGCGCTGGGGCAAACACGCGTTATTCTTTTCGCGTTTCAGCAACGACCAAACCGGCGTTACCTTTGACATCCACTTGGAGCTCGACGTCGACCTGCTTGTTGGCGCTAACGGGACGTACTCGTCCGTCCAGCGTTTCCTTCTTGGGGGGGGACGAGAAGCGATGGCCTCCCCATTTCACCGACATTACTGGGCTCTACGGTGTTTCTCGACCAATCCAGACGTTGGCTACCGACGCAACGACCAGCGTTGGCACGCAATGGCCGTCTGCGTTGGGACTTGATGCCCTCAGAGATCGCGGGCCGATATCCCACTAGCCCCATCAAACAAAGCCCCGTGAGCGAACCAAGCATACCATGGGCAAGAAACGTCCAGCTCGGTTCGCCCAAAAACTATTCAAATCCTCTGGAAACACAGCAACGTCTACCCCATCGTCGGCAGCTTCGGCGCTCTGCTTGACTCGGCAAACGTATCTTTGAGAATGGTTGAAACAGCGCGTTCCGCAGTCGAAGATGATGTACGAACCGGGTACATTTCGTTCGGCGCGGAATGTTACACGCGCATAGCTCGCGACTGGGGCGCGACGCCGTCTGTCGAATCGAGTTGGAAGTTCGTCAATTGTCAAAGTTTGAGTTCCTCTTATCTGACTAGAGACCCGCGAAACGTGCAGAGATCCCAATCTCGCGCGACGTCCCTGCTCTACCTATCCAGCAGCCCGCGCAGCGCAAGAAACCGACCCTTTGGAAGCTGACCGTCATACTCGCATAGATATGGCTCAACGAGAAAGCACCGACCAGTATTCTGCGCTGTCCCCTGTGCTTCCGCACGACTTCACGGCACTCCACGAACTCTTCGACCATGCACACGAGACTTCTGCGCCGCCAATGAATCTTGTTCCGCATGATTCCAACTATGTGTACGAGTATGTCGGAACGAGAAGCGGATGCCCCGTTATCGAGAGAGAGTGCGCGGCAAACTTGGCGCCAAATCGAGCAGATTGTCAAGGGCAAAGACTGTGTCCGTTGGTGGCTCGTTATCGTCGACCTCGTTATCGTCGACCTCGTTATCGTCGACCTCGTTATCGTCGACCCCGGAGTTGGGTTCAGTAAGACAACGGGGGATAATCTCCAAGTCCTACATGGCTCCGCCTCCGTTACTACGACTCTCGATGTGGGAACGCGTGAGTTTTCTCTGCTTCCCTTCCTCGTGCTCCGGGTTTAATATCGGACTACAGAGCCATCCCGAAGGCGGAATCCGTTGGCTATTGATGGGCACATCGAGACGCTTCTTTCTTGGCGCCAGAGGAGGATTGGGCTGCCGCTGCCGCAGTTGCATGTGCCGTCCCACAGTTCGCGGTCTTCTTACGTGCTCACGAAACGCAGGGAGATGGCCGACGTCGTCCATATCGCCAACCCGTTGTAATAAAAGAATAACACGTTGATTCCAGAACATGGAGAAGCCAAAACTAGTAAATGCCGGGAACCAGAGCGCTCGTTCGCGCGGCCCATTGAGTCCATTCCTTCCCGAAATGTGCCTTCAACACCAGGTCCTCTTGCTTAATGCGCGACAGCAAGCCCGTGACAATAAACACGACCATACATCCGTAGGTCGCGCTGAACAGACGCCCGACCGTGCCGCCGCGAATGAGACATTCCATCACCCACGAGCCCGGGCTGGTGTAGTAAACAAGGAGGCCGAGGTACATCACAACTGCGCCGGTGTAGCTCGGATGGCGCAAGAAGCGGTAGGGGCCGGTGGTGATGAGGCGGTGGTCTTTGAGGAGCCCCAGCTCAAACGTGAACTGCGCTCCTAGCTCGCGGTAACACCAGACGCGCAGGGCCGCTCCGGCAAGGATGAGCAACGCGCCGAATGCCATGTTGACCGACCCAGTCGCACGGAGATCGTCGACGTTTGCACCGAGCGCGAGGACGGTGAGGATATCGTTACTGACTTTGGACGGTGTAGCGGCTTGAAGGAGGGTTGCGACCGCCTCGCCCAGACCCAGGAGCCAGAAGATTGCCTACTTGTTGGTGGGTGTTGTCTCCGACGCCCGGTGGTGCTCACCCTCTGTGTTGTACGAAGAAGGTAGGAGCCTAAAACGGTGTCACGCTTGGTTGGAGAACTGACGCGTTCTTCGCGACGCAGGGGCGGGTTGGGCGACGTCGACGAGACATGAAGCCCGCAGGTTGCAGCCAGAATGCAGGTGAGTTTGAAGAGCATTGGAGGGTTACCCGTGCTGACCTACGCGGGAGAATTCTGAAGGGTTCTGGGCGGCGGAGTTGTCGGTTTTATTTGGTGCTGCGTTGGCCCTGTCAGACGGAGATGTTCCTGCCTGACTTGGGAATGCCTCGACTATATGCGGAGGCCGATAACTCGGCTCAGAAATCTCGCAGAGAAGCCCATGGCTTCTGTGTTTTCATTTCCGTCCTATTTTTGAACGAATGGATCGTATTGCAGTCCTTGTAACTTGGATGAAGACAAAGCACGAGCGTGGATAGCGGAGTAAAGATATAAATAAAAGAACAAAGTGATTTGGCTGAGGCATCACCGACGCGCATCCGGGATCAAATGGCCTGGGCTTGGGCCTCGCGATCGAGACGGACTTGCGTTGCGTGGTATCTAGGACAGTCCTTGGACGAATCGACCTATATACACAGATATGAGGATTCAACACAAAGACAAGGGGATATTGAATTTACCACGGAAACGTTGTCCAAGGTCGGCTTGCTGTCAAAGCCTTGCCTGTAGTGGTGCGACGGCTTCGAGCCGCGAGAGTGCTGGAATCTGATACTGGACTGCGTGCCCATCGAAAGCGTGTTCCAGCCCTTGTGGGCGATATGGTCACGCGTATATTGCCGCATGTTAAGGCTGCAGACGCGTCAACCAAACATGTAGCTCAGAATCAGAAGAACCTACGTCGCGAGCATGCTGTTCATGTAGACTAGAAGCGAAAGTATTAGATTGGAAAACAAGGAAAGAATTGACGCACGCTTGGAGCTTGGAGCCAACCCAAGGAAAAACCAATAGGTGTTCGGGATCGCAAGGAACTGGGAGCGGGTCAAGACGGAAAGGCAAGGGTGGTCGGCTTACCAGGACGAGGTTGGCGGCGGAGGACAAGGCCGTCAATATCCCCCGGTTAATTGCCTACCGAAAACAAAGCATCAGGTGTCGAATAGGAACTAGCATCAAGCGCGGACCTCAAAAATCTAGAGGAAAAGGTTCAGTTCAAATCCGGGACTGGCGATAAATTAGACGAACTAGACGCTCTAGCAAGTAGTTTGTCCTGCCAAAAGATTGTGCGCCCGTGAGTTCCCAAGCCCTGACAACGAAGACGATCCGTGAACGAAGAAAGTAAATGCAAAGCCAAGCCAACGAAGAATGGGACAGACAAAGAAAGCGGCCACATACGTTTTGATTGCGCCCTTCTGGCCTGTGAAGAAGATGCAGAGGAAGAGTGTGATGAAGAAGTCGCAGGCGAGGGACGTCGCGGCCTGAACAGTGGTGACGGCCTTGGTCTTCTCGAGCTCAGCGAACGAGCCAATGTAAGCGCTGGGTGGTCATGGTCAACGGGGAAGGATTCGAAGAAATAGGAAGGGGACGTACGTCCAAGCTGTCTGCGCGATACCGGTGGCTACGCAGGCACATGAGTAGAAGGATAGCTAGATGCGAGGGGCACTCACCAATGGACGCTATCGCTAGCGCGAACTGTACTCGACGATGAGAAGGCGGCGGACAAGTAGGGAAAGAAAACGCACGATGGTATACATGGCGACCATGGCGGTCTTGCTTCTAGAACCCTTTGCGACTGTGGAGGATGATCAGCGGAGCAGCGGAGACCGACGAACGCATACGCTTGAAGACGCGAATTGCGAAGAAGATCTGGACCAGAAAAGCGCCAAGGTACTACGAAAATATTCAGCGGCACGCGACGATGAAAGAAACAGAGCGCACGGCGCAGATGAGTTGGACCTTGCGGGGTTGGTGCATCAGCGGTCTCGGCGACGACAAAGCGATGAAGCATACTGAATCAAACCTAGAGTGTTGGTGAACAGACGGCTGGATGGAGGGAGACGGGCGACAACTTACCACAGCAGATCGATGGTAAGGACATAGAAGCGTTCGACGAAACGGTAGTATGAGGAGCGGAAGAACAACACGATCTGGAGGGTTTCGACGATACTGGGGCAGTTGAGACGAATATGGCGACGAGGGAGAACGCACACGACCGAGAGGACCTACATGTAATGAGCTCAGAGGGTCAGAAGGGACGAAAAACGCACGTTAAGCTGAATGAGGGGCGAGTCGGTGGGCACGCTCATGAAGTACATCCACGTCTGGACAAGACCCATGCCGTAGAGGATGGCCATGAGCAGGAGCGACACCAGCCAGACGCCGTAGGTCGAGTCGAGCGGGGGGAGGGCGGGGACGGGAGCGGCAAGGGCAGGCATTGAGTTGAAGGAGGGTGTGGTGTGGGGAAAGAGAGGCCAAAACTCCTCAGCCTGCCAAAGGCTTATGTATGTACGTGGTTGCGGATGCAGAAGGGAGCAAGCTCAAGTCAAGCGAGGGTGGTTTGACGGGTTTCTATTGAGAATTGTTGAGAAAGTTTCTTTGTGTTCGGGGAAGGTTGGGCCTCCGCGCGAGACGTTATCGTTGCTAGATGCCCGCCGTACTTGGCTTACAGCACCCCACCAGGCCAGTTCACAAACCGCGCGGCGCCCTACCTTTTTCAACTTGTCGCCTCACAGTTCAACCGCCACTTTCGGAGCCGTTCGCTGTAACTTATCAACGGGCACGGTGTTCCTTTCCTCGCGAGCGTGGTTGTGGCAGCCGTTGATTTGCTTTCGGGGTTGGCGAACCTGAAGGATGCCGATAACCCGGCTGGCTGCAAGAGGTTTTTCCTCTCGACGCCGCGCATTGGGCCGACGATCTTAACTGGGTTCGCCGCCCGACGGCGTCCTGAACCGGTGTTTGGACCTTGAAGGTTGCTTGAAGGTTTTGTGGATTCGTGACATAACGCACTCAGGCTTGTTTACACCCACTTAGCTCGGGCCCAACCCTCACCCTCACCTCTCTTCCGCTAAGCGGCCCCAGGCGAATTCCTTGAACAGTTTTGGTGCGTCCTCCGATTCTCCTTTTATTCGAACCGCGACGGAAACCGCATTTGGCCACCCGAGCGCCTTTTTACGTAGATTTTTATTGACCTTCCGGCCCTTCCTTTTCTCCCTCGTCGCTGACGGCTTCTAGCCTTCACCATCTGAGCGACGCGTTCCGGTGCGGGATTCTCGACTTGAAAGTAGAATCGATTGTTACACACTCAAGAGAGTCGCTGCTACCGCGACACCCGACCTCACTCGCTCGCGCCCGTCTGCCCCATTTTTCTGGCCATTCTCTGCCGCAAACACCTTGTTCTTGTGCTCCCCGCCGCCAATAAACCCGAAACGCACTTCCGCTCCCCCCTCCACCGACAGCGTCAGTGCGTAGCCAAGCTCGCCGGGTTTCAACCCATCTCAACGGGGACTAGTAGCGTGACAAAAGAGCGAACCTCGTTGAAGCGACAATACGCGAACGATCGCCTCCCGACGCGTCCAAGTTGCGACAAAAGCAACAGTGCAGTCCAAGACGCGCCACCGCCTCTCCTCCATTCTGTTCCGGCGATATGTGTTCAAAATTTGACTGCGGTCGAAATCAACATGATGTCGAGTTGCTGCGACCGTCTTTGCTGGCTCTGGAACGCACCACCGCCCTCAAAACCGACCCAGCAACCATTGGACGCGACGCCGCAATGGATCAGATGAATCCTACGTCTGTCGCAGTGGGAGAGCCTCTCGCAAAGCCTGAACCGACGCCACTCTCGCTCGGCACGTCGCCGTTTACGGCCAACGCGCTCTTAACAGTCTCTGGATCCTTTTTCGACTTCCCGGCGTTCTCCAGTACCGCATCGACCGCCCTCCCGTTCCAGGATCCCGCTCCCGAAGATCGCGAGTGTCGAACGTCTGTTCTCGACCCAACAAAGCGCGTCGCCGCGACGGCATCTTGCCATACCCGGACTTATTCGACTTCCATACGTATGGTCAGCGCCTTCCGCGAGCAGCTCCCCATCTCCTTCGAAACCGAGGACTACCCGATTGCGCTCTAGGACGTCAACGGGCCTTGCACTAGGTTGCCGTCGTCGCCGAAAGGGTCGCCTCTCAAATCCGCGACAACATCGAATCGGTAAATGTAGTCAAGAAGGGTGAGGACAGGGCTTGGGAGGATTACGACGAGCTGACGCGGCACGAGTGGGCGGAGGACGAGTTTTTTGGGAACGTTCGCTTTCTAGGATGCGAGAACAAAGGAGGCCTAATAGGATAGTGAGGGTTACCATATGATACCTTGCTTCTTGAGCTCCTCGTAGGTCTTGCAATTGTATAAATTGCCCTCGTCCAGCTCTTCCATTGTCTCTTGCTCATTGATCCCCAGCCGCCCTTCGTGTCGAGCTTCTCGGCCACTGCAGTTTTGTGCATGACACGCTACTATCTTCAATTCAACTCCGGACAACGCGCGCGGATATCAGGCTCGACCCTGAAGAGCCCCACGTCCGGTAATTGACGGGGTCGGCTGGCCAAAGTTTATGGTGGCTTCTTTTTGTGATGTAGGGTCAAGCCTGAGCATATTATCTCAACAGAAAGACGATACGCCGCATCGTCGCCTTGATACGTGCGAAGCTCACTCCGGAGCCACCATGAGCGCCGTCCAACGCACCTCCCTTCTGAAAATCTCCGACCTCGCTGCGCTCACACAGAGATACGACGGTCATTAATCTGTGCCGCCACTCTCAAATTTTTATGCTCATTAGTTCTAGACGCTATCGAAACCATTGCCTCCGCTATCTTAGTCGGCTCCAGCCCTACGTTCACCGAAGTACGCCAGCTAGTGGCCGCGGTCAAAATCAAGATCGAATCCTTGCGCCGCCCCATGTTTAGGATTATGGAGCAGAACGACGAGCATCCTCTTGGATGTCTCGCGCGAGCCGTCTACGTTCGCAACTTCGAGAGACGCATCGTCGACGAGTGCGCATGGCTAGTGCGCTTCCTACTCCGCGAGGTCTTGCCCAAGCATCTCTCCAATGAGAGTAGGGTCCTCGCGTATAAAGCGTGCATACCTAATCTTTCCCGTGCGCCGCGACTGGCTTGCTCTCGTCCCATCGCTAATATCCACAAAGGGTCGCCGACTTTTTTCGCTACGCAGCTGAGCACTGCGACGGCGAAGTTCGGGACCTGCGCCGGGCCAAGGCTTTCGATTACTACGGCTGCGCCCTCGAAATCGGTGCGCAGTCGCTCATTGCGACGGACATCACTCGGCTCGGAGCCGCGCTGAACCTTGCCGTGCTCCTCCACACCTGCGGAGCCGGCGGAGAAGCTCGACGACATGCGAAGGCCGCGTTTGAGGCGGGCATGCAGCAAATTCGCGCTTGGAACGATTTTCAGAGTGAGGTCGACGAAACCAGCATTCAGCTAATGGAGCGCTTGTATAGGTTTGCGAACCGTCTCGAGTAGAGGGCGAACTAGTATTGTATCCCACTGTTGCGGCTTGAGACGACGTCTCTGAATTCAATCGAGTTTGTATCGAGCAGATGCAAGCCCAATAAAAGCGAAAGCCAGGTTTGTGGCTTTGGGCCTCGATGACCATCTAGCGAACAACTCCGTCTATGAACGTTCATTGGGCGCTTCGAAAATTCTGAACCCAAGGGTGGCTGAAACTTGAGTCTAACTAGCGCGGTGGGCACCCCTCGCTCAAGATCCTCCAGATTTTAGGATACCTTTGAGCCCGTTGCTTATTCGGAAAAAATACACTGCTGAGGTGCGCTCATGATTGGCTGTCCAGAGTACCTAACTGATACGATGTTATCTCCGCTATCTCCCAAATTACTTCATGCAGCGCGTCGCCGCGGCACTTGTCATTCCGATTTTGGCGAAGACC
The DNA here is from genome assembly GCA_014461125.1 of Mycena kentingensis (nom. inval.). NCBI lineage: Eukaryota > Fungi > Basidiomycota > Agaricomycetes > Agaricales > Mycenaceae > Mycena > Mycena kentingensis (nom. inval.). Next base: position 392,552 of record JACAZG010000013.1, read on the forward strand.
CCAGAACCCCTTGCTTACTCAGCGTCACACATCTTGACACACACTCGCCATGGCCGATCCCAAATCACGTCCTCCCGAGCTTCCTCCCGAGCTCGCAGTCCGTAAGGCCAAACGCGAACAGTCGAAACTGAGGATGCAGGCGTGCGTCGTCCGGACGCAAATTGGCTTCGCTAACATGGTAAAGTTTCCGCGCACGACTTAAGGATCCCCAGCACGCCGACAAGAAGCAAAACGCCGCCGAGCGTGCTCTGAAATATAGTCAGAGATACCAGAACATGTATGCCTTTTCTCATTTCCGCTCAGGCTGACACGTCTCCAGAAATCGAGTAGAGATAGCGCGGAAATCGCGAGAACGGACTGCAGCAGCACGGGCTGCAGCGGAACACCACAACGCCCTTCGCGCGATTAGCGCTGAAGCGCTCGTCTTGATGCAGATTCCCCCAGCGGCGCATACGGTTGCAGCATAATCATGTATTCCGCCTACTGCCTACTTTCGACACCATGTACAAGACTGGCAATAATCAGTCGGCTTTCGGAAATCCGACGCGAAGCAGCGTACCACGAAGCCTCAAAACCCACGTAGGCGCCGTTGACCATCCTCCGCTGCGGCTCTGCAGCGAGCGAACGAGCGCGTCGCAAACAGACTCGGCATGTTTCAACCGCGCAGAGATGATCGACCATACGCCGCGCACAACCTCCATCCGGGCGTCCCGCGCGTAGTACCTGGCAATGATTTTGTCCTTCCGCTTGGTTGCTTCTGCCAACGCCGAAGCGAGGCCGGCCTGGTCCGTGGAGAACGCATAGTGAAGACGTTGGCGCGCCGAATCTTTGTCGCGAGTTGCAATCACTTCCAGCTGGAAGGTTTTGGCTTGCTGGATTTCGAAGACGGTGAGTTGGTTCCAGATGTAGTCGACGGCCTTGACGGCGTCGCGCATTTCGCTTTGAATATCGAAGATTTCAATCTCGTATTGCTGAAATGCCAGTGTAGTCTCCTCCAGAATCCGCGCGCGTTCTGCATACGAGGTTCATCGCGTTCGATGCGAGGTAAAGAATGCACGCACCGACTTCGAGCATCGGCCATGAGCGAGGGACAGCGACGTTGCGGCGTCGGATGGTAAACTGGTCTTCAAGCCCGTCAATGGATTGGACCGCGGTAATATCACGCAGGTTATGGACGAAAGCGGTGATTTTCGATGTAACTCGGAGGCACTCGACTAATCAGCGCGGTCAGGGCGATATCCTCGACAACCGACGCACGTACTGTCTAGGCTCTCCACTTCGTTCCGCTGCGCGTCTCGGCGGTCAAGCAATCCGCGGGAACATGCGCGGGCGGCTCTGGCGCGAGCGATTCGCTCCTTCATCGCCGCGTACTCTGCAGCTTGTTCGTCGGCTACCGGTTGCTTGAGCAGCAGAATAACGACCACAGCATACCACGCACTGAACTTCGTTTTGTCAAACTCGGCAGTTTTTTCGTCGGCTACCGTTTGTTTCAGTGGCAGAATAACGACCCAAAAATACGACGCACCGAGCTTTGTTTTGTCTTCCTTTTTTCTTCGCTTCGACGCGAAGGATAAACGCCGCCTCGATCTGCTGCAGCCTGAAGTTGTGGTGGCTATCGGAAGTGAGACGAAGACGACGAAAAACCAGACGGCGTACGCGCGTTTGGCCTCAGTGGACAGGTCGTGCTTTCCGGCGTGGAAGCGAGACGGGGTAGCATACTTGTGTGCGTCCTCCAGGGTTGGCCAGTGAGCGGAGCGAGAGTATGCATAGTCGGGGAGACAGTTGCGGGGCATGAAGACCGAGCCTCCAGACTGAACGGAGTATGGATACATGGAAAGCAAGAGACAAGGAGGGCGAGGCTTGGGTGCAATCCATGCGAGTTGCTGCCCCCAAACGCCGCTCCCATCTCATCTGCCAGATCCACCTTATTCGACAAAATCCATGCTGAGAATTCAGGTTCGTGAAGGGACGGGTATGCTTAAAGCAAAATTTTGGGGGGTTGACGCGAAATGCGCAGCCAACGCGTCTGTCACCTGTGGAACCAACAGAATTCTGTTCGGCGGATTCCAGTGGGTAGACGCGGTTTGGCCAGAGTCAGACCTGCCGTTATTTCTGCGCGGTATCAGGCACATTTCGACGGACGCGTTTGTGTTTATCGAAGGCAAGTTTTGGATTTTACACTGTAGTTTAGAAACTGGCTACAAAACGGTGAACAAAGGTGCTCAAGCATGTTTAACGCGTCTTCGTTCCGGAGTCGAGACGAGCGCAATCCCCAAGCATCTGTCAATTGCAATCAAGCGGTCGCCGTCCATAATGTTGCTTCCTCGGAGAACAAAGCGCATCGCGATCAAGGCCGAACAGAAGCACTGCACAGCGGACTCGCACGCGCGAAAGCGGAAAAAGGAAACATCGTTTATTTTAGAGCTACTCGACGAGGTCCATAACAACAGCCCAGCTTGCGGTTACTTGGTCCATATACTCGCGCTGATCCTTGAGCAATGCGACGTAGCGCTGGTGCCACAAAGTGCGTATGGGGCGCAGAGTCTGGTGCGCCTCAATCGACTTGCACGACGCCTCGTGTAGAGTCTCGTACAACGCGCGCGCCATTTCCTTCTTGCGCGCGGCAAGATCTCGCGCTTCCTCGTCACCCGCCCGGTTCGCCTTTCTGAGGTCCCAGACGCCGACGCAGTAGCTCCAAACGGCGTCGCGTTTGCTAGATTCGACGCGCATGAAGATGCGCAGAAAACGCTGGCTCGTTTCGTCAATCTGGTCGATGATGGTCTTGCACTCGCGAATCGCGACGCCGAGGGTCTCCACCTGCGCGTCGGCGCGCATGACGTCGAGTACTTTGTCGTCGTGTTCGAAGAGATAATCTGAGGTGAAAGTTAGAAGGGCTTTCGAATGGCTGCAGGTAACGCACCGATCGAGCTTGCGTATGCTCGCTCCGGCATCGACGTCCACTCATTGTACGGCGGGTGAGATTTGGCGGGATGGTCTTCATCGTCGTCAGAGTCTGGATACCGCTCAGGTTAGGTTTGGGGAGAACGCATCAGCCATCGATGGCAAGCTCACCATGGCGGTTCGAGACCATCTGCTGGATTTGGTCTTCGTGGCAGGTGAAAGCAAGGGTGTTCGGAGGATCGCGCCGCTGACGGCGCGGGGACTCGGTTGGGGACAAGGAACGGGCTATGCAGGATATGAGCACGGTAGGAGGCTGGTTGAGCACAGTCACCTCGTTTCATGGTGGGTTCAGAAGTCAAGGAAGTGAACAGGGTTTATGCGGATGTGACGGCGATTTTCTGAACATGAGCATCGACTGATGTTGAATATTTAACCCTTGTGTGACCAAGGTTTGCGAAAATCGGAGTCCAACTGATGATGCGCACCTTGCGTTTGGCATCCCTTTCATCCACTCTCCATATCAAGCATGTCTTCCAACGCAGAGAACGAGCCGCACAAGGTCAGCAGCGCCGCAGAAGCATACCTAGAAAACGGTTAACAATCGTTCAGCCGCAGCAGAAGAAGAAGCGAGGGAATCAAGGCGATTTCTGCGAAAGTCGCGTTACCTGGCTCAAAAAATGGCTCCCAGCGATCCAAAAATCCTTCATCGATGCAAATTATAAAGCTGGGACAAGATCGCCGGCCGCAGGCATATATAAGGACGCCTTCGACGAATATTGGAAGTTGTTCCCGTTGGGTTTGCCGCTGAAGGAGTCGCCGCCAAGTGACCCCACGGAGTTGGCCCGTTTCGTGATTGCGGACGAGGAGGACGGCGCAAGGAAGCAGAAGGCAGCTATCGAAAAGGTCAGCAGTGTTCCATCCGCAATCGAGAAATACCCATTCGTACTTCAGAAACTCTTGAACTGGTGGACTCGCGCGCGGAGCCAGATGAATCAAGCGCACAAGAACCCATTCGAGGAATTCTTCAAGAAGCTTCGTGCGCCGGAAAAGCCTCCGCGTCGTCTGCAGGACAAGTTCTGCTACATGCAACAGGAGGTGTTCGCGGCGAAGATTGCGGCGGAGCTCGAGCGTTCAGGCGTTTCGCAACTACCATCGCGAGAGCAAGTCGGTCCGCGCTACGCCGCTGCAAAACTGTTGTTGAGCCAAGAGCCCGACGACATCAAGACGCAGATAACTGCGGCAGCGGATGCGGAACACGCGGAGGCCATGCGCGAGTACGAGGAGCTTCGGTCTGATCGTCCAAGTCTAACGGAGGAGGAACGAGTTTTGTGCGTTCTGCAGCCGGGCGCCATGGCATTATTATACTGACGCGACAGCAGGGCCCGAGCGAATATTGCAGTCGTTGTGCAGCCATTGTTGGACAAGCTGCAGGTATATACTGACTGCAGTTTGACGTTGCTGGCGGCGCATGTTGAAACGACGGAGGGCAAGGTCGATGTGAAGGTGAAGAGGTAGGCGATGCTTTGGATTGGGAGAACGAGCTGAGTATTAAAACGTTAGCCTTCACGCCGGGAGCGGATCGCAGGAGGTTCCCGACCATTGGAAGTTCGCCAAGGCAGCGCCGACGAGGCTGGAGGAGGTTTTGAAGCAATTTTCGAGTTTCGTGGCTGGCGCATGTATGTCCTTTAGTCAAGTTAGAGGGCGGTTATTAACCGATGTTCGTTGCGCAGACATGGTCGAAAACCCCGTGTTGTCGCCTTCAACACAGACCGCGTCGCAGGTTACGGGCTCGGCTGCAAACGAAGAACGCGACGGCCGCACGGAAGCGGAAGCGGCAGGGCCAACGACGCACAACATTGAACGGCACACTTCGCCATCGCATGTCCAGTCGATTCCAGGCGGCGAAATGTCGCACGGAGGGGATGGAGCGCAAGAAACCACAACCCGTGTAGTACCGGCGCCGGGCGGGCAGTCCAAGGGGCAGGAACAAAACTCGTCAACTTCGCCTGCCGAGTTGGATCAAGGCGCTGTACCGTCGGACGGGCCCGTTCAAGGGCACAGCACCAATCCGACTCCGCCAAACGGACAGATCCCAGATACGACCAAGAAGCGAAAAACTGTCGCGGAAACGGTTGCGGATGAATTGGCTGCACTGTTTGCGCGCCGCTCCGTAGTCCCAGGTCCCGACTTGGTCGCCGAGATCACTGCCCTAAGCCCGGATAAGCGTAACAAGCGGTTCCGCGAATTGCGGTCCATGTCGGGGTACGAGCTCGGACGCGAGAACAACATTTGTCGTAACCGGAAGGCGTTGCTAGACTTGGGGTTGTCCGGGGCGGGGGCGTCGCTCGTCAACACTTGGACAGGCGCAGATAAGGCGAGGACGACAAAGACGGGTCGAAAGAGGGTAAAACGGGATAGCGCCGCCTGGAACGGGCGTTCGGAGGATGAAGGGAGTGAAAGCAGCGAAAGCAGTGACGATGACGACGTCGTTAACGCGCAGGAAGATGTTGACACGCAGACGAATGCCAACGCGGACTTGCAGCCAGCGCGGACTTCGAAGCGGAAGCGCAAAGAGCCGACGAGGGTCGAGGTTCCTTTGACCTCCAACAGTCACGACGACGGATGGGCGGTGAACGGACGCAAGTTGCTACTGGAGAGCAAACTTGCTTATCCCGATGTATGGGGGAGGGCAGTGGGACTGTGGTTCACATTTGAAAAAAGCTCTGGCTTTGCGAGTCCGGTGAGCACTCCCAGAGGCGCGAAGACAAAAGCTCACCTCAACAGCGCAAAACGCTTCCAACCGCTGGACGTCCCGCTCAAATCCCACACTGGACGGGTCGAGCTCGGCCAAACCAATACAGCCCCAACATTCCGAGTTTGGAAGCGTTTGCGGGCCAGCTGCGCGATTGGTGGGTGAAGTTGAACCCCAGCTGGCGGGGCGGCGACAAGCTGCTCGAGGGTGATGGGGATTTCGGTGTGCTGGAGACGACACCGGGAATTAACGGGCTTTACAACGTCCTGGTGTGCATCAAGTGGTGGTTCGAAGCGGCCGGCGGCAAATCGAGCGACGCTTGGACGGCGCTTGTGAACGATTTTGTGTGGGTGGTTGAACAGATCCTGAAGAGGAGGAAGATCACGGAGGAGTCGAGCCCAGAGAAGGGCGATGTGGAGGAGTCGAGCATAGAGAAGGGCGATGAGGAAAGCGATGGGGAAATGGAGGTTGATGCGGACGCGAGGTCTGTGGTATTTCAGCGGCCATATTTCTGACTGAAGCCACCAGGGCGGACGCACGAGAGAAGGCGACACAAAGGTATGTGAATCTAGTATCCCGCCCAGATTCGTGTTGAAAACGACCCGCAACGCCAGCGCGTAGGGAACAGTCCGGACGACACGATGGAGGTTGAATAGAAAAGCAGGCGGATGTCGAACTTGCGATTGTGCATATATCGGTTCAAGACATGTTTTACCGTTTTACCATTCCCCACTGACCCCTTCTGCACTCTCACCTTGCTCCCACATTCCGTAGAATACCTTCAAACATTCCGTAGAATACTTTCAAACATCATTTCGGGCTTGTTGAATCTTTGATGTCTCTGGTCCTTTCGAAGCAACCACAATCGTCAAGCGGACCCTGCCGCCAAGTCAACGTTCTCGGACGCTAACCTTCCTGAACTCCTCGCGCCGCACGCTATGCTATTGGGGCTTAGTAGATCTAGTATGCTTGTTCACATTCCAGCGTCCGTCTCTTATATCCGTCCAAGGCCTTCGAGTCGTCTGAACGCGCTTCCAGCCGTCGCGTTCACCAGCACAACTGCTAACGCGCTCGCTCTCGTCACTCCGCGATTGGTCATCTAAAACTTGCGTGAAATGGGACCTCATCCACAGAAGTCGGCTCACCCACAACTTTCTGCTGAAAGCGCGTTTCACGGAGTGGCGACATCCGCGATTCGACCGGCCCATGACGAGGTTCTTGAATGGGTGGATGGGCTGCCGCGGGGTCGATATCCTATCCCTTCGTGCGTTGCCACCGACTCCCCCTTCTTATCAACCCATTTCCGATGTGTAGGCTGGCCACCGAAAGTCCCCAAGGGCATCTAAGGCTTCATCGTCACCGGCCTCCAACTTGCGGAAGGTGTAACGGCAGACCAGTACATGGATGGCCTCGTCGTCGACAACACCAACCGTTCCGTACATCGAAACCTCCACCCCAGGACGACACCTCATGCACTCAGCTTTATGAATTAATGGTGGGCAGATGCCAGGAGGGGTATTGCATTAATTATGGGCATTTGCCCGGGGGTGCCCTGGCTGGGTGGGCCGGGTTTGCGGGGCTTGGCGGGGCTCTGGTGGGTCAACTGATGCACTGATGGGATCAATTTTGAAAAAAAAAAAAAAAAAAAAAAAAGTTGGGCAAAAACACAAATTAGGCAAGGGAAATAGATTTATGGGCCTTTCCCGATATGGGAACACAAAGGCTTCCGGATACTACAGATAAAAACAACCACATCTCTAGTTTGGCTAGTATGTAGCCTGTCAATTTATCCCCTAGAACACATCATCTTCTTCCTCGAGATCCTCGTCCGAGTAGTATGCCCGACGTTCATCGTCCTCTTCATCCGAATCATCTTCATCCGAATCATCTTCATCGTCCTCACTCCTGTAGTCCGAATCGCTCCCGTCGTCACCCTCGAGGAACGCCACCCCATTGTCTCCACCATCTGTGCCAAGCTCCGGAGCAGAAACCGACTCTTCAGCGTCCACCATCTCGACGTCCGTTGTTGCCTGCTTCCCGCGCCGCCGGTAGCCCCTGCCCTTCCGCTCCTCCGTCCTAGTGACCTCCGCGCGCTCGATAAGATCGCCATACAATGCAGCTTGTTTAGCCGCATAAGCACGCAAGCCATCAACATGCTCTTCCGATTTGCCACCCGAATTAGCGCCCTCGCCGCGCGATAACCAGGACTTTTGCTCGTGAGCCAGGGAAATGGGCAATCGGCGCCATTCCTCCGTGAGGACTCGAACCTCCTCGCGCCAGCGCCGAACTCGAGCGTACGCCTTGGTCCATTCGATCCGAAGGCCTGGAGTTGGGTCAGCAAAGTTTCAACATCGTCGAAGCAGCCCTCACCTTCTTGGATAGACGCATCCGAACCCGTTGTCCCCGCGACCGTCCAAATCCATGATATCGTTCTCCGACCCTCGCCCGTCCCTGCCTTCTTCCCCGACGTCGACTGCTCCACTTCCTCCTCTTGGTCCATTTCATCCTCCTTGCCAACTGCCTCTTCCACCAAGACGCCAGCCTCAACGAGCTCCTGTTCCCTCCGGAGCCGACGATCAATCTGACGCCGAGTTCGAGCCTTCGCGCTCGGTGAGCTCGTCCGGGTCCTCCAAGCCGCGGATGTCCCTCGCATGAAGCTCCGGCCAAACCAAGGCTGAGCCTTCAAGAACGGACAGCGCAGACCAGCAAGCTTGGTAGCGGTCTGCAAACCGCTTTATCTTGGACTCGTTTCGAGCTATAAGCCCGCGAGAGCGCGTGTTTGCGCCCTGGTGACGCGATTGTCGTTTTTTATAGATGAGCAGGCGTTGCTTTATCTGCAACTGGCTTCTCATCCGGACCAATGCGACCTTGCACTGTGCGTGTCGCAGACGCTGCTCCAACTCGACGATGGAGGTTTTACACCCCTCGCTATTGCGCATCGACTCCGGAATTGCAGAAGGGAGAAGAATGTGGGCGTCCTCAGGTAGTTTCTCATCGTCGGCTTTGAGGGTGTCCAGATGAACAAGGGCGGATGGAGTGTACGTTGCTTGTAGACCGCGGAATCGAGCAATGCCTTTCTCCAGTTTGCGCCGAAGGGGTTTGATTCTGATCCTCTCCGCTGTCGCTTTGCTTCGTTTGAGGGCGCTTTGAATACGGATGTGTCGTCTAGGTATAGGTCAGTATTGGGTAAACAGGGTTTGGATGACGACGCACTGCTGTTCCTCGAGCTCCAGCCCAAACGCAACAAACTCGCTTGGTGACACGGCGTGGATTGGGATAGCACCTTTGGCTAGCTCCTCCTTCTCCTCCGCCTCCATCTGCTCCCGTACTTCCTTCTCCGTTAAACCCTCTGCCTCGCCCGAAGCGTACGGGTTTGGTTTGGTACCGTCCGCCTCGAAATCCGTAACCATCTTGAGCCAACCAGATACCTGATCCGCTTGGCGGACGCAAAAAGGCGGCGAACGATTCTTCCTGCTTTTGAAGTTGAACGCGGGCGTTGTCGAGTCGGCGTCGGAGGAGGGTAGCCAAGGTGATGAGCTTACACCAGTTCCAAAACGACCAGTGGTCGTCAAGAAGATCCGCTCTGGCTCCGTGTCCGCTCAATTTAGAGCTTGCTGCGAGGCCAGCAATCGAAGCCCATAGGCGCTCAATACCCTCTCCATCGGTCTGGCCGCTGCCGGGAACGAATCGAAGATCAAATAGAAGTCGACAGATGACAATATGCGCAAGGATGTGCATTTTCGGAACCACAAAACGAGTGAGGGAGAGGATGAGCCGGAGACGGACGAGGGGAGGTAATTTCTCGAGTCGCTCCTTGAGTTCCTTCCACCATTGACAGGCGATATCGTAGGACAGGACTTTTCGAAGTCGTTCATGGATGTGGCGCAGTAACGAGGCGAGAACATAGTCCATATTGCCGTAGCTGAAATGGATTAGTTTCAAGACGATAAAACAAACAACGAACGTACCGCTCACCGCGTTGCAGGTCTCCGACTCCATTCGGCTGCACGAACTCATGCCGCGCACAGATACCGGCGCCAACACCAGTGGCCGCATAACCTCGGGAAAATTTGGTGTTGGCATAGTCCAAGGCCGCGAGTCCGCTGCAAGTGCTCATCTAAAAATGATAAGCAAGAGCCCACTAGCAAAAGAACTTGCACCGACCTCCTTCTGCGTTGTTATGGTCTTCAAATACGCGCGCGATACGGCTCCCACTCTACGAAAAACGCCCAACCCGTTCCTAACCCTGGGTCTCGCAAATCACTACCCATGAGCCGACGCTTGAGTTGGAAACAGGCGTCCAGGGCAATGTAGATGACATACAAACACCTATTATCCTAAATGAGAATCGACTGAGAGGAAGAGAGAAGGAACACACCGGTCAACGGGAGACGCATTCTCCCAGTTATCGGGAAGATTAATGCCCGGGCGCGGGCAGGCTGGACAGCGAAGCGCCAGCTCTCCGGGAGCCGTGCCCTTGATGCCCGAGAGCGCGTGGCCACGACCGCGTCTCTTGAGAAGGAAGAGGTGGCGGTACTGACGCGCCATTCGCATGAACGCCTTATACCGATCGGGAGGTTTACGGCCAGACCCGTCGGTCAAGTACTCCAATGCAGCGTAGTAGTCGTACGCGGAGCACTTTGTGTGAAGCGAAGTCGCGTGAAAGTCGTCCAGACAGTCCAGGGTGGCACAGGTTTGTGGCCGCTCGGTTGTCGCCGGATAAAGCCTTGCTTGAAGGAGTTGAAGCGGGAAGGAGCGTTCTCCGTGCGCGTGGCAGCCGCAGAAGTCGATGCTGACCTCGTGGATGCCGTTGCGATGGATGACAAGGAACTCTTTGGGACCCAACAGACGAAATGAGCAGACTTCGCCGACGGGGTGGCCAAGCTGAACGCGTAGACCAAGAGACTTAAGGGCAACGCGCCTGTAGAATGTGCCCGTCCATTGCTTTCGACCAAGTAAGACCAGCAGTACCATAGTTAGAATGTGGCATACCTGAACCCAATGAAACGGAGATGCCGTGTGCATGTCGAGGATGCAGGTCTTGCAAACTAGACCACAGGCGTAGCACTCGGTGCATCGGAATTCGGCGGGAGAGAGACCGCATTTTGTGCAGTGAATCGTATTCAGGTGCATGCCCCGTCCGTCCAGCCAAAGCAGCGTATCGAGGAACGCGTCGCGGTAGTCGTGAAGCCACCTTTGCATGGACTTATCCTAAGGCGCATGAGTTTGATACAAGGGAGCCCTAGTAAATCTTACCGCGACTGAAGGTGGTTTCCGTTTGCGCGGCGGCGGCGGCGGGGGGAGCACCCTCTTCGTCGTCGTCCCAGAACGACATTGTGTAGGGCACATCATCAACAGCACCGGTTAACGGTGGTGGAGGTAACGGTGCATCCCCATCGTCCACTTGTTTTGTGAGTCGTAGCCGTTTGACTGGCGAGTCTGGCGGGATTGGAAGGACTTCGCGAATAACCCGACGGCTGTCGTTAGAAACCGTTTCTACAAAAGCTGAAACCGGCGCCGAGGAGGGTTGGATGGGAAAGGACGTGAAGGAGGCTTGTTCTGAGGCGCGGGGAGGCCGTTTGCGCTTGATGCTGAAGGAGGGCGCCGCCATAAATAAGGTGGTGGGTGAGAGAAGGAAGATATAAACAAGATCAGACACAACAAATTCGGCTTGATTGCTCTGCTTGAAATACAGCGCTGCGGTACGATAACAAGACCCTCACTTAAACAAGTGGTCAATAATACTAAAATGGCCGAGCCCAAACTCCCAACGGCCCTCCGCCCGCTCCGCCGCCTCCCGCTTTTCTTCCTCCGTCGCCGTCCTCCAAAACGCCTCCTGCGTTTGGAATTTCTGCTCGATCCAACGGAAAAGACCGCCAGCGCTGTATTGTACGAATGAGTTTCGACTCTCCCCGGGACCGATGGGCGTATTGGAGTGTGTGAGGAGGGCGGAGGGAATAAAGATTGTCGCGCCAGGCGGAAAACGTATAATGAGGCGCAAATCCCATAAAATAAGATGGCCACCGCGATCCGGGTTGAATCGTCCGAGCGCGGTTATTGCGCACCACCCCCAGACGAGGTTTGCGAAGTCCACATGGGGAGCGCAGACGGTGTTGACGAAATTCCAAGTACATGCGGCGAAGACGCTAGTTTCGAAAGGAAATCGAAGCCAGGGCATTTCGTCCGCATAACTCTCTCGCGCGACGAAGTAGGCGGCGTAGAGCATCGGCATCCAGAGCCAAAAGAGGTCTGCGATTATTCAGCGGAGGGGAGCGGATGGGATAGAAACTTGCAGGACGTGAACCCGACGATCTTCTTGAACGAGTCGTGCTCGAGAAGCTCGTCGGTGACGCGACGATTCTCGCCCTTCATAATCAGCTCACCAGGCTCCTGCTCAAGTTATAATGAAGTCGAAAATAAAAGGCAGAAACGCACCGTTTGTCCGCCGCCATGGCTAACACCTCGTGCCAGAGTAGAAAACGGCGTCTTCGCGCGCCGGTGCTCCAGCTTCTCCTTCGCCAGTTTGACCCGGGGAGCGCGCTCTTCGAGCGCGACGGTGGCGCCCTCGATTACCGACGGCCAGTTAGAGCCGCCTGGCTGGCCGCCAAGGAGCGCGAGCAGGCGACGTCGGAGATCGACTATGGCTATCGTTTGCCTAGTTGTACTTAGCAGAGAGAATGAATCCAAAAGAAAACGCACCGGCCGTTCCACCGTAGGTAACGCAAACCATACGCGTTTGCCAACCTATCAACCTCCTCCTGCGTGTACTCTTCTCCTTCCAGGACTGTGGCGTCCAAGTCAATCTCCGCTGCCTCGCCCGCAGGGGCATTTTCGGGCTCCTTCAGCCCAATCCACGCAGGCACACTGTGCCCCAACTCGGCTGTATCTGCGGCGACGCGAACCTGACTCTTAAGAGCATCGCGTGCGCGCTGCAAAGCTATGCCTTTCAAATACGGCGTAGATGAAGCAGCGCGGCTTTCGGTGCGTGAAGCAGCGCGCTTGAGAGCCTTCTTGCGCCTGGAGTTGTCCTTGGCCGAGAGCGAGCTGGGTTGGGAAGCTTCGCGGATGCCAGTGGAGCCTTTGCTAGCTGTTGAAGAGCGGCTGGGCTCCGACGAGGAGGTCAATGGCGACGGGGAGTTGGGAGTTGGTTGTGGGGTTCGGCAGCGCGAGATTGGCCGGGGTACCGTATCTTTTCTGGACAGCTTCTTGCCCAGCGACGAGAGAGAAAGAGAAGGCGGCGCAGAGGAGGGTGAGGAGGCTGCAGTCGATGTATGGGAGGAAGCGTTTGCCGAACGAGACTTGGAGTCGCCCTCCGCGTCGGGAAGAGCATCGCCGGGAAGAACTTCCGCGTCATCAGCGCCTTCGTCTTTCCGAGCCGCTTGTTCGTCGAGACGCCGGGAGTAAAGAGAGTCGAGGTCAACGTTGTCCAGGACAATGGCGAAGGGCGAGAAGGCGGGTACCCGAACGCGTTTCGCGCGTGCTAAACGTTTGACCTGAAATTTGTTAGCCTGTGGTGGCAATAAAGCTGAAGGAGCAGAATGAAGGGGCAAAAATGAAGGGGCTCGGGTAGCCACATGAGGCCTCCGTCGCAGTTGAAAGGAAGAAAAGAGAGCCGCCGGGTGCCAAAGTGCGGCACCCATTGGAAGAAGTAGAAGTTTGCAAAGCAAAAGGCTTGGGAAAGGCTTACCGAGATTAAAGTTGTCCGAGGAGCCCGTCGGTATTGAGGGAGACGCTTGTTGGTTTCTGCGAGTCGGCGGCATAAGGGATGGTCGTAGTAAACAAGCCAAACACGTCAGGTCACACAGAGTCACATTCAAAGACAATTCGGCTCGATTGAGGGATACATGTACTACGGACTCAAGCAAGGGTAGCACCGGGTAGATGTAGGTAACGGAGGTGGATATACATGCAAAACATTAGCAACTGGCCCTTGGACAGCCCGAAGCTGGCACCGAGATACTTGACTAGGTTTTCCGTCTTCTTCGCCGATGCAATAATCGCCTTGTCCACCGCTTTCTAGTCCGCCGCCTTCGACTCGGGGAACGCCTCCTTCGCCTTGGGCTTTCCACCCTCGAAGAACTCGGCCTCAGAAGAGCCAGTGCCCTTGGTCGCGGATTTGGCAAAATACGCGTCGTTGAGCTTCTCATCGACCTAAGAGTAAATGAGCGATCCGTGTAATCGTTCAAGTACACAGAGCGCACGGTGAAGCCCTCGAGGTCGATCTTGGTAGAAGTGGCAATAACATACGCCTGGTTCACCCGTCCGAGCGGTACACCGTTCTTGAAGAGACCAGTGATGAGGAGGAGACCGCTTGCGAGATGCTGACCTGCTTGATGAACACGACGCGCTTGCCACGGAAGCAGCCGACGAGGAAGATGAGGACGGTCCCGGGAGTGGTCGAGGATCGCAACGCGGAGGATTTGGGTGCGGACGTTGTCGGCGGGGTAGAAGCGAAGAGATTTAGTGGGGACGAGACGGTTGTCGCCGTTCTTTGCTCCGCCGACGCTGTTCTCGACAGTGGAGGGTGCGTCGACCGGTGCTGCCGGACCAGACTCTTTCTGACCCTTGTAGAGGTTGCGGCGGGCGCCGGAGCACGAGAGACGGCCGACGTAGGGTGTGATTTCTCCGGCCATCTGTCGACCACACATGAAGCACGAGGAGAAGGAATAAATAAGCGCGACATACCACATTTGAGTACCATGCTCTGACTGTTGCTTCGTCTTCCGTCCGCGACTTGACGCCGAGCTTGCAGATGCAGTTGGGGACGAGGAACGAGCTTGATCTAGGCATATGAGCGCGGAACCACAGCTGTAAAATCAACGTACCGCGCAATGGAAGAGCCGCCTGAGGTTTCCAATTGAGAAAGGCGAGGGAGCGCAAACGCAGGAAAGAGCGCGCCGCCCACTGACAGTGCAGCTGCGTCATTGCGCGCGTGTAGACGGAGATCTCGTCGACGTCGGCATCCTCCTCTTCCTCGTCCATTAGCTGTCGCAGCTGGGCGAACGTCTCCAGCCTCGCCTGGCACAGCTCCAGGCATGCCTGCGCGGCCGAGGCTGGGGACGAGTTCCAATCCTCGTTCATCTGCAGTTCCTTGCCTCGTTCCTCCTGTAGAAGCACCCCATGAACCAAACCTTCCAGCTCCCCGAGTTTGCGGAAAGGCCGTGGTTGGCAGGCGGATTGGAAGTCCGAAGCGTCGTATGGCGGTGGAAGGATGTAGGGCCACAGCTTGTCGGGGTCGATAACACATCCCCGTTGAAAGTCGTGGTCGGAGAACGGGACCTTGAACCCAGCCCATGCCGCAATCTCGGGAGTCAGAGGAGGAGGATCGAGCTGCTCGAGAAGATTCGGGGGTCGCCGAGGATGATTTCGTTTATACGCGAGTCGAATGGCTTTAGCACTATGGAATATAAGGTTCCGTTTGGGTGAAGACGAATACGCTGGGCGCACCTGTTGGAATCCTCGTAATCGCGTCTGCTTTTGCGCCGGTCTTCTTGGGTGTAGTGCTTTGCCCTACGGCCCATGCAGGGGAAAATGGAGCGAGGATTTTGGAGGAGAGTCGAGGCAAGAGGCAGGACGTGCAGATCCCGGAACGGCAGCTTGACCAATGAGATGGCGTTAATCACAGGCCCATTGTGGCTGTACGAGGTTTCAGAGAAATGCTCTTTGCAAGGTGCAGATGCCACTAAATATTCAGAAAACTATCTCTGAGGTGAGTTAGTCCCCATAGCTCTTGTATCTGTAAAAATTGAGCATAATTTCAGATGTGGAACTTTTACAAAGTCCCTCGATTTTGTCTGGATCGAGGCTATAGGGCAGTACTGCGCTTTGACCATCTTCCAGCTCAAACCGTGTCCCAATTTTTTTTCCTTCCCAGATTGCCTCCGGAGAGTGTATTATATGTCAATTAAGTACTCTTTACCCTCACCATAGCTCTCAGAATCTAGAAATCTGCAGCATCACTGCGAATCACGCATTCGAATGGCAATCTTGGTTTGCGGCGGCTAAAGCAGCTAATAAACGCGTCTATGGCAGTATATATTCTTCGGAGATTCAAAGCTAGTGGACATAGGAAGTTCTAGGTGAGCTCGTCGCGACTTTAGGGTGCTGCTACTGTTTGTTCGAAACCAAGCACACTCTCAAAAAGGTCTTTTTGTAGCTAGAGGACAGGAACTAGGGAGCTTGAGGGAAGAGTTTCTATGTCGACGATAACTCCGGTACTCGATTCTTTCGCGCCGTGTCGCGCCTTTGTCCCTCTACTAAACTGGTTCGTCGACCGAATTGGGACCAGAGGGGGGTTAACGAGATCTTAGTTCCGAGTTCGGATCACTTGGTGGCACCAGCTCTCGAACTGACCATCGACATGGACACGCCAGAGCAACCAACCCTGCCAGCGAACGAGCGCGACGAGCTCCGTCGAGAGGCGGCTCGTCTACGGATGCGAGAGTATCAAGTCCAGAAGCAGATTAAACAGTCAGCTCACCAACTTTGAACTCCAGTTTTCGACGACGCATTCGAAAGGCGGACTCGTTGCAGAGAGCGTCGTCTCGCTAACGCGTGTCAAGCTATCCAGTCAGGCATACGTGGCTCGGTGCGTCGTCCCAACCAGTCCCGGATCCCACTGACCGCTTCAGACGAAGAGAGAAGAAGAATCGCGATGCCGCCACCCGGGCTCTGCTTCAACTCAAGGAAGAGCAAGTCAAACCAGTGAATTAAAGAAATTCGACTTCGTGCTTGAGAGCAGCGAGCCGAGGTACGATACCGAGGACAGTCCAATGTATAGCTTCCCTGCGCGAAAATGTATCCCTTCTTCGATTCACCTCCGTGGCCGCGCCGCTAGAACGACGCCAGCCAGTTCACGCCCGCGGGTCGCGGCCGCCCCGACCGAGTTCATTCCGATGCTGTACGCCAGCATCTCCGTGGTCTTGTCCACCATCGCCTGGCGGAGGACGTGCAGCACGTTGATTCCGTACTGCTGCCCGGAAATCTGGACCTCCAGGCGCACGGCCTTCCACATTGCCGCCTCGGCGGCCTGCTGGTGGTGGTAGCGGAGCAGATAGGTCGGGGCGGCGTACTGTCCCGTTTGATGATACGCCCGTTCGTGGAGGGCGACCTTGTGCAGGGTGATGCACTGCGCCTGCAGAATGGAGGCGCCGTGGATGGCTTGGCAGATGCTCGTAAGGTCGGCGCGATCCCAGGAGAGCTCCTTGTCGCTCTCGATGGCATTCGCGCGGCAGACTTGGGACGTGTTGACCTTGCGGGCGATGAACTCGGCTCTTTCTGTGGATAGGTCTGAATCAGTACCAGCGCCTGTTGAGAGACGGAAACGTACGGATGTTGAGTAGGACGCGGTTGACGTAGATGGCGCCGTCGACGGCGGCTGTAAAGTACGCGGCGAACTGAGCGCCTTCTTCAGCCTCATCCCTCGCTTTCTCTGAGCGTGATATCAGCGGAAGGAGCGTTAAAAAGCCGGCGCGCTCACTTTCGAAGAACTTTCGCGTCATCGTCGCGTCCGAGACGCGCTCAACGGCCGCCCTGTGCGCTGCACGGCTGTGAATGAGCTTGTTTCTCATGACGAGGCAGTAGTTGTAGATATTAACGTCGGCGTCTGTATTCTGCATGAATGGAGGTTATGTTCTGCGTTCGACGGCGTACCGGTGATGGGGGACGACGAGGCCCATTTTGACCTTCTCGACATGGGCGTAGATGACCTGATCTAGATTGTAGTACCACTCGCTGAAAAGGAATAGTTAGAGTACGAATAGAGTGGTTTAGACGACGCACATTTGCTCTTGTTCGTCTCGAAAGTTGACGGGTGTATTGACGAAGACGTCGTAGGTGGGGATGAAGAGGGCTTCAATCCTGGTGGGCCATTTGGTGGAGGTGAGCCCGGGACCGTAGAGAGGCATGGCAAGACAAGGGAATGGAGACTGCGTAGGGAAAGTGAGGGAGAGGAAGTGGGGCGAGGGGATGGGGATGGAAGGAAGGAAAGAGAGGCTGGGGCTGTCACGGTGTTGGTAGCAGGACGTGACGACCCTGGCCCGAGCCCTTGGGTCGGCTATTCTATTGGATCGTGGTGCAGCGCCGTTACAGTCTATTCGAAGCCCAAGGACAAGCTTCGCATTTTGAACTTGAACGGCGCGCTTGTTAGATTGGACGGCGCGGCGCGCTACTATTGCTCAATGTTCGGCTTTTTGGGATGAAGAAACTGGGTGGGCTCAACTTTTCGACCTCGGAAAAGCTCCACTCGCCCGTCCATTAAGGTTACTTGAAGGTGGGGATCACGGCCGATAAATGATGCGCTGTGCTTCTATACAGCCCTGAGTGCAATGTTGGCCTTTACGCGCAGCGCAGCGATAAGCCAGCGGACTGCGCAAGCAAGAAGAAAATGGGCGCGGAATGGCAAAACCGCGCAGACGCTGTGCGCAGCTGAACAAAGAGATCAGTCGATAAAAAAATTGGCCGCGGCGGCCCGAACTCCGATACGAATAGATTCGATTCAAATAAATTGTAATATTGGGATTGACAACGAGGAGCGGGTAGCAAAGGGAACGTAAGTAGGGTACGGGAACAAGGATAGCGTATGGGCACATAGGTAGGAACTCGATGGAAAGAAAACGCTGCTAAGGCTTTTGACTGTAGTAAGAGATGGAAACGGTAACGAGCAGTATTCGACGGAGGTATAAGTGGCCGCTCAGCTAGTCGAACTCGGCGAGGAGCTCGGCCCAGCGGTCATGGACAGTCGTGCGGCGGATGCTGAGCTCTGCGAGAAGCGGGAAGCGGATCGGGGCAATCCATTTGGCGACGATTGTGAGGGCGTGGTACTGGCCGAGGGTGAAGGACGCAAGGTGTTGCGTCGTTTTGAATGCTCGATGGCTAACTCGCTGGTCGCGTTTGGCGACAGCGAGGTTACCGTCGTGGTTGGCTTTACTGGCGACCTCTTCGTCGTACGCGCCGAGGCCATACTTCCAGATGGAGTCGAGCTTGGCGGCGGCGTTGCGGCGGTAAACGATAATGAGCCCGCGACGAACGAGTTCGAGGCTACGGGTCGTCATGTCGAATTCGTCAACCGCGGCGATGGCGGACTGCAGGTGAGCGTCGCAGTGCATGAGCTTGACGAGCTCGTCGCGGAACGGAGCTAGGGTATCTGTACATGGCAAGTTAGTTTTCGTTCGTTGTAAATGAAGGCTTCAGCGCACCGATAGTGATGACCTGGGGCGCTTCACCTCGGCCGGGGACCCGCGGAATCAAAGGACCGCCGCCGGTCTCGTCGTCCGACGATGGGATGTCATCGGAAGGAGGTAGAGAGGCTTCGTCGTCGTCAACGCGCTCTTCAAAATCATTAGTTTGAGTCGAAAGCAGAAGGTGGTGCGCGTACTTGGTTTGTATTTGCGTCCAACCCGGCTGGGCAGCGCGACGGTACGGATGAAGATGCTCGCGGTAGTGGGAGAATCCGCGTCGCCGACTAGGTCCAAGAGCTGTGAACTATGTCAGGAAGTGCCCTGCTCGTGACAAAAGACAGACCGGGCGAGGGCGAGCGTGACTTTTGGGTGGACGTGTTGTAAGGCGAGGGCGAGGGAGACTTTTGGGTGGACATGTTGTAAACGGAGTGAAGACAGGATCGAAGAGACGACGAAACATCTGCCGAATTTATAGGTGAGCTACAGTCGGCGTCAGTTGTAAAGCACTCACATCGATGGGACGTGTTGAGATCAATTCTGACAATTCGGCTGCATCTCGGGTCGATTTCATCAACCGAGCCGCAGTTTCGGCCGTTCACCAGGTCGATTCTATCAATCTGGGGACGTTCCGACAGCGCCTGTTGACCAGTCGGTTAGTTCAGCGTATTTTGAACTCGACCCAGCATCACCTTCGCCAGCACAATCCCAAATCCTTCATGGGCGACGAGCAAGAACCGGTTCTAGAGACAAACAAAGGCTCAGACGATGAGGTCCTTGTCTGTTCTGAGGGCGAGGTTAGTGATGTTCGGTCGAGACAGGCGGTGCACTAAAACATTCAGCAGGATAACATGAAGAGAACAAAGCGCGTACCTGCCGCCAAAGGAAAGCAGAAGCGGGGCAACAAAGGCGATTTCTGCCAAGAGCGTATCGCATGGCTACAGAGTTGGTTGCCAGAAGTGAAGAAACATTTTGGTGACGGCCAGGCGGGCAAAAAGAGCAGTACTACGTCTGTCTCCAAAGCCGTCTACGCCCGCGCTTTCCCCGAATACTGGA
This sequence comes from Mycena kentingensis (nom. inval.), assembly GCA_014461125.1. NCBI lineage: Eukaryota > Fungi > Basidiomycota > Agaricomycetes > Agaricales > Mycenaceae > Mycena > Mycena kentingensis (nom. inval.). The sequence goes on from JACAZG010000013.1 coordinate 412,436, forward strand.
TGCGGTTTCCTCTGGGACTTCCGCTGACACAGTCGCCGCCGAAGGACACGGCCGAGCTTGCCAAGTACCGTGTCGACAAGGGGGATACGTCGACTGCCGAAAAGAAGCTACAGATTGAAAAAGTGAGTTGTTGTTCGGCGACAAGAAGAAACACTTACGGTTTCATAGAAGCTATCTAACTGGTTCAATCGCGCGCGACAGAAGGACAATCAAGTGCAGAAGAATCCCTTCCACGAGCTGTTCCAAGAGCTTGGACGCGCTCCTCCGCGGCCAAAGCGGCTTCACGACGTACACGCGTATATGAAGATTGAGGAATTTGCCCCAAAGATCAACGCCGAGCTTGAGCGGCGCGGCATTCTCGCACTGCCGTCCAGGGAGCAGATAGGTCCGCGCTACTCGGTCGCAAAGGAGCTCTTGTCCAAAGAGCCTGACGGCGTGAAGGAGCAGATTCGGGAAGCGGCGGATGTTGAGCACGCCGAAGCAATCGCCGAGTACAAAGAGAGCGCGGCGAGCGAGGTCGGAACACACTCCGCAAATGAGCAGGAGAGGTAGGTCGTTCGAAAGAGACGCCACGCCAATCTGAATCCGTTTTGAGGGCGCGGCAGAATATGAGGCGTTGTGGTGCAGCCGTTTTTGGACCGGCTCGCCGCCCTCACGGGCTGCAAGCTATCCTTGCTGGCCGCTAACGTCAGCACTGCATTGGGCGTCCCAGATGTACGCGTGTCGAGGTTGGATTTCTGTATTGTGTGCGGAGACTTGAGCTAAACCACACGTTCTTAGCTTCCATGACGGGGCTAAATCCAACGACGTACCTGAACATTGGAAGCTCCCGCAGGCGGCGCCCGAAAAATTGCAGAAGATGCTGCAGAGCTTTTCCGGTTTCGTTGCTTCTGCCTGTATGTTTGGTCTTGAGTTACAAGTTCTTGACCAAACGTTTTTAGATATGCGCGACGCACCTAAACCAACAACCTCCCAACAAACGACAGCCAGCCCCGGCTCCAGCCAACCTTCGGAACAAGCCCAAGAAAATCCGAGCGACAACTTGCAGCCCAAGCCCCCGTCTGCAGAATTGCTGGGCTCGTCGCAAGAGATTACGGATGTCGACGGGTCGGAGCCTACTCCCATCGAGCCCGTGAGCTCGGAAATCGACGTCACGACATCGTCGTCGAACGCCCGGGCTGGGGATGGAGAATGGCGACCGGCCGAAGCCCGGCGCCGACGAGACTGCGCCTGTTCCCGTCAATCCCGCGCTCAGTCATGGCGCGGCTGATAAGGATGAAACTGGGGTAGTGGTGGGAGGCGATTCGTTGGCGAAAACTCCGGAGAGGGGCGCGACGTCGAAAGCAACCGGCGACGGGGCGCAGACGGTTGGGAAAAGCATAACCAAAAAGCAACGCCCGTCGGTTGAGAAAACCATCGGCGAGACGCTTGGCGCCCTTTACAAGCGACGAGACGCGGGGGCGCCGAGCGCGTTGCTCATCAAATCCATCGTGGCCATGAAACCTGACCAACGGGCGGCAAAGATGGTAGAGATGCGCCTGTTGTCCAAGTATGAACTTGGTGTACAGAACAACATGGCTCGTAACGCCGACTTGATACGGCAGCTGGGGTTGGGGGCCGAAAACGGAGGAGGCGTCGGCGCGTCGGACGTGGGGCGGTGCTGACAGAGCTACCGATAATCGCGCCAAGAAGCGACGGCGAGTGGACGAATTGGGAAGTCGGTGGGAGGACACGGAGTCAGAGAGTAGTAACGAGGAGTCCGACGATGAAGCTGCGACGGAAACGACAGCACCGACAAGGAAGACTTCACGGAAGAAGCCCGCCAACGTTTCTGCACCGACAACGGTCGACCCGAAGGACAACTGGGCGGCGAAGGCAGAGACAAGCCTCTTGGACGTTGACCCCATGCCGCAGATCTGGCCGATGGCGGTCGCGCTGTGGTTTGAGGGGGAGCAGGCGCACGGCTTTGTTTCTCCCGTGAGTAGCCGCTCAAAAAGTAAGAAAGGTGCTCACCGGTCTCTAGCGCAAGTTCCTCCCGACGAAGCAAAGACCAGAGCAGGTTGCGTGGTGGGTTGGTCGAGCCCGCCCGGATACTATCCCGCCCATTTCCGATGCCGCCAAGTTCGGGGAGGATGTCGCCAAGTGGTGGTCGAGTTTGGTGCCCTCAGACGCCGAGAAGCGCGCCGATGCACTCAAGGCCATCGCGTCTGTGCCGGGGATCAACGGGCTTTACAACGTCATGGTATGCATGCGTTGGTGGTTGGTCAAGGCCGGGCGAGACCGTCGAATGGACGAATACGATCCAAGAGATTGTTGAAGTTTTGAAGCAGCTGAGCCGGTATGCGTTCTGCGAGTCAATGTGAGGGAGCTGAATAACTTCTAGGGGCGAGACTGGCGCACCGAGGGGAGAAAAAGGGCTCAACGACCCAGCGTTAGCGAATAGAATGGACGATCCTGCGCCTGTTGCAGAGAATTTGGGGTGAGTGAAAGATAGTAGAATGTGAAAGCAAGCTCACCCATATCGAAGGGAACCAACACAACAAAGTGAGGATGAAGAGCTCGGCGACAAGATGGAGGTCGACGTTGAGTAGAGGCGCGTCACAAAAAGTTGGGAAACTTCGTTCCAAAGATTCGAATCCGAAATATACACAAATTTCCGCACAAACCTCATTAGATTAGGCCTCTCAGCTCTAGGCTAACATTCGAGCGTGTTCCTATAGTCGAAATGAATGCGAAATTTGTTGTTTACTGTTTGATGGATCCACCTTCGCTTTCACCATCTGCTCGAGGCTCTCGATATCTGGACAGTGAACAACACACACACACACACGCAACGGGACTCACTGAAACCGAACGTCTGGGTACCTTGCCAATAAGCAGGTCTCGCCGCAGCCCGCAAGCTTGGTGCGACTGGATCGACCTCATGCTCTCTGCGGCCTCTAACTGGCGTCGGGCTAGATTCAAGGACCTACGGCTGCCGAGTCATTCGCGTTGAGATACCCCAGCGACGCCCTCGCACGCCGCCCTTCCCCGGCAATGCCGGCTGTAACGAACCGAGTCTCAATGAACCATGCCAGTATGTACGCGCCGTCTGCATCTTCATTGCCATATCTAACCCCTCGACTAGCTACAATCTTTGGGTCCGACTCGCGACGATGTCCTCCACAAATCTAAACGCGCCGCCGCGCCCTCACCCCAGGTTGCTGAGCTCATCGCTCGCCTTCTGGGCACACCCAACGACGACCTTTCCCGCGTTCTAGCAGAGATAGACGCTTGGAAATGGCCCAGATCCGACCTCAATGCATGGATTAAAGTCCTCAACAAGTTTGACGCGATTATGGAGGAAATAATTCGCGACTACCAAGTCGACACTCCAACTCCAAGTCAACGTCTTCACCCCCGCAACCAAAGTAACTTTGTGCAAAATCCTCAGGTTCGAGCGCCTCCTTCTGGAGAACCCGACCAACCGCAAGATGTTCTATTCCTACGACGTATGGCCGTCCTTTCAACTTGACATACGCTGATGACTCTGTAGCGCCTCAATAGCTTGCTGTTCACTCCAGATCTCGACGTACTCATTCTGGCCCTCAATTTGCTCCTTCGTCCATCTCAGCAATACTCGGCCCAGCCGTCGGTTTCCCATGCTCTCAACATCTCCACTCCCCGCCTTCAATCCCTCGCAAAACGCTGGCCCCACATGCGTGAATACGGTGTCAGCCTCGCCCGATTTGGCGAGTCCACAGGGAGTCCCGACCGTTGATGCTCTTCTTGCCGACGCTCGTCAAGTTCACTTCAGTTTCTACCCCACCAACGAGGATGCGCGCAGCGACCAGGACAAGATGGACACGGACACCGAACCCCAAAGTTCTCAGCGCACCACCGCGACCACCTCATCCAACGCGGTTAGCATTCACGTCGACCCTGCCACTCTCGACTCCAAGTCCGAAGTCGATGTTCTGGCGGATATAGTCGAAGAATATGCTGTTCCCGAAGCAGACAAGTTTGAGCTACTGTGTCGCATCCGTGCTGCTCTCGTACTCAAGCGCGGAAACGAGGCGGAAAGAGAAAAACTAGTCGTCGTCCGCCTTCTCGCAGTTGCGATCTTTGGCCACACACATCCCGAGCCTCAGGCGGCTACTTCGCTCTTCCTTTATGAGCCGGATGTAATCAACCACATCGCGGAGCTGCTCCAGACCGACAAGGGTATCCCTGTTGCCGTCCATACCGCCGCGCTCACGGCCCTCGATGCCCTTGCGCGGTACCGCAACCGGCGTCCAAGAGGTCTTGACCGCTGTCAATGCCGGGGTCAACCATGGCCTCCTGATGAGCATGATTCGTAAGACGGTCGCCGATGTCACGAATCCCGAGTCTACGCTTCCTCACTCGTTTACGGAGGCGCTCTGGTCATTCCTCACGTACATCGCAGCTCACGCCTCCGGCGGAAATATGATCGTCGGCGCGGGCCTTATTCCTCTTCTCATCCAACTGATCGAGAACAAGTTGCCCAATCGCTTGCCGCTGGTCTCGAATGCTCTACAGCTTCACCAACGCATTCTCACTCTTCTGTGCCGCTCGCGGTGTCGAGGCCCTCGTCCAGCGGATCGAGGTATGGTCTCTATTTTCCTCTTTTACCTATGCTGACCATGATACAGCAGGATTTGAAAGAGTTCGGCAACAAGCAACGAGCTCAAGAGGTTCATGTAGGCCATAGTAGGCGCGCTTTCCTCGGCTGACTGCTCCTTCCTATTGAAATCAATCCTTTAGTGGAGCTGCCTGTCGCCCGTGCCGCTCTCTTGAAGCACGTACTGCGTTCTATTCACCGAATGATGCAGTCCTCTGGCACAGCCGAAGGTTTGCGTGGTCTCATCGACATGTCGATTTTGGCGTCGCTGAAGAAGATCATCAAGTACCGCGGTCTCTTGGGACCGACAGTTGTCCCACTGGGTACGTCTCAAACTGTGTCGATGGCATCGTCGTTAAAGCGCACGCAGCTATCAATATCGTGGCCACATTTATCCACAACGAGCCTACCTCTCTCGCAATTATCCAGGAAGCGGGCTTGCTTGAAGTCTTCTTCAAGACGATTGAAGTCGGCTTGGAACCCTCGATCGAGGTATGTTCGATGAGTACACCGGTGTCTTTGTTGATCTTGCCCAGGTCATTCAAGCTATTCCGAACGCAATCGGCGCGTTGTGTTTGAACGAAGCTGGCGTAGCTCAACTCCAGGCCCATCCGAGCGTTATCCCCGCCATCTTCTCCATCTTTTCGTCGGAGCAACACCTCAAGCTTCTCCTCGATAAGGAGAACGCTGTCCTCATCGGCACCACCATCGACGAACTCATCCGTCACCATCCCTTCCTCAACGGCCAGGTTTTCGAGGCCATCAAGGCAACGCTCGGCAAACCCGAGATTCTATGCAAGGCCTTTATTGCCCCGGTCCAGATCCAGCGATGGTACAAACTCGTTGACCTCGAGGTCACTTCCGAAGGCGACGTACCTATGGCTGCTGCTGATGCGCCCAACGTACCCGCGACGACAGACGCGCCCCGAGACGATGCCGTAGCTCCCGCAGCTGAGGAGGGCCCTACCAAGACGACAGACGACAATAACATCGCTTCGTTTGTTGATGTTCTCCTCCGCGTAAGCTTTCCTTTCCTTGCTTAATTCTTCCCTTAACCGTTGCATCAGTTCCTCGAGTGCCTATTCCAGCACACTCCCCACTGCAAAGACTTCACTACCTCTGCGGATGGCCTCGAGCGACTTGGAAGAATCACCAACCCACCATGCATCCCGTATGATTTCGCAAACAGCGTGGCGTCCGACTCGCTTGTCCAGGTTATGCGAACTATGGCGGAGGTTACTACGCTCGAGACGCTTGCGCACCTGTCGAAACTTGTGAAGGAGTCATTGGAAGCGACCAAGGACTTTTGGGAGACGCTTAAAGGGGCTCAAAGTTGTTGCCTCTTGTCGATCTTGCTGGTTTGTCGACATGGTCGTTGTTCTCTGTTCTAACGCTCTACAGCTCATTCATCTTCTGATCTCGTCAAAGCCGATGTTTGAGTCTGGCCAAACTCTTCTCATCGTCACTCGCGTCAAGAAGGTCACTGCGCCCGGCGACGTCGAGCCACACAACTTCCTCATCAACTTACACTTTGCCGCCTTGCCTGTACTCAAAGGCCGCATTTCTGCGCCGTTGCGCGTTAGTCGATCGTCCAGACGGTCCTGGAGCTCACCAACGGCGATGGGGAGTGGCCAAGTCGGATACTGCGGCCGAGGGTGCTCCGCGGACGGTTACCATCCACCAGGCCCGCGTCCAGCAGCTCGCAGACATGGGTTTCCCGCACTCCGCGGCAGAACGCGCCCTTGCCCGTACGCAAAACAACTTGAACGCAGCGACCAAACTTGTTGTCCACCACCTTCATTCGACCCAACAATCAGCACCAGCAGCAAGCGGTCCGCAATCTTGTCGATGACATCGAGGACTTTTCGCCGTTTACATACGACGTTCAAGAACAACCGCTTGCGAATCGGTGCGGCTTGCTGGCATTGGTTCTTTGCGAGACGCCGGCTTCGCGCTGAGCACAGAGTTGAGAGCCAACCTCATGGAATGCCTGCTCGCTCTGTTGCTCTCGAACCCAGTCAGCATTGATCCCGAGCATCCATCGATCCCCAAATGGCTTGCTGCACATCTGCTGGTTACCGAGGCGTTGTTCACCCTTGCCGATGAACCGCGGAGCATTTCGGCGCCCAAGGAAGGAGAATCTGTCGCGTCGGAAGCTCTTTCTGAAGGACCAGCGCTCTCCGACGCTCGAATGATCGTCTTCAACTTTTATTTGCGTTTGCTGGCAATTCCGGACTTACCGAACGACGAGCTCCTGTCGACGTTGCGGTTGTTCGTGCTCTTGACGCGCAACCATGATGTTGCGACGCAGTTTGTTCAAAGGGACGGGCTTGCGCCGTCGCCTCAAGACGTCCTCGGTCACGGGAAGCTCCTCATACATTGCCACCATCCTCCGACACATCGTTGAAGACGACACCACGGTGCACACGATCATGAAGCAGGCAATCAAATGTTACTTTGCGCAACCGGCGAACGAATGGTGTCGACACGAGCACCCTCGTCCGCAACTGCAGCGCGATGGCGCTCCGCGACCCCAAAGCGTTCTTGACCGTGACCGAGTCGGTTTGCCAGCTTGTTGCGCCATTTGCGGCCACGCCACAGCTCAAGTTGAATGCCCAACCTGCAGAGGAGCAACCTGCAGGCAAGACGGAGATGCAGGTTGTTGCCCTCGTCTCCGGCAACGAGTCGCTCAGCCGCGCCGTCGAGGAGCTTCCCGCCAACGACAATGTCGAGACACGATACGGACGACTATTGGCCTTTGCGGACTTGTGCTATCGTCTCTTGACTGTGCGGTTCAGTACCAGCACACGCAAGGCGCATGATGAAACGCCCACGCATTTGGCCAAGGTTATGTTGGAGAAGAACTTTGTCGCGACGCTTACTTCGGCCCTTTCGGAGGTCGATCTCAATTATCCCAACGTTCGCGGTCTCGTCGGCTCTATTTTGCGGCCACTTGAGTTTTTGTACGTATCGTTTCTGTCGCTGGATTCCTCCGTTTACCGTTGGCTAGGACCAAAGTTGCAATCAAGATGAGCCGATCGACCAAAAACAAGGAGATTGCGGAAGGCGACAAGGCAGACGATAGCGCTTCGTCGAACACCTCGGCGGAGGAGGAGGATGCCGATGAGATGGAAGAGTCGGACCATGAGGAGACGCCGGATGTTTACCGCACCTCTGCGCTCGGCATGTTTGTCGGGGTTCGTTATATTTTCTTTCGCTCGATTTTCTTGCATTCAACTTTTTCAGGAAATGGACACGGGCGGCGGTGCCGAGGATGAGATGGACGAGGATGAGGAAGATGAGGACGAGGATGTTGAGATGGACTTTGGCGAAACACCGGTAGCGAGGATACCTCCAATTCGGGGAGCAGGCGGAAACCCCGTCAGCTGGGAGATGGATGGGGCAAGAACATTTAGCACATTATTTGGATCCAATTCCACCTTTTTCTTACATGTGTTGTTTAGCTCATTATTTTACTTGAAATTGATCCCATCAGTGCATTAGTCCCACCAGAGCCCCGCCAAGCCCCACAAACCCGGCCCACCCAGCCAGGGCACCCCCGGGCAAATGCCCATAATTAATGCAATACCCCTCCTGGCATCTGCCCACCATTAATGCATAACACCTGAGTGCACCTGCTCAGGACGAACCTGAACTTCCGCCGCCCCCAGCTCCAGCTCCTGCTCCGCCGTCTTCCGTGCGTCGTCATCGCGTCATCCCTAGTTCCCGCTAACCTGCATTCTCGCCTTTCGCTCCCTCCCACTCTCGCAACCCCTCTCAACTCACCCGCGACGCCGGGAGCAAACGCGAACTCAACGTTGTTGCCGCCGCTCTCAACCCCAAAGCATCGGAACTATCTACCCCCACGCCCTCCATCTCCAACGGCGTCGCTGGACCCTCCTCGCCATTCAAACCCGCGAGCTCCAAAAGCCCCCGTAAGATCCAATCCAAACCCCGTCCCCTCCGCGCAGAGGGTTCAACTGGTTCGACACGTCCCCTCCCAAGGAGGCAGTGTCATCTCCAACCCCCGCGTTCTCCAATTCCCCCGCCTCGGGCGTTCATATCAACTTGACCGCGCCTGTCAGATCGCGCGCGGGCGCAAGCGCAGGATCGAGACGGGCTATTCGCGGTCAGGTTCTGCGCTGCCATCTCTCTTGACCTTGGATGACGGCGACGACGCGAGTGGGAGCTACCGCGGCTCCAGGTACAAGGGATCTCGTGGCGCTAGTTCTCGCGCACTGAGCCAGGGACAGACACCTGCCAGACGTTCGTCTACAACCCAAACGCGCACCGTCTTTCCGCGGCTATCTGCCAGCATCCCTGACGTCCATGCGCGCCACTAACGCCTCCCTATGGCGTGCCAATTGCCAACGGCAACAATCCCATGGCCAGCGCGCGGACCATCGATGGCGTCTGGACCAAGTACCGCTGGATTTGGTTCCATTTCCGAAGGCCCATCGTCGTTTGTCTCGGAGAACGGCTACCAGCTCTCATTGTCCGAGCGGCACTTTTTCCGAGTCCACAACGCCACGCAAATGAACCTCCTTCTCGACATCCTCGTCCCCCAACTGAATCCCGCTTACGCACCTTCAAATTCGTCACGAAAAACCTTCGGCCATCGCGTCGTCCATGTCGTCTGCGCCGTTCAACCCGCGTACATCATCGCTCCCGCCTTTATTATATCGCGACGCGCTCGATTATATCGGGCCGAACTATCCGAGTCCAGGCCGGCGAATGGAGCGACTGGACGATTGTCGAGTACATGGTCGAGAAGGTGTTCACCATTCCCTCGCGTGCAGTCGACAACAAGCAGGTATGGGTCACTAGGGGCAAAGTAAAGGGCACACGTTTGACAGGCGATTACAGTCACATAGCGTGGGACTTTAAGGCCTTTGCACCTTTTGATACATCATGATGTGTGACCACCTTGGAGTTTCTGAGACCTAATGATGTGTGTTTGTCACTAGATGCAAACCTGAAACAACAAGAGAAAAATACAAGACACGTGTCACACCCTACACATTTTGAGTCGGCCAGGCGAGTTGAGCTGGTTCGTGCCAGTTTGAAACACAAAGTTGTGAGATTTTCCCACCGATTGGCCAGTGGCAGCAAATGAAACACATACATTCATCCTGTGCGTTTCAGCACAGGGACTGTTGAAAGCTGTGCGGAATGACTAGGGGTGTTTCAGAACTCAATGGTACCAGGGAATGCAGTGTGGAATAGCGGTGGCAGTGAATGAGCTGTGTGCATTCACCCTGTGTGTTTCAGGCCACAGCTCTGACTCACATCACTGCGGGCTATGAACATGTTTCCACACAGCCTTAAAATTTCTGAAACTCATTCTGCTGAAACATGTTACATACAGCCACCCTGTGCTGGATAACTAGGGCAGTCCTGATTGATCAATCAATTGCTGTATCTATCTCAAACAAATTGCTGTGTTTAGGGCAGTGAAAAACAGGTATACGCCAAATCTGTGTCAGCACAGCAGTGGCTGTGAAGAGCAGACAGTGCATCACTGTGTGCTATGATCTGGAAACATGTTTCCACACAGCCTTAAATTTTCTGAAACCCATTCCGCTGAAACGTGTGAGAGAGTGAAATGCAATGCTGCAGATGATGATTCGTCCTGACTAGCTTCACTGCACTGCACCCAAAAACTAATGTTTCACTTTGAAACATTGTGACTCCATGTTCTTGTATCACAGTGACTTACATGGTCCTGACTGACTCGGTATTGGGATAAAAAGAGGCGGAATTCTGGGATCATCCATCCAAACTGTACTGGTACCATGAGCCAATTCCAACCCACCCCGTGGTACATGTCGACCTTCCCTCTGGGAAGATCTGCCGCAAATGCTGTGAGCCAAGCTTGTTGTGCTCTTTGTATTGCACTTATGTCAACCAGACAAGCAACCCCCTGGACGCCAGCGCAGAGATGGAGAGCGCAGATGTTCTTCTCCGCCGCCAGACTGTCAGTGCGCCGCCCTCGGGGACTTTCCACATCTAACCTCTGTATAGCTAAGGGACCTCCGAGTCCAGCAACTCATTGATGATGCCTTTGGGCAAGAGGTCATCGGACTTGCTGCAGAGGAAGACTGTCATTCTGATGATGAACTTGAGGAGCAAACTGAGCTCCTGGTGATCCAGAAGAAGGAGGGACGGGATCCCCTTGTCAGCCACCTGTTTCAGATGGTGAATGAACGTGTAGTTGATGCTCAACGGCGTCAGGGAATGCGGGCCGGAAGGTAAGCCTAGTCCCGACTACCAGGCCAGTTCACAAATATCTCCAGAAATAATCGGTTTGAAGGCCCACCCGCGCAGAAGTCCACGCTTTCAGCAAGGATTCCAAGTGATGTTCCAATTGATTACTTCTCTCCGGATTATTTCAATAGTATGACAGTAAGGGAGAGGGCCAAGTACATGCACAATGGGATTGCACTGCCTACCGCAGAGCATTGCCGTGGCCTAACGGATGTCCTGCTGTGGAAGAACCTGAGCAGATCAGAGTTCATGGCTAAGTTTGGAAACGCAAAATTGGCTCTTTACCACCTGCCCACTGAGGAGGAGTTGGTGCGGCTTGAGTTGTCTGAAAACCTGCGGAATGGGGGGTCAACATAATTGGACAACTGCCCCACATTATATAGATATATTCAATTTTGTGGTCCCCGGTTGAGTATATGGAGCTTGTAATTATAAGTGTATGAAGAAATTGACTGCAGATGATTATGGATCAAATACAATTGAAGTCTCGAAATGAATAAAGTAGCGGAATCCGTGCCAAAGCACTTTTTTTTTCTCATACCTTAAACATTTCAATTTGCCCAAACACGCCCGGGCGGCTAGAGTATGGAGGGAGCTGCATTGAGCAGGGCTGGCTGTGCAGATCTAACCAATGTCGACACCCGCAATTATGTTTGTGTACACAGCCCTTTCCTAGGCATGCCTCATTAGTACGGGCCTATGTACACAGCCATTGTGACTCTAGATGACCCAGCATTTGGCAGTGCGGCGTGCCTGACTCACAACAGTGTTCCACCCTATAAATTCAACCAAGCAGACAACACACCCGGTCAATTCACTGTCATGTCCTCCCTTATTGAACGCCTTTTGCGTCGAGTCAAGGCTAGCCGAGACTGTGTTCTTGAGATCAATACAAAGCTCCAAACAACAGCACCTTGGTCTTGGTACATCTCTGTATCTAACTTTGTGCCACCACTCAATGTTGCTCAGGCCTGTCTCGGATGATATGTGGTTCAACAAAGCAAATATGCTCCATTCGAGCAAGCGAAAGCTTCTGCGAGTTCCGCCAGATGAGCTTGAAGAGTTTTGTCAAGTCTATGACTGCAAGCTGCCAATGTGTGGATGTCAGGTGGATACCGATGATTCCCCGGCGCTTAGCCCAGCCTACGGCGTTCAATCAAAGATCACCCTCGCAACATCAGGATCATTCATAGGAGAGTACATTGCTAAGTGTGCTACCGCAAGCTGCGGCTACTGTGGTATTGATATCAAAATCCATTCGGTGTTACACTCCATTCTCATGGCTTCCTAGTTCCACTCGCACGATATTATGCAAAGTCCAACCTCCGAGTCAAATCCTACAATCTCAAAGGTTTTACTCTGCCTCCCTTGCTGATTTGCACTGAGCTGACTAGAAACTACAGTTGCCTCAGAAAGTGCGCGCCTAGCCAACACACCCGTGGTAGAAAATATGGCACAAACCACAGAAATCAGCTCTCGGGAGGCTTCACCACCTCTTAATACGGCATGGGACTGCCTGCTCAAGCTGGACGATTTTTTCAATCCCGGCCTTTCTGAAGCAGATTTCCGTGAGCTCTTTGTGCAGTGTGCAGCATGCGAATATCACATGACACGAAGAGTTTTTGCGGATCATCGGATCTGTCCTGCTCCTAGTGTCTAGGGTCACAATAGCTACATAGTGGTGGTAGAGAACAAGTAGTAGTTATTTAATGGATGATGTTCTCAAGCGGCAACAAATTACACTGCGAGCATCATCCATGTCTCATGGTGAGGGAAACTGTGCCTGATATACCAGAGGAGAACCAGATCGGCCTCATGGTCAACATGAGGTGGCTCAAACTCCTTCCATTCATGCTCTTCCAAGGGACCGAAGCATAGCTAGTATATTTAGACTCATACTTTATCAAGCTCGGGGTACTGTTGCATTTTAATCAATCTGCTACTCACATGTCACAGGGCCGCGCAGCGACGAAATTATTTCGTCAGTCACGGCCGGAAGGGTCAAAATGGTGTCCCAAAAAAGGCAATTTTGCAAAATTTCCTACGCCTCTAGTGGGGAACTGCCTAATGGGGATGAATTTCGTCAAGCTCAGGCTCGTCAGGAATGTCACGCACCCGAGGGCCTAACAAATTGATTGAAATGCAACAGTATTCTGCAATGACCTCAGATATTTTTTCGCTGTATTCTGAAAGTGACTTATTCCCATATCGTGCCGCAAAGTGCACTGGGGAAGCCATGTGCAAGCCAAGAGGCTTTGGTACCCGGCTTGGTACCACGCACGGCTCCTGGCACCATGGCGGTTACCGCCACGGCTCATGCCCCAGCATTAGTACTTGGGACTACCAGTGCGTGGCCGACACTGCTAAGTTTCAACGCAAGCAGGCTTGAAATGGGGTGGCAAGATTGGCAAACATTATATTGCATTACTACAGCTTTTTCATATCTATGTGATCGATACTTGGTGTCGTGAGGTCCACAGGCTGAACCAACTGAGAGTATTTGTGCCCATTCCGCTTACCCGCGATCGCCAATTTTAACGAGGTGAGCAAGAGCTAAACTCCAACAGATTTCAATGATAAGCTGACTCTTCCCGCTCTTTGTGCCCTGATACCGTAGGATAGTACAGATACATAGGTGTAGGAATGAAGAGTGAAGGAAGTAAATTGCTCAGAGTAATGTCACAAAGGACAAAGTACCTTGGGAACATGGAGATCCCAAGAGTGCAACTAGGCAACTCCGTGCGGAAGACAATGCCCGCCGGTGACCCACAGCCAACGTGGCGGGAGACGGGGCTTTGCTAACTCCGGGGGACGAGCCGCCTCTCACTGCGGACACTTGTTCCTCACATCCGTCAGTTTCCAACAACACAGGTATCCACAGGCCCATTTCTTTGCAATGGTTCATATACGTAGCTCCTCGCTACTTCTTCTTCTTTTTTTCTTGTGTTGTTTTGTACGGTGCTTGATGCCGCAAACAGCGCAATTCTTTTGTGTACGTGACATGAGTATCTGCCGAGATCCGCGTTACAGGCAGGTTGGCAACTCCCATTGCTCTGCCCTTGCCAAACCAATCTCAGGTATTAATTGCTACCGCGGAGGAATATTCAGGCACTACACAGACAACATCGGCTCGAAGCGGGCACCGAGGAGGAGTTCACCATGTTTTTGTCCTGCAGCTAGAATCAATGTTTAGCCTGCCACGCCCCGGGAGCAAGTGCATCTTTCTCAACGTGCACCGTTTAATAATTATAGAAGACAAATTGCACTCTCTGCAAGCAGCCCCAGGAAATGCAACACAGGTGCAGAAATCAATTGAAAGGGCTGTGTTCTATTTCGGCCAATTGTCTCTCATAGCGCCATCACCAATGGCACCGCCGTCAAAATCTTAATTAAGGCTGTTCAGTAGATAATTGTTTCATTTGTCATTCGGGTTTCATACGGATCCCTCTCCAGAATGACTCATTATGATAACATCTGAGTCATACACAGAGAAATATCTGCACCTATAAATGGTGAGCTGTTTGCGCACTATGGTGAGTCATAATGTATTCCAGCCACAAGCTCACCAAATCCGGTAGTGGCCACGGCAGTAACAACGTTTTTGCATCCAGAATCCCGGACAATGATTACGACACCAGAGGGACACTCTCATACACCCCACGAGCCACTGGCATCTTACACGGAGACCCTCGTAAGCAACATCATTATCTTTGCATATTGGCAGTTGCTGTAAATTCAGATTTTCCTACAAAAGAAAGTTGCTCAATTTGCAACACGCCACTTCCCATCACAAGGATTCCGGCAAACCAAAAAAGAAATAGAAAGAACTGCCGCCTTCAAGAGCATTTCCTCTTCTTTGTCACGGTCCCACCTCGGATCAACCGGCCAACTCCCCATCGTGATGACCATCACGATGCGCGACCCCCGATACCCCGATATAACCCACAAGGGGTGTTCACAACGACCTGAATGCCCGATCGGACGTACAGGGTTATCTTTTTTTTTTTTTTTTTTTTTGGTGTTACATGGCCAACGGCCGTCAACAAAAGCATCTAACAAGGTTAGACCAAAACGCGACATTGTAAGGAGGTTGGGGTAGTGAAACCCCGGTTAAGAGAAAAGTGAGAGAATAAATAGGACTCCCACCACCACCGAGGAATGTGTTTACGCACGCGGCTGGCGGCCGCAGTGTGAGGCTCCGGATAAGGTATCCTCTGGGGGGACAGGTGGCGGCATGTTGCCGCCATACCATCCAATACCCACTACAACCCCGGATTCTCTAAGCCATCCTTCTGTGTATTTATCCGCGTCCTTCAGAACCTTTGCCCAAGTATCGTTCGCAATTTTCGGGGCGAGAAGCGCCTTCTGGTTCCGGTATGTTGTAGCTAGAGCTTGGTCGAGAAGTATCTTATCATTAATCATTCCTATCCATTTGTTGTGAACTTCAGCTGCAGCTGGTGGTGAGCCGTTCTTCGAGATTACTGAGTTGTTGCGTAGTCTCCAGATAAGATTCGCGCTGCCCGTAATTAGCGTGACGTGTAGCCTGTCGCCTGCCCGATCCGGCTTTCCTTCCTCCGTCATGTGCTTGAGCAAAGTGCACCCAAGGAGCGCTCCCATCGACGCGTACAGGGTTATCCCTATACTCCATACAGTATATAACCTTGGTACAACCTCGGGAGAGGCTTAGCCTCTCCCTCATCTATACACTACTTCACCCTTACCGGCGCCCACGACTGTTCTCGAAATCCGGCCTGACACCCGATTCCTCGACGGCATCCAGTCTCCCGCCGGCAAGCCCGACCTAGTCCTGACATTCTTCCAGCAAGACCATTGACTGTAGTGTGACGGCAAGACTGTCTCCGTTCATGATGAGGTGTAGAAGAATCCATGGGTGCTGTGAGGGCTTCCGCATTGTCAGCTCATTCTACAACAATTATTTCTTCACTTTGCAACCAAGAAAAATCATTTTGAGCACTGCCAACATGCTCTAATTTGAAGGTTCAGAAAAAACAAGAAGCAAATGGGAGTGGAGCTCCCTCAGCCAATGAGCAGGCTCAAATCCTATATTTTTTGAACTTCAAGAGCGCATCTGAAGTGCTCTATTCAGTTGCTCTTCTGGGATGCGTGGAGCATGGGAAAATAAACTGTAATATCTGTGGGTAGAAAAGGCCTTAACCTCATAAGCTCTGATGAGAGTGCGTGAATATATACAGTGCACACGCGGCTAACGTCAGGAGATCCTTCGGCCATCTCGGAGTTTGGAACTTCTTAAATCTCTGAACTTACAGTTGGGATACTGCAGTATAGTGAAGTATAACGGCCTAATCTAGTGGCACGCTTTAGAAATGTGCAGGGGAAAGCAAATATGTGGTGGAAATCAGAGATGTGGAGTGGATTATTTTTTTTGTACGGTTGGGCCGCCATATTTTTGTAACTTAATTTTCAACAGGGCAGAGTCAAGCAAAGGATTAAATAAGGATAAAGTACATTTGACAACTTTCAGAGAGAATAAGTGACAACTTTCAGAGAGAATAAAAAGTTGAATATCCGGTAGCGGGCCGTGCCGCTCGCCGGCCCTTCAGCCTTATGCCGGAAGGCTTCCGATAGCCCAAAACAAATCTCAGCGAACTTTAGCACCCGCCGCTGCGGGGCTGAGGGGGGGGGGGGTTGTTCGGAGATTTTGGTTTGTCACGGTGAACTGCGGCCTACAAATTGAGAGACTTGTAGCTGATGTCACACAGCGAGAAAGCTCAATCAAATCGAATGACATAGTATAGTATTGCTTAGAGATTTTCCCACCACAGTCTCACTCCTACCCCTCTGTTGTCTAGTCTCGCTAAGCCAGACGTTCTCAAATGCAAGCTACACTCGCGGTCGCGTTCAGCGTCCGAATCCGGAAGGAGTCGCACGTTCTGTCGAGCAATTTGATTGAGAAGGTCTGGGGCAGTTGGTAAGCGGCCACCCCCCCATCGACAACAGCGGCTGATGCAATGTGCTCGCCCCCGCCGCCGCCGCGCGGGGCATTGGGTCGGGTTGCGGTCCCCCTTCCGATGTGCGCACCTTGGGCGGGGCGGGGCTCCGAGGCACAGACCGCGCAGGAGGCGAAAAATTCGGCGAGCGCACCTGTCAAAATTCTGGTTGTGGGAGTCGACGGGGGCGGGTCTGATACGAAGTGCACCAGACGTTTTAGGAGCGATATCGCTCCATCATTTCGCGTGACATTCCTTGGGAATGTTTCCTAAAACGGATGGTATCGAGACTACTGTTGTCTAGGCTACAACTGACTGTGGTGGCACGCTTCCAACTGAACTTGCAACGTCAATTTTTATTTTTTTTATATGGTGACAAGTATGTCATATGATTGATGTCTTTATCTGAAGACCCTTTCATTGCCGCCCGATGACACCTCATCCTCGAGGCCCTCGTCCCCCAGGGGACAGCACTAAAGGAAATAGTTCAAGATAGATTGTAAACCTGGAGGAAGTTCACGGAAGGTTACCGTGCAGTCCTGGGGCTCGGCAAGGGCTTCGTAGCGATTGCGACGAGCTGCGGCAGTAGTTCCCTTGTTGAATGCTGGGAGGCGAGCACGCTCTTCCCGCCGGAGTCGGGAGATAGTGGCAGCAAATCCCATGAGTTCGTAATAGATATCACCATGGGGGCCCTTGAATGTGAAGTTGTTGCGTTCCATAAGGGTCCAGAGAAGGAAAACACAGTCACCAGCGACCGGATTTGCCAAGAAAGAGGTGAGGGCGCCGGTGCGGCTCAGCTGAAAGGAGGCAATTGGGCCGGTAGATAATGAAAATTTGGCAAGAACATACAATGCAATGTGCAGATTTAATAAGGAAATCATTTGGTGTGGTGGGTAAATTTTTCTCGGCATCACGGAGCGTATGGTACAAAGCAATAATGGAGCGAAGCTGGGACTGCGAGAGACGCTCCACGTGGGCCGGACAGCTCATAGCTGTAAAGTGGAACAGAGGATGGTCACAGAAGGGCTGCTGGATCCGTCACACTGTGACAGTTTGGGATAGCTCAAGGCGGAGGTCCTCTGGTAAGAATAAAGTCATAGAGACTAGCCCGGCGTTTAAATACTGCAGGTAAGTGGCTATGTCATAGACTACCATACAAGTGTCAATTCAATCACCACAGCTATGTACACTGCTCTTAGGCTATATTTGTATTGTTCTAACAATTGCAGAGGCCATGTACATAGCTTTCATGCTGTGACCACAGGTTATTTGGCTGTGTTTCATTCTAGTGCCCGCATAATACATCAGCAAATACCCGCGGTGTTTCAATGGCACTGATGAACTCCTAAGTGACTACCAGGCTAACATTCCACCTGTATCTGAGTAACAGTACTGCCATTCTGACGTGCTGTTAGGCCCAGTTATGACTTCTCATTTCTGCGGTCATCCTTTCCGGCAAATCTTCAATTTGCGGTTGGTGCAGCGCAGATACAGGTGGTGCAATCGGAGCGCTGCCACTGAAGATGAGGACACAAGAGCATGGTCTGGACTTTAGGGACAACGGCAACTGCGGTAACGGCAACTAAGCACTCAATAGTAAACTGGTACATACTAAGGAACGTGAGACATGAAAGATGAATAAATAAGCCCGATAAGGTTTTCTCCGAAAAATAAGTGCACGGCACCTGGGTGTCCATGATAAACACAGCTCTAAAGAGAGATGTGTACTCACAGTCAAAGTAAGATTCCACGGTAGAGCTTTTGAACAAAAGACTGTACTCCAAACCTGGAGCGGACTCCTGCTGAATGAAGATGCTAATTGGTTAGATGAAACGGGGGTTTAGTGGATATTTTGGAAGGTATTGGATAAACACACCTGCAAGAGTCCCACACAAAAGGTAAAATGTGCATAAAAGCAGTTCCGGTTATTTCCCGGCAAAGCTGCCTTAATTTCTTTCCAGACTCCCAGGGGACAAGTATATAGAATGATTCTGCAGACTTGTATTTGTTATCAAACGCTCAAAAAGAAAAATAACCCCCCGAAATACAAGATTCAAATCACATTTCATTTTCTTGGGTAAACACAGTTAAATAGAAACACATGTCACTGCTCTTTGGTCCATCGCTGCCGATCCAGTGCCCAGCAGATCACAGCAACCTGACGATTGATGCCCCACAGAGGGAATGCTGTACGGATTGCTGTTAGATGTGTGACAATGTGTTTGGGCTCCACAATGACAGAGAAGAGTGCGGGTTCGAGCTCAACAATATTTGTACAGAGCAGATCTTCTCGCTTGTAGTATGGGCTATTGACCTGCTCCCTCCGTGGCAGAAGTTTGTGGGGCCGTACCATCACAAAGATTCGCTTCTTTCCATCCAACAAAAGCTCATAGATCTCTGAGATTTGATCAGTGGCTGCCGGGCGTCCAGGTCGCTTAAAACAAACTAGGCTATTACCAACATGTGAACGATGTGTTGAGAAAGTGTGACCATTGGTGCTGAAAGAGTGAAGATGCAAAGCCCAAGGAGGGACAACAAATGCATTGGGAGGGGGGGGGAACTGATTGATGGTGTGCATATTTTTGGGGATCCTCCGAGTTGAGATAGTCAAGAATCCGCTGATATGTAAGACCTGTGTTGGTGCAAAATTTTTGCCCGTGTAGTGTCTCAAGCTTGGCAGCATGGGCAAGATACTGGGCCTGTGTTTGTCCATCCAGTGTATTAGCCAGCAGCGTCAGATCAACACGGTCAGGCTCCAATGAAGCTATGAGTTCTTGTTGAGCAACTGCTGCCTTTGAGGGCTGTTCATCACTGAAAGCTCCGAGGAACTGTGCAAGTCTGGTCCCTTTGACCAGCATTGTCAGGTCAAGATCCTCTTATAATTTGTGAGCATGTATTATGACGCTGAATTTTCACATACCTATGTGGAAGTTGTTTTTGAGGTTTTGTAGGAATCCGATCAGTCGTTCTCCAAAGAATTCACAGAGTGAAGGGAGCGGGCCCCAATACTTCATGATTTCAGCTAAGTGCAGAGCAATATGGTGATTAGGCAATGCTTTGTTTGCCCACAATCTTGCTTTGCTCGCAAAATATTTTCTGTACTCTGAATCAAACTTGTCTGCATCCGCCGGAGAAACCTTGAATGCAGCAATAATGTTTGTGGCAATGACGAGAGAGAAAAAATTTTCTAGATGCTCCCTATTGCCGATGATATTGGGGATGACTAAGGGGAGGATCGATGTGAATAGAATGAGATAGTCTACCGCTCTGAGCTTTCCCTCCAGATTTGCTGGTGGACGGGTGACCCAGGTTGGAAGAATGATATGACGAATGTGAGACTCAATTTTCTTCAGTGCATCTTGTCCAAAGCAAGATTGCTCATCAGCTGGTAAGGCATTGATGCTGCCCAGCATCCTTTCCCATGGATAACCCACAGGTGTTGCAGGGTCTTCTGTTGATGTGATAGGACTCAGTTCAAAATCAGATCCAGGATAAGACTCCGCCAGGCTCCCCGTATCAAATGGGCTTGCTACTCGAGGGGTGGATTGCTCATCATCGGACTCCGACTCATACACCGGCGGGTCATCATCATCATCATCATCGGAAACACCATCCTCAGTATCACCATCAACACTCATCATATCCTCATGAGCTTGGGAATTTCGCTTCCGAGCTTTTGCTTGTGCTTTACTCTCTGGAATTGCCCATAGCACACGGAGGTGGTGCCTCAATATTCCCTCGAGCCAATTGTGCATCCAGCCAATGATAATGTACTTGACGGGATTCCAATAGCCCAGCAGGTGGAAGGAGGACCATCGAACACCGCTCTCAGTTCCTACACGGTCCCTGTCCTGAACACGGGGTGCATCTCGCCACTCTATGGCATGTGCCAAGATACTTTCCCAAGTGCGGGTCTCCCAAGTAGCACAACTCAGCAGATCCTTTTCATCCTGGTGGCATGTGCAGAAGGAACAAAATCTGTTGGCACTGTGTGAATACATTCCACTTGCGCCATTGGATGCAAGGACATCCGCAACAAGGGGAATGATTCTTGTTGGAGCAAGGGTTCCGGTTGGACAGTGGCGGGTCAGAATTGGAATGTCGCTCCGCTCCTGCCGGAGGATGTCCAGTATGATTGGATCTAGAACCCGTGACACAATATTAACGGTAGGCTTTCCCGGCCCGGGCACCAGTGTCGCTATAAAGAGGTTCTCTGGTTGCAAGCGGATGTCTGGAGGTAGATTCAGACAATAAAGAACGATCAGGCCACAACTCTTCCGCTTTCCTATGGTGACACAGAGATCAACAATTGTAACAAGGAGTTTCACACAATGTACCATTTATTTTGTTGGAATGGGGGTTAAAATCATCGATATAAAAGCCAAATATCAGGTGATATGGACTGGTTTGCCAGTCCTCAAGCTCCCTAAATGCTTCACTATCATGAACATCGTGCATTTTGTTGTCGGGGTTGCACTGTTCTGGGCGTGTGGCCTGCCTCAAGAGCTGTTGGTCAAATGCTTTACGGAGGTGTGTCTCAATATTTTCGCGGGACAAGAAAGTCTCGAGCCAAGAACGGAAGTCCTGCCGGCTGAAATGTGTGCTGAACCGTAGTGTGCTCTGTTGATTCGGAGGGATATGTAGACTTCGCAAAGTTCGGGGTTTGTAGAGTAGTGTATGGCAATGCTTTCGTGCATTCGGATGGTGTGTTGCCCTGCAGTGCCGCGGCGGTGGGCCATCTTCAGAGGGGTATTGTGTATAGCAGGTGCGGCAGCACGGTGTTCGGATGATTTGAGGTTGGGCTATAGGTGCCCTATGGTGCGCCAGTCCGCACATCACGAGGAAGCACCGGAGGGGGGATTCTTATATTTACGTGCAAGTGCAGATTTATGGCCGTTTGGATGATGGAGATGATGACATCAATCTGGAGTTGCATTGCGTGCAGGACTCTATTGCAGGTTTCCCGCCCAAGCCCAGCCCTGAGATTTAGCCAGACAACAAATATGCAGCACAGTTCAATGACTGGTGCCCAATCAAGCTCAATGTGAACATCTGTGATGACGGATATGTGGAAACGAAGAACAGGTTGAAATACCACAAACCTTCATTGCTCCCAGCATCAGTCCTGGCTGTATTGCGAGGGGATGGTGCTGCTTCTTCTTGTTGGTTCTCATGTCGCCGCCGGGTACTGTAACTGACATGACGGCCATGCACTGTCCTACCATTATGGACAACGGAAGAGCGAAGACAGCTGGTGCATGTACACAAGTGGCGCCGGGGTGGTGGCATACTGAGATCTAGGAGGTGATGCTGTGTGGTTTAAATACTTAATGGGATCTTTCAATGACTAACTTTGAGTCACTCCTGCATATGATGTTCTCTGGGGTTGACTCCCCGGCCTAATGAGTAGGCAATTGGTAGTCATCATGAGCCCCTGGCATACAAATCATAAACCGGCTGGTAAAAAAAAAAAAAAAGTCAGAATTGGCAGGCCAAACCAGCTCAGAAGTATATCACGATTCTGTGAATCAGAACAGCTGTACTGAATTGCAAATCGTTGAAACACTTGCAATGGAGTCACATATGTATGAAACGGATCAATTGCTTATCGCGATCTTGGCAGTCAGGCTACATGAAACACTTTCTCCTGTCCTGTCAGAACAGCTGTACTGAATTGCAAATCGTCGAAACACTTACGATGGAGTCACATATGCATGAAACGGCTCAATTGCTTATCGCGATCTTGACAGTCAGACTACATGAAACACTTTCTCCTGTCCTGTCAGAACAGCTGTACTGAATTGCAAATCATTGAAACACTTATGATGGAGTCACATATGCATGAAACGGCTCAATTGCTTATCGCGATCTTGACAGTCAGACTACATGAAACACTTTCTTCTGTCCTGGAACAAATTAATCATCAAAAATTGACTGTACTGCCGTAGAAAGATTATTATCTCAAGATTCACTGTCATGAGTCAGAATTGAAAAGCCAAACCGGCTCAGGAGTCTATCGCGATTCTGTGAGTCAGAACAGCTGTACTGAATTGCAAATCATTGAAACACTTACGATGGAGTCACATATGCATGAAACGGCTCAATTTCTTATCGCGATCTTGGCAGTCAGACTACATGAAACAATTTCTTCCGTCACAGACTGAAATAAATGTACCATTAAAAGTTGGCTGCACTGCCGCAGAAATATTGTATATCTCAAGATTCGCTGTCACAGATTTGATGTGAGATCTGCTACCAAATGATGGTCATGTACGGTATGTCTGACCGTAATCGCCTGTCAAACGTGTGCCCTTTACTTTGCCCCTAGTGGGTGGAGGTGCGGATGATCAACATTTCGCCGGCGATTCCGTCGCCACCAACGTCGGCGCGCGAGGACGGGTCGTTCCGGGATGACGGGATGGACGTTGAGACAGACACCAGTCAAGGCTACGTTCTCAACGTTCCGCGCCGGTACCGTATTCCGCTGCGCCGGCTTGCGCGCGTGCAATGGGAGTGCGATACCTCGTAACGCGCGCGCCAGAGTATTGGAACGAACTCAAGTACGACGTGTTGCATATCGCGCGTCTCTTGGGCGTTTTCTTCGCAAATTCAGCGACAATGGAGGACCCGCGTTCGTTGTTTGACTCGCCTGAGTCGGGTCCACCCATTGAGGTTGACGTTGAGCCGGAAGGTTTCGACCCACTCTAATGAGCCCGGGCAAGGTATGTAACTTTTGTTTGTGGATTCTCCCCTCTAATCGACATGTAGACGCGCCGCCGCTTCCTCCACAACCCACTGACGAGCTGTTTGGGTCTAGCCCGCTGGTCCCGCCAACGGAGCTTCCGCAGGAGGTGCTATCTATGTCGTTGCCTCCGCCTGTCGCGACTCCGGACACGTAGAGCGCCGTCCCGATGAACGAAGTCGTGCTGGATAGGAATGTTCCGACTTTGTCAACGACTTTGAAATCTCACATTGTGATCACATCCGCACTTGCTCCCATTGTCTTCCCTTCAACTCCAGATGTCGGAAATGACGGTCTCTTTGTCGAGTTCGTCGTCTCTCCCAAACCCGCACCACCTTCTAATCGTCTCCACAGAGCGACCTTTCGGGTTCAACGTCGACTTTGGCCGGATCCAGAACGAGTTCAACATTCTATGATGGACGGCAGCACTGGTGCATCGGCTGCTCGTCTCGCCGACCCCAACTTCCCGCCTCAGCAGCCTCAGCAACCCTTGTACAAACGCCGCTGGTTCATCATTTGCCCACTTACTACCATCCCAATCGGAATCGCTCTAATCTTTATCTTGCTTTGGCCTGGCGCGTTTATCCTTCTCGCCGCGTTTCCCTTTTGCTGACGCGTCGCAGTTGTTCATGCTATCGCTCAAAGTGTCGTCAACAAAAGTACACTCGATATCCAGGTCGCTGCCATCACCGAGCCTCAAAATAATATGTCGGTGGCGGCCGATTCATTTGACGTTCGCCGCTCACACAGAAATAGGCATCAAGTTTAACAAGGATGTTACCTTGAACGGTGCGCTCATCACCGTTCTGTCGACTGCTGCTGACTAGTTTGAAAAGGTTTCCAGAGCTTCTTAGGGAATGTCATCGTTAAAGACTTCCTGCTCCCGAGCGACAATCCCGCTGGAGGAATCGACTTCGTCGCGGTCAATAACCCGAGGTTTGTGGGCGCATATATCGACGTTATCTAAACTTACGCCATTTCACAGCCCATTCAAGCTGAATCTCGGGACCATCGTGTTCGCGTTGACGTACAAGGGCGTCGACCTTGGTCTCGGAACCAGCAACAATCCAATTATTGTCTGTTTCGTCTTTCTTGATCTTATCGTTGCTCAGCTTGTGCAGGCGCCCGGTAACAACATTATCACGCTCAAGGGCGTTCTTCAAAACCATACCGACTCCAATGAGCTTGCCGCTCTCTCCGAGCTGTTCACCAATTACCTTAACAGCAAGGAGACTCATCATCGCAACGGGTCTTTCCGCTCCCCAAGACGATGGCTCGACCATTTTGTGGCTTAGCGCTGGACTGCAGGCGCTCAACCTCAACGTCCCCTTGGCTCCGCCGTCC
This sequence comes from Mycena kentingensis (nom. inval.), assembly GCA_014461125.1. Taxonomy (NCBI): domain Eukaryota; kingdom Fungi; phylum Basidiomycota; class Agaricomycetes; order Agaricales; family Mycenaceae; genus Mycena; species Mycena kentingensis (nom. inval.). Next base: position 437,379 of record JACAZG010000013.1, read on the forward strand.
CCGATCAACCCAATTCGCGCCATCTCCATCGGCAACTTCGATCTTGCATTCTCGGACGAAACACCATAGAGCGCGTCAGCGAATAGCGACACCGTTACTGCTTCTCTAGGTTCGTTTCCGTGCATACATACGCGGTCATCATTTTATTCGTCTTCAAAGAGCTACCTTTCGAGTTCAACGTCGAGATTGGCCGGATCCAGAACGAGTTCAATATTTCTATGATGGACGGCAGCACTGTCGCTGGTCTGTCGACACCGCTCTGCGCTTCGACCTCGGACATCGCGGTCCTTAGTACGACGAACACGACGGGCAAAGCCGATATCAAAATCGCGGATACCGACTTGAGCTGCCCCGCCCCGGACCAGTTCGTGTTTTGCACTTGCTTAGCCGACGACAATATTCACATCCCATCCCAGTTCTAGTTTCACCAGTTCAATCAGGATCTCACTCAGATGGTACATACGAATATACAGAAGTTTCTTTATCAACTCTGTCGCTTAGGCGGACGCGCCGTTCCGTCTCACCGGGCACTCGTGGACGATCGTCACCATGGCCATCGGGAACATAGCCCTTAATCCCATAAACGTGGACGTCACGACTTCTCTGCAAGGTCGCCAAGGCCTGTAAGGAAAGGTCACGATTGAGGAGGTGGATGTTTAAGGCGGAACTACTGACGTATTAACTCTCGGGATTCACGGTTGCGCCGTTGTTTTAACTGAAGCGACTATTATCGACTTCCGTTTGCCTTAAACCATTGACAACCCCGTCTAGCCTGAAGCTCGCCATCGGCGACTTGACCCTGCAGCTCATTCGCGATGGGGCTACTCTTGGAACCGCACTTTTCCCTGGTTTGGTGCTTGACCTGGGCATTGGGCAAGAACAACGTGTCCTCCACGTCTACGTTCAAGGTATATCCCATCACCACCTGCGTATTTGTTCGTTCTAATCAATGACAAGGCCAACGACTTGCCTCAAGGTCTGAAAACGCTTAGCGACTTTGTTGGCGGCAAGGACGTCGAACTTGTCATCGCTGGGTATGTCCAGTCCACCAAAGTCGCGTCCCTCGCCGCCGCAATGCAGCCGCCCAAGATCACGGCCAACCGTCCGGCTTTGAAAACAAAGCTCTCGACGAGGCTGCGCTCGAAATTCTCTCGCGCACGGGCCGCTCGAGCAACGTCAGCCACGTAACGGTTACCCTCACCAACCCGTTCACGGTCTACTTGGAGATTACCGGCATAACTTCAACCGTCTCCGCCTTTGGATTGACGCTTGGAACGATTTACTCGGACACCAAGTTTTCGAACAAGGGAAAATCGTCAACATCTCCGACGCTCGATCTCCAGATGAAGTCGACCCTGCAACGCTCTTCTCCCTTACTCGTCGGTTGGCGCTCGAAGCTGGCCTGAACACGGATCCCCTCGACCAGATCGTCCAGCTTGGTGGTATCCAATACCCTCCTCATGCAGCAACCAATTCGTCCCCAGTTAAGCGTCACTTCGCGCGGGACAACATCTTCACGTAAGTCGTTTTCGCGCTGCTATTGATGTCGCGTATTCAATGTAACTCAGCGGCTTCGATCTCCCGTCCTGTGTTCAGAGGGCGTCTACCAGGCTCCAGTCCGACGTTGAACTTACTGCCGGCGTTCAAGTTAACATCGGCGACTACGCGACCAAGCTGACCTATTCCCAACTGGTCTGACCACGAAGACGGATGATTCCTTCGACCTCATTCCTCCCATCCTCACGCAGCCGATTGTACAGAAGATTGTCGGCGGCTCCCAGTTAGGGTATGGTCCTTGAACTACATCGTGAAACAGAGCTAAAGACTGTCTGCAGCCTTGGATCCATCTTGATACAAGATCCTCAGCCAGAATCCTTTACTTCTCAACTCAAAGGCGCCGCATCACCAACGCCAGTCCTTTCGATGCATCCATTGCGTTCGGCGGACTCGGTTTGAAAGTTTGCAACGGCTTCCCCATTGGACACATCAAGATGGACCCATTGAAGGTGGTCGCCGATTCGGGCGCCTCGCTCAACACAAAGTCGACTTTCACCGTCGCGGACGTTGGTCATCTTACCGACTTCATTAAGACGCTTTTGACGCAAGAGAGCTTCGACTGGGCGATCACTGGCGAAAACTTGACCTGCTCGTTTTTTAACGTTTGCAGCCGGAGTCTAATGCACCCATCAGTGAGCGCCCCCGGTATCGACGTCTCTTCCATCACCGCCGCGTATAGCGTGACGCTCAAGGGCTTCAATGGGCTCAAGGGCGAGTCAAGATCAAAACCTTTGATTCGCCATCCAACGACCCCGCTGGCGGTTCCATTTGACCTTGGACGCGTCGATGGCGAACCCATCCCACGTCGGCATTCAGTTATCTTCCCTCAGTTTCGATACATTCGCCGGGGGCGTTAAGATCGTGTCAAGCTCGCGCCAGTCTCTACCTCCGATCTTGCACTCGCAGGTCGACTCATTCCTCAATTCCTCAAATGAGGAAAGAGGGTCTCGCAGGGGTGTCGGATGTGCTCAACCGATTGTGCACGGCCAAGACAGTGACGTGCCGGTTCAAGATGCTGGCGCTAGCTCAAGCAAAGTTCGCGACAGCCTTCCATCGCTGAGACTTGTTTATCGTTGTTCAGGTCATGTGGCTCAATGAGGGTGTCGAGACCCTCCAGGTCGCAACGGTGCTGCCTAACCGTGGCAAACTCGATATCATCAAGTCGATTAGTTTGAACCAACTCAAGGTGATGTTCACCGAGAACACTGCGTACGGCTATTGGCATCTACCACCAACACCGACGCCGCTTTCCCTTTGCCGCTCGCTTTCCCCACCGACATCAGCGCGCGCTTGAGCAGACGGATCACCAAGGCAACCTGGCGGAACTAAAGGGCCCTTCCAAGACCGATGTCGACTCGAGAATTACTCATCTCACGTTCACCGAGTATGCGACTGCTTCGTTCTTTCTTGTGGATATTAATAAGTTATTTTAGTGTTCCTTTTGCCGCTGTAGACGGGGTACACTCGCGATTCGACACCTTCGTCGCGGACACCATCGTCAACAAGGAAGTGACGCTCTAGCTTTCTGGTTCAGCCAAGGCCGACGCCGAAGGCCGCTGTCAGCGTTGGGGTCTCACTGGCATCGACTTCCCCGTGGATCCCACTATCGATGGTCTCCACCTGGATTTCAACCATTACCTGCTCATGGAGGCTGATTCTTTGCTGTTTAACCCAAAGGTTCGTGCTCGATAGTTCCTTCGATGGGCTCGTTTGACTAGGCGGCGCAGCAACTTGACTATCGGTACTGGAGATGTCTCGTTCGGTCGTTCGGTCTTGTTTCCAAGACGAGATCGTTGGTTCGGCGGATTTGGCAAGTTTTCTGCCCCCCGAGACGTCGTAATTGTTCTCTCGGCCAACCTAATCCTGCCACGCAATGAGAGCTACGCCATCGACGTGCACTGCCCTCCGCAGGGTTCGAGTGCTACATAAGCGGGACAGACGATACTCGCTATCTTTCTGCAAGCGGGTCACTCTAACACGGTCATTGCGGGCTCTACCCGCTCGACTCCGATTCAGTCGTTCAAATCGGCCCTGCACAAGATCACCCTCTCGCCTGCGACCATCCCTGCGCTGCACCAAAAGCTCATCTCATCGACCACCATTGGGTTCCCCATTGATATCATCGTCACTGGTACAGCGCAAGCGTCGTTTGCCCTCGCGAATCCGTCCACCGCCAGCATCAATCTGCTCACAGTCGGAGCGAATGCGACCTTCCATGGCATCAGCGTCTTCAGCCGGAGATGTAGGCGCGAGAGGCGGTGACGCTGGCGCGTCTGGATGCTGAAAGCAAAACTTGCGACGCGTCGCTGTTGGAGCGATTTGTAGCCGAGTCCAAGACCCGCGAGAACGCGTTTTTCCGAGCGTCTGGTCTCTGACTCGTAGAACCGTGAGGGTGCGGCAGGAGGTTCGCTCGCAGCCCCGGGAGGAGCTAGCGGCTGAGCTGAAGGAGTAAATGCGTGCCCTGGTCAGGGCGGAGATCGGGCAACAGGACGTGTCGAGGGCGTTGGTGCATAGGCGGAGTTGAAGGACGCGCTTCGTGATGAGTGGAAGGGCACATTTTTGACGCAGTTGAGAAGCGAGCTTCAGGGCGATGTCTGCGTCGCAATGAGAGAATTGGCAGCGTCGCAAATTGACTACCCATTGTATTTGTTTAGTATATAACATTGGTGCCATTACAAGAAACAGCAAGTATCATTTTCATTATCCGAGTCTTTGCTCTACCTCTCGTTAGCTGGAAACAAGAATTATAATCTAAAGGCACTCCCAACAGTTCCCAACAGTTACCAACAGTTCCCAACAGCCTACTGGATTGAACTGCACCCACCTGGTAAGTATCCAGGGTTTATGCATTAGATTCCCTGGTAAGACCCGATGCTCTATGCATAACAGTGAGTGCAGCTGCTCAAAACCCAACTAACACCAACCAACCAACAACAACTAACACAATCCTATGTGCTCCCTACGTCCGTCCAGCAGTCCGTTGGGTGAGTGTTTGTGCAAAGTAGAGCTCCGCTGTATATAGGTTCGTTTGCGTGCAAGTTCGGGGGTTCGTCCCAAAATATATGGGATTTGCGAATTCAGAAGGCACTTTTGCGCGTTCAGGTTTTGTACGAGTCAACGTCCAAGAGTGCAGAAGAGGGTAGGTGTATTTATGCAACCGCTTACATTTCACGTTCTGTACCCGTACCCGTACCCAGAAATCCGAACCGGACCAAAAACCGTACCCAAAAGTTGATTCCCTGTACCTAAATACATACACTCCTTATATACTCGACTAGTTTGTTTGAGATGCAAGGCTTCGGCCGCTGAACCAAACAGCCCATTCTGCTCTGGATCTTGTAACTCCACACCTCGAGGCGCCATGCTGCCAATGACATCATCATCTACTTGCTCTCTTGCCTCCACTCAAGTCTGGACCCGCTCGAAAATGACCACGCTCGGATTGACGCGTAGCAAACGCGTAATTCGTTGCAGACACACACAACCAGGAGGGTGGAACTTATTTATCATCGCGTGATTGCGTCCCCTTTCGCCTCTTACAGCGACACTCAGCTTTGACCGCTACAGCGACCTCATACACCACAGGGCCTAACCCAGCAGCTAACCTCGACAAGCCAGTAAAGGCTGACAAATGAAAAGGCTGGCCATCCTGCACATTTCCAAGTGCGCGCAATTCCGCCGCCCTTCAACGGGCAGCCACACAAGGATTAGGACGTGAGGACTATGCAGAACGGCCTACTGCTGTGGATGACCGGCGGCGACTGAACGCAGAAATTGGTTCAGAAAAATATGGTCAATATTAGTGTCCGCAGCGCGTCAACAGGTGTACCCGCAATATTGTTCAATCTCTTCTTCCGAGAACATCAGCTCAATAAGGATTGGAAGCCTGAGGTTGGTTCCCATGTCTGGCTTTGTATCACGCCAACAGCACTATGCATTGGACCAGTGACCAGAGACATCTTCGTATCTCACGCAGAGATCCCGCATTACTATCTGTGGTCCTACAAGAATGTGTATGTGCGGTTATTGGTTGAGGTCGGTGTCTACATTGGTGTCATTTCCCCCGCAAAGGATGTTTTTTTTTTTGAACGTTTCTTTGTCTGACTAACCAATCTTCCAGACATTTGCATTCAGCACCGCGTAGAAGCCCTCGACCCCAACACTGATTCCGACGCCTCCCTGTGACACAGACTCCCTTGTCCTAGTCTGGATTGTCTTGCTTACCTCACCAACTCACGCTAGCAACCACCAAGATTTGAGGTGTGGGTAGAGGTGCATTGCACTAAGGCCACCCTCAACATTTTCTATGGGAAACTGCAGAAAGTGTCTCTGCACGAGTGTGGTCTTGAAATGACCACTGCAAGGCGAGTCCAATTCCGCGCTAAGCTCAACAACCACCTCATGAACAACACACCCTCCTTTCTTGGTGGCAAAAGCAAGGTCCTAAACTGGTTTGCTGAACCGGGTCGGTTAGTCGTCAAGAAGAAGGTGGACGATGAAAGCGGGCTGGCTTTTCGTGGAAACAAGTGGCAGCAATGGACCCAGCGGGACAGGCTATCATCGACTCTGGTGTTTATCTGGGGAATATCGACCCAACTTGAAAAAGTATGTGTACACCTCTTCCGTTTTCTCTACTGACAACGTGACCCAGTTCTGGCTTAATTTACGGCTCTTCAATCTTTTCTTGTGCATGCCTTTGTTTGTTGTATTAGAGCATATTAGTTGCAGCTTTTGAGCCCAAAATTTTGTCTAACAACATTGCACCAATTGCGTAGATATCTGGCTCCAGCGGCCTTTGATTCAATTGGAAAAAGTGCGTGTAACCCGAAAGTTTTGTGTATTGAAAACCGTGTTTTGAGCCGCAGCTAATATGCTCTATGTTGTGTTTGTTGTCCTAATGTTTCATTCATTAGAGCTTATTAGATCCTGTTATATTTGTTTTTCTGTGAAAAAAGTGAGTGGGTACTCAATGGATTTGGAGCATGCTATGTTATTAAAACTCATATTTCACAGCTTCTAATAAGGTCTATTGTATGTTGTCCGCTCTTCAAGTTTGACCTGCCAATACAAGTAAACCAAAAAGAAAGCGTGAGAGGCAAGTGCATGCCAGCAGGGAATGGCAGCTTGCCTATGGAGGCAGTATTAGAGCATATTAGTTGCGGGATTTGGACCTGAAATTCTGTGTAACAACAGCGCCCAAACTTTTTAGGTGCATGGCCCAGCGGTCCTTGCTTCAATTGGAACAAGTATATGTAACTTAAAAATTCTGTGTATTGAAAATTGTATTCTGAGCCGCAACTAATACTAGTTGGCGCTGGCTGGCGCGGTGCCTCGAACCTTGCTTTGCTTTTGTTGGATTATTTTGACGCAATTAACGCACTGCCAGCGTGGCTTCTGAGCGGAAAACAAATTTTGAAAACTGGAGGGCAAGGGCAGCAGAGCATATTAGTTGGGGGGTTTTAGGCCCAAAATTTTGTGTAAGAACATTGCTTACGTTTTGTCAGTATGTGGCCCCAGCAGCCTTCAATTCAATTAGAGAGTTTGCGATGGAGCCATATGAGCCATATATGGCTCGGTGATCTCACGCTTCAGCTATTCCCATGGGCTGTAATTTTGAGGTGATATGCACACGTGTGACGAGGATATCCTCTCAAATTTACAGCCTAGTAACACGAGAGATGCCTTCAAGAACGGGCAATAATGGAGCCATATAAGTTTCATATGGCTCTATTGCAAACTCTCTATTGATAGAAAGATATGTAACTTGAAAAATTATGTGTATCAAAAATGGGGGGATGAGCCGCAAGTAATATGCTCTAGTTACCGCTCGGGTGTACCAATTTTTGGCAGCCCAAAAATAGACTACAGCATATTAGAAGCGGTTCTTGGGCTGGATTTTCAGTGTCGCAATCTGTAAGATTTTGTATTCGACCCTCCATCCAATTCAGATGTGCTCAGTTGAATGATAATTTCTGGGTATAACTTGTAAATTCTGGGTGTCAAAAACCACCATTTGAGCCACTTCTAGAGTAATATGTTCTACTAAAAATGTAATATAAACAATCAAAGGTAGTTTGTCACCCAAAAAGTTTCTGGTTTTGGTTGAATTTTTTGGATGGAGAAAAAAGAGAAGAAAATTAAAGGCCTTTATATCCGAGCACAACCGAGAGGCCCTTTTTTTAAATCCACTGTGTTTAAGCTTGTAAGCCGTCGGATCAGGCTCGGATATCCGCCGCCAGCCGCGGACCATCCGACAATATTTATTCCGCAAGTATGGTATGTAGGGGACGTGACAGTTGGTGGCGGATATCCGAGCAATAGCGCCACGAGCCTTGCAGGTATCGCATGGGCGGCCAGCCCGCAGAACACAACACAGCTGCAACAAATGTGTATACAGCATTGTCCACTGAACAGATCTGCCAGCTCTTCGCCGTGGGTTGCAAACATAGCTACCCAAGGCCCAACAGTGTGCCACAGTTTTATTGGCAATGTGCCTTGTTTTGGAAGGCCGCTGTACGTGTTAACAGTCTGAACCAAAGTCCATACGCCACAAACAATGGATGTGTCTCGGTATAGCATTGTGGTTGAGTTCATCGAGTGCCTTTGACCACTCGGCGTGTATGGTTTAGCGGGATGCCGTTTTGGCAGATGATACCAGCGATGACGGTCGAGAACATTACAGAGAAGGAGCCCGAGGGTACTAGACGTTGTCGGGGTTTGTGGATAAGTAGGAAGAGGTGCTGAGTGGGGGAACAACATGTGCAGAACATGGATTGGAGAGGAATAGGGGCAGAGCATGGGAGAAGTTGCAAGGAATGCAAAACAGGCCGTACAGAGTTGGGTTGGATACATATCACTGATGCGTAATCATACATAATTTACACCATGGGGGACCTTGCAAAGCAAGGTGATGCTCTATTGAAATCACAATATTCCGCGTATCCAGCGCAATGGTCCGCCACTTTCGACAGACCTCGGTAATGCGGAGCCAATGTACTTGGTATTATCAAAAGTAACCGGGATTACACAAAGGCTGGCGGAGTTTTGATGCAATCAAAAACTCCTCATCATGGATTAATGATGTTTATCTGATCCATTGTCTTGCCAAGTTTCATTGCGACTGAACCAAAGTCGGCGTAGAACGAAGACAAACATTTAGCTAACTCCCAACTTTTCTTGGCCCAATAACATGGTCATTGGCCATCCAAGTCTGTTTATCTGGCTGGGAAAAGAAAATTATGGAATTCTAACATGGACAGCTGACATATATATATTCATGAAGATAATCCCCTCTGAATTTGATGGCAACTGATGCCATCCTCACTCAGATTATTTGTTTTCCCGGCTTTCCCATAAAATGAAGCACAGCTGCCCTAGTGGCTGTGCTTAGTCCTCTTGAATTAATATGAATGATAAAATAGATAATTGCATCAAACACTGTCAATTTTGTGTACATAGGCGCACTGCATCATTGCAAACACATTGAATTTTCGATTACTTTTGGTAATACCAAGTACGTTCCAGCGGCATGGCGCCTGAGTCGTGCATAGGACGAGGATAACCGCAAGAAGCTCGGGCGGAAGGTGGTTGATTGTGCAGGGTAAGGTGGTTGGGACATACCGTCCATAAGTTGCTGCATCAGGAAAAACAAAATTTCCCAGTAGCCACCAGCCATTGCTAGGTAGCCCTGGTAGGCCCAGTAGCCCTGGTAGCAGCGGGGGGTTGCCTGGTAGCACCTGGTAGCATCTGGCCAGTTGCCTGGTAGCACCTGGTAGCAAGCGGGCTCCTGGTAGCCGCCAGTAGATGGCGGACTTCTGGTAGCAGTCAGTAGCATTTGGCTTGTGTCCAGGTAGCACTCAGTAGCAACCAAAAGAGAAATCAGCAGTTGTCAGTAGTTTGGCTTACTGGGGTTGGCCTACTGATATTAACAACATGGTCAAGACTTGGTACAAATGTTCATAGCCTATCTGCCTATAGCCAACTGTATTTATAGGCCCAGACTCTAGTTAACAGACCAATAAGCCATTTTATTTCAGAGTAATTGACAATGGAGGGTGGGTGGAACCCAATGGAGGGTGAGTGGACACCAACATCACCCCACCACTTTAGACTCTTTTTGCGAACACTTGTCTGAGTGGTAATCTTCCTCGTTTCTGCTTTTTCTGCACAAGGTCCTGCGTTCAATTCCTGACCGGGCCACTTTCTCGTCACTTCAGAAACTCACCGTTCGAAAGCTAACTTGTTACAAAACCAACAGTGACAAGAATGACAACAAAACAACAGTAGGAATGTACAAGAGCAAATAAAATTTTCACTCTTTGCCCCTCATTTGGGCCTGCTATCAGCCTGCTACCAAGTGCTACTGGGCGGCTACCAGGACCTGGCTGGGAGCTACCAGGCGCTACTGCGGGGGGTACCTGTCTACCCAGCTACCACAGCTACTGGGCCTACTGAGCGCTACCAGGAGAAGTTTTTTTTTTCCTGATGTGTAAAATGCAATCACAGCTTTGCGGTGGTAGTTTGGTCCAAAGCGCGGTAGCCTGAGCGTGATAACAATCAGCGCTACATATTGGGACGCGTCGAGACGCGTCCCAATTCTTGCCCCAGTCGAGGAAGCAGCAAGGCGCTTCGACTGATCTGGCGGTAACAAAGTCCTCCACATGCTTATGACCGCGCTGGGATCTGCACATTGTTGATCTGCGCCCCGCTTCCGTCCCACCTTCATGGTCGCCCCCTCCGTGTTGGCTCGAGGCATCCTAGCCGCGTCGAGTTTAGGTATCAGCTCGCGCGCAACGGGCAGCGCTGGCTGCGGGACGACCCACTGGTTCCCCGGCATCACCAAATATCACAGCGTAACCTCGTCCAACCGTTCACGCGACTACTCCATACACCTGCCCTCCTCATACGACGCAAACCATCCTTACCCAGTCGTTTTGGGTTTCCATGGTTCGAGCAGCGTCGGCTTCTTCCTCGAAGTCGATTCCAAGCTCAGCGAATCGCGCTTTTCGGGAGACAAAATCATGGTCTACCCGAACGGGCTCGACGGCGCCTGGGCAGGGCCCTCGTACTCCAACACGTCTCTCGCAGAGGACATCACCTTTGTTGGTGATCTCATCACGGAGGTGCAGAACAACTACTGCGTCGACGTGACGAGGATGTACGCGACCGGTCTCTCGAACGGAGGCGGATTCGTCGGGTCGTTGGCATGCGACGCCTCTGTGGGCGGGAAATTCGCTGCATTTGCGATAGCTGCAGGAAGCTTCTACACCGATTTGAACGGGCCGGACAACGGGTGCACGCCTGCGCGCAGCCCACTACCCATCCTCGAGTTCCACGGGGGTAACGACAAGTCCGTGTTTTACGCCGGTGGGGAGGGTGAGGGGGGAGAGTTACCTGCTATCTCGGACTGGTACGGCGATTCTTGGCGTGTTTCTTTGTTTGACGCGTTGCAGGATATCTTCCTGGGCTACGCGTAACGGGTGTACCTCACCACCCGCGCAGAATGATACGTTCGATGGTGACGTCCACCACTTTAGCTGGACGTGCCAGGGAGTCGATGGTGTCCTGCAGCATTACAAAGTCGACAGTATGGGGCACGTCTGGCCGTCCACTGAGCCAAACTTTTCGCAGCTTGCAGCTCTCGAGGGGCCGACGCATATACAGGCATCTTCCATCCTTATGGACTTCTTCGATAAATTTGCCAGAACTGCTTGAGGCCTTCTTGTAGCCGCCCATTGAATATACCAGTCGTTGAGAAGGTCGTGAAATTCGTCATAGCGCTCTATGGTATGCGTTTGTACACAAGAAAATGCTCCGTCTGCTGTAGATAAGATTATAGATGGGATTAGTATGTGCAGCGCTTGATTTTCCGTTCCGGCCGCTCAGTAGGTGACATATCCTATGAACTCGTCAGTGACGAGTTCGCCGAGAAAGGATATCCGCAGACGCACCGACACACAATAACGGGAATCCCGCAAACAGACCGAGCCAGAAGACAATGTTGCCCATGAGCTTGTTGCGCTTAATGACGGGCAGTCGCGAGACCATGATCAGCGGGATCTGGATGAGTTGTAGGAGGAAGATGTAGAACCTAGAGTCTGCGCGTTAAAAGCCGACAGGCCCGAGTCGAGGAAGGCGCACCGGAACTTTCGCGTGACAACAACCATGACGAGTTCGTGCACACATGCACTGAGTAGGAAGGTAACAAACATAGCGCTGCCTCGCGAAAGTTGGTAGCTGGCCATCGTGGAGGCGTAAACGTGGTTTAGGAGGAATGTGTGCACTGGCTTGTTCCACTTGCGTGAAAATTCGTCCCAGGAGGTCGAGTTCCACTGCGAAGGAGTGAGCAAATGTAACAGCTGAGATATCTAGAGCGAACCCAGTCCTCGTAGAACTGTCTGTCCGCGAAGCTGGAGGATGTTAGACGGCGGTCGGACTGGACACTGAGCAGACGCACTAAGAAAGCTCGGCAAAACCGTTGCAGATGCACTCTGCCGGCCTGGTTAGCTGCCAATAGCTCGAGAGGAAGAAATCGCACCAAAGATGATAAAGAAAAGCAGCAGATATGCCATCATGAACGGTAGGGATAGATCGAGCATTGCGCGCGCGAACGATGATGTCCCCACATTTGCCCGGGGAAGAATGAACGTCTCGGTCACCGAGTATAGCAGTGCAAACGTTCCGAACGTTGCTACCGTCTTCTCGAAAACGTACAGCGGTCGAATACGGTTTGTGCGGGGATACTCGAGCTCGTAGACGAGGGTCGGGATGAGCTGGTAGACGGCAAAGTTCTTCCAGGTGATATTGTTGGGATAGGAAACCGTGTACGGGCCGGAGCTGGTAAGCTCGTTCGCGAGTTCGGTGTAGTCGCGGGCCATCGCTGCGATGCCTTCATTGGGGTGGTCGACCAGTACGTGCGGTTGGGGCTGCTTCGGAGTACTTGGTACGAGATCGTCGTTCTTCTTAGCCGCAGCGGTCGCTTCCGAGACGGCAGCAAGTCGCTGACGTAGCGCGGCGGCAGTCGTGGCATCAACATACGAGGCCGTCGTTCCCTGAGGAATGGCCGGCGTCTCGGTCGGCGTATGGTCCATCGTAGAACTGTGGGGAGAATCCAGCTCTGCTCGGCGAGCCTCGGCGTCCCGAATTGCCTGCTCCCATCCACCCGCAGACTCCGTCGCCTTTTTCATATCTCTCAATAGCGATTTCGCCGCCTCGGAGACGTGTTGGAGGTGTCCGTTAACCGTCATGTACGAGTGGACCTTCATTATCATGACCTGCGGAGCCTTGAGGAAAAGCGGGTATTCGGAGCGCGACGACGTACCAGCGTGTGCAGCGTGAAGAACCCTGACTGCACCCACGGCCAGTTTCTTCTAAAGGTCCAGCTAATCGCGGCAACAAGGGCGGTGGTTTGCATAAGGTGCTGCAGTATGATGCCTGTCCAGTAATACCGGATCCAGCCCTTGCTAATCGCCTTTGCAAACGGAACGCACAACCCCGTCGACGCGACGAGAAGCGCGTCACTCATCGCGAGTGTTATGGCGTCGCGCGAGAACATTGTCGCAAAACGCAGATTGAGCGCATGTCCGTTGGTCTCAATGCTCCGGATATAGCTCGAGACGGTGAAGATGAACATTGAAATCCAGAAGAGGGTGAAAAATCCCTGCAGTCAAGGTGAGCGGGAGCATTTCCGGTCGACACTGAGACGCACCCGGAATTCGTTTGCTCCCGAGCTTGGATTGTTAATGTCGAAATGCGACTCCCTTGGCGCGAAAGCAATCATTGCACGAAGCTTCTTGCTGGAGCGAGAGCGGAATGGTTTGGAGACATAATAGGTTCCTTGCGGTCGCTTGAGTACGCCATCGTCGCGGGAGCCAGCAAACAGTACCTTCGGGGGTTATAAAACCGCCGCTTTGCGTTCGGCCGTTCATGGCGGGAGGAACTGCAAGGGTCGCCATGGTCGAGATAAACAGAGCCAGGCAAAGGGGTCCACGCGAGGGTAGGAGGAAAGGGTGAGACTGCCACTGCGTCATCCGCTTTGGGACATCGGGCGGCGCCGATTGCCGAACGAAGCGTCAGTCACGCACGGACAAAGCTACAATGCTTTTTAGGATACAAGTTTTTTGCAAGTATCTTCCGGTATACAAATAAAATACAGCTCGGTAAAGTTCAGTTCGACGACCTAGTCCTTCAGAATCGTTCCAAGTCCTTCGCAGAGATACAGTACCCGTCTTTAAACAGCCTGAGTCGACTCAGTTGAGATCTTACTGTCCTCTATCTCTACACCGGCATCAGGTACGCGCTCCCTCCAGAACACGTAGGCCTGGATCATGTCCTTCGACTTTGTCAGATAGATCCTGTAAAATTCGACGAAATGCGGACCTTCTGGGTGCCAAATATCAGCGCGGCGAGGACAGGAACTAGTTGGCCTTGGTCAACAAATTAAATTATTCGAAGCGCGAGGTGCCTCACCAATCGGTAGCACAAGACGCCAGTAAAGAACGTCGCCTGGCTGGAGCTTGGAGCCAGCGAAACTGACGGAGCTCAACCTGCGAGAGCATGAGATTCGGTGAAGGAAAAAGACTCGCTGCGCGCTTACCCTACGCCAAGGAACGACACGAAAGTGTACAATCCGACCCGGATGAACATCGAAAGCGATAGAAGAGGATTCTGCGCTGCCGTAGACATCTTGCGGAATTTAGCCCAGTTTTTGCACACAGTAATCGTTATCCAGACTACGGAGTGTCACGGTTAGCAGTCAAAAAAAGGCGATTCGTCCGTACTTTCGAGCGGGATTATGATCACTCCCGTAAGACAGACAATGGCGGCACTGGCAATGGTGCTGAAAATGGATCGGTTTGAAGATCTATCTGCCAGCAGAGGAGCTCACGGTATATTCGATGTAATGTGGCAGTACAAGTGGTCTACTCCACGAGCAACGAGGCTCGGGTCTCGAATGGTCTGCGCTGCTGAGAAAGAAAATTTGAGAATGAAGCGTGCTCACCAACATCGCCTCGAAGAAAACAGCAAGGTACACCGTCCAAGGCATACGATGCAGCTGTAATTAGCTTAAGAGACGTGTTGCATGGCAATCCACAACTGACAAATTTGGTCATGGATGGACGAATCTGCCGTTTGCGGTGAACGACAGAAGACAGGGATATGTAAAGCTGGATGCTCGTGAGCTGCAATCAGCATTGGAGAGATCGACGGGACATACGTCGATAACGAAGCAAAGTGCGCTCAGCGTTGGCCTACTCCAAGATTGAGCATTGCGAGGTAAAAGTCAGCAACATACAGGGTCGGCGCAGCGTAGATCAGCGACGCTTGCACCATGCAAAGTCCAATTGGAGGCGGCGGTCCGAGCTGTCGGCCAAGCAGTAGTAGAAACGTGGCGGAGTACACAACCCAGGAAATCATGTGTCGGTACCATAGCTCGCTCCGTTTAATGACGGGCGAGCAGTAAGCGGCAGCGACGACGAGAGTAAGGGATAAGACTCCCGCCACGGAAAAAGAATTGAAAATGGTTATTTGAACAGAGAGGGTGTCGATGTTGAGAGAAGAAAGAGCGGTTTGAAGGTCCAACATGTTGAAGCAAGACGAGGAGAAGCGACGCTCAGCGTCTGTGAAGGAGGTGAACAAGTTGAGGAGCTCGGTGGCAGACGAGCATATCAAGAGATGCATTTCCGACTTTTGAATGCCGCTGGTACCCGTTGTTGGATGGGGAAGTGAACGGAACGTGATGCCGGCCCTACAAGTCTGAGGCCAGACAGATATGCACATTCTGGAGCAACAAGGGGTATGACACCTTCTTTGTTGCCCGCTCCAGGATCACCGTCTCAACCGAGCACATCGCGCAGAAGGCTTGGGGATTGGGTGGGACAAAGATGCACGCGGTCACGCGTTGGCACAGCCACTGGCGATAGCCACATCAAAACAAAAAACCGCCGCGTTAATCATGGTCCTGCCTAGCAGCGCCACCAGCAGTGTGCACGCTACATAATACAAGAGGGTAATTGATAATCAGTATCCGTCGGACCCGGTCCAACTCGTCTTGAATGTCCACGACCTAGACAGCAACCTCACCGAGCGTAGCTTTCCCGAGCTCGTATGGTTTCAGCGCAATTTCGATGTCCGGATCCGTCTCTCTCCAAAATATGTAGCATTTGAGGAGATCCTGTGGGTTTGCTGCTTCAGATCGACACTTTTACAGAACTCAACGGACCTTTTGTGTTCCAAATGCGATCGCAGCAAGGATGGGAACTGGAATTATGGTCAGTTCAGGGTGTCTTCAATATTTACACCAACCAATTGCAAGTGTCAAGCTCCAGAATGGATGCGGCGTCGTTATTCCGATGCTCGCCGAGCTCAAGCTGGGGATAGGTCAAGTCAGTGCAGCCATGCGCTCGGGAGATTATGTAAATTGACCCTACGGCCACAAAGGCGACGATGGTGTACAAAGCGACTCGGATAAACATGTTGCACGATACTTCAGGGTCATTTGCGCGTTCAGGCGATCGGCGGTACGCGACCCAGTCCTTGACGAAGATAATCGTGATCCATACTGCGAGTCAGGCTGTCATCATTTCAACGGCAAGAAGTGTGCAGAACCAACTTTCGAGTGGCACAATAATTATCCCCGCCATTATAACAATCCCTGCGCTGACTTTAGTCCTGCGCAGTGGTTGAGCAAGTCGACTGATGAAGAGAAGTTAAACTAACGCACGGAAGAGCGGAAGTGATGTTGCAGTAGAGGTTTAAATGTCGTATATCGCGCGAGACCACACCAGGTTCGGTCACCGTCTATTAGGATCGTTAGCTTACTCAACTCCCGACAACAATGCACACACCAGTATGGCCTCGAAGAAGACGCAGACATAAACGACTGCTGGAAACCTCCGCAACTTGGCGAAGTCAACGTTAAACAGCGTGAATAGGTTGGCCTCACGAATTTAGCGAATTTCTCGTTAATCTTCCCCTTTTTGTGCACCACAGCAGAGAGTCCTATGTAGAGCTGTTAGTGTGGTCAGTCGCAGTAACAGCTCGAACAAAATTCTCGAACATCTATCACAAAGGCGAGAGCGCTCAGCGTAGGGCTTTGAAATTGTCAGCAACGCAGAGGGCGCCGAAAACTTAGAAGCTCACAGTGTTGGGGCTGCGTAGATAAAGGCCGCTTGGATCGCACAAAGACCGAACGGAGGAGGGGGACCGGTTTGGTGACCAAAGAGGAGGAGAAACGATGCCGAATAGACGATCCACGAGATGAGATGCCGAAACCACAGTCCACTGCGGCGTACGCGCGCGGCAAAGTACGCAGTGGCTACAACTAGAGAGAGCAAGAGGAGAGCGAGCACAACAAGAAGATTGAAAGCAACTACAGCGGTGCGAAGTTGTGCATCGCTGAGCCCGAGACCAGGCGACGCGGTCGCCATATGGAGAAGAGGAAAGGAGGGATGCCTCGCTTGACGTGTCTGAAGGAAGATATGGCGGTTCAAGAATAACGCAGTTGGATGTTGTTGGCCGTCTTTAGCATTCACCGCGCCAAATGAACGCCGAACGCTCCAAGGTTGGCTTGCCGAGAACACCGGAGGTCAAGATCGCCGTGTGCGTCCATGTACATTCAATGTACATTGCATCGTCCAGCCTTTGGGTTTTCAGGGTCGGGAACCATCCCTTGCCGTGCTTCCTCGGACTCGGAATTTGCTCACCCGTATGATCATGTCACCGGGAAGCCAATGGTCTTGGTGCTTCTCCCGAGGACCAGTATCTAACCTGCATCGTTGCGCAACGCCGACCACACTTAGCACGGCGGCATCGCGGCCTGCCAGATGTGCGGGGGCCCATATCTGCCATATCTTTGCACTTGGACCGGTGTTGCCTACCCTTGCATTTTGATGAACTTTGTTTGACCTTCCTGCACCCACACTGCATCGCGGCAATGGCGCCTCTGCTTTAATATGTCCGGCTGTCAAGCACCTTCCGACTTACCATGTCCTCCTACTCTGCGTACGCGACCTTGCCTGTCCCCACTATTCCTGGGCTCAAAGCAAGTTCCTTCTTGCAACGGAAACTGGGTGCCTACGGTCCGTCGCTGCGGCCACTCAGTCATCGCTCCTCATGACGGCAGCTAAACACATCGTCGCCGGAGCGCTCAACCGAATCCTGATTCACGGTATCCTCGAACTCGTCGACACGGACGGCAGCGTTCGTACATTCGGTGAACAAACGGCGACTGAGCCCAATGCTCGTCGTGCGACGATCCACATTCGCGATGAACGTTTCTGGCTGCGCGTCTACCGGTCGTATGATGTTGGCTGTG
The DNA here is from genome assembly GCA_014461125.1 of Mycena kentingensis (nom. inval.). Taxonomy (NCBI): domain Eukaryota; kingdom Fungi; phylum Basidiomycota; class Agaricomycetes; order Agaricales; family Mycenaceae; genus Mycena; species Mycena kentingensis (nom. inval.). Next base: position 455,251 of record JACAZG010000013.1, read on the forward strand.
AGGAGCAGTCTACCTTCGTCCTATCTCTGGCCTCACTTTCCTGCAGTTTCTGAGGCATACATGGCCGGTGAATGCGATTCTCCTGACCTCAAATCCGTGCTCGAGGTTCGTCCGCCCTTGCATTGGGTGAGATACTTACGATTTTCGACATAGCTGTTTGTGGACAACATGCAGTACATCGATCGTGGCGTCTCGACACTTTCACATCGTGTATTCAAGGCCTTCAGCATCGCTAGTCACTTTTTGAGCCACGGGCACGCGAAATCGATCGGCAACGTACGCGAAGGCTGAACGTGTCGTCGCAAGCCTTTAATCTTTTTCTTGTGCATAGGTGGCGATGTACGACGCGTCGAACGAGCTCTATACGGTCGTGTTCTGGTCTAACATGACCTCGTTGGCTAACCGACTGCAGGCCTTCCTCAGCAAGGAGATGCAGTATTCTTGTCCGATCTGGAGCACCAACGAAGGTGGCGTACGCGGAGATTTGGAAGGCCACCGAGCCCCCTGCGATTTGGAGGCCGCGCAATTCAACAAGATTGACTATATCCTTCGCAAAGCGCGCCTTAAATCGGGCGGTCGCTTACTAGAGATTGGTTCTGGATGGGGAAGCATTGCCATCGCGGTAAGTGTCCTTTTAAGGTCTTCCGGCTCCGCTCACACCGTCTCCAGGCAGCGAAGATGGGGTGCACGGTCGACACCATAACTTTATCCATCGAACAAAAGACTCTTGCGGAGAAACGCATTCGTGATGCGGGATTTGCAGACAAGATTCGTGTCCACTTCATGGACTATCGCGACATGCCTCCCGAATTCGAGAACGCGTTCGATGCGTGCGTGTCGTTGGAGATGCTTGAGGTTTGCAGCCATTCATATCCTATAGTTCGATTGAGCACTTAATGCAGTCCAGGCGGTCGGTATTGAGTATATGCCCACGTACATTTCCAAGATAGATTGGGCGCTCAAGGACAAGGATTCCGCTGTCGTACTGACCGCGACAACCTACCCAGAACACCGATTCACCCGATATCAGTGCGTTTTTCATCAGCTTAGCAACTTTCTCTGACGACGACAGAGGGCAAAACTTCATTAGAAAGTACCACTGGCCACACACCGTTTTGTTCAGTGCGCTCTCATTGTCGGAAGCGTTCCACAAAACTTTGGGTGGCAAGTTTTCGGTTGACAGCATAGAGGACTTTGGAACGCGTAGGTCAAGACCAAGCTAGATCTTCTTGCGCTCACGAGCCTCAGATTACCCACGGTGCTTGCGTGAATGGGGAAGGTACGTTGCATCTTGAGGCGGAAGTATCTGACAAACCCTCAGGCGACTGGAACAGAACTGGAACCAGGAGTTGATAGAATCACTCCAGGACCGATTCCCCGAGCTCAAGGACCCGTATTTTCTTGAGATGTTCAGGCGGAAGTGGCACTACATGTTCTTGTATATGGAGGTGGCGTATTCTCGCGTCTGGCTCAGCTGCTTCTGCTGGACATTCGCGCGACCAGTGAGATTTGCTGCACACCATTATCGTGCTGGAAAGGCTGATAGCTGCTCAGGGATATGCCGCGACTGCTTCTGCGTAGATAGAGCGAGAACATCGCAATCTTGGACCAAACGCACTTTCATAACCCACTGTAATTGAATATACGAACAGAACGCTGATTGTGGGAAGTCTAACACATAGACCATAAAGACCGCCCTGGCGTCCAAAGCGCTGGAGTTGCAGCCACGAAGGGGTATGTACCGAGATGCTGGTCGAAGTAAGAGGACAAGTGACCGTGAGCATTCGGCGCCACCCTCCTCGTCACAACCTCCACGTCCGACGTCCTCTGCGATGGAGAGCAACCGGGAAGAGGCCATGCGCTGCCTCAGCATTGCCCAAAAGCACCTCTCCGCCGCCAACTACGCCAGCGCCCGCAAATTCGCACAAAAGTCGATTGCGCTCTTCGAGACACCCGCTGCCGTATCGCTTTTGGCGACGATAAACTCAGCCGAGGCCTCAGCCGGACAGTCGAACGGCAATGCGTCGGCTTCAGCGTCCGCCTCGACAGGCGCAGAGCCGCATCCTTCTGCATCAGGGTCAAAGCAACGGCACGCCCCCAGCGCGAACGGGACGTCGGGAGGGATGGGAGGGGACAAACGCGAGTATACGCCCGAACAAAAGGAGGTCGTGCGTCGGGTGAGGGCTTGCAAGGTCACCGAGTATTATGAGATTCTCTCGGTGAAGCGAGACTGCGAGGACGTGGAGATTAAGAAGGCGTACAGAAAGGTGCGTGGCCAACTGGGCATTCTGGAACCCTACTTACGAGCATTCAGCTGGCGCTGGCGCTGCACCCGGACAAGAACGGAGCGCCTGGGGCCGACGAGGCCTTCAAACGTCTGTTTATCGCTGGATGATTCCATCCCAATTTCTAACGATGTGCAGTGGTCTCGAAAGCTTTCCAAGTACTCTCAGGTTTGCCTGCTCCTGCTCTTTTTTCTCCTTCCGACGCGGAATAGATCCCCAAAAACGCTCAATCTTCGACCGAAGCGGGTCTGACCCTGAGGACCGTTCAAGCGGGATGCCGTCTCCGTCGTCATTCCGTGGCGGCGGCGGAGGCTACGAAGGCGAGCTCAGTCCAGAGGACCTTTTCAACATGTTCTTTGGTGGCGGCGCTCAGTTCGGAAACGGCGGGTTCGGAGGTGGTTTCGGTGGGCCGACGGGTGCGCAATACGCTTTCTCTTGCTCTCCGCGCCTCATTTCAATACGCTAGTCTTCACAACTTCCTTTGGGCCCGGCGGCTTCCGGACTACCCGAATGGGAGGTGGCGTCCCAAGACAACAACAGCAAGGGAACGCCGAGCCGCGTTCCACGTTCGTCCAACTGCTCCCTCTCATTCTTCTCTTCGCCTTCTCGCTACTGTCCGCCCTGCCCAACCTCTTTTCGACGCCGCCCGTGCCTGACCCGAGATTCTCGTGGTCCCATACCTCCAAGTACAGCACCGAACGGCAGACGAGCGATATGGGCACAAAGTTCTTCGTCGACGCAAACGACGTTATGCGCCATCCTGTTATCGGAGCAGAACTTACGCGGGACGGGATTGATTGGCGAAAGCTCACTTCCGTCACGGACGGTACGGGGAAGACGGCCAAGCCTGGCCCTGCTGTCGCCAAATTCGAGCGTACTGTGGATCACGCCTGGATTCAGCAGCTCTCCAGCGACTGTCAGCTTGGGACGGATCGGAAGAACCGAGAGAAAGAGGCGGAGATTGGGTTGTTAGGCATTGGTACGGACTGGAAGAGAGTAGAGGCCATCTCCAAACGAGTGGTCCCAGCCTGTGACGAGTTGCGGCGGTTAGGATATTTGCGATAGCCAGGCTAATTTATGCATTGTCGCTGGTTTTGACACGATGCGAGGGCAGAGATGGAGAAATTATGCATTCTAGACGCGTCCAGGCCGTTTGTGGTTTACTGCTGAGCTGCGAGTTTCTCCTTCTCCAGTTTGAGGTAGAACGCCTCACGATGGGCACCTAGAGAGGCGGAGGATGAGGAATGGTGTGTCTGGGAGCAAAGGGCGGGCGTACGGGACGGGAGCTCATAACCGTACCACCATGCGGCGCCAGCGGAGACGCCGAGCCCGAGACCGGTGGAGATATCGAGCCAGAAGCGCTTTCTGAGCATGCCAGTAATGGGTGCGACGGGCATTTCTGAGAGAGTTGAGCGGGGAGGACAGAATCGGAAGGAACGGACTGGATGTTGGGCGGAAGAGAGTTGCGGGATCAAAGTCACCACTGGCTCCTTGGACCGCACGTCCACCTCGCGCACATCCCCGCCGCGACACACTCTTCTTGCGCCGAGGACGACGCCGAAACATGGAGGAAAATCATCTCGGCTTCAAATTTGCCCAGTGCTTCGGCGATAAAGCTGAAGTAGAGGACATTACAGAGGGTGCCCATATCTCCTGCTTGGCCCTGCCCGGAATCGCTCACTTTCGCAGCCGATATAATCTCAACTGTCGAGTTTGACTCTACGGGCAATTACCTCGCCACTGGAGACAAGGGTGGTCGCGTCGTCCTCTTCGAGAGGAACGAATCGGTGTGTAATCATCCGCCGCGCACGCATTAGACCAACTCTGCTCAGAAAAAGGGCTGCGAATACAAGTTCTACACCGAGTTCCAATCGCACGAGCCCGAATTCGACTACTTAAAGTCTCTGGAAATCGAAGAGAAGATTAACAAGATCAAGTGGTGCAGGAGACAGAACTCGGCCCACTTCTTGTTGTCCACGAACGGTGCGTCAAGCGCATCGTTTGCGAATGAACCTAATCCCTCCCTAGACAAGACAATCAAGCTCTGGAAAGTGTTTGAAAAGTCGCTTCGGGTCGTTTCCGAGTCGAACCACCACGATGGCCAGCGACCGCTGCCGCCGCCCACATCCGCGAGCCATCTCAGACTCCCCCGAATGACCGCCCAAGACACCATCATCGCCGCCGTTCCCCGAAAAGTCTACCCCAACGCACACGCCTACCACATCCATTCCATCTCAGTCAACTCTGACCAGGAGACATACATTTCCGCCGACGACCTCAGGGTTAACCTCTGGAATCTGAATATCAGCAACCAGAGCTTCAGTGCGTCTCCGACCCTCTATCCTAGATCGTTGTTTACAAATGGCCCAGACATTGTTGACATTAAACCCGTCAACATGGAGGAGCTGACTGAGGTCATCACTGCGACCGAGTTCCACCCATCGCATTGCAATCTCTTCATGTACTCGAGCTCTCGAAGCAGTATCAAGCTGGGGGACATGCGCGAATCTGCTTTGTGCGACCGCCACGCGAAATGTGCGTGTTGTGCTCGTGCCGTTGACTTATCGTTGATTGTCCACAGCTTTCGAGGAGGAGGAGGACCCATCGACGCGGTCGTTCTTCTCCGAGATTATTTCATCCATTTCCGATGTCCGGTTCAGCCACGATGGCCGATACATCCTATCCCGAGATTACTTGTCCCTCAAGATCTGGGATGTTAACATGGAATCGCGACCAGTCAAAACGATCCCCATCCACGACCATCTACGGGGAAAGCTTTGCGACTTGTACGAAAACGATTGCATCTTTGACAAGTTTGAGTGTCTCTGGGGTGGTGACGACAAGTACGTGCGATGCCGCAGCGCCGACGACTGCTGACCTTGTCAGGCATGTGTTAACGGGCTCTTATCATAATTATCTCCGGATATACGACGCGGACACTCTCGACGACGTTGTGTTGCAGGCAGACAAATCGGCGTTCAAGGCCAAGAAGATGGGAGGGCCGCTGCCCAAGAATGGATCCAAGAATGGGAAGCCGAACGGGCTGAGGGATGCTATGCAGCTGGAGACGCTCGATTTCAACAAGAAGATCTTGCATGGAAGCTGGCATCCACGAGAAAACACAATCGCTGTAAGGCGCCGGATAATAGTTCGACGCACTTGCCTGACGCGCACCAGATTGCTGCTACGAACAATCTGTTCTTGTACAGCGCCGTTTAGCGGGCCTACGTCGTGTCTACCTCGACGCCTTCACTACCATCGACCTCGATACCTTTGCATGCATACGACGCGCGACGCTGGGCGCCATAGACTTGTTGCCGACGCCAGAAACGACTTTACACGCATCCCCCGATCTACGGACAAGCATTGCACTCTTTCTCTCCACACACACATCCACTTATTTATTCCGTACCTTAGCGTTGACAATAATCCTCTAGTCTACATTGCCGACCGTGTTCACTCCCTCCCTCTGGTTCTACTTACGCTGTTAGTGTTCGTTCTGTTTTTGCATGGTCTCGTCGTAGATGGTGGTATAGCTGAGAAGAAGTCAAATCAAGTCAATGTGTATCCTTTGTTACTATGGGACGCTTTGTGATTGACTTTGGCACCTGTAATTGACTTTCCGGAATATCTCCCTCAATTTTGCACCGTTTTTCGTCGGAACCGCCGGCCTTTGTAGCCCTGCTTCCTACACACCAATGGATCACAAAATCTCAGCGAGAAAGCCTCAGAAGGAGGAACAATGAGCGACTGAAAGTGATCTCACAAGCTGTCAAAACCGGGAAATAGCAGTAATTTGCAGCTTGCACTTCAGCCTTGTGTCCCCATGGGCTATATACTACAGATGTAGTGTATTACTGTCTTCAGAGTGGCTGGTCCAAAATTTGGAGCAAAATATCCAATGGAGAGCATACTATGCACAAATCTGCTGCTCAGATTGGCACTTTGACAGGTTCCATCAGTGGCCGATTTGGGTGGTTTTTGGGGTCGCCTGGGGGCATTTCTTGAGCCACAACCTCAGAAACTTGTGGTCATGTACAGATAAGACATAGACAACGGCCAGCAAAAGGTCAATGCCTAGAGATGGCCCAGTAGGCCGGTTCCCACTAAACAGTCGGATTTACAGTTGACTTTGACATGTTCAACCCCAGCTGGTGCCTGTATGGCGGCGCAATTGCTGGATATTTATATATGGCTCAATGCGTAGCAAGCAGGGCTACAAAAGCCGACCGTTCCGATGAGAAACGGCGCAAAATTGAGGGAGATATTCCGGAAAGTCAATTACAGGTGCCAAAGTCAATCACAAAGCGCCCCATAGTACTGCACGTCTCTTGATCCTGACCTCGATGCCCAACTTTGACGCACTCTCGGGGACGTGCACCGGCCTTCATACAACCAGGATTAGGCGGAGATGCGATGCATCCGACTGTTACGAAGCAGTGTCGCGGATTTCAATTCAAGGCCAATGATGCGAGGCTTGAGCGGTTCCACTTCGTTCCTCTCCTTGCTCCTCCGGCGCACTAGTGGGCTTGGTCCTACTTTCTTTGCGTCGTTTTCATTTTCTTCGCCCCTTCTTGGCTGGGCTTTTTTGGTCTCCTGGAGAGCAATGTCGTCGAACGAGGTTATGCGTGCGTCGCGTCGAATCTCCTCGTCCTCGCGCTAATCGGTCGCTCACCGGCAGAGCTTGGCCCCTCGCAGACGCCACAATGGCAACTTGACGCCTTCAACGCGCTGTATGGAATAGGCCTTGGACTGCTCACGATCGTCGTGCTTCCGCCGGTCTTGTCTCGCAATGTACAACGGTCGGGGCTCTGGTTCGCGTTCATCGGCAGCTGGATGGTCTACTGCTTTGCGTTCATGCTCCTCGTGCGGCACCAGAACGGACCCGAACCGCCGTTTGGACTGTGCCTCTTCCAGGCGGCGCTGATACATGCCGTTCCGGCCTTGTGAGTGCATTGGGCGTCGAGGGGACGTCGCTTAAGAATACGAACTAGCGCGACTTTTGCCGGTGTCTGCTTCATTGTCGATGTATGTTGCAACTTTTGAGCGCTACCACTGAACGCGTTGCTTTAGATTTACTGTACGCTGCATGTCACCATCGTCGGTAATGGAGGATGGATTCCGCGCAGACGCGCTCCAGTTGTGCGTACACCTCTGCAATTACTCGGAATTTGCTAAAGAAGCTAGTTGTTGGCGTTCCCTATCGTCGCCTTCTTGAGCCTTGTCTTTCTCTCTCTCGGAGTATGCTACTGCTATGGCTAAAGACCAAGCGCTAATTCTACGCCAGATCGGTCTAACAGACCACACGACCGTCGGACGCGAGCCGAACAGCATGTTTTGCCACATAAACACTGGTTTGTCTATCCACACACCAGGTTCGAGGTTTGTTCACGAGAATATAGGTCTACCGACCCTTGTGAGCGCTATTCTCAGTGGATGGTCGATGATTGTTGCCTTGGGCTTAGAGAGTACGTCGTACAATTAACAAGGTGTTTCATGCTAACGGAGGCCATGTAGTCGCTGCGGCGATTCTGTTGCGTCGCAACTGGCATCGCACTCCATTCCACGGCGCTAAGAACGCCGATGTGTTCCCTGCGGACTCGCAATTAACGAAGGGGATGCTAATTCGGATTGCGCTGTTTTCTGTTTTGACGTTGTTGGGACTGAGGTACGTGCTTTGAGAGTCTTTGCTCGTTGTTGATGGTGCTGTAGTCTGAGTGCGACGATGGTCTTCCACATAAGGGACTCGGATGTTAGATTCAACGTCCTGCTACCGATATGTGAGTCGCCATTTTTCGGGTGCAGATTCTGATATTCTCAGTGCCTATACTTGCTGCGCTTTTGTTTGGATCGCAGAATGACATTGTAATGGGATGGCTGTTTTGGCGGAAGCGGAAGGGACCTCCAGTAGGCTCTGTATGATTAGATGTACCTTGTGAATAGCCGATCAGCCGACGCGTGTGCCTCCATCCACAACATGCCCCGCGGAATCCCAAACGTTCGGCGCGATGAGGATGGCCTCAAGTACACCCTCTTCAACGTTCCTCTCCCCTCAAATCCAAAGCACTCCGTCTCGAACTATCTCAAGAGCGAATCCCAGACCCTCTGGGCGCGCAAGCCAGCAACCAAGTCCAAGAATGACGCGCCAACCGACGCGCGGTGCGTGCCAGAGCCCTATCCAGTGTTGCTAGAGCTCATTTTTGGCAGACGGGGGGCGCAAACAATCGTTATTCACCCAGGTTCCAGATGTATGCGCATCGGGAAGGCGACGGACGTGTTCCCCGTCACTATCCCCAACGTCGTCGCTCGCAAGACCCTGAACCCTCCCAGCGTGTCATTTACTCCGTGCATCGACCGACCACGTCCCAAGGACGCAATGGCCGTCGATTCGGACGACACGCCGCCGAAGGACGAGGTATGCCGCGTCGGGCGTCCTTCAACCAACACCCACTAATATGCACAGTTTCTCGAAAAGATCGAGGAGATTACTTCGTCCCTACGCGACCGGATGCGGTTCTACCAATTACGCGTAACGGCCAACGCAGACAGCGTTGCGGGGACGTTTAATTCGCAGTTTGAACCGGAGGTTATTCCAGAGCACAATGACCCGTATCAGGTTGAGTGGATTAAGGAGGGGCCGGATGTGCTCGTGGGGGAAAAGGCTCTACGGCTAGCAGATCCGCAGAGCTCGGGCTACGCCGTGCGTTGGCCAATTCATGGGTCGGCGTTTAACACGAAGGATTATGGAGGATCGACACAGGCAATCCTGGCGGACGTGGAGGCCATCATAAGGGTGACCCTAGAGGAGAAATTAGGCGTCGAACCGCGCGATTACAAGGTGTGCGGCGAGTAGCTTCGCCTTTGCAGCATTGACGCGTTTCTCAGGATTATTCGATTGTTCTGGTTGTACCAGACTTATGCGAGCGGAGTTACCTTCGGGAATTCGCCCATCTATTGTTAGTTTCGATGGGCTTTAAGCAACTCTGCGCGCAACAAGTTCGTGTTCGCGCGTTTCGCCTTCGGTGGCGTTTAATCGCATGCAGGAATCGCTTGCAGCAACGTACGGCGCCGGTCTGTCTAATGCATGTGTCGTCGATGTTGGCGCAGTCAAGACGAGTGTTGCATGTGTGGACGAAGGTCTGATCGTCCCCGACACGCGCCTGAATCTTAACATCGGCGGTGACGATGTAACCGAGTTCCTATACGTGTTGCTGAACCGTATACACTTCCCGTACCGCGATATTGACCTTGCTCGGTCGTACGACTGGAATGTCATGGAGGACCTCAAGGCGCGACTTTGTTCTCTTTCTGAGGTTTGTTTCAAGCTCTTGACTGCATGCAAACTGAGAGAGATACCTAGACCGATGTTGGATTGAACCTATACGATTTTGTGGTGAGACAGCCATTCAAGCCGGCTCAAAAGTACGGTCTGCGAGCATACGACGAGATAATACTTGCGCCGATGGTTTGCACAACGTATTCCCTCCAATTCACCTCTCAATGGGTTTATAAGATTCTCTTTGAGCCTCGAATGATCGAATTCGAGCAAAAGAAACGCGGCCGACATCCCTTATCGCATCCCGATGTTACCGATGAGATTTTGGAACATGATAATGACCAAATTGTACGCGTGCCTATAGTTGAGGTTCGAGCTAACTGGAAGCTAGACCTCTGCGATGACCATTTCCACTCAACACCTGATGCCTCCGCCGGAGAAGCCACCAGTGCCAAAGGCCGACGGAGATGCGGAGATGGTGCAGGTCGATGAGGAGGGCAAACCGATTCAGACTCCGCCCAGGCCAACGCCGCCGGCAGTACCAGCTATCGACGTTTCGTTTGAGGCGAGCAAGCTGCCTCTGGACGTTGCCATCTTCAATAGCGCGCGGGCCGCAGGCGGGAACGACAAGATCCGCAAATATTTGCAGGCGGTGGTCGTTATTGGCGGAGGGGCGCATATCACGGGCATGTCGCATGGGCTAGAAAGCCGGCTTCAAGCGATAGCGACGCCGTTGGTGGCGGACATGGAAAAAGTGCAGATTATACCACCACCCAAGGAGGTAGAACCGAAAGTGCTCGCGTGGAAGGGCGCGGCGGTATTGGGGAAAATGGAGGGCATTTCAGAGCTCTGGGTGACGCAGTCCGAATGGGTAGGTGATTTTTTCTGGACACGAAACGTTTGCATTAAAGGGTGTATAGGACATACTCGGGTTGCGAGGACTGAAGGAGAGGTGTTTTTACCTGTAGGAGACCATCAAAATGTCTGGCTCAACAGAGGACGAGGCGACATTCTGCAGGACTTCTGTCGATATAGCCAAGTTGTTTAACGACTCTCGATGGAGGGGGCATCGAGAGCGTAGATAGACGAGGCAGATGTAGCATTGCTGACAGCGATGGGAAACGAATGAAATTTTTAGGTGGGCGTCGGGAACAAGAGAGAATTGACAGGTCACGTCAACACCGACTCTTGACTTCGCCGCCCGCATCGGCCGCTCCCCAGCAGGCTCCTGCTCCGCCGTCCGCATCGACCACTCCCCAGCAGCCCCAGCTCCGCCACCTGCATCAATTTCGACCATGTCTCATCGTAATCACTCCAGCGCTCATAAGCTCCCAGCCAACCCAAACTTCATATCCTTTTCAAAGTCAGACGGGAACAGCTCTACTTGGCCGAAGGACACCACCGAAGTCGTCGATGACGAGGGAAATGTAAACTTCATGCGCCCAGTCCCGCTCGACGAGTCCATCTCCGTCAAGTGGCGCATCGGTATAGCAGACGCGTTGGCAGCCCATTTTGGCTATCCAGGTATTCTACTCTTGCTCTCGCAGCATTCCTGCTGACATTTATTTAGACGCCAGTAGTCGCAGCTACGTTCTCCAGTCTTTCCCCCATGGTTATGCCATGTACGACCATAACAAGGGAAAACGCTCTGCTCCCCGCCATGACATCTACCTATTCGGTACGCAGTAGAAGCCTCCTTGTTGAGCGACTCACGTATGTATTTTAAGGTGGTTCCAGTCGCTTTCGCTCTGTCCCCGAGTTCATCCCCCACGCAATTTGGCTCATGGGCGACCAAACTTCTCCATGTGCTTGCAAGTACTGCGGCAAGAACAAGTCGCAGCGCGATATCACCAAGGGCCTTATGCAAGCCAACGTTCTGCCCCAACGCGGCTCCTCATCCTCCCCAACTCCTTCCCCGACCCGTGTTCCGCGTGCAAAAACCGTCAAGCACCCGTTACCACGAGCTGGTAACCGTCTGCAAGCCATGCTCAAAGAGCAGCCGCCGAGAAGCGTCGCTGCCATCCAGGCGGCACTTCCCGACGTGTCCGCCCATGTGCAGCAAAAGGTCCCGATGCTCCAAGACCGTTTTCAAGATCTCCGTGCCGTGGCGGAATTGGCGATGAGCACGGACATGCCACGGTATTGCCGCGACGGAGAGGTGGTTTGGTGCACGCTCGTGGACCCCATATCGTATGCGGATGAGATGGCCATCGAATACTGGCCCGCAGTCGTCGAAATGAGCCACCTCGTTCAAACACCCATGACCCAAGGCGCGATTTCTCCTCCCCCTCGCTACTCATACACCGTTCAATTACTTTCGACCTCCCGAACGTGCAAGGTTTCGGATGACGGGGTTCTACCCTACCTCGCTTACGGAAATACGGACGAGCAGATGCAGGCGATCGTCGGGCGCGTTGTGGCGCTTTGGCCGAGCGTTGACCAGTCAAAACTTGCGTCTTTCGATCCCTGCCCAGACTCACCCAAGCCACCACCAACTCCAGATGCGTGCCTGCCTTCCTATATGCTCGCCCTGCAAACTGCGTCGCGTTTGTGCGACTTTTGGATGGCGACAGATGACTGGGACGCGGAGTTGATCCTCGAATCGCCGCCACCCGCGGCGTCCTCTGCGTCAGCATCGGCGCCAGTCAGCAAACCCCTCCAAATCAAGCAAACTCGCTTCCAAGGACTTTGGTGGGGCGGAGAGAGAATTTGGGTGGACGATCTTGTGCGGCTCAAGCTGCCCCGAAGTTGCATGGCGCCACGCGGCGCTCAACATATTTTCGCTCCGTCCGGACCCGGCGAAAGCCAGCTGCAGAAGATCGCAGAGCGTGACCTCAAAGTAGAAGATTTTGGTGCTGGGAGTCGCGGTGTCTTTATGAAGATTCAATCGTTGTGGGTTGTTGAAGGGCGGCCGCGTCAACTTCGCGCTGCGGGGGCCGCTGTACGAGCTCGCCGACGAAGACTGGCGCGATCCCAATCTCCCCCGAGCGGACGTCCCGAAAGCGGAACCGCGCAAAGAAGACGGCCCCGACGTCAAGCCGCCCGTCCTGCCCCCAGCACCAGGCCACTTCAAATTTCGCCCGATCGTCTCTCCAGGATATGAGATCGTGGTTTCGCTGAGTCTCATTAGTGGACGGTACTACCCGCGACTGCTAGAGCACCCTCGCTTGAAGAAGAACCTCGAAATCAACACCCAGGACACGCAGCATATAGACAACATGTCTCATCTTTGGTCTCTAGTGGGTCTTGCGCCGGGCATACACAACCCTTGCGATCCGAAATACCATAAGAACGGACGGGAAAAGATGTTGAAGGATGCGATGAAGACTGCGTTCAAGGAAATTGGTTCCCATGTGCAAAAGGCGCTGCAGAACGCTGCTGCTGTTGAGCAGGAGAAGGAGGACGACGCGATGGAGGTTGACGGGATGTAGAGTAAATTCTTGGTAACAACTTGTAGCATATCAAGCCATCAACTGGCTGGAGTCTAAGCTGGGCTCTTCACATTCGGTGAAGACGTCGTAGCGGCGTCGTACTCTCGGCGCGCTCCTCATCCCTCGGCCATGGGGGACCACTTCGAGGACCCCCTCGACACCATATTTCATGGACTGGAAAGCAAAGATCCCGAACTGCGCCTCCAGCGAGCAGTCGCCCTCCGAAACTATGTACGCAGTCGCCATCGACCGCGTCTAGTCGCTGAAACGGCGCCCAGGTGCTCAGTGCAGTAACAGAGATGTCTTCGGACGTCAGTGGCGCGATTTGGGACACGGTGAACCAAGGGCTGTTCAACCTCATGCATAGTCAGCATACAGAGAGGAATTTGGGTGGTCTTTTGGCTATGAGTGCGTCGTCCGCATATTATTTATTTCCACTCTTTATAACCTCCTACACTAGACATGCTCCTCGAAATCGACGGCGAAGAGTTGCTGGACTCGCGTCGCAACTTGTTCAGAATGTACAACTACGTCAAGCACGTCCTGCTCAAGACCGCCGACGCGAACCTCATGTTGCTGGCCTCCCAAACACTCGGCAAAATCGTACGGGCAGCATCCAAGCAGTCGACACAGAGCCAGGCGCCGTCCGCGGGGGCGGGGACCGCGTTCAACGAGTCGTTCATGGACCACCAGGTCCCTGCGGCCATAAATCTCATCCAGCAGCAGGATTCGCCGCGCTACGCTGGCGTTCTGATCCTCAAGGAACTCGCGCTCAACAGTCCTACGTACTTTTACGCGCACATTGGGATGGTGTTTGATAATATCCTTGCGCCATTGCGGGACCCGAGGCTCATTGTGCGGGAGGCCGCGGCGGAGCTGCTTTCTGCGTGCTTAGAGAATGTATCGCAAAGGGACCGCGGCAGTCCATATTTGGGCAAGATATACGAGGAGGCTGCGGCAGGATTTCTTCTTGCTCAGCCCGAGATTATACACGCGTCGTTGTTGGCGTATCGCGCATTGTTACTTCACGGCGGCATGGTGCGTCTGCTTGCTCACTCTAGATGCGGTACTCAATGGTTGACGCAGTTTATGAGGGACGTCTTTTCTGCGGCGACGGCAGAAGTGCTGCGATTCCGCCTACATCGAGACCCTCTTATCCGCAAGCTCGTGTTGACCCTTATTCCATCGCTAGCTGCGTACGACACGCAGACATTTAGCGACATCTACTTAAAGAAGGCTATGACGCATCTGCTTAGTGGGCTCGACAAACCTACTGACCGGTCCATGGGTCGTTTTCCTCGTTTCGGGACATTTCACTGTTTCTGATCTCACAGCAGGCTTTATGGCCATCGGACTCACGGCTATCGTCGTCAAGAGCGACATGAAGCCGTACCTTGACTCGACCATGCATCACATCAAGTACGTTGACTGGTATCCTGTTGTTTCCGCTTTAATACGCTCTAGGCAAGGATTATCAGGTCCGAAGAAGAAGAACGCCGAGGTTGACGGGCCAATATTTCAATGTATCGCGATGCTGGCTGCAGCAGTCGGACCAGCACTGACCAAATGGCTGCACGACGTCTTGGAGTTGATGTTCCGATGTGGGCTGAGCGAGCTCTTGAAAGAGGCACTCATTGCCATTTCGACCAACATTCCGCCGTTCTTAAAGCACATTCAAGGTGGCTGATGGTTAGCTTGCGAATGTGGCCGTTGAGACATTGTAGACCGCCTGCTTGACCTGCTTTCCGTTACTCTGAGCGGAAAGTCGTACAACCCCGTTGGCGCACCGTTGGCGTTGCGCAAAGCCGATAGCCTAACGGAGCCTCCGCCCTCGCTTCACGAGGTGAGCAGGCTCCGGATGTATATCGTTCTTCGCTGAATTCAGTGAAGTTATCGACAGAGAAGAATGCCGAGCAGATCAAGTTGGCGCTTGAGATGCTTGGGTCGTTTGACTTTACCGGTATGCTCCAAGCAGCCGTGGCAAGACGAGACTCAACTTAATTTAGGCCACGTTTTGAACGAGTTTGTCCGGAACTGCGCGGTTCCGTACTTGGAGGAAGACAATCCAGATATTCGGCGAGCTGCGGCGGTCACTTGCTGCAAACTCTTCGTCCGCGACCCGATCTTCTACTCCTCGAGTAGCCACGCTATCCAGGTTATCAGCGATGTTTTAAACAAGCTGTTGACCGTCGCCATTGCAGACCCAGGTACGTTTTTCTGGGCTGGCATAGTGCTTTGTTGTGATGGTGTGGTAGACGCGTCTATCCGCAAGGTGGTCTTGATTTCGCTGCATTCTGGATTCGACAAGCATCTGGCGCAGGCGGAGAACGTCCGATGCCTTTTTATCGCATTAAACGACGAGGTCTTTGAGAATAGGCAGGCTGCGGTCAACCTCATCGGCGTTCGTGGCTAGAATTCTATATGAAGTCTAATGCTAACGCGTTTCTAGCGAATGGCAAAGAACAACCCTGCATATGTCGTCCCTTCCCTGCGCAAAACGCTAATCCAACTTCTCACCGAGTTGGAATACTCGACCTCCAAACGCAGTCGAGAAGAGTGCACGTCCTTGCTGACGATGCTCATCAATGTCACGCATGGTTTCATGAAGCCCTACGCGCTACCAATGCTCGCGGCGCTTATGGACAAGGCGACAGACAGTAATCCGACCGTCGCCGCGCATATCATCATGTGTCTTGGGGAGTTGGCGGTTGTCGCGGGCGAGGAGGCGCTACCGGACGTCGCAAGGCTCATGGAGGTGATCATGACACAGTTGGCGGACCCTTCTTTGGTCAAACGAGATGCGGCGCTGCATACGTTGGGCCAGGTCTGCTCAAGCACGGGTTATGTTATCGACCCGTTCATCGAGCATCCGGAGTTATTGCAGCTGCTGAGCCGTATCTTGCGTACGGATACGACGCCGCTCATAGTGCAGCGCGAGGTTTTGAAGGTGTTTGGGATCATTGGCGCTTTGGATCCGTATACAAGACAGGTACGGAAAGTCGGACCATTTGACGATGTTGACTGACTCGTTGGGAACAGACTCGGTCGCTTGAGAATGGGTCAGAGATTACGCTGACGACAATCAACCTGGTTATCCCAAATTCGATGCCGACGACGGACGATTACTTTCAAACAACAGTCATGAACGCCCTCCTCGACATTCTCAAGGATCCTGCGCTCAACACCCACTACCACAATGTTATCGAAGCAATCATGTCCATTTTCAAGACCCAAGGTCTTAAATGTGTGGCATTCCTGCCCAAGGTTCGTCCGATGACGGTTGAGTCGCCTGTTTGAATAACGAACCCAGGTCATCCCCGCATTCGTCGCGGTCACGCGGTCAGCTCCGGCGCGTCTTCAAGAGTTCCATCTTCAGCAACTCGCGATTCTCGTCGGTATCGTCAAGCAGCACATCCGAAGCGACATGGTGGTGGTCTTTACACTCGTCAAGGAGCTATGGGACATCCCGCCACTGCAGCTGCCGCTCGTTTCCCTAATCGAAGCGCTCGCAAACGCGCTTGCCGCTAGCTTCAAGCCGCTCCTCCCAACCGTGATCCCGTTGTTCCTCCGCGCGTTCGACCACGATATGGGCCCGAAGCGAGCCCAGACGCAGTCCAAGATTCTTGAAGCGTTGCAGACGTTTGGGGCGATCTTGGAGGAGTACCTCTACCTGGTTATCCCCATTATCGTGCGCACGTATGAACGGAGCGACGCGTCAACCTCGCTGCGAAGGCAGGCGATACAGACTATCAACAAGTTGACGAGGCACGTGAACTTTGCAGACCATGCGTCGCGGATTATACACCCCCTTGTGAGGGTGTTCAATGGGGCGACCAACGAGCTGCGGATGAGCGTGA
Source organism: Mycena kentingensis (nom. inval.) (assembly GCA_014461125.1). Taxonomy (NCBI): domain Eukaryota; kingdom Fungi; phylum Basidiomycota; class Agaricomycetes; order Agaricales; family Mycenaceae; genus Mycena; species Mycena kentingensis (nom. inval.). The sequence continues at coordinate 472,100 of JACAZG010000013.1, forward strand.
TGGAGACTCTTTGTTCACTGGTCATCCAATTGGGCTCCGACTTCGCGGTGTTCGTGCCAATGATCAATCAAGTAAAATATGTTGCTTTCGGTGCGAGTTTGCAGACTAATAAGACATACAGAGCCTCATTCGAAGCAAGATGTCGCATCCGCGGTACGACTCGCTCATCGTCAAGCTGCTCAATGGCGAACGTTTGCAAGAAGACAATGTTCTCGAGTTGTTGTCAGTTTTCGGTTTTTGTGCTCCTGCCCATCATCTCAAAACAAATTAGGATGAAGGACAACGCGCGGATGCCCGAGTTTTCAGCGCCAGCCGAGGCGACCAAGCTTACGGTGAACCAGATGCATCTGCGGCATGCGTGGGACTGTTCCCGGGTTGTATCTGCGGCCGATTGGACTGAGTGGATACGGCGGATGCGACTCGAGTTCATGAAGGAGTCGCCCTCACATGCACTACGGGCGTGCATGAGCTTGGTGGACTCGCATCCGCCGCTTGCTCGGGAGTTGTTTAACGCCGCATTCTTGTCCTGTTGGACCGAGTTGTACGACCAGTACCAAGACGAGCTGGTCACGGCGTTGGAGACAGCGCTCGAATCGCTGGTTGCGCCAACGGAGATTATCCACGCGATCCTTGATCTGGGCGAGTTTATGGAGCATCAAGAAAAGCCACTGCCGATTGATCACATCACTCTCGGCGATCATGCCGTTCGGCATGGAGCATATGCAAAGGCACTCCATTACAAGGAACAACAATTCTTCACCGACCCATCCACATCCACGATCGAGTCGCTCATCTCCGTAAATACCCGTCTCCAGCAACATGACGCAGCATGGGGTCTCGTCAATACCGCAGAGGAGACCTACAACATTGAGCGCAACGAGGAGTGGTACGAGAAACTCGGAAGATGGACAGAGGCATTGGATGCATACAGCAAGAAGGCACGCGACTACCCCTCGATGACTTCAGAGATTGGCCGCATGAAGTGCTTGCACGCGCTCGGAGAGTGGGATCAACTGTCAGAGCACGTTGGGAGATGTTGGGAAGGCGCCAGTCCCGAGAACAAGATTGAGATCTCCCCAATGGCTGCAACAGCTGCTTGGTCGCGCGCCGACTGGGAGTCGATGGAACTGTACATCAATTCGATGAAGTCCGACTCGCCCGACCGTCACTTCTTCAAGGCCATCATGTCGGTCCAGCAGAGCAACTTCCCGCGTGCGCTGCAGCATATTGCAAAGACGCGGGATCTATTGCACCCCCAGCTTACTTCGTTTGTCGGTGATGGGTATGGACGATCTTACAAGTCAGCTTTCTTTTGGGATTGGCTTTGTTATCATTGACGAGATTTTCCAGCATCATGGTTCGCGCACAGCTGCTCTCCGAACTCGAGGAGATTATCCAGTACAAGAAAAGCGCCGACTCTCCTGTAGTCCAGAGCGCAATGCGTCGGATGTGGATGAAGAGGTTTGCCGTTTGTGTGTTTGTCGTCGTGATCTAACAACGTTTAGGCTCAAGGGATGTACGCCTGATGTCGATGTTTGGCAGCGAATTCTGCAAGTCCGAACACTCGTTATCAATCCCGAGGTACTTGTTATATTTTGCCTGTTGTTTGAGGCGTTCATGGTGGTCTAGTCCGAGCCCGACATGTGGATCAAGTTCGCCAACCTCTGTCGCGAGTCCAATCGAATGGCATTGGCAGAAAAGACAATCAACTCGTTGCATCCTATCGTCGGTCACCCTTTGGGGCTATGGTTCGCTTCTGACCCCGCGGAACAGAAACAGTATCAAAACCCGAAAACTGAAGCGCCACCGGCCGTCGTCTACACCCAACTGAAGTATATGTGGGCGGAAGGCCGAGCTCCGCAAGAGACGCTCATGTTCCTTCGCCGATTCATCGAGAACCTTATCAACGACCTCGAGGCCGAGGAAAAAAGCCAGAGCACTGATCTTCGCTCGGCGCTAGTCAGCCAGCCTCGGACGTCGGCCGTATCCAAGCTCCTCGCGCGATGTTACTTCAAGCTTGGAGAATGGCAAGCACAACTACGACCCGACTGGGTGGAAGATCAGCACTACGACGATCTGCTCAATTCGTACCTACTGGCAACGCATTACGACGGGCAGTGGTACAAAGCCTGGCATACATGGGCGTTGGCGAACTTTGAGGTTATCAACCACGTCAAGATACAAGAGCACACAGACGAGCTGCCGAGGAAGGATCTTGCAGCGCATGCAGTTCAGGCGATCACAGGTCCGACAGCCGCTTGTGTGTTACATTGTGTGCTAACCAACTCGCAGGCTTCTTCCGTTCAATATCGCTACGGAATGCAGAGGCGCTGCAAGACACACTTCGCTTGTTGACGCTCTGGTTTCAGTTTGGCATCCACAAAGATGTTAGCCTTGCGATGAACAAAGGATTTTCGGAGGTTGGCATCGACACCTGGCTCGACGTTATTCCCCAAGTGGGTTCTTCTCTCGTATCCCGCGTCACATAGCCGACCTTGACTAGATTATCGCTCGCATTCAAACACCGTACGCCAATATCCGGCAAGATATACAGCACATTCTTCTCGCCGTCGGAAACGCCCATCCACAAGCGCTCATCTACCATTTGGTCGTCGCGTCAAAATCCTCCAGCAAGGTTCGCCAGTCAGCGGCGGAGGAAATTCTGCAGACAATGAGGCAACACAGTGCTGCCCTTGTTAGCCAGGTTCGGTGTTTAGTCCGTCTGTTCCTGTTTCTCAACTGTCTTTCAGGCCGTTTTGGTTAGCGAGGAACTCATTCGAGTAGCAATCCTTTGGCACGAAAAGTGGCATGAGGCGCTGGAGGAGGCTTCGCGGCTTTTTTTCACGGAGAAGAATGCGGAGGGCATGATCGCCATACTGGCGCCTTTGCATGAAGAATTGGAACGCGGGCCGGTGACTTCTCGCGAGACGTCTTTTGCACAAGCATTTGGACGCGAATTGCGGGAGGCGCGAGAATCTTGTCGTCGTTTCCGCACGCATCACGATGCCAGCGAGTTGGATAAAGCTTGGGACATTTACTACGCGGTACGTGCAAAAAATGCCCCCATTCGTGTTCTTAGTTGTTCGTCTTGTAGATTTTCAAGAAGATCGACAAGCAGCTGCCACAACTTATGACGCTGGACTTGCAATATGTTTCACCGTGGTTGCTGGCAGCGAGGGACCTCGAGTTGGCTGTTCCGGGAACATATCGAGGCGGACAGAAAGTCATCTCGATCACGCGATTTGCGCCAAAATTGACGGTTATTCCGTCCAAGCAACGACCACGTCGACTTGGGCTGACTGGCAGCGACGGCCGCGACTACGAATACGTGCTCAAAGGCCATGAAGATCTGCGACAAGATGAACGAGTTATGCAGCTCTTTGGCCTTGTCAACACCCTGCTTGCTATCGACACTCCGAGCTACAAACGTCGGTTACACGTCCAGCGCTACCCCGTTATACCGCTGGCTCCGAACGCGGGATTGTTGGGATGGGTGCAGGACAACGATACGCTCCATGTGCTCATCAGAGACTATCGCGAGGCACGCAAGGTCGTCCTCAACATCGAGTATCGCATGATGCTCCAGGTGAGCCATTTCTGTCTCCTTCAGATACCAACTCACCAGTGATAGATGGCCCCGGACTATGAAAACTTGACCCTCCTTCAAAAGGTCGAGGTGTTCGACTATGCATTGGAAAACACGTCAGGACAGGATCTCTACCGCATTATATGGCTCAAGAGCAAGAATTCGGAACACTGGCTCGAGCGGCGCACCATGTACACGCGTTCACTTGCGGTCAGCAGCATGACGGGGCATATCCTTGGTCTTGGGGACCGGCATCCGTCAAATCTTCTCATCGAACGCAAGACGGGCAAGGTCATTCAGATCGACTTTGGTGACTGCTTCGAGTTTGCGATGCATCGCGAAAAGTTCCCGGAGAAGATACCGTTCCGGTTGACGAGGATGCTCACGAGCGCCATGGAGGTTAGTGGCGTCAAGGGGACGTTTAGGCTCTCGTGCAACGATACGATGAGGGTTATCCGGCACAATAAAGAGTCCCTTATGGCCGTCCTAGAAGCGTTCATCTACGACCCCTTGATGAACTGGAGGCTGACGGCAGCGAGTCCCGACATGCGACGAAACGGTATGCTGCTTTGTTGTCTGTTTTAGAGCCGCGTGTTGACGTAGATTCTTAGCCTCCGACCCCAAGCGGGTTGCTGAGCTTGCTAAAGTCGCCGCGCATCCCCAGGGGCCGACTCGGAAGCTCAAGGCGGACGAGAACCTCATCTTTAGTGGTATGTCATCTTGCTCGTTTCTTGTTTGCTCAATGTCGACTATTTTCGCAGAGGGCGGAACGCACGGAGCGACTGTCGAGACGCGGAATGCCAAGGCGCTCTCTGTGTACAATCGAGTGGTGCATAAACTGAACGGGCGCGATTTCGATCCGGCAGTACCGCTGAGTGTGGAGGACCAGGTCGAGAAGCTCATCCTGCAAGCGACGTCGATTGAGAATTTATGTCAATGCTTCTCTGGCTGGTGCGCGTTCTGGTAATGTTTTGCATGCCCTATCTAGTGTATTTACGACGATAATTTTGTATTGCTACTGTATCTAGTTTTTGCGGCGGGAGTGCTTGCTATCAGGCGTGGTCACGGTGGTCCCACACAACTCTTTCCTCCGCTACAACGGCGGGCAGAATCCGTCGCGCCTGGCTCTCGACATCCATATACCCTCACGACACATCTCACGACCGGAGAGCCCAGTCGCGCGGATTTCTCGAAGCCTTGTAAAACAACCTTGTCGTTTCATTATAGCTTAGCAGTCCTCACTCTCCTTCTCCGTCTTCCTCCTCCCCTCCATGGCCACCCTCGCCCTCTCCGCCTCCCAATCCAGCCTCATGGCCCCGCCGTCGCCAGGATCCATGTCCTCCGCGTCCTCCACAAAGTCACTCAGAGATGAAGGTGCGGGCTGTCGTGTCGTCGCGCGCTGCTGTCGCTCATTTCTTGCCCGCCAGAGGACCTCACTATCACCACAAAACTCCCCGTCGCCCCTTCGAAGCCGGAGAAGCCCCAGGACGAGTCCGTCGCGCGCACATTCATTCCTCGCCGATGTTCCTAACACCAGCTGCAGCGACCTGCGACTTTTGGCCATATCCACGCACATCACGGAGCTCTCCTACACGATATCGGACATTCAGACGCGTATATTCGGTGCGTCGTCGGACACGAGGCGTCTTTGGCGCGCAATTGACGGCGGGTTTGCAGAGATCCAGGAGCTCCGGCACAAGTCCCAAGCGTCCGGCGACACGGCGGGCACCACGGCGATCATCGACCAGTCGCTCATGAGTCTCGACGAGCGGATTGAGACGGTCTCAAAGGGCATGAAGTCGATCAGCGACTCGCTCGAGCCCATCTCACACACGGCTCCAACGCCAACGCAGAACGGCCACGATAGCAACCCCAACGCAGTCATCCTTCGGAAACACGAAGCGTTGGTCGCGGAATGGGAATCTGTACAGGACGAGAGCGACGTGCTGCGAGAGGAGCTCAAGGAGGACAAGTGGTTAACGGTCTTTCGGACGGTGACGGACCAGGCGGACGGGATGATGTCTAGTCTGGAGAAGGCAGTGAACCGGTGCCAGGTGCGTTGAATCGCGACCATCCCGGCGTCTCCCGCTCATGTGTGCACAGGAATTCATTTGGCAAGTTCACAAGCGCTACGAAGACCCATTGTCCTACACCAGCACCTCTCAATCTGGCGATAAGGTCCTGAATTTCGATGTGTTTACTTCGCTTCTCGAATCCTTCGAGGCCAAGAAAAAAGTAAGCCGCCATTTAGAATTAGTACAACAGTAATTGAAGCGCCTAGGCACTATATGCCCGCGACTTCCAAGGTCCTCTCCATCATCGACAAGGGTGTTCGAGATCGCGTTACTAAGAACGGAGAGACTCTGCGAAGACACGCCGAGTCTGCTCAACGATGGAAAAGTCTCAAGGAGCGCATTGTGAGAACGGATGGAGAGATGGACGCCGTCCGGAAACTGCTTCAGGGTGGCGACACGCCGAGCGAAGCGGGCTCGAGCGTCTCCGGGGCCGCTTCGCGAAACGGACACCTTAACACTCCCTCTCGTACTGGTAGCGCGGCAAGTACGTTGTCGCGCTCCATCTCTCCCTTCAGAAAGTTCGCCCGGAAGATTACTGGCAACACCGTCACTCCGCTTTCTATCAACAAGAATAATTCCCTACGGGCACCATCATCGGAACCCGTGCAGACCAACAAAGGCCGGAACCGGATCTCGATATTCGCAGGTCTCCGTCCCTCAATTACACCTACACCAACGACACCTGATCGACCGGGGCATCGATACAGTCAGAGTGTTACCCCCGATTCTTCCCCGCGTGGAGGCAGAGTTGACGCCAAGGCGCGGACCGGATCGTCCAAGCCTGTTTGGAACAGTTCTACCAAGGTGCACGACGACCGCAACACGACCATCAAGGCAACTCCGCCGAAGCGGTCGCCTTCTGCGACAGGAAACTACAACGATATATCAAGCATTGGTGGTGCCTTCCGACGGAGTTTTTCTCGTACCTCTATGGCGTCTTCACGTCCCTGGTCTCCAGTGACCTCGTCCGTATCGACCACGCAATCTTCCTCCCGTCCTCCTCTCCCGAGTTCGCATCCGCCGCTACCAAACTTTCGCCCGCCGTCACGGACGCAGGGAGGACCTTCTCGCGCACAAACACCATCGCGACCGCAAACACCATCGCGCTCGCATACACCAGGTTTGCCGATGACACCCCGGGCGCGACCCAAGACACCTAGCCATATTCCTGGCCCGAGCACGCGTTTAGGCTCGGTTGCGTCGCCGATGTCAGATGATGGCTGGGACGACGAGGGCCGTACGACAACTTTCCAGCGAGCGCTATCGCCTTCTGCGCACCCTCCCCGACCTCCTAGTCGGTCCCTCATTCCGATCCCCACTCTTCACCTTTCCTCCGCTTCGCGACCGTCCTCGTCGATGTCGCAGAACGAAGACCAAACGTTTCGGAGTAATGCGGCGCGAGCGCAGACGCCCGAATTCGCTTTGCGCGCTCGGGTACAACAACTTCCTGTGTTTCCGGGTACGCCGTCGCGGCCCTCGGCTCGACCGTCGCTACCGGGTAGCGCAGGCAAGCTGCCACCGTCAAGTTTCCGAGACGGTGCTAGCAGTCGTACTCCGTCCCGTGCGGGCTCGCGTGCAGGCGCATATACGCCAACGATGGACAACTTGCCGTTGCACGAGTACGTGCCGGGCAATTCGCGAGACCCTCTCGACGCCGAGGTGGCCTTGGTTTGCAACGCTATCGCGCACGGGCTGCTTGTAGAGCGGGTCGATCCGCCGCTCAAGAAGCTCCCCAAGGACGGTGAAGAGCAGAAGGCGCAGTACGCCTTTTCGAACGCGCTGAGCAGAAAAGTAATTACCTGCAAGCTTACGACGCTCACGCGACCGGGGAAGTCGGATGCAACCAAGAAGGTCATGGTTCGGGTTGGTGGTGGGTGGCAGGATCTCAGCCATTACATTTTGAATCGTCAGGCGGGTATGTAGTTATTTGTCTGAAAACTCGCGTCTATATCCAGCTGTATCCACATTTGCATGTCGCTTTCACTATGGAACTACACATTACTATCGCAGGCTTTTCTGAGCACGCTTCCGTTCGCCAAGATGGGATGATTAGCCTCAACGGTTAGAGCGGGGCACGATACAGCCAAGCTTTTGCGCAAGTCTCTCCTCGGCGGTAAAGGCTGGGGTACCTTCTCTCGAGTTGGACTTCCCCGGCCGCATTCTGTAGCTTGGCGCCAGCCAAGCAACGGGGACAAGACACGGGCGCCCACAAAGGCCGCCGTGCCTACATCATGCAGCCTGTCTCGGAACCAGGTCAGGGAATTCTAGTTCACGCGACGCGTCAAAGGCAGAACGTGAGCGCTGTAGAATAGAGGTGCCAAGGTTTCTGCGGGAGAAAGGGCGGGGCTTACTACGGATAGCGTATAGCGCCATTCCGATTCGGCTTGCAATGGCCATTTTGCGGCTCCTGTAGGTACTGGGGAGGGTTATAAAAGCTCACGCATTCCAGTCAACACGATACGACCCCAGCTGCGTCTTCTCCCACTGTCTTCTCTCAATGTCGCCTGTTACTACTGCTACGACTACCACGGGTGTATGGACGATCCCGTCCTCGTCGCCGACGCTCATGGTCAAGGCGCTCGCCACTAAACCTCTCATCGACGAATTCGAACCCGTGTCTTTACCCTCTGCGCCGACATACTATAACGCACGTCTCGATCCCAAAAACTACCTCAATGGGCCGCTCTCGTCAAACCCCGCGACGCGTCTGCGTCAGATGCTCGCCCGCCCAGGCATCGTCGTCGCGCCGGGCATCTGCGACGGCATTTCGGCGCGTTGTGCAATCGAGGCAGGGTTTGACTGCTTGTACCAGAGGTATGTGGCGTTGTTGTTGTCTTTGTGTTATTTTGGCGTTGCTCATCCATGGAATAGTGGTGCTGCGACGACCGCGTCCCGGCTAGGACAGCCCGACCTCGCAATCGCCACACTCAACGACTTTGTCGGGGTACGTCTTGGGTTCCTGGATCGTTTTCGATTGTTCACGTTGTGGTTGCAGGCAGCCGAGATGGTTTGCAGTCTCGACCCGACGATGCCTGTTATCGCCGACGCAGACACTGGGTTCGTGCTCTCTTCGCCTCGTTCGGCTTGGTTTGAGCGGCATGACAGGTTTGGTGGACCGACGATGATTGCGCGTACCGTGACGAAATACGCCCGCGCTGGCGTCGCGGCGCTGCACATCGAGGACCAAATTCAAAGTAGGTGGTTTCGGCCGTGTTCTCGCGAGTTTCAGCGGATGTTTACGTCCTTTTGATAGCCAAACGATGCGGACATTTGCTAGGCAAGCAGGTCGTCTCGCGGGACGAGTTTGTTACGCGTGTGCGTGCGGCGGTGCAGGCGCGCGACGCGATTCCTGGCGGTTCGGACTTTGTCATCATTGCGCGGACGGACTCGGTGAGTTAAAGTGCAGAGGCGGACGCTCTATTTGACCGCGGCTTTGTGTAGGCGCAAGTTCTTGGAATGGAAGAGGCGTTGGTGCGGTTGCGGCTCGCATCGGCGGAGGGCGCGGACGTGCTGTTCATCGAGGGCGTCAAAACCAAAGAGCTACTTGTGCGCACCGTGGATGCGCTCGCCCCCAAGCCGGTATGTTTCCGTTCCGCGGGAAATGATTTGTGGCCGACTCTTCCGCCATAGGTTCTCGTGAACGTCATATCGGGGGGCTTGACGCCTTCGTTTACCTCTAAAGAGGCGGAGGCGACGGGGGCAAAGATAATAAGTGAGTTTCGATCTCGTCCCTCCGCGAGCCTCGACCTCAATACCCTTTACTTTCGCAGTCTTCTCCCTTGCATCTTGCGTCCCGATGGTCCATGCCTTGCGGACGGCAATGCGCTCACTGAAAGAAACGGGGACGGACTTTAGCGCCGCGCAGGGAATGGGGCCGCGCGAATTCTTTGAGGTTTTGGGTAAGCTTGTTCCTGGTCTGGGATTGTCGCGTTGGCTCATACGCTCGTAGGTCTCCGAGATGCGATCGAGCTGGATGCGAAGGCGGGGGGTAGCGCGTACGCTTCAATTTAAATGTGGCCGCGGGTCGCTAGAGATTTCCTTGGGACATTTGCCTATCTTGCTGTCCGTAAACCGCGGGTTTTACTGTCTATAAAATGCGAAGCTTGAGTTGCACCAAGCTGGAGCGATACTAGCCCTCGTCGAGAGTCGGAGCGGGTCGATACGGAAACAGTGCCAGGTGTGCAATTCATGGGGGCTGGTTCCGAGTCCAGACTGAACGGCGACATATTTAACAGGCGCAGTCGTCCAGGTTTCCCCAGAATAAATGCCGCTTCCAGTTATCCCGAGACGCAGGTCCTCGACGCAGAGCTCGATCCCGGGCGAGCTCTTTCCAACGCCAAAGCCGTTGGCCAAGCTGGTCCGCTTGATCAGGAGAGCCTCGAGCAGTCACAAGCTCCGCATCCGTCGACGCTCTTCTGTCTCTCCGCCACCACCTTTGCAACCTCGTTTATCGACCGGCACAAGCCTTACATCGTCGTCGTCGTCTATGTCGGAACCACACACGCCGGACCTCTCGAACGATGCCGGCTCTTCCGTATTCGACGAGAGCAGCACGAGCCAAGTCTACGTCGAACCTGAGGTTCCGGATCCGTTCCTCATCGACGACGACGCGTCTGACGACGATGCGGGCGTAACCCCAACGGTTGCCGAGTCTAGGCATTCGCTGGCGGCGACGCAGGAGGTCGAGCTGGCGCCATTAGAAGCATCGCTATCCCCCAATCCGCTCAGTCCTTCCATCCTCCAATCTCCTAACCGAGACAAGGACGTTCCTCCACCGCCGTCAGATTCGGATACCGACGAGGAGGAGGAGCCGGAGCTGTACTTGCCCGCGCTGGTCGTCCCAACGATGTTCCTACCGCTTCCCAATGTACGACCAGTTATTCCTACTCCTCCGAGTCTGTTGACGTGGTGGCTGGTCGTTAATGCACGTATATAGACGGACCCTTTGACTACGCTATTGACGAAATACATTCATCCTCCAGAGAATCGACCCAGCAGGGACTTGGCCGGCGAGTGGCAACACACAGACTTCCATACACTCGTCGTGAGTCTCTGAATGAGCGTATCTGAGCGCCAGCAATGAATATGTATGGCAGATGAGCAATTCCTGGCGGGCGTTGGCGAGAATGGCCCGCGATAGGATTGTAACATCCGACCCCGAAGACCTTGCACTCGTGTTGGGCGTAAGACTTTACTGCGGGTCTTTGCTCACAACATTCATCCGCGCGTAGCTTTGGTATCTCCGCCTTTCGTCTCTGGCCCGCCTCCGCTTATTCAATCAAACAACGGCTGAATGCAACAACCTCTTCAACCTTCTCAATTCCATCGAGCCTTTGGCGACGCGACAGTGGCTCTTTGACCGCGTCCTGCCCTTTGAACTCGAAGTCATGAACGCGCGACTCAAATACTGGGCGGGCGACCACATGGGCTATCTCGACGCGCTGCACGCCTTGTTGCGCAAGTGCAAGTCGCGCTCGCGTCGCGCGCGGGACGATGCGTCGGTGGTCGCAATGTGGAAGGAACGCGGCGCAAGAGTCTGCTTGATTATCGCGTCACAGCTCGTCGAAATGAAGGTACTGCAGTTGCAAGCGCCATCTATCCTTCTCAAAGCGCTAACCCAAACACAGGACTATACCGCCGCAACTACGCTGCTCACGCCGCTATGCACGCAACCAGCTGAAGTGGAAGACTCTGAGAGCTCAGAAGACTCCGGCTCTAGCCCCTCCCTCATAAACTCCCCGGCGCTGCATTCCGCAATCGCGCGGATTTACCTTCAATGCGGGAATCTTGCAATGGCGATGCACCACTTTGGCGCCGTTGCGGCCGCGGATAGCGGCGCGACCGAGGGGATGCGCGAGATGAATGCGGCGTTGATGGCTGGTGCCGAAGGTGATTGGGTGCAGGTTACAGAGATTTTGCAGGGCAAGGTGTTCGATGCTGAGGGGCCTGAACGGCTTGTGGTACGTCTTTGCTTCTGATTTTTGGTTGAGCTACTTGCGTTTGCATTGCTCATCGCCATTCTAGGCGGTCAATAATCTTTGTGTTGCGTTGTTGAACCAAGGGAAGTTGAAGGAGGTTTGTGGTCTTTGACGAGTGCCCGCCAAACACTCGCGCTGAAACATGCTCTCTAGGGCATTGCAGCAATGGAGCGCGTACTCAAAGAATCGCCCGAGAGTGTAGTCGTGGCCGAGCCGTACCTCTTCAATCTATGTATGCCCATTCTGCCGGTTTCGAGCGCGAACTTACCTGTGTTTCAAGCGACACTATACGAGCTACGTTCCGCTACGGCCATCGAGAACAAACGCAAGTTGCTTGTCGACGTTGCGCGATGGAGCGGAGGTCAGTGCAACTCCATTCCGCTTTGTTTTCTGCGCACCGGCGGCCTATCATTGACGTCGCGCGTCTTTGCACCTTCTAGACGGCCTCAAGACGACTTGTCTCAAGATGCCGACATGAGTGTCTGTTTCAATAAGTTGGAGCATTTGCGGGTCGGCTGGGAACTGCCTGCGTCTGAGGAGTGCAGAATCCTGGTCTCGCTACGAGGCGGAGAGACGGAATAGAAAGCTTTTCCACCACATCGGAACACTGCGAAAGTAGATTGCATTTCTGTGGCTGACCGCTTTCGTCGCTAGATTGCTTCGCTGTGGTGTCTACAATCGCACAAGCCCGGTCTTTGCCAGCTTTTCGGTGACCACTGTTTGTCTGAATCACATAAGCGTATTCCCGTCTTCAATCTCCATCGCGCAGGTTCCCACTTGTCACCCTCTCCATCTGGTACCGTGGCACGTTCTTCCTCGGGAATGGCTTCAAAGCATGCCTCGCGAACACGCGCGTCCAGTTTGGGAACATATAGGTTGATGAACTGAGACCCATACACTTGACGCGGCGCAAGCTGAGCGGCGTATGGTGAGGGGATGTGCCAGGCGAGATCGTTCCACAGCATTTCCCGAATCGATTCGGGGCCTTCTTGTCCCCAATACCCTTCTTGCCCCCAGTGGTTCGTCAAAGACATGCCAAAGTCGATAAAAACGGGTTGGGTCCGGTCTGATGTCCGCAGGAGAATGTTTCGAGGGGCGGGGTCGTCGTGGAGAAAACCAAGATCGCGGAATCGGCGTACAACGTCGATAGTTGCGATGGAGGCGCGGTTAGCCAGGTCGGCAGAGATTTCTATTCGCGGAAATTCCTCCTCGTCCATTTCAGGCTCAGGCGCAGGAGGTGGTTCCGAGTTGGTTGAACGTCGGACGACGAAGTCGTGCAGAGGATTCCCGTCGATGTACTCGAGAATTAGGCACGGAACGGTCGCCAAAACAGGGTCTCCAATGCCGGTGTCCGAGTATGTCGCAGTTCCAAAAAACTTAGGAATATCGGTGCCCTGGAGAGTATGCAAGGCTTGATACGCGGCGACCTCCGTTTTGTGATACCGGTGCATCGTCTCGATGTGGTCCATCTCCAGCGCAAACGCCTCGTCTCCGTTCCGATACCGTTCGTCGCGATGGCCGTGCATGGGCTGTTGCTCCGTCTCCGCAATACGCCAATGGTTAACCCATTTCTCTGCGCGGAATGCGGAGAGCCTCGCCAGGAAGACGTTACTGAATTGCTCTGACCACCCCGATTCACGTCGTTCAGGAGCAAAGTCGTCTATTTCCGATTCGTGGTTTGGGACATGGCGCGCATCGAGGATCTTAAGCACAACCAGAGGAGGTAGATGTACCTGAAGAGAGGAGACGGGGCGCGCGGTGAGGACCACAGCTAAGGAGAAGGGGCTGAATGTGTGGACGATTTCAAAGTCGCAGATGGTCTTGGTCTCGTCAATGCTCAGGCGGAGAACCTTGCCCGGCTCATAAGGACAGTCTATGGGTAATGAGGCGCTGAATCAAAGTTAGAGAATATTAATGGTTTCAAGCTCGTCGAGGCTCACGTTGGATCAGGCATAAGGTGGAAGCCAGGCGAGTCACGTCTTCCTCCTGTTGAGCTGCTATGGTTTGCGTTTGGAGTGGTTTGCGTTGCTCATCGCGATTCGAGACCGTTAACAATTTGCGTCACAATTTTGAACCAGGGCCAGTTGAAGGAGGTTTGTGGGCTGGTCCCCGCAAGAGTTCTTCAGGCGTTGTGGTGATGGATCGCGTACCCAAGAAGCCGAGAGCGTGGTCGTCGCTAAACCGCACCTCTTCAATCTACTATGTCGCAAATTTTGTTTTTCCCCGATCGGCGCCGACGCCCCGATCGGCGCCGCTCAGCGACGCATCGGGTGCTGGTCGGGGCCGATAGGTTCAGTCGGGTGCGGCTGAGGCGCATCGGGGGCGCATCGGCAGCGCATGGGCAGCCGTCGGAGAGCAGTCGAGGAAGATTGGGAGCCGGTAGGAGCTGATGAGGCTCGGTCGGGCCTGACCGGCAGCGCTCGCGCCGCGGGTGATTTAGATGTGGTTGACGAGCAGGAAATATTAAATCGAAGGCTGTAGTCTCTTCAAACAGTCATTGTCCGTCCCAAGTTGGAGTTGCAGGGGATAACTCTCGCGCCGAGCGTGTGATGGGCAAGCAGTGGATTTTTTTTTGCTCTGTAAGTAAGTAACAAAGGCAAGCAAGTGTCAGGATGTGCAAACCTGGGTTTGATACATCTGAATATCAGTATTGCCTCTTAGCAAGCAGCAGAAACATAAATAAATAACTAAATAAATAAGTCCACCAAATTCACCCATACCATGCACCTGTTTTATACAGTAACGGCCAAATCAATTTCCTTACCATATATGGTAAATGGGCTGATGGCACCCATCTGTGGTGCAGAATGTCCATTTTCTAATGAAATTACTTACATCAGTGATGGTCATCAAAAAATGTGTGATCCAGCCTCAAACACTCCATAAATGTGTGCCATCAGTATACTTACCATATATGGTAACACATGTACTTACATATATATACTTACCATATACGGTAACATATGGTAACATATATGGTAAGTATATACTGATTTGGCCGTTACTGTAACTGGGGTGCGGGCAGCGAGGATGAGGGCAAGTCCTCAGATCACACCAATTTGATGTGAAAATTTAGACACATTGGACGCCGAGTCAATTTCGTCGGCGTGTGGATAGCGAACGGATTCCGAGATGCAGGCCGCTGTGGTCGAATTATTACCTCAAAGACGCTGGATCACAAGTTCCGTGGTTCCATGTATTGCTTCGAGAGAAGTTACCTTGTATGCGTAGCGTAGCGGTAACCTCACACTTTCTACTTCCTAAATATCCCAGAGGTTCCCTGTTCAAGTCAGACGTGTCCCACTAACTGTTCAAAGCGTAGCAAGATAATGACTATAGAAAATTGGACGCGACAGCGGGACAAAGGAAGCCAAAAAAGGAAGCAATTTTTTTAGATATTTCACCTTGTTTATTTGAGCACCCGGGAGGCTCCCATAGGCCCCGATATGGTGAGTAGGCCCCAATAGGCTCATTAAATTTATCGTCGCCAATGGGGCCCGATCGGGAGTTCCTCCCTGGTATCGGGTGCGGTCAAATTAATTGCTCGATTGGAGCCTATCGGACCCGGTCGTCCCCAATGGGCCCCGATATGCAAAAAACACAAGTTGCGACATACTTATCCGAGTTTTAAAGAACGCTATACTAGCTTGGTTTCGCCACAGCCATCGAGAACAAAGGCAAGTTGCTAGTCGACGTCGCGCGATGGAGCCGAGGTCAGTGCAATTGGCTGGGGAGGAATCGGAGTCCTGGTCGGAAGGAAGGAAGGCGGAGAACAGAAATGGAAAGCGGCGGCATCATCCGGATTATTCGTTGCCCCGCCTGAGTGTTGAATTTCCCGGTGACCGACCGGGCCCTTTCTGCATCTCCCACGAAGTTAGTCCCTCCATTGCGCTTTGCTTCTGCCATTATGGATTTGGATAAGAGTCAGTGCCGTCCGTCTTTCCTCTTCCTTACCAGTACTGAGTGTTTCCCGCAGAGATCGTTGATTTGACTCCCGCAGAGCTCGCCGAGCTGGGGTACCTTACTGACAGTGAGCCACTTGGTCATTATACGCGTCCATTTCTGACTCGTCATTGTCCCTGCGCCTCGCAGGGGTTGCCCCTGGCGTTAAGAAGAGGGTCGAGACAGTCCTGGCCAACCCCAAACTCCTGGGCGGTGCGTCTTTTCTTTGCTGCCCGACGTAGGCTCTGCCCTCTTTTTTTTTGGGTTCCAGAGGTCACAGTCTTTATGGTCGAGTGCACGATCCACCAGACCGCGCAAGGCCGCCGACCAGTGAATTAGGACGCCGAATGGGCTCCGGAGATGGCCGCAAGTCGAACTCTTAACACCGATGTGAACTCTCCTCGAGTCAATCTAAGATCGCGGAAGGACGCGCTCAACCAATGAACATTACTCTCTGCTGGTATATAAGGCTGAAGGGCCGGCGAGCGGCAGTGCCCGCTCCCGGGCTCTGGAGCTTGTTTGCCATACAAGGACTTTAAGGGGGATTTTATTGTAGCGAGTAGACACTTTAGGCACATTTTGGGTAGGTAGATAAGTAAACAAAATTTTATCTACGACCGGCAAATCTTCTGTCTTGGGGGACTCATTTTGTCGGCGGCACCATGCGCACCCTTGAGAGGAGTGCGCGGGGGCGGGCAACACGACAACTGTTGAAGTTGAATTCACGAGGATGCGGTTGTGAGCAGCAATTGGCACAAGAACAGGAGGCCGGTGTCCCTCAAACAAGTCAAAAAGCTGGATGAATAATGAGTAGAAGGGGTCACACTTGTCAGATTATTAGCGGACTCGGAGTGCTGGGTGTTAAGAAAATGCGCGCGAGGGTCCGACTTGCCCCGGGGATGAGCAGACAAGCAGAGCGCCGAGGGCAACTCGGTGCGGGTTGATTCAAAACTAGCTACCTATATACTACCTAAGTGCTGTAAATGCTATGAGTACTACAGGTATACAAGCGACAGGTGAAGGTGCTGTAGACCAGTGTAGCTGTTGTCCGAGTGCGGAGCCGAGCGTTGGCGCCCAACAGCTTGCCACAACTAAATTAGTTCAACACTGGGATTGTGTAGCGAATGTTGAGCTTGCCCGGAAAGGAAATGTTGCAGCATGAATCAAGCATTCGGGGGACAGGTATTTATTGTCAGCACCAGAGAGACAATCCCATGTTTCCGCTAGAAGAAAAAGGTTTTCCCGATGGCGCGGCGGCCTGAACGTTCCAAACGCAATCGCGTCGCGTCACACAACGCACACAAGGCCTATTGGGGAATAAATGGAGCACTTTTTCAAATTTAAATATTGTAAGTAATGGTACATTTTATGGTTGTCCGCTCTGGACAAAAGTAAATAGCATGGTATGAACATGAATCCCTACTTCCGTGCCTCCAATCTAGAATCCCCAAAAGTATGGGAGGTGTTAATTTCTAAAATCCCTAGGGATTCTGGAAACGGTTGAACAGGGCAAATTCCAGAATCCCTGATTCCATACTGCTTGCAAGTGATGTGTGCACGCTGTGATTTCCAGAATCCCCAACTGACATGTGTCAATTCTAGAATCCCTGAAACCTAAATCAGGCGCACCACGCGGCCGATCTTGGCGCCGATCTTCTGCGCCAATATGACACAAGTCAGTCTTCTCTATCTCCCGCCCACCATGTCCCTCTTCCCTGCCCGGGCAGGGCCTCCAGGGACCGACTGCAGCCTTTTCTGTGCCGGATCTGAACCTACTGCACGCTATGTAAAACCGCCAACTACCATAATACAAGTTACGGCCCTTAACTACAAACGGATCCAGAGAAAGCGGGCTCAATCAGCATGTGACTGGGTGTAACACCAAGTTTTGACAATATTTGGAGTACCTGGACATGTTCAAAGTAGTCCTACAACATCTTGTGAAAACTCACCCTTTATAATAACTCTTACTTGGTCTCACCTCACACAAATTCATGACCAGGGCTGCTCAGATTAGCCCATAATTAATATTTCATCAAGTTTCTACTCTTATCAAGGTCAGTGGACAGATTTGCTATGCTCTTTCACAGTTAATTGTCACGTCACACAAATATATCAGCAGTCATAGACCTCAACAAAAACACGAACCAGATATGCCGCCCAGAGACGATTCACTGCTCACCTAAGAGAAACAAGATTCCGTCAATACTAAGTAAATATGGTCCTTAATCAACAGCTACTGTCAGAACTCTGCTATATTCTGACCACATCAGGACCATCTGATGTTATCACCCATCATTTCTTTGATGTCCATCATGGATATTTGATTGTTGATCATGTTTTGATGATTCCATCATGTTGCGGTGGTTGTCCACAAATAACATACCACAGAGAGATCCCTGCAACATACAGAGGTTCTGAGACGACACACCCGATGCCAGGCCTGGATCGCCATTAGGATGACACTGCCTGCGGCTGGACTGACACTAGTTGACAGTTGGGACAACAGCTGAGACGACAGCTGAAACGACACTGGTTTGAGGCAGTGTATTAGCACGACACCTGTCGACAGCTGTCCAGAAGGTTCCAGAAGGTGCTGCGCTTTGATGGCCAATCAAACACAGCCGCAGGGAGTAGTATATAAGGAATAGCTAGCAGCCATGTACCCCAGTCCTTTTATTCGATCATCTGCACACCCAATACGCGTTGGTTATCTACTTGGCCTTGTCTGGTCAGGTCACCCTTTGAGATAGCTTGTAGTCACATCGTACCGTGACCTTCTATCTCCCATTCCCGGCCTTGTTCGTGACAGCTACAGAGGTTTTCATCGTAGGACAACAAAGGGGATAGTCCGGATCAAGAGAACGCTCTAATATACTAGCTGTTTTCCAACTTTTGGAGAGTTAGTTCAAGGTCATGTATATGTTAGCCTCAAGACATTGGTGGTAGTAGTGGTAGTAGTAGCAACTGGTCCGGGGAGTAACATCTCTCAGATCGCATACAGCAGTTCTTGGATACGACGGTAGTACCCCTGCAACAGAGACGGAAAAAAAAAATGCAAACTCTCCACAATTACCTGAGATGAGATGGCGAAAGCCACGTTCTTATGCCCCACAAAGAACAAAAATGCAAAATCAAGCTTTATTCGTCGACTACCCAAAACTCCCTACAAAACGCAAGCGAAATATCCCAAGCCATTGCCCGAACGTCCATACTACGCGATTGCATGTCGATGGTGACCGCAAGGTGTGCGTCAAGCGCAGCGAGCTGGTCCGCGGAAAGAGGGCCGTCAGGAGGGTCGCAGGGAACATGTGAGAATCGAATGTTTGCCGGCCCAAACGGGTTGTGCTCATCCCATTCCTCCGGGTTGTTCTCCAGCAGATGCTGCATAATCCGCAGATCCTGCGCTGCATCCCAATCGATCCCATAGGTGGCGGGATCTTCAACGACCTCCTCCGCAGGCTCCGGAAGGTGGTCGGAGCCTCGAGGACCATCTTCAAGCAGGCTGAAGAAGAACATGTCGCGCGGAGACCGATTGCGCTGCCCGGGAAGCCGCATCGTATGGTGGTTCCACATCTCCGCCCACTCCTGGGCGTCGGCGTTCACCGACGCAAGGAACAGGTGGTGGACGAGCCAGATGTGCGCGGGGATGAAGGGATTGAGGCCATGGCGTGTCTCGAGCTGGATGAAGAAGGTACGCCACTTGAAGCCGAAGCTGTGGGTAGCCTCATACCAGAGGCGCTCGATGCGCATATTGTTCACACTTCTATTCCGCAAAAGAGTTCAGTGTCATCGGATACCGCTTGGGAAGACTTAACAAACCGTCCGTAGATATAGCGCCCAACGCCGCGCAATAGCTCCATCGCCAGCGCGACAAGCACATTCTCAGTACCGTGGTCCCCTCGTACGCGGGACGGTAGTCCGTGTCGCTCGACCGCCTTGTTGAAAAGATCCAACACAGTCTCGGACTTGTTGTTGTTGCTAACGCGGATGCCGGTAACGAAACGGGACTTTCCGTCCACAAAACAGTGAATGACCATGCCTGTAACTTGTCGTGAGCAGCAACCAACGGAATAGAGATGGGATGCACCATGCTGGCCGTCGTGGTGCCAGAGGGAGTTGGCGCCGGCTACGTTGTATGGCGGGCGGTGGATAGCGCGCTCCCCGAACGCGCCCGGTGATCCATGAACGGATGCGCTCGCGAGGAATGTCGAGGCCGTCTGCCTCGAAGTGAGCGCCGATGACGCCCCGACCGATGGACGGGAATGTCTCGAGGACGCGGCCCATATGAGCATCGAGCTCGGCGTCCGTCAAGACAGGTGTAGGAGCTGTCAAAGAGCTAGCTTGCGTGCGGGTGCGGGAGACGGAGCCGTGGGGAAGGGACGTCTCAACAAAGACAGGCGCTGTAGCCGGGGTCTCCAGTCCGTATTCGATTGCGCGTCGGCGCAGCGTCCGGGCGCTGCAGTTGAACGTTTGTGCGAGCTCAGATCCTGGGACAAGCGCACGCGCCTCCGGAAGGATAGCTGGATCGATGTCTATGCGCGGACGCCCGCCGGTGCCGGTGCGAGTTGTTAGAGGGACGGGCTTGACTGTTGGGGGAAGGGGATCGGGGTTGTCGTTGCAAGCCTCGTCGAGTTGGTCGAGCATGTCGCGAATACTGAGCTCCAGAGTGTCCCATTCCTCGGCAGGGAAGCTTTGCTGGTGCTGAAAAGTACACTCAGAACTCAAAGATGTGCAGCAGCAGCGCGATGACGCACCCGTTCAGCAGCGGAAAGGAGCTGCAGGACTTCCTGAATTTGGTAGACCAACTCGGATTCGAAACCACGGTGGGTCTGGAGTGTGCGGATAACATTGCGCTCGAGGACGCGGTACGCGGCGCGGAGGTTGTTGAGGGCGGCCTCGGACATCGGAGGCGGAAGCGAGTCAACGGAGGGCGGAGCAGCCATGCGGCACAACAGCTTCCGGGCTAGGCACCAAGCCTTGGCATTGGGGATTCTAGAAATGCCGCAGACCAGTTCAGGGATTCTGGAAATAGAACATCAACTGTGTTTTAGGGATTCAGGAAATTGCTAAAAGGCCAGTTGGGGATTTTGGAATCTATGTCTGAACAATTTAGGGATTCTGGAAAATTGAACAAAGCCATTTTGGGGATTCTGGATTTTCTGCATGGGCACAGGTTTCCAGAATCCCTAGGGATTCTGGCAGTTACTCCTGAAACCCTAGGGATTTATGCGCTCAGGCAAGAATCCCTAGGGATTCTAGATATCTCGACTCAAAATCAGGGATTCTGGTATTTAGATACATTTTGTCCAGTATAGACACCCATAACATTTATTGGCTGCCCCTTTTTACATCCATATTGCAACAAATAATGGTATTCCTTTGTTGCCAAATTTTATGGAAATAAGGTCCGAGAAGCGGGACATGAATTATAGGCTTCTGAAATCTGCACCTTTCTGGACCAACAAACATGACAAGAACTTCCAAATTTGAGGTTATAAAGCCCAACAATAAGGTGGCAAGATTTAGACCTATTTCTGACGCCGTTCAAACAGGAGCCCAAATAGTGCCCCATATTTTCCAGGGCCGCAAGGCAGACGCAAAAGGACCAAGAATGTTTCTACAGATGCTTTGCGGTCACCAAAGATATAGGGGCATTATTTCCATTAAATAGTGGCTCCAATAAACAGTACGAGCTCAATATTTGTTCTTTTTATTTCTATTTCTATTTTTATTTTTACAGCAATAGTTCCAAATCCGGGTGTGTTATTTTGTGCTTTATGGTGCTCAAATACGGGCCCAGTTTTATATCTTGGCCGAAAAAAGAAGGTGTCGATTTTCCCAGGCCATAATTAATTTCTTTAACAAGCCGAGTTCCCCAACCTGACTTCCAACCCATGTGGGCAACAGTACAGGGCCATTGTTAGAGCATGTTACGGTAGTATTCTAACCGGATGTTCAGATGATGCGCGACCGGCAGAAAAAAGGACACTGGAGAAATTTGACAAAAAATCGAAACAAATTCTTTGGCATTCTCAGAGGTCAAAAAATGGAGAATTTGTGAACATCCAGTCAGAATGCTACGGTACCTCACGCTCTGAAGTTGCATACGTAAACACACAGAGCTCCCTCAGCTAATGGAATAGCCAATTTTTTGTGTATTTTACTTTCAGAGCGTGAGCTAATATGCTCTATTTACAACATTTAGATATTTGAATTGGCCTAGTGACAGGCCCTGGTGAGCAGACGGTGCAACAGTGCATGCCTAACTTGTAGGAGCGTTAAATAAGCGTGAGGAATAGCATGCAGGCTCAGGGCGTGCTGGACAGCAGGCGTGAAATATCGGATGCGTCTCCGTGTATGTAGCAGGGTTGCTGAGCAGAACATCGCGGAGAATGGACCCCAAGATGGCAGAGTGCAAACAGGATTTATTCACGGTTTCTTTATTAACATTAACATGAATGTGGGCTGTGTGGGATGTGCACACAGAAGCTGGAAGCGGAAGATGGACTCAAGTTAGAAGTTTTCTCACAGCTGGGCGCTGTCGGGCTCAGGGTGTCCGCCGAGTCAGCATAAATGACCGGATGTAAGCAGAAATGACCAAAAATGTGATTTGCTGCAGAAAGCGTTTGATAGGGCTCCCTATGAAACCCGTACCTAACGGTAGCGGGAATCTCAAAGTCCGCTGCTGCTCCCAGTGTTACTGTACGAATAACTTTTTAACGACGCAACCATCCCCGTGCACGCGTCTCAGTAAACGCCAGGGATAAACTTCCACTTGACGACCTCGCAGTACCGTTCCCAATCCTTACCGTACTTTTTCTCGCACCTGATGAAGAAGTCAGTGGATATTCCAGAGCAAACGACAACGAAACAGACCTCTCAAAGTCACGGCTCGTTCGGTGGATAAGCACCGTGATGAAGAAGATGCAATAAAAGTACGGGATAATCGTGTTGGTCCCGATGATGGCGCCCCAGAGGAACGACATTGTCCAGTCTGCGACGTAGTTCTACAAAAGGGTCAATACTGTCGATGCGCGGAAGGCCAGCGGCTTACAGGTTTGCGCGAGTACGCCCACCATCCACTCGTGAGCAAGCGGTTCCTAATATGCATGTTAGTGGTAGGACAGCGAGGCGGTGACCGAAACATACCCATGCGTGGTTTGGATGTAGGTCGGGTTCTTCACAATCGACCACGGAAGCTGAGGGAACGATTTGCGGAAGGTGGTTATGCCCTGCGTCTGCATCTTGAAGCGACTCTTTTGCGACATGGCTGTGTCCCAGCTAAGCGTTCGTTAGAAGGCGGAGGTCGGAAAATAGGCGAGTACACGGACATGAAGTATGCGGTTAGTAGCGTCGTGAACATGAGCACGTAGACAGGCGTCGAGAAGCGGTATTTTGACGGGTCCTGGCGTGCCATGTAGACGATGGAGTAGATATACGACTAAAGGGTGTTAGCAAAAAGAGCACAAAAGGCGGCAAAAATACGAACGAAGGGGACGCCAGCAAAGTTCCAGAAGATGACCATGAAGCCCCACTTCTCATGGTACATGTCCCACGTCTGAGGGATGCACTCCTCGCCCTTTGCGCACGCGTTCATGTACAAACCGGTGGCGAGGATCATAAATGCCATGTTCTACACCGATGTCAACACGAAGAGACGAGGAAGAAAGGCAAAGCGCACCGGCGTTACGTATCCATACTCCTCGTACTGCTTGCACCCTCCCGACACGGAAAGGAAGAACACGATCACCCACGGAACGCGAACCTCTGCCCACATTTTGAGGTCGATGGGCCCAATCCGTGGGTTGAGGATCGCGCCCATGAACACGTCGTAGAAAAAGTTTCCCGACATGCGCATGCAGTTCCCGGTCGCGACCCCGATGAAGTAGCAGCCAAACGAGATGGCAAAGCCAAAAATCATGCCAACGGACATGAGATGGCCAAAATTGTCAAGGATTTCGGTGAGACGGAAGATGTGAGTGTAGTGGAGGACGGCGGCAGTGATGAGGGTGGTGTAGAAGCAGTAGAGCGCGTTGCAGTTGTACATGAGCTTCCTGTAGCCGAGGGACGGTACGGGCAGGCCCTCTTGCATGTGCCCAGGCATGATCCATGCAATGAAGAGCTGGAACACGACATTGCCGCCGTAGACTTTCCATGCGTATAGTGAGGGGTTAGCGTCCTACTTGGAGTCAGCGACAGCACCAATGTCAGGTCTTGCGACGCACCTCGCGAATATGATTCCACATCCGCCCTAAAAACGGCTTTACGTCCTCTAACGAGCTCGGGTGGACAAGTCGACCGTCGTAGAACCACAGGCATATCCAGAGGTAGTACATTAACAGCGGGAACCCGGTCATAATTGCAACGACGCCAAAAGGACCGCCAAACTCGTACGACTCGTGCTGGTCGAGCCGCCGGTCGATGGCCTTGCCGGCTTCTGAGATGACGACTACGTCGGGTTTGTCGTTGGGTTTCCTGGCGAGACTGTCGGTAGAACCGTAGGAGGACATGGTGTCCGGAGAGAACCAATCAACCGGATCGTACGACTTTTTTTTTACACCCAGGCCTCAGGACTCCGCCCGGACGCGACGATCACTGTCGGCGCCGGAGGACTTGTGGACTACGCGGTTGCAGCAGGGTGCCGCACGAGTGCTGCATCCGCGGAATATGCAAGGAATACGGTCAGCTGGAAGCGGGTCAGTGCCGATCCTGAGCCACCGATCTGCGCCCACATCATTCGGACTCTTCAAAAGTACATAGCGGCGGTTCAGGGCGGTTCGCACTCCGAAGCGGACAAGGTAGCGTCCTAACTCGCTGGCTCATACCGCCGTAAGAAAGAAAAAAAAGTACAAGGCGGTATGCTAAATTCGAAGACCTCCGCCTCAATTAAGTTGAAGACCCGCGGGGCCAAATCGATGCAAGGCCTCAAATCAGGAGTCTGTCACGACACGAGCCCACAGGAACTCAACTCAGCCCAACCTGTTTGGTTTCACTCTTCATCACATCGCAACCCTGCGAAAGTAGGTTGTATTTAGGCATGGCTGACCTTTTTATAGCTTAACGCCTCTTTTCGTCGCTAAACCGAATTATTGACGCACCTACATCTCCCCATCCTGCCAGTGTTCTAGGCCTACCGGCCCCGTCCTTGCCATCTTTCCTGTGACCATTCTTTGTCTGAAGCACATCAGCGTGCTAGTCTTACCCTGGTTCACGTCGCTGAGGAGGAGGTAAGTCGTCTATTCCCGACTCATGGTTTATCGAGAATCTTTAAGTAGCACGACTAGAGGAGAGCGCGTAAGTCACAGATGATTTTGATCTCGTCGATGCTCAGGCGGAGAATTCCACTGGCTTATAAGGACAGTTGGCTGAAGACGAACGAGTGATACGGTTGGAGGAACTGCTAAATGGAGGACAGCGAATACGAAATGGATTTGCGCTCATGAACCGTGACTAATACTTGGCGTCGTCCTAACGCTTTGATCCACAGCGCTTTGGCCAGGAGGGATGCATGGCCAATGAAAACTCGGAGCCTTTTTAACGCATGGTCCACACGCAGAAACTTCATTTCGGACCAATAAGACGACATGGATACTCCTCTACAAGCCCTTGGCCAGCCGGGCCCAGACATCAAAAGCGAAGTGCGGGGCTGATTTCATCTCAAGAATATTTTCTTTGTTCTTGCGCCCACGTCGTTCTTTCAGCTTGGTGATCTCCTGAGCACTGAACGCGGAACAGGCAGAATTTTATGAAACCGATTATGTAGAGGGTGGCTTTGATATTGGTCCAAGCGTCATTCAATGGCAAAGCGCAGCTATGGCCAACCTGAACGAGGCCGCTTTGTGCTTTGACCTTGTGCTCGCGGAAGGGTATTTAAGACCGGGGGTTGGGCTGTCGGTTGAGGCAGTCTCCAACTCATCTACCCGAGCACGAACATGTCCATCCCAGCCGAGGCCTCCACAGTGAGCATCCCTGTTTCGCCCGCAATAAATTGCTGCAATACCAATTGGAATTTAGAGAAAGCGTTTCTTCTGCGAGACCTGCGGCGTCGGTACAACGCGTCGAACCGACTTGAACCGCCACATGTTAACCCATAACCCGGAAAAGGAGGAATAGTAAGTCCTCCACGTCCTATCCGCTCTTCCTCATTCACATTTTGACGCGTAGCATGTACTCGTGCCCTTATGACGGCTGCAACCACAAGACGTTGCAAAAGTCGAATCTTGAGACCCACATTCGCGTCCAGTATGATTCGCTTTTATTTGTGTACCCCGACTGACAAGTTACCAGCATGGATCTCCGCTCGTCGAGATGCACATACTTCTATCCGGACGGAGAGCGGTGCACATTCGCGGCTGTGGACCCATCCTCTCTTTGTCGACACAAGAAGCAGCATCCAGACGAGTGAGCTGGTAGTATAGGATGTACGATCGTTTTTAGAGACTGTATTTGAGCCTCTATAAGCCCTTTCTAAAGATCTTTCTCGCCAGAAGCGCGTCTTTGAGCGCGTCTTAACTAGCCATCAGCCCACGAGACCGTGCCAGGTTCCTTCTCAGGCCGTCGGTTTGAACATCCCGTTGCTGATCGTCTCCGTCCACCGCCCTCTGGCGTCTATTCTGGTGTCGAGGCTTAGTCTGCCCATTGACCTGCCTCGCAATATCCTCCTCGGATGGCCTTCTACACGCTGGACGGGCAGGTCAAACGAGATGGGCACGCATTCTACAAGAAAGCTGGCGTTTTCTCCTCGCTTCGAAGCTTTAGTCCGCGCTGGCTAGTCCTGCGGCCGACCAGTCTCTGTGTCTATAAGAATGCCGTTCGTCTTCCCGATCTCTTGTAGCCCCAGAGCTAACTCGAGTCCAAGATGGCGCTCGACTGCGTTGCGCGTATTTCTTTAAACGCGTTAACACGTATGGAACGCACCCAATTACCTCGGCGGATGCACTGTCTGCTCATTGAAGCCGCCGGTTCCCGTTACTACCTCTCATTCAAGTACGTTTCGCGCCTATAACTCGTAGCGCAGTCCTTGACAATGGCTGGTTCAGGTCAGATTTGGACCTCTACTCTTGGCACGACAATATCTACGGGTTGTCTCCGCTCACCTTGTTCAAAGCCACGAACACCCCAGCCGAACTTGATCTTGAGAACATTATCAGCGAATACAGCACACCGTCCTCGGAATTCTCGCAGCTTACTCCGACTAACAAACTACGCTCGAAGCAATTTCTACGACCTTCACCTGCATCATCACGGGTGCTTCTAACCGAGGACGGCGACGACGTGCTCCCCTCACCCACCCATGTCCACTCCCACTCATACTCTTACTCAACCACTTCCTTATACAAACCTACTCATGCACGCACAAACTCGTCCGCGCGACCAACACCAAGCTCGACGCCCATTCCGCGCCTCCCCTTGCGTATAGAGGAGCGGCAGCTTCTTCGTGAAGCCGTCGTACTTCTCTGCAACACAATGGAGCCGCGTCTTCTACGCAAGAGCGACCCCGGCGGCGAGAAACCCTCGGATTTGGTTGAAATGCGCTTGCGCGCACTCACGCGCCTGCGCAGGCGCTGGGGCAGGCAGCCCAGCGAGGGCCACACCAAGAATAGTCCTTCCAACGGCTCGACGCTGTCGCTCGAACCGAGCGCGGAAGAGCAGGACGACGAGGAGATGCGCGTTTTCTCGGATGCGCTGCGCGATGGCTATGTGCTTTGCCAGTGAGCCGTTCACGCTCTGGACCGACTTATAGAATTGTGAATCTGTCAGGCTACTCAACACCCTCAACGGCAACGCTGTTGTCCGCCCAGACGACCGCGCTGCATCCAGCAGTACCATCAATATCACAAAGTTCCTCGCCACTGCCGCAAAGTTCAACTTGGATAGCCCTGCGGGGACGGATACACCACAGCTCTTTCTCCCGCTTGATTTGGAGGACGCGACTGGCTACTCGCTTGCGCGAGTTGCCAAAACCATCATCGGGCTCATCAAAGCAAACGCGACTGACACGATGCCCATCCCGCGGCCAAAGTCTCCGCAATCTAAGGCGCCTGCCAGGGAGGCGCCTCCCCAACTGCTGTTGAGTATTCCTGAACGCGCGTATGGCGAACTTTTGGGTTGGCAAACCTCTTTTGAAAGACAGACGTGGGCAAGGATGGCTGCGTGTGGTAGGGCCGATGGCGAACGCGAGGAATATCCTACGGCAGAGTTTGTGAGTTTTCTCCGCATCTCGGGGGCTCTTAAGACTAATTGTTCGGTTAGCCAAACAGCAAGGTCTACCAACATCTTATCGCCTTCGTGGCCGAGTCCAAACCAGCTCAGAACGACAAGTTTCAGAATGCCCTCCAGGCCCTAGTCAAGTTTATGGCGTCCCTTGACTTGGTCTGGAGCCTCGTGCAGAGCTCGCAAGTTCGCGTCGAATTGATCAAGGTACTTTTCTTTTGCCGCTGCCGCCCCAACTCAGGCTCCGAAGATTACTTCCATCTTTGGTCTCTCAAATGACCGCAATCTCCGGCTCGCGTTAGAGAAAGATGAGGCAGATCTCGGCAAGCAGTTACAACGCATAATTGTCAACGAGGGTGAGAAGAAGAAGCTCTTACAGCTTCGCGCTGAGAGTGCCCAAAGTTGCGTTGATTTGATCCAAGATGTAACTCAACTCCCCGTTGCATTCGGATGGATCTGACAACACAACCAGGTTCTCGACAAAGGCACGCTCCCTGTAGCGGTACCTCCTCTCTCCAGAACATCCGCGTCCTCGACCTCAATCCCGGTAATCAACGAACCCGACCCAGACAACTCCATTCTTCGCGCTCGCCGCCTGCTCGTCAAGCTCTCCGAAGCCTCCGATACCCTCCCTGCCTCTTTGTTCATCCGAGGCGTGCTCCGCGTTGACAAGGAAGCCACATTTGGAGGTACCTTTGGCGACATCTACCGAGCGACGTACCAAGACGGCGAGGTCGCGCTTAAGCGGATTCGCGTGTTCCAACGCGACTCCGGGCGACACCGAATACGACAGCGATTCTGTCGCGAGGCGCTCCTTTGGCAGCGCCTCGAGCATCCGTTTGTGCTCCCGTTTACAGGGATCGACGCAGAGAGTTTTCCGTCATTTTTGTGCATGGTGTCGCCCTGGATGCGACACGGGACGATATTGAAACATTTGCAGGAGAATGGCAATGCCAATGTCGAACAGAGGGTAGGTGTTGTTTCTACGCTTTGTTCGACATGCTAATAAATGATAGCTGTTCGAGATTGCGCAAGGCCTTGCATATCTGCATTCCCAAGATATCATCCACGGGGATCTCCGCGGTTCCAACAATTCTCGTCAACGACCGCTGGCAAGCTCAACTCGCCGATTTTGGACTCGCGGTCTTTTCCGACGCGACGATCGCCACGCAGACGTCGAACAGAGGTGGCTCCGTGCGCTGGATGAGTCCAGAGCTGCATCTTCCGCAAAGCTGCGGTCTCGATACTTTTCGGCGCACATTCGCGAGCGACGTGTACAGTTTCGCGTTTGTATGCGTTGAACTGACGACAGGAAAGCCGCCGTTTCCGGAGATGGCGCACGACACGGCGGTGATGTTGCGTGTCATGGCCAAGGAACGGCCAGATCGTCCTTGTGACGAGCAAGGAAGGTGGCTGATTAGCGATTGGTTGTGGGCTATTGTGCAGGCGTGTTGGAAACACGATGTTGCCGAGCGGCCGACGATGGCGCTGGTCGTCGAGATGATGCAGCAAGGAAACCCGGAGTTGCGTTTGGCGGTACGTGTTCAAGTCTTTCCGGTGGTATGTTTTTTTATGAAGCCTTTGGTTAGACGCCTTCTGAGCCGCCCCTTGTAATCCAACGTACCTTGACAACCCGACGGAGGACTCCCGCTGCTCCGACGACTATCTACCAGAGTCTTTCTTTCTAATGTGTTTTGTACTTGCTATGTTGTGGGATTAAACGCGCGCACGTGACTGCACTGTGGCTGTAACGACGCGTCGACGACGCGACTTGATTGCTTGAAAGCAGCATCTCTACAGTTCTCATGCCAGAAAGTATCCATGTGAAAGAACCCGGTAATGATGTTGGTGTTTCACCTTCACGCTCTCACCACCACCATGAGCGCACTCCTGGACATGGTCCGTCAGAGCTTTCCGCCCAAAACGAAATTCACGGCAGACGACGTACCCGACCTCTCAGGAAAGGTCATTATAGTCACCGGCGGAAATTCCGGCGTTGGGAAGGAGACCGCCCGCGTCCTGCTCAATCACAACGCCAAAGTGTACATGGCGTCCCGATCCGACTCAAAAGCCCAGGAAGCTATTGCGGAGCTCAAGAAACTCACCGGGAAGGAAGCAATCTTCCTCAAGCTCGATTTGGGAGATCTCAAGGCTGTCGGGGCAGCGGCTGCAGAGTTCCGAAGGTGTGTGTTGTCTGTCGCGTCGTTCGTTGTTGGATTGTTGAGTGCGGCGTTAGCAAGGAGCCGGAACTTCATGTCCTGTTCAATAACGGAGGTTCGGCTCGGTCCTGGCGAACCTCTGCCAAACTTTTACACCTTCGCAGGTGTCATGATGCCCCCGATTGAAGCTATGACCACCGACGGCTACGATCTCCAGGTGCGAGGCCCTCCGCTCTCTATCCATCTAACCGTGCTGATAACTCGCAGTTCGGCACAAATGTGTTATGAGTATTCCTCTGCTTTGAACGCCGAACCCGCGCACCTGACATCCTTGTCCCTGTTACAGGCCCGTTTCACTTCACCCAGCAGCTTCTTCCGAGTCTTCTGGCAGGTGCGAAGTCGGCGCACGGTGCCCGGGTGGTCAACACAGCGAGCGGGATGCATCTCATGAACAAGCTGGACTTCAAGATCATTCTTGATGAGAAGCAGCGGAAGAAGGCGGGCCAACAGCCTCTTTATGCGCTCAGTAAATTTGTGAGCAGGTCCGTAGCATGGATAACGTGCTAAGCTCACGATACAGGCTGTTGTAACATATTCGGCTGAACTCGCGCGGCGATACGGCGACCAAGGCTTGGTTGTTACCAGTCTGCATCCCGGTGTAATCAAGACCGACCTGCACAGGCATATGACTGGGGTGGTCGGCGGCGTTGTCGTAAGCCTACGCGTCACTCCTCGCTTCTAGTTAACCTCTACTAACACCTGCAGAACGTGATGGAACGGACTATCCTGCACGACGTATCTTACGGCGCGCTCACACAACTCTACGCCGGCACTGCTGTCGACGGCGCACAGTTAAACGGAAAGGTTTGTCACCACCCTACATTCTCTGCGTCCGCGTCCACGTCCGCGCCCGCGTCCTCTTCACTTTAGCTCATGTTTGATCGCCTCCACCGACAGTACCTCATCCCGTGGGCCCGCGTCGGAAAACCGCACCCGCAGACGCAGGACCCGAAACTTGGCGCCGAGCTGTGGAGCTGGCTAGAGGAACAAATCGCCGCATCGGTGAGGCCAGCTGCTGCTACCGAGTAGCCGAGGCGACATCTCGATTATACCAGACATGTGCGCGCTCCGAGTCGATTTCTATCTTTCCTTGGGGGTGGCCCTTTCTCTACGACGCTCTGGATTAAGTTCACATCCACCGTCCACAATTCGAATTCTTGTCATGCTTGTGAACAGGCGCGCCACAAAGGTTTTCCCGCCCCAGATCTCCGGCATCTTGCTCATTCACCGCCCTTTGTATGCGACTTCTATCGGCTCTGACGGGGAACGACAATCGTCCCCAAGTCCAGTTCTGGCCTCCTTCCGTGCATCCCACCACCGCCTTCAGGCCCAGCACCTCCACACACCACCCGGATCACACACCCTCAATTATGCGTGTCCGATGGTTGTGTGCGTGGTTCTGTTCGGCGCGGGTGGCGCCCCGAAGGTATACATACGCCTCGAGCATTGCAGGGCTATTATAAGCCACCAGCGATCTCCATGCATCCGAATAGAAATATTCAGATATGCATGGCACCTTGGTTATCAGCTACCGACTCCGAAAAGCTCGCATCGCGCATCTCGCATTCTACCACCCGGTATCAGGTCGCCGGTGTGGTGTCAAGGCGGACCGTTCCCGGACGACCGATACATTTGATTCCGGCGTGTTGCGATGTCGATGTCGTCCTTCCGCGCGTGCAGATTCACCCAAGCGGGACAGACAGGATCTATAAGGCACCGCATGCGCGGATGGATGGCTGTCGATGCACGGGGAATATCGTTGCAGCGGGCGGACAGACGCGGCGCCGCTGCACGCCGCAACCAGCCAACCAGGTCGCCTGCCATTCCTCGCCACCCGCTGTCACCCGCCAGGGAGATCAGGAACGCAGCGCAATTTACTCGGCCCCTTTTCTTTGTTTGCATTGCATGCCTTTCCTTGGGACGCCTCAGCTCTGTTGTTATCGTTATCATGCAATCTACATTGCACCCGAATCCCAAATCATACATCTTTTGGGACACACATTCCTTGTGGGTCAAGTCAACAAAATCTGTCTGTTCTTGAATGATACAGTTACAGTACATACGACCGCGACGTTGGCCGCGCCCTACATTTACACATCAGGAGGCACCTGACCGCGCCCGCCTCCACCCCTGCCACGCGCCATGCCCCGTCCCGCAAACCCAATGCGAAAGATCCCGCCACCAGGCCCAAATCCCCCGCCTCCACCGGCGGGTCCAGGGAACGGATGGTGTGGCTGGTGGTGAATCGGTGCACCACGCGCTCGACCGGGAATAAGCCGTCCCCGCCAGTGACTGCGCGCGAGACCGAAATGCGTGGGGGGTTGCTCTGTGTTCGCATCGCGCGCCTCGTTCCCGTCGTCTTCGTCCGACTCGTCCGCGTCCCCGTCGTCCTTCTGCGGATAGATATTCCAATTAGATATAAGAATTCAACAACGCAACCGCAAAACGCCGACCTGCAGATCGATAACGAGGGCGCCTGTTGAACAGCGTAGGTAAACAAGGACAGGCAAGAAGCGATGCCCACATACCCGTCTGCCATCCGGATGCACAAGCAAGAATACAAAACCGTTCCTTCGGCGTCTTGCGGGCGTGGTCAAAGCGGACTTGAGTTGGCACCCTCGTTTCGGGCGGCGTCCCAAATCCACGCGCCCGTCCCTGGTCGCGCGCCTGCTCCGTAGGGAACGCGCCGGGCGCGCCCACAGGCAGGTCGCTCGGGTTACCGAGTCCCAACGCCCCAGAAGAGTACCCGCCCCACGTCAAAAGCTTCCCCGTCGCCGTCAGTGCGGCGTTGTGCCAGTCACCAACGAGCACACTGATCACGGAATTATTCTGCAGCGCGGGCTCAATGTGCGGGTCGGTGTCTTCAGTAGTGTTCGTGCTGCCCATGAGGACGACGGAGCTTGCACCGGTTGAATATGCGAAAAACTTGAGGAAGTGAGCTGATATCTGTATTTGCTTTGTATCAGCAACACGGATTGCAGAGGGAATGCTCGACCTCACATGGGTGATCTTCATAGTCTGCGGCGCCGCGATGGTGGGGATGCTGCCGTCCTCCCCAGACGCAAAAGGCGCTACCTCGCGCACCTGTGCGATCTCGCTGAATTTGGGAAGCTGAAGGGCCAAAAAATAAACATTCGAGAAGATCAGGTTGATTGTACTGACATATTTCCAGCGTCCTTGGGCGAGGGAATCCTCTGACTCGAGCCCTCTGAAAAGCACGACGTGCCCTTGATTGGTGAGGGCGACGAGACTTCCGTCCATCGCCGCGATCTTGATAATCTTGGGTTCTCCTTCGTTCTCGCCTTCAGCATCACCCGTGTCCACAAGCTTCGGCAAGGGCGGCAGAGGCGGCAGCCTGTTCAGATCCTGTGCCTCTAAAGTCCAAGTCGCACAAGGAATAACGCCATCCTCCGGTTTAGCGGCAAACGTCTTGGCCGCGTCCATCTCGTCGTTCTTGCTGACGATCCGGTCGGCCATCGTCCCGTGGAGCGGCCACCACACAAATATCTCGCCCGACTTTGTCAGCAGCGACGAAAACGCCCATCCGCATTCAACTTGGACCGGGCGCGAGTCGCGCTGGATGTGGCTGGACGACAGAACGAACGGACGCCCCCAGTTTGTGAAATTCCAGACTTGCGACTTGTGGTCGAGCGCGCATGCGTGCAATCGTCCGCAGCTAGACACGGGAATCTCCGTTAGCGGACGGAGTCTCGCTGCGCCGACCATCCGTTACCTGATTTCCGTAATGCGGGAAGGGAGATCGAGGCGCAGAGGTGCATAAGCAGCTTTGCCCGCTTCGGAGAAACCCTCGCTGCTCAATGCGCCCATGTTGCCATTGAGCGTTCCTGTGGCTGGTGAACACAGTGAAGACGACATGAAGAACGCGTTACCCCAAACCCAGAGCCGGCCTTCGGTATCTACGGCGTGAAAAGACCTTTGTGCGATCAGCAACTTATTAATGGTGGGAGAGCTGCTGACATCCCGCCTGCGACAATATTGACGATTCTGGCACCCGGGATGCGCAGTTGCATGGGGAACGGAACTCCACCTCCGTGCATCTGCGTGTCGGCAATCTTGGGCAGTCCAAGACGCCCATTGGCAGTCTCTCTGCGGAATATGGCCGTTCGTGAGAGAGGTTATGACACAGCAATTGAACTGTACCCCCAGACAAATACTGGATTGGTGTTACGAGGTATCAAAAGCGGAAGCTGGCGGTACGGTACCTTTCGGGTTGTAGAGATTTCTGTAAATAAATTTCCAGCCGCTGGTGCGTGCGGTGCCGGTTCCGGAGAAGTTGTAATCGGACTTGAGACGGCGAGACCAGAGTAATTCGTCGGCGCAAAGGTTCGCAAAAAACTGGTGGTGGCGGATGAGCAGCTGAGATGGTATCAAAGCGGGAACGCCGACTTTGTTGGAACACGCGAGCTTGAGGAGAGTCTCGATGGGCATATTCATGAGGAGATTATCGAGGAGTAGCTCGATAGGTAGGTCAGTGAGCGCGGTCATGGCTGTTCAGGATCAAGTGGCGATAGCAGTGATGTCAGTGCGCCACAGCACCAAAGGTGGCCACAAAGAGGCACATAATATTCCAGGGCCTCATCCAAAGCTTATCTGTGCATCGAAAAGCATCTCGGGTGTTGCGACGCGACGGAAATCGCATCGCCGCAAGAATCCTTTGTGTTTGTACGAAGGGACCACACCCAATCAGCCCCTTGTCAGCCCCCCTCCATTCGCGCCTTCCTTCAAGTCCTTCTGTCCGTCCCGTCGTGCACACATGCACACACAGATCTACACAGAAACACGCACAATTCGCAAAAAACAGGCAATTAATCCAACCCCATATGCGCCTGATACGCCCCCGTGCGTCGTCCTCGACTCAATTAACCCACCCCGCCCACCCCCGCCATCTGAATATTCCGCTGTCCAACAAATTCCCCGGAGGCGTCGCGTATCGTACGCGCGCACAATATATTCCGCGTCCCCCGCACCCGCGCACCCACGCCCATCCCGCCTCCGTGGAGGTTTTCAATCGCCAGTCCGGCAAAATACGCGAGGGGCGACAGGCAGTTCAATCCTAATACTTACCTATACGCCGGCCAAACACCAACCAAACAATCTCTTTAGGGCTTATTAGATGCTGTTTATTTTGACTTTCCTGAAATAATTGGAGGAATTCTTGTTGAGAATGAGCAGCTCCACATGCCACGGAACGCGCTCAAATTATGCATTTTTGTCCAAATCATGGACAAAATCCCCGCCCTTTTCTTGGACCATTCGTGGCTCTTGATGTAGCATCCAAACAGTGTGCCGAATCGAGGCCATTTTAGTATCACTCTAGACTTAGTTTGGAAGGGTAAATAAAATGCTTGAAGACTCCAGGATATGTTTTAGCCTAATCCTAATGTAAAAAAACCCGTATTTTTTAGCATCTAATAAGCCCTTTTGCGGCGCGCGGGCGCTCGTATCTACCCGCGTCTTGCCATTTTTTTTGTATTCTGTCCCGTATCTCGTTTGCAAATACCGCAATAATTGTACAGTACACACCCCCGACGCAAACGCAAAACGCAAAAACGGGCATATTGCAGAGCTGAGTTCAAATTCTGCAGATTACGGAGGGCGACTGTCGGGCTCCGACACGAAAGAAGCCCGCTGTCGTCGTCGACGTCGACGTCCGCGCCACTTTGCTACCTCGCTTCGATGCCCTGCTTCGATTCCCGTGTCTGCGCCGCGCTTCTTGCTGCTTCTTCTTCGGCTCGGCCTCAGGCAACCTCGAGTTGAACGTCAAACAACACCAAATTAATCTTTGTATTATGCTCGACGCGGAGGAACGAAAGCAGGGGGGAGGCGGGATGTACAGTTTTGGTTTGGAGGAGCAGGGAGTGCGTATACATACTACGATAACAACAACGAGGGAGGGAGGGAGACGCGCGAAGATGCAAAATCGAATAGAGATACAGTAGGGCAGAGCAGTAGAAGGGGCGGGATAACTTATGCACAAGTGAAGGGCGAATGGTAGGTATTGCAAAGAGGTATTAGCGTAGTTCAGTTCCAAGATCGTGGTGTTGTACAAGATGAGCAGACGCAGAAGACCCAAGAAAGTTGTTGCTTGTCCGTTAGCAAAAAAGAGGAACAAAGAATTAGTATTCGTCGTGGCCATCGTGACTGCCAGAGCGTGTCGAGTGGTGGCTCCGTTGCGAGTCGTAATATTGCCCGTGGTGGTACGACGCAGATTCGGGCCCGCGCCCGGAGCTACCACTCAGCGGCGTCAAGAGCATGCTGTTCGCAGGCAGTCCGCCGGTACTGGAACTGCGCACTGGGGAGCGATGCGAAGGCGAATGCGGGGAGGTACCCGTGGTCGCCCGCAGATGTTGAGCTCGGGCTCGGCAACGCAGGGTAGCCCGACGACGAACTCGAGGTCCCATACGTCGTCGCATGCGCGGGAGCAGACATCGGGGGACTGTGGGTATGCGGGGAGGACGAGTACATCGGTGGCCAAGAGGACGGCATCCCGGCCGACGTCGATGTTGACCCGCCGCCGATGCCAACGCCAACGCCACGGTAATCGCTCGAGCTGGTAAGCGAATACGCGCTCTGCGGGCTCTGGCTTTCCTGGACACTGCCGTACCCGCCGTACGAATCGTGATGTTGCGTCTGGCGGGGACCGGGGATCGTAACACCGAGCGGAGGCGAAAGTGCCGTCGAGCCGTGCGAGTACGAGCGTTGGTGTTGCTGGCTGGAGTACGGATACTGCGCATAAACCTCGTCGCGGCGGAGGCTGACGGTGCTCATACTGCGCCGTATCGGGCCAGCGCTAGAAGGCAGTTGGGGGAGTCCGTGCCCACCGCCGCCGAATCCGAGTCCGTGGCCAAACGGTGCGTGCGGGTGGTGCGACGGGGACTCCATCTCCTTCTTGGCCTTACGCCACTGCTTCCTGAGCTCCTTGAACTCTGCAGCGGAGTATGAGCGGACAGAAATCAACGAGAAGAGGCAACACACCATTCGGGCTGCGTTTGGCGCCGTGCTTTTGCATCTGAACGTGGGCGTTGAGATGATTGAGCGTGCCGTACGCTTTGTTGCAGTCTGGCCACGAGCAGTGGTAAAGCCGCTCGATCTCGTCGTAGCGCCGACGGGGACGCTTACGGACGGTGTTGCCGGGGAGCGCGACGAACGAGTAGGTCTTTCGACTTGCGTCCGAGTCGCCGCTAGCTGCGCCAGCCTGCTGCTGGGTCTGTGGCTGTTGTTGGGACGAAGCAGAGGGCAGCGAAGACGCAAGCTGAGTAGAGGGCAGGGTGGCATGGGTAGAGGACGACGAGGTAGCAGTGCCAGGGGGAGACGGGCCGTATGTGTTCTCGTCAGGACGGACTGCATACTGGGGCGATCCAAAGAACGGGGGCGATAGGTCTTCCTGCTTCCAATCGGACGCGACCTGACGAAGAGCGCCGGGCAGATACGGAGAATCTGGGGTGTGGGGGGACTGGTCGTCGTAGGGAGAGGGATTTGCGTAAGTGTAGTGGTCGCTGTACTGGGGTGGGTCCGATATACGACGCGTCGGGTGTGTTGATATCCTAGGCAGATAGAACGCGTCGCGGTCATGGGGCGCGCTTGCAGGTTGTGGGGCTAGCTGGTAGTGGAAGGGCCCGACGGGCTCTTGGTGTGG
Source organism: Mycena kentingensis (nom. inval.) (assembly GCA_014461125.1). Taxonomy (NCBI): domain Eukaryota; kingdom Fungi; phylum Basidiomycota; class Agaricomycetes; order Agaricales; family Mycenaceae; genus Mycena; species Mycena kentingensis (nom. inval.). Next base: position 509,773 of record JACAZG010000013.1, read on the forward strand.
GTCGTCGTCCACGGTGGATGGGAGATTGAGGAACGCGCGGGGGACGTTGTTGGTGGATGTGCGGGGAGTAGGGGGGAGTACGGCGGGTGCGGGACACAGAGCAGGAAGGGAGTCGAGCATTGGAGTGTTGCATGTCTAGTTCACGGCTTTTTGAATGTGGACGCGGTCGGACGTGAATCTGAAGATTCGATGTGATGGCCCGATTCACCATCCAACCCGATGGAATTTCCACCTCGCCTTCTCTCCCGGCTCCGACCTCCACCCACCGCACATTCCGGACACCACCTACCCAATTATCATTATTTTATTATTATTTCTTTTTTTTTTTATTTCCTCCGTATGTTCAATATAGAAATTACCAAATTGGGTCACCAAGGTCACGTTCGTCTACCATGGTGTCCAGCACTCGCCAATCCGCAAGAATTCAGCGCAAGTCCCCACTTTCCTACCCTTACCTTGTGCTCATCCTCCACAGAAGCTGCTCCTCCCAAGCCACGCACATCCACAAGACGAACACGCAAATCGGCCCATACCCTCACTCAGTCCGACTGCTCGACAGACCAGGTCAAACCGCCCCGCCGGTCAACCCGAATCACCCCCTCCGAACTCCTCCGTCGCGAATCCGCTCTCGAGCTTAGCGAGGCACAGTGCAGTCTCCGCGCATCCGACCTCGATGCACGCTCCGCCTCCCTCGCGAAGAAAGAGGAGCAAGTCGATGCTATCCTTAACGACTCGGCCGTCCGCGAAGGAAAGGCAATCCTCTCCCTCCTCGAGGACCACTTTACCTGCCCATTGTGCGTCTACTTCCCTCGCTGTTGCTGCCAGCTCACTGTCCACAGATGCTACGAGATAATGGCCGCACCGTACTCGCTCAATCCGGGGTTTGTGTTGCCCGTTCCTGCCGCTCACCGGCGCTCATATCTTGCAGGGCTTGTGGCCACTCGTTCTGTTCAGGTCCGACCGCGAATTTCTTCCGAATATTCTTCCTCAACCTTTACAGGCTGCATTTTGAAGCACTTCTTCTCGAGATTGCACAAGGTGCGTCGTCCTTGTGCCAGTGGGACTCTCACTGATTTACTCAGGCCTGCGGCGGGTGGCATGAGAGTGTAGACTGCCCAATTTGCAGAGCGCTGCTCGTTATTACTCCGGATCGAGTCCCGCGTCTTGGTGCGTCGTTTATGCTGCTCGTTTCCGTGGCTCACTATATTGCAGATATAACATTCCCCTTTGTTCCTAATCGCACCGCGTCCACCGTCTGCGAGTCCCTTGTTAATAAACTCGCATCATCGACGTCCGACTTCTCTACCCCGTCGCCGCAAATCAAGCGTGAACCGAGCGAGGCGACGTGGCCGGCCACCGACGACCTGGATGCGTCGTGTCAGTGGGGCAAGAAGTCTGGCAAGTCGAAGGAGGAGGAGGAAATGGCTATGCAGGTCGACGACGAGGCGGGGTCGGATGAAGCCTTGTTGGCGGGGTGGCGCGAGGGTGGCAATCTACGTACGGAATGGATACGGAAGCATCGGTTCGTTGTCGCCGCCCATCGTCTTCCAAGTTCTGACGACGCCAACAGCGAAGGCAAACACGAGATGGCCAACCTCCTCCAGGTCTGGACGACTCTACAGCCGAAAGACTTTATCGAGCTCAAGCACAAATACGGTGTTTGAGCCGGCGCTCGGGCGGGGCGGACGGCGCCGCGCCGCGACGTCCGTCTCGTTCGCTTGCTTTGCCGCTGCTCGCGTGGAATAACTCCAACGGCGGCGGCGTCTTCGCTAGATGTTCTGTTACCCCTCGTCCCTTCCGCTCCTACGCTATGCTACCGGCTCCGCCCTGCCTCCTTCCCGCGACCCGCGAATATCGACTATGATCTCGATCCTCGGCCGGTCCTCTCGGCTTTCGGCTTCGGGGATGTACGGACGCCGGACGGAGACGCGGGGACCTGGCATAATTTAACGCCCGCACACGCACGTACGATCCCTTCTTGATCCTGGCCCCCTCTCGCATCGCATCGTCCATCGCTCGCCCACTGTTCGCGGCAGCGGAATTGTAACAGTAAACATACGCCACACCCCCTGCCGTCGGTATTATGATCCCTCCCTCCCCGAGACCCTGCCCTTTTTTTGTGCTATGCCTGTCTTGCAGCGGCGTAAGGCCGACCTGTGCACACATTGGTTTGCATGTACTAGTACGCACACATTGATAACGTTGTCCTTGGTATTGCGACTGGCCTCGAGCTTGCTTTGGTTCCAGACCGGTACCAAAAATCTAAAAAGCCAAACCAAACGCAAACGCCTCTAAGTCGAGCGACTGCTGAATTTATTCAAGTACTGGGATATGAGTTGCGCATTCTGATCCTCATGACGGGTGCGCGCGGTAATAGCTGGTAAATGAAAAGGAAATAAAAGCGCAAAAGGCCGGTAATCGCGCATTGCAGCGGGTGGACCGCGCTGGTCGATGCGGATGAAGAAGGATCGCGGAAAGAATCGCCAGGAGCGCCAGCGATAATCCCGTCCGCTTCTCAGAGCGGAGGCGGAGTGGACCAGCGGGGGAGGAGTGGCGGTGGGACGGACAAAGAGGGATAGCCGAAAATCACGCACCTGATCCATGGTTCAACTTTCGTCGTCCATGAGTGTTGCGTCTTCGGCTTCGAAATCTTTTCGGAGGTGGAGGAAAACCGCCGAGGGATGAGCGCTGAGCAATTGGAGGAAGCCCACTTCGCAGGTCGGTGAAACGGCAGTTGCAGTTGTACGTACCTGCCAGCAAGCATGTGCTTCCGCCGACTCGAACTCGTTCACACCGTAGCCAGTGCGACACACAGCGAAACCGAGCAACAGCCCGCGTCCGAGCCCGCCGAAACGACGCCGACGCCTTTTGGCTTTTGTCTCAAGGAAAGTTCTTTACCTGACCTGAAGCTTCTGATCCGTAGCAGCGACGTTTTCGTGTGTTCGCTCGGACGCGCGCCCGGAAACGAGCTCGGAGGCGGGCTGCATTGCGTATCTGCGTCCGTCCGCCCGTCCGTCCGTGGACATCTGCCCAACAAGGCGTATACGCAAACGCAAAGCAAACGCGACAACTTGCTGGCTTGCGCTAGACAAAGACAAGACAACACCTTCTGTCAACAAACGTTAGGGCTGTACGTGCCCCCACGCGAGACGCGCCAAATTTACTCTTGCTCGGGGGTTCGGGATGTTCCTTGGCGCGTGAGCGGGAGTCGGCAGACGGGAACTCAGCTGAGAAGGTTGGTTGACTTGGGTTCGAATTCGATACCATCGCGGCGCCGGCGTTCAAAAGGTAGGCAAAACTCTATGTTTATTGGGGGGACCATCGAACGTGAGCGGTGAGGGCAGTTTCGAGGTTTGATTCTCTGCCGAGGCAGCAACGGAGCAGCTGTTTGGCGCCGCGCAGATAGCACGCGCCAGCTCAACTCTATCTGAACGGTCATGCTTCTGCGCATCTCTGCTGTACGGTGGTGGTGGTGGCTGGATGCGGAGGCGCATATTGCAACGCGAGCGCGGTGCAGATGGTACTCTCACGCACCGGGTTCTCTCCTTCGTCCCTCGTTGGGCACCCTATTTACTGCACCTCAATTGGGTTCCAACGACACCATTGGCTGCAGAACACCTGCCTGTCCGTCAATTCAACTCGACTCGCAAGCTCTCCTTCAACTCAATGTCTTGTCGCATCTCTTCGGGAATCGGCCGGGTCATGTTCCTCTCGTCGACGTCGTGCTTCGCGGCTTCCGTGACCTGGCTGCTTCAGGGCTTCTCTCAGGTCAAACAATATCAAGCATCGACGACAGCGCTGGTTGGCTGGGCTGGGCCAATCTGGGGGTCCCGACAACTTCAAGACAGTGACTACGACGACAAAGATATCAGTCAAACAAATGGGATCTGCCTCCGCGCGCCACACACAAGATAAATACCAATTGGTAAAAGAGTGCGCTGCGGAAGACCGGGCCTGGTAGCCACCAATCGCATCGACCGCTATCTCGTCGCTGTTCACCCACTGCAACAGGCCGATATACGTTATTTATATTCCGACGCTCAATCGGGGCGTACAATGGACATACGAGAGCCGGGATTCCGCATCAGTGGGCTGAGGAACGAACGAACAGCGCGTACGTGCAAACTCCACAGACGCGACGTCCGTCATTCAACAGGTCATTCGGCAAAGCAGCCCGCGAACCAGTTGAATTCGATCTCTACGTACTCAAGGTTCAAGTTTTAAGCAAGACGCGTACACGACACGCGTTGCGCAACATTCTGCTTGCCTGCCTCCACCCCGATTCTGTTCCGCGTCCGCGTCCGAGTCCCGAGTCTCTATTACTTCCGTACTGCTCGGGGGCGGGGTCGGTGTCGGTGTCGGTGCGAACGCCCTTCTTTACGATACAATTCGGGTGGCGGTCGGCCGTGAGGCGAGTATAGAATACATAATGGCGTTCTTTGCGTATCGAATCGCGATGTCTGCGGGTCAGGGCGCCGGCTGGATGGTCTTGTGTCCTTGTCTGTTCACAGTTGCTCACAGGATGCCTTGAAGAGGTATATTACCGATAGTGCCTATGACGCAGGGCTGGCTTTTACTTGCGATCATCGGTTCTCAACTGTGTTTGCTCAGGTGTCCCTCCCGCTGGCCGGGAATACGCTATCTGGATGCTGGAGTCACCGGATTGCTTCCGCCTCTTCGGGTCGGACCATTCGGGCCTATATTGCGTGCGTCTATACGGTGCGAAGACTCGGTCGGGAACGCAAAGCAACTCTATGGCTGTTCGGGGTTCATTCTACAGCGCGTCGGAACTGGACTGCCGACAGTCAAGCAGGAGCAGTCACGACGCGTATCGATGGACTTCGGCGTCTCTCTTTTGGTAATCTGCAGATACCGTTGGCTTTGGAAGAATTAACGCGTCTACAGGGAGGATGCCGAATGGGTCGAGGGCGAGATGGATATACGCGTCGGGATACGCGTCGCGCGCTGAAACCGGATCCGTAAGCCTCTGTACTGTTGCTACACTGGCGGGGTCAGCTGGACCACGGTCATCGTGGAATTGCCTTTTGCGGAAATGGGCGGTGAAGAGATCGCGACGCAGCCGTTGGATGCACACGGGTTGTCAGATCAGAGCATCCGCCTTCGCAGAAAGAAGCACGACAATTTATGGGAAGCTGCCCGCTTGGGAGGGCTATTCCGTTGAGACTTTTCGAGATTAGCGCAAGATTAGCGGGGTCTGGCCAACATTCGAACATGAATTTCCACGGTGGGTTGTCCGTCGGTTTGTTTCCGCGGGACGAGTTGCCTTGCAATATTGTGCAGCATCTTCCGCGTCGATTTGATTTTCAGGCATCAAGTGCATGTCTGGAGATGAGGAAGGAAGCTTGAACTCGTGAGAGGGATGCGGTGGTACAGCATTGGCCGCAGCAGGATGCGCAGTCGCGAGGTGAAATATATAGGAGTGTCGCCCTTTCCGCAAGCACGAAGCACCATGATGGTCCCCGACGATTCGGAGAAAGCAAAGGTATGCGGCAGCGGCATTTCCCCTACGGTCTTTAAATACTCGGACAGATGGGCGCCCACCCGCCGCCGTATCCCACCGAAAAGGATGATTATGGTTACGGGGGTGCGGCAGCTGCTGCTTCCTCTCCCGGAAAGCCGCTGATGGTCGCGAATTCCTCAACGGCGTCTTCGGCCACGGCGACCTCGAGTATAGATCCAAGCCTCCCTCGAGATCGCATTAATCTGCAGACGCGGTTCGCGGATGTCTCCGGTCCGTAAGCCTTCCGTCTCCGTCCATACATGCTGTCGTCGCGTTGCTATCCTCTGGCGAAGTCGAGAACCAAGAACTCTAACAAATGCTGACGGCACTTTCCCCAGGCACTTATTATATTGCGCCGACGCCACAGGTCGCTCCTTCTCAAAATAACGGGCCCGGGCGTCGCCGAAGGAAGAAGAAGAAAGTACAGGGCATTCCGGACGCAGTGTTTCGGTCCCGACGCGGAAATCTTGCCCTGGACCTCGGAACGATCGGGTACGCAGTGGAGACTGCCTCTGCGTCCATCGACGCCTCTACGCGCAGCGGAAGCATCAGCCTGAACTTGATTGGGGGTGCTCGAGTCCGCCCACGCTTTGACGTTGAAGTGAACTCGCGGAGTGGTGAGGACTTCTGGACCTTCTGGAGAGAAGAGGGATTTGATAGTTGCAGGGAACGTCGTGTTATTCGTGCCCAACACGTTCGCGGGTGCGATCCAGCTCCACACGAAATCTGGAGATCTGGAATTTCTTCCGGGGATTACTGCCGAAATGAGGGTGGTAAAGTCGACAGAGACGGAGTGTTTGGTGCTAGTCGGACCGCAGCCCCCACTGGGCGGTGGTCAGATCCCGACTGACTTCTGTCGGCTGCGGACCCGTAGCGGCAACATCAAGATTGGGATGCGGGGTGTGGACACCTATGTAAAACCGGGAGGACTCTGGGAACGGCTCACGAGCTTTATGCGGAACTAAGCTCCTTATGTTATCTTATCTTATCTTATCAATCGCCTGGTGATCTACCTTTTTGTGTCTTCATTTGGGACAGCGACGACAAGTAAGGCTAGTGGATGTCAACCTTGTCCGTCACAACCTTCGTCTCTCTCATACGTACCACCACCACCTCTTCCGCCATCGACCGTTCCGCGAACCCCCGCCTTTACCGCTGCAGAGGTAATCATTTGCATCGCGCGACCAGTGTTCTGGACTACTCCACTGACTTCCTCAGCGCGCTGAGAACGGCCGGTCAGAGCGTTTCCCTGCGTTTCCTCGGGTGTGAGCATGGATCCAGACACCTTACGTCAATCCCGCCTTTAACGGCCTCGTCTCGCGCTCCCCGGCGCCCGCTTAATGTCGCATCAACTATTTGCAACGCAACATTTCCTATCGGTAGCCCACCTGGTGCCTTATATCATGCGCCTACCATTCTCCTTCTTCCTCCTCGACCATGTCCTCTCCTCCTGGCTGTTTCTCCTGGCTTCTTCGCAGAAGACAAATCGCCGGCTCTCACCCGACGTCTCACACTGAAGCTATTCGTCCCTCCGTGGGACTCGACGACGCCAAGGTCTGCGCTGCGTCGTCCCTCAACCTCGGAAGCCTAATACGCGCTCAAGGTTCGCTATGTAACACCTTGCGACCACTCCTCTGCCGACCCGTCGACATGGTGGCTCAATACCGACGCGCCCTTGCCACCGTATACCCTGGCCCCCGGCGCGTCGGATACTCCGGTCATCGACGCCAAAATCGACGAAATAAGCGCTCAACTCAGGACCCTTAGCCTGGATATTCATGGTGCGCTTTCCTCGGCGCGTCTCAGAGCCAATCTTGAGGTTGTTTTAGACCACCCGGAGCTTGGCTTTGCTGAAGTGTCGGTGTCTTCGACTTCTCTCCCTGTCCGTCGAGCTGTTGACATGCATCCGCTTCAGCTACGCGCATGACATCCTCACTGGGTTCATGGCCGCGCATGGTTTCAAGGTCACCAAGGGCTACCTCGGCCTTGCGACGGCGTTTCGGGCGGAGTTCACTCATGGCCAGGGTGGACGCGTCGTTGGCGTCAACTCCGGTCAGATAATTTCCTCTATACTCCCTCGGCTCCGCCTTACATTTCCGTCTAGAATACGACGCGCTGAAAGGGATCGGTACGATTTGCGCGGTCAAGCTAAATCTAAGTCTGATCCCTCCCGCTATGACTACTAGGGCATGCATGCGGGCACAACCTCATCGCCGTCAGCGGGTGCGGGGTGGCTATTGCGATCAAGGCCGCGCTGGAAGCCTCTGGTACTCCGGGCAAAGTGGTCTTGCTCGGAACTCCAGGTCAGTGGAGTAAATTTTAATTTCTTCTGCGCGAATTCATCCTTCACGAACAGCCGAGGAAGGTGGCGGGGGAAAGATTATTCTCCTGGAAAAAGGCGGATACAAAGATATGGATTTGTGTCTGATGTATGTCCTAATCTTGCTCCCAATCCGCGGTCTATGAACGCGCAAAACAGGTGTCACCCCTCCCCTGGACCCGTGAAGTCGGCGAGTCTGGGTACGTCAACTGCCGCGCAACACATCAACGTCGAATACTTGGGGCAAAAGTGAGCTACTGCGATTGTACGCACGTCCGTGTCCTTCTCAACTTGACGCTCCGTCAGTGCACATGCTGGTGCAGCCCCCTGGTACGCGTTTTACTCGGACTTGCTGACTCTTCAGCTTCTAAATTCTCCTAGGGAAGGGAGAAACGCGCTAGACGCGGCATTTCTGGCCTATGGCTCGATATCCGTCCTGCGTCAACAAATGAAACCAGATCATCGGGTGCATGGAATCGTCGAGAGCAACGGCGAATGGCTTCCGAACGGTAAACGCATCCTAGGTGATATCCTGTCCTCGTTAATCGGGTCCCAGTCATCCCTGACCGCGCCGCGATGAGATGGATCGTGCGGGCGCCTGACGCCGCGCAACTGAGTGCCTTTGCGGAGCGTGTGCAGAACTGTTTGCAGTAAGATTGCGCCTCTTTACCTGCCTAGCGCACACTGAAGGCATCCAACAGAGCAGCTGCTCTGGCGACGTCGTGCGAGATCAAGTTGACGCTTGAGAAACCGTATTTAGATTTGAATCCGAATCCAGTTCTCGGTGCGTACTTGCCTTTTACGCGTTTACAGCTGCCTACTCGGTGCCGACCGACTCCGCCTTTGACCTGACCTGACATATGTTGTTGCTCATTGCAGGCGCCGAATTTACCGACGCGATGATGCGTTACGGCTTCACGACCACATTTGGAGAGAAGGGAAGCGCCAGTACTGATTTCGTGCGCCACCAGATCGTTGTACTGTTATCTTGCTTTTGCTCACGGGAACCTTGCTGTTTGGCTTTGCTAGGGCAACATTACCTACGGTTCGTACCCAGCAACATCCATTGCAGCCAATTAACACGCTTGCATAGCGCTCCCCGCGTTGCATCCAGGATATGGTAATGCGCCACCCCGCGGCCTTCTTTGTCCCTGTCCCTCTCATTTATCTTTTGTTGGACAGCGATCCCTACAGAGCCCGGTCAAGGAAACCACACCATCGGGTTCACAAAGGCGGCGGCAACGCAGGAGGCTCATGACGCGACCATGTTCATCACCAAGGGTCTGGCACATACGGGGTTCAGGGCACTTCGGGATGACGCGTTTTACAAGGAGGTAAAGACGCGTTTGAGCTTTAAATTTAGCGCTGACCGCCACGCCATACAGGTTAAGGCCGCGTTCAAGGGATGATCCTTTCGCGAGGTGCATTTTTAGGTTCAATGGGTCGAATGTATGCAGATTTGTGAAGATCCAAGTCTCCTCCGAATGCAACGGCCCAACATGCGTGATCGCCTGAATTCTGTCCAAGACTCAATCCCCTCTGTGTAGTTGAACGTCCACCTGCTGTACTGACGGAATCTTTTCAAAAGTTTTGAACAGATGCGGATTGGTATCATGCCTGGTTGGCCGAATCGAGGACAAGGAGTCGCCCCTGCGGCCCCGCAAGTCAACACGAAACCCCCGGTGGCGGGCACTGGCGGCGTACGTTGCAAAAGAAATGGAATCGATATCTATTACCACCGAAAACAAAGTCCAACATTCCAGATTACGAGTAGCCACGATATAATAGATCTTGCGCGGGTGGAGAGCACGAGGAGGCGGCAGCTGAGCGCTGCATGCGTTATGCATACCAGCCTAGGCACTAGGAGCAGCACTAGCTGACTTCTCCTTCGCCATCTTCTCCGCGTCTTGTCGAAGCATTTGTTCACGTTTCGCTTTCGCTGCCCGCGTAGCCGTTTGTTTCGCCTTTGGCTGCGCGGCCTCTGCTACCATTCTGCACAAGATCCCGATAGTCACTAAACGGGGTTGCACGGCGAGAAAACACGCACCGTTCCAGTTCTCGACGTTCCTCGTCGGACTCGTCGGGAACCGTGGATTTGAAGATCGCACCCATGATGAGCAGTCCCTGGAGTTGAGTGAGCGAGCCGCTAGCCAGACTGGGAGCGAGTAGTAATAATAATGGATGCAGACCTTGGCCCGATTGTATAACACCGCGTCGGACGCCTCGGGATCCTTCAGCACGTTATCGACGACCTGAGGAATGAATGAGGACCGAGCAGCCACGGCGTTTATCCAAGATCGTACGGTACGCAGTACTTGAACGACTTCCAGGCGGGCACCGCGCCACGAGGCGAGCATGATCTAGAAACTGGTTGGAGAAGGCGGGGGATGCAAAAACGGCGATATACCTTGCCCGTCACGTCCATCTCGAGTGCGCGTAGCTCTTCCTCCCCAAGCTCTCCCTTCGCTTGTTGCTTCTCCATTTCCTAAACCAACCTAGTTAGCTTGGATACGTACAGGATCGCCACAACGAAACGTACAAGCATCAAATCTCGGACGCTCAGCCTGTTCTCTTCATCTCAGCACGAAATAGCTTCGAGTCGATACCGAAACGCACGCGCTACCGATTACCCCAAAGACATCCTTCACGAGATCGGTCTTCTCCTTCATCCGCGAAAAAAATCCGGGACTATGGAGCGATAAGCGCAAGGGATCGAACAATGGCACGGCGCGCTCACATGCCCAAGAACTTCTTCGACTTCATAAAAGATGTCGCTTTCATCATGTAAACACCCCCAATTGCATGTAACAGCTGCGGGTACTCTGTGTTAACTTGGACGGAGAACAACGTGCAGTTGCGTACCTCGACACCGAAACTCTCCAGCTTCAGGTCATCCGCCTCTCGTTTCATTTTCCGCTCAAAGGCCTGCGTCTCGGGATCGTCTTTCTCGCCAGGATGCTTTGCCTCGACGAACGGCCGTAGTCGCTCAATCATCTTGGACGTGAGCGTGCTAACGCGCGCCTCCATGACGCGCGACCGCTCCTTGTCCTGCTCCCGGAGCTTCTCCTTCTGCTCTGGCGTCAAGCGCGACCGTTTCTTGTCCTTGTCTTTCGAAGACGGAGAGAGTGGCGCATCAGCCTCGGAGTGCATTGTGATGCTCGACGGGTTTTGCGAAGGGGATGTCGGCGGAGAAGTATTGTTTGCGGGCGTAGATGTGCCCGAACCGAGCGTGCTGCGGCCAGCACCGCCTATCGGAGTCGGACCCTCGCTGTTGAGAGCCTTTTCCATCTCTGCCTTTTCCTCCTCGGTCATCATAGTCGTCGCAGTCGTAGTCATGTCCTTCATTATCGAAATTTCGCCAATCTAAAGCCAGAGTGAGGGGAGAGCGACAATGGAACAGGTCTGTGGCGCACATAGTCGGTGAACCGGTCCCCGCCAAAAACGTTGGCAAAGAAGCCCGCAGCATCCTCCATGTTGAGTCCACCCTCCTTGTCCACCATCGATTTGCCATTCTTGTCGTAGACCGCACGCAAATTCTGGAGCCGCTCAGTAGGGCAACATAATTGTGGCCAACACTCACAGAGTCGGACAAGACTTGATAAGCTTTGCTGCGCAAAGTTAGCAAGTATAGTAGACGAGAGCGGGTCGAGATACCTAATCTCCTTGAACTAGACCAAGAGTGAGCGCCGGGTACGGCGCGTCGGAAATACGCACCTTTTCTTCAGCATCCGCAGAAGGGTTTTTGTCGGGATGATATTTCATAGCTTGCTTGCGATATGCTTTCTTTAGTTCAGTGTCGTCTGCGTCGACTGCGACGCCGAGCTGAAACCAATGGTCGGATGGGTGCCACTTAGCGGAAATGAGACGAGGCTAACGAGGTCATAATACTCGGTTTCCACGGGCGCCATTTATTGTACAATGGGAGGAGAGGATGGGCGCAGCGGCAGCGCAGTGAGTGGACGAGGGCAAGCAGTGAAAGTCACGATCCAACACAGGTTGATTCTGTTCCTCCAGCATCTACAGCATATCCGTTATGTCCGCGTTGCGCCAGCGCCTCTCAGTCACCAGCAATGGCTCCGGAATCTCCGCTGGCATATTGAGCAACATACGCGCCAGCGCTGTCGCAGAAAGAAACGCAGAGACCATCCCTTCGCCACTGTAACCAGCAGCAATGTACTCGCCGACGGGACGCGTAAACCCTCTCGGCACAGGCCGGCCGGTGATTCTTGGAGGCAGCCTCCCAATCCACGGCTGCTCGTCAGCAGAAATTGCTATGCAGCCTGTCCAGATCCCCATAACACGCCCTCTTCCGCCGTCTTTCCCCTCGCCCCTTTGAAAGTACAACCCCAGCGCGCCACCGAGGTATGCCGCCGTATCGATGCTCAGATCCCCGTCGTCTGCCTTCCCCAGCTCTTGCGCAAGTCTGTGCCGCGTCAAATTGCGCCCGAACATCATTTCTCCTCCGCCGGAAGGCCACACGGCCCCTGCGGGCGGTTGCTGGGTCAAATAATCGTACGTTCCTTTTCGCAGGAAGAGAAAAGATCGTGTGCCGTGCCAGGTGGGGCTGTTGGCTAGGGTATCGGTCGAGTCATGGGGACTTGGGCAAATCGTCGTACTCGCGTTGGGCTCATGGGCAGACATGTGCTCACGGACGGGGACGATTTTTCTGCGCATCCTGGGTATCAGATGAGATGCCCAAGCGTTGGTTGCATGCACAATCTGGCGCGCCCGGATGGTCCCTCTTGGTGTCTCGAGCGTGTAGGTCCCATTGGAACTCGTTATCGACAGACACGGAGTATGGGCGAACATCTCAAAGCTACGTCTCTGTCAATACAACTAGCAAAAGAAGAAACAACACAACGCACTTTGCTGCATGCCGATCCAGCAAACGCGCAAGTATCTCGGTCACGAATCTATATGGATGTATCGCTCCCGCGACGGTGGCGATAGCGCCAACCACCCCCGATGCAAGCTCGAGCTCCTCCAGACACTCTCTAGCCCCAAGAACGCGCCAGCCGTGCCGCTGCTCCGGAAGATCGCGGAGGTAGAGTGCCAAATCGATTTGTGCCGCGCGGAATTCGGATTTGTCAAAGTAGACGCAGTATGAGTCGACCCTGCGGCATTGGCTCGATGGCAGGACGCCCTCCTCCTTGCTAACTTGTAGCAGGGCGTCAAGATGCGCTAGGCGGAAGCGCATGATCTTTGGCGCCTCGTCCACTCCGAAGCGCGATCTGAGCGAGCGATAGTCTTGGTAAAGCGATGGGGTTATGTGGCCGCCGTTCCTGCGCATCACCATGCGTTAACGAAGTCATTGGAGGCAACAAAGCAGGGAAAACCAACCTCGCAGTCGCGCCTGAACACACATCGCGCGCCTCGAGCATCACAACTCGGGGTAGTTGCTTCGAGCTTGCCGTTAGCCCCAGATACTCCCGCGCAACCGCCATCCCGGTTATCCCACTCCCAATAATCACCACATCCACCTCTTCAGGCAACACCGCGCCCGCCCCGTGGTCCGCAATCCTCGACCGCGGGACCTTCCAATACGACGCTGTTGGGACGGGTACGGGCAGGCCAGGGGACGTTTCGATCCGTTCTTCCAGCTCAGCGAGCTCGGTGACGGCTTTGGGAAGTGTTTTGCATGCGCGGGCGAGGATGGGAAGGGAGATTGCTGAGCCCATCTTGATTTATTGCGGGGGGTGGTAGGCAGGCAGGCTTGAGGCAGCGTCCGCTGGGCTTTTTCATCCCCTTAGCCTGACAGTAGCGTGATACTGGGTGTTTGGGTTTAAGTTCGCATCCAGACGCGGACGAATACGGCAATTTAGTTGGTGGGCTGTAGCTCACGCCCTTTTCGGCTCGACGAAATCGCGTATTCTTTGTTCACCGAATTCGGACGCGACAAGTCGAAAGAATGGGTACTACTACCATGTGGGTTCGACGGAACCGAGTGTTTGTTTCATAGACCTTGACGCATGTTCATCTCCCGAACACGAACGCGGCGTACAGTACATTGAATTTTACCGGCCAAAAGTCGATATCGAAAAGCTCAGAGTGGGCGCAGATCTGTGGCTGAGAGATAAGATAGCGATTCGTAGGTACAGTATCACAAAAAGTATTCGTGTGGTAGACTGGTGTTACATTGTAGGTTCAAGTTCAAAAGGAAAAATCGTTCGAAATCAAAACAACTTCTGCAACTTGCGTCTCCACTGTTTCGTCGAGTACTTGAAGCGCAAATGCGTGTTGAGCTTGATTTTCAACAGCGTATCGTGCACGGGCGCCCAAATCTCGTCCACTGCATCCAGATGGACGCGTTCCGGGGTTGGGTTCATATGGACGTCGAGGACTGAACGCAGTGGGCGGGGAGTGGACTCGACGATCGCCTCGGCCACCTCGTCTAGCGACTGGAACCAGGGGCTCCCCGCCATACAGACGGGAAAGAGCACGCGCGGGGATTGGACTTGGGTTGGGGCAGCGTGCGCAGCGCCGGATGGGGTGGAACGCTCGGGGATGACGACGGCCGGCGGGGCGGGTTTGTCGAGGGAGTTGCGACGGTACGGTGGTGCGACGGCGCCTTCCGAGACCCATGAAGCATGTATCGCACGCCCGTTCGAGTTTCGCAAGCGTCGCGAGCGGCTTCCATGGCGAGCGAGATTCGCGATATGCACTTGCCGACGAAGCTGTTGGTCCGACCGCCTAATTGCTCCGTTCCTCTTAGTCGATGTACGCCGTCTGGATGAGTTTACTCGGCCAGCGAGATGGCGTCGGATATACGGCGAGCCGCTCATGACCACAGAAGAATGGTGCCCAAGCGGAGACATGCGAGTGGGGCAGACATTGGAGTCGCCAGAGGCATAGGCATGGATCATGAAGAATTCGTGGGTAGAAACCTGGGCGAGGATTATCGACATCGACGACAAGGCTCGCAAGGCGTACCATCGGGGCGGGAAAGAGAAGGACGTTTTCTTCGTCGGCGAGAACGGAGAAACGCGGATGAGAAGGTGCAAAGTAGTCTGGCGCGGCCATAGATAGTGTAGTGGTGGTGGAGAAGAAGGAAGAGGTGATGCGTCCGCGGATGGTTTTGTTCAAAGGCGCAACTTCAATTTGTCGATGACGGCTCTGCAATTCGCGCGGAAAGATATCTTTGGACCAAAGCCTTCGCCGCAAACATCTTCTTGTCTTCCGACAAACCCGCAACCGTCACGATGCGATGAACGTTGGTGCACATATCCACAATCTCTCGGGGCTCAGCCGATTCGAGGAGTTGAGATATGTACTGTTCCTTCACATCCAAGACGCGTAAAACGCTCGTAAAGTGAGCTTTCATGGCCGTGTCGTCACTTTGGATAGCGTCCAGATTGACTGACGCGACAAGCGAAGTGAGAGGACTGGACGCGTCGCGCTGGTCCGAGGTCTTCTTTGAGTCGTCGGAGGGCCAGAAGAAGTGCAGGATGAATACTAGAAATATGTGTGAGCGCGAATGGGCAGGGATAGTCAGTGCTCACGGGGGACGATCCACCAAAGCTCCTCCCGTATATTGAACATTTGGCCACTGGGCTTTTGCATATCGGGAATAGGTTCCGAGGCAGGTGGCTGCTCCTTCGGCCCCATAAGAACTGGTCGCTGAACGGGTAGGTTCCAGGGCTGCATTTTGAGGGCAATATGAGGAGTTTTGAGGGGAATTCCGGGCGGAGGTAGCTTCTGGGTGCTCATTCGACGGATTGAAAGGAGACGCGTAGCCCGCAGCATGGTGGTTCGAGTTGAGAAAGTTTTGACACGGAGTCCAGTTTTGCTCTGCTCCCCGAAGAACCCGCACGTCACCCCCTCCCCTGACATCGGTGGCGATGCACCTGACGGCGAGGCCGTCGGTTCGAAACCCGTCGCAACCCATTTCCTTTTCCTTATTCCTGCCCAGTAGACCCCATTCCACTGTACCAGATATTATAATAAATACATTCTGGACTGTATTAATCTATTCCTGCTCACGAGAGCGATACCAGGTTGTGTCTGTGGCAACCCGAGGTGAGTTTGCCTGGTGCTCTCGCGCCAAACACTGCTCTGCCATGCGGAAGAAACCCGCGCCTTGCCGTTCCAGCATATTTGGCGGCTTTAGCGGGTGTGGAGGCTACCTGCGCAGCCTTGCGCTTACGCGACTGCTGTTTGTCCAGTCGGTTGCGTTCACGGCAATTTGCGCAGGTCTTGGGTCGGGAAGAGGAGTTTTGCACTTGGATTGGGATCAAACACGATGTTGCGGCGCGATGTTCTCGTCGACAGGCCTCGCAGCTGGTATTTGTTGACGTGAAGGGTGGGAGGCACGTGCCACGCGACGCGTCGGCTGATTGAGGAGGAAAAAAATGAGACATGTCGAGAATCGAACGCTGGACTTGAAATGATGATTGACTATCAAGGAATACTACCGATAGGCCATAGGGACGATGATCTCAGGTAGAGCCACGGCTCCACCACGGACAGGCAAGCCAAATACGCAATAAAAAAAGGAAAAACAGCCCCCGAGGGCCCGAAAACGCGGATATGGCCCCGCAGAGTGCATTCCGACACGCCCCGGGCCGATGCGGCCGAGAAATTCCGATGTCAGGGGAGGGGGTGAGGTGTGGGAACTCAGTTTTGCTCTGCTCCCCGATGGCGACTTTCGCCAAGCAGACATTCAACACGGCCATGTACGCCCTGGCAAGGCCTACGTACCCCCGTCCCCTCTTCGACGCAATTCTTGCATATCATGCGCATACTATGCGTGCTCCTGGCGCAAAAATCCGCTGGAACCATGCACTCGACCTTGGCTGCGGCACAGGACAGGCCACCTCCGAGCTGCTATCACACGCTTCACAAGAAGGCTACGGCTTTGCACGCGTAACCGGAGTAGACCCAAGCGCGAAAATGGTGTCCGAGGCAAAAACCGCCGCATTGGCTCTCGGGGAGCAGGGCCAGGCGCTCTCATTCGTGAACAGCGCCGCAGAAAAATTGGACTTTCTTCCAAACAATAGCGTCGATATGGTCATTGCCGGCGCGTTTTCTTTTTGCTTTTCAGTGTTTGTGTCGATTGACGCGTTTGCAGCTCAAGCGGCACACTGGTTTGACTGGGAGCGCCTATGGCCCGAGTTATCTCGCGTCGTGAGACACGGAGGCACAGTTGCGTTCTGGGTGCGTTTGTCCGCGTTTGCTTTCGTATGTTCACCAAGTCGCCCAGGTCTACACCGACATGCGCCTACCAAAATTCCCTCAAACCACATCTTTAATACGCGAATTCATGCAAGGCGCGGACCCCGCGACATCCCTCGGACCTCATTGGGAGCCTGGACGTCGAATTCTTAACAACCACCTGCTTGACATCGCGCCGCCGGAACAAGGTTGGGAAGACCTTAGCCGCATCTTCTTCACTGGCAACTACTACCCCGAACTCCCCGAACCGCACCTCGCGCCAGTCCTCAACAAAACCACAACATGGGGCGGCGGTCTGCACAGCTACCTCCGCACCTTCAGTTCCCTCCACCGCTTCCAAGAAGCTTTCCCCGACGACGTGAACCACCCAGAGGGCGATATGGCAACACGTTTCCTGCGCTCGTTGATGACTGCTGCGAACGTGCCGCTCGATGAGGAGGGTCTGAAGCAAGAAGTCGAAATTGAGTGGCCGATGGCGCTCGTTCTCGTCCGCAAGGAGCTGGACCAATCCGACCCATGGCAAATCCGCGAAAAGGCACTAGCAGAACGCGTCAACGCCATCAAGGTCCCGTACGATAACAAGATGGCGGAGATGCCCATTGCGGAGACGGTTGAGGAGATGTCCGCGAGGTTGGACGAGTGGCTCTCTGCGCAGCGTGATGTCCTCAAGATTATCGACGCCGAGGCCCAGAGCATCCCCGCGCCGGTCGAGGGAGCGGAATCCGTACATGTCGAGGGCGAGGAGCCCAGCGCGAGTGCCCAGTACGAGGAGGAGCGCTTCCGGTTCTTTGAACTCCTCGAGGGCCGACGCGCAGCCCTCAACTGGCACCTCAAGTTCAGGCAAACGTTCGACTATGCTCTTGAGCAAGCGATTGCGATCGAGGAGGAGGTCGGAACGAAACGAGAGGACATTGTTGCTGGCGTTGACGCGTTCTTGGCGCGCATGCGCGCTCGGATTCAAGAACTGAAAGTTGGTCTTCCTGAGATGGATAGCGAGTCAGAAATGGCGTTTGAGAAGCTCGAAAACTTCTCGGAGCAGGACCTCGCACGGCTTGAGGAGGCGCAGGGGCTCGAGGGCATCGTGGACGTTGTGGTCGAGATGGTCAAGGTCGTGGCCAACGAGCCCATCGGCGAGATGATGCGTGGACTGTACATCCCGGCTGCAACCGAGGTTGTCAGAGAAATCCCGTTTGAGGACGCGACCACGATCAATATCCCGGAGGATCTCACGGAAGCGGAGGATTATCTACCAGAGTCGGAGAAGGAGCAGTAGTTTTAGAATTATCGCTTAATTTGTAGTATAGCTAACCTCACCCCCATTCTTCATTTGCCCCAGAGGAATCGACGAGCCTCCTCCCATCCCATCCGCTCGCGTTCCTTTCCCAGCTCATCCCCACGTCGGACCTCCTCCGCATCGACGCGTTTCCAGTCCGCATATGTGGTAACAGGTGGCTGACGCACTTGCTCGGGAGGTAGGTCATCCACTGGAGTCGGATTCATCTCCAACTCGCCGCCACCCTCTTCTGGAGCATCTAAATCATCCAAAACCACATCCGCGACACCATAGGCATCCATCATCGTACTCGCGATGACGCCCTTGGCGCCCGTTGCCGCCCATCCCGCCGCGTACACTCTTTGTAACACGCGTTCACCATCGGCGCTCAAGACGCGCCCTGCCCGCGTCTGCAGCGGGCGTTCTGGACGGAGGCCAATCGAAGGAACGACGAGGGACGTTGGTAGGGGCGGCAGACGCGCGCCAGATACTGCACGCCCCGCCGTGTCGAGCGTCGTTTTCTCCAACTGTAGCTGCGCCAGCGCGGAGCCATCGCCATCTTGCAGCGGAGGCACAATTCCTGTCGGATTCGCGAAAAAGTGCATCTTGAACGATTTGGGCGTCGTCCCGAACCCTTTCTTGGAGCCCTTTTCGAGGAGCTGCAGGATACGGGACTGCGGCCGGGAGGGCGTGATGTTCGGCGGTACAGCGAGGAGTTCGGGCGATATGGGCTCCATGGACGCGGTCGGAAGAGAGAGTAGTTCGCGAAGCTCCTTGGCGGTGAATGCTGCTTGGAGCGGGCCGCGGCGGGCGACGATATCGACATGTTCCACGCGTGAACGCTCGAGCACGGAGATGACTGGACGAGGGACGTCATAGGTCGCCAGGACAGCCGGACGCGTGAGCAGCATACGCGCAATATCGAGCGCGACGTTGCCGTTCCCAATGAGCGCGACGCGCGTCATGTTCTCCAACTGTGGCGGAGGAGGCGCGGAAGGGTGTTGGGTGTACCAGTGCACGAAGCTGAGAGCGGGGAGGACCCACGCGGAGGACGGGAGGGCCGGGTGGTGCGTCGGGAGTGTGCATCCTGTTGCAAAGACGAGATGGGAGTAGTTGCTTTGGATTTCGCGCAGCGGTAGGCTGACTGCGTCGCCGTATGTGGTATCTCCGACTTGGACGTTGCCAAAGAAGCTGAACCTGCTATCCGACGCGACGTGTTCGTCGAATTTGTGGGTGCAGTTCTTGACCTCTGGGTGATCCGGCGCGACTCCATACCGCACCAACCCGTGCGGGGACCACAACCGGTCGAAGATGTGCACGCGTAGCGCGGGGTCAGAAGAGCGCGACAGGATGCGGGAGGCGACGTAGAAGCCTGCTGGGCCGCCACCGACAATCGCCAACTTCATAGGCTCCGGTCAAGTTACAACTCTGCTTCGACCACCATGTTACGGCGAACGGTGCCCTCAATACGAACATATTCCAGCAGCTCACGCGTCGTGCTCCCGATGCCTCACATCCCGCTGCCCTTGCGACCGCAGACGCCAACAAACGCGCACGATGCACACCCCGGTCCGCCTCCGAAGGCAGCCGAGGCACTGTGGACCGCTGGAAACGTCCGTGCGGCTCTATTGCGAGGATTCGAATACACTAACGCAATTGTAGGAATTATTCAAGAAAGGCAAATATCGCGACGCCGAGAGGAAGTACACGACTGTCCTCGAGTCTGTCGCGCCTAATTCTGCCGTCTTGTACTGCCAGAGATCGCAGGCGCGGCTCCGAGCTGGCCGCGGAAAGGACGCGTTGGCCGATGCACGAAAAGCGACAGAGCTCGCGCCGGAGTGGTCCCAGGCTCATTTGCGACTCGCGGAGGCGTTTGCGACGTTGGGGAGGCAGAAGGAAGCCCAGAAAGCACTTGCTGACGCGATGCGATATCAGCCAGAAAGCGGAGAGCCGACGCTGGAAGCCATAAAGAGGATAGCCGCCGGGGGAGTTCCCTGGGCCCAAACAGTCCCAGTCAACGGCGGTCATGGATGCTTCCAAGAAGCTCCAGCGACCATCAGGGCAGCCGCGAGCGGGTGCCAACGACACTGTAGGATTTTGGGCTCGGGTTGTTCAGAAGGAACGCAAAAGGCTGGCCGCGGATTCTTCTGCAAACGACCGTTTTTCTTGCTGGTGTGTCGACCCACCGCTTTTCTTGCTCGGCAGCTCATCTCGCAGTCTACGAGTTCTTCTTCCCTTCGGGCAAACTAGAAATAATCGAACAGCTCGAGGAACTGGCACGCGTCGATCTCGACCTCGACCGCCAAGCGCTTGAGGAGCACCTCGTAGCTATTGGCAGGCTGGTAGAGATGCAGAACGAACTTGTACTGGCTGTGGCGGGCGCCGACCTAGCCTCGCTGAGGCAAGCATGCTCAGATGCACACAGTATCGTGCAACAAAGCAATTACAGCATCCCACGAGCATGGAGGCTGTTGAACTTGCTGAACAATTTTGTACGAGCGAACGAGACGCGTTCTCCGCCAGCGCCAGACTCGCAACCGCCAGCGGGCAGGGATAGTTTCTTTTATAAAGATGATCCGCCTCCTTCCCCTCCTTCATAACTTTCTTTGTACGCAATTGACGCTGCTGAAGAGGCTGGTCAATCTGGGTTGCCGCATAATCAGCTTACGAATCGGTGGAACGCATTCTTGGTGATTTAGGAGCTTCCAGATAAGCACCTTCTCTTGCTTTCTCGTCTTCCTACGAAACATCGCAATGGCAGCGACCTCTTGCCTTCAGTCACTGACAAGATTTATGGATTTGCGCAAACGCAAAACAAGTTTCAAACCGACGATCATGACGCCTTCTCCGTATAGCTGCGGAACAGCAAATGGCTTTATAGCTTGGTGGGCTCTGAAGGCTCTAGATTCGACCCAAATCCAACCCCCGTCATGAAACTTGTTATAACAGGCGCAACAGGCTTTGTCGGCGGCCTATTCCTCGCTGATTCGCTCTGCAACCCCGATGTATCCTCAATCGTCGTACTGACGCGTCGAGCTCTCCCTGCCGAGCTCGCAAAGAACCCGAAAGTCAAGCAGATTATCATGAAGGACTTTAAAGTGTATTCGGAGGATGCGAAGCGGGAGCTGCAGGGTGCTGATGCGTGCATTTGGTGCGTAGGCAGCTTTGTGTTTTTCGAACCAGCGGCTGAACATGTTTGCAGGGCCCTCGGAACTCCGGAAGCGGTCCCAGAAGTCGAGATCGTTCCCGCTGGCATTCGCGCGTGCGCTGGTATCGACTCGGACCGGCGCTGAGACGAAGCCATTCCGTTACATGCACTGCAGCGGTAAGCACGCAGAACGCGACCAGACCAAGCCGCTATGGATGCTTGCCACGGTACGGCGAGTCAAGGCAGGAAACGTTCAGCTGCAGTTTCAATTGCAAACTGATGCGCACAACTTAGGGACAAGCGGAAACTGCGTTGCTCGAATTCGCCAAGTCTCAAGGCCCCGCGGTCTGGGAGACGTATATCGCGAAACCCGGTATCATCTTCCGCCCCCCGGGATACTTCCTGAAGCAGCTGCTGTTTGGCTTCATTGGGAGCGTGCGCTCGGATCAGTACGTTGCGGCGCTGGTAAATGTAGTGTCGCAGGGTGGGGACCGGGATACTTATGAGATTGCGGATATCGAGAGGGCTGGAGAGAAGGCGCAGTGAATATTGCATGTATTTGTATTCATTGCCACGCGTTTCTAACGTGCAGAGTCTATGCGTGATGGCGTACACTGCGGATCAACCCCCCTTGCCTTCCGCAGCCATGAAGCTCCTCCTCACAGGCACAACTGGCTTCGTCGGCGGCGAAGTTCTCTCCCAATCCCTCCGCAATCCTGCCATTTCATCCATCGTCGTACTTACGCGGCGCCCCTTGTCTGCAAGTGTCGCGAATGAGTCGAAAGTGAAGCAGGTCATCATGAAGGACTTCAAGGTATACCCAGATGAAGTCAAGAAAGAACTGGAAAGCGCAGACGCGTGTGTTTGGTGAGTCAATTTGCGATTCAGGGTCTATCGTCGCGAGCATCTACGTACCACAGGACTATGGGAACACGTTTATGTTCGCCGGAAGTCGAGGTCGACTACCCGCTCGCCTTCGCACGCGCCGTCGTCTCGGCCCGCTCCGCCTCTGCAACCAAGCCATTCCGGTACATTTACTGCAGCGGCAGATTTGCCGAGCGCGACCAGACCAAATCGCTGTGGGTAACCCCTGAGCCTCGCCGAATCAAGGTACGCCTCCAAACACCGCGAGTTTGCGGATACCTCATTTTGTACAGGGACGAGCGGAGTCCAGCATGCTCGAATTCGCCAAGTCTCAAGGCCCCGCGGTTTGGGAGACGTATATCGCGAAGCCGGGGATTATCCTGCTCCCAGCTGGAGATGTGCTGAAGCATATGGTTGCGGCGTTTACGATTGGGACTGTTCGGGTGCATGAACTGGCTGCAACCATGTTGCAGGTTGTGACGGAGGGCGGAGACCGGGATACTTATGAGATTGCGGACATTAATCGTGTCGGAGGCCAGTTAATAAGGACGCGTCCGAGTTCGTGACCGCGAATTTCAACGCGCAGTTGATCGCAGCGGCAATGATCTTGGACGCGAAACCCACCACTGTCGACGATGCTCCCCCCGACTACCAGTCAGCCGTAGCCTCCTCCAGCGCCCCTCGTCCCCAAGAATCTAAATTTACTACCCCCGGTCTTCCCTCCTCCCCAATCTCGAAATCTCCTTCAGCCGGAGGTGCAGCGGCATCTAGATGGTTCTCTCTGGCCTTTCCTTCTCCAACGACGCGACATGTGCGCGCCACCGTCCTAGGACTCGTCAAAGACCTCGTCAAATTGCCCCCAGCTGACCATACCGTCGTCGCCGTCAACATCTTGCGCAGTTGCGCCGAAGCATGTGCGGCAAACAGCCTCTCCATGTCTTCCCTTTTGCAGGAGCGAAGCGTAGAAGGACACACACCTCTCTATTGGGCCGTAATCAAGCGGCCGACAGAGCTGACCATCGTTAACGGAGATGGTACGACGTTCGACCTGCTAAGCGCCCTTCTGGCGCTCTCCGCGCCGCTCACGCCCGCCACAATCAGCGACATCCGCGTTGCATGTATCATCAACTCGGACCAGGCGCTGTTCCAGCGGCTGCGCAACACACCCGACTTTGCGCCGCTCTCCGCCACGGACGCCCTGCTGCTCGACGCCGCAGCGCCGCCGGACGACATCCTAGTAGAGGAGGACGTGTCCGGCAGCGACGCCGCCGCCGCGCCGTTCGCCGTCGACTTTACCATCATGCAGTTCCAGAAACGCATGCGTATCGGCGGGGCCGTGCAGCTCGAGTTCATCGCCCGAGGGCGGCTGTGGCAGTTGCGCTTTGGTGTCTCCAAGGAAGATTTTGGTTCCGACGGGATGCCGTGCAAAGGCACCTGGTACGTATCGCTTTCGCTCCTCGAGCAAAGCACACCGACATGGGTCGATGCGCGGTTGCTCGTCCCTGCGGCGGTGGACCAGCGAGAGGAGGAGGGCAAAGAAGCCACGGAGGGATCTTCCTACGTGTCGACTGGGTCAGGCAAAGGGAAGCAGCGCCCACTGCCGACGTTGTCTTTGCGGGTAAAGGGCCATCTCAACGGGAACAACGCAGGGTTCGGGTCGCGGATCAATGTTGCGCTCGATAAGGCGGACGGTGGACTAGGTGTAATCCAGTATACGTGCGTGCAAAGAGATTGTCCGCGTTTCAAGCGACTGACCTGCTCTCTAGCGGGAGTCCCTATATATCCGTGGACGAATCGTTCACGGCGCGTCTTGAGGCAAGGCTGGTTAAACCAGAGGGCGAATGTATCATTTGCTGAGATTGTTGTACGATAATTTTAATGTGTTTCTTTCAGAGTCGTTCTGCGCGAGACGCCCGCGATGTTCTGCGTGCTCCCTGTAACCGAAACAAGTTTTCCTTGTGCTTATCCCCAATTAACCCAAAATTAAGGTAATACCGACAACTTCCTTGCCAAAAGCGTTTCCCTCTGACTCGAAATTATTGGAGACCTAAGCTCGCGCGCTACTGTGTTTCATGGTAACTTCGCCCTCTTCGGAGAATTCTCTTTGTCCCCCTCATCTTCCGTCTCCGCCTTGCGCTTCCGCGTTTTTATCTGGAGAAGGATCGACGTTGATTCCTCTTTCACCCGCAGCGGAATCTTGATCTTCACTGGCGGCCTCTTCCACTCAACGGGCTTATACTCCAACGCCTTATCATCCTCCTTCCATCCCTCCGTCACCAAAGCTTCCCTGAACGCCGCCAAAAACACCGCCGGCTTGATGGGCTCCCGGGCGACCTCGATATCCGGCTGAGGGATCACCACCTGCTTCACCACGATTTGCAGCAAGCGCAGGAGCAGCTTGCGCAGCGGAGAGGATTTGTCCTTGATCGGAGCAGCGCCGCATTTCGGTTGGTAGAACCACTCGATCTTTTCGCGCTCCTCGGCGGTCGGGAAGAATTCGGGGTGTTGTGCGGGGTCGCCTGTGCCGCGGAAGGTGTTTTCCGTGTGGCGGAGAACGAACCAGATGAGGACCCAGTAGATCGACTCGAGATCGTGGTGGATGTCATGAAGGAAGGAAGTAAGCGGGACGTCGTCGTTGTCGTTGTCTTCGTCGTCGTCGTCGTTTTCGTTGTCTTCGTCGGCGCAGCTCTCGAGCATCTCCACAGCGGCGAAGTAGAACGTTCCCTGGAAAAATATTAGACAGGTGCTGGTACCGGAGAAGAACGTTTCCTACCGCGAAGTGATTCCTGTACTTTTTCGACTCTGCCAGATCTATGGGTCGGCGGTCTGCGAATTCCGGGAGGCTGTTGAATCGCACGGCGCCTTCCTCCGTGAACTCGGCGCAGTCGTAATCGAAGAGGAATCCCGGTCGCCCCGGGTCTCCCTCCACGAGCATTATGTTGTTAGGACTAACGTCGCGATGGAGGACCCCGGCTTCGTACGCGATAATGAGGTCTAGATTGGACGCCATCAGACTTGAAGTCTAAATCGAACCAAAGTACTCACGGTTCACCGCGTTGGAAAGAGTGGCAACGAGGCTTCTGGTCGACGTAAATTTGGCCAGATCGGCTCCAACTGGTGTAAGGAGCATCCGGATATGCCGCCGCTGTTCAGTTTCCTTGCCAAATGTCGTTCGGTGACGGCCGACGTTCCACCAAGGAACGGCACCCGAAACGCTGCTCGTGGGGTTCGAGAGGTCAAGAATACCACGACAGCGAGCCATGCCCTCCTTGTCCATGTCGATTGGCGGAGACGCGTGGCGACAATGATACTCGATGAGGTCGTAATAATCCGTTTCGGGTCTGTAGCGCTCGTTCAGCCACACATCCTTGAGCGCGTAGAACGTCAACGCGGGCTTGAAGCCTACGGGAGCATCGGAGTATGCGAGGAGGTCCGATTTGACCACGACGCGGAATACGTTCAATCGCGCGCCCGAACACATCGTCCGTGAGGCATAAGGCAGGGCCGACCGTTAAACATTCGACCAGTTCCTGGCAACCGTCCTCGTCGCGACGCGCCGCAAGAATGGACAAGCAGCCGCGTTTGAACTCGGCCTCGTCTGCCAGGGCTGGATGCGGTTTGTAGATGGGATGGGCTTGGATGGCGTCCCAGAGCAAGTTTTTGGCGTGACTACGCGACATCGACATGGTATCGTCGGTATCGGGTCGGTGGGGGAGCGTGCGAAGAGCAGGGCTGTGTGTGAAGAGGCGGAAGAAAAAGCGGGGGAGGTGGTGCACGTCCCGCAGCCAGTTGAACGGTTTGGTTGAAACAAATCCGCAGCGGTCAAAGCAGAGGATTCTAGCCTGGTCGACGCCGTAAACGGCGATGATGTAGACGCGACAGTGAATCGACTGGAGGAAGAGGTGACGCGCCGTGTTGATGAGCTGAGCGCAGGGCTGCTTTGCGGACGGACATTTGGATATCTTGCCGTCGGGACCGATGACGCGTTCGATCCAGTCGCGCCCGCCCACAAGGATGGCGAAGGAATGGGTGGGGTGGCTGATTATCGTACCCGGAGACTTCGGGACAGCCGCATAGTTGTCCAGAGACGGCAAGCTCGCGACCTCTTCGTCCTGCATGGGCGTAGAGTTGAGGAGCGCATTTGAAACGCGGACCTACAACTATAAGCGGGAGGAGCAGATGCAGTATGGCGATGCCACTCACAAACTCCTTGGCCACAACATTCTGGTGCGAGGCTTCGCCGGATTCCAGGCGCGGACGAGCAGCGGCGAGCGCCTTTTTGGAGTCGAGCAACGCTCGGGATGCGGCGCCCTTCATACGACCGAGGGTAATTGCCGTCTCGTTTGCTGGTTGAGGCAGAACGGCGTTGAAGAACTCTTGGGGCGTCAGTTGTCCACGAAAGCTGGCGCGGTCGACGGCCGACTCGACAGAGTCGTTGTATTCGTTTGGCTTGAGGTCGAGAATGAAGAGACTTGCGCTGGAATTTGGTGTGCTTGTCTCGGCCATGGTTGCTCAGAGAAAGTGACCGGGTCTGTGCCAATCCGCCACAACATGAACAATGGACTTGTGATGACTCTGAGTGCCCGGACATCAACGATAATCTTAAAGGTATCGAAGCCGACTGTGGAGATAGCGTCTTCGAGAGATAACACCCACATATTTGTAATGATACGTGGTTCTACTACATTTCAGGCAGAGAAACCCCCACATCGACGAGAAGCGAAATCAGCCAGTGGGAGTCGTGAGAGGTGCTTGGTCACTCGGCGCTCTTTTCGCTTCACCACACGTACAACTCGCTATAGCGGCCTCAATCCCATCTCCTTCCTCATACCGCCCCGCAAGCACAGAAAATATTATCCTCCAGCTACCCTAGATGCAGTTCAATACGTCCGACTCAAGGTTTTAAACCGATAAAACTGATATTTTACTCTCCTCGTACGAGCCCTTCTTCATGAGCCAAGATCTGAAGCGCCTGCAGTCGGGCCGCTTGAGTACGTTTCCAACTAGCAAAATGACAAAACTGACCAGGAGCTTGCTCAGATACCGCATTTCGTTGTGGATTCCCATGGCGAACCAAAGACCAGGGTGTCCCGTCGGGCGATAGACACCGTTGAATTCGCCCTCTTCGTCAAAGTCCCAGATCTTGAGGTCGCCGGTCTTGGCCATGATGTCGTCCCCGAGTATCTGGTTCAGCAAAAAGCGCGGATTCTTTAGGCCAGTTCTGTGTTTTGCCGCGTCAGTGCACTCTCATGGTACAGTATCACCAAGACGAAGCTCACGCAAAAACGACCGCGTCCGCTTCGAGCTTGGTTGCGTCGCTCAATACGACATGCTTCTCGTCGAATCCCACAACGCTGACCGCGGAACGCAGCTTAACCTCGCCGTCGATGATCTTCTGGCAGCACCCGACATCGGAAACTGCATGCTAGATCAGCAGCGTTCCCCAGATACACTAAGAAGCGCACCAAATCCTCCAGCAGTCGCATACAAGAGTCCGAGTTGCCCAACTGGCCCACGTCCAAGCTCCTCGCCCCATCCGACGAGGAACCCCTTGGCACTGAGCGCGTCGTGCAAATCTTTCTCCTTGGCCTTGAGGCGCGGCGTGATGACATCGACGCACAAGCGCATCGTGAGGTTCAATGGGTTGCCGTGCATATAAAAGTCCGACTCCTCGACGGGACGGTCCATCGGCCAAATGTTGGTGATATTTTGCTTCAGCGTGGTCTGGCGGAGAACGCACCTAAAAAGCTAAGTTCCAGGCCGAACAAAAGGAGCTACACGTACATCGGAGACCGTTGGATGACGGTAACGTCTGCCTTGCGCGCGTTGGCCTCCAGCGCGACGTCCAACGCTGACTATAAAGCGCCGTCAGCTTGTTTCGAATAATTCACGAGCACTCACCACTCCGGCGCCGACAACGACAACCTTCTTCCCCGCCCAATCGTTCGCGTTACGGAAATGGTAGGAATGCATCGCAACTCCCCTGAAATCTTCGAGCCCAGGAATCGAAGGCATATCCGGAGAAGACGCGAGACCGGTCGCCATGACCAGATGTTTTGGCTCGAGAACAACTTCTTCGCCGTTGCGGCGAACCACAAGTTTCCACTTGTGAGTAACTCCGTCGTACGTCGGGTTCGGCTGCAACTCTGCCTGCGTCCAGATCGGAATTTCCTGGTCTTTGGCCCAGAACTCGAGAAAATTGGCAAATTTAGTTTTGGGCATGAAGATGGGCATGTTGTCGGGGAACGGATGTTTCGGTACTGGAGAACCGTGGTGAGTTGGGTTGAAAATAGAAGGATGGGTTACCGACGCGTGAGCTGGCTGCGGGGCGTCTTTCAGATGCGTTAGTTGGAGACCGAATACCTCCAAGATAACTCGACTCACGTTCAAGGTCAAGAGATCGTAGCGGTTTCGCCACGTATCTCCAACATGCGCGTTTTTCTCGATAATGAGAACCTTGATTCCGACGTCTCGTAGACGACTCGCCATCATCAAGCCACCCGTCCCAGCGCCTACCACGACGACGGTGGGGCTCTTCTCGACCTCTGCGAGCTCTTCGCGACGGACGTCTTCCCAAGCTTTCGTATGTCCTAGACGACATCAATATGCGTGGCTCGAAACATTGGCTCAGCACGCACCTTCGTAGTGCCCGTAATGAGGCTCGTTCGACGGCTCGTATCCGTCTATCGTCTGAAGAACCGTGTAGAGAAGATAAGCCTTCCACTGTTCCGTCCCAGCCTCCGACTCTGGTGCCTTCAACAACCGCACAAGCCCGCGCGCGCGTCCGGGAGGCGAGGTCGTTTGGAAGTAGAAACTGAACTCGACGACCTCGTGGACGATGCCCTTCTCATACGGCAGCGACTTGCGGACGGGACCGCCTAGCGCACTGGCGGTGTCGATTTCGAAGTTGTGAAGCCCCGCCTTCGCGAGACGGCCGTCCTGTGCGAGGAATTCGCCAATAGCGCCGATGCCTTCATGCGTACGGAGGTCCCACGAGAGACAGAGGCTGTCGCGCCAGAACGCGTTGGGGAGGAGTAGGCTAATGAGCGCGTCGAGGGATTGCTTAGACGCAGAGTTGAAGGAGACGGTGCGGTTGGCGGCATCGAAAGCTTGAAGCCATTCAGAGGCAATCTCAAAGGCGGTGAGTGGGGGATGTTGAATCATTACGGTCGGTGTAGTGCGCGCACCTGGAACGCTCACCTTTTGTGAAGCGGCTTTTGCGTAGATTCGATTTCGGACGATCGATCCATGCACAAATGCGTCTACGCAGATTGGACGCTAGCTCACGGGCACACACGGTGGGCGTACCGCAAGCGTACCGTTTACGCGTACATTGAGTACGTATGCCGCACATGGTTGCAACTTGCACTCAATAGGACTTCCAGAGCCACAGTTCAAGTGTAGGATCTTGAAGAATATCAATGTATTCCTCCCGACGCCGGTTGAGCGCTGAACGCGCGGTGACCGGCGGGAAGCAAGCACAATACCGTACGACGTTGGCGCGTCTACACACCTAGGCGGAGATCACCCTTGAAAATTGATTCTTTTTGTGGCTTGTGGTGCAGAACCTATTCTGCGCGAGCCCCCAGCCCCCAATGGCGCATGCTCCAACCAGTAGCAACTCTCTAGTCAGGTCTTTGCGGCCTTAGGTCGACGGTGAAAATCATTGAATTAATGGAAAGTGTTGGCAAGGTAGAACAAAGATCTTCAGTCCGTGATATCCAGCGGAGATGTGATGCGCAGGAGCGGAATCTGTTGAGCAATCCGAAATTGAGTCCGACGCAATTCACATATTCTTAGAACGGGGTCAGCACGCCGCGGCCGTGCACATTCACTTCGCCAATGCACACAACAACGCCGACCGATGGCGTTATTTCGCGCCCATTCCGGAGGTGAACGCCGGGTGAAAGCGCCGACATGCATGCGTGAATTTTTGTGCGCCAAAGTTATGGTTCGGCGGCTCGCTCCGCACAGACGCTGAGGTTTTTTTGCACCTTCGACTAACGCTCTATGTAGGCTGCAAGGATACATCTCAGGCCTTCTCTATCGCCTCGCTAACAGCGGCCCGCTTCTCTAACTGCCTCTTTCTCCACGCAGGGGTAAAGTCCAGACCGCGCAACAATACCACAGCTCCGCCATAGATTACCCCGAATACTATCGCGGGGATAACACCAAGATGGTAGCCCTTGACAAGCGCCGAGACGATCATGTCCGAAAACTCCGGGTACATGGCATGGTTGTCCGCCAGCCCCAAGCCCTGCGCGAGCAGATCTTCGGGGACGGTGCCACGCAGAGTTGAAGTGAAGCTGGTTTCGAATATCGCAGTGAGGAGGGCGGTGGCGACGGTCCCACCGAATGTGCGCAGAAACGCAAGAAATCCGCTGATGCCCGCGATCTGGTGAGGTTTAACTGACATTGGGCCAACCTGGTTGTCGTTTGAGAGAAAATATTGGTGCAAAACCGGGAAGCTTACCACCATCGACGGCTGGTAGAGAACACCGGTCCCGAGTCCCCAGAAGCAGCTGTAGAGGATGACAAGGGCATTCGAGGTCCTGGCGCCCACGGAAAGCATCAAACACGACCCGAGCGTGTAGAGGACCGCGCCGAAAAGGCCGGTAAGTCGGACTTGACCGGTTTGCGAAATGAGATTGGCACCAAACGCAGAAGCGACTCCGATGGAGAGGGTCAACCCGAGCAGTTGAACGGACTCCGTGACGAGCGAAGAGTTCTTTATGTCGATGAAGTAGCTGTCCAATCTTGGTTTCAACCCAAAAGCCAGGTAGATATTGCTCACCGTGGCAGAAAGAATATCGTCCCGAAGTTGGCTATGGAACGTGGTTAACCAAGAACCTTTAATTCTACTGGAACAACGTACCGGCGCCTGTTAGAAAGTTGATAATGCACGCAATCCGAACGTTGTGGTAGGTGAAGAGAGACATGTCAACGACGGGGTTTTTGGCGTAGCGCGTTTCGTATAACCAGAAAACGGGGACAAGCGCCGCTGCAAGGCAGAACATAACGATGATTGGGGCAGACTTTTGGAGGTTGATGAGTGCGAGTACCTGCGCGAGTCAAGAACACGCACCTTCCAAGCAAACTCTTTGTTTCCCATCTCAATTGGGATGGTAAGGAGGGCGGCGATGACAACAGCGAGAACGCAGCCAACGTAGTCGACGTCCTTGAGCTGCGCGAGTATCCCGTCATTTTGTTTCTTGTGAGGGACAGGATAGTTCATCGCTGTCGCTGCAAAGCAGACGGTCGTCCCGATGAGGATGAGGGTAATCCAGAAGAGCCAGCGCCAGGTTGTGTGTACCGAAATCAGCGCGCCGATTATGGGACCAAGGGCTATGCCGAGGGAGAGGGAGACGTTAAAGAAGCCCAGCCAGAATCCGCGCGTGTATGGAGTGGTCAAGTCTATGATGACGATGACGCCGACCTGCGAGTGGTCAGCAACGCGCTCGAGGCCAAGAAGACCAATACGAACCGTTTGTCGGCCAGCGGCACCGATACCTTGAAGAACACGAGCACCAATGAGACTACGCATAGATTGCGCAAGCCCAGCCCAGAGCGTCCCCGCAGCGAAGATCGCGAGCGTCGCGTTGAACACGCGTCCTCGACCGAAAACGTCGCTGAATTTGCCGAGCAACGTCTGCGTAACCGTGAAGCCGAGCAAATAGCCCGTAGCAATCCAGTTCTGGTTGTTGGGACTGTGGAACTGTTCGCCAATAACGTGCATCGAAGCCGTCGCGTCCGTTTCTAAGTAGGTCAGGTTACCTGGCCGTCCACTTGACGGAGGACTTGCCGTTCATGAAAGCGAGAAAGTTGCCAATCCACAGCGAAAGCATGATGAGACCGAACTTGCTGGGCGACACCGTCACTGCAGGCTTGTCCGGTACAACGACGGGTTTATCCTTTCCCTCATCGCTAGCAGCTTGAGCGAACTCGGCGCTGTTCTTTGTGGACTGGGAGGAAGACATGCAGATGCGGGGCGTGGTCCAACCGGCAAGTGGTAGCGGGAAAAGAAGACGAGATGTTGGTTAGCAATTGCGAGCTTGTGTAGAGATGCCAAAGACTACGAAGAGCGTTCCGCGGCGAACATCTCGTCGGTGTTGAGTGTTGAGTCCGCAGTGGACACGCCCTCACGATTGTCAGACCGGCGCCATCAGTTTACTTCACCCCGACCGAGCACGCTCTACCTTGACTAAGGGCACATTGCAGCCGCATTTCAATACAGCTGTTTCAGCGCCCAGTCTGGCAGTACCCGCCCCACCTGCGAGTGTTCAACCCAATTTACCGGTGGATAATTCGTAGAGTTCCATGGGGTAAGCGCCGACCACTCAAAGCCCGCGCACCGGCCTCTGCGAAAAAGTTGCAGGCAGTATCCCGTAGGATATTCTATGGAATAGATAATAAATAAATACTGTAAACCAAAGTATTTCTGGCGCGCGGCGATGAGCTTCCGCTTTGATTTCTTTGTTGTTTTGGCAAATCTCGAACCAGCCATAAATATCTCTTTTGTTTGACCTCGTGGACGAGAGCGCAATCCTTGCATCAAAACAGTCGTCGGGCTTGTTCTCATGCAGCACTTGGCAACAAGCGCGCCGACGTCTTCCTTTGTTTCTGATTCTCCACTGCTTCCATATACTTACTTTTGCATGAACACAAACATCGCCGCATCAGTCCCATACCCGTTTCCCGACAATGCCGGAATGCACATTTGTAATTCCCGTGTAGGATTCAACCAAACTTTGTTGCAATACAACCGCCCGTAGACTCAGCAATCGACCGCCGATGATGTTTTTCGACGTGAGTTTGTGTGAGCAAGCTAATTACAAGTACTACGCGACAGCTACGCAGGCAGAAGCATCCAAATCCCCTCGAACTCCATCTTTCAAGCCTCAAGTTCTGAACGATGAGCGGTACAATTTTTCAACATGTTCTTACCTCTGTTGTTGACGACGCTCCCATAGCACTTGTTCTGCCCCAACGTCCTCCCCCGGAATTGTATCTAGACCAAAACGCCTCGACCGCAGTCTCGATTACTCCAGTCCAAGAGGAGATTGTGCGTACTGGCGACGTCCACTGGATCTCGGTCGAAATTCGGCTGCCCTCTGGGTCAGTCGCGCTTAGCCTCGAAAGCATCCAACAGGCTTGGTCGACTGTCGCCTTGCGCAGTGATATCCTACGCGCATCGGTTCGCTTTACCAACTTCCCCGGGTTTCTTGTCCTGGGAAAGGTTGCCGAGGTCGTCGAAAACGACCACCCACCCTCGCGTTGCATCGAATACGACACCGCACATCTGGTGGTTTCAAAAAGCGCGAATCAGGTCTTCCTCCACCTTCCCCAATTTCTTGTCGACGAGCGCTCGATTCGCTTGATTGAACACGACATCGCGTTGGTGTATAGTGGCGCTCAAGTGCTCTCGCGCGATCCTTTCTTCAACTACGTCTCCGAGGTCAACGCGCGGGACATCGAAGCCGCTCTTCAGCATTGGAAGCTCCTCCTCTCCGCAGTCCCTCAACGACGCGCCCCGATCCCCATCCTTTCTACCTCCTCAACCTCGCGACAGGATCTACGCATCGACGTCGGCGTAGAAACCCTCCTCCGCCTGCGCACATTCGCGGACGAGTACACGAGCGGAGATCTCTTCACCGTCCTGCAGAGTGCGTGGGCCATTGTCCTTGCTGCACATGGTGGCACAGAAGACGCGTTGTTCGCGGCCGTCCAGCGCGACACTTGCAGTTCGGCGCGGAATGCGAACGCGATCGTGGGGCGTATGGACATCACCTTCCCAATCGTTGCGCAACTCGCTGCGGGAGCTCCGCTGGTGGCGCTTCTCCAGGAGGTCAAAAGTGGGCAAGCTGACGGCAAACACTTTGGTTGGGTTGGGATGACGCGGATTCTCGAGCAGTGGGATGTTGCAAAAGCGTCGATATTCTCGGCGTTGCGCATGTGCGGCCGTGGGGTCCAGCCCCGAGCACAGACCATGCTGGACGACGGCTCCTTCCCGCTTGTGCTTCGTTTTGGTGTTCTCAACTCGTTCCGCATCGACGCCAGCTACGACGCGTCGCTCTCCCACGACCACGTTCATATCCTGCTTGAGCATTTCGTCGGCGCTGTAACAAGCATTCTCGAGACGGACCCATTCATTGGCAAGATTGCTGATGTGAGGTTTGTCTCGGCAGAGGAGCACGCTATGCTTCTTGAGCAAGCGAGACCGCGTACGCCGATGCGGCGGGAGCTTTTGCACCGACTCGTCGAGGCTCGTGCCGCCGAGGCACCCAACGCGCTTGCGGTCGAGGAGTTCGATGGCTGGCGGGCATGGACTATTGGTGAAATAAACCGCGCCGCCAACATTCTTGCGCGCCAACTTAATCTTGGCGGACGTCGGGAAGGGATCATACCCGTCTGCGTTGAGCGAACTGTTCATCTCGTTATCGCGCTGCTGGCGGTGCTTAAGACAGGAAATGCCTACGGTGAGAATTCAACGTCGAATTGTGGCAGAATCTAACCCAAGTCACCAGTCATACTCGACCCCGAGCAGCCGAAGGAACGCCTTGAGCTGATTATCGAGGATATCAAGCCGCCCTTTGTGCTCGGGTTTTCCAAGTTCGCGATACTGTTATCTGTCCCAGTCAAGGCAAGTGCACTGAGTGGTTGCGGGGCTGTACTGACGTGTTTCCAGGACATAGCGCAGCTCATCGCGGCTCCGGGAACGTTGGATTCGAATCTGCATGTTCCCCAAAATGCGACGTCTTTGGCGTACCTCGTGTATACGTCGGGATCTTCCGGGCGTCCCAAAGGCGTCGAGCTCACACACGGCGCCGTCACCAGCGGCATCTTGGCTGCCCAATCCTGCACCGGCATTCGTTCTCTGCTATTCTTCAATCCAATCTTCTCGGCAGCGCAGAGAACAATTTGGTCGACAATACTCAATGGCGGCGTTCTCTGCCTTGCGCCGAAGGAGTCGTTGATGAGAGACCTTGCTGGAATTGTTACGCGTATGCGGGTGACGACGCTGGGGATGACGACGACGGCTGCGGGGCTCTTTTCGCCTTCGGAGGCACCCACGTTGCGGACGATTACGCTGACGGGAGAACGAGTGACGGACGCGGTTGTTGACCGTTGGGCCGATGCCGTGGACCTGCGTTCGGGGTTCGGGCTTTCGGAATGCACCCAGATTAATTGGGCCAAGTCGTTGGCGAAAGGCAAGACAGCCAACCGCATTGGAGCCGGTCCATCAGGTTCGTCGTCGTTCCCATACACACCCGTCTTGACTAGAACGACCATGCAGACTCGACCTCGGCGTACATCCTCCTCCCCAACACAACTTACATCGCACCTCTACTCGTCCCCGGAGAGCTCTGCCTTGCAGGGCCTCAGCTAGCCCGCGGGTACCTCAATCTTCCCCAACTCACCGACACCGCGTTTGTCCCGAACCCATTTGGTCCTGGCAAGCTTTACCGTACGGGAGATAAAGCGGTATACCACCAAGATGGCTCTATTGAGCTCCTCGGACGGCTTGACCGTCAAGTGAAAGTTTCCGGCCAACGAGTCGATCCCGAAGAGGTCGAGAGCGTCATTCGTGCCCATCCGTCTATCAACAACGCCGCAGTCGAGGCTTTGGTCCTCTCCGGAGCGACCGTCCTCATCGCTTGTGTTGAGCTCACCGACCCCGACGCGGCGGTCATTGAGCATTGCGTGGAACGCCTCCCTGGTACGTTTTTTTATCGACCACCGACGAGTGCTCACGGATCACAGGCTTCGCCGTCCCGTCGTACTTCCTCCATTTCGTGTCTCTACCGACGACCGCGACCGGCAAGATTGACCACGCAGCGCTACGCGCCGAGCTTTCTCTCCTCAACCGCGAGGACTTGCTCTCGCGGTCCATTACTCGCTCCACAACCTCTACTCTTGCTCAGTCCGCCGAGGAGAAAGCTCTGGCTTCTTCGTGCAGTACAGTGCTCGACATTCCTCTTGCACTTGTGAGCATGGATGCGTCGCTTGTTCGTCTCGGTGGAAGCTCCCTCCAGGCGATTCAGCTCTCTTCCCTTCTTCGCAAGCAGGGCTGGTCCGTGGCGGTCTCCGACATCATCCTCTCGCCCAACCTCGCTGATCTGGCGCTCAAACTTGCTCCCCTGCAAGACGTCGACATCCCAGAGCCGTTCTCGCTCGTTCATCTTGACGATGGGATCAACTGGCAGCGCTTCGAGGATGTATATCCCGTGTCGTCGTTGCAGGAGGGCATCATCGCGTCGACGCTGTCCGGAAACAAGGACTATCTGTATCAACGCGTCTACGATATCTCCGAACGTGATCTCGTTGGCGTCCAATCGGCCCTTTCCCATGTATTCCAGCAGCAGACAATCCTCCGCACCACTTTCTTCTCGTCGGGCTCCACAATCCTCCAGGGCGTTCTCCCCGCCTCCACTCCTCTGCCTTGGGTTGAGCTGCCGGCCTCCCTGTCGTTAGAGGAGTATAAACGTCAAGATTTGGAGGAAGGGGTGAAGTTCGAATCACTTTTCTGGCGCGCCGCTCATCTGCCCGCCCACGGTCTACTCGTCATTTCGTCTCACCATGCTCTCTTCGACTTTTGGTCCAACTCCTTCCTAATCGACGATGCTGCTCTCGTCTACGAGGGTGGCTCGCCTGCTTTTCGACCACCGTACAACACGTTCATCAAATACACGCAGTCTCTTAACTCGGCGGCCTCCAAGACGTTCTGGACGGAGTATTTGGCGGGCGCTCAACCCTCTACAATTAACATCCCCGATTCGAATTCTGGCAGCGTCGTTTCGCGGACTCTTTCGCCCGTGGATCCCGAATATCTGAAAGGTATGTTTCCATTGTAGTATGTACATCGTTGCTGAGGTCCTATTAGCAAACGCGATCACCCATGGTTCGCTTATCTACGCAGCCTGGGGTCTTGTCCTCCGCATCCATAACATCTGCCCGGGCTCTGTCGTTTTCGCCACAACGCTCGCCGCTCGCGATCTTCCCATTGCCCATATTGATCACCTGGCGGGTCCAACACTCGCCTCCGTACCCCAGCGCATCCACTTCCCCGACCCGGACACACTGTCGACATTCGACTATCTCAATGCCGTCCAACGCGGTCTATGGAATATGATACCGCACGCGCAATACGGGATGCACGATGCGCTCCAGGTCACGGACGCCAAAACGGGGCTGTTCAATACCATGGTCAACATCGTAACCAAGGAGAAACGCCAGGCGAACCCAGTATTCAAGCCATATGGCTCGGACCCAGTTTGGCGGACGGAATACGTCACGCTCGAGGTTGCCGTCGGCGATTTTTCCAAGGATCCCATTCACGTCAAGCTCGTCTCGCAGCTGGATGTGCAGCGCGCTACATTCGTCCTTGAGCAGTTTGCGAACGCGTTCTCAGCGCTCAGCTCCGGGACGTCAAGCAAGATTAGTGCGTTGCAGCTACTCGGCGAAGAAGAGATCGCGTTTTTGCAGTCGCGCGCCACGTACGATCCTCCGACCGAAAAACTCGTTCATTCCGGTATGGAAGCTATCGCGCTGGCTTCCCCGCAACAGACGGCGCTTGAATGGGAGGATGGCACGGTTGTTTCTTACGGGGAGTTGAACGCGAAGGCAGAGATATTGGCGGCCATGCTCGTTGAACGTGGCGTCGGTCCCGACGTTATCGTGCCTCTTTGCGTCGACAAGTGCGTTGTTTTTTGGATACCTTAACCGTCGAGCTCAACTTTTGCTAGGTCCATTGAGATGATTATAGGTATCTACGGAATCCTCAAAGCTGGCGGTGCCTATGGTG
The DNA here is from genome assembly GCA_014461125.1 of Mycena kentingensis (nom. inval.). Lineage (NCBI taxonomy): Eukaryota > Fungi > Basidiomycota > Agaricomycetes > Agaricales > Mycenaceae > Mycena > Mycena kentingensis (nom. inval.). Next base: position 547,872 of record JACAZG010000013.1, read on the forward strand.
CGTTCTCTGAGAGTGTCCGCTCACTCAATAGCTAACCCATCCTAGTTCCTCTCGATCCAGAAAATCCCATCGAACGCAATCGTTTCATTATCAGTGACGTCGAAGCTGTGGTTGGCGTTACCTTCCCGAAATACGCCCACATCTTCCCCGACGACCTCCCTCTTCTTTTGTTTGATACTGCCGGGCAGCGATTGGTCAAGGTCGGAGGCGACGACATGCATCCGCTGGTTCTGGTGGAATCCAAGCCTGCGGCGGAAGGTCGTATTCTACAACCGCTCAATCATGGTCCTACTTCGAAGATTACGCGTCAAGTACCAACGCCTGCCAATCTAGCATATTGCATCTATACGGTAAGTTCGTTCCATGACCCAGTCATTCCTTGACTGATTTCCTTTCTACAGTCAGGCAGCACTGGAAATCCCAAGGGTGTTCTGGTCAACCATTCCGGGATCTCCACCTCCCTCACGGGCCGCATCCTTGCGGAGGGATACAAGCCATCGTGGCGGACGCTCTTGTTCGCCAATTACGTCTTCGATGTTTCCGCCTCGGACATCTTCACGGTTCTGAGTGTCGGTTCGTATCCTGTCGTTTTCGATAATTTCTGCTCAAGTAGTTCCAGGCGGCGTCTTATGTCTTGCGTCCATGGATAACTTGATGACGAACCTCGCCGAATGCATTGCCTCTTTCAACGCGAATCAAATATCCATTACGCCGACCGTTGCCCGACTCTTGCAGACGATTCCGCCCTGTCTTACGCACATGGCTCTTGCCGGAGAAGCTTGCACCGGCGAACTCGTCGCGATGTTCAGTCCACACCTCAAGTTGAGCAACGCGTATGGCCCCACGGAGGCCAGCGTCTATTCGACTTGGGCCGACATGACCGAAGGAAAGAACGCCCATATCATCGGCCATCCTCTCTGCGGCGTCGGAAGCATTATCCTCCATCCTGGCACAACGGATATGGTTCCTTATGGTGCCATCGGCGAATACTCCGTTGTTGGCCCGCATGTTGGACGCGGATATCTCAAGCGTCCAGAGACCAACGCAAAGAGTTTCATCAATTGGAAAACGGGCGAGCGGATGTATCGTACTGGCGATCTTATGCGTTGGGAGCCGTCCGGCGAACTTTCGTACTTTGGACGGCACGATAACCAGGTCAAGATTGCCGGGCATCGCATGGAGCTGGGCGAGATCGAGCATGCGATTACGACGACGGGGATCGCGTTTGGACGTTGTGTGGTTGTGTTACAGGTTGCTGGAAAACCGCAACTCGCCGCGTTCGTCTTGCTGGGTGAGGAAGTTGAAGCGGACAACACGATAATACAGCCGCCGTCGACGTACGCCGAGGCCATTTCGGAGATTCGTGGCCAACTTTCGGCTTCATTGCCGCCGTATATGGTACGCATGTTTACAAGCGCTCGCCCCGCGCTAACTTGAGACAGGTCCCCAAATTCTTCATCCCAATAACGCGGTTGCCAATCACCCTCGGAGCGAGAAAAGTTGACCGCGCTCTGCTCACCCGCCTTGCGCATGAACTATCCGATATCAATGCCTACGGGAGCGAGACGGTGTTCGGTCCCTACGTCGCCTGCACCACCCCCGCAGAGATCCAATTACGCGAACTCTGGGCGGATATTCTGCAAGTCGACGTTCACCTCATTGGTGCCACCTCTTCGTTCTTCCAATTCGGTGGCGACTCGATTACGGCAATCGGTCTTGTGGGCAAGTGCCGCAGTCGCGGTGTTGGCGCCTTGGGTGTTGGGGACGTATTGGCTAATCCGCTCTTGCGGGACATGGCCACCAAGCTCAAGGTGTTGGCTGCTCCGACCCTCGGTTCGGGGCGTCTTGCGTACAAAGCTACCGCCACAGTATATGCGCTTGCTGGAGTTGTCGAGGCAGACGTGGAGATCGTCCTGCCTGCCGGACCCGGCCAGATCGAGTTCCTCGAGCTTGGAAATCGTCCCGACAAATTTTGGCTCCTCCAAACTACGCGCGAGGTTCCTGCCGACTTCGATATCGGACGCTGGGTCGAAATTACCGCTGAGCTGACGCGCCGCAACCCGATTTTGCGAACTACGTTCGTCAAGGACGAGAACGGCAAGTGGTTACAGGTTGTCTTGCGCTCGAACGCGCCGCGAATTCGCGAGGTCCTGGTCGAGAGCGAGGAGGCGATGGCTGTGGTCGTGCAGGAAGAATGGGATACCGAGTTTGCCCGAGGCGAGCCCTGGGTGCGATACGTTGTTATCATCATCCCCGACGGGCGACGATTCCTGCTGCATCGCGTTAGCCATGCCGTCTACGACGGGACGTCCCTTCGCGTCTTGGACGCCCAGTTTGTGGCGATTGCTCGCGGAGAGCCCGTCCCGGAGATCCCGTCGTTCAACCCATTTATCGAGTACACCGAAAGCGTCGACCGCGATGATCGTCGGGATTTCTGGCGCAAGATCCTCCACGGGTCCACCTTCAACTACCCTTCGGCGCCGACAGCGGTCGCCTGCAACGCCGTCCATCTCGTCCACTTTGATAACGATGTTGACGCTTGCGCTTCCAAGCACGCCGTTACCACTCCGGTCGTCTTCCAAACCGCTTTTTCTCTCCTCCTCGCGCGTTTAAGCGGCGCTTCGGACATCTCATTCGACAGCCTCGTTACCGGACGAGATGTCCCAGTCGAGAATGCGCAAGAGATGAGCGGCGCCTGCGCGACGTTCCTTCCGTTTCGAATCGAATTCGACCAGAAGGCAAGCCTTAACGACCTCTTGAAGCGCACGCAGACGATCTTTTGGGACACGAACGAACGCGGAGACATCCCCATCATGGACATCCTCCCGACAGCCAACCGCTGCCTCTTTCTCTTCCAGCCGTTCCAGCCGAGCCAGAGTGGTGCCGCTGTCGACCATATGCGGTGGTGCGTTATGGGGATGTCCAAGGTTCGGCAGGAGATGAACTATGCGCTCATGATGGAGGTGTTCAAGACGGCGGCGGGAGGATATGTCGTTCGGTTGCGCCACGATCGCCGAATCTACGAACGGCAGGAAATTGAGGCTATCGGGGAGGAGTTACAGGGTATTGTGGCGAAAATGGGGGGCAGCGATGAGCGGACGGCGATAGAGCAGTTGATGTAGATGTGCAAGACTCCGTGTACTAACTTAGGCTAGATGTACAAGACTCACATCATGAGTTAGCAACCGAAACGGTTTCCACACGCGTCTTGCTTCCTACCACCATGAAGCTCCTCATCACTGGTGCGACAGGCTTTGTCGGAGGCGAGGTCCTTTCCCAATCCATTCGCAACCCGGCGATTTCCTCTGTCGTCGTCCTCACCCGTCGCCCGCTCCCCAAAATCGTCGCAAATGAGCCCAAAGTGAAAGAGATCGTGATGCAAGATTTTAACGTCTACTCGGAGGAAGTTAAGAAGGAATTGGAAGGCGCAGATGCATGCGTCTGGTGCGTTATCTATTCTCCAGCAATATCTGCCAGTTTATTCGTGTTAACCAGTGGACAGGGCCCTCGGAGCGCGTCTTGCGGTCCCGGAGGTCGAGATAGATTATCCGCTGGCTCTTGCCCGGGCGGTAATTTCTACTCGCTCCGCAACCGCCAACAAACCCTTCAGATATATCTACTGCAGCGGGATGTTCGCAGAACGAGACCAAACAAAAACGCTCTGGATGACTCCCGGTCCGCGACGAATCAAGGTCGGTGTATTCTAAGAATTTTGGTTCTGTGTTTTGATATTCGGACGACGCAGGGGCGCAGGGGCAGGCAGAATCCAGTATACTTTCGTTTGCGCAAACAGAAGGCAAATCTGTTTGGGAGACCTACATAGCGAGGCCGGGTATGATTGTGCGCCCGCAAGGTGACACACTGAAGAAGATCGTGTCGGCTCCCATTGGAACCGTGGACGTAGACCAGCTGGCGGCGGCGCTGGTGCATATTGTCTCGCATGGAGGGGATCGGGATACTTATGAGAACAACGATATTTTGGCGGTCGGGAACGCGGCGATAAAGAGTAGTCGGAGTTGATTTTGAACGGGACACAGTGTGTTTAACGTTTAACGTCCTAGAGGTTCAGCGGACGCTGATTGCGAGCGCAGCGAGCAATCTTTGACAATCACGTGCGAGGACCGGGGTGAGAATCTAAGGGGCTTCTCCGCGCGCTGAGACCTGGCTCTCGAGGGTTTGTGGGTGCTCAAAGATGTACAGTTCGGGGGCAATCTGAGGGATTTTCGCATATTCCTGTAGCTGTTCATTGTGGCTTTTGCCTCATACCCAGTTTTCTGTCATTATCGGAGGTTTCGGGGCATAGGTGACACGTGAGTTTCACGTGGAATGCGGCTGTGCGAGCTCTCCCGCTTTCGCGGAGTTTCCTTTATAATCAACCGTGAGATACTGTGCCAATTGACATCTTGTCTGCAACTTCCATGTTCGGGTTTCTCTTGCACTTCCATGCCTTTCTCAGTCAAACTCTCTCAATGTGGAACTTCGTCAAAATTCGCATCGACGATCCTAGTTCATCGCAAATATTCTTCGCGTCAAGCTTTCAAGTTGTTCCTTCTCTGCGGCCTTCAGATTGGAGCAAGTCATCTATCTGGTTATCTTGCTATCCTATTCGACTCCTCGGGCCCCCAATGCACCACCGCGGCCCAAATCTGACTCTTTGACTTTGCTGTGGCGGACTTGAAACAGCACAATTTAAAAAGCTCCCACTCTCCCTGGTCCAGCCTCGTACAGAAGCTTGAGTGGCTCAGGCCACGAACCCTGCGGCATGGTAAGAATGACGGCGCAGCTTAGCAGCCCTCTCTCCCGTACTCCCGATACTCAGGCTCAACGATGGTACATCCGGATTGTCGGAACGGCTACAAGTCATGTTCCCGGCGGGGACGACTCTCGACGCCGTTCCTGGTCAACTCTATCTATTTCCGCTTCCCTCGACGGTTCGCAACACCGGTATTGACACGCATCCATTCTGGGTTCCCCGCTGACCACAATCGGCCAGCTACATGTCCTTGTTATTGGCTGGACAGCTGACATCGTGCAAAATTGTCTCGCGTTTGCATCTTCCTGTGAGCGGATCCGGAAGTTTGACGTCCCACAGGAAGCTCCAAGGTCGGCGATGCGGGGCCAATTTAAAGATATCTTACGCTTGCAGTCCCAGGAGAAGGAAGAATGACTGGGTGCGGAGCGGGCAGGTGCGGCATAGCTGACAGGTGCGGTATAAAAGGCCGCAGGCTTGCCCAGAAACCCAGAGGCTCCAGCCGCTTGATCATACGACGCGATGAGGTCTATCGCCTTCTTCTTGCTCGCTGGACTGCAATTGGTCTGCGCCAGTGAAATTAATGTCCGCGCAGCCCTTCAAGGTACTTGGTCAGTCGCTCAGCTGGGGTACAATCAAACTCTTTTTCGACGGCGAAGTAGCGCTCACCCGACGGTTTCTAGCAATTCGGGCGTGAGCGCAATGCAACTCGCGGTAATTTCCGAGAGCAAGGCCATCATCTACGACAAAGTGTAATTGTGGAATGCGCTGGTCTCGCGGAACTGACTCACAGCAGAGAAAATAATCCGTTGAAGATCAATGGAAACCTGGCTTGGATCGCCGAGCTGGATCTCAACACCCACACGGTTCGCGCCCTCGAGTCCCTCACCAACTCGTGGTGCGCAACGGGTAGCTTCCTCAGCAACGGAACCTTCGTTAACTCTGGAGGAACTCCCATCACAATTCCCGGTCCAGGCGCGAGTGAGCTCTCCAACGATCTAATTCTCGCGGAAATTGACAGAACTCTATAAGGTCTCAATGGACTTCAGTCCATTCGCATGTTTACCCCCTGCACGGATGAAAGCTGCGAGCTTTTGGAGGAACCTACGCGAATCAGAACCGCCTCCGCGCGGTGGTATGCGTCTTCAGTGCGAATCGAAGATGGGTCGATCTTGATTTTCGGCGGCTCCGTTCAACTTGCGTAAGCGTTAGCCCGCGAGTCAGAAATTCAAGCTCAAAAAAAATCCTCAGATTCATTAACGGCCCCGGTACATTCATTTTTGACTCAAGCGATCTCGCGCAAATTGACCCAACTAGAAATTAATAATCCCACATACGAGTTTTTTCCACCGAAAAACATCCACGGTGATTATCCTCTTGGCTTCACGATATCTCCTTCAACGACAAACAAATAGGATTCAATGGTCTCCCTATTCCGAGCCAGTTCCTGGTGGATACCTTGAATGGGAATCATTTCCCGAATGTTGTTTATCTTCCCGATGGAACTATCTACGTCTCGGCGAACCAGCAAGCGATGATTTTTGACTGGAAAACGAACACCGAACGGCGGCTCCCTCCCATTCCCAACGGGGTTCGCATCAGGTATATAATTTGTCCACCCTCGTTACTTCCGCTGAACTGCAGCAAGTTCGCCGTTTTCCGCTAGTCATGTTCTTCTCCCGCTCTCGGCAGCCAACAGATACACGCCGGAAATCCTGATTTGCGGTGGTTCGACTCTGGACGAGAACACTAACCCGTTCAACATGTCTTCCCAGGCTCCGACCTCGGCGCAATGCATCCGCATGGTGCTGAATGAGGAGGGGATTGCTGCGGGCTGGAAGGTCGAGTCTATGCCTGAGGGTCGGTTCATGCTCGACATGCTGCTGCTGCCCGACGGACGCGTTCTGATTGTAAATGGGTATGTTGTTCGGTCGTGCGAAATAAAAGCGATGCTGAGCGCGCCAAAGAGCAAAAACAGGCGTTGCAGGCTATGGAAGTGTACGCGGGCTAGCTTCATACCCTTTTTTGGCCCACTCAGTCTTGTAGGTTTTCGACCAAATCGGACAAAGCAATGCCGACAATCCGGCACTGCAACCGATCGTCTACGACCCTGAGGCACCAGAAGGCGCCCGTTTCTCTTCTGAAGGGATAGCCCCGATGACGATCCCGCGCATGTATCATTCCTCCGCGTCCTTGACGCCCAGTGGGCAAGTTCTCCTTGGTATGTTCAACTAACTTTTTACGCGCTGGAGATTTATCCACGCCTTGACAGCGGGATCTAACCCAAACAGCGACTTCTCGACGATAGAGTATCAAACGGAGTATCGGTGCGTTTGTGTCTTGACAGTATCCTTTGTTTTTCATTCAACTCCCGAGAGGTTGGATTGGTACTCCCCACCATACATGCATGTTGCACGGCCATCGTATACGGGTCTCCCCGGGACCATCGACTACAAATCCGTCTTTAGTCTGGCGGTCCATCTCCCAGCAGGGACCAACAGCGTAACCGGTTCGTTCAACTTAATCCCTTTGTTCATTCGACGTCATTCGTATCTCATACTTGCTAGTTGCGCTCATGGACCTCGGCTTCGCCACGCACGGTGTTCACATGGACCAGCGCCTCGTCTACCTGGACGCTGTTCTATCCCGCGACAAGAAGACGCTCAAGATCACAGCCCCGCCAACGGCGCCGGTCTTCCCGCCCGGACCAGCATTCTTGTTCGTCGTGACAGACACGGGCGTGCCTAGCGTCGCGCGGAAAACGCTTGTGGGTACTGGTGCCTCGCCTCCTGTTGACCAGGCTGCTCTTAGCAAGTACAATAATCTTATATCTCGAGTCGGTGGATACTTATGATTGGAACAGCATGCTGAACAAGACGACAGTTGACTTGAACGCAACCGTACCGACGACCACGGCTAGTTCGACGGCGACTCGACAGCTCCCCACTTATGCTTTTTGAGAGTAGATAGTAGTACGGGAAATGTACAAGAGTTCATAGGTCCAAAAAACTCGCTGTACTCAAGAATCAAGATAACTGCTCAGGGAGGTACATCTACAGCGCGAACAAGCTCACGTCGTCCACAAAACTATACGCAGGCGCCTGCCCGCCGATAAACGCAAGGGTGTTGTTCTTGCCCGCAACGACCCTGAACTCGGTGTACGTCCAGTCGGTGTACCCAGGCGTGACGTTCCCAACGAACGCGCCACCCCACCAAACCGACACAAACGCATTCTTCTCTAGGTCCTTCCCGCTGTACGCGCTCGAGTAGAAGAATCCGAGGACGTAGGAGCGTCCGGATTTGAGCCCGGCGATGGCGGCGGCAGGGCGGAGCAGTCCAGGGTACGGATCGCTGCCGAAGGCGCATCCGAGAAGGGCGACGCTCGACCCCGAGTGCGCGTACGGCGCGTAATGGAATACGGACGCGTCAAAGTGCCCGCCCTTGGGCGACGAGCCGACCCAGCCCAAGGCGGTTTCGGCGAAGCAGAAGTCCCCACCGTCGGCGCAGGCGTAGCTCTCAAAGTCGCCATTGGGAATGTAGGACTGGCGGGCGTAGCCGCGCGACATGGAGACCTTGAGGTCGCCTTGTCCGGCGTTAGTGGCTGTGCTGTCGTTCGTTGGCGCTGTGTACATGGCGCAGGTGTACGTTTGAGGATGGCCGTGGACAAGTGCAGTCCAGATGTTGAAGAACTTGCAGGCGCCGCCGACAGGGTCAGCGCCGCGGGTGTTGCAGAGCGCGGCGCAAGCGGCGACGTCGTACTTGTCGATGAAGGCAAATCCCATGTACTATACAGACCATTAATGGGAGCAGTGAATGGACGAAGTAGAAACGTACTCCAGGAGCGTTGTTGGCCGCGGAGAGCGGACCAAAAACAAGTTTATATCCCTCGGGTTCCACCGGTTGGTCAACGGAGCTAAGCGCATAACCGACGCTATCCTGAATGGCGATGCGCAGCGAGGGCAGGAGCGTGTCATGTTGGTCAATGCCGCCAAAGTTTGTCTTCTCTGCCGCGGTATGAACGTCGCCTAAAGTAAAATGGTTGAGCTTGTGCGATAATGAATGAACAAATTGGCGTACCGTACAAAACACAGCGCATATTGGATTGTTCTGGGAAAACAAAGTCGAGCCACCGATTATGCAGTTCGCGGTACATGTTGAGGAACACTGCGAGAGTCAGTCACCCAAGAAACGAGCTGGACGAAACAACTGACCGCATCCCGGGGTATCGTCGCAGCGCGCAAAGCACTCGTTCCGGGCAATCTCGTCCGTCGCATTGTTAACAAGGAAGAACGACAGATATGCAGTGCCCTCTACAGCGGCGTCCGGGGCACTACCTTGCGCAGGACCGAAAACCAAATCGTAGTCCGCTGGTGCGCGACGGCCGAACCCAGACGCGCCTCCGGCGGCGTCGGGGATGTCGCTGACGAGGAGCTCGCCGTCGAGTGCCGTAAGTTTGGTCGGCGCCTGTGGAAGGCCAGGGAGCGTGTCCGGGGCAGGGACGCCGGTCTTTTGCTCGACGACGGACGCGGTCTCTGCGATCGAGTGCGAGTCGGTAAAGTCGGATTTGTGGTCGGGAACGACGATGGAAGATGACGACGCAGAGTTTTGGGCGCCTTGTAACGCGGGCGGCAGGGAGTACTGGCCTAAAAACACGATCAAGTCAGAAACAACAAAGGCAAACTGGCCGCAAACCCACCAGAGACCGCAGCGACGGCTGCAGCGAGAGCGAGGAGGCGGGGCACCATGGCGGTGGGGTGCAAGATACGTTTTTTTTCGCTTTGCTGTTTAAGAAGCAGGGAAGCATCGTCACGAAAGCGACTGTTCCGCGGTTTGAGTAACTGGCGCAGGGGCGTGTCCAGGCACGATGAAGCGCTCATTTCGTTGCTGCCGGGATGAATCTATGCAAAAAAGGCGTCTCGGACGGAGGTACAAGCTCCACAATACGTTTTTCTAGAATTCTGGTATGCTGAGGGACAGTCCTCGAGGCAGTTTAGTGGCTCGGAATTCTGTACAGTGCATCTCTGCAGTCGACGCGGTCTGTGTTGAGATGGGAGACGAGAGTCGAGTTTGTTTATGTCGCTCGTGATTGCATATATCTTGACCTCAGCCAGCTCGTCGCGTCGCCAGCTCCTCCCCGGATGCCATTATGGCCACAAATCCCGAACCAACAGAGCTCTACCTCCCTCCCTCATTCCCCTACCCCATTAAAGTCGTGTCTATCGACACCACTGCCGGTGCCGACGTCCAGCGCGGAACCCGCCTTCTCACCTACTCCTTCGTCCACGCACCTCCCCAGCGCGATGCCCAGCTCGAAACTCGCTTCGGAACGTGGGACTGCGCAATCGAGGGCAAGATTGCCAGTTGGAATGTTGCCCCCGGAGATGTTGTCGCCGCCCCCAAAGCCAGACAGCGCCCCGTGGTCGTTGTCCTCGAGGAGTGCAAGCACGGCATGCAGATAGGTGGCATGTGCGTCGTCTGCGGGAAGGATATGACTGTGTGCGTTGTTCCGCTCGTTGGTGCTCTCTGGGCGGAGTACTAACAAGCCTGCAGGGCAGATTATCTCGGCTTTGACGACTCCTCCCGCGCCAATATCCAAATGAACCACTCTGTCGACGGTCCGACGGTCTCTCTCGAGGAAGCCGAGCGCATCGAGCGCGAAAACATCGAGGAGCTGCTCCAGGCTCGGAAACTCACTCTCATCGTCGACTTGGACCAAACGGTTGTCCACGCGACCGTAGATCCGACAGTCGGGGAGTGGAAAGCAGAGGGTGCGGCATGGAAAGCTCGGCATGAGACCGGGGACGCGGACGATCCGGCGGACACATGTAATCCCAACTGGGAAGCTCTCGAGGACGTTGCAGAGTTCAAGCTCAAGTCGGAAATGCCTGGGGGCGGAAGAGGAAGGATGCCTGAGCCGGAAGGACCTACATACTACATTAAGCGGAGGTGCGTTCTTGTTCTCCGCCGCATGTCTGAGCTCAAGTTGGCCAGACCGGGCTGGGAACCCTTCCTCCGGGACATGTCGACAAAGTACCAGATGCACGTCTACACGATGGGAACGCGCGCGTATGCGGAAGAGGTTTGCGCGCTCATCGACCCCAAAGGCGACATCTTTGGTCGGCGTCTGTTGAGTCGAGACGAGAGCAACAGCATGACGCGGAAGAGCCTCGAACGGCTCTTTCCATGCGACACCTCCATGGTCGTGGTTATCGATGACCGCGCCGACGTCTGGGAGTGGACGGCGAACCTGCTCAAGGTGGTCCCATGTATGTTGTGTTGGCATTCTGTTTGTTTTGCTCATTCCCGGCCAGATGACTTCTTCATCGGTATTGGCGACATTAACGGCACCTTTCTGCCCAAAAACACAATGCTTGGACCTACAACAGAGAAAGATCCGCCCCCGCCCATCGCCACTGCTAAACTTGCTCCTGGTGGTGATCCGACTCCCGTAGCGGAAGCAACCGCCGCGAGCGCTGCGCGTGCCGAACAGACAGAGAAGGCGCTGATAAAGCAGAACACGATAGCGCTGGAAGCCCAGGTAGAAGAACGGCCGCTGGCGAAGAAGCAGGAGGAGTTGCAGGAAGAGGTCAAGGCTGCCGAAACAGAAGATGTCGCGATGCCAGAAAAGTCTCCGCCGCCGCAAGCGCTCTTGAAGAACGACGATAATGAGCTTGACCGAATACGAAAGGTTTGCTGTGCCGTCAAGCCGTTCAATCTCCGCTCAAATCGTGTCAGCTCTTGGAAGAAGTTCACGACGAGTTTTACGCCCTGTACGAGACGTCCTCTAAAGAAAACAAAGCGTCACCTCCCACGAACAATCGGCGAAGGAATTCCATCAAGGCCAAACACCCTTACGACGTTACGGTACACGGTTTTCTACCCCTGCATCCAGCTGGCTTGATAACGGTACAGGAAATCATTCTCCGAAAGAGATCGCGAGTTCTTGCAGGCACCCATATCGTGTTCTCCGGCGTAATTCCGCTCGACACAGATCCCCAGATCTCGGAACACTGGCGGCTGGCGCGTATGTTCGGGGCAAGGTGTTCAACAGACCTACACCCGGACGTGACCCACGTAGTTTGCGCAAAGGTACGTGGCGCCCGGGTTACCAGGCGGCTTTGGGCTTTGTTTTATTTCTTGTTGACACGACTCGTATAGCCAGGAACCGTTAAAGCAGATGCGGCGATGCGACGCGGGGGCATACACGTCGTGCGGGCGGACTGGTTCACAGACTGTCTTGGGCTGCTTGCAAGGCAGGACGAGACGCTTTATCCACTTGAAGGCATGCGCACGACCATGGGGACTAAACCTAGTGCCAGTGCACCAACAGCCAAACCCTCAACCTCAATTCTGCCCTCCGCGTCGACTTCTGCGGTATTGGTCGACGAGGACGAGATTGAACTCGACGCGCCTGTGGCGTCCACGGGCTCTCTCGCGCTTGACACCATCAATTGGGACGACATCAACGACGAGGTCGACGCTGCGATGAACGAGAGCGACGACGACGAAGACGAGGGCGCGGGTGCTGGGAGGGATGATCGAAGCGCCATGTCTGAGGAGGACTGGACAGATCGGGAGGACATCAGGTCCGTGCACGTTCCATTGCGTCCCGCTCAAAATCCCATTTATTGATTCTTTCCCTTTTGACCAGCGTGCAAACAAACAGCGCCCCGGGAACCCCGTCGCGCGGGAGGCGAAAGCGTCTGCGCAGCGTAACACCGTCCGACGCAGCCAATGGGTCACCTTTGAGCAAACGCACAAAGATGTTACCCGAATCGAAGCTCAAGGAGGAAGTCAAGCTCGGGCCCTCGGCCGCGAGTGGCGAGAACGGAAAGATGGCAGTTTTGCCGCCGATAACGACCGACGGGATTGCGCGGGCTCGGGCAGAGTCGCCGTATGGCAGCCCGAGGTCACGAGCGTCTGTTGGGGACGACGACGAGGGCGACGAGGATGAGGACGACGACGCGTTTGATTTCTTGGCTGGCGAGCTCGAGGAGGAGGCTGACTTTCTTGCTGGCGCTCTGGAGGAGGAGGCAGGGTAGTCAGCGCACTGCCGTCGTCTTTCTTTTCTTTTGTGCTCGCTCTTGCTGTATCTAGTAGTAGTAGCTTTCGCTTTCGATCTGTTGTCACTTACTACCCTAGTGCTTGTTGGATACTGTACCGTACTAACCCAATGTATTCTGCGGAGAATGGGAGGAATTACTTGTTGGCGCGTTCGATGTCTCTTGACTCGCTGCAGGAAAGTCGAAGCGCTCACTCGCAGAATCTGATAACCCGAATAACAAGACCTATAGGGTTTCAGAGCGGCTCGACTGCCCCAGTTCCGACCACCGCATAGGAAACCAGAGACTTTGGCCATCAAGTGGTTATAGATACAGTTTGTTTCGGCGTGTTCAGTACACTGAGTATGTTTGTCTATGCTTGGAACCAAAAACAACATTGTTGCTGAGCTATCGCTCGAAAAACACGCGCCTGCTCGACGAGTTCTCGTTATTCTGCTCCCTGTTGCGGGTTCCAGCTACGTTCGGCTGAGGCGATCCAACGGTCCTGGCAGCTGCCGCTCGTGCCGCATCAATAGCCTCCCTAGCGCGCTGGAAGATTCGGTCCCGGATTTGAGCCCTCGATTCGCCTTCGTCGGCCGTTGAATCGTCAGAGGACGTTGAGAGAACGATCACATCGTCGGGATTGATGCGCGGAGTCGACCTAGGCTGGTGACGTCGGGTGCCGCCAGCCACTGCAGGCATTGTTACGCGCATCGTCTGCGATTCAGCCGGCAGTGCCCGAACCGAGCCTGGAAGCCAAGTGTTTGTCTGAGGCGCAACGCGGCTGGATGGTTGGGGAGGATTGGACACAGCCGGTGTCGTTCTTGTGACCGAAGTCGTCGTAGTAACAAAGGTCGTCTGGGTGCCTCTATCCTGGCGCGGTACGACCGTCGCACGGTCTAAACCGGGAGTGAAGTTTGCCAACGCCGACGGCGCCACAGTGGCATTCGCGCCGCGTTGGATTCGCCCCTCCACCATCCGCCCGCGCCACGTTTGTCCGTCGTCTTCCCGTATCCCTGCGCTCGCAGCCCGTCTCGCGTTTGCCATCTGTTGAAGAGTGGCGCGCCTTGCGTCACTTGCCGCATTTAGTGGAAGAACGCCCCAAACGCTTGGATCATGTGCCGCCGTATTCCTCGGTCCCGTTGAGCCGTACGTGCTGCCCGCACTCGTTGCTGAGCTAGGATCCCCCAACGCTGCACGCACTCCTGCAACCCGCCCCTCCACACTTGCTTGTATCCTTTCCATATCCGCAATTCTCTCACGCATTTCTTGTAATCGTGCACGAAGATCTGCGAGACGCGTCCGCTCAGCAGCGATAGCAGTGACCGCGTCGTCTACTTGTCCTTCGACCGCAGAGACAGCCGTCAAAGTTCCGGCTGTCGTTGCGAGCGGAGTTCCGGAAAGGGACGATGCAGAGGCGGAGGATGCGGTCGTTGCTGGTGTTGATCGCGGCAGCGGTATAGTCGGTGGCACAGGACTGGCGGTAGCAGGCGTTCCTTGAGAGGTAGGGCTCTGTGCTGATGGTGCTGTAGGCGGCTGGGAAGCTATAACGGCTGAGGCCAATGACCATGTGAGGTAAAAGTAAACATACGCGGTCTACCTCGGGCGGCAGCAGAGATGTCATCTCCCCTGGCGGCCAGCGCTGTACTCAATCTTCCAATCGCCTCTGTAAGCCCGCCCTCGCCCTCTCGACCCTCTTCCCTGCTTCCGTTCAACGCGCGGTCGAGCCTCCTCATCGCGTCGGTTAACCGACCCAGAGCATCATCTGCATTGGAAGTCGTATTTGCGTTGCGCGTGATAGCTGTAGGGGGTTGTGCTGGTTCGTCTAGGTCGGCCGACGTTAGTCGTGTGTCTGCCGCGATTGCAGATTGGGTAGTCGGTACTGATGAGGAAGCACGACCTGTATTACTTAAGTTCGAGTTTGTGCTTGACTCCCAACCACGCGTCGAGGTCGCTGGCGACAACGCCACCTCCCGCGCAGGCGATCCGAGCGAGAATCCGACCTCTGGCGAGCTAGGTACAAAAACGTCGACTCCATTCTGCGACGGGGGCGAGGCGGGATAGATGATCGCCCGGGTTCGGCTCGTACCAGCAGCGGCTCGAGCTCGGCGGCTCTCGAACAAGTCTGCGGGAAAGCTCGGCTGTTGGGCGCCGCCGGTGGCGACGGCTCCCGGCTCGGACTCGATCCCAAAGTATTCCATGACACCCGCTTCCGTACGCAACGTCCTGCTCCGTCGAGGCTGTCGCGCTGTTTCCGCACGGTCTTCTCGATCGCCGAGATAGCCAGTAGCGTTCGCGTTCCTGGGTATCGGAATGGGCGCTGTTGCGGCTCGTGCGAGCCGGGGTACGTTCCCGGTTGGTAGCTGAGCTTCGTCCTCGGCTTCGTGGTCGGTTGTGGAGTCCGGGACCAACGGTAGGTTTGGCGCGGGGTCATGGGAGGCCGGGAGCGGGACGGGCGCTTGAATTGGCTGCAAGGCCCTTTCCCGTTCTGCGGCTTGCAGCTGGATAACTTGCTCCCGTATTTCTTCCATCCTCCTCGCGAAAGTACGCTGCCGCTCCCGGCGGCGGACCAGCTCGAAAGGCGATATTTCCGGCGCCGCTTGCACGTCCTCGGCCTCCGAGAGGTCTGATTCCGAATCCTCTGCTGATGATGATGGGGAGACGGACTGCAGGTCGGGCATGTCCTCGTCGAACTGGGCCGGAATGCGCTCTAATGACTGGAGAGAAGCGGGAGGAGCAGGGGAGCGAGGAAGTTGTTGGAGGAATGCGGGGATTGTATAAGGCTCAACTCCGTAGGATTGCTCCGCAACGCTGGTCGGAGGCTCGAAGTCAAAGCGAGCGAAATCTGGCGATCGAGGAAGAGTTAATGTTGTGGCCATGCTTAAAGCTGGCGAAGGTAGCGAGGTCGACACTAGATCGAAAATATGGGAAGGGGTGGCGGGTATTGGGACCGACGCGGTGGTAGTGGCGAAATGTTCACTGTACACGGCGACAGTGGAAACGGCCGAGCTGAGGAAGGTGAAATGCAGCTGGGGCTCGCGGAGGGCGTGAGCAGCGCATAAATTACACTCGATTCCGAGTGGTCTGCCGCTGCAACTCGTCAGACTCATAACACCGCGTCTGGGCCCACTCACCAAACAGCACAACCGATGCCATGGGCGGTACACCCGCAATTCCTCCTGCCACTAAGCTCCGGCATCGCCCTCATCTCTTCCGAATGATACCGATCCTCTAGCGCAACCACCGTCGAACATCCTTGGCCCGATGCCGCCCAATTCTTGCCGCGCTTCCCCGGTACGGCATTTCTATGCACGACCTCGCCGCAGCCCGTCCAACACCTCAACGCTAGCTCCCGGTCCTTCTCCGCGCTTGACACCGACTCCTCTTCAGGTAAGATGGTGACAGTCCAAGGCTGAGGCTCGTAGTCGGTGGCCACGAGATGGCGTGGGGTGCCGCAGACGAGAACGGTGCTCGGTCCAGCGCCGGGGTCGTAGCTTGTGCGCAGAACAACTGCGGGACGCCGACGCAAACTTGCGGCAGCAGTTGAGTTCATGCGCAAGTTTTGGTGGGAAGACGGTCACGGTGATGACTTGACGCGGTCGCACTTTGAAGCATTCTACGCGATTAGACCTGACTCGACGCGTTTTCTTCCTCCCAAGGAACATTTTGTCCATAAATGCAGCTCTAATCTACGCAAATAGCCCTTCACTCCCCGTGGTTCCGTTTCCGGTGTCGGTAAAGAGAAGAAGGATCTACTGTGGCGTATGTACACCGTTCTCCGCTGGGTAAAATATACGGGCATCTGAGCGAGCGGAGATTTTCGCTGTAATGTGTGAGCCGGCGCCACATAAAAAAAAGGAAGAGGCGAACTGGACGCGGATGTGTGTTTCGAGATTCGATTTCTGTAGCGTCTTGTGGTTGCAGTCGTCGTAGGGGCAGGAATACATGCTGCACCTCGAGATTTCAACAAAATTCGCGGTAAATCAATGAGTGAACGCACTACTCTTCTTTGTTCTCGTTGTGAATCAACATATGGCGGTTCAAGTCGGCTTGCCGGCTTGTGCTGATCCCACATGTCTGGCAGAAGAAGCGCCTCCTCTAAACACGGTTCAGTTACTAGGAAAGAAAACTTTGAGGGTGGGGATACTCGCTGTTGGCGTATTCAGCAAAAGACGACATGTTCGTGCGCAGGTAGTTACGAGTGAGGTAGCTGGAACAGCGTTCGCCTCGACGGCATTGCCCTTAAATACAGCAGAGGTCAAAGCCCAAAGCGGCCGCGAGGCCCATAAACGCTTAGGCTGGCCATAGCTGCCTCGGCCGGCTAATGTCGCTTTGACCAAGACGCGGGAAAACCATAATCACTATTCACATCCCTCCTGTCGACGCTATGGCCGACTTGAAAGCACGATGTGGGCGCACGCTGCTTGAGCACAAAGAAGCATTGATGGCACGCCGGAGGTGTTCTTGGATTGCACTATAATACCACCTCCTGGTCACCTTTGAAGCCTGCTAGTGCGGAGCACAATACTCAAATGTGATTCGTCTAACGACCGCCGCGCGCCGTTTCCCACTTTTTGATGCGACACCACTGCGACGGCTTAGGGATTCTTCAACCCATGAACACACACCATCGACGCATAAAGGACGCAGCTACTCGGAAAAGGAATTGATATTTGGTTCATCTTTATAGCTACAACGGGAGACCAACGGCGGGCGGCGCTGTCCATCTACTCCGACAATTCACATTCAAAGGTCTTCGCGTTGAGACTGTAAGCTACTCCATGCTTCCCCTCGTCTTGGTGGTCTTGGCAGAAGTGCTTTCCGGGACCGTCGCGGTTAGGTCTGCGGAAGCTTCAATGCGGAATGAAACACATGCATAGAGCGTACCTGATGTCCCAATATGGCGCTTTAATCTGGTCAGCGACAGGGATAACCAACTGCGCCGCTTTGATGAGTTTCTCCTGGTCTTGAGGCTTTGGCAGAATCGTATCATCCCTTAGAGTTGCCGGATTAAGCCGCAGGAACTCGACTTGGAGCTTTGCGTTGCTGCCCGAGATTGGCGCTTGTGCCAGCCTCGTAGGTTCGGCTGCGTAAGTGATTGTCGAGGCCATCGGTCTGCGAGGAAGACTGGAGGAAGATATGCAGGAGATACAGGAATTTCCAGAGGGCTCTGCCAGCTGCCAACTTAAAAAGGATTGACGTGTAGTTCTCTCAACACCGGTGTTTGCTCAAGCCGTAGATGCGTGGCAGGTCCCCTCACTTCAAAGCTCGCACTCTCTCGCGACATCCGACGTCGGGGCACAAATAAATTGATCGCTGATGGTATGCACTGAATCCCAGTGGTTCCCGTAGCTCAGGTCTAGACAACCGGCTCAACTAGTACACGAGAACACCAACCAGCTTTGCCAGCAGTTTGTTACATTTTTTCTTCAGATTGAACTGACTAGAGAACTGCACGCGCTACAAATTGATTCATCACATCCATCATTCAACCTTTGCTCTCACCTCCACTGCTCTTTCCGACTTTGCCTTCCCGGCGCGCCTGCTCCAACTCCTCCCGCACGAAATCTTCCCTTTTTTGCAGCCTTATGAATCTTCCCTCCGCGTCTCCCCGCCGTACAACCAGATCCGCTCCGTAAATCGCCTCCGGGTGCGTTTCGTACAGCGTCTGACGCGCCTCTCGCACCAAACGGAGCTCGTACGACAACAAGCCATGTCTTTCGAGCCTGCATTAGGGATATTTCGAGCAGCCACAGCAAACGCACCCTCCGACGGGTCCCCAGTAAGTAATTCCAGCGAGCGACCCAAGAATGCATGTCCCCGCGAGGAAGGAGAGGTAAAAGCGGTACTGGGCATACCATTTCGGCGCTGGTTCCAAACCTTTCAGTTCAGTTACAACAGCGAGAACAGCGACTCACTCCATCCTGCCGACGTCGCCTTCAGATCCGCCCACCACATTCCTGTGAACCCCATCCATTGCGCGATGAGCGCCATCGTAGGCTCAAGCGCGAGTGTCGGCCACGCGAAGAGCACTGGAGCTGCGCCGAGCGCCAGCCGGCGCCATCCATGAAACCCTCCATGTCCCGCGAACTCCATGCCCCAATGCATCGCGCCGAGAAACGACAGCATGACGGCGCCGTACGTGACCTGGACAGACAGCGCGTCGGTAAGGATGTTCGTTGCGACTCCCGGGTCGATATGTGCGTATGGGCTGGTGGCTGCAAGACCGGCTTGGTGTGCGAGATATACAGTCGCAGCGCCAGTGCCGACGTACGGAAGGCCGCCTGTTTCCGAATGCGACGCTGGTTTATATTGCCAAAAAAAATTACACATACCCGCAAGGCCGAATACTAGAACCGGTTTGGGGACTTCCGATGCCAGAATGCCAGTCAACGCAAACTGTATGTCGTTCAATTCCTACGAGGCGGGCAGAATCTGTACAATACTCACAAAGCCGTCCTTCTCTGAACTGGGGGCATGCAAATTGGCGCCTGCGATCGCTCGCGCTAGGTCCTTCGCTGAGTTTCCCGCCTCTTCCTTGATGTTCTGCCTCGCATGCGCGAGGGTTTGGCTCCCTGGTCGCAATCCCACCGAGCTTGCTGCGCTACGTTTATTCAGTATCTCGAGGACAACGGGCGTTCGGCGCAGAGGCCTGAAACGGTGTAGCCTGAGCATCGTGGGCTGCTCGCTGACAGATGGCGAACTGGTGTTATATAGTCGGAGGCGCTTCTGAGGCGTATGTCATAGTGGTCATCTGGTTGTTTCCTGAAAGCATGCACCGCCGAGTTAGGCCGAGTCTAATGTTCGTTGGCTTTGCCGTTCTAGATATCTCAACGCACAAGGGTTCGAATCAGATAGCAATTAAAAGTTTGCGTCTTGGAATAATACAAAACATAATGTAAGGAGCCAACGTCCGAATCCGAGAATGCAGTATACTGGTACTGGAACGGGTGAGCGCTAACCGAGAAAGAAGCAGACGAGCACCTTTGCGTCAAGCCGTGCAGCCCAAAAAAAGCCTCATGTAAAATGAGGAAAAGGTTCCAAAAATTATCGCAGCGGATGCGAGTGCTCGGAAGCACTTCCGCCGCCCGACGGGCTCACGATTGCCGTTCCCCTCGTCCACGCGTCCGCGCATTCCACCTCAGACAGACACCCACTCCTCTGGTTGCCAGCACAGACCGGTGTCGTAGACGCACACGCAGTCTCAGATGTGCGACTCGGAAAGGAGTCTAGAGCGCCCCCGACCGAAGCCCGAGGACGCCCCCAGAGGTGGTGGGAGTCGTGCAGGTGGTAGCGCGGCCAGACATGTGCGTGGGCACATAAACAACGGCGGCGCAGGCGACAAAAAAACGACAAGACCAAGGCAACGACAACAGACAAAAGGCATCCCCATCAACTTGGGTAATCCTTGTGGAGTGTCTTCCGCACCCAGCGTCCCATCGTACGAGGTCCTAGCCAATGCTCAGGAGATGTACGACGGCGACGAGGATGCGTGCGTGCGATGGGGGACGATTGTGAGTGTCGGGGGCGGAGAGACGCAGTCGTGAGGGTCCTCGAGGAAGACGGCCTGCAGACGACTGGTGCCATGGATGCGAGGAGGAGGACGGCCTAGCAGGAGGCGAGCGTCGCAGGCCTGCCTGCATGATGGAGGGAGAAGACATGGAGAGGGATTCGTCACAACTGCTTTTTATAGCAACAGCCCCCTAAAAATTATCGTTATCACACCGCCACCACAGTTCATTTTGCCCCTACGACAATCACCGACCACACAAGCGGCAAATGGAGGAGCATTGGAGCATGAGGGGAAGGAGGCTCCATTTTTGCAGTTGAGTCGGGCTGGAATGCAGGCTTCTAGGGGTTTGGGTGAACAACAGGAACACCTCGAGAAAGACCTTATCCACACCGATACTGGATGGGGCCGCCGCCCGGACGACTAGAATAAGTTTTTGTGGCGGAAATTTGAGTGAGTGCGTGCCCCCGCAACGACGGTGGCGTGGGCGCAAGGTCTCCCGCCCACTGGCAAGATCAATGCTATGTGTCGCTTGGCGGGGGTCTTTTATACGGGACCTGTTGGCTCAGCTTGTACTCCCTTTACTATATCGGTCTTCCATCCGTCTGCTGCCCCAATATCTCCCGAATGGCAACAACCTACATCGCGCCGGTCCGCCGCAGCTCGTCCCCACCACAAATACCCGGCGACGCAGTGCCAAACCCTCGCTCCTCTCTCGATACCCAATCCGACACGGCATCCGAGCTCACATTGTGCGAATCTGAGGGCGACGTCGCATCCGAGAAGCTCTCGGCGAAAGCTGTATCAGACGAACACACCATATGCCTACCGCCGAAGGAGTGGCTCGCGAATTGGGAGGCGGATAAGAAGCAATGGGAAGTGAGCAGGAGGGCATGGCAAGCGGAGCGCTCACTGGTTGCACAGCGCTGAGGAAGATGCCGGAAAGCGCGGTTGAGTTGCCAATGGTGTCGAACAAGCAGCAGCACGTACTTGTAGACATATACCTTCGTTATGAGTCGTTTAATGCTTCATCTTTTCGAATTACCGATATTGCTGGTGTGGGGGGAGAGTGCAACGCGTCCGAGTGTCAGTCACAACTCGTGGCCTCACCTGACTTGAAGCCATGCAGAACCGCAATGTGCCTACGATTCACGCACTACCTCCCGAACTGCTTTCATACATCTTCTTACTTTGCCATCCCATATCCTACGACCGCAACCTCGATTTCAGCTGGGTGCGCGTCACGGAAGTTTGCCAGCTTTGGCGACGCGTCGCCCTCGCTTGTCCTGCGTTCTGGGCAAATATCATCCTCGACAACGACGTGGCGCCGCTCATGCTCGCAAGGTCCAAAGCCGCGCCGCTCTCGTTTTATATTGACCTCAACGAAGACTTGGAGGACCCTGCCGATGCGACCGCGGTCTCGATCCTCCGGGAGAACGCAGCACGTATGGGCGACTTCAGTGTTCTTGGACGTTGGGATGAACTGGAGCAGCTATTTTCTGACATGCCGGAAGCTCCTCTGCTGAAGAATGTTTCCATTGTCCAGACCTACGCCTCGGGAGAAGAAGAAGTGGCCGCGCTTTGGCTGGACTTTCCGGTCTTCGGTAGTCCACCACGTACCATTCATCCCCGAATGTTAGTTTTACACGGCTGTGCTCTGCGCTGGGACTCGGGATGGTACTCCAATCTCTCCGAGCTGGAACTCGTTGACCTCCACATTTCTCACAACCTCACGCTCAGCCAACTCCTTGCAGCCATAAAGGCATCCCCCGCCCTCGAGGACCTGAAGCTTATGAATACCAACACGGTCACTGACACCACCACGGTGCGCTTCCACCACAGGGCGTCCCATCTCCGTTCCATATTCCTTTCGGAGCCAATCCTGCTTTGCGATTGGATTCTCGACATGCACTTCCCGCGAGCAAATCGTATCTCCGTTGCAGCTCTCTCAGTAGAGCATCGCGACGTAGCATCCCAGCTAGTCGATGAAGTATTCCGCTCACAAATGGCATTCCAGTACCGCACGCTTCGCATTATGCATACACGCTACTCGCTCAGCGGCGAAAAATGTCTCAAAGTTCAAGCTACCTCAAACATGACAAAGAGGCTTGACCTGGTCATCGAGTACGACCACCCATCGCGTCTCGTTACTCCCCTCCTTCAGACCATGCTCGACTTCAAGAAGGACATATTTAGCTCTTTGACGGAGCTAAGTGTCAATTTCAAGGAGAAACTCGGTGGGGAGGGCACGCAACAAAGTTGGGACTTTTTCTGCCGCTGTCGCTGCTTGAAGACGCTCAAGATTTGGAGGTCTCTGCCGACGCGCCTCCTCCTCATCCTCTTCGAACGTGCAATGAGACGGTTCGGCATGAGCTGTCGACAGCCTGGCGCATTCGAGGAGTCTGTCGGCGCATCCTCTTCATGGCACGCCTGGGAGCAGATCCTTCCGTGCCTCGAAACCCTCCATCTCCACGATCTGCAAATTGACGTCGGACGAGACGAAGATGCGGCCATGCGCAGAAGGGATCGATTCATGCGGCTCCTTGTCGCGTTTATATGGGCGCGCTGGGCATGCCGGAAGCCCGTCATTGCGCTGCATATGTCCGGACAATATGGACTATTTTTGCAAGAGCAGCGACATCTCGAGCGCCTGGTGGAAACAGTCTCATGGAAAGGCGAGGTCTTGGGAGAGGGTTATTGGCCAAATGTGGATTTGCATGCATTTGCGATGGACGTGTTTGAGGAAAATGTCACTGAGATTCGCGAGATTATGGAGGATGACAGTCTCTCAGATGGCGATGACTGTACGTTCACATTTACGGTAGCCAGGACCAGACTGACTGGCTTTTTGCAGGTTCAAGTCTGTATTAGAAAGCGGGTGCAGCACATTAGTTCAGCCAATCAATCCTGATGTTGGTCATCAACTTGCCATTGTTCCAGTGTGACAAACGTGTATCTCCCTCTCTCTCTCGTATCTTCATGTCGGACACGCTCATCTTCAACCTTCCGGTCCACCCAGACTGCAACGCGCACCTAGAAGAGGCCCTAGACGCCGCCAACTTTCGCGGAGAACTTACTCCGCTGGAATTCCTCGATACCGTCCTTCCCAAGCCTGCAAACGAGACTGAAACCCTTCTTCGTCTTACGGAAATTGGAAATAAAGCGCTTGTAAGCGCTCAAGAGACACTACAATGTGCTCGAGTGCGCCAGGATCTCGGAGAAGACTTTAAAGACAGTGTATGCAAAGCCTTTGTGAGTGGCATTGAGTATCACTGTTGAGTTCGAAGCTGTAACAGAGCACCGGTAGATTGAGACTGCGAACACGCTTCTCAACTCTCCGCACATGCAAGTATTCGGCATCCCATGCGACCTATTCCCGTCTCCCGACCACGTTACACCAAGCGCAGAATCGCCAGCCACATTATTTTGCCACCCAGTCTACAGCATCGGGGTCGTCGTCGGGGACTGCGACTTGATCCAGCAGGCGGTTTCTCCAGCAGGGAAAATTGCCACCAGCGACAACGCGAAGCAGGCATTTGCCCACCTTGTCAACAGCGCCCGGCACACTTTCCTCTATTTGTGGCGCTGTCGTATCTACTTGATCGTCGTTTTCGGCGTTGACCAAGCTAGAATAGTCTGCTTCGACCGCTCCGGATTTGCCGCCACCGAAGCGTTCAACTGGCAGAGTGATATCGCGCACCTTGCGCACTTCTTTCTCCGTTTAATCAGCCGCGCCGCCAGAAGCGCGAGGCGGAACGAGGTCGACGACACGCTATGGGCAGCGCCAGAGCGAACGACGCGAAACCTTTGGGATGCTATTAGACACCATCCATTTTACGCGGGACACCAACAACTGCAGAGCGAAAGGGAGTTCAAAGCGAACTGCTTGGTGCTCTTTGCGGCGCAACGCAATTCAGAGGGGCAGCAGGAGCTCGTCAAGTGCCTGACGGTCGGCCCCAGCCTCTTCACGTCGAGCGACGTGTTCGGACGCGCTACGCAAGTATTTCGGGTCGTGGTGGAGACCGATCTCGACGCCTACATTGCGGCGCCGCGCCATGCAAAGCCGACCCTGACATTTTACGCACTCAAGGATGTGTGGTTAAGTGAACGCAACCGACCGGAGACCAACTTTTACGACTTCCTCGAGCATCATTGCAAGAATGCGAACCCTCCCATCGACATGGATGCGGAGGGAATGGCACGCTGCCGCGGTGTTCTGGATCTATCGAGTCCAGCGACTGGTGGTGGCGTATTGTGGCAAGTTCAGCGGCATCGAACGACTTTCGGTGGGGAGAGTGGGCAGCGCCGGCACGTGCGGATGCTTTTGACACCAGTTGGACGCAAACTATCGACGTTTGAGTGCACCAAAGACCTTGTAGCGACTCTTGGAAACACCGTCAACCGTGGGTAATCTGGTTCAATTCGCCACCAACTCTGATGGCACCCATGTAGATCTTCTTATCGCGTACGAAGCAGGCATTCTGCACCGCGACGTTAGCGCCGGTAATATTATGCTCGTAGAGGAGCATTCGGGACGACCAGGCTTTCTGCTTGACTATGATTACGCCGAATTCACCGCCGACGGCGCGGCACGATTCAACAGCCTCCCTGAGTTTGCGGACCGCAGACAGGTAGATTTGGAGGAGCTTGAGAGGAGTCTCAACCGATACTCTGTGCGCAGTAAAGTATATCTGGGGCTATTTTATCTCACCATCTTCTCAGGGCACGCTACAGTTCTCGGCCGTAGAGATGCTCCAGCAGTCAACGAACGAGAGCTACAACGGGCCGCTCACCTCATTTCGCCACAACATCCATCACGATCTCAAGTCGCTGTACTGGGTGCTCGTCTGGCTCGTCCTTCACCATATGAAGGACGCCTGTTTGCCTCTGGGTAGTCTCCCGGAGTTTTTCACTGCGCCTCCGGCGGAAAAGATTGAATGGTTTTACCACGACAGTGCGGTGCCACTCAAGGATAGATCGTCTCCTCTGGGTGGGCTTCTGTCCCAATTGCGAGATATTGTGGGACGGCAGGTCGTGGAAGGTGTCCCAATCAAGTCGACAGGGTTTTTAGCCGTGTTCTGCGAGGCGTTTCAGGCGGAAGAAGAGCGCAAGGCTGATATAACGATGCAGCAGAGAGCAAATAAACGCAGGGTTGGTGATGAGGACGAGAAGGAAAATTCCCAGAGGGCGAAGAAGACGAAGATGTAACCATTGTCTCAAAATTATCAGTGCTTTGTCCGTTCTGTGATTGAATCTTAGAGTCAATGACGGCAAAATTTATCCTTGATTGCAGTACAGTAGTAATATCCAATCCCTTGAAGGTCTATGCCTTCCCCCAAAACCGTCGTAACACAAGCCATCTTGTCGTCACTAACAACACCACTGCCAAAAGCACCGTACTCCCCGCATAGTACCCCACCGCTCTGAACCCACCCGACGCGGTACGGACCGCACCAGAGATAGGCGGACCCGCAAGCGCGCCGAGAGCGGAGATGGTGAGCGCCATGCCAGTTCGACGCCCGATGTCGCCGACTTCACCCATACCGAGGATGGGGATTGGGAATGTGCTAACATAGGTACCAGAGACGACGCTGCATAGTGTGAATGAGGGACGGAACCCGGAGGAAATGGGATCGGAACGCACCCGTATAGTGCTGCGATGGCAATGAACACCGACTCAGGACTGCGTCTTTGCGAACGGCCACGCGTAGGTCATTCCCGCCGCCACCAGCGTCATTGGTATGAGAACATTCAGTGGTCCTATGAAAGCGTCAGCAAGTCGCGCTGCCGCAAGTCGTGTTCTGCAACTCGCCCCACCGATCTGCTGCCAGTCCTGCACCCACTCTCCCAACCAACGAGCACCCATTGGCAATAGCCACCAGATAAAAGCTGAAATCCGGGGACACTCCGTTCTCCACAGCGCTCACTTCAACATACGTGAGCAGTGTGTATAGGCCTAAAAACGACACGAAGCCGTTGAGGCAATATGTTGTGTAGGCGGAGTTTTTGAACGCAGTTAGATTGAGCAGACCGCCGGTCGTGCGCTTTGGAGGGAGACGCCGCGCGAGGGTGAGATTTGCGATGGAGAGAGTAAATATCAGAATGAAACCGCAGATGCGCATCGTCCACGGGAAGCTTGGAGACATAAATTCGTGAAATAAGGAAAACAGAACCGTACCCGACGAGTGGGATGAGCTTATGTGTGGCAATAGGAAAGATGGTTCCGCCGATTGACGAGCCGGTTGCAGCCCAACCGAACGCAACACCCCGTCTCTTGTTGAACCAATGGCCGAGGCAGCCCAAGCAAGGTCCAAAAATCATACCAGCCATTAAGCCGATGCCGACGCCCTGACAAAGCACAAAGTGCCAGTACTGGTGGCATTCTCCGACGAGGAAGGTGAGGGCGACGAGGAGAGTCGATGCAACCAGGCAGGGAATTCTAAAGTAGCCAAGGTCAAAGAGCCGTCCGGTTACGAGTCCGGGGAGGAACACGAGAGAATACTGGGATCGCGCATAAGACCGTGCTCGCCGACGTTGCAGCGCACACTCGCCTGAATCGAGCCTATCCAGGCGCTGTGAAATGCGACGTGAGACGTGAGTCGGCGGCGATCAGGTGAAAATGCCCACATATCGGAAGGAGACACTTCTTTCAGTAATGTTGTTTGGTAGTATGCTTGGAAGACCTGCTCGAATCAGCATTTTGCATTCTTCGGCGCACAGGTACGCACACCCCACGCGTTCACGAACCCGAACCTGGAAGAAAGGACGTTCAGCGCCCAGCCTAAGGCGCGAAACCGGATCCGCACGTTGAGGCATTACTCGCAATTACCTGCACGCGTCGCGTTAGCAGACCTCCAACTCAAGATCTACACGCACTCCGATGACAATGGACCAAGCTCTCCAACCTCCATCCGGGAAATCCAGATCTGGCGGCGTAATTTGTTGTTCTTTGCCAAGAACTGCATCCTCCGGCTCGACAGATGTTTCGGCGTTGGAAGTGGATGTGGACATTTTGGAGGTTGTGGAGGGAGAGAGAGAGGCGCAGAGGTATGTGGTGGGGACCGCCTGGGTTATAAAACGCGGAGTTGATGCTGGTGTAAATAGCCGGACGCCGGCGGCATAGATAATAGCCCCTTTGCGATGACTGCATCGGGTCCCCGAACGGAGAATGTGCTCCGTGCACCTTTTTGAAAACAGACGGGACTAAGCACTTGTGGCAGGTGGTGGTTCAAGCGAAGAAGCCTCCAATAAGACTCCGGATCGGTGCCATGCTGTACGATAAGATAATCGCTCAGCAGATATGGGGGAATAGCTTGACGCTGTTGCTTGTCTTATCCTTCATGAGCATCGACAATCCACTACCGCAAGTCAGAGTCATTCACCTCTGCTGCTCTAACGCCCCTTCAGCGACTCGTCCTCGCCTATCTACTGTCCCTATAAGCCTGGGGAGCTCCTCAGCCTCGCCCTTGACGAGAACCAGTCCACCTGCGACTTTGAATTCATCCGCATCTTCAGCCCTTTCTCTCTCGCCATTGTGCTCACTGCACGCCCGGTGTCGCCTCCTGTCGACCTGCAGCTGCCCCCACTAGTTATCCTCAAGATTCTCGATGCTCGCTATGTCTCCAACGACCGATCGCAAGTCCGTCCCGACCGACGTGAATCGGGGTGGTCAGAGCAGTTCAGCGCTTTCTTCCTTGAGCGACTATCCGCATTTCGAGCCGAGAACTGGGTCAATCACTGGGCTATAGCGGAAACGGAGCAGCAACCCGTCTGTGCTCGTGCTCATGCAGCGTATCGGGATGGAAAGGAGGAGGACTTTGCTCTCGAGATGGATCATATCCAGGCCATGCATCGGTTTTATGCAAGCGAAGTCGACGCGTATCGGTCATTGCAGAGTCTTCAGGGCACGGATATCCCAATCCTATCCGGAACGGCGACGTACTCTCCGAACAGCGGCACCAAGGATCCCATTCTCGCAACAGTTCCTTGCCTCATTCTGGAATACATCGACGGCAACCCTCTACACGACTTCTTCGTCCCCAGCATCTCGGAGCCGGCCCCTGATCCCGACGACTTTTCGCTCATCGAAATCTCTCCCGACATCGCGGACCGTGCGTCGATAGCGATTATCGAGGTTGTACGTCGCTTCCGCGAGCTTGGAGTCTTACACAACGACATGGCGCCGCGCAACATTCTCCTCCGTACGAACGACCGAACCAAGCCGGTCTTCATCGACTTTGGCATGGCTCAAACCGGTTTGTGGTCCGAATGCGGCGTTTTGGCGATCCGAAGCATGGTGTCAGACGAACTTGGCTGGCATATCTCCTCGCCATACGCGTCAGCCTTTGCGCCCCGTGCCGTGCCAGGACATCAGCTCATCAACTACTATGTACCGCGCCTGGAAGCGCGCGCCCGCGACGCAGGCTTTGAGTGGATTCCTGAAGAACAGCGGGAACTAGCACCGGAAGGAGCGGGACCGGAATGGCAGGCTGCGTGCTGGAGAGTTAAGGCTGGTATCCGACTGCGTGACGAGGACGAGCGATGGGTGCCGAAAAGTTGGCAACTGCGCGCAATGGCTAACGGGACACAACATGACATGGCGAGTGCAGCGGACGCGCCTACCCGTACGTGCACTTTAGACTGCCCACAGTAAAAAATACTCAAGACCCCCTCACAGGAAGTGATTCGGCTTTAGCGGCAGGCACGAACAATCTCGATGGCGAACAAGATAGCTTGAGCGGCGCTTTGGGTAAAATGCGCATAGAGGATAAGGCTTGAGGAGGGCATAAGTGCCTGGACTAGACAGCACAAAGCACATTAACATTACATCTCAGAAGCACGCGCGCGATACTACGAATATAATACGGTGAAGCTCAATGTCATGCTCAATCGTCCAGCTTGGCTGCCTGGACCACCACCAATCCATCGCCGGCGCCGGCGACCACAAAGGCCGTTGCAACATCGCCCATGGTCTTCCTCACCTCCGATCCAACACTCCCATACTCTCCGACAAGTTCTTTGAGCTCCGCGCCATGGTCCTCCACCGCCAGCCGTCTCGACCTGCCCAAAACCGCAAGCACTCGGTTGGTCCGATTCGCTTCGCGATAGACGTTAACCTCGTTGATCGCTGCGTGGAGCGGGACCGGGGACGCGAGTTCGCGGAATTGAATGTTATCGCGGGGGCCAGAGGTTGACGAGGCCTCGGTTTGGTGGGCAGTGGAGGAATATTTCTCCCAAGCGATGTTGTCGGCCGTGTCGGATTGCAGACGCGTCTCGGTCGTAACGTTGCCATATACCGTGTCGGGGAAGCCTGCACCGGTCTATGCGCGCACAGAAAGTTCAGAAAAAAGCGGCGCAGGACAACAAAACTCGGACTTACCGAAGCAACAGTCAACGTAGGTGGTATCGCCGCCGCAGCCTTTTCGTCTGTTGGCGACGCCAAGTGCGCCACTTCGGCGCTCTGCACCACCGGCGTCTCCACGTCCTTCTTGATCATCCTCAACACCGTCGCGCTCACATGGCCACTCCGGGCACAAAGCTGCACAGCAAACTCCAACGCCAGCCGATCGTCCGGACCTCCAAAGAAGAGCACAAACAAATGCTGCTTGCTGCCAGCCACAGAACTGGTGGCGGTTTGCTCGACACATAACGCGACATCGGTTTTCGCGGCGCTGAGAACGCTGCGGATGAAACTGGCATGAACAGCGGAAGCGGATTTGTCTTGTGCATGTCCGCCACCAGCGGCTTTGAACAAGGCGTCGAACGGGTTGTTCTTTGAGAAGACCGCGCCAGGCGTCCGAGGCGTCTCGGCGTGTGCGATCGTCGTGTCAATGCTCGTGGTGGCCGCCGCTGGGAGCCAAGGCAAAACGATCATGTCTGCTCCACTGTTTGTTGCTTGTTGCGCGATGCTGCTACCAAAGTCATCAAATGGGACGACTGTGAGCGCAGTCGACACCCGCAAGTCGTGCAGTTGACCAAACATGCGGAAGATGGCCAGCAACGCATCAGAGGCTAGCAGGGATTCGGACGCGGAGGATTTCATGACCGCGGAAACGCGGTCGGAGAGTTCCATCAACCTTAACGCTTCGATGGACACGACCGATCCGGACGGCGACGTCGCTGAACTGTCGCCATCCGAGCTCTTGGACGCGCGTCGCGTTTCTTCCAGCGTGGGAGCCGTGAGCGTTGCTTGTGGTTGGATGAGCTGCGCCATCGCGATCATCCCAGGAAGGTGCTCGATTTTATCGAGTATGAACGTGAAACGCGTCCGAGCGCCGTCGTGAAGTTTTCTCCAATGTTCGTGAGCGGCCGCGCGTTCCTCGGCATCACTGACATTCTTAAAGTTGGCTCCGGTCCCAGTAGCACGGACACGACTCTCGGGGGGATAAAGGAACGTGACGAGTGGAGTCTGTAAAGCGTGAGCATGTCTTCTCTTAGTACGAAAGACAAACAAACCGTTATGAAGGTCAGTAGGAGCGCTTCCAGTACAAACATACTGAAAACCTGAGGTGAGAGGATGCCAGCGGAGAGGCCGACATTAAGGACGATCAGTTCGACCAAGCTGAAAAAGCTTAGCAACGCGGACATGGTCGAGGGGTGACATACCCTTTGCAACTCATGAGCGAGCCTATCGTGCTCGATTCGCGCCAGTTGAATCCAGCAAGATACCGAGCCGCAAGACTGCAAGCGCCGAACTTGCCGATAAATGCGAGAACACAAATGGCGATAGTGTAGCCCCAGGTAATACCGGTGTTGAGTAGCTTCAGGTTGGTGTTCAAGCCGGAAAGCGTGAAGTACTGGAAGGAGTTGGTTAGACGCGAATTTTGAGCCGAAAGCAGGCGTACAAGGGGCAGGAATGTAATCGAAACCATGTCCTCGAGCTTTTCTGTCAACGCAATGGCCAAGCCACCTTCTCGAGGGACGACGATGCCCATAATGAACGCGCCAAAGATGGCATGTACGCCGATGATATCCGTGAAGAACGCGGAGCCAAACACCAGTAGGATGGTGACGGTCATGAAGAACCTTGAATAGCATAAGCACATGCTCAGATGTGAACGCGTCTTCACTTGCATTGTGGGACCGTTTTCAATGGAACCTGTCTTGCGCGCCAGCCAAAGCAGCGCGATTTTGACGGGGAACAGGAGGAAAAGTGTCCATCCCACACATATGAGCAAGATCCAAAGGGCCGTCAAGCCAGAACCCGCATTGACGAGGGCGACACTGAGCGCCAATAACGTCCAACCAACTGGAAAGTGTCAGAAGCTCCCAGAGAGGAGCGGTAAAACGTACTGATATCATTTCCGACACCAGCCGAGAGAACGACAATACCAACGGTGGTATCGAGGAGTTTGAGCTCGGTCAGGATGCGACATAAGACAGGGAACGCAGTTATCGAGTACGCGACGCCGGTAAACAGCATAAAATGAGTAAACCTATCGGGTGGTCAGTCTCCACGGCTGGTATGTCTGCTTGAACGGACTTGACGCTTGGGTCGACGAATTTGTCGTAAAGTGGGCGGGCGAGAGCGGCTCCTAGACCGAATGGAACGACCATCCCAAAAAGCGCGACGGACGCGGACATGCGGGCATTGCGTTTGATGACAGCGGCGTCGATTTCGAGTCTGTTGTCGGGTTAGACAGAAAATGGGTTTGCTCGGCGTTACGAACCCAACGAGGAAGAGAAAGAGTACGAGGCCAATATTAGCGACTAGGGATAGATAAGGAAGGGATTCCGTCGGAAAGATACGTTGAGTGAAGTGTGGGATCGAGCCAAATGCCGTTGGACCTACAAACTCAATCAGCTCATTCAAGAAATGGAAGAGTGAGGCGCACCTAGTATAATGCCGCCAAGAACTGAATGCTATTAGCAAAAAGGATAGTCCTGCAATATCGTACAAACCCTCAGAGATGACCTTTGGCTGGTGGATCTTCCGCAAGACCAGCGAGAGCAAGCTGGCGGTTGCAACGATGATGCCTGCTCAGAATGAGCATCCGAGTCGTCGGATTGCATGTAGGTCCTCACCGAGCTGGATGATGAACAGACGCAGGGGATCGGCGGAGTTGAAGTTGGAGGGATTCTTGCCGGATAATAACCCGCCCTGTTGAGGTTAGATGTGGCGGGGGAGGGTAGGAAAGACTGGACCTGCTCAGGCGCAGTCGCTCGTTGGAAGAGCGATACGACGGTACGAGAAAACTCGAGCATTGCTGCGAGGGGGGTGGTGGTGCAAAGCCAAGAAGCGAGACTCCATTGAAATAGTGGAAGACCTCCTCTGTCAAGCATCACCTGCTGTACGATGCCAGCAGCAGCCGCCTTCCCTCTACGGAAAGCTGTTTTCGTCACAGCGCCGATCGCGTGCGAATGGCTTTCGCTTACAAGACTGGCTGGTGATCCCTACCGCTCGGTTGGGTCCCGCCATTTCGTTTTACCTCCGTCCCCGCCCCTGCGCCTCGTAAACTAACGGAAATAATGGCAGGCTCGGCGTCGCGTCGATCGACGTTGCCGCCGCCCTCTCCTCCTCCACCACCCTCGTCACTCAACCACTTGCGGTCAGCTCTCCGCCGCCGCCGCTCCTTGTCGCTCTCACCATCCTAATCGTCTCCGTCGTCGGGCTCATTTTGGTCGGCACGGAGGCCTGTTCGGCTATGGCTCCTGTATCTGCGGAGGCCATTCGTGGCGCGAAATCTCGCGACGCGTTGCTGTTTCCTGGCCCGAACGAAGGCGACGTAGTTGAACGCAGTCTGTGAGTAATATTTTCCTTCCTGCCTGAGCTCCTTACTGACTAGTATGGCAGCCAGGGCAAGACCAAGGTCCAGCTACAAGATATGTGCACTGAATACAAGCTCCCGCGCACGGCACCGAACAAGACGACGCTAGAGGATAGGCTGAAAGGATATAGTGAGCGGTTCTGTGCCGAACCCGAGGCCTGGTGCGTCGTCCGTGCCCCGCTCTTCCTTCGCTGACCATTGTTTCATTTTTAGTCGGCTGGGGCTTACGCAGTCAGGCGCGCGACGCTCGCACAAGGGACGTCAAGACCAGGCAACTCATAGCAAGGTCAAGCTCTCCGATGCGCGTCGCGCCAACCTCATCAACACGAGCACGACCGAGCGCTCAAAGGATCTACGCACCGAGCACGATAAGACCGATATGCTTGCCTGGGTACGTCCCTTCTCATTTTCATCGCCGTAATTCCTGTTTTCATACATCTTAGGCGGCGCGAACGACGGAACGTCTGCCCTACAAGCCGTTGCAGGCTATCAACGCGTCCAAGCCCGTCCCCCAACCGCATTCAACGGCTATTCCAGCCCAGGTAGGCAGCTTGCCTCTTGGGACCACCGTCTAAATGTGTGCCAGAGTACGACAAACGCGGCCATCGACCATCGACTCCGGAATATCGAAGATCGACTCGACGTTCTCATTACAAGCGGTTTGGGCAGCTCTCACACTGCGTACGCTCCCGCGGATTTGGAATACGCGTCTACCCGCACACAAGGGTTTGCACCGAGCGAAGACTGGATGATGACGGATGCGGTACGTCTATTCCACGCTTTGAGCTCGTTCTTTCTCATTCAAATATATAGGTCAACTCGTCGTTCATAGACCCGACCTTATGGGATGAGGATTCGGCGTCTACAGCTATGGCGGCATCAACATCTCCGTTGGCGCCATCCTTCACAACGTACGTCGCGATTAACCTCAGATATTGTAGCTAACTGCGAATGTGTAGGAACGCGCATGCGCCGGAGCAGCCTCCGCCCGCTGTACCCGCCGCTCATGTCAATATCCAGTCGGCAGAGACAATCCGCGACCGCCATCTTGTTCTCGGCAATGGCACCGTTTTCCTTGTCACCGCCGCCGACATTAACAACCTCAACATCTCCGCCATCTCCTTCGCGAACGACATCGCATCTCTCGACGCCATGTGGGACGACAAGAGCGCGAGCTGGCGCCATTTCTCGCCCATCATCATTCGCGGTCAGCCCATCGCGCTCACTTACTGGCGCGACTTATTTGCGAGCACTGGTCTTTGGCCCGCGCACAAATCGGCTTGGAACGAGTGGAAGGTTCGTTTTGTTAGCCATTCACGTTGGCCTCTCTAAAATGCCAATAGTTTCTTGTTGACCGTTACAGGTTGGGGACGGCGGACGAATTTTGGGCAGCGTACACCAAGAACGGGAAGCGGATGACATTCTCCGCAATCCTCAAATGTCTTCGGCAGGAACGCAAACAGCGGGACAAGGAGATTGCGGAACGAGCACGCATTGAATATGGGGATGGGTTTTCAAGTATGTTCAATTATTATAACAGTCGAACGGGAAGCAGGGATGTGATGAGGAAGGATTCTGCAATTGCGAAGGAGTACATGAAATTACGAGGGGTACCATACTTAGAGTAGTCTTAATAATAATTCGAGCACTTCTTGCTGGTATCTTACTGCCAGCAATCGCAAGATCGTCCACAAACATGGCATTTGCGGCTCATCTGGAGGTTGGGATTGAGAAAGTCCTCTCGAAGCTGAGTTGGGTCGTCGTTCCACCCAATAAGATACTTGACGATGGTCAAGTGGGAGAAATCCATACTCCACCCTCCCCACTCGCATATCTTTCTCAAACTCCAGCGGCGGTAGGTTGCAAAATACTGGCACCCGCCGCGGCGGAACGAGTGCGTGCCATATGGATACGGGTCGCGTCCAATATCCAGGAGATTGTTCCGGAATAGCTCAAGGAATCGGTCGGATTTCTGGATTATGAGCTTCAAGTATAATCCCCAGTGAATAACTCACCATGGGTGTCTTCGAATCCGAAATCTGGTCCCGCATTGTGACATTCGGGAACAAGTACTGGTCGGTAATCTGCGAGCAGTGCAGCCAGCTGCTGAGGGCTCGTACCGGGCACAGATGCGCGTCTTGCTCTGGCATCTCGTGGAGAACAAAGGGCTTGATATCTGGTCTAAGTTCGGAACGAGATATAAAGCATATGCAAACAAACCACTTACCTCCATATTGGCTTGTCTTGCGGAACGGAAGTGTAAGCTCGTAACTGTGTTCATTCAGACGGCGGATGTCGTGGATCTGGATCTTGAGGGCCTCGTCGAATCGCAGCAGACACAAGTACGAGATCACGTAGACCGCCTGGAGGAGTCGACGCATGCGTCCGCCTCCCCAATCATTTCGGTTCTTGTTTGCACGTTTGGTTCTGACAATAGGCTTGATATCTCCAACACCTGGTTGGTTGTTGTGGTGATAAAGCTGTTCAAGGATTTCCTGGGACAGTAAGATAAATGGAACAAGGAACACGAAGCCATACTGGTGTAATAGCTCGGGCGCTGGTTGCCACTTCTCCAGCTCGAACCTAAACCGAGATCTGAGTGCAGTCCCAGCGTTCGTAAGCATAAAACTCACCTTCTTCTTACGCAAAGTAACCATGTACCGCGAGACTGACTCCGAAACAGATGGGTTGCCCACCATCCGGCCAGATAGCTCACTTCGCTGCCAGGGGAGCGATCCGAGTCCCGCGACGCGTCCAAAAGCATATGTTGCTGTAGCCCGCATCTTCTGAGCATGGCTGTAGGAGTCACGTTGAACGGTCAATGGTTTTGCTGTTCCATCAAGATTCACGTCGTCGCAGCTAAAAAAAAAAATTAGACAAAGGAAAACTTGGGACTTGACAACAAACTGGTGCATTATCCAGGCAATGATGAGCAGTGGAGCATCTTTGGGCGGGGTAGCAGTGAAGAATGTGTTGCCTTGCTCGATAAATCCCTTCTGTGTCATGAACTCATCGCATTGGCGCATCAAACTAAGGGCATTGAGATTAGATTGGTCAAGATATCAGCAAAAGTTGAGCGACGCGCCGTTTGTAACTTGCATCGGTGGCTTCGATAACACCCTTAGAGTTCGCAGCTATAACATTGCGCATAACCTGCATGTCCACTTTCATGGACTGCTCCTCCTCCTCATCCTCCCCTCCAGCTTCGTCGTCGCTTTCAGGGGGCAAATCTGCACTATCATCCTCATTTCCCTCCGTGTATGCCTCTTGCTCCCCATCCAGATCATCTTCAATCTCGTTCAGACTCGGCTGCAGAGCTTCATCTTCCGGCCGTTGTTTATCCCAAGGATCGGGTGCGCGAAGGGCCGCATAGACCCCGGAGAGATTCTGGAGGGTGGCCATGGAGGGATGAGACAAAAATAAAGGATACTGAAACTACTATAGGGATGTATCACATTTTATAGCTCTCCGTCCGAGTCGCTTATAATCTCTATCTCTTCCTTGCCTCGATAAATGGTTGTAACCGTGGTATAGTGGCGAGACCTCATGGCTGTAAAACAATTAACGCAAAGCAGCATCGTGAACGTGTAAGAACATACGGTCGACACGCGGTTTGAGAGATGCAAATCCTTTGCTGCGCTTGGTGAGCGATATTTTCTTCATGTTCCGAATGTCGCGTTTTGTTGGCTCTAGGCTCGAATGGTCAGTAGGTCGCGTGAGCCAATGGGAGAACACACGTACTAGAGACAAAATCCAGCACAAAATCAGGGTCGACAGCCTCCAGCAACGACTTCGGCACAAGAACCTTGACACCTGCAAGATCCTTCTTCAGCCACGCCTCCACCGCCGCCATCTTCTCAGCCGAGAGTGTCCCAAGCGCCGCCAAAAGAACTGCGCGGTCTATATCAACCCGGATCTTGAGCTGGCGTACGAGGCTCATGTACGCCTTGCTCTCGCCAATAATTTCGCGAACAATCGCGGGACGCGTCATCGATTCCAGCCCCAACCGGTCGAGGAATACGCGTGCCGCCACCAGTTCTCGGAGAACCATGGCGGCAAAGATGCGCTCCGCAAAACGTTTGAGGATGCCAGTTGGCGAACCCCAGTCGAAGTTGTTTCGGGCAAACGTGGCGAGATCCGGAAGTGAGAGAGGGCGGAGATGTGTCGCGAGGTTGGCAGCTTGGCCAGCGATGCAGGGACGGAGGTAGAGGTTGAGTACGTCGAGATCTGGGAAGGAGACAGGCCAACGGGCCGCGAGGTAGGGTTTGCTTGCGGGAAGGCAGCCCGACGCGTTGGTGACGAGTTCCGCCTTGACCTGGGCAGTCCACGTTTCAATGAACACCTCTGCGCCGCGACGCGACCGGTCGCGTACACCCGCCACAAGCGTACGACCAAACCCAGCATGGGCCAGACCTATTGCTGTCTTGATACCGCAGCCATCGAGGCCAGCCTTTGTTAAAAAAGGTGAGCGCCTCAAGGCAAAAGAATGAATAAACTCGTACATGGTAGTCGCCGCCAGCCAGGAGAGCGATGAGGACGAAATCGTCACGTCCAAGTCCTAGCTTGCATTCGGCATCGGCGATGGAGTAAATCGATGCTTTGAACCGGTTATCAAACTTATGTCTGAAGAGCATTGTGAGTTTATAAGGTAATTGCAAAGCAACTCACATTCGTACAATATCCGTCGCACCAAACATGAACGCGTCAACATCCTCGGTGACGACTGCGTCGACACGAACAGGAACACCAACGGTAGTCATCGCCGCAAGTGTAGCTTCGGCTTCGCCGGGAGCCTGAAAGTTTCATGTAAGCCGGGCATGCTAGATATAGTGGACAAACATACCTGATACCATTCAAAACCAAAAGCCTCGATGATGTTCTTAAACGGCTCTGTGAGCCAGTGCGACTGGCCACGGATACGGCGCCCAGCCTTGACTTTGGGCCGGTCCGACCCATCAAAGACAAAGATGGGCAGGAGAGCCGCCTGAGAGCAGCGCTCGACCCATGCCCAGAGGCGGACGACAGCGGAGCCCGGCACCCCGTCTGCCCGATACATCCAGCCACTATTGGTGGTTAGCATTGCATATAAACCGAGGCTGCGTGCTGACCTTGCATCTACGCCCACACAGAACACTCTGGTTGGGCTACTAAACCCCCTACCAAGCGAGTAACTGTGTAAGTGGACGTCGACTTCAATTTGACCAAGTTCCTGCAGGCAGGGTTAGTGAAAGAAGTGTTGGCTAACAGCCCATGGCTTACCTCCCAAAGCCCTCTAATGCCCATGGTGGTTCTTGAGGGAGAGGAGGAGGAGCGATCGATCGAGGTAGGTACAGTCGTCCCTGCTCGGACGGTGTGTTCGCGTTGCCTCGCGAACACACCGTTGCAGAGGGAGCAGGGACGGGGCGGTTGCCGAGGACGACGAGCTGCTCGGAAAGGGATTGGGTAAGGCCAGCGCGGGCGGCTTTCTCGTTCATGATGACGCGGCCGAGTTGCTGACGGTCGACAACGA
Organism: Mycena kentingensis (nom. inval.); assembly: GCA_014461125.1. NCBI lineage: Eukaryota > Fungi > Basidiomycota > Agaricomycetes > Agaricales > Mycenaceae > Mycena > Mycena kentingensis (nom. inval.). The sequence goes on from JACAZG010000013.1 coordinate 586,450, forward strand.
GGACGACTTGCTTGCATCCGAGAAAGAGCGGGATCTATAACGGACAACGTCAACGTTAGCAAATGGAAACTATCTATACAATACGAAAACGTACCGACGCCACCCTACCACTCGACTTTGACGTGCTGCGCAAAGACCTCTGCGAGACGGCAGGAGATAGTGCGGATGAATGGGAGGACCGCGGGCTGGTTCTTGGTGCGCCGGAATTCGGGTCGGATTTGCCGTTCCCGTGCAACCAAGTACGGAGACCGGTCTCGTGCGTTGGGCTCAGGCCGGCGGCGCGTCCGGGGAACGACACCACATATGGTGATGTGCGGCAAGCTATTTCGTGCTCGTGAATTGGCGGAGAGGGAGCTCGGCTCATGCTTTGGGCTGAAGCCGACAGCGCGTGCGGAGCGGCGGCAAGGCGATACGCGGCAGCGGGGCTCGTGACGGTGCCGCTGGAGAAGGAGCGGGTTTCGTGCGGGCAAACACATCGTTGGCGTAGGACGGCCGCGAGGGGATGTCGAGCAAAAACGGGGACCGCGTCGTGCCAACAGGGAAGGACGGAGATAACTTTGTCGACTGTAACCTGCTTTTTGGGTCAGTTGGCCGTTCAGAGGGAGGGGAAAAAAGGATGCAGGCGCACCAAATGACGTTTTTCAACCCATTGCCATAGTTCATGTCCTGCGGCCACCGTTATAAATGTGCTTGTTTAAGGTGCGGCTATAACGAGAAGAAAAATCAGTAACACCTGCTGGGGACGCGTCGAGCAGCCACCTAGAGCTACCACCTGGCATAACCTCGGTGTGCTGGGGTGTTGCTGACGCGGCTCCAGCAAAGACGATAGAATATATAAATCAAGAATAAAGTGGCGCACCTTTAAGATGGTCGTTGGCAGCGGGGGCAGTCCGAGCGCCCGTATCGCAATTCCGGCAATCGGACATGCAGAAGCACGGCGGCCAAGTTCCTTGGAAGCCGCAGAGAGCTTTTCTGAGCGTACAACGCGAAACCCTCGGAGTGGCCACCGGCTCTGAGTGCAGAGGTCGTCATGTTATGGGCGCGAATGTCGGGCGCTGGGGCCGAATACCCGCTGTGTGTTGTTGGCTGCACACGCTGCGGGGATGGGTTGCGGGGTGTGCGCGTGGTTGGAAAAGAACCCAGGCGGGGACGTGCTGCGGGGATGCGATGGTTGAGAGCAAAGACCAAACAACACGATCACATGCACAACGAACGCGTTCGCGCGTCCCTGTTCACCTCCGTATATATCCGTATATATCGCATATATTTATCGAGCCAAGGACGCATCTGGAGTTTTAAACTTGAGCGGACTATACAAATAAAGATGCAAACTTGAGTGCTTGAAGGTGCGGACCTTAGCTTGACACAAAATACCCGGCGCGCGGGCTAGACGTAGACCTACCGCGTTGTTTGACTTGTACCAGCCCGTACCAGCTCACCGCCGTCGGGTCAGGACACACGCACCGCTCGCTTATCCCAATCTGGCCAAAATGGCTTTTTTCCGGTCCCTCTCGTTCGACCCATGGAATTTAGCGGGCAGAAAATGGCTTTCACGCGTTGTAAAGGGCATCAAGAGCCATTCCGAGGGCACCGCAAGCCAGTTTCTCAGCCGACGTCTGGGACTTCCTGCTCCGATCTATCGACTAGCCGGCATACTCTCGCGTCTCGCCCAAACACGCCGAAACCACGCCTCTATTTTACATAACCTCCGCCCGCTTATCTATCCCCCAGTTCGCTCTCCGCAGACTCACTGCCCGCCCCAAATTCGCCCCCGACATCCTCACTACTGGGCAATCTTCTGCATTAATATTGTCAAGATGCCGCCGATTCTACCTGTGCATCCTCCTCCGATGTAAGTACGCCATCCTCATCTACCCTACTATTCCATACCCCATACATTCCATACGTATGGGGCTCGCTATACCCGCGCCCTCGCGCCCTCTCCTTCCCATCCCTTCCCTTCCCTTCCCTTTTTGCATTCTTGCCCTACTGCGCTCGCCTTTTCCTTTCCTAGCCGCCTTTTCTTTTCCTCGTTCCTCGCTCGCTGCCCCTTCCTCCTTCCCCTCCTTCCCCTCCTTCAGCCTATTCCTTTTTTTTTGCCTCCGCACGACGCGTCTCTGACGCGTCGACGCGCTGCCCGATTGCAATCGGATTTGGCATCGCCCTCCCGCCGATCTGGCTCCCTGCCGGTCGCCCGGTCGCTTGGGTACCCGCCCCCGTCACATCACGGCAAGGGGCAGACTGTCTATAACACAGTCTGAAGATTTACTTCCCGAGGCAGCAGTCTATATATCCCCTTCAGCGGGGTTAAGGGTCCGCTGCCCTTGGTTCCTTCCATCCCGAATTCAGGCTTCGTCGTCTACCCCGGATGAATACCGCGGAGCATAGAGAACCCACCACGCACCTTTGTGGACCCGTTGAACTTGCTCGTATATTTCTCGTTTCTTCTGCGACTCTCGGAGCTCCGCTTCCCTCTGCAGCATCTTCTTCTTCCGGCGCTCGTCGTCGCGTACAACGCCCTGGTACATGGTCTATAACTAGTTTTAAACAATAGTTCGGGATGTAAAGTATTGGGCGGACCTCGTGCTGGAGCTCTTGCTGGAAATGAACCGCCCAGATTGTAAGCGCCGCAAATGCTACGGCGGCGCCGAGTGTAGTTTTGGCGCGTCGGGACGACGACATATGCGACGATGGCCGCCTAGACCAAGGGTCACATCAACACCTCTTGTCAACAACGTCCTCCATCCCGCCATGGCTCAGCTCGCTGTCCGTCGTCCCTGCCGCTCGTCGTCGCCACTGACCGTTCTGCAGGAGTTTGAGTCGGTCCTCAAGGAGATTGTTACCGCCAAACGTCTCTCTGCTTCCAAAATGAACACCCTCACGGACCTCACCCTGAAATCTATGGCCGTGCGCAACAGTCTCTCTACCCTGCAGCTGAACTCACGGCTACCTCCAGGAAGACACACAGCTTGTCTCGATCTTGTACCGCACCCACAAGTCGCTCCCCTCGCCTTCCAAAGTCTCAAGTCTCTACGTGTTCGACGCCCTAGCTCGTGCAGCCCGCACGCAAGTCGTTAAGCAAGGCATAGCTGGCGATATTAACCAACGTCCCGGAAATTCTGCCACTTTTCTTCTCAAGCTTGAAGGCGTTCTCGAGGGTCTATTCCAGGACATGATATCGACTGCTCCCGAAGCCAAGGTCCGTGTCGCTTCTTGCAAATCGCCCCGCCAAACCTCCTCTGGGCTTCTTTTCCGCCTCGTTCTGCTGTCTCGATATCATATCTAACGCCCGATCGGTCTTCATAGGAAAAGACGAAAAAAATTCTCGATATCTGGGTGAAGGGGTCTACCTTCCCGCCACAGGCGCTGGCGCAGTTGAAGGAGGTGCTCAACGGGACTAACGAAAAAGGTGCATATCTGTTTGCGACTTGTATTCGCCCAGTACCCAGTAATCCATTTTTTTTCTGCTCTCCCGCGTCCCTGCCTCGTTTCGAGCCTAGTAACTGAAATATTCGTGTTTGTTTCGTAGACAACGCAGTGAAGGTCACAGTTGACCCTCGTGCCGCTGCCTTGGCCGTTGCCGCACCACCTCCGGCCCCAGTCCCGGCACCACCACCAGCACCTGTCGCATCCGCGTCGGATCCCCAGGCGACCCTACTCGCCCTCCTCACCCAAGCCGCGGCCAAGAACGTCAACTTGGGGTTCGTGACGTTGTTCTTGTTCATTTCCATGCATTAAACTGCGCCAACAGACCAATGATACCCAGTGCCCCGGGTAATCCACCTCCTCAGCTGTCGTTGTTGCAGCAGCTTACAGCAAATCTTGGCAACGTCGTGCCGCAGCAGCAGCAAACACCCGTTTTTTCCCCTCGTTCCCCTCAGCCGCACAATTCGCCTCCGCACGACGAGAACGGGTATTATTCACGGAGACATGACCCGAGATCCGATGGGCAACAGCATCAGCAACAGAGAGGCGGATTCCGCGGTCGGGGACGAGGGGACGGCCGAAGATGGGATGAACGTGGACGGGAACAGAACGAGGAGGGGATGTCGATACAGCGCCAACAGCGCCGCAGTCGGTCTAGGAGTCCGCCTCCGCGGGGAGCAGCACGCCGCGATGTTCGACCATATAGCCCGCCTGGACGGCCGACACTAGCAGGCCCAAATAACCAGTTAAACAACAACAACAACGCCAATGCGCAAGCGAATTCGATGCCGATTACGAACGATCCGCGGCGGTCAGCACCAACTGCGAGCAGGGACGAGTTTGGGCGCGAGTTGAGGGCTGCATCGCCCTCACCTGAGCCGCCGGACGATATTATGGATGATGCGCCCTCGGTTCGAGCTAGCGCTGCCACTTTTGTACCTCCGCTTTCGAAACAAACACAGGCACAGCAGACGATCGCGAGTAACAACCAGAGTCGGATGTCTTTACCAACCTCGGTAGATGCGAATACATCACGCCCTGTTGCTGGTGCTGTTGGTGGTGCAGGCGGCATGACGGCGACGTCGAAACCCGTGCCGATGCCGCAGCCAAAGGCCGTCCCCGTGTCCGCGTCCGTGTCGGTGCAGAATGAAGCTGCTGCCAATGCCAAAGCCAATCCCAATGCCGCGAGCGGCGGAGGGGGCGGACTGGAGGGCTTTGATTTGGCGACGTTTGATTTTACATCACCGGATTCGTGGGACGCGTTGGGCAAGGCGTGGCAGGCGTCGGTCGGCGCACCGCCGTCGATGGAGGAGCTTATGCAGTATGTGATGCAAAAGCAGCAGCAGCAATGGGGCGGAGGAGGAGGGGGAGGGGGAGGAAATTGGGTCGGGAACAACCAACCGCAGCAGCAGCAACAGCAGCAGTTCCGCGGCGGAGGACGTGGTCGGGGCGGGTTTACGAGAGGGAGGGGAGGGTACTACGGAGGTGGAGGAGGAGGTGGTGGTGGTGGCAACAACGGCGGTGGGGGAGGGTGGCGCGACTACGGGACGGACGCGGTTGTACTCGGTGGTGGGCAGTAGTCGGGGTACCTTCCGCAGCGGGCGGGACGACGGTATAACAACACGAAATTATCTTGTACCCTCTGCACCGAGTTCTTTTTATTATCCATTAAGTATGCTGTTACTACACATCGAGGTCAGATTCCTCCAGTCTGGTGAGCTCAAAGTCGACCCGTGCGTCTGTTTGGGACTGCAGAACGCGCGGTTGGCCAAATGTGTGGGGACGGAAGCTGCGGTCGGTGAATGGAGAGGGCCAAAATGCGAGGTAGGATATCGTTGCGCAAACGATGCCCATGAGCCCACCGACGATGACATCCTCTTTGTGGTGCCGCTGCTCGAAACTTAGTGGGAGAATCGTGGCCAAAGGGATTGCGAACGTACATAGTCTTCGACGCGTGTTACTCCCACATACACCGCCCACCAAATGGGGAGTAGGGTTACGCAGAAGCGCGCGAGACGACTTGAGCGCAGCGACGCGGTGGGTAACGGGGCATGAAAGCACCAGGCAGCGGTTTGACCAGCGATGTAGAATGCCAGAAAGGTCATTCCTGCAAAGACTGCGCTCGAGTGTCCGCTGGGGAAGGAGCGTCGTCCATCGAGTATGTCCTTGGCTTTACCAGTGCATTTGAGCTTTTCAGTGTCCCATTTACAGCGAGCAAGAAAGTCTGGGCGCAGTCTACCTGCGCAATCTGAGTTAGTGGCGAGTAATGGTCGCAAGTAGAAGGGCTAACCGACTCTAAAGCGAGTTGAGCGTCTAGCAGATGAGGAACGCCGATCTTACTTGTTCTTGAGTATGTTTGTGAAGAGACGCGTCATTCCGCGGCCAGATAGCAGCGCCAAAGCTCCGTGGTGAAGAGAGACGAAGGATAGCTGGTATAGACTTGTAGCAAGTACGACTGCGGCGGGCACGAGGAGGGCGACAAAGTGATTGGTTGCCCCGCTGATTCTACAGACGGTCTGACGAGAGACAAGACGACACTGGACGAGTAACCCACTGGTTTTTCTTGTGAGGGTGCATGATTATGGGGTCGGTCGCGTAGAAATCGCGTTCAAAGACGGGTATGGCTGCTGCGAATTCGGAGAAAAGCCAGAATGAAGCTACGAGGATCCAGTCTAGGAGGTAGGATCTGTCGAGCCAGTCGAGGGATTCCTGGCCAAAGACACGCTTGATACGAGCTTGCAGAGACATGGGAGCAGCCTCAGCGCCATCAGTCACGTACCCTCCCTCTTTTCGCTCCCTCCATGGCGAAGGAGTCCAAGAGCAAGTCCAAGGGCCAAAAGACCCTCACGTCTTTCTTCTCAAAGCCCAATGGCAAAGGAAAAGCAGCAGACCCCGACGACGCCGCTAACGCGTCCGACGACGCGTCCGACGACGCGCCCGCCGCATCCACCTCAAAGGGCGAAAAGGCCGACAGGGTCGTCGCGCCCGATGCCTCAGACCTCCCGCCCCTCTCCAAGATAGACGCCATCTTCGACGACCTCGTGGGGCGCGTCCCCGAGATCAAGGAGTCGGTCGAGCACGTCCAGGGCCGCAAGCTACGCGTCGCCACCATGTGCTCCGGCACAGAGTCGCCCCTCCTCGCCCTCGAGATGATCCAAATGGCAATCCAGGACCAGCACGGTCTCAAGCTCGACATCGAGCACGTCTTCTCTTGCGAGATAGAGCCCTTTAAACAGGCCTACATTGAGCGCAACTTCCATCCTCCCATTCTCTTCCGTGATGTATGCGAGCTTGGCAACGACGAGGCGTGCGTCCTTCTGCCTTGCTTCGTTTTTCCTTTTTTCTGATGGGCTTTGTTTGGCAGGCACACGGCTTACGGCGCACTCGTGCCCGTCCCGGGCGACGTGGATATGCTTGTCGCGGGAACCTCCTGCGTCGACTACTCCAATCTCAATAACCAGAAGCAGGGAATCGACGCCAAAGGAGAGTCAGGTCAAACCTTCCGTGGCATGCTCGCTTGGGTCCAGAAACACCGTCCCCCAATCACCATCCTCGAGAACGTTTGCTCCGCCCCATGGGACCGTGTCGTGGAAGAGTTTGAGAAGATTGGGTATAGCGCGAAATTCGCCCGTTTCGACACCAAGTTCTACTACATTGCGCACACACGGACTCGCGTTTATCTCATCGCGGTCGATACCAAGAACGAAAAGATCGCCGACAAATGGTTCAAGATGGTCAGCACGCAACTGCGCCGTCCAGCTTCTGCCTCGCTCGACGCGTTCCTTCTCCCTGCGGACGATCCCCGTATCTTTACGTCGCGCCAGCAGCTCGCGATGGAGAGCTACAACGCGGCGGATCGTCGAACGGGGAGAACGGACTGGGTTCGCTGCGAACGTCGACATGAGCGCTCGCGGTTGGAGGAGGGACTGGGCAAGAAGCGTCCGATGACTTTTTGGGAAGATGGTGCGTTGACCGACATTTTCTGGTATTCTGTACTAAAACCTTTGGCAGGCGGTTCTTGTTCCATGCAGGAACATACTTGGCAAGACTGGGGCATCGGTCAAGTCGAGCGCGTATGGGATCTTATGGATATTCTCTTGCTTCGCTCTGCAAAGAAGGGCATCGACCCGTCCTACAAGACGTTCGTGAACTATTGCATCTACTGAGTAACCTGACCTGTCTCGTAGGCAAGTTTGGAACCTTTCCCAGAACGTCGACCGGACGCACGGCTCGGCTAAAGTCGGCATTTGCCCGTGCCTCACTCCCTCCATGATCCCATACATTACCAATCGCGGTGGCCCTATGGTCGGTCTGGAAGCGTTGGCCATGCAGGGTCTGCCCATCGACAAGCTTCTCTTGACGCGCGAAACGGAGGATCAGCTTGCCGACTTGGCGGGCAATGCGATGTCTACCACCGTCGTTGGCGCTTGCATCTTGGCGGCTCTTGTGGCGGGTCGTAAGCTGCTCAAGTCCGGCGAGGACAAACGGAGTTATGAATCGAAGCGTGGCATTACCGACGCGATGGAGGAGGAAAAGGCTGAACCGATGGAAGTCGACATCGTTCCAGACGCTGTCGAGGATCACATCGTCGATGAGGACAAACTCGACTTCAAACCACTCGACCTGACGTTCACTGCCCCTACGCCGCTCCCTGAGCTTCTCCGCCTTGCGGACCAAAGCTCGCGCCTTTGTTCATGTGAGGGTCGCACAGACATCACCGAGCGGCCGATTTCTCGCTGCATCGACTGTGGTTCGTCTACTTGCTCAAAATGTGGCGGCCGTCCCGAGCATAACCCTATCATCATCGACGTGAACGCGAACCCACGTCTTCATCCTTCCGAATTCGCCGACCAGCTCAAATCGACGCTGCCCATGACGTTGTCGTTCAAAGGCATCTCGGAAGAGCTCCTCGACGCGCTCGCAGATGCCGATGAGCCCGTCTCGCAGAAGCTTTGGGTTCCATGGCGCGAAGCCATTGGGCGCATTTCCGGCGCTGAGCTTCGTTTCGTCGAGCCTAAACGCCAGGAAATTTGGATCGCGACTTACGAGTCTCCGCATGCTGTTCTGGAGCTGCACCTCCTCCCTAAACAGCCCGAATGGCGGCTTTATGCAGTTGCCGACCCAAAAGCGCCGGCCAATGCCGAAATTCGGCAAGTTCTGAAATCACCCGTTGGTCGTCTCCGCTGTACCAACTCTTTGCTTTCGGGCTCGTGGGAGATCGTCCTGCCTCGCTTCACGTCGGTCTCAATCTCGATTCAAGCCGTTGGGGATATGGTACCGTCTTGGGAGATGAGTTTGGGCTTGACCGAGAAGGAGTTCAATGAGAAGAAAGTCGCGTCACGTGTCAAGGTCACAGTCCCCGTCGATGCTGTCGACAAGTTCGACCGCGATGTTTCCGGCCTCTACACTCTCCTCCCAAAGTGCGGCACAGCCAACAACGCGTTACACAAGAAGGACGTCGCGACTGGCGAAGAGAGTTTACCTCCGCTTTTCTTGCTCTTGCAACCACAACGGACAAGTGATGACGATGATTGCTTTGTGTTCTCCATCAGTCGTCGTCGTTATGAGTATGGCGAATCTCGTCCGCTTGTTGCGCTTTTGGATCCAGAGTGGAGGCAGTCGGACAAGTCGGGGGAGCAACAGGTTGCTTGTCGTGTTCCGATATGGAAATCGATGAAGGATGTCAAGCTGGTGGTACGCCAAATTTCTTTTTCTTCTCTTCGTGGGTTGACTGATTGACTTGCCCTTTGCAGCCCTCTCAGGCCGATGGCGCACAGTATGGTGTTCCCGGAACCGATATGGTCCTCGGGTCCTCCAAGGAATCTTGCGGTAGCGCTTCCGCCGTTCTTGTTTGTCGCGTCTCTCTTGGCGCCCAAGCTGGCTCGGAATGGCCGCGCGGTAACTGGGTCGAGGTCGACAAAGTGCACGAACGCAGCTTTTACCGTTCTACCGCCTGGTTGCTCGAGCGTGTGCGGCATATGGACAACAACTTCAACAACGCGTGGCAAGACGTCCACCTGCCTCATGACGACAACGAGTCCTGCGTTCGGTGCTCTCCGACGCCGCCGCAGATTCAATGGGTACAGTCCAAGAAGAAGATGGTGGCGCTGGAGGACCCGGTTCAGGCGGGCGAGTACGAGCGTCGTTTAAAGCGCCGCCCGAACGCGTTCGTCACCCAGCTCAAGCTCGACGATAATGGGACCGGTATCGTTCGCGTCGGGTTCAACCCCGCAACTCTCCTTCATCGCGCACTTTCGCGCCTCCCGTCGGAGGGTCGCGTGGAGCCCGCTGCGCTCTCTTGGCGCCTCAACACGAATTTTACGCCACTCGTGACACAGATGTTGCCGAAATTCACCATCAAGAGCAACAAGCAGGACGCGCCGCACGCGCAGCCAGCGAGCTTCAAGATCAATTTGCGACCGGAGCAGCTGCGTTCGTTGACATGGATGATGTACCGCGAATCGTCTGACGCGACTCCGTTCATTGAGGAGGAGATTTCCGAGGCGGTATTGCCGTCATTGGGTTGGCGCGCCGAGGGGCGTGCACAACGTCCTGTCCGCGTTCGCGGGGGTGTTCTGGCGGATGCGGTCGGATATGGCAAGACGGCGACGACGTTGGCGTTGGTCGAATGTACGCGCGCGGAGGTCATGAAGCCGTTTAAGGACGAGGACAACCGCCCGACAATGAAGGGCCGGATTCCAGTTCCGGCGACGCTAATCACCGTCCCGCCACACTTGACCAAGCAGTGGAGCTCTGAAGTGACCAAGTTTATCAAGAAAGGTCGCAAGGTTATCGTTCTGGCGACACTGGCAAACTTGAACTCTGTTACAATCGAGGACGTCATGGAGGCAGACTATGTTGTCGCCGCGTCGACTTTGCAAAAAAGTCAAGCGTATACGGATAACCTCGAACTACTTGGTGCGAACGGCGCGCTCCCAAGTGCTGCCGGGCGGCATTTTTCAGCGCGTCTGCAAGAAGTTTCTGGAGGATTGCAGCAGCAAGTTGATCGTCTTCGGGATGAGGGTTCTGTGGCAGTCTTGAAAGAGGTCAAACGCGCGTTCGCCGGTTTGTTTTCTTTTCAGGTGTTTTCTACAGATTTCTGACATTTTCTGTAGCCGCAGAGGAAGCTGCCGAGCAGGCTCGTGTTCTCACCAAACGTCTCAAAGGACAAGCCTATCGCGATGCCCAAGAGCAGAAGGAGAAGCAGAAGCAAGCTGTCCGAAACGCGCTCAAGAAGGAGCCAACGCCGCCACCTACGTCGTCACCGCCCAAGTCGTCACCAGCCAAGTCCTCGTCGCCACCCAAGTCGTCGCCTACGCCGTCTTCTTCCAGCCGGATTGTGGAGGTCGTTGTTCCTATAGTTTCCGGACACAAGCCGACGAAGAAGATGCCAATGTACGATGGCTCGGAGGACGATGGCGACGCGATGGAGGTTGACGCGGAAGAGGAGGATGCGCCTCGGCTGCCCAAACGTCGTGCTGCTGCGTCAAAGAAGGCTATCGTTATCTCGGACGATGAAGACGAAAGCGACGCGCCAAAGCCGAAGCCGAAGCCGAAAGCCAAAGCGAATGGCAAGGCCAACGGCAAGGCGAACGGCAAGTCGAACGGCAAGTCGAACGGCAAGGCCAAGGCGGCGCCGAAGAAAGGCAAGAAAAAGGCGGGGTCGGACGACGATGATTATTCGGCGGACGATACGCCGTCCGAGGACGACTATGAGGATGATTCCGAGTCTCCCGATGAATCGGACGCCGAATCGGACGATGGCGACGACAGCGACGCGCCAAAGGCCAAAACTGGTTCGAAGCGCAAAGCTCCTGCGAAAAACACGAGCGTCAAATCCCGCAAAATCTCTGCAGTGTCTACACCATCAGCCAGAGAGACGGATGCGTCGGAGTCGGAGGATGGCAAGCCGGCCAAGAAGGGGAAAGACAAGGCTGAGGACGACGAGGCGGCAGCGAAGAAGCGGAAGACGCGAATGGAGAGCGATCCGTGGAAGCTTGGTTCATCGGGCGTCAAGAAAGACTGGACCAAGATGAAGTGCCCGCCGCTCGAGATGTTCAGCTTTGCGCGCCATGTCGTCGACGAGTACACCTACCTCGATGGCAAGGTCCACACGATGATCACGAGTCTCTGTGCCGACAGACACTGGATTCTGTCGGGTACTCCGCCCGTCCACGATTTTGCGGCGTTGAAGACGATATCAGCGCTGCTTGGGTTGCATTTGGGTGTCGACGATGATGGAGAGGGACAATCCGTGGAGGTGAAGAAGCGTCGGCGCGAGTTGACGGGTATGTTTTTTTTTCTTTTCTTTTGGTGCTTCCTCCCTCATTGAGATCTATTCAGACGCCGAACGGTTCCACTCGTTCCGAGAAGTCCACAGTCTTGAATGGCACGCTCATCGCCATTCCCTTGGCCAGACTTTCCTGGACCTGTTTGTTCGCCAGGTATGTTCCCAATCCGCTCGCATTTTCTGCTCTTGACTCGTCTTCCTAGAACGTTCCCGAAATCGACGAAATTCCGTTCAACGTCGAATTCAAACGAATTCAGCTCCCTGCCGCTGAACGCGCGATATATCTCGAGCTCGAACACCACTTGCGCGCTCTTGAAATGACCATGAAACGTGGCCGCAAATCGGAGAGCGACCGCGAGAAGCGTCTGGCAAAATCCCTTGGGGACAGCAAGTACGTAATCGCCCCCGATAAAAGGTTTCCTTTACTAACGTAGTGGTAGAACGCCGGAGGAGGCGCTGCTCAAGCGTTGCTCTCACTTTGATGTCGACACCAAAAACGAGAACGCGATGAAGGCGTGCGACGTTATCGTGCAGGAGCGCGAAGCCCAACGCAACGATTGCGTTTCTGAGCTCCTTCGTGCCGTCAAGGCACGCGTCAAGCAGGAGATCGCGCTTGGAAACGTCCCTGACGAGTCGATCTTCCACGTTTGGGTTCGCAGCATGCGCGATGAAGGCGTTGACGATGCAGACGCCACGGAGATCCTCCACAAAGTCCTCGACGATGCCGAAGCAGACGTCAAGTCGATCAAGGCGAAGAAGTCCAAAAAAGAGGCCAAGATGGACAACAAGACCAAGGACGCGATCTGGGAGCATCGTGAGGCTACCCACGAGATTCGTCGGCTCACCAAGGAACTCGTTGGTCGCGTTCGGTCGTTGCGCTTCTTCACGAATGTTCGTGACATGCAGAACGACGCGAAACGCCCCGTGGTTTCGTGCCCCGCTTGCGGCAAGGAGAACCTTCCGATCTCCGACATCTCGCTGCTTTCGTCTTGCGGACACATGGGCTGCTCAAAATGCGTACTCGATTGCGCCACCGAGGAGGTCTGCGTCTATGCCAAGGACAAAAAGTGCATGTCGGCTGCGCGCGTTCTGAACATCGTCAAGGCGGAGACGCTTGGTATCGACGACGCGCGCGACGGGTTGGGCAAACACTATGGGAAAAAACTGGAGGAAGTTGTTGACCTCATCAAGTAAGTTTTTCGATTCCTTTCCCGGTCGCTTGGCTAACGACGCGCCTTTAGGAAGCAAATCCCGTCCGACGACCGCGTCCTTGTCTTTGTTCAGTTCCCGGATCTTATGAAAAAGGTCGCCGAAGCGCTGAAGGACCATAAGGTCAAGTTCCTCGAAATCAAGGGCTCCGCCTCGGCGAAGAGCAAGTCGCTCGAGAGCTTCCAGCAAGACAGCAACGAGCGGGTGCTGCTACTTAACTTGATGGATGAGAGCGCGAGCGGAGCCAACTTGACATCAGCCAATCATGCCATTTTCCTCTCGCCGCTGCTCGCGCCCTCGCAGGAGATTTACGACGCCTGCATGACGCAGGCGGTGGGTCGGTTAGTCCGCTTTGGCCAGACCAAGCATGTGCAGATTTGGCGTTACTGCACTTTGGACACGATGGACATTGAGATTTACGAGGGTCGCGAAAAGTCGTTGTTGGAAGACCATCTTATGGAGGAGTAATCTGTTTGTATCTTGTATCTTGTAGCATATTCCCGCGTACATACATACACCTTTTGTTTGGCATCGAATAGCATTAACGACTAGTCTTCAATCTCTAGAACACCGTACGGTTGCGCTTTGAAATAAGAATCATCGAAATGGTGTACGCGAACGTAGCCGTCCTCTCCGCCTGATGCGTAGCAGGTCCCAGCGGGATGTATCGCGATGCTAAGGGGAGATTAAGACGCGTTATGCACGAGCATCAGACGCACGTATTTATAGGACCGAAATGGCCCTTGACGCGTCCGACTTCCTCCTCGTACACCTTGTGCCAGAACCGTGTTTCGAATTTGCCCTGCCGCAACGAGGTCGTTGTGACGTTCATGGCCTCCTGGCCACCCCCGAGTAGGACCTGAATAGAGATAGAAAAATGAGATCGGGAGGGAGGGACGCCAGCGGCAACGCACGTATGGCCTATTGGGCGCCAGCGCGGCACTGTTGAGAGGCGTCTCGGTGGTGAAGGTCTTGATGACCATGAGGGTCTTGGTGTCGTGTATGCGGGCAGCCTTGTCCTTACTGCTGGTGACGCAGTAGGTGCGGTCCTTGCTGAGCTGGAGGTCGGTCACCAAGTCGCTATGGGCGCGCTCGTTATTCTCGATCTCTTCCCCGGATTTGACGTTGAAGAGGGCGACTTTGCCGGACTCGTGGCCGGTGATGATGACATTGGGGATGAGGGTGAAGGCGCAGACGGTGGCTTTGCTGCCGATGGGGTTGAAAAGGTGTAGCGGTTCCGCAGATTCTACACAAGCAAAGATTGGTTAAACGCGACGCAAATAAAGTAACACGCACGGTTGGACTCTTCACCCTCTGTCCTGTTGATGTTGAAGACGCGGATGGCGCACTGGTGGCCCATACGCTGCTCCGTAATGCAGACCACTTGTGTCCCGTCCTCATTAAACGACACGCGTTTCACGGCGGTCGGGAACTCCCAAGTGTAGAGGCATTTACCGGTGGCCACGTTCCACAGTTTGAGTAAGTTGTCCGCAGAGCCCGACACGAGGAATCGCGAATCGACTGGTCAAGAGTCAGTAAACGCGGTGCCGGCTGAAGAATGCGCACAATCGACATCTACGGTCCATACTGTGCCGTTGTGACCGTCGTAGGTGCCTAACCGTTCGCCGTTGTGGGTGTACCAGACGTTTATAACGTGGTCTTTGGAGCAGGAGAAGAGCAGGTCGCCCTCGGTGTTGAATTTTATTTGTGTGAGGGATCGTTCATGGCCTGGATATTGTTGGTGGATGTCGAGAAGAGTAATGGGATAATACCTTGGAGGAGAATGGGGCGCTGGGGAGGATTAGAATGAGCCAGCAAACAAGATCTAGCAGCTCACCATCGTGGATAACTTTTGGGCGGGTCACACCCACTCACCTTTTTCCTTTGCATGCACCCAGTTCTCCGGCTGGACGACCTCCTCCGCCACATCTTCGCATCGTCTCCGCCGGAGTGTCTCCCCGTCGCCGCACGAACATGCAGGGCTTGGACAGAGCCAGCTCTAGACCAAGTGTGGTCTCATCTGTGCTCACTGGTGCCTCTGCTGCAGTTAATTCCTGGGGTCGCTTGCGTTAACGGAGAATACGTGAGTGCTGCGTAAAATCCCCCCTTTGAAGCTAACTGGCTGCAGACGGCGCTCTCTGAGGACCCTCTCGACCTCCGAGTCTTTTATTCCTATGCCCGTAGAGTGCGGAATATAACCCAGCGACACACCATTCGCGTTCAGCCCACTCTCTTGGCCAAAATATCACCGGAATCTCTTTCTGGCCTCGTCGCCACCCGTCTCTCCTCCCTAGACCCACTCTCGCTGCCCGCTGCACTCAGCTTCTCGTCCAATTTGCGCCACCTGGACGTTGACTTTGGTTTCAAAGGCCCCGTCTCCATCTCCGAGAGCCAACTGGATAATCTCAGACGCGTTTCCGCTGCTCTCGAGCGCGTCCGGCTTCGAGGAACGATGGAACCGCGCCTTAACGCGTTCTTGTCGGACATGTGCCAGCTTAAATCGCTTACCCTCCGGACGGGCACCTTCGTCACCGCCGAGACGCTCTACGCGCTCTCTGCGTTTCCAAATCTGGTAGAGCTCGATTTAGACGCGCCAGGTGTCGATCTCGACGCTTTTCCTGCGTCGTGGCCCACCCACGAGCCATTCTCCCAGCTCCAGCACCTTCGTCTCTCAGCCAGCGCGGATATTTTACGCCTCTTCATGACTGTCGCAAGGTCTGCGTCCCTCCGCAGCCTTCATCTCGACGCACGCACCTGCCCCGATTGGAGGAACATCGTGGCCGCGATTGGAATCGGCTCCTCCGAAACGCTACAATCGCTCACCATAGAACACCATATAGACGATATACCCATAGAAGGCGATAGCCAGGACACGAAATCCGACATTAATCTCGACCGCATAACTCTCGATACACTCCGCTTAATGACGCGCTTCGGCCGTCTCGAAAAACTTGTCCTCGATACGACATACCCTGTCGACCTATCCGACGCGGATATTGGCGAGCTCGCGGCTTTGCGTTCTTGGCCATGCCTCGAGCACCTCGACCTTGGGAGTGTATTCTCATTTGAATGTCTTCCGAGTTCGTGTTTGCCGAGGATGACACTGACGACGCTTGACGTTCTGGCGTCAGCTTTGCCTGCGCTGAGGACACTCGCGCTTCCTCTCAATCTCCAACATCTGTCGGAGGGGAAGACCGCAAGCGTATCCTTGACGCGTCTCGTAGTTTCGTGCCCTGCAACTCCGTCCAGTGCGGTAGATACGGGGCGTCAACTCAGCAAACTCTTTCCTTCCTTGACGGAGGTGGAGGGTATGACCGGAGAGCAGGAGGAGTTTTGGAAGACAGTGCAGTTGACCCTTTAGATATTTTAGAGCGCCGATATCTTACTAGATGTAGACACATTAGACCTAGAGCCCGGCTTAGACTGTAGAGTTAGATTCGGATTTCCCTTTTTGGCTACTGGCGTTGAAGAGAGTTCCCGAAACTGTTTCCTTGCAACCACGATCATTGAAACCCAAATACAGAAGAAAGCTACTTGAAGAGGCTGGTAGATTTATAGGTCTTGCAGACGCCGACGGTGCTGACGAGCTGGTACCCCAAGACGCCTTCAATGAACGCAAGAACGAACGCCGGGTTTGGCCCGTTGTTGTTTCGCGCCATCGTACGTTCGACGGTGAGTGTGTCGAACATGCCCTGGAAGCTCTCCGACTCGAGGAGGTCGATTTTCAAGACCGAGCGCTGTGCGATTCGTCAGTATGCGAAAGTATGAAACCAGAAGAAAACGCACCCGCATACTGTCGTTGGGATTTCCCTTGCTCCACTTCTTCAAGTACGCCGAGAGGAGCTCGAGGCTGGGCTCGTGGCTACTCTGAACGACGATAGTTGCGCCGCGCTCCTCGACCATCAAGATGTACGGGGCCGTGCTCGCGAAAAGCTGGTTCGGGCGCGCGAGGCCGTCGAGGACGGGCATCCGTTCGACAAGGGGCGCCTCCTTCTCAAACGCAGCAAGCGCTGCGTTTGCGACGACGCGCGGAGGAGGAAGCCCCGCACGCGTCTCGACCTTGACGACCTCGGCCCAGTCGTCGTCGTTGCCGTCGCCCTCTCCACCGAAGAGGTTCTCAAAGTCCTTGTCGAACCCAGTCTCGAGCTTGGACTGGGACGCCGGCTCGGTGCGGGGGACGTAGAGATTGAAGGTTGCGAACTTTGGCGACCATTTGGTCGACGGACGGGTGACTTTTGCGTTGGGCTCCGCCGCCTACAAAGAAAGGGCATCAGACAATTATCAGCGTGGTATTTTCGCAGAGCGGCGTCTTGGCGCACCTCAATGGTCAGCGAGAGCGCCCGGCCGTCCTTCAGCGCATCCAACAACTTGTCTGCCCAATCGGCGTATGCGTCGTTCTCGAGCCGCGCGCTGAGGCGCTCGTACCACGCGATCGCGTAACGCACGACAGTGGGAACGAAGACGGCGTTGTCGGGGAATTTGTCCTTGAGCGTCGACCAGAGAAGGACCCATTCGATGCGCGGCTCGATGGTGTGCCCGAGAACCTTGCTGAGCGCATTGATTGCTTCGTGAACCGAGGACTGCGCGTTGTCCCACTGGTCGCGGACGTCCATGCGTACTTTGAGCGGGCTAGGGAACGAGGTGAGCGTGGTGTCGAGTATGCGGTGGACGACGGCGCGTACAGTTCTTTGGACATGGTGGTGAGGAAAGTTTGCGAATGCGGGGCAGGGTTGAGGCTGATTACAATTTTGACCTTGGCCTAAAAAAACAAATGTACGTTGAGGAGAGTTCCGCTTCATTCTAGCCCCCAAACTGCGCTCCTGTGCAGCCGTCTCCTGTCGGTGTCAGTATGGGCGCTGAAAACCATATATTGGAACGCGTCCAGTTGAGCAGACGCGTGAGTCAATGCAAACAGTATTCAGCTACACCTGACCGTGGCCTAAACTCGTCGACAGGTTCTCTTTATTCGGCTAGATTTCTTGTGCGGACTAGCATCTCGAGATAAGTCGTTCCATTGCGATTCCTTCGCCTCCTCCTCCTGTGGCTGCGAGTAATCGTAGACACGAAGCGGCGCCTAGAACATGCAAACGTGCACAATTCTCCTGTGAGCTGCATTTCGGCCCTGTCTCTCTGCTGTCTCCTGCCAGTGTTCTCCGCATCATGCATCTGTCGCAATATGTGGCTCAGGAGCGTGAGGAGGAGGCAGTTCCTAGCTGAAAACGTACTTAAACTCGGAGCGATTTGGGGAAACGACAACTTCCGAGTTCTTCCCATCTACCGTCCTCTCCAAAAACACCCACTCTCCTCATCCAAAATGCCGAAGCCCGTCGTCTGGACTCCCAAGCCCGCCATTGCCAAGCTCCCGCTTGCCGTTCGCAAAGACAGTACGTCGTTTTTGCTTTTACGGTTCTCCTTTCTAATCGCCCTCGTAGTTCGCGACAACTTTGACGCCAACGTCGACGACTTCAAGGCGCGCATCAAGGCGCAGCTCGGGCAGGATTACACCATCAACATCAACGCCGCTGAGGTTTGGGCGTACGCCAACGAGGGCGACACTAATGCGGGCACCTCGTTTAAGAAGTGCGTGTTTTTGCCTCATCCTTTGTCTGCCTTGCGCTGATCCGTTGCCTCTCAGCTACATCGAGGGCTTCATCACCGCGCTCGAGAGCTTCATCAAGAAGTACGAGGACAATGGCAAGACGTACTTCAACGATGCGGTGAAGCAGTCCGAGATTACCCTGGCTGTGCGTCTATCCCTTGATCTCTTGATCTTATCTCGACGGCTGACATCAATGCGCCCACCAGGTCAACCCCCAGGGCGACAAGGGCGAGACCATCAGCGCCGACATCGTCGACGGTGTCTACCGCATCCTCTTCCGCCACGACCGCCTCGGGTACAACCAGAACTGGCAGGAAAGCTGTATTCTCCCCGCCGTCGAGTCCGTCGCGCGCGAGGAGGGCTATTCGCTCGCGACCAAGCACTCCATCGAGGACGACTACGAGGGCAGCATCGAGGAGGTCTCGGCCGAGATCAACAAGATCCTCGGAGCCGAGTTCACGCTCGACCCCAACTTTGAGGAGATTTACAACACCCTCAAGAAAGCCAAGGAGGTCGGCGACAGTGACTGGCAGTCGCGCATCGGCTCGACGGCACTCGGGTACTTCAACGGTCTCAAGTACCAGCTCGAGCGTGCTGGTGCGTTTTTTTCTCTTTCCTTTGCCGCTGTATGCTGATGATTCGCAGGCTTCAAGGATGACGATATGCTCCAGGAAGGTCTCCAGGAGATCGTTGAGACCAAGACCTTCCGCCTTCGCGTCCTCCCCAAAACCGACAGCACCACCGAGACCAAGATCGAGGATGGTGTTGTCTACCTCCAGACCCGTCCCGACCGCTGGTCGTACAACCAGAACGACATGGGTGAGGGTCTCGTTAACCTGCTCTAAGCGCAGGGCCGCGAAAAATCGCGTAAAGTAATAGCTGCTTTTCAAATAGTCTTTCTTCTGGTTATGTTGTGGAATTCAACTTGTTTTGTATGCTTCTCTATTCGAGGTTGCTTGGGGCGGAACGAAGTGAATGGTTAATACGGTCTTTGAGCGCAATCCAAGACTGCAGGGTTGTCGAGGAATTCAGCGGGAAGGTGCGCCGATGAATGGGCGCGGAGGTAGGCGGAGGTAGAGCGTGGCGGCGCCTACGCGTCACGCCCTCACCTCGTGTCCGCGTCTTTAAATCCCACCTCCACCGAATCGGCTTCCTGCGGTCTGGACTGTCCCGGCCCCTGCGCTACCCCCCACGATGAAGGCCACCACCCGACTTGCCCTCGTCGTCGTCATCTCCATCTGCTTCTTTATTGCCGAGATTGCCAGTGCGTCGTCGGTATTCGTTGTTCGGGCGGCGGAGGTTGAACGCTTTTCTTCAGTCGGTTTCCGTACCAAAAGTCTTGCTCTCATTGCGGACGCTGTGAGTTTCCTCTGAATGTGCTACACGCAAACTGACCCTTGTAGTTCCACTACCTCAATGTTCGTCGCCGGACCACCCTTCAGCTATCGTTTCTAATTGCCCGGACGCGGACAGGATATCGTTGCATAGTGCGTCCGGCGTCCAAGTCGTTCCCGAGCTTTACTGACCCCGTCCGCGTAGCATAATCGCGTTCGTGGCTGCATATGTGCGTACTCTGCTCCGCATCGGATCTGGCCAGCACTCATCTACTGTCCAGCTTCAAGACAAGGGCCCCGACGTGCGCTGCCTCACTCCGTCGCTTTACACTCACGCAACGTTACATACAGACTGTTGGCTTTACCTACGCCTTCCATCGCGCAGAACTCGTCGGCGCCTTCTTCAACGGCGTCTTTCTCCTTGCGCTGGCGCTCAGCATCCTCCTCCAATCCGTCGAGCGTTTCATCCACGTCGAGGAAGTCAACAACCCGATGCAGATTATGATCGTTGGAGCCGTCGGGTTGTTTTTGAACATCGTGAGTGTAATTGTGCTCGGGCACGCACATGGGGAGGGTGGAGGACATAGCCATGGCGGACACAGTCATTCGGCTGGGGGAGGGCATGGGCATGGGCATGGAAATGGGGGAGAAGCGCCTGCATCGACACCAGTCGACGACCCATTACACGCGCAACACCACCATACGCTCTTTCCGCCGACGGCTATTCGGCAGCAAAATCTAGGGACTTTGGCGGTCCTCATCCACTTGTTTGGGGACGCGGTGAACAGTACGTCTGTTCGGCCGACAACCTGCGATTTGTTATCTGACAAGCACAGATGTCGGCGTCATTATCACGGGCGTGCTCATCTGGAAGCTGCATTCGCCCAGTCGGTTCTACGCAGACCCAGCAGTGTCCTTGGCTATCAGTTTGATTATTTTCGCCAGCGCGGTGCCAATGAGTGCGTGTCGACCGCCTCATACTGCGTTAAACTGACACGTCTAGCTATCCGTACCGGGCGTATCCTACTAGAAACAGCACCCGTCGAGCTCGACCTTGAAAAAGTGCGCGAGGATCTCCTAGCGCACGACCTCGTACGCAGCGTGCACGATATGCATGTCTGGGTCCTTTCGCAAAAAGTCACCCTCGCGTCGCTGCATGTGTGCGTTCCGCGCGGGACGAGCCTCGAGGCGTGGGAGCGCACCGAGCGCGGGCTGCAGCATTGCTTTGAGGCGTATGGGGTGAATCATGTTACGATTTCGCCGGAGGTGTATCGAGGCCAGAGCGGGCATGGGGACCCGGGGTCGTCGAGCGGGAGCGACGACGAGACGTTGATGATGTGCCATTCGGCGTCCGTGGAGGGTCCGGGATGTGCGGTTGCGAGTCCGCCGGTGTTGAGGCGGAGGGCGGCTACGGACCGAGTGTAAGGACGCGTAGATAGAGCGATGCCTATGTAAAATACAATGCAGAAAAACAAACGATAGCGAGGAACAGGAACGACGCGATTAGGACTTGGCCGACAACTCGACGGCATTCTTGAACGCGCCAATGAGGGCTGTGAGTTGGAGCTTTTCGCTCGCGCCCGTAGAGAGTCGATATCTGCGCAGTTTGGCTTAGTGTTGAAGAACAGAGAAGAAAACGTCACGTACTCGGTCGTGGCAAGGTAGTCGATGAGATAAATGCGCGCATGTGGCTTGAGCTCGATGGTCTCGATGTACTCGAACGCGCCTAGGATGAGGTCCTGCAGCGCCAGACCGCGTTCGGTCTTCATTGCGTTGATAACTGTTCCGGCCTAAGCAAGAATCAGAAGAGAATCACGGAGCCACTCACGCGTATACGCTGTCGTAAACTCGTCCGAAAGCATCGAGTTGCATAGCGTCTCAATGTCCTTTGGGTGCGGGTTGCCGGTGCAATTGTATATCTCCGTCTCGGAGGTGAGATCGTACGCGGCATGGCAGGCCTGGAGAACGTTGAGTGCGCGACGCATGTCGCCGCGGGAGAGTTTGAGGAGGGCAGATTTGCCGTCTTTGGTGAGTTTGACGCTGTTTTGATTCATGGTTAGTGGCATGGGCACGACGCGGCGACGCACCCCTCAGACGCTATAATGCCGTCCAAACGCTTCTCCACCTCAATTATGGGCAAAGGCGAAAAGCGAAAGCGTGTACACCGACTCTGGATCGCGGGCGCAATCTTGTTGACATAGTTGCATATTATGCAGAAGCGGACGTTCTTGGTGTACTGTTCGATGACGCGGCGGAGGGCGGCCTGGGCCTGCTGGGTCATCATGTCCGCCTCGTCGAGGATGATGAGTTTGTAGCCCTTGGCAAACAAGGTGCGCGTCTCGGCAAACTGCTTGATCTGCTCGCGGACGACGTCGATGCCGCGGTCGTCTGACGCGTTGAGTTCGAGGATCTGCTTTTTGTAGTTCTGCGCGCCATAGATGCGGCGGGCGACAGCTAGGATGGTGGACGTCTTGCCCGTGCCTGGGGGACCGTAAAAGAGGAGGTGGGGGAGGCGGTTCTTTTCGATGAATTTGCCGACTGGGAATGGTTGGGCGCGTCTGAAGGGGAGTAATGGCGCGTACTGGTCGATACAATGTCTTTGTGGGACACGACGTCTTCGAGGGTTACTGGGCGGTACTTCTCTACCCTTTGACGGGTGAGTAGGGGCAGTCTACGCGACTTGACGCGTACCAAGGGAGGTTCTCGTCTACTTCCTGAGCCTTGCCCTTGCCTTTGGCGGCGGAGGGGATTGCGTCGGGCATTTCGGTGTCGGACATGGCGGGGGTCGGGAGCAGGTGTGAGGCTGTCACGCGATCACGAACTACTCAGCCGTCTCCGCCATCGCACAACTTGCCTCTGGCGACGATCCAACCTGTATTGGGGAGACTGTAGGCATCCACAATGCAGATTTTCGTAAAAACGTACGTCTCCTCCTCCTCCCACTCCCTCTACTCACTCCAGACAGCCTCACGGGTAAAACTATCACTCTCGAGGTCGAGTCCTCCGACACCATCGACAATGTAAAGGCAAAGATCCAGGACAAGGAGGGGTACGTCGCAGTATAACCCGTCCTTCACCCCGTAACACCCTTTTCAGCATCCCCCCGGACCAGCAACGCCTGATTTTCGCCGGCAAGCAGTTGGAGGATGGTCGCACTCTCAGCGACTACAACATCCAGAAGGAGTCAACCCTCCACTTGGTCCTCCGTCTGCGTGGTGGTGCCAAGAAGCGCAAGAAGAAGACCTACAACGTCCGTTGTTGTCGTCCCGCCTGGTGGACCGCTACTGACTTTTTTTCCAGACCCCCAAGAAAATCAAGCACAAGCGCAAGAAGGTCAAGATGTCCATCCTCAAATACTACAAGGTGGACTCGGACGGCAAAATCAAGCGGCTGCGCCGTGAGTGCCCCACCGCAGAGTGCGGCGCCGGTATCTTCGTACGTCGTCAGCATTCCTCCGTCGTGTGCTCAGGCTGACGACGTCTCTAGATGGCATTCCACAAGGATCGCCAGTACTGCGGCAAGTGCGGGCTGACCTACACCTTCGCTGCTGGTTCCAAGCCTCCGACCGCATAGAGGGTGTTGTTGTATGTCCATGTACTTATGCTCGAACACACAACATGCGCTGCTTCTCCACCAACGGAACCATATTCATTTGCTTTCCGCTACGCCAAAGATATTTCTGCCCCGGTTTACATAGCTTGCGAACCCCAGTCGAGAGTTCATATCGTCGATCGTGCTGTGTCGCCAAACATGAGCAGAGTTCATGTGAACTTGTGAACGCGCACCGTTTCTGCGTCTCTGCGACCCAGGAAAGCTCTTTCAATGCCGGGGTATTGAGCGACGCGCCGACGGTTCCAATAATGAGCGCGAAAAGTGCTTCGAGTATGATCTAGCGGCGTCAGCGCGGTGTAAACGCCGAGCGGACAGCGTACATCGAGCGGTAACGAGCCCTCGGGGCGGCCGATTGCTTTCAAGTGAGAAAGGTCTACCGAGATATCAATTTCGAGTTAGAGGAGCGAGAGTGTGTGGATTTACGTTCGTATGTAGAGAAAGCGGCTGCAGCATCGCGTTATTAGGCCTTGCTACACGCCTGTGCTGGATACGCACCGTGGAGGACAGTGAAAGTCGCGACAGTGAGCAACACTGCGCCGAGCATTGTGGACGGAGGGAAGCGTGTCACACATATCCCGCTCTCCTTCGTTCCTCCAAGTCGCCGTATGGCATTTCCCATCCCGGACCATCTCCCCCGGCGCCAACAACTACCCAAGGCTGCCCCCCCATGACGTCTCCTCCGCTATCCTCACCAAGCTCGATAGCGCGACAAACGCCACCCTCACTGCCGCCCTCGCGACCTCGTGGGTTGTCGAGCTCGACACCACGATTGCAGGGACAAAGGTCCGACCAGTTTCCGGCTCATATACACACTTGACGCTAATTGGGACGCATAGCAAGCCATACACGACCGCATCCATCGCGACCTGCCGCTGTTCGAGCAGCAGCTCGAAACGTCCAAGTCGGTGCAGACGCGGCTGCGTACGCTAGAGGGGAACGTCCAGGGACTGGAAAAGACGCTTTCTGACGCCGAGGTGCGTCCTGCTGCTGTTTCTACCCCGTCCACTTAATCCGGACCTCAGACGGGGCTAATACCGACGCTCGTGCGCTCCCTCTCCGCGCACTCTGCTCTAGCGCAACAAGCAACAAACGCGTCTATCCGACACGAAGCGCTTGCCTACCTGCTGCGGTGCAGGAAAGCCTTCACAGGCGTGTTGTCGCTAGTACAGCTCGGCAAGCTGCCCGAAGCCGTTGTTGCGTGCAACGAGTTTGAAGACCAGCATCTCCGGGTGGCCCCAGAATATCTCAATTCGACGAATGCCCTCACGGACTTGAAGGTGCGCTGTTCTTAGGCCGTCACTGGCTGTAAATAAAGCGTCTCGGATAGCGCAAATTCCAAGCTGCCAGGTCCAGAACAGAGGAACAGTTAAACGAAGCATATTCCCGGAGCGTGGTCGTGTCTCCCGAGAGTATAACTGTGCTAAAATCCGTCGTTGGTGCGTACACGTTGGCACAAGGTTAGCTTGAACCCACGCGTCTTTGCAGTCCGACAGTCCGAAACCACCATCTCCCTCTCCGAAATCCTCTCCTCCCTCACCCCCTCCGCCTTGGCTAACCTTCTAACCACCCTCCGACGCGACATTTCTAATCACTACATCGACCATCTGCTCCAACATCCCGCAACCCTCTCCATTTCTTCCCAAAACGGCGGCGAACACCTTCAGATCTCGCCTTCGGCCGCTGCGGACCCGATATTACGGCTCGACAATGCGGCTGCGACGCTATCCTTCCTGTACACCAACTTTATCACCCTGCTCCCACAAACGGACGCCCGAACGTTTGCGCGTAGTCTCGTTAAGCCCCTCACCACGAGCGTCCTGACACAACTGCTCGTTCCTTGCCTACCCGCTTCCTTTGAGGGTCTGCCGGCGTTTCTGGAGCTCGCGAAGCGCGCAGTGGATTTCGAGGACGAGAGCGCTGTACGACTACTCGGCGCGGACACACACGATTCGCCCATTCGTACGTGGGTTGACGGGCTAGGCGGTCATTATGAGCGTAGGAGGCGGGTGTTGATCTTGGAGCGCGCGAGGAAGGTCGTGTTGGGTGCAGAGGGTAACGCTACGTTTATGGTCGAGATCGATCCGTTCGAGAGGGAGAAGAAGGCGGTGTTGCCGGACGTGGTGCCTGTTCAAGGCCAAGAGGAGGAGGATAGTAATGGGGATGTGCCGGCAGATGAGGATGGGTGGGGTTTTAACGAGGGCGGAAATGAGAATGGGGTTGCGGATGATGCGGATGGGTGGGGATTTGACGAGGAAGACGCGCCGACTGATGCTCCGGTTGGAGAGACGGAAGAAGCGCCTGCGGCGGAGGATAGTTGGGGTTTTAGCGACGATGGCGAAGGAGCAGGCGAAGAAGAGACGGTTGCGGGGGCCAAAGAGGCGCCCTCCAAGATGAACGGACACCACAACTCCGAGACGGAGGAGGATGGTGACGCCTGGGGCTGGAAGGACGACGAAGAATCGTCAAGCGATACTGCTTGGGACGACGATCCTTGGAACGACCCTCCCTCAACCGCATCGAAATCAGCACCGTCAATACCTGCGGCTAAGGCGGCTGCTGTAGCGTCCCCCGCTCCCAAAATGGCTACACGGCTAGAGAAACTAGCGAACAAGGGAAAGAAGGGCCAGCTTAACGGCAACTCTCCGCTCGCGTCGCCCTTAGCAACACCGACATTGTCGACATCAACGCCACCCCCGCCGCCGCCACCACCCGCGGCGGAAGAGATGTTGTCGCCCGCAACTCGGCGTCCGCCCCAGTTGCCGTCTCCGCTCGTCGCAAAGGTGACCAAGGAGACGTATCTAGTGACGACGCGGATGAGGGAGATTCTCGCGATTGTGGAGGACGTGGTGAAGGAGGGAGAGCAGTTCGCCGCGTCCAGAATTATCCTCACGAGTACCTCGGATCCTGGAGCACTCATCCTGCAGAGTGCCCCGTCCGCGGTCGACCTCTATCGCGCCCTCTTTCCGGTGCAGTTTGCGACACGGCTGAAGAGTGTGGCTGATGCGCCTATGCAATTATCCAATGACTGTCTTTGGTTGGGTGCCGAGGTTGCAAAGGTGGAGAAGGCTTTCGTCGGAAGCGAGAAAGTTAAAGAGCGGTTGGGTGAGTGCGCGGAACGATTGAGGGTGTGGGGAGATAGTTGGTTTGAGGACACGGTCGTGCGTCATTTGCCTCCTTTGTTCGTCTGCGCTCAAAGCCAACCATAGGATCAACACCGTACGTCCATCGAAGAAACTATCTCCAAAGGCGCCGAAGGTTTCACCTTCCTTGCTGATCAAGACCGCTTTGACGACTGCGAAGCCGCCATTGCGCGCGTTATCGCTGATATCAAGCGTCTTGCGCAGCGCTGGAAGGGTGTTCTCAACAAGAGCAAATATTACACTGCCATTGGGATGGTGACAGATGCGGCACTCGCGAAGCTGCTCGAGGACGTTCTGGCGTTGCCGGATATTACCGAGGTCGAAAGCCATCGGTTACACGAGCTATTCAGGATGTTGGGCGGATTGGAGGCGTTATTTGTGGAGGATGCGAATCCGGTCCGTGGTTCTGGTGCGGTGTTCTCAAAACTTGACTGATGTGAACTTGCAGCAACCGTTTGTGGTCGCGTATGTTCCGTCATGGCTCAAGTTCTCTTATCTCTCTGAGCTCATGGTGCGTTCGATTCTTGTGCATCTCTTTACGAGCTCATTGCTGTCGATCAGGACGCCTCCATGCGCGACATTGTCGAACTGTTCGAGAGTGGTGCCCTCGTTGACTTTGAGGTCGACGAGCTGGTCCGACTCGTCCGCGCCTTGTTTGCAGACAACGTCCTGCGCACAAACACAATCAACAAACTGATGGGTAACCAGAATCATGGTATGAGGGCGTAGTTTAGCATCTAAGTTCGAGCAGTTCTTCCATTTTCCTCATAACGGAGTCTTACCCAAGACTGACGAAATGTACCGCTGGTATTGTAACGAACATCAAGGGAAGCGCAGCCAGGGCTTTCGAAGAAATGGATTTATTGTGGGTTATTCTGTTTATGCACTTTTTTTTTTTTGATACTACGTGTTTTCTAAAGTTCGCTTCAAGCCTTCAAAGCAGTGAAACGAGCTGCGACTCGACGCAAGATAGAGGGCTTCTTGTTGCGGGCCGATTTGGGAAGGACTGGCCGCGGCTGCTCTAAAGCCGGCGTTGCTGGAGCGCGGGAGCTCGCAGCAGACGCGCCGTACGTGAGCGCCACTGACGCGACAGTTGAAACCGATTGGCGGCGGCCCTCGGTGAACAGCTGCACATGTTTGAGATTCTTGCGCATCTCCGTGAGGGTTGAGCGCTCGTCCAGAGAAGGATCGAGGCACATCTCGAGGTAGAGCGACGCCCCTTCTGTGAGATGAACCTTGAGCAGGTCCTGGAGGGTGGAAGTGTCTCGGCAGAAGGAGTAGAATGCGGCGTCGTTGAGGTCGGCGCGTTGCCATGGGCAGCGACTCGAGTTGGAGACGATGTTGAGGAAGGTCACCGCAACGGCCCATTGGTCGTTTAGTGCGAGAGACGCGTCGGGGCGGTGAGCTTCTGGAGATTGGTGAGCGGCGATTGCCAATGTGGCCATAAACGCAACGTACCAGGGCTCATATAAGGAAGGGTACCTGCAAAGCTGTCGCTCTCCCAACCCACCTCCGCAAGGCCAAAGTCCGCGAGACGGATGTTCGAGCCGTCAGCGTCGCAGAGAAAATTCTCGGGCTTGATGTCGCGATGAGCGACACCATGGCGCTGCAGATGGGCTACTACGTCGAGAATCTCAGACATCGCCTGCTTGATACGAGGGGTGTCGTTTCCGAACACTCTCCTCTGGACGGCGCTGAGTAGCGTTCCGCCCGCGACGTACTCGAGGACGAGGAAGACATGGTCGGCCGTCGTGAGGTGGTGGTGGAGGGTGACGATGCGGGGGTGGCCGCTAACGAGGGTGTGGGCTTCTACTTCGCGTTCTTGAGCGATGTGTTGCCTCGAGCCTGCAATAGCGCGTGCCATGCACTTTACAGCATAGTGGAGCGAGGAGTGGATATCCACAGCCTTGTAGACACGGCCAAAAGTGCCGACGCCAAGGGTAGAGAGGAGGCGGAGGTGGTATTCGCCACCGACGATGACTCGGAGCTGCCCGGTAAGGTCGGTGAGATGTTGCGCAGCGGACATATTGGTTGAGCAAAGGTAGAACAAGTGGGTTTTTTGAGAAGATAAATGCAAAGCAGGTTCGCCGTCGAAGGCAAGGATGGTTGTTGTGCGAAGGCAAGAGCGAAATTGGGAGTTGTACAACTTGTAACGCAGGCGGTCACGATTTTGAGGCTAAGCATGTCTAAGACATCTTTTTGAGACCTTGAAAATTGAGAAACATTCCAGAGAAGTACCACAGGTCGAGATCTTGGCTCCCGTTCGGATGTTTAAAGCTGGAAGTTCAAGCAATCAAGAACAAAGGGTTGGATTGATGCACATGCCCGGGCCGGGCCACAACCGGGCCACCAGAATACTTAATGACTCTGGGCGACCACCTGCATTCTCACCCAATTGTATGTCGGTTAAAGGACGCACCGAGCGTCCCAAGTTGCGTGCAGCCTGCTGTACTTAAGCTTGTAATAAAGTACAGGTGTCCGCCGGTGCCCGACGTACGTAAGGGGGAGCTTGCTCAGTCTCGAAAATGCATTAATATGAGGCACCTAGAAAATTAGAAAAGACTGTAGCTGAGCTAACTAAGTACTTGCAGCCTTCTTCTTGCCCTAGAAACTACTGGGTTTTTCAAGGCTCCACATGTTTTAGTGGAGCGACCAAATGTCTAGTTGGCAAGATTTAGTGTTTTGTACTGCAGCATTCTGACCGGACGTTCAGGTTATGTGTGACGTGCCAAAAAAAAAAAAAAAACCTCAGAGAAATTTGTCTAAAATTGAAAGAATTTTTTTCGGTCATCTCGGAGTGGGAAAAAAAATTAAAAGTGTGAATGTCTGGTTAGAATTGTACAGTATAGGTAATCTGCAAGGCCCAATTATCATGTGGGGGATTTTTTTTTTTCTTTTCTTTTATATTTTCTTGAAATTTAACACAGGCATTACAGCTTCCTATGGGTTAATGGTGGCAGCATGGGTATTTGAAATATTGCAGAAATTCTGGTGGCTTGTAGCAGCCAGTGTGCCAGTGAAGCCCTTGATATCCTACTGATAAATTTCTCACACTCTGCCACCTGTGCTCACTAGGAGTTGAACCCAGGATAGGTTACGTGATTGAAAGTAGGCCGACCCAGCAGCGTGGCACAAACTTCAGAATTATTCTCGGAGAGAATTGCAAATTACACAATGTTTTGAGGTATCTGTACCAGATATCAGCAGTTGCCTAGCTTAGACATATTCTGGATAAGATTTGCCCTTTCTTTATTGTCCGGTTGCCCTTATTTATTGTGTCTTGTGTTACCCCTCAAGAAAATGTGCCCTGTGCGCTGATCCTAACAATACCTCAATCATCTAGAACGGACCAGAATTGCCGGTGGGATAAGCAATTGATTGAAACACAACTCCCTGCCAAAAGAAGCATTTGCGCTACAGGCTTACCCACAAGAATATTTTGGTGAATTCCTAGAATTTTTCCAGGTCAACAGGAGCAATGATAAGCAAAAATGTGTTGTCTGCTTAGTCATCAGTACTTAGTTGGTGACTGCCCAGAGCTGGGGTTGAACCAGGGACCTACCTGAACATGTGACTGCCAAATAGCCTTACTAATGATTTCCTTTTTAGGGCGGCCATTCTTGCCCACATAGCACAATCTTGAAGTTTGTGAATGACCTGGAAAGAGCCTTACAAATCAGCGGCCACTTTTGCTCTGATTGCACAAAGAGATGTTTGTCAACATAGCCGTATAGAAACCCACCAAATGTCGGGGCACCTTATTACTTTGCCCTATAGAATTGCAATAATTGCGCATGACACTCGGCCGAACTCAATGCAGCAGTAGGCCAAGTAAAATGGATGATTTCGATTGACCACAGTTCTTTTGACATATACACGGTTCTGAAGGTGTGCACATTTGTTCACACATATGCTCCTCTAGACATAACTTATGTTAAGCAATTATTTGCCATCAATCCAATTTGATGGTATTTTTTAGCCAGGAAAAACTGAAAAAAATGAAAGAAAATTATTGGCAGGTGTGACACATGACTGCAGAACTGTTCAAAAATTAGGACCACATTAAATCCTAATTTTCCCGGAATTTTGCTGTGTTTAAACAGACTCACTGGGGCACTGTAACCAATTCTAGATCTGGAAACTGTCACATCTGGAGAGTGGCTCAGCCTTGTTGAGTAACACCAAGGGAAATTCAAAAGGCATACGGAAGGATGGGATCCAGTCCTGAATAGGCCGCGGACTGAACGTGGCAAAAGTTGGGATGGCGGCAGATGACACAAAACGCTGACACTAAGATCTACATTACAGCCGGGTGCTTACGCGCCCATACAGTTTTTTAATGTCAAGTGTGGGAGATTTCTATCTGGCCGGCGGGAAGCCCTGACAAACTGGGGAGCAAGCTCCCCAATAATGGAAAATAGAGGCGATGGACTCGGAGGTAGTGCAACTTGCTCTATCCTGATTTCTGCGCGCCCCATGTTCCCCCTCGGACTTATAGTGGCTTGTTTTCAACACCTTTCCTGGTCACCGTGTGGGATTCGAATCCTCGCTTATGCTTGAGCCGCCATCAAACGCGTGCCCACCACATTGTTCTTGACAGTAACCTTCGATTCTCCGCTCACGCTTGCGGGGGTATTTATGTGAGTTGAACTCTCCAATAACACGCTCTACACCCTTTCAAACCGCATGGCAGACTCTCAACCTAATAGTTCCCCGCCCGCCAGCACTCCCCATACCCCGACTCCACCTTCCTTCGAAGACGGGCAATTCTCCACTGGCATTCGCAGCGGCCCTTTCACGAACACTCCACGCGCCCAGAAGATTGGGGTTTCCCTCATCCGCGAGGTCAAGCAAGACGAGTACGACGCGGCTGTATGGAAGATGATGACCGAGTCCAACTTCGCTGGACAGTACTCCTTGGCCGAGTTTTTTGCGGAAGTCATGGTTGAGCCAGCCGAGGAAAGTGTCGAACGTATTGTCGCGATGGAGCAGGCTGCGTCTGGCGCGTTGGCTGCCGCCAAGGCCGCGCTCAAGCCTCCGCAACGCAAACCCCAGGGCGAATCCCGGGAGGAGGGCGGTACCCATTCCAAGCAAACGCGCGGCAAGGAGACCCGGGCCCGCCGAGGCAAGAAGAAGCAGTTTGTCAACGAGCCTTCCGTGTCCCCGGTCCAGACCGATGGGGGCGACGATAGATCTGCTGCGGACACGGGAGAGAACCCACCTAAGACCGACGGGCCTAAGAGGAAGGAGGGGAAGGTCAAGCATAATGAAAAGGAGATGCCGAAACACTTCGTACGTCGTCGCCTGCTCATGTCTTTCGCCTCTCTCAACTTGAAAATAGATCGCATACATAAACGCGCTCCTGGCATACATGGGTGCTGACGCGGGCAATGCTGTCGACACCCACACTACTCAGTTCCGCTCGCTCGACGGCGGGGACAAGAACCATACGAGCCCCGACCTCGTGTTCAGTCGCCCTGGCGTCGCCGTTGAGAAGATTCGTCATTTCGGCGCTGCGATTCTCGCCGGCGAATTCAAAGTGGACATCGAGATCGTCAAGAGCAAAGGCAAGGACAAAGGCAAACTGCGATATAGTCGGAGGTCGCAGGATGCTCGCACCCAGATGGCCAAGAACGCTCGAAACCTTTTCATTGCGTCGCAACGGGGCCGCGTCTACATCATCAGCGTCTCGAAAACCAGCCAGACACGGATCTTCTGCTTCGACCGCGCTGGATTCATTGCCACGGAAGAGTTCGATTGGCTCGAGGATAGCAGCCAGTTAGCTACTTTCTGCTTCCGGCTCTTCAATATCAGCCAAGCGAACCCAACCAGACCGCCGTGCCCCGAGAGTGTTGACGACACCATCTCGAACCCCGATTCCGCCACGACGGACTTTTTGTGGAAAGCAACACGTGCCCACGAGTTCTATGCTACCCACGAGGACATGCAGGACGAGGCCAAGTTCAAGGCCGCCTGCCTCGACATCATCGCCGCGCGTCGGGTAGACGCCGACGGACGCCAGGAGCTCATTCATTGTCTCACCGTCGGCCCGGTTATTTTCATCTCTGACTCTATCTTCGGCCGCGCAACGCGCGTCTACCGCGTCGTCATCAAGTCTGACCTCGACGCCTACCACGCCGCACCAGCCGACAATAAGCCCGAGCTGCGCTTCTATGCGCTTAAGGACGCGTGGCGGGAGGATTGCCGTCGCCCTGAGGTCGAGTTCTACGACTTTATCGAGAATTACTGCATGCAACTCGCCGAACCGAGGATCGACATGGACGAGGCAGGCATGGCACGTTGTATTGGCAGCCTCGATCTCTCCCAACCAGGAAAGTCTGGCGTGAATGGCGATTGGGATGTGCGGCGTCATGTTACGCAGTTTGGCGCGTCGCCCGATAAACAGCGCCGCCATACACGGACCTTGCTGACTCCGGTTGGCCGCGACCTCGCGACGTTCGACTGTCAGAAGGATCTCGTCGCTACGCTCTATAACGCCGTCAAACGTACGTCCCTCGCAGCTCTTTCATGGTTCCTTGCGTTGACGCGAACACTGCTGTAGACCTTATGATCGCCTACGATGCTGGCCTCGTCCACCGTGATGTCAGCAACGGCAATGTTATGCTCGTCGAGGCTCGTCCCGGAACTCCGGGCTTTCTTTGCGACTGGGATTACGCTGAGTTCACCAAAGCCGGCGTCGAGTCGTTCAACCAGTTACGCGCCTCGGTACCCCGTTTTAAGAACTACCGGATGGCCAAATGGGACGAGGTCAAGAAAAGTCTCAAGGACTTCACGGTACGATTTCGGTCTTTGTGGTGTCCACCAGACTCATCACTGGTAGGGGACGTTCTACTTCATGGCTGTCGAGATGCTCGAGACCCAGGGCTACAAGAAGCCGACCGCTGACACTAGCACGACCGTCACCGCGCCCAACCAGCATCCCGTTCGCCACGACCTTCGACACGACCTTGAGTCCGTCTACTGGCTGCTCCTGTGGTATGTCTTGCGGAACACCGCGCATAATCACCCGGAGCGGGAGCACGCCTGCGATTCTCTCTTTTTCGAGGATGGCGCCAATCGGAAACCTGCTTGGTTCTCTCAAGCCAATTACGAAGTTCCTGTGCACCCGACCTGGCCAATGCATCAAGTCGTTCAGGGCCTCGATATACAGGTCATCCCTCAAATATTTCGGCCCCCAGCACATGCGCACCTGATCAACTTTACGTGGACGCGCAGCCCCATCGTTCCGGAGAATTTCGCCAATGTGTTTAAATCCGCGCTGGACACCGGCTTGTGGAAGACGGACGACAAGTCGATTCCGTACAGTCTCGTCGAATCCCGAGTGGTCGTCGCCGGTGGACGGGCCTATCGGGAGTCCGTCGAGGTCCGTTCGTACACCAGTCGCTCGGAACGCGTAACGTCGCATGGTTCAACGAAGCGTGGCGCGGATTCCTCAATTAGCAGGTCACAACGCCAGCGAGTGACCAGCTCGACGGGTTCCGCAGGATCTGGTTTGTCCGGAGACGATAGTGACGAGGACGACCAGGAAGGAAATTCGTCGTACGAAGAGTAGATAGCTGTTCTCCTCCATGATTTGCTACACTGCTTTCGTGTCTTGTTGTTTAGTGCTTTCGAACATGCTCTGCTTTGTTTCCTTGTCGCCGAATCCATCGCGGCCTTGATGATCTTCAATACGAGTCGATCCTTCCCAGAGTTCCCCCGTTGGCGACATCCGCTCGATCTACGCCTCTGCCGCTTCTGCATGGCCAGCGTGGAGGACGAGAGCCATGCCTTACTGGGCTGCGACGCGGATCTAATATTGGTGGATCTTCGGGAGACGTTCCCGAGGGATGTCTTTGCGGCCGAATCGTCGCTGCGCGCGAAATACACGCTGAGTCGGACGTCGAATTCCTTCGTTCCCTCCTTGCCTCCCGCAAGGTCATCGTACGCTTCGCGATTTTTTTACGGCATCCTATTCCGATTCCGGTCCAAAGTTGCCTTTGTTCCAAGGGCTTCAACTTCCATTAACTGCCTTGTAGGCTCCGCTGAGGAGTAATGACACACACACACACACACACACTCTCTCTCTCTCTCGCTGTTACTCTAATTCGACGCTACTCTTGCGCGGTTCGTCATTGAACAAAGGGCGGTAGACGTCTCGTTGTAATGGGCGACTGAGGCGCGGATATGATCTGAATATAAAGGAATCAAAATGTCCATAAAAGGGAATACATCCCCGTCCGCCACCTATTCCTCAACAACATCCGGGCTCATGGTCCCGGAAATGGCCTCCGTAGAATTGACAAACCGGCGTCACGGTCAGCGGGCTGGCGCGGTCAAGTTTCCGAACGCATAATAAGAGTAGACATGCAGCTTTCCGAACCTTACTCTGTTTTCTTGCGATACTTTGTTAGGTTGCTAAGGTTTTCGACGCTGGACGTTCGATGATGTTGCGCCCACAGATAGCTGATGACTTCCTCCAACATTATTCCCCAGTCTGGCGACGACCTGCCCGCGACAGCACTAATCCCTGGCTTCGAAACCCAGCTCCAGGTTATCTTCCTAATACCACAGTGGGATGCGGTTACGCCCGAACGCCAGATAGACACGATCGAAAAGCTTCAACAGGTCTTCACTGTGGGAAGTAAACATCCTTACCCTAAGGCAGGACATCCTAGCCCGCCAAAATAACATCCTACCACTGAGGATGTTGGCGGGGTCCTATCAGTGAGGACGCGGTCACAGCCTAGGGTTCAGGATATCCACGCGTCCTACATCAGCAAAAGTGCGCGAGCCTTCCAAGGAACCCTCCCCCAGAACCAAGGCAAAATAGTCCTGTGGAGCATCTTGGAAGGCTGCAGCAAGCACTTGGGGTTCGATTCCCCAGCCCTTGGATGGCTGGCCCCAGGCCCGGCCCTGCCTTGCACATCTCTTCCAGGGCGGGGCTCAAACCCAGTGTCCCTTGGAAGGCTCATGCACTTTTGCTGATGTAGTTGATAGCGGCCTAGCGTGTAGGATGTCGAACATCCTAACTCCCGGCCGCCTAGCGCTGAGACCGCGAAAACATCCTACATCCATACATCCTAGTGTCCAGGACCTGCTTAAATGCCTGCCTGAAAAATTCAGAAAATGCAGAGAAAAAGACACAGATGAGCTCCTTGCTTGGTCCATCTACTTGGGCCATTTCTAGTCTTGTTCCATCACTGGGGTCCTATCCCTACCTCGTTGATAAGCGGCACGTGATGGATCCCTCCTCACTCGTCGCGTCGGTACGACGCGACTTTCGCCACATATGTCTATCCTCGGTAGCCGTTTCAATATAAACGTAACGATCCCTTGTCTGCGGCCAAACCGCAGCTCGAAATTCGCACTCGAACGGCGCTGTCGAATCTACGTACAAATCCTCCCGCTAAAGAGCCTATCTTGCTTTGGATACATCGGCTGTCGTTGGAGTAGACGTCTATTCCTGTCCTGACTCTCCAAAAGCCTCGCAGGGGCTCTCTGTGTTCGAATTCTGTGGTGAATTGCGGAGCAGTATATGAGTGGATACACTTTGGTCCCCCAACGGCGAGGGTGGGCGAGATCTTAGCAGTGCAGAATACGTCTATGACCCTCAATGTGGCCATTTGAAGTGGTTTCACAGCTTATCCGCCGCTCTGGAGGTGAACGGAGGAGGACGTCGTGTCAGACACCAAATCGCGCGTATTAGGTGTATTATGTGCGGCATAACGCCAATTCTTGGCATGAACATAGCTAGCTATCCTAGAAATCTTATAATGAGGTTTATTCTCAATGACAGAGGGAGGAAGGTCAAATTTTGAGGAAAGGAAGGGAAATATGAGGCGATTTCCTATTTAGGCAGGAGGCTTGTTGGCGAGGTAGGGATAGCAGGGCGCGTTTGGAATCAGACTGTTATATCAGGCCTCTCCACTCTCCCTCGCCTGATTTCACAGTCTGAGGAGGAGACAAGGCCATTTCCCAGCACAGTAGAAGAACAGATGCATCAGCCGTGGGCAGCGGTTACAAACGCAGCGAATACTTATTACAGCCACTGTGGCCGGTAAAGGGTATGAATTTCACAAGAATTCATATCCCCAGTCCCGTGAACACAGGATTCACCCGATATTCCAGTGAATGGTCTTTTTTCATACCATTGTTTGATTGCATCAATTTATCATTTTATAACCCCAATTCTGGGTCAGTGAATTTCATACCCAAAGACACTGAATTGTGATGGGGTGAATTTACCTGGTTGGCAAAAAAGATAGAAAATGGAGGAAATAAACGATGCCCACTTATCTGAACATCTGGGAGTATGGTGTGCAAGGTTTAGCATTGTGCCTGGCCATTGAGGGTACAATGATTGAGCCCAACATGACATAAGGCCACTTCCCGCCTTACTTATTTCCTCATGCCTGAGTGGTAAAGGTGTTGGCCTCATTTGCCATGTAATGCTGAGATACCCTGTTCAAACCACACTCAGGCCATTTCTTGACTTAGATAATTCACGTCCTTCTGCAGTTAAAACACTAAAAAACCCTTGATCACCACTTGTGATGGCACATCAGAGCCATCACAACTGAGGTGGTCATGGTTTATTGCCTGATTTTCTTTCCCAGATTTCATCCATTTTTCACCTGATTTTCATACTAAAATCCCGTGAAACAAGGGTATGAAGGTTTGCAGGAGGGGTATGAATTTTGGGGTATGAAATTCACAGATATTCCCTGAATTTCACCCCAACTTGCAGTGAAAATAACCGGAAAAGGGTATGAAAAAATGGTGTGAAAGTCATACCCTTTAGCGGCCACAGTGCTAGCATAGTATGAGTACAAACACGAAACGACGCGCCTACGGTACGTATATGAGGAATTCTAGCGCTAAAACCCGGAGGAAAGTACAAGTACGAGTACAGATCGATCTTTCGCCCAACGAAGCATATAGTAATGGATGAGGGTGCATAGAACGGTGGTGGGGATGCGATGCGATGCGGAGAGGAATGGACGTAATACAAGGAAAAATCTAAGGTGGGGACGAGCGCGCCTCCTTCTTGGGCGCATGCGCTTCGTCCGGTTCGGCGACGGCGAGGGCCAGCGTGTAGTCCAGATGGATACGCGCTGTCTCCGCATCCGAGCATTGGAAAGCAGCGAGCGCGACACGGAACAGCTGAAGAAGCGCCTGGGCTACCAGCGCCGCGCAGGCTGCCTCTTGGATAGACACGGCGGGCAATGGACTAACAACCTCGTGCTGGCGAAACTTCGAGAACGCGCTCGTAAGCGGGGACGACGCCAGGGAATTGAACACTAGACGCACCGTCCAGGAACCCGCGAACGGTAATAGGCAGTCGAGCGAAGACTGTTTCCACGGAAGCCGGATGTCGGGCATGCGGGCAGTATAGACATTGGTGAAGCAGCCCATCGACGGAGGCGCGGCGTTCTAAACGCGGGAAGGATCGATAGTGGTGCGCGCGGCGGGGGACGAGGAGGAGGACTGTAAAGACGGGGATATGGATCAAGGTGTCGCGGGAGGAGCGCACGGTCAAGCAGCTTCTGCTTGAGAGCAACAATCTCTGCCCGCAGCGCCCTGTTCTCCTTCTACGCCGCCGCGAGCTGCGCATTGACAGAGTTCGACGAGCGCGTCGCGCTGCGCGAGGTCTTCCTCGAGGTTGGAGATGTACGCTGGGAGCGGTATGAGCAGGGAATGGACAACGGCGACGGACTGCGACGCACCTTTGCAGCGGACGCGGAAGTTGCGCGCCGAGATCTTGTTCCTCAGCTGGCGCTTTTCCTTGCTCGACATCTTCGCCATATCCTCCGGGGAACAGCGCCAGTCGGCAGGGAGCTCGTCGTCATCGTCGTTAGGGGAAGGACGTTGACGCGGGTTGAAGCTTGGAGGACGGCGTGCGCGGACCGCTTCACGACACCGCCGCTGGCCACGGTGACCTTGCGCGCCATTCCACGCATGCCGACCTTGACTGGACCGCGCTCCGCGGCGACGGATGACTCCCATCGTCGGAGTCAACGTCGAGGAAGTACACGGACGCGGGAGAGGCGCTAGGTAGCGGTTGGAAGCTCGTGGAGCGGGACCAGGCCTCCGCCGCTGCCGGAACCCGCCACGGACGCGCTGGTGCCACAGAGCAAGCTGGGTGTCGACGGTGCCAGCTTTGGGCGCCGAGACAGTCCGGAAAACGGATGCCGGCGTGCTCGGTAGCCACTGGATGGGCGAGAGGAGGTCAACTGGGATGGGCGAGGTTGGAGGTAGCGACGACGATGGGGGGCGCGTCGTGAGCAAAGACGTCGGCGTGGAGGTACGCGCCGAGGTCGAGCTCCGGTTCGTAGACACTGCTCGTGAACGACGTGAACAACGGCGGCGGCGTTGCGACGAGCATGGATGCATGGATGTTCGGGAGACTCACGATGTGACTCCGACTTTCATCTTGCTCCGAGCACCCACCGTCGCCCGAGCACACTTCATCCTCTGCCCCATCGGGCACATTCAGACGCTCGACACACCTCTTCACTCTCATTCTCGACCGTCGCCGTCGTACCAGAAGTCGCCGATCGCTGTTATCGGCGCCCATCGTCGCGGGAACCGATGACCCACTGCGCCGAGCAATAGACGCGACGATGGTGAGGACTGCACGTCCAGAGCATAGTATGTCAGCCTAGCAGCCTCCCGCACGTCCGCTGACGCGCTCAGGCGGCGCTCCACGCGCCACGGCACCGCGACGCCCTCGATGGCCCCATCTCTGCCCTACCATCGCTCCATCTTCCACCTTCACGACGACGAACCCGACGGGGACTGCAGGCTATCGGAGGAGACGTAGAGCTTGCCGAACCGCGGAGGCGGTCCTGGCGGAGATACTTCTGTCCCATGACGCGGAGGGGCCCTCCTCCACCTCTACATCGTCAACTTGCCCTTCGCGCTGGCGCTTTCCTCTCGACGCACGTGCTAACGGTGGTGCGTGTCCCTTGCTTCGCGCTGCGCAGGGATTAAGATCCGTCTAGACTGGACGACGCTGCCTGTCGCCCTACCCATCAGCGCGTTGCTCTATTCCTACAACCTTCTCTGTGTGGACGCTCTCCCAGGGAGGCGCGTCGTCATCCGTTGCGTTATCTGCGCAGCTTGCGCTCCAATCCCGCTTCCA
Source organism: Mycena kentingensis (nom. inval.) (assembly GCA_014461125.1). Taxonomy (NCBI): domain Eukaryota; kingdom Fungi; phylum Basidiomycota; class Agaricomycetes; order Agaricales; family Mycenaceae; genus Mycena; species Mycena kentingensis (nom. inval.). The sequence continues at coordinate 626,207 of JACAZG010000013.1, forward strand.
CTCCCCTCTGATATACCACGCCTCACACCTCCGCCCATTTCTCGCCGCAGTTCACCGACCCCACCTCCTTTCTACATCGTCATCAAGCCCTGCATAACTGTCCTCCTCTCCCTCACCTCCCTCGTTCTCGGCGGCGCGGAAGTCGGTCTTTGCGGTGTGTCATGCTCGAACTCGCAGTAGCCCACTCTAACTCGAAACGAGAGATCCATCGACTTGCACCGACGCGATATCGCAAGTTTTAACCAACGCGCCCGCCCCTCGGTTGCACGCAATATCAATCATCCCCTCAAGCCCCGCACACTCGCAAAGGTCAACCTACCCCCGACGCGCCACAAGATACCCCGGCAAACGCGGCTATCAGTGCCGAAAGGGTGGGTTCTTCCTCCTTTTGACTCCGACTCCCTTGCGATCCATTCACGTCGCGCTCCCAGCAACGGACATCGACCCATGCCCGTCCGCACGACACGCATCACCCACCTGCTGGCGTTATTTGACACGCAACGTACGGAGTCGGTCCCGCGAAGACGTCGACGTCCTGGGTACGCTGTTCGCAGCCGGCGCCAACTCAAGGATATCCGAGGCGCGTCCTCAATCCCTGCTCTCGCCTCTGCTTATTGGCGTCAGCGTGTGGTTAACTTCAGTGGCTAAGGCGGTGATTTCGAACGCGTACGTGAGTGTGTCGTCGGATACGGACCTCACTCGAGTGCACAGATTCCTCGGATTATTAAAGACTGTCCTTGTCCGTACACCTCGCATAGGTGCGTGTCTTTCTCGGTCTCCGCATTTTCTCATTCCGAATTCCTCTCTCTGGCCCAACCAGCTCGACCCAAGACGCGTCCAAGACCTCACTTGTGTACGCGATTACATCTCCGGTCCCTTCATCGTCTCGCTAACACGTGCACGCTCCATACCAGAAACCGATCCCGACTTCTCTGCGAGCCGCGTCGACGCAGACGCGTGTTGGGCTAGTCGAGCTGCGGGATGAGGGCCTGAGTAGGCGGACCTACCAGCCAGCTGGGCGGCACCTTTGGTCGACTCTGAACTTTTAGCATACTTGTTTATGGTAGCTAGCTTGAATACTATGTATTTCAAGTATTTTGAAGCGCGAGCAAGGCGGGGAACCTGAATGGGAGCGACGTCCTAAGCTCTAGGACGACGTCCTAACACCTAGGATGTCCACGGCCTAGCGGGTAGGATGCGATCATCCTACCCGCTAGGCCGTCAACATCCTTAATATTAAATCTGTGGTGGTGAAAAACTGCCTAGCGGGTAGGCTGTTCGCGTCCTACCCGCTAGGCCGAGTCCATCCTAGCGCCTAGGATGATGGGGCATCCTAGGCGCTAGGATGGTTCCTTCCTACAGTGTCTTGTCTCCCAAAGACCAAGCCACATGGCCTTATTGTACGATAAGGCATACCGTTTTATCCAGCCGCATACGTGCGTGTTTGCTGAGTTGTTCTCGGGTAGATTCAACGAAAGCGGTACCATTGCGGAATATCGCTGCTTCCGAACTTCTGCAAAAACACACTTGGGACGATGGGGAGACTTGGTATGGAGCGCCGGCGAATCCGTCAAGCATTGTATAGTTTGATTTCCCGTCGAGTGTGCTTGTGTTGAGGTACTGTAATGCTGTCGCGTCTGCAACGCCGTTTCGACGCTGTCGCCAGCTCGGAGGACGGTAACAAGCCTTCAGCTGAATGCGTTCAACCACATACTCGAACAGGTTAACTCCAACGCGCATCGCCAAGAGCAATGCTCTCGGCTGAGCACCACCGCCCATTCGCGAGAAGAATACAACGCGTATCTTCCGAGCAGCGCGAGGCGGGGATGTGCTCCCACTAGCGCACCATCTTTCCCGAGCGGGACGTACGCGACCGGCGTGGTCGGGAATCCATGGCACGTTATCGCGACGAGGGAGTGTGAGGTATCGGCAATGCAGGCATCTATGGTGGTTTGAACGAACGCTGGCGGGAGGAAGCCGGTATGGCGGAGGAGCGTTGCGTCGCCGATTGAAGAGGGCTCTGGAGGCACATAGACTGCGATGTATGGATCGACGCGGTCGTTTGCGAGTAGTCTTGTTTCGATGAGTTTGTTGTATGAAGAGTAGAGCCAGCGACGTACCTCTGTGCACCAAGGCCGGCCATCCCCACCCACTCGAAAAGGTCCGCAACCTCGTCATCCCAGTCTTCCGCCTCATCAGGGTCTGTCGGGCGCGGTTGTAGAATTTGCGCGTCGTTTGGGATGTGTATGGTTTGGGATGAAGAGATCAAGCATTACATAGATCTTGCGGATGTGGTTAGCATGGCCAAGAGCTGCGGCGATGCGGTTCGTTTCTGCAGGGTCTGCACACAATCAGCAGTAATTTTTGCGGTCAAGACAACCACGCACCACTGGCTGCATGAACCACATCCCAAGACGACCCGGCGCGACCCTCGCGGATGCATGTGTTCCTCTTCTCCCGTATTTGAGCTTTGTGGAAAGCAGGCAGCGAAACGACTGTCAAATTAGACGCGTCTTCGCCAGGAAAGACCGCGCACCGTATGTATTACTCCTCTGAGATACCCTTCAGCGTCGTCAAAATTGCCTTGAATTTTTTCTCGCAAGCAAGTGAGTGTGTCCTTCGCCGAGCACTTGTGCTCTGCAGGTTGGGCGGTAGCTGCATCGTGTCATCGTGAGGATGTGTCGGGGATCTATGCACCAAACGTCGTCGTCTCCGTCGTTAATGCTCAGCGCGCTGAAGGTGCATTTAGACCTTAGCTCGGGGCTGGTAGCAAAACGGACCACACACCCGTCGAGCTGCATCTGCTCTGCCTGCTGGATGCATCGGAAAGTGTTTGACCGTATCAATGTCACGCAGTTACCTCTTCTACCACAACAACCACCATGAGCTCAACCACAGTCGCTCCCGAAACGCTTCCGGTCTACCAGCTCCGCCCACAGCATACATATGCGGCCCTTGTGCAGTACCCAGCACAAGGATTTGCATTCCGAGTACATACGGAGACGGAAACCGGTTGCTTGAAGCCCCACGGCTTCGTCGCACCCCTCTATGCCGATTTTGTACCCGATAGGATCCCATGGATTCCCCTTACATTGGACGAGAAACCCGAACCACTTGCCAATAAACACATTATGCAATGGCACAATGACGAATGGCCGTTCCTCGACTCACCCTACATATCCTGCTCCATGAGCCTCGCTTACGCCTTATGGGAAGCTGCGCGATGGAATCGTCGGTGGAGGTGCCAGTCCACCCAAATTAGCGTTATCGACCTCAGCAAACTGCGGCCGGGAGGTGACGTACGAATGGGAGTCGAGCTCGTCGGCGCTTTCTACAACACGGCGGCATACTACAGCAGATGGGCGCAAGAGATTCTCATCGTGGGCCATATTCCCCGCGATGCGGTCGTCTTTACGGGCTCCTTCGAGGTGATGTCCTCCTTCCTGCCTACTTGGTGCAACACTCCGGTCCAGCAGATTCGTGAACAGAAAGTCGGATCAACGCAGCGCGCTACGGAGGTGCTCCAAGCCGCAGCGCTCGCCGATGGACAGTCGCAAGAAGCGCGCAAGGCGTTAATGGACCACGTCGTCTCGCGCAGCATCGAGCTGCATCAGGAAATGCATATGGAGCACCTTCCGCAGGACTTCGGTGAATACAGCGAGTACCGACATCGCCCCATCGTCGACGAAATTGCCAAGTTTGCCTCCATCTTCTGCTGGTGGCCGCGTCGGATGACGCGCAGTAATCCAACGGAGTACTCTCGACTGCTGAACGATGTCCGAGCATCGCTCCAAACATCCCTTCGCTTGATGGCAGACGCTGCGCGGGATAAGAAGCTAGGGAAGGTCAAGATGGAGTTTTTGGACTTGCCGAAGACTCCGTCGCGTGGAGGAGCACCTATCCGCCGGGAACCAGTAAAGAAGGAGCCCGACTATGTTACACAGCGTCCCATAAAGCGACAGTACTAGTGCTTGTAACTTTCATATGAGTCATATGAGGCACTTTATGTTGTATCCAAAGGAAACTTCAAACTTGACAAGTTCGAGAGAAGAGTTGGTGGGGGGTTGCGAACAAGGTGCGAACGATTGCGCAATGCATCAGCCAACCAACTGCTCTTAGTCTGCTCTTTCCTTCCACCATGTTGCGGTACCAGCTGCGGTCTATCTTGGACTGTGTATACGTCGGGTGGACCCGGGAGGCGTTCGCGTTTGAAAGACGCGTCTCTCGGAGCCGTTCAGCTCATCAGTCCACAGCCCCGTTCAGAGGCATATAAAATATCCCGTGGACCAAAGCACGAGTCAATCTGCCCCAGATGCTACCCCACATCCCTTTTGAAATCTGGCGCGCAGTCGCGCTGTTCATCCCGGAGCAGGTCCTCGCCACCCTGTACACGGTCAACAAGGTCTTTCTGGCCGTCTGTCGCGAGAGACGCTACACCGTGGTCAATGTCGACGCGTACAAGTCCGCCAAGCCACTCCTGAACTACATAAAGTATGTCTTTGCTGGATTTTCTATTCAAGTAATAACGAACACGATCCAGGGCCTCTCCTCTTGTCCACACCGTCCATGTCCGGCCCTGGCTCGTCCGCGCAAAGGATTTCCGCCCTCCCTCCGCACTGAAGCTGCTGTACTCGTGCATCTCTCCGCAAGACGACGAGACAGTCGAAGCCCAGATTGTGCGTCGCGTCCGCAAGCAGACACGACGGCTTTGCGACAGCATACGGCACCTTCCGAATGTGCATACGTACCACATCGACTGGGATGAAGGACCCGTCCAAGCTGAATTCATTTCAGCTCTTCTTGACGCCGTCCTCCCGTCCATCGGTCCGAACCTGCACACCCTCGTACTCAAGATCCCGTTCCGCCACATGCTGTCGTTGCCTAGCCTCGCACAATACCTCCCACAACTCCAAACCCTCTCCCTTACCATCCACACGGGCTCGCACAACGCGTTCGAGATATCCGAGCGCATGGAAGGCGTCATAGTCTTCCTCAACTGTCTCCTTCGCCACCTGTCCTCTCTTGCGTTGTTTACGACTCCGACGTCGACATTCCTCGACCTTGGTGTCCTATTCGCGCATCTGGGCCATGGCAGAAGGCTCAAATCTTTCGCACTGTGCATCCCATTCGACGGTGGACACCTTCCCGAGCCTCACAGCCTCCGCCGTTTCCTGGCTCAGCATAGCCAAACGCTCGACACGCTGAAGCTCGAAACCACGCGCGCCGCGGTCCGCCCGAACCTCGCCGCGACCTCAAACTATCTGTGGATTCGGGATTCGTTGAGGAACCGCTCGACGTTCGCGTCGCTCACACACGTGTCTCTCGCGCTGCGCCCGCTCCGCACCGATTTAACCCCACTATTCACCTTCCTCTCGGGCCTGCGCCTCCTACAGCAGCTGCGACTCTCGGAACGCCCGCTTGAGTTCATCGAAATCGTCCGCTTGCTCGAGGCGCTCGAGAACGCCGCGGCGTTGCGCGCGTTGAGCATGCGCGTCCGCTGGCTCAGCCCCGAGCTTGTGGACGCCCTCGCCGCGACGCTTCCACAGATCACCGTCCTGCATCTCGACTTCCCTGAGGTCATCCACAGCGAGCCGAGCAGCAGCGTCACGTCGACGCTCTCCAACGAGTCGCGCGGGACCAACCGCGCCAACGAGCTTGCGTTGTTCTGCGCCGCGTTCCAAGGAGTGGTGTACCGCGATTGGCAGCTCTCGCAGATTGCGGTACCCGAGAACCAGAGTACCCGCGAGCCTATTCCATGGCTGGATGATCTCGAACGTGTCTTTGTCGAGTGTGTGCCTGGCTTGACCAGGTTCGAGGAGCTGCTTTCGCCGATTTAAATTGTTATCGATTTACGTGCATTGTTGTACTTGTAACTGTATCTACCCTTTGTACGAACTTTGCGCCGGAATGTCCTTTTTCAACGTGCTCTTTAGTGAGATGAAAAGGACCTCACGATGTGTGTAAACAAAGGGCCGCCGATTACACACTGTGGTAGTCGCGGAGCTGATATAGAGCGCTCTCGACGTGAGCGCCGTCCGACGAGGCTATGTGATCAAATGGCACTGATATCCTGCACGCGCCGGTGGAGGGTTGGAGGGCCACATTACTGTTGAACGGAAGGAGCATGCACCACGAGGAGGATAGGGGAGAGCGCCACCAGTCCGAGTCATTTTGATGTATTTCGACGCGTCGAGGAACGGAGACGGGATTCTGTAGGGCGGCAGACCTAGGACCTTGCTCGGACCCACAGACGGTGGTGTTTTCGAAGTTTGCAAGTTCGTCACAACCATCTGCAGTATGTCTCCAACCCTCACCGGCCTGCTCAACGATCTATAACAGCGCGCAAGGTCGCCGCCCCGAAACGAGAACAGCGCTCTGAGCATTGCCTCGATGCTGTTCGAGTCGGCGTAGATCAGCTTGTGGTCTGACTCCAGACACCGGTTCCGAGCAAGCGCCGTTTATTAGACGCTAACACCTCTGAAAATTTTCTATCGCGCCCTGACGCTCAGGGTTAGCTTCTACCACCACCTTCCCCCCACAAAATGGCTACCTACTTGACCATCGCGCAACAGGTGTTCAGCGCCATGAACAGCAACGGCGCCGTTCCAAATGCGACGGCGACCACTCCGGACGCGACTCCATCTCTGACGGGCTTCGCGTCCGTCACCGACTTGTCCTCCCTCATCACCCTCCTCTTCTCCTTCGCCGCGTTGCGCGACTGGCTCAAGCTCATCGTTTTTGGCGGAGCCCTCGAGACCCTGCGCCGTTTCGCATTCTCTTTCTACTATAAACTCATCGGGGCCTGCTGGATAACCGCATCTTTCCATGAGGACGACTCGTCTTATGGTGCGTCTTCTACTCCTTCTGCTCCTTCACCATCTCACTCCGTTTTGCAGACTGGATGATGCTTTGGCTTTCCAAGCAATCCTCTTTCGGGGCAGCGCGCGAAGTTGAGGTTTCGACACGCACTTTTGGGCTCAACACGAACGCGATCGTTGTCCCCGGCGAAGAGGACGACCTCTCCCTTCTCTCAAGCCGAAAACTCGCGTACCTCCCGTCCGCATCGCTCACGTACTCGATGTGGTACCGCCGACGCTATCTGACCGTCACCCGCGTCCAGGCACAAACCGGCTATTACGGCCAGAAGGAGGAGACGCTGCAGATCAGCATCCTCACGCGCAGCCATCGGGTCCTCAACGAGCTCCTGCTCGAGGCCAAGAAGCAATACATGGCGGCAGAGGAGCACTCGATCTCCATCTATATCTCCGACACCAACAACAGCTGGCGGCACGTCGCGTCGCGTCCCAAGCGCAACATCGGTAGCATTATCCTTGATCCCGGCGTCGCAGAGCTTCTCGTCGACGACGCGCGCGACTTCTTGGATAGCAAGCCTTGGTACGCCGCCCGTGGTATCCCTTTCCGCCGCGGCTATTTGCTTTACGGTGCCCCTGGCTCGGGTAAAACCTCCATTATCTCTGCTATCGCCGGCGAACTCTCTCTCGACGTCTACATCGTTTCCCTCTCCCGCGCGGGCCTGGACGACGCCGCCCTCTCCGAACTCATTTCCAACCTACCCGAAAAGTGCATCTGTCTAATGGAGGACATCGATTGCGCTTTTTCACAAAACCTCAACCGTGACGCTCCTTCCCCGTCCGCGAACCTCCCCGTTGGTCCCGATGGTGCCCCTCCTCCGCCCGGAGTCATCGCTGCTGCTGCCCCCACGAGCCGTCTTTCCCTGAGCGGATTGCTCAACGCGCTTGATGGTGTCGCTGCTCAAGAAGGCCGCATTCTTTATGCGACTACGAACAAGTACTCTTCCCTCGACCCCGCTCTCTGTCGACCAGGCCGCATGGATATCCACGTCGCGTTTGATCTGGCCAGCCGCTACCAAGCACGACGGTTGTTCAGCCAGTTCTACCTCCCGATCGACGAGGCGGAGGCGGCCAAGGAGAAGGAGAGGCAGGATGCGTACGAGAAGGACAAGGATCTTGCTGGTGACGATTCCGGGTACAACTCGAACGCGGACGACGACTCGGCGCCGTTGACACCCTCCGACGCGGGCACCGACGCGTCTAACGCGGGCAGCCTAAGTGGTCCGGCGTACTTTGGCATCTCCCATCGCCAGCTCGCGCCCAAGCTGCACCCGAAAAAGGTTGCAGCGCTCGCAGACCGCTTCGCCGCAGCGATCCCCGAGCGGCAGCTCTCGATGGCGGCGCTCCAGGGGTATCTTATGACTTACAAGACGCGCCCTTACGAAGCAGTCAGGATGGTAAAGGGTTGGGTTGCTACTGAACGGGAGGCGAAGGAGAAGCGCGAGAGGGAGAAGGCTGCGGCTTTGGAGAAGGAGAAGGAGGCTGTAAAGCTGGAAGAGGAGGAGACGAAGACCGAGACGACGACTCCTTAACGCGACACCATCTTGACGATCTTGCTATAGCTATTAGTTTTCTTGAACGGCATACCCCACTGTATCATACCACATAAATAACCAGCAGTTTTGAAGCCAGGTTTTTGAAGCAAAGTCATGACTGAGCGCTAGTAAGTACTAGTAAGTACTGGAGTCTGATGCTGGAGGATCCCGGCCAATGTTCAGCTCATCTCCACCACCATGGTCTTCATGGCACGCGCCATTCAGCACGCCGTAGAACAACCTGCGCAGGCCCCATCCCGCACCATACACGACCTGCCGCCAGAGCTGCTTTCCGCCATATTCGTACTTTGTCTCCCAAACTCGCTTGAGCGAGCAATCGAATGGGACACTGGGTGGTTGGGCATCACAGAGGTCTGCCACACATGGCGCAAAGTAGCCCTCTCCACGCCCCGGTTATGGTCGGATATCGTCCTCCAAGACGGGATCGGCCCGCTCATGGTCGCGCGCTCGAAATCGGTTCCCCTCTCGTTCCGCATGGAACTGGAGGAACTGTCCGACGGCAACTTCGAACTCGTGCGCAACAACATGGGACGCGTCGCGGACCTGGAAGTAGCTGGTACCGAGTTCGAGCTGCAGTGGTTTTTCGTGCAGATGCCTGAGGCACCTCTCTTGTCGAGCCTCTCGGTCTGCAGCAATGATTCGGTGGACCCGGTTTGGCTCGACTTCTACATCTTCGATACACCTCCTGCCGTCAATGTTCCGAAGCAATTGCAGCTCTACCATTGCGCCCTTCGGTGGGACTCCGACTGGTACTCGAATTTGACCGTCCTCCAGCTCGATGAGTTCGCCCACGGACAAGGGACGACTTCTAGCCGTCTCTTCGAGATAATCCGCGCCTCGCCCCTCCTTGACTCCTTACAACTCTCCCGCACCCATACCCGTATCGACACGCCCTCGCCGATAGGCCAGAGACACGTACTCGAGAAGCTTCGAGTGCTACACCTCTCCGAACCAGCCGAGCTGTGCTCCCACTTCTTCGGGACCTTCGCGCTACCGGCAATGGAGAGGACATACATCGTGGCCACGCAAGACTATCCATTCGAACGGCTCGAGGACGTCGTCAAGCGCCTTGTTGTCCCCGAGCTTGCGTTTGAATTCCAGAGCTTCCGCATGTACGCAAACAAGGAGTCTCAAGATGAAGACGGTACCCTAGGATTCTCGGCCAGCTATCGTAATAGGACACTCACCTTCGAACTGGTCAACTCGAACCCGGCCAAATCGGTGCTGCCAGTTTTGGACGCGCTTTTGACCTGCAGGGAATCTGCGTTCATCTACATCACCGAGCTCGTGGTAGACACCTCACTCGAGTTGGGGATGGCGTGGGCGTTTTTTGGGAGGTGTAGAGCGCTCCGGGTTCTTTCGATTCGGAGAGCGAAGCCGTTACGACTCTTCCTCATGCTCTTTGAGCGCGCCATGCGTCGTAACGGCATATCCTGCAGACAAGAAGGATGGTTCGAGGACCACATAGGTGGCGTTGTTGGGCCGTCAGAGCAGATATTCCCTCGACTCAAGGTCATCCGTCTAACGCAAGTCGAGATGAACGCCGACCATGGTAGTGTCCGTTCGCTCGCGCCACTCCTCGAGGCTACGCTATGGGCTTTGCGGATGCGGAACATGGAGGTGGCTTTACATATGGCCAACTGCCTTATGGTTCCGCGGTCGCGACATTCTGACTCGAACCCGACCTATCCTCCGCACCCATCCAACCAAGCTTCTTCGTGGGCTATCCAAGGACTCGACGAGAGAGGAAGGCGTACCAATACAGACCATCATCGCGAACGCGACTTTGCGGTATCGCTTTTCGAAAAGCACGTCCCGGATATCCTGCATTACTTTGGAACTGGCCCCGTAAAATCCGTGTACCCTTGGCCTGACCTATAGGCTACTCGTGGCGTCCCATTCTTAATCGTTGTGTAAAAATATAGTGTCTATGCATCAAACAATCACACTCCCATCTTCATCCTCACTCCGACCTACCATGACGCGCGCCATACGTGCTCCCATATGCGAGGACCCTAGCCGCGACTCCTCCCGCTCGATACACGACATCCCTCCCGAGCTGCTCGCCAGAATCTTTATCCTTTGTCTCCCCCCTTCGGCTGAGCGGCACGACGATGTTGGATGGATAGTCGTTACGGAGATCTGTCGCGCGTGGCGGGCAGTCGCTCTTTCGTGTCCGGAACTTTGGTCGAACATTATCCTCGAGCCGGAGGTGGCGTCGCTCATGATAACGCGGGCGAAGATGGCGCCACTCTCGTTCTTTGTCGAACTCGATGATGACGATGAAGAGCCGCTATCGGACGAGAACCTGGACCACATTCGCCATGGCATAGGCCGTACAAGCCAACTCGACCTTTTCGGCTCTCCATGGCAGCTGCAGTGGCTACTCGTACAACTGCCCTCGGCTCCGATGTTGTCGAGCATTTCCGTGCACAACTGTGATCCGAACGCCATGCTCTGGCTGGACTTCTACGTGTTTGCCGCGCCGCCGGGTGAAGGGATACCGCGGCAGCTACACCTCTCGCGATGCGCGTTTCGTTGGGAGTCGACTTGGTACTCGCAGTTGACGGAACTCGATCTCGCAGACTTGACGGAAGAGCAAGGGCCAAGCTGGACGAGGCTCTTCGAAATCATCTCTTCGTGTCCCCGCCTCGAATACCTTCGGCTCGCCAACATCAACACTCGCGTCGATGCATCGGTCCCCACACGTCGACACACTGCAACCCACCTGCGCACCCTCCACCTTTTTGAGCCGGCGTCTTTCTGCGGTCGACTTCTCCGGCGCCTCGCACTTCCGCAGATTGCAGAGATTCATATAAAATGCACTCTTGGAGGCGAGGTGTACGAGAACTTCCTCGAGGACGTCAAGGCTCTCATTGTACCCGCATTCGCGTTTCCCTACGAACATGTGAGGGTCAACACACATTGCGAACGCGGTTCGAGCGGAGGCAAAGACACCGTACTGTCCTTCGCGGCAGCATCCGCATTCGCTGAAAAGAAGATCAAACTCAAATTCATTTGCCCGCACCCCGCTCGTCTCCTCCTCCCCATTCTACAGACACTCACAAGGCATCGCGAGGACTCCCTCCATAGCGTCACCGTGCTTGACATCGACACGACGGCCGATTGGAAGGAGGGTCTCGACATGCTGACTTGGTCTTTTTTCGCCAGATGCAAATCGCTCCAGTCGCTATTCGTCCGCAGAGGCCCGCCGCATCATCTCCTTTGCGCCATATTCGAGCGCGCGATGCGCCGTATTGGAGTCTGCTGCCGGCAGGAAGGATGGTTCGAGAAACACATTGGACTCGTCCCTGGGTCACCGGAACAAGTCTTCCCTGACCTCGAACACATTGATTTGCAGCAGATCGACCTGCAGGAGGTTACAGTCAAACTTGCCACCGAAGATGAGCCTGGCCACTGGTGTTCATACGAGCGTCTCCTCAGAGCGACTCTATGGGCGCGTTGGGCCGGGAACGCGGGTGTTCGTACATTATCCATGCATGGATGCCCTTTCAAGACCTGGGAGCCCGCATTCGCGACCCAAGAGGTAATCTTGGATGGGACAAGCTTTGACGATCTGGTCCTTAGTTTGACCGATTGCAATGGGCGTGGACGCGCGGAGAGTTTCGCTTATTTCGAAGCTCAAAGCAGCGACCTTCAGCGACTTTTTGGGAGTGGTTTCCGTACATAAGTCGATGATATACTGCAAACACCTTATCTTACACATCTACTTCTCCTCTGTTGTATCTGTATCGTCCCCGCGAGGAAGTTCTGCTACGATATGAATGTTCTCGAGATCCTTCATCAAGTTCCTTTCAAGACTGTAATGGCGTAGTAGCAATGAGAGCTGTAATAATCCTTCAGCGTGACGGACGGATGAGTGGCAAACGCAAACGAACCAAAAACGCCGTCGCCGCCACGGGTAACAAGACGATAAATATCATCCGCAACGAACGAGAGAGCGCGACAACAACCTGATCGCGCAACTCGGCGGGCATTATCGCCTTGATATCCTTGTAGTTCCCTTGTAGGATACTCGCCTCAGTTGAGCTTCCTGCGAGTTCTGGAATCGCACGGAGCCGTCGGGCCAGCTCAGTTTGGAAAGTGACCCCGCCGAGCGCGACGCCCGTTGTTTGTCCGAGGGTTCTACGCGCGCTAAGCGAGCTGATCTCGGCGGAAAAGAGGAGGAGAAACGCGTACGTACCGAACAACATACAACTTTGTGAGCGTCAGCAATGAGTCGTTTGCGGGGCGGGGAATACACTTGCCGCTCCAGTGCATGCGCCCATATCCTTCAACGGCATCGCCGCTTGCAACGCTATCAAGAGCGGGTGGCTTAGCTATCACCAGGGGTGAGCGAAATCGCCGAGAGGTCAAGGAGAGAAGGCCGATTTGTACGCACCAAGCCGGCACCAAGACCTTGCACGAGAGAAAATAACATTTCGGCTGCAAGACTCGATTTTTCGGAAAGGAGGATAAGTAGACCCGCGCCGAGGCCCATGAGCAATGTGCCGGCCCAGATGATGGGGCGCGTTCGCTTGGTGAAGGTTACGAGTGGGCCGGAGACGGTCATAGCGAGAGCGCCGCCGAGGGATACGGGGAACATTTTGAGACCGCTGATGAGGGAGTTGTCGCCGTTGACGCCCTGGAACACGACTGGGAGATAGAAGAGCGTGCCTAAGAACGTTAGCGTTGTCGAATGGGGACGAAGAACGAAGGTAAAGTACACATGAATCCGATGCCATGCAGGAAATTGACCCCAAAAAGCGATAGGGTGGTGCGCGTCTTGAGTAGCCGAGGCGGGATGATAGCCATTCGAGGGGTTCTCCATTCGACCAGGCCAGCAACGACGAGCAAAAGCGGCCCGGCGGCAATAAGAGCAATCGTCGCGGGGTCGCCAACTAGAGAAGTAGTTATGGGTGCTCGTTCTTTGTGTACACGTTAGAAATAACTCACACCCTCGGTCGGCGGCGAGGGAAAGCCCCGCAAGGAAGGTACCCGTACCTAACACGAGTAACAAGCTGTCTGTTCAATACCGACCAATGAACGGCGCCAAAAGAAAAACATACGCGCCGAGAAAGTCGAAATGGTTCGAGAACTCGGTGAACGACATCTTGCTGGCCGGGTTCAGATTGAGGAAGAGGAGGAGGGCCGATGCGAGAAGGCCGAGAGGAACATTTAGCCAGAAGCAGTATCTGAAACCGGTCAGCTTCATGGAAAGCGCTCTTGGTAAACGCCGAACCTCCATGAAGCCTTTTGCGATAGAATCCCGCCAACCACAGGACCCAAAGCCTATGAGAATTAGAGCAGTGGTCAAAATTAACTGTCGAGACGCTCACACATGCCGCGCCTTGACCGATTGGTTGGATGATGTGTTTGGATCGAAAAGGTAGTGCTTACCCCAGCATGCACCAAGAGCCGATCCGTATTTCCCCCGATTCTCGAGGCTGACGATGTCGGAGAGAACGATCTGCACCATGACGATGGTACCACCACCGCCGAGTCCTTGTAGGGCACGGAACGCAATGAGAGCGTTCATAGACTTGCCTCGGAGCATTAGATTTGGACAGACTGCTCGGGGGAATCGGCCTACTCTGGCAGCACCGCAAAGGCCAGATCCAACAATAAACACAAAGATGCAAGGGTATAGAACGAGCTAGTCGGTTTCGGTTACTCCATCTCGACGCGCAGGAAAGCGAGGTCACCTTGCGGCCGATAACATCGCTTAGACGACCCCACAAAGGCATGAAGGCGCCAGAGCAGAGCAACTATACAGAGGTTATCGGGGTTCAATGGGGAGCGAGGTAGCCGACGTAAGAGACGCCGATCCAGCTGTAACCGCTAGCTGTACCGCCGAGGTCGGCCATGATGGACGGCAGAGCGGTTGTGACGATTGTGTTGTCGATGCTTGCAAGGAACAATGTCAAAGAGAGCCCAGTCATGACCACAACCATGCTGGAACGCATTAAGGACGTGAACGAAGTTGTTTCCGGACGCTCACTTGTTACGAGGCAGAACGACAGAGGTTTGGGTCGCAAGCTTTGCTTCTGGATTGCCCTGGTTGAGAGTCATTCTCGAGAGAGGGGAAAAATATCGGGTGTGAGTGCAAAAAGAGCGGCATGTAGGTCATGATTTTATTCAAGGGCTCGGACAAGCGTGGTTTCGCGAGTAGCATGTTGGCTCATGCTCTGGCCAGTGGAGAATGAGAAGCATGCTGTCGAGGCGTTTGATAACCGCGGCGGGCATTGTCGTGTTTTTCCAGGTGCTAACGGAGTCCAAGCTGAATGAGACACCGCAGGTCTGCGGTTCACCGAAACGCCGGGAATGAAACAGTTTACCATCAGAGCGTGTTTTCGTCTGCTTGTATGCCGGAGAATATTCAGGCGGTGGGTGCGCGAAGCGACATGTGGTCAGATATGAAAAATCCAGGGGCGCCCAAAGGCGACGAGAATTACCACGACAGGCGTGCTTCTCAGTGGCTGAACCGGGTGAACGCTCGTACTCTCGGACTCACATCTGCAGACATGAAGTCCCCAGAGATGGCGTAGCATCGGAGCCGGAAAACAGCGCGGTTTGTTATATTACGATGTCCCTGTACCGCAGTCGCCGAGGGTGCCGGTGCGAAGGAGTAATGGCTGGCGAATGCTAAGGAATACTAGCTGCGCTGAGACGAACGTCGTCGAGGACGTGGTGGACGAGGAGCAAGGCAATGTGTGACGGCGCGTCACTCCCCATCTTGAACCGCTTTATGCTCGCCAGTATTTATTCCTAAGCCATGCCGCGCGCGCATCCTATCCATGCACCCTGGGACGACTCGGACAGCCCGTCCTTCAACGACGTCTCCAATCGTGTCCGCCATTTCTTCACCCGCTACTCGCGCTACTGGAAACCCCGTTCAAACCCGATAGCCACATCGTCCACAATCTCCGTACCAGCCTCGAACTTGAAGTTCGTGCTGCTATGTAGCCTGTGGTACACCTCCTCCGCCCTCTCATCCAACACTGGCAAAGCCATCCTCATGCAATTCAAGTACCCCGTCACCCTCACCTTCGTCCAGTTCGGCTTCGTCGCCGCTTACTGCCTCCTCTTCATGTCCCCCCTCGTCCGCTTCTCCCGCATGCGCACCCCCACAAAAACCATCCTCCGGAGTACCGTCCCCATGGGCATGTTTCAAGTCGGCGGGCACATATTCTCGAGTTTGGCCATCTCGAGAATACCGGTCAGCACGGTTCATACAATCAAGGTACGTTCTCGGCTTTGAGCTAGCGAACCGCGAGCATCTCATCTCCAGTCTAGGCTCTATCTCCCCTGTTCACCGTCGCGGCCTACGCGCTGTTGTTCGGCGTGAGCTACTCGAGCAAGACATACATCTCGCTCTTTCCGCTCACTATCGGCGTCATGCTCGCATGTTCCTTCGACCTCTCCGCGTCGAATATCATCGGGTTGCTCTGCGCATTCGGGTCTGCGCTCGTGTTCGTGAGCTCCAACATCTTCTTCAAAAAGATTATGCCGTCGAACCCGAGCGGAATGTCCCAAGCCACAACGTCCCACAAACTCGACAAGCTCAACCTCCTCCTTTACTCCTCCGGCATGGCGTTCGTGCTCATGATCCCGATATGGCTCTACTACGACCTTCCGGTACTATTGTCCGGCGATGTCTCCGCCCCAACGGTACCTTCTGGGAAACCGCCACCGTCCCATTCGGTTACTTACTACTTCTTCATGAACGGGACTGTGCATTTCGCGCAAAACATTATTGCTTTCGTCATCCTCGCATCCACCTCCCCCGTCACGTACTCCATTGCCTCCCTCATCAAGCGCGTCGCAGTTATCTGCATTGCAATTGTGTGGTTCGCTCAGACGATACACATCGTGCAAGGATTAGGTATCCTTATGACGTTCACGGGCTTATGGATGTATAACAACGCAAAGGCCGACGTAGAGCGAGGTGAGAAGCAAATGCGGCGCGTCGAGGCGGCTCGCGACCTGGCGCTCCCAGCAACCAGAGAGGACGCACGCATGATGGCCCCTTCCCCGCCGCCAATACACGCGTTCGCGACGGGCGAGTCGACCGGGACAATAACAACATCACCCTCGGCGCTGCACGGTCGTCCGCGAGCGCCATCGTCGGGCGCGTCGATGCATTACGCGCACCCGCCGCCGATGCACCATGGCCACCACACGCACCCGCCGCCGCTCAAGATCCACGTAACGCCAGCGCCTGGCTCCCCAACGGACTCGTACCCATCCCCGCCACCGTCGCTCGATTCGCCACCAAGAGCGCGGTCGCCGCCGTTGCATGCGCATCATGGGATGCTCGCAGAGTCGCGTCGGGTGCATGCTGCTGCGTAGCGGCCCTTGTGTTTCTATCTATTTAGGAGGGTGCATCTAGTACGATACAATACATTAGATAGAGAGTGTTTGGTTTGGTTACAAAAGCTGCGTGGATGGCTTAGAGTACAGACTAAATTATGGACTTTTGGAGGAACGGGCCGAGTGACAAGCTCGCAAGAAATTTTGATGCGTAAGAGAACGAAAACAATGCTACGAATAAGACTACGTGGTGCCCTTCTTGGTAGATTTCTTGCGGGGCGTCGCCGCGGACTCCTCAACTCTGCGTCGCGTCGACGGTCTGCGACTTCTCTCGTCCTCTACATCCACAGGCCGGGCTCGCTTCGCCGAACTACGCGTTTTTGCGCGTAGAGAATCCAACGCCATACGCTCTGCCTCCTCGCGCTCCGCCCGCGCCATGGACGCGCTCTGGCGGATCTCAACACGGTCACCATGTGCCAGCGCGCCATGGATCTCGACTTGAGATTTTTGGGGCTTATACGGAATCGCCTTATCGTCGACAGGCCACACAACCTCGGTTTGGATAGCTTTCCTGAACCATCCATAGAAATCCTTCGGGTTGAGAGGTATGCCGCCAGCGACTTGCTCTGCGACCAGTTCCCCAAGTCGCTCAAGGAGTGTATAGAGGGCAGGATTTTGGACTTAGATGAGCGGTACCGGGCGCTTGAGCCAGTCGATTTTCCGCAGGTGGCTCCAACGGTCGTCGCCGAAAAGAGCGGCGCACGCGCCTTGCCCGAACGAATGGTCGTGGTTGGTGTGGCGTAGAATGAACCAAATGAGCACCCAATAAACCGACTCGAGGTCGTGATGCAGGGCGTGGCGAACGGGAGGAGGGATTTCCGTTTCTGGTCGCAGGTCGGGCTCATCGTCTGAGAGTGGCTCCGGATCGGGGTCCAGGTCATCCTGCGCGTCAGCAGCCAGAGCGGGCTCAGCCGGCACCACTGGTGAAGTCGTCGCGTTGCGAAAGGCCTTTGCGTTGGCGTCCGCTTGAGCCTCCTCGTTCACGAGCAGCTCGACGGCCATGAAATAGAAGGTACCCTAAGCGGACTCGTTCAGACAATCATGTGCAATCAAAAATAGACGCACCGTGAAGTCGTATAAGCTCTCTTTCACGACGTTCCAGACAGCTTGTGTGCGATTGCGAAAGAGGGGATTATTCTGTCGTAGTTCGTTGAACGCTGCAACGCCCTCCTCCGTGAACTCGGCGTAATCCCAGTCGAATAGGAAACCGATTCCGCTCTTGCCTTCGCCGAACATAATGTTACCACTGCTGACATCTCGATGAACAAGACCGGCGTCGTGGGCGAAGATGAGGTCTATAACAAAGGGAGTTATAAAGGAAGGATAGAAGAGAGAATGGACTCGCGTCTGACGGCACGGTAGATGGCGCCGATGAGGTCCCGAGTCCGATCGAACGTGGAAAGGGCGCGGCCCACCGGCGTCAGAAGCATGCGCGTATGGCGTCGCTGTATGCCGTTTGGCCCGAAACACGTTGAATGGCGATTGGCGTCCCATTCGCCGCCGACGCCCGATTCCTCTGGAGCCGAGAGTTCAAGGCTACCTCGGCAACGCGCAATATGCCACCTTTCCAAGTCTTTGCGCAGGAAATGGGTGAATCGGTGTTCGAAAAAGTCGTAGAAATCGGCCTCGGGACGACGACCGTCTTCGCGCCACGAGTCCTTCAAGGCAAAGAACTCAAAAATGGGCTTGTTGTCGTTGGGCGCGGCCAACCACGCGAGGAGGGCGGACTTGAGAACGACTCGGTAGACACGGGTAGCCCGGCCAAATATGGACTCGGAGACGTAGAGCCTGGGGCCGACGGTGAGGCAGTGAACGAGCTCCTGCTCTCCGTCGTCGCCAACGCGGTGAGCGGCCATGATATCGAGGCAAGCGTCTTTGAGCTCCTGCTCGTCGGGGAATTCGTTCTTGTAGAATTCGTGGGCTCCGATGGCCGTCCAGAGCGCGTCCTTGTCGACGGAGTTAGCCAGGAGATGGTGTCGTCAAAACTCTCGAGATAATCGCGCTTGTTGGTCTTGAACAAACGGAAGTAGAACCTCGCAAGGATGTTGTTCTCCGCGTCGGTCCAATCAAACTCCTCGGTGGCAGCGAATCCGGCGCGGTCGAAAGCGAAGATGCGGGCTTTGTCGAGGCCGTAGATAGTGATGATGTAGACGCGGGTTCGATGCGACCCGATGAAGAGATTCCGGGCGCTCCGAGCAATCTGAGCGCGAGCGCTCTTGGAGTCCTCGCTCTCCGCCAACTGCTTGTCCTTGACGATCTGGGTCAACCACTTGATCTCGCCATTGGCGATCGCCACCTCGAAGTTGGCAACCGCGTCCGCGTCCTTGCCTCGGTAGAAGGACAAGTCTGGGCTGGTATAGTTCGTAGCGCCCTCATCGAGCGAAGGAAAGTGAGAACGGTGGGTATCGGCAGCCGTGCCACCGTCGGGCCCGGCCGCAGCGAAGAGCGCGTTGGCGTATGTGATCTATCATGGCGTTAATAAGAGCATAAAGCAGCAGTAAGGCAACGTACGAAGGGTCCCGACATAGCATTTTCGTTGCGACGGGTACCCTTCTCGATATCCTCTCGGTACGGTGCCAGGTCGACCAAGGCTTGCTGCAACGATGCCTTGGCGGTGGTCCGCATTTTGTTCAGTTTGACTTTCGTTTCTCCGACGGGCTTGAGCATGACTTGGTCGAAGAAATTCCGAATCGAAATCTCTCCGTAAAAGTTGGACGCGGTCATCATGTCCCAGAGGCGCGCGTTGTACTCGTTCGGTCGAACGTCGTAGATCTCGGGACCATCAAACTATTTCACGCGCGGGGTATTGGTGTGGGCGCTGCGCACGGAAGAGCGTACACCGGTCCCGGAGCCAGCAGGGCGATGGGGAGTTCGTGGGGGTCCGGTAGACTGTGGCATGTTGTTAGAGGGTGGAAAGCGCGTCTCGTGCATGCAGACTCACCTAAATACTGTGCAAACCAAGCCCAAGCGTAGAAAGTCCAAAACGGAGGGTGATTGTCCAGGACAATGTTGTTTGGGCACGCGTTTGATGGCCACACACGCAAGCGAACATTCGATTCCCACGACCTGCAACAAAGGCGGCAACAAGGACTATTTGCTAAAATGCAGCGACGGTCTTGAGTATAGTTTAAGTAGCCCGGACAAGCTCTGGCGCGCGGCGCTTCAGACCCTTTTCAGCGACTAGCCCAGTGGCTGTGACGAATCCTTTGATAGCCTATCTTAAATTCGAGTCGCCGGAGCCTCTACCAATTCAAAACGAGACTCTTGCATGCCTGTAGGACTGAATCTAGAAGAAGCTTCCTATCTACGGATTTTTCCTTTTCCAGATTTCTTTCTACCGCTCCGTGGTCAATTTTCTAGCTCAACTTGTCCTTAGGCCAATTCAACGATTGTACAGCATAATATAGCGACCTACGGGCCTTTGTGTCCAAATATTTACCTTCCAGCAACGCTGGCCCTCTTCTACGGTGACATTCGTACGCGATCAACTCTACAGTTTCTGTGACACGACGCGACAGTAATCCGCAAAACCGTTATAGAGAGAAATGCCTGCAACGTCACGAAACATACTCCGAATATGCCCGTTAAGTCGGTCCCATACTCCATCGTCACAACTTGAAGTACATCGCAAGAAACATCGTGTATTCACAAACGCGTGCTACTGGTGGTGTTGGTTTTCAAGAATGGTACACGCGCTTCTAATCTATAGCGACCAAGAAAAGGAAAGGAAAGAGACCCAATCGAACCAGCTGCAGAATCAATGCGCATCCCCGTTCATGGTTGCACCCGCATTGCCCTCGGAACGACGCGAGACGAGCGCCATGGCACGGTCCAAGAGCGGGCGGATCGTCCACTCGACCTGCGCCCCGACGCGAGAGAGCTTCTCCTTCGCAGTGATATCCGGCGTCGAGAGGATGTCGCGGAGGGTAGCCACGTTGGTGCCAATCTCCTGGGAGATGGCGCTAATCTCTTGAGAGACCGCGGCGTTGTACTGGTTGACCGAGTTGTGGACGGAGGTACCGGTGGCGGCGAGGGAGGTCTGCAGTGCGCGGAGATCGTTGACGAGGCGGTTCGACAACGCGTCGATGCGCGCACCGGCTATCTGCGCGAGCTCGACGACGGAGTTGGCCGTTTCCGTTGCGCGTTGGCTACGGAATTGTCAACATCGTGCACGAGCGGGAGAGATTACGGACGCACACGAGGATGGTTTGGTTTGAGTACTCGTAGAGCTGGCCAGTGACGTTCTTGGACAGCTCGTAGACACGCTGGACCTGGTACTGGGAGTCGGCGGGGGCGGAGGTGTTGAGACGAGTGACGGCAGTGCTCTCGAGCAGGTCAACCAAGGGAGCAAGACGCTGCAAGGACGATAAGACTGTATTCAAGCTAGGCGAGATAGCGGTGAGACGTACCTGGTCGATACCAATCGCAGCCGCGACAGCAGCCTTGTTGGCGTTCTCGCGTGTCTCCCCGACGAGCTTGGTGACGCTCTCGGTGCGCTTGTTGACATACTGGGCGACGCTCTCGCGACCGTCCGCGACCGCCTTGGTGACATCGGCCGGCTGGGCCTGGAAGGGGTACGGGTAGCGGGTCTGGATAGCGTCGACGGCTTTGTTGGCCATGTTGTCGGCCGAGGTGATCCATGGTGCAAGGGGAGCGGCGTAGGGATACGCCGAGTTGTAGGCGGAGGTGGAGAGGCCTTTGGCGGTGGTGTAGGGGGTGCAGGTGTAGCGGTTGTTGACGAGGGTGGTGTTGACCTGCTCGATAACGCTGGCGACGAGAGGGATGGACGCGACGCGGGTGAGGACGGTGATTTCGGGCGTGTTCTGGGGGGGGAGGAGGAGGGCATCTGGACGGTGGAAGTCATGGTGGTAAGAAGGAAAGAACTACCGCCGTGATGCAGCCAGCTTTATAGCCCGCTGACATGTGTTTTTCAGTCTTCGAGTCCGTTCTGCTTCTTTCCGATTCAACCCGAGTCTTCCTCTTCTCTAAGTGAATGCAATCTCGTTCTATCTCGACTTGTGTAGAACCTTCGATTTCTAGAGTAGAGCACCTGGGCTGGCCTCATGATTTGAAAAATCACGGCGTTTTGCAGCTTGTGATTCTCAGGCGGCAAGGCTGTGTCTATCTAGCCTTATCTTATCTTAATTTTTGTGAAATGCTCAGAATACATATCTATGCCCATTGGGTTTGGGCGTAAAAGACATAGAAATACCGCGAAAAGGCAACACGACATGAAGGAGCCCTTGGCTAAACACCCGTAGATAAATCACAACTTGAACTTGAAAGCTCCCTTGTGCGACGACTTGTTGGTATCGCCGACGCAACGCACTCTGTTAACTCGATGCGTTCTTGCCGCCCCCCAACGACCTGAACTCCGCGGTCCAACATACGCGAACACTCGGCGCTCCGACGCGCAACAGTCACATATTTCCGCATCAAGTAGTAAAACAAGGCGTCACTCTCCACACCATCCACGCGCTCTCTTCGGCCGGTCCAGGCCGTTGACTGTACCTCCCTCAATGAAGTCCCAAGCGTTTGGGGTGACGTTGGACTCGTCCGGACCTTGGAAATGAACTTGCAGATCGAGCACCCACAGGTCCCATTCTCCTGAGCGTCTTCGGGACCGATCTAATTGACTGCGGATAGTTACGTCCAGAAGATCTGCTGCTGGATGTAACGCCGGGCGGTGGATAATGCAAGCCTTGTTTCAAGCTTTGCTGCCGAAAGTGTGGATGCTGTCGGCATCGAAGCACGCGGGACGATGATGGCGCCAGCAACAAAGAACTCAAGAGCACTCTCTACTCACGCATTTTACTTCCGTCGTGTCCAAACAGTGGCCATTTCCAATTCCTCGTTGAATGCCGTTGAACGGGAGAATCGGCGCAGCCCGGGCTGTGGGAGTATACTACTCCTAGGTTTGCCGTGCCATATCAGTTCTCAGGTGATAAAAAAGCACCAATCGCAAACGTCCCGATGTTCTGGGTGGCCCTTTCTTCCTGACGCGTTGCTCCTTCAAGCTATGTCCGTTGCGACAGGTCGCTCCAAGGAGACTTGAGGATCGAGTGCATTCCGAGTCGCTCGGACAGTCTTTACGGTCGACGAGGAATTTCAAATTTTGTCAAAGTTCGTAGATCAAGCTTTCAAGAGTGTGTACCGACTGATGCGCTCTCTCGTGGCCTGTTTCTTGCCTGCTTCGCTCAGTCGGCGCCCTTTCCCGCCCGCCCACCGCCCGCTAGCGCCTCCCCTGAATTTAGCCAAATAGTTTCAGTGTCGCCCTCAGATAATGATGAATGTAGATCTAGTGAACAGGAACTGCCAACAGGAGCACAACGTTGTGGGCCTACGTACACGACTCTAAAGTCTATCAAGCCCGAATGGTCTGTGGCCCGTGTACCCATCCAGAAATGGAGATTCACGGTTGGAGAGCATATCGTACAGCATTCCGCTGCATTCTGCAAACATCCCTTCTGGGTAACTTGTGGAATCTAATGACACCGACAATCAATGCGATCGACAAAGCAAGAAATCGAGATCTTGAGCCGCAGGACCTCCGAGGCATCCAAGGATTTTAGCGCGTATTTATGAGGGTGTCCAACCTCTCCACATCCTATCCCTCTCATGCCCTCTCCCAAAATATTCGGTTGGTCTCCGGCCTCGGACGACGAAAACGACGCCGTCGCCGACAACACCCAGTTCACCTTCCAAGTTCGCCCCCAGCCCTCTCCTCCGTCTACTCCTGCTTCCTCTCCCTCCCTCACCACCAGCTCTATCGGCGTCTTCGGCCAATCGACCTCGCATACGCCATCTGGCACCAGAATCCCCCGCCCTCGCAATCCTTTCATAATTTATCGGGGCGAGTACGTCCGCATTCACCACAACCCTCAAACCAGCAAAGAGCGGCGGCGCGCCAACAAGGCCGCCGGACGTAGCGTCTCGGCAAGAGCGGCCGATGCGTGGGCGCACCTCAGCGCGGCCGAAAAGCAGCGCTATGTCCGTCTGGCGGAGCTCGAGAAGCAGGAGCACGCGCGGCGGTACCCGAACTACCAGTACCGTCCCCAGAGGCGGCAAACGGGTGCGCGCGGGTCTCGTCGGACGCGGGGCCGCAAGGCAGCGGACGATACCGCGGCGCCGCCACCAAAGCGCCGTAAACGCGCACGCGCCCCAACTCCCGAGAGCAGCGATGCGTACACCGAGTCATACGCCGCGAGCCCTGAGGACGAACCCGAGCCTGAGTTTGATCTCCCGCCGGCGTCTCCCGAGTCGGACTTGTTCCCGCCACAGCAACCGCTCGGCGCGGAGCCGACGATCGTCGTTGACGCCGCGACCAAGAAGGACCGGCGTCGCTCGTCTTCTGTGCCGGTAACGTTGGGCGAGCAGGGCTCGTACCTGGCGGCGATGTGGTCGGGCGAAGGCGTTCCGGAGAGCAACATCGGCTCTTACCCGTACTGGAGCGAGCAGACGCAGGCGCCAACCGTGGCGCAGCCGACACGCTGGGATCTTCGCCCGACGCTACTGCAGAGTAAGCGCCGCTCGCGGTCGGTAACGCAGGCGGATCTGGCCCGCGCCGGCGTCCCGCTGTACGACCCACCAGTTTTCGGTCCTGGCCCGCACTTGCAGGTATGTCCGGCTGCCCCACTTTCTTTGTTGCTAACCAACCGCTGCAGCAGACCTTGCCCGCAACGATCGGGGCCAGTGCCTACTCGACGCCCTTCCGTGTCCAATCTCCGCGACCGCGCCAGGACACGCTCTCCCTGGGCTTCGATCGCGACACCCCGTTCGGCGGTCTTTCGCCGTCACAACCCACAACACCCTCGTCGCTCGCCAACTGGAACGGCGAAGCGCACCTGCAATTCCAGTCCTTCCCGCACGCGCAGACGCCCGCATCGTCACCCGTCGCGCCGCACCCCGTCCGCCTCACCAGTGCCCAGCCAGCCTGGCTCCCGTCGCCAACCGCTAGCGCGTTTTCCCCAGAGAGCTTCCCGTGGCCGCCGCCGATGGATACTTCGGGACACTACGGCTATGGCGCGATGGAGTTGACGCCGCAGCAGCAGCAATTCGAGCGGGAGCAAGACGACGCGGTATTCTCCACGTATATGTCCTTCAACGCGCTCGAGCTCGAGACGCCGAGCGCGTAGGCCTTTGTTGACGACCATCATGTTATCTCCTCTCTGTACTTTTACCCCACCTATGTTTATGCTTCATTATTTGGCTGTTTCGAGGATATCCATACACGTACTGTTCAGCACACCATGTACCACCATCCATGCAATAGACGTTGACATTCTAGTCAGCTGCAGGTTACAGTCTAGGGGTGAAAACTGAGTACCATTTCGATTTGGAAAGGCGAAGGCGCGCAGATGTTGAAATCCAGTCGTATGGATGCAGAGCCTGATGAGATCCACCGACAAACGCTGTAAAATGCACAAAGGTCGAGCTCCGAGGATGTAGTGCCTCGAAACGCGCGCTGCTTCGGGTTAGATTGCGCAAATTGGAATATAAGTAGGTGAAATAAACGGTAGCGCCAGTGGGCACGGGTCGCGGTATCTGGAGGATCTGGTATGGTGGAATCAAGCACAGGGAGCTGCCGAAACGAAAGGAGTTGAAGTTTGGATGCAAGTGTCGATCACGCTGGCCCTAAAGACGACATCGTCAGTTGGTCGCGCGTTCCGGCCAAATCTAGTCCAAATCTTGCTCTTTGAGAAGCTTGAGCTTACAGGTATAGCTTACTATTACGCATGTATGTGTGCAGTAAGCTGCAAGCAGATACGCTAAACCAACGAGCCCCGGCCATCTTCATCGACATCCAGCAATATCTCCATCCCGCCCGCTTTGAGATTTCTGAGATCGTCCAGCTTTTCTGGTTTGAGAAAGATCGTCGAGGAAGATCCCGGGGGCTGGATACGGGTTACTCTGAACGACGTTAGCGCGAAGGACGCGCCGAGAGCATCGCGGCGTTGTTTGATGCTTCTCCCCGCAATGGGTAGTATGAGGGCGGATATGCTGGTATCATGACGGCGGAGGTAGCGATCGGTAGCGCGGATAGTGAAGCGGAGTGTTTCGAGCGTCGCGCAGAACTCGGCGTCACGCTCGTAAGCACCAAAAAATCCATCGACGATTGCTCTCGATGGCATATCCAGCGTCAAAACTTTCAGAGCGAACTTGCTCGTGAAGTGTTGTAGCAAATCCAAGGATTGAGCACAGAGAACCAATTCGCGCAGCGGCGGCTGCGAGCGATCGAGGAAAGCGATGATACTCGCGTCAAACGACTCCAAGTCGGTGGTTTGTCCCATATCGAGTATCTCCAACGCGGGGAACGTGAAGGCGGAGAAAAACTCTTCCATCTCGTCCACTATCTCGAGGTGAAGTTCGCGAAGGGTCGTATGGACGAGTGGGGTCTCAGAAGTAGAGCCCGCACAAAACAGCTCAACGTCAAGATATTCGAGTTCGGCGAGTTGGCGGATGGCCTGCACGCATTCCGACACCGTGATGAGGGGAGTTACGGTGAAGCGCGTCAGATGGGTCCATGGCAGCGTTTCGGTAAGCTCGATATTGACGAGCTTGCAGTTGCGAAGGCGTGGCGCGTCCTTGAGAAGGAAATTGATGTCGAGAACATCATATACATCGCGTTGTGGCACGGTAATGACCGTGTCCTCCAAGATCGGGAAGCTAAGCTGCCGCCAGCCATCCACAGCGACGATATCCTTTTCGCTCATGTCCTGTAGCACGAGCTCCTTCATTTGCGAAGAATGTCGTCGGAATACGGGCTCGAGACGGTTGATGTCAAAGCGGTAGTGGGACGGTCCATGGATGGTTAAGAAGAGCGGTAGGTTGCCCGCGCGCGCGAGCCATTCCAACATAGCCGCTGGAAAATCGACGGGGAGGGGAAGTTTTCCAATGTTGACCGCTATATGTGTCCATAACGCGGAGGACCCTAACGCGACTTGCCGCCAGACGGAACAGACACCGAGTAGCGGCTGCGGAGAGACGAGCCTATTTCCGTCGTTGTAGCGGACGAAGCGGAAAATGAGGGAGATGAGCTCTGGAGGGAGCGTTTCGACGGCAAAGGTGACGGAATCCAGTTCGCTTTGAAGAATACGCATGCGCGCCTCGGTTGCTTCGACCGCGCTGCGTGCAGCATCTAGTGCCTGGCTTTGAGCGGCAAGTTGGAGTTCCAAGTCGGCCATCTGCTGTCTGAGAACAGCGCTTGCAGGCTTCATGGCGGCAAGTTGTAGGTCAAGCCTGTTTGATGGGGACGCGGTCACGTATATCGACACGTGCATCTGGACGCGACACGCGAAGGAAATTTCCCTTCTGCAGCCATTTCATCGTAGTGGTAACCCAAAAATGCGGGTTTCCAACGACGACAATTGGGACACCAAAAAACGTGTACGACCAGAGCAAGAGATATCGCCAGTAACGTTCGTCCGGGAAAAGAGCCAGACTTTCTGTTCCTCAACTTCCATCTGCTTCAATCACAAAATTTTCTCCCTCTGCTTCCTTCTTGCATACTTTCTCGTGTGAGTGGCTCTCGTTCATCATGCTCGTTAATGCTTCAGCTCACCCACCGTCTGTCTGTCTCTTTCGTGGGTTCTAAGAAGGTGCATCCGGTACCTACCGCTGCTCTCGCGGTCCGGCAGGTGACAAGACTCAGATCTCAGATGCCTCTGAGCCGATAGACAGGTTCAAATTCTCTGGGAAACAACAAGTTGACCCAACTTGGTTCAACCAAGTTAAGAGGAATTAATTATTCAAGTTGAATAATTAATTCCTCTCAACCTACTCGCTGCCCGTGGTCCGTTGATTATGCCTCGCAATTCCGGGCTTGAACACCTTTGGATTATTATTGTGGGCGCCACAGCGATCATTGATCTGGCTTGACATGAACGACCATGAGGACCCAGAAGATATCCTCTCAACATCGCTGGAGACACTCTATGACTACCAACCAATCACCCTCTCCTCCACAAACTCCCTCTTCACGTTCACCATCCCCTCTACGGGGTCCACGATAACGCTGCGCACGCCTGACACTGAAGCAGCGAACTGGTCTCTGCACGCGTCAGCTGTCTGGGCTGCCTCCCGCTTCCTCGCGCAACATATATCGTACCTGGATCTCCCCTCGGATCCCCAGAAACGCCTAAAGCTCCTCGAGCTCGGCGCTTCGGCAGGCCTCCCCAGCATCGTGATCGCCAAATGCTACCCTCACGTTTCGGTCGTAGCTACCGACTATCCAGACGATAAGCTTATTGCGGCGCTGGCAGAAAACGTTGCTTCCAACAGTGCTTCTGTTAACTGCAAGGCGCTATCGTATGGATGGGGCTCCGATCCCGTTGCCGCGCAGCTGTTCGAACCAGACGGGGAGAAGTTCGACTTTGTCGTGGCTGCAGATACGCTTTGGAACCCCGATTTTCACAAGATATTTGTCGATTCGCTCTCTGCGACGCTCAAACGGACACTGGATGCGCGAATACACCTGTTTGCAGGGCTGCATACCGGAAGGTACACAATCAAATCGTTCTTGGTTCGTGTGGTGCTCCGTACATTCCGCAATACACTGACTAGGCGTACGCCAGATTGGTGCGCTTGCGGCTGGCTTCACACTCCACAGATCTCTGGAGGCAGAAGTGGCAGGAAAATCAACTCGTCCTTGGACAGTTGAACGCGACGGCGAGGAAGAGAGTGATCGCAGACGTTGGGTCGTCTACTTTGTTCTTGGATGGTCCAATGAATCCATATGGTAGTCATACACCACTGGCACTGGCGCCATCAGCGCGTAAGGTTGAACGCTGAACTACAATCCGTCCTATCGATTCGACCATCGCAGCGAATGCGCCAATCGCCTCTTCCCTCAACGCTTCCGAGTCCTTCTGCTCTGGCAGCCCACTCATGAAGCGCGTCGCATTACCACTAGCTGTATCTCCCTCTGGCTGCATATGGTCTACGTCCACAAACACCTCGAATTCAGAAACATCGGTCGTCGTGAGGCCACTACACCCATCCGCCAACTGGAGGCGCCAGAATGGGGCGTGCCCCCGCTTCCGAGCCCACATTAGCGCGCGCAAGACAGCCGCGAGGGTCGGCGGCGTGGTATCGGGCTGTCGAAATGTCACAACTGGCGCGGCAAAGTCGATCGCATGCAGACAGAGCCGCCGCAGTGATGGCCATGTTGGGCCAACCATGATGAAGTTGATCTGATAACTGCCGAGGCAGGAGAGGTAGTGGCTCACACCGACGCGGAGCATCGCCTCTGCCAGCATAAAGTCGAGCCATCGGGGCGGGAAACTGCCGTGGATGTGGAGTGTGTGCAGACGCGGAGTGTATCGACTCATCCGTATGTACAGAAGGAGCAGCGAGCATACGAGTTCCCCGTTGGTCCCCACGCGTCTGGGAATCGACTCGAAACCCGCGAGATGGAGCGTAGTCACGGAGGAAAAGTCCAATGCGTCCAAGATGCTTTCGGTCGCAACGACAATGTTATTGCCCTCCGCCCATTTGCTCATTTCCAGCCTGAAAACGCGCGAGTAGGATGTGCACGAGTGGCTTAAATGGAGAATGAGTCCGTTTTGGTGGCGGATCTGGACGGTATCGTATTGTGAGGCCGACGAGGACTTGCAAAAGAGGTGGATTGCCAGTCGATAAGCATGATTCGGTCTATCCTTGCATGTTACCGTCACCATTGCGGTATCAGGAAGTCGCAGAAAATGGAGCAGGAGAATAAATATGGCGGTAGACTCGGTTGATAACACAAACGAGGTAAGCTGGGGAAGAGTGACCGGAAAACCTCGCAGACTGCTTAGGGAGCAGTGGACCAACGCAAGGGTTTCCAGACGCGGAGACGTGACTAGGATTTCGAGCAACTGTTCTGTTGTGGGAGACTGGAGGGGACTGATGTTTGCAAGATGCAAGTGGGTTATATTGGAGTACGACGGCGAATCCCATGGGAAAGCACACCCGTGGAGATGGAGTTGCACGGGCGCCAGATTCGCTTCTAGCTTTTGCGCGTCCTCCTTGCATCTGAGGAAGTTCCGCGGCAGCCATAGTGGCGTTGACTGCGGATCGCTAGTGCTGATCACTCTGAGGCATCGGAGACGAGTGGTTGAACCGACGCTGGGTTGCAGGTTGGAGAAGAACATCTCGAGTGTATTGGATGGACCGCAAATATCGAGTGTGCTCAACCTTGACGCGTACTCGAGGATGATTGGCTCGGGCGAGTGCTGCGGGTCGTGTTGCAGATCTGCTCGGATGACGAGGGGAGCAGAACGCGACCGCAACAGCATGAGCGACGTGAGTTTGGGCCGCGTCAAGACCAGGGCGGACCAAAAGTTTGGGCAGCCAAGTGCGACACTCCGCCAGTGACTGCATACGCGGGGAATCGCTAGCCACGACTCGGGCTTGGAAAAATTGGATTGGATATTCCGAGCGTCGCAGGGCACGCAGAGACAGAATATGTGGGCGAGGATTTCGGGTGGCAATATGGCGATGGCTGCAAGGGAATTGTGCTTCGTATTTTCGATGCGAAGCAGGCGCTGTGCAGACGGAGCTGGCTGTTAAATCGAGCAGGTCGTCCATATTCCGCGGCCGCGAGTAGAGCTCTACGACTTTCCTCAGGAACGAGGCGGCATGGCTCAAGGGACGTACTTTGAGAGGATTCTGGAAGGACAGCAGGTCTATTGAACAGTGGGTTCGGGAGTTGTGCCGGGAGACGACAGCGCCGAACGACAGCGCCGAACGACAGCGCCGATGGAGGTGGTAGCTGGACAAGCCGCAGCTTGATCTGCACCCTCATGTCGGACGCGTCAACTGCGCCTACACCTCCCACCCCGGAGCCTAATCCCTGGTCAGAGCAACCCAAGAAGGAGGAGGAGCCGGCGCCCACAGAACCTCGACCAGTAGAGCTCTCCGATTCGTCGTTATTCGACGAGAGCTTTTCCATCGCGTTTAAGGACGAACCGTCGGGATCTCTCAACTTCCAGCCTCCCGCGCTTGAGCAGGTCATTTCCGAATTCGACCCCCTCGCGAACAAGGATGAAGCTGCAGCGAAGGAGGCCTGGGAGAGTGCCGAGGGTCACCCGCCTCCGCCCCGAACACCAACGCCGCCACCCACTCCTCCGGCGAAGGAAGCCGACGCCTCCCCTCCCACACCCTCTGGCTCTGTGTTCCCTTCCTTCTCTTCCCTTGCCCGCACATTCACCCTTCCGCTTAAATCCAAATCGCGTCCTGGCTCGATTGACGCTACGGCACGCGCGGTTCCGTCACCATCTAAACTCTCCGGTTTCGTGGAGCAGCAAACGCGAGAGGGAGGGGACGAGCCTCCGCCGCAATCGAATCAGAGTACACCACCACCACCTACAGCTCCAGGCGAACCCCCACCATTCGATTTCCAGCGGTTCCTGGACCAGATGAAATCGCGGCATGCAGAGGTCGTTGCAAAGTATCTCAAATCGTGCGTCGACCTCTTCTGCGTGTACCCTTGCTCATTATATCTCAGTTTCCTGAGCAACTTCTCGAAACGGACCTTTACAGTCGGCGACCAAGTCAAGATCATCCAAGACTTCCTCGACGTTGGTGGTGCCCTCCATTCAAACGCTGCAAAGTAACCCGCGCACCAGTTCATCGTCAAACCCATGCGCGAATCGGAGATCTGGAAGAATGCCTCTGACGCCGAGTTTGACAACGCGCTTGAGGGGATGGAGAAACTGGTCATGAACCAGTTATACCAATTGTGTGTCGATATTGCTCCCTCAGCTTCGCATGTTGCTCACCTTATGGATACAGTACGTTCACTCCCCAGGTTGCGATCACCATCCCTCGCCGCCAGATAACCTGCGACGACCTTGAGCGGGATCGCGTACTCACGCAACGAATCGCACTCTTTGGGTGGATAGAGGAATCCCATCTAGACGTTCCGGTTGGGGAGGGCAGTACTGGTTTCCTCATGTTTGCGCAGCAAGGTACTTGCTCCGTGTTATCCGCGGCTCTTCCCTCATCGTTCGCAGAACTGCTCAAAGTCAACCACTATAAAGCTCCGCGCGACAAGCTCATCTGCATACTCAACTGCTGCAAGGTTATCTTCGGTTCGTCGCCCGTTTGCTTATCACCCTGCACTAACGTATATGTAGGACTAATCCGACATCTCAAGAAGGAAGAGGGCGCCGATTCTTTCCTCCCGATATTAATCTTCGTCGTTCTCAAGGCGAACCCGGAACACCTTCTCTCCAACGTCGAATTCATCAACCGGTTTAGAAATCCGACCAAGCTTCAAAGCGAGGCGGGGTATTATCTGTCCAGCTTGGTGAATTGCCACAACTCCGTTCTAAGAGCCGTCTAACCGCCGAGCAGATGGGCGCCGTTTCGTTTATTGAGACCATGGACCATACATCTCTATCGAATATCTCGCAAGAAGAATTTGAAGAGTACGGTCTCCCTTTGGTCTCTGTCTGGACGCTGACACCATTACAGACGCGTCGAGACCGCCATTCAAACCCTCCCTACCGACGCGTCCCCTACCCTCCCGCATGTCTTCCCATCGACCCCCGGTCGCAGTACCGATGCTACGTCGATCTCGTCCCATTCAACGGCCTCGTCCCATGAAGGCGACGAATCTGCCCAACCACTCTCGATCTCTACGCCCGTCCAAGGCATGCAAACAATATCCGAAGACGCGAAGAGGCTATTACAGAAGACGGGCGATACGATCTCCAAGCCGTTGAACGCCCTAAGTAGGATATTGAACGAAGCGTTAGACGGTGTTGCCGCGGGTCCTGGGGAGGGCAGCTCGCGGGCATCATCGTATCTACCGGGGCCGTTTGCACCGTTCGAGCTGGGTCGAGAAAATCGACAACAGCAGCACCAACAGCCCAACTATTACTACAGTAATCACCCGCAGACGCCCGCTGGCGCGGATGGCTTCATCGCGCCGATACAGACCCCATACAAGCAACGTGTGCGCAAAGTGCCTATGGGAACGCCTCCAGGCACACCAGGGTCGTATGGTTCGGTGTATGGCGACGATACACCGTCAAGGAATCCTCCGGGTGGCGCGGCGCTAACTCCTCCGCGACTACAGTCCCTCCAGATCAACAACACATATGACGATTCGGTTTCTCGGACGCCGACGCCGAACCTGGATCTGGCAGGAATGCAGGCGCAGATCGATAATGCGCATGAACAGGCGGCGCATGCTGCACGGGAGACACTGCGGCAGATTTTCCCCACGATGGACGCGGAAGTGGTGCAGCTTGTCCTGGAGGCCCAAGACGGCGATTTGGGGAGGAGTATCGAGGCGTTACTGGAGATGAGCAGTGGCGATTGAGCATAGAATCTAACCGGGTCGATTTATTACGGCTTCCCAAGTCAGAAGGCAGTCAAGTTCTTTCCTCAAGTACAAGCTCAGCTAGTCAAGGCTCAAGATACCTTTTGAGAAATCTTCCAAGAACTGTGGAACGTGTCGGTGCCGCGGGTGATGGTCTGTGCCTTGGTCACCAAATCCAGGTTGATGCCAACCTTGTTTTTCTGACTTACCTCTTGTTCTGCGTGCTTTCCCTGCGTCCTGCTTTCGTTTTCCTCGCATCCCCTCGTCTTTGACACCGCTTTGACGCGTCCATCCTCCTCTCCGCCGCGGAACAACTTTCAACAGCCACTCCTTCCGCATCCCTCTCCATTCCGCCACGACCCACCCACATCCGTCCCTCTTACTCTACGCTCTCGAGTGTAGTAGACGCCCACCAAACCCCCAGTGATACTCGCGATGGCGACGGCAACGTCCAGGGGCTTCAACTCCGTCAACTGGGCGCAAGCGGCAGCTGCCACTACTCCGACGAGTCATGCGAGCCCAGCTGCAAGCGGGCTCTCTTCTCCGTCTCCCTCGAACGGCACCAACATGAGCACGACCACGACCACGTATCCCTTCAACACGACCATCCCTCCTAACCAAATCCAACTTCAAACCCGACCGCCCACGACCTCGGTCAGCGCCCCACTGTCCGGGTACACCTCCTCTTCCGGCCCGTACCCGTATGCGCACAGCGGCTCGGCTGGGTTTGCGCAAGATCACGTCCCGCCGACACTCGTCTCCCCGCCGCCCCCAACTTCGCCCCTCTCCCCCGTCAGTGTCAGCAGCGGCGGGTCGTATGGGTACAACGGCTTGAATACGTCGGCTTCGACCAGCCCGTCAACCACGTACTCTGTCGCGGCTGCTCCGAACGCAAACCCACCTTTTGCAAAGGAATACAGCATCTTTGTCGGCGATTTGGCCCCGGAGACGAGCAACAGCGATCTGGTTGCGGTATTTTGCATATTCCTTGCCCCAAAGCTCGCCCTGACATGCTTGCACTCAGGTTTTCCGGAACCCTGTCCTTGGCCTACGGAATGACCGCGCGCCTAAATTTATCCGGCCGTTCACGAGTTGCAAGAGCGCAAAGATCATGCTAGATCCAGCCACGGGCGTGAGCCGAGGCTATGGTTTTGTTCGGTGCGCTTTCCTTTTTACTTCGCATGACCGCCTTTCTCATAGAATGCACAGGTTTACCGACGAAGCCGACCAACAACGCGCGCTTATCGAGATGCACGGGCTGTACTGCCTCTCACGGCCCATGCGCATATCCCCAGCGACGGCTAAATTCAAGCCGCCAACGGAGCTGGCGGCTTTGTCCGAACCGGCCGCAATGTTGCCCTCAAGCGTCTCTGCGCCGATCGCTGGCCAGTATCATCAACAGTCTGACACTGCTCCCGCTCCTACGCCGCAGGGATATATCTCGCAACACGTTCCGGCTCCGCAACCGGCGCAGCCGCCGCCGCCGCCCGATGCGACCTCTGCTGAGTGGAAACATCATGCATGTGCGCGTGCGATACTCGGGAACCTTGTCGGGCCGAACGGGGAGCAACTTACGAGCACGGACCCGTACAATACGACAGTATTTGTTGGCGGGCTCAGTCCGCTTGTTGGAGAGGATACTCTCAAGAGTTTCTTTATCCCTTTTGGAGATATTCACTATGTACGTTTTCTTTGCATCTCTGAAGACCGATACTCAAATGTCGTGCAGGTCAAGGTGCCTGTTGGCAAGCATTGCGGTTTTGTGCAGTTTGTGCGCAAGGCGGATGCCGAACAAGCTATCGAGAAGATGCAAGGGTTTCCCGTCGCGGGTAGCCGCATCCGTTTGAGTTGGGGACGAAGCCAATGTGCGTGTCTTGTCGTTGAAAATATTTGTCAATCTGAAAATCCGGGCAGATAAAGCTGCTCAGGCAGCTGCACAGGCAGCAGCCCTCGCTTCGGCTCCGATACCCCCGCCCCAACCAACCGTTGCAGTACCGACGCCCGCTCCCGCAGCAGTTGTCAATGGTGCCGGGTTGACGCCGCAAATGCTGGCTGGGATGTCGCAAGACCAGATCGTCAAGCTCATCCAGCAGTATGGGGCAGAGGGGCTGTTCTCTGGTACAGCGCCGTCCAATGGCAACGCAAATGGTCTCGCGCCGTCACAGAATGGACACCAGTCGTCGACGAGCGCCTTCCCCCAGCTGAACATGGACATGGACATGTATCGGCTCACGAATCCCGGATCGTCCCAACCGCGTTTTACCGAGGACGCCATGAAACCGCGTCGGGACGACAGTCCGTTTGGCTTCGTTCGCCGGCCCGTCTACGAGGCGATCTTGCCGCCAAACTCCATGTTTGCGGGACTTGTCTCCGAGCCGAAGTCGTCGGTGTCTCCGACCCAACAACGCTCGGACTATAATGCGCAAGACTTGCTCGCGCCGCGCCACGACTCTTACGCAACTGGTCTACTTTCCCATCTCGCACCATCCTCATTCTCGGCCACAAACGACGAGCGCGGCAGTCCGCCGATGTTCCAGGCTAATCGGTATCACGACCCGATTCCTACTCCGAGCCGCCACCCAATCTCCCGTCCCATATCTGGGTCAGCACCTGCGCTATCCCCCCGTACTCGCGTTCCTACGGAGGAATGGGACGCGCGGACGATGCAGGGACTGAACGGGATGCTCGCGAGTCTGGATTTGGATCAGGACCGAGAGCGGGCGTGAAACGGCACGCACCACGAAACTGGAACGGATATTGTATATGCCCTCTCTCTCTCGCTTTTCCTTCTTTGCGTTGCTATCCTCCCCGTAATCTGTCGCCTTCACTTTCTGCTACTACGATTTTTAAGCCTCGCTTCGCTATATGCTTCCCTCTGCACCGTCCACGCACAGTCTATCTGTCCTGTTTTGTCTCGCTCTCTCAATCCCGCACTGCTCTTGAAAATATCTGCATCTTCTGGACTCTTTACGAAAAATACAAACCAACAGCTAGCCTTATGTACGCGTCAATCCGACTCGTGTCTTTCCAACACCCAACCGTGGGACATGCCTAGGTTCTTGCTACTTGCTGTCATGGCCGCTAACTACGTGCTTTCTCGGTCGCGCCTCAAATGCTAAGAATTTGAAACCGGAATCGCCTATTCTGAACGAGGGCGAATCTGAACTCGAAATGCCAACAGGCCAACAGGCCCCGCTGGCCAGCCAATTTGATCAAGATGTCACACTGTGTCACTCACACGGGTCCAAGCTCGATCCCTCCTGTCCTCCGCGTCCATGTGCATCCCGTCGTCCCGTTGGCTCTCGACGCGTCTCCGGTTCATGCTGGACCGGATGGTGCTTTTCTCGCGCCTGCTCGAGCCTCGTCGTCATCAAGAACGACATTGTGCTCGTTTATCCCGCATCGACCCCGACCACCAATCTCCCTCTCCGAAGCTGGAGGACAACGGTTGTAATCCTTGTAATAATGTGTAGCGTACATAAAAAAATACTATGCCGGTTTATCGGGTTGCAGAAGGAGTAGCCCGCCCTTGCACATGAGGCAAGGCGGAAGCAAATGGGAGGAGCTCGATTGTAATGGGGTAAGTAACTCTCTGCCGTTCATGCGGTTGTCGTTCGGAAACAGTCCGGAGGAAGAAGAGGTGTCACATTTCAATTCGGGCGGGGCCTAGATGGCCGATGGCCTGAGGGCATTTCGAAAGCCCGAAATTCCTGTTCTGAACGACACTCAGGAGCGGCAGACCCCATGTCTTGAGGCCCCATCAGTCCTCCTCCCCCGATGTCACCTACTGACTCTGCTCACCGCCAAACCCTTTCAAATGACATCCGCGCACTCACCAATGCCCTCTGCCGCACCTCTTCGCTTCCCCGCGCCCATTCGAACGTCAAGCGTTCGGAGAACGTTAAGATGTACCTGCATATCGCGACACTGCTAACGCGCGATGGAATGCCTAAAGAGGAGGAGGATATGTTGTTCAGCGGGGTTGCGCTGCGTGAGCATTTTGCTCTCTTTGCATTCCGGCGTTTGGGAACGGAGCTGGGAGGGGAGGCCCGAGTCGAGACGAGTGAGAGGAGAGCCGGCTCAAGTGAGGCAGCAATGGAGCACTTGTTCGCTCAAGGGTATGTGCTTTTGCTAAGGACCTTGCTGGATATTGAATGGGATTTTGTAGGCTGCGTCGTGATACGGACCTGCTCACACATTTTGCGGATGTCCTGGACGTCTTGCGCGCATTTGCTGCATCCACGCTTCCGGAAGATGCCAGAGAACTTCAACAGACAAAGTGCCTTGTCTTTTTCACCCAGCGCTCTCTTGGTCCAATCACCCGTCGCTTCCACCAGCCCAAGAAGCTTTTTGCGTCTTCTACGCCGTCTTGGTGGCGAATACTTACGGCTTGGGAGCACGATCTGGCCGAGTTCTTCCCCGTTCATGTGTTCTCCCTCAAGCCGCACATCGCGTTGATACTCAACGCCCTATCACCGAACCTGGTGCATTTCGGGGCTCCATTTCTCCTCGACGAGGAGAGCGCTAAGAAATGCGTTGATGCGTTGGTTGTTCTGCTCGATGTTGTCGACCGGCAGCTCAAAGCCTGCGCCGCTGCATCGCAAACGAGGGAGAGTTGGGAGACGCTGAACACGACCATGCGGATGCTCTATTCGCTAGTCCACGAGACCGAGGTAATCCGACATATCTTGACTAGTAGCTCCTTCTCGACATTCCTTGTGTCGCGTGGAAGGGACGCGTCCATACGGCGTAAGCCCTCCTTTTTTCGTTCTGCTTGTACTGAACTTATGTATCTGCAGCGGAGAAACGCGACGGGCCAGCCCTCTTTCGTGAACTCCAAGGGCTCACCGCATGGCAGCGCGCTGTTATCATGCTAACAGGCACGAAAATATTTCGCGCAGCCGTGCCCATCAAGTTCCATATCCTCTCCATCCCTTCTGGCGAGAGCCGTACGACACCAGTTATGGATCTGGTGAACGAGATATACCCGTCCTGGCGGTACCACTCGCTTGCGCATATCAAGGCGTATATCGGGCGTTTGGTCCTTCTGGGTGAGCAGCCGGTCTTTACGCCGCATTTCAACACCGATGTCATGGGCGCTTTCTTGTCGACGAACGAGGCGTCGCGAGAGATGTGGGCATTGCAAGAGGTGCTTCGTTCTTCCTCACATCGTGAAAATGCTCATAGACTGGTTCAGGGTGTCTTGCAGATTCTGGGGAACTCCAAGAGTTGCTGTTACGCCTGCGACAAATTCGCGTCCCTTCTTACGGTTGCAATCAATTCATCCCCTTCTCCAACGGATTCCCCAGCGTCACCCCCGTCCTTTCTCTTTGTTCCCTGGTCCCCTCCGCCTAACACGCCCACGCCCATCCTGGAAGCTCTCCGAGCGGACCTGGTCGCGGAGCTTAAGCGCCACCTCGACTGCGTCGTACCATCATCGACGTGGTCGCTCGAGGACGAAATTCGCCTCCAAAACATGACGATATCTACACCGACGCAGACCAGCGTCAAGTGGGCGCCGCGCTCGATGAGCCACAGCGAATTATCGGTTCTGCAGGTCCTTGGCGAGATGTGCACGTAGACAGATGTTGCCTGTTAGGTATTTTCGAACAAAGAAACATGCAACTGCTCTGCACGCAAAGCGGCACCTGAACTGCTCAGCAGAAAACTACTTGATTAGTACTGCATGGACTCGCTACTTCAGATAAAAAATCCAAGAATTTGGAAACCAACGGAAAGCTGCATCATTTATTGCTGATTTCAAGTTTGTTGTCCTCTCAGAGTTTTTGAAAAACACATTTTCTGGAAAGTGTGGATGCTGAAATGTGGATGAAATGTGTGGGCTTATTGCGGGCTGAATCCTGCTTAAAATGCAACAGTTTTGGTATCATTCTGCAGGGAATTGAGAGGACTTTCACACCTGGGGCTTCCCGAATTTCAAAAACTCACTGGGGCTCTGCTGTGACATTTTCAAATGAAATTTCCAGCCAAAAGCTCTGTGATTTTGTTTTGCCTGCTGTGCCTCATAATCTCACTGGGGCAGGATGAGGATGATAGGTTTGCAAGTCAGTTTTTTAAGGGCTTTCTGATGGTGGTGGTTTCGTGATGCACCGATCAAAGTTTAAAATTGATGTCATCAGATCAGATTATGATGGCGATCATTCGATCTGCCGCGCAAAATGACCACGAAAATGTCCACATTGTAGCCTAAACGGATCGAAATTGACAGAGCAAGAGACCAAATAAAATAAGGTAACCAAAATGTGTGTATATCCAATATAGAAGTCCGCAGGCGAGCAGGAGAATTTCGCGAGCAGATGGCTCCGATAGTCCGCTCAAATCCCTTCATGATGGTACCCATATCATCCGATTCCGAGCAGAATCGAGCCCACAAGAGGCTCGCTTGTGTTCTCATCTAGGCAAAAGAAATGTTTTTTCAAAAACTCCGAGAGGACAACAAACTTGAAATCAGCAATAATGGATAATATCCTGCAAGTTCCCTGTCGGCACGCTTGATAATTGTTAAAAGCTAGCTAGCGCAATATTCCTAACTCTAAGAGTGCCCGTAGCCACAGTAAGCCATTGCGGCACGGTGTGAACCGAACGTGAACTGGGGTGTGTGTGATCTTTAGGGCCGGGTCTTTCTGAACTTGTTCTGAACGCTCACTCCATGCTGGTTCGTTGCCGCTGGTCCACTCTCTACCGCTCGTTCTCGGAGGTTTGTGCCCTTTCAGTCGCTTTTTTTCGCTATTTTTCACCAGTTTCCAGCTAACTCCGCCTTGGTTTTGGAAGCATTTGTACTCCGCTGCGATACCTAGCGGTAAAAGCCGCTCCAGCGTGTGCCAATCCACCAGCCAGACGGAGTAGATATGAGGTATGCGTAATACCCCTTGCCTCCCACTACTTGCTGACCCTGTCAGCCACCGGTCTCAGACGCGCCGCTGTTCCTCCATGTCAATCGACCGCGCTGGCGAGCCCCAAGAGTCCCTTCTTCTTCCCCCGCAACCATGGCTTTGCCCTTGTCCTCCCCATCGCGCCCGCCTCTGGACCATCTCGCGTCGAACCACCGCCATATCGATTCTGCGCAAGAAGGCGTTGTAAGTCGCGCACGCAGCACGCTAGCTATACTCGACTCGCTACTTAACAGCGGCACAGCGCTCTTCTCCACCATCTCGCGTCGCGCCTTTCTCTCGTGTTGAAGTGTGTATTCGATGCTCGATACATCGACGCGCCTTGACTTGGCTCCAGAAGGCGTTGGCTGTTGCATGCAAGCTCCCTCCGGTACTTCTTGGACGTGGCGAGATCAACGCGTTCAACTCGCGTGCCGCGCATCTCGCGAGCCCCGTACGTCCATTTCCATATCCACCGTCGCCATCTCCAACGTCTGGCGTTGCAGGCCGACGAAAGCACATCTGCTCCCGACGTTGCGGTATTCTCGGTGCGTCGTCGTCCCATGCGGCTCCCCATAGCTCAATTTGCCGTAGCCGTTCGTCGCTTCCCTCCGCGACAAACTCGCCAAAGTCGACGCTGACCTCGCCACCGTCATCTCCGAGGAGGAGGCTCTCAAGGTCGAGACTGCCGAGGTCGACCGCGCCAACCTCCAATTCCACGCCGAGCGCGACGCGTTGCCCAAGACGAGCGATTTATCTGAGGAACTTGCGCGAGATGGAGAAGCCATCAAGCAGGCCGTCGCCTACAATGACTTCCAGGTCAACGTGTTCTATCGCAAGAAAGCGTTGGTCGAGTCCAAGCTTCAGCTCAAGTTGAATGGGATACGGACGAGGCTCGAGTTGCATCACGCGACGCGGCGCGAACAACGCGCGGCGATGTTGAAGACGGTCATAAAGGATGACGGGGGGAGCAACACCAATCCCAGTGCGGCTGGCGCGAAGGTGCGTTATCGGGCAAGTCCGTTGAGCTAGGATCTAACGAGACTATAGGACCAGCAATCCGTCGGCGTCGCACTCAATTCGATGCGCGAAGGCAAGGACGATACCACGGCCAGTGTCGGCGCCACTACTACGACCACCGTTCAGTTAGAGACGAAGCACGATACGGGTCGCGTTAGACCGGCGACTACTTCCAGCGTTTCCGGTGTCGATGTTACCGTCGCGTCAACGACGACATCGACTGCGGGTGAACCGGGCGCGCATGCCGATGCGCATGTCGGTCGCGAACCAGCCGTCCATGGACTCGGCTCCGGAGCCATACAGCTCCAGGTTTGCGTTCTTTCTTCGATTCTCCTTCCCTTTCTGATAACTTGGAAGGACAATTCTCAGCCAACGCGCGTCGCCATAGACCACCAGGCTACTGTCCGCTTCCCTTACGTTCCATGACCCGCGACTGATTTATCCTCAGCGCAAAGCTCTCTTGGACCTGAAGGTGCTCGATTCCGACGCCGCGAGACTGGTGCCGTTTGAGGACATCGCCGCTCGCTCTACCAACAAATCCTGGGCGCCAGTCGTCGCTCCCGAATCGGAGATGTGGGTGTTTCCAGATCTTGACGTTAATTGCTCATGGGTGTAGGAGTGAACTCTTCGTGGCAGAAGGCGCGTTCTGGCGCGATGAGGAGCGCAAAGAAGGCGTCCTCTGCGTTCCCATCGAGGGATGGAACATCCAGACGGGTAGTTGGATCGCACGGCCACACGACCACATTCTCTACAGGCCCGTGCTAGTTTGGGCGCCCGCTGCGAATGCCGACCTCTCGGATGGCGGTGCGACGGAGTATGGTGTTGTCTTTGCAGGCATCTACCGCTTGCAGCAACTGCGCGACTTCCACGATCCCTTCAAGGTCCCGCATGACATTGTACGCGTATTCGTATTGCAACATACTCGTGCTGAGCCTTTCATAGCCCTCGACAAGCATCATGCGCTCGATGAAGATTGGGCACTATGCCGTCATTGAAGAGCTCTACCCCGATCGCGTACCGTTCGCCGAATACTTTGGCCTGACGCTTCTCACCTGGGATGAGTCTATGGACCAGCGTTTGAACAAGGGGACTCCTCTTGGCGTAAACGGCGCTACTATCCTTCCAAAGCGCTCGTAGGACTTGTGGCGGCTATGGATTCAAGTTCTGTGTAGATACCGACGTGGTACAATCGATCGAAACAGCACCTTCCCGATTTAGATATCTTTGTTTTAGTGCCTCATGCTGCCCTGAACACAGTACAAGGCTCATATACCGACTCCCGAAGCTCGAAGTGAGCATATAACCATCCGGCCGGAGAGGGTTTAAATTCACGTGCGTAACAAGTAGGGTTCCCACCGAAGTTATGTACGCCCCTCAGGATGTTACGTGTTCCCGTCAAGGGCGGTAGATAATTCTGCTGGTCCACTGCCGCGTTCGCGATGTTCTTTCTTTCTTTTAGCTACAGCTTTAACTGGGGCAAGTTTGATAAGGGTGCACAAAGGGTGCATGGACGTCGTGGACCAGAAGCTGCAGAAAACAGTTTCAAAACATC
Source organism: Mycena kentingensis (nom. inval.) (assembly GCA_014461125.1). Lineage (NCBI taxonomy): Eukaryota > Fungi > Basidiomycota > Agaricomycetes > Agaricales > Mycenaceae > Mycena > Mycena kentingensis (nom. inval.). Next base: position 668,782 of record JACAZG010000013.1, read on the forward strand.
TCGTTGGGAAACCGTTCGCGGTCGGAGTGCTTATTTGCCCATTAGCTTCAAGATGCAGTTGGCTCTCGACGCTACACTAAGCACAGCACAAGACTTCTATGGTCACTTCCGTAATGTAGTTCGCCTCAACCAGCATCCAACCGCGAGTACGTGGAGCCGAAAGCGGGGAGGGTTTAAATACACGGACGTAACAAGTAGGGTCCCCACCGAAGTCATGTCCGCCCCTCAGGATGCCTGCGTTCCCGTCATAGCGCCACGTAGATAATTCTGCTGGACAGCCAATGGTGTAGTGGCGCGTTCGTCCCCCCCCTCTTTTTCTACCTTTGCCACAACAGTGACTGTTGATCTAGTACTTCAAGATTTGACATGTTTAATGTGTGCTGCAAGAAATCCTCAGGCCTTGAAGCTGCCGTCGATGAATATAAATGAACAACCCAATGTGTCCATAAAAGGCAGGCTGCCTTCCCGATTTGGATACCATCTCTCGATGCATCAAGCACAGCACAGCACTCAGATACAGACGTCTAAATCTTCAACGACTGAACAAGCATCCGACCTCAAGCGGGGAGGGTTGAAATACACGGACGTAATAAGGGGTTGCTACCGAAGTCATGTCCGCCCCTCCGGATGTTAGTACCGGTGGGTCACCCCATCGGTATTCTTTTTTCTCTATGTCAACGCGCTCGGATGGTTTTTGTCTGTGTGTAAAGTACTCCGTAAATCATGTCGCGTGTCGTCCCAGTCTCCGAGCGCCTCACACTCGCTGAAATGCGGGACGAAATCAATGCGCTGGAGACGTTCGCCGTCGAGACGCCGACGCACTTGAGACTCAAGGTCCCCGACTTGTCCGTTCTCAAGAACACTGACCTCCGAGTCGAGGAGTTCGCGGCATCTTCCGACGACTCGGATTTCGACTTGGCCTTGATACCCCGCAACTCCGCCAAACGCATTTGTCCCCCCGATGTTCTGCAGGCAATGCATTCGAGCGGATTGCTTCACGAAACTCCACATCGCCCAGAGAGCGGAGACTTCCTCTCCATCTTTCCTGCACCTCCGCGCGCTTTTCTTAGCCTTGCAAGCTTGTTAATCAACAAACAAAGCGATAATTGCCTTCTCGATTACAAATAAAGACATAAGTACACAAAAACACTAGATAAATCTTGGAATAAAGCCACATTTGCCTCTCGCTCTCTGTTTTGCGTTCGTCGTACCAAGCGTCACACCGCCGTGACTGTTTCGAACCAACATTCCCACGGTTGGTTTCAATAACTTACAGAATGCTACTGGCCTCGGTAATCCCATCGTCCCAGTCAGCTCTCATCGTCTCAACAAACTTTCTGTACGGAACAGCGTCCACCTGCTGGTCCGAGAACCTGCGATACCTCCGAAGTTTCCTGATCCGCGACTGCTCCTGCCGACTCGCTGAGAGCGGCGGACTCAAGACCGGGTATGTGGGGAATGGCATCGCGATGCCGCGTCGGTCTATGACGCGTTCGTCCGAGTCGTGATCCTCGAGCGGCCCAGGGGAGGCTGGCGCTGCATAGTAGTCTTGGGCGGAGAAACTCGAGCGGGGGCTTGCGGAGCCAGGTGCTTCCTCTTCGTCGTACCAGTCATGCTCGGGGGTCATACTGGAACGGGCGGTAGAGTAGCGGATGATGCTCTGGAGGGTGCGAGAAACGGAGTGTCGGCTGTAGCTTGAACGCGGACTATCGATGGCGTACGCCAGTCCTCCGTCGGACTCGAAGCGGAGGCTCGGAGATGCCATGTCTGACAAACAGTTGGTCGTTTTCCAGAGGAGTGGAGAAGGGCTCTGGGCCGGAAACGCGAAGAGAAGTGGGGATTCTGAGGGCGTCACGGTGCTCGTCAGAACCTCGATCGCACCCTCGTCAACCACGACGGTAGGCGCGGGCACCGAAAATTCGACGCCCGAGGCACCCGTATCCGAAGGCTTCTCGACGTCGAGCGAACGAGCTCGGCGGCGCTTACGGCCCAAACTCAGGCCGCGTTTCGTAACGCTAAGCGTGCGGAAAACGACGCGCGGAAACGGGTCCGAAGGGCGCTCGTCTTGCGGGCCCTGGGGCAGAGGGACAGGCAGCGGATCGGGCCCGACGTTCTGAGGCGGTTGCGGCAGCACCACAGGCATGAGCACGGGAACGGGAACGGGCACTTCAGGCGCGGGTTTCGACCGAAGACGCCATGTCGCTCGGCGTGCCACGGACGTGATCGCCGCTGGGAATGAACGAGCGCGGCGCAAGGCTGGGATCTCTTCCTTGGGAGCTGCAGCGCCGGGGGCAGGTTTGTCGTCTGAGGGTGGTTCGACCGGAGAGCGGAGGAGTAATGACATGAGGGCGGCGTCGACGAGCTCTTCGCCAGGAAACCCGATTGGGAGACTCGTGTCGATTCTCGGCGGCGCGGTCCCCAACAACGGCAGAGGCATCGGCGCCCGTGTGCGCCTCCGCAATTTCCTTTGTTGCCTGGCCAGTTCTGGTGACGAAGCAGACCGGCGGAGTGTCTTCTCATTGCTCGCAGGCGCTACGGCAATTGCCTCATACGAACGCGTCTCCGGAGCGCGGCTCGTGGATGTAGTCGCGTTATGAGGATCTTGAGCAACCTCCGTAACGAGCGAGTCGATGCCGATCTCCTCCAGCGACTCGTCCATGCCAAGCAGCGCAATCAACGCCGATAAAGGCGTCGGCACAGACGGCATGGCGGGCTTTGTGCGCCGCCGCAATTTTTTCCGCTCAACGGGGGTTGTCTCTGCTGGCGACGAGGAAGAGCGCTGCAGAGAAGAGCGTTCCCTGATGGTGGGCAACGACGCCGCCTGGAGCAGCTTGTGCTCCTTTGGTAATTTTGGCGTCGAAGCACCGCTGGTGGAGGCAGAGGCGTAGCCCTCGTCAGTCTCGGAGCCGGCGATTTGTGGGGTTGGAAGCGGGGCGATGGGCAGCATGCTCGACGATTTTCCCTTTGAGCGTCGTCGCGGGGAGAGCTTGAGACTAATGCGCCGCAGTAGGGATGCCTTCTTGTTGGGTTTCGTTGGCACCGGGACCTCCGTTGAGTTGTCTACGAGCGGGGGAACGTAGGAGGGGGTAGGCGCGTTAGGGTCGTCGAAGAACCAGGCAGCGAGGTGGCTATTTGCGTCCAAAGCGCCGAGCTCGAATAGGGCATTATACACGGATGCACGCACAGAGTCGCGGTGGGCATCGGCCATGGCAAAACGGAGGGGATGGACGAAAGCAGTAGATGCGGAGTGTGTCCGCAGACGGGGTATTTAGGGTTCGGGACCGCCGGCGTTCGCCTTTGTAGTCTCCTTGACAATTTCGGAAATCTTAACTCCCTCCCGCGGCACGCTAATGGACTCACGACAGTTTAGCGTCAAAGAGCAGCGCGGGTTGATAGGTTGTCGTCGATGCGCGGGAAGTATCAAGGTTCAAGCCGCGTTGGCCGCAAAACGGAAGTAAATTCTGGGGGACTCAGGATAAGTGCGCTCCGACAGAGACCGATGCGTGGTTGTGGTTCATGTTCAGCGTTCGAGGTGCGTGTGACTGACGGCGCGTCCGAGTCCGAGTCGCTGTATATCTCCCAGTATCGGACACGGGGTTTGAACGGGCGCAACCACGCTCCCCGGCGTTCGGGACGCGCAGGCAATACACATGGAAACCAGGAACAAGGACGCAGCGAAAGGCTGAATTCGAACAAAGAAAATAACCGTACCTGCTGCATTGTTAAACTGTAAAGAATGGACGATCTCTTTCAGCCCTTGCCACGGCTCGCGGGTCGACTGCGCACAATTTGAAGCAGGGAGCGGGCCGGGTCGCTGAAGGCGTGAGATTCAACACTCTCTTCTGTCAACCACCACCACCAACACAAAATTGCGCTAGTCAACGCCACTAACAGCTAGTAAATGTACCGGAAGTCGGGATGCAAGTAGCCCAGCTCCTCCAGACCACTCCTGTCCTTCCCTTCGAGGCGATAGTCTCTTTCTCCCCGTTCTCTCTTTGCATTTTCGCCCCGCATGTAAACGACCGCGACGACGGTCACGGCAAGAGCCAGGCAGGCGGTCGCAAGATTGAGGCTGTTTCCGTTGTGATAGTTTGGAGCGTCCGTCGGCAGGTATGTCCACTGATTTGTCCATCGAATTAGTGCCGCGACATCGGGCTCATAGCTGGAGAGGACGCACCACCGCGATGACTGCGCCAGACGTACCGAACCCCGTCACCACCGCGCTGGTGACTGCGCGCACTGTGTCCGGCGCTGCGTTGTCCAAGGTCCACGCCAGAACGAGCGGACCGATGGGAGTCGAGCCGAGCAGCGACAGGAAACATGCCGCGTATCTCGCATGCGGGTTCTTAGTGCCAACTGACGCTGATTAGTCCATGTAGGGCGTCTCTGCAATGAAGCGTACTTGAGATGGCATAACCCATAACCATGAACAGGATGGACACAAATGTTGGGATGGACCTTGACTTGATGCGGAAGGACACCCAGCAGAGGAACACGGACCAAACGAGCGCAACGAGAAATGGGGGCACGGTGCGTAGTTGCGCCTCGACGACACTGAAATGGCCCACTGAAGCGCGTTCAGTCTAGAGGCGCAAAGGCGTCTTGACCGTGCTTACACGTTGCGATCACCGTCGGTAAGAAGAGGCTCAAGCCTTGGAACGAGACGTTCACGCAGCTGTAGATGATAAGGCAGAGTGTCGTCTGCTGGTGCTGAGCGCATTGCTCTGGCCACATGCGCAGACAACTTACGTTGATGTTCAGAGACCGCCACACCAAGCTCAGTGTTGTCGCCTCCCTCTTTCCGTGTCGCTTCACGACCTGTTCTGCTTCGATACGCGCCAAGACGAGCGCCCGCTCCTCCTCGGTCAACATGCGCGTGTTCTCGGGGTCAGTGGGCAGAATTATGAAGCTGGCCAGGCCGATTCCAGTCGTGATGATCCCTGCAACTCGGTCAGGACCTTTAGAACAAAGACCGGTGAGCTGACCTTCAACAAAGAATATCTTCCTCCATGTTTTGATGGGTCCGATATCGCCAATCTTCAACAACCCCGAAGCAAGGAGCCCGCCGACTAGAAACCATTGACTGTTCCCATCTATATCTCAGCTGCAAGGAACTGGTCGCTCACATGCTCCCGCCAACGGAGTTGCAATCGCAAAATAGATCCCAATTCTCAACACCAGTTCGTGGCGGCGATAGTACTGCTCAGCCGCGTTTATTCCCCGTCCGACAGAGAAGCAAGATGGACGTACCCGCGACACGACATAGGTCAAGCCCGCCTAGATAACGCATCAGTCTTCAACGAACCAAGCCCGGAACTCGCTCACCAGGTTTCCGGCTTCGCATATCCCAAGGAACGCCCGCGTTACGACAAGTTGACCGTAATTCTTGACAAACGCCGTCCCGAGGGTGGTCACTCCGAACCCGACGACCATGAACGCGAGCCATTTCGACCCGTATCGCTTGAGCATGAGATTGGAGGGGACGTCGAAGAGGATGTACTATCCCGATGTCAGCATCCATCCCCGAGTAACGACGGGACGTACGAGGATGTAGAACACCGTCAAGGCGATGTTGTAGTCATATCCTTTCATGCCCAGGTCCTTCTCAATTCCTACAAACAAGTGGGTCAAACAATACGACGGCTACTGTGCACACACCCGCAATTTTAGCGTTGCCTACTCCCGTTCGGTCGATGAAATTCGCCCCGTCTGTTTAGCGCATTCACATTGCTCTCAGGGACCTCTTGAGTTGGCTGAACTTACAGACGAGCGTGAACAGAGGCAGCAGGCGCAAATCGAGCTTGCGGATGAGCTTCCTCTCTGCCTCGGGGTCGATAACCGTCCTACTGTCGGTTGTCGGCGACTCTGCCTTGACCTCTTGGCCATCTTGAGAGGCCTTTTCCACAGAGCTGATTTTTTCGTCGCTGTGGAGAGACATGGTCTGGGCAAGGGAAGATGAACTTCTGTCGCGCTTTTTCTGTCGACCCTCACGTCGGTTTATATCTGTTCGAAAGCGCCACCAATGGGTTGGTGATAAGATGACCTTCGAAAACGGCTTGAGCGCTTCTGGGCTTCCTGCTCTATTCAGCTCAACGGCTTGTGGATATAAAGGGTGTAGCATCTGCGGCACGTCGCTTCATGACTGTTATGTACCTCGCGCAGAAGCCACTGGAGATGCCAGCCCGAGTCGAGCGCTCAGCTCAACTTGTCTGCGCCGATTTCCGACAAATGAGTGAACAATGGGCATAGATTGGTTCTGCCACCGTAAGGGCGCACAGAAGACATAGAGGTGGTCGGTAAGTATGTAGGTAGGTAGGGCGAGAGGGAGGTGGAAGGGATGTAAGTATGTGGTTTTGTAAGTAGGTTTTGTACGTATGGAAAGGGCATAGGTAAGGGATCTGTAGCTAACTGATGGTTTGAGATGTATGTGGGTGGTAGATATCGATAAGAGGTGCATAGAGGATCCGCGGATCGTTTTTGGATGCGTAAAAGTACAGTGGTGTTGGTGGCCAACCGCCCGCGTCCAGAGGAAACAGAACGCCAGTGATTGATGCGGGAGAAGCCGGTGGATAAGGAGGTGATAGTACACGGACGTGCGCATTGGCAAGGGCAACGCCGTCCAAAAGAATGGCGACCGGGCACCGCGAAAAAGGATAAATATGGCGCGAAATCGTCCCTGCTCGCAGGCCTGATGCGCGAGCCCCAGAAATGGACGGAAGAGCCGACAAGCAAGGACAACGCCTGCCAGTCGCAATCGGTATATGCATAGAGGTGGTTTCAAAGTCGAATGTTTTCGATTGTTGTTCTTGCATAGATGTTGGCCATGTTTCGCTGCCGGCGCACGACTCCTGCCACTCACGCCTATGTCGCGGAGTCGCTATCACTCTTGTCCGGCTCGATCTTGCCTGTCGGCGTCACGAGCCCCGCCCAACGCTGCATACTGGCAGGCGTCGGTGTTGGCGGGTGCAGCGCCGGAGATTGGAGTCGAGCCAGCGCCGCAGGCGTTGCCTCGCTCTGCTTGCGCGTTGGGTGGGGGAGGGAGACGCGGGATATGGGCGGGGTCGTTGGTGGGGACGGGAGGGACAAGACGACCGAGTCGATGGATGGGAAGCGACCGTGGTCTTTTGAGGAAGAACGCGAGGGCGTGAACATGGAGGAGAAAATGCTGCCGCGATTGGAGCGGCGGCGGCTGGCGCGGCTGTTGGCAGCGGTCGAGGCGGAGGAAGAGAAAGCGGAGTTGAGAGAAGACGAGACGGAGGAGTCGATGGAGTTGGAACGGGATAGCTCTGGTGTTGATTTACCAGACGATGATGAGGATGAAGACGCGTCCGAGAGTGGAGCGGGAATGAGGGCAGGGAATGCCCTCGCCACAGCCGACCTCGTCGTTGGATCCAAGACAGCCCAAACATCATCCTCGCTCAGACCTTCCGGCAACTCAAACTCGCCAACGTCAATCGTCTCGGGCTCGTCGTAGACCACACCACCCAAAATCGCGTTATCGCGAATGCGGATCGGGGTCCGGTCATTCAGCAGATTCTCGCCTTCCACCTCCCATCGCCGAACCAGGGCGCCACATCCCTCGAAGCTCGCGAGATTCGCAAGCATCGTCAACCGCTTCGGACATCCCAAAGCGATCTTGTTGAGGACCTCTTGAAGGTCTGGATCGTCCTCGGGAACATCGGAGATGTCGAGGAACGTCGCCTGAGCCGCATCGTGGAGCAGCGGCTTGAGTGGCGGCAAGAAGGGACGCGTCCATTTGATTTGGCGCGGTCGTTCGTTGCCGCGAAGCGTGACCTGCAATCTTTGAGGAAAAGAAGGGGAAGAAGAGGAAATAAAACATACAAGAAGAGTGAGATGTTGGATGTCGGCGAGCAAGCTCAAAAAGTCCTCAACGTCGTTACGATGAACGTGCGGCTTCCAAACGCGGTCGAGCCCATCGAGGATGAGAAGAATCGGTTCCGGTTCCTTCTTCTCCGGTACAGCGGCAACGGCACCGTCAGCGAGAGTTGCGTCACTATCGCCTGAGGCAGCAGTAGCGGAAGACGAGGACGATTCGGCGCTGTCACTGCGAGCGGGTGTAGGAGGAGGAGGGGAAGGGAGTTGAGTGTCCTTGCCAGCGTCGCTATTAGTCGAGTTTGAACGCGTGCTGTCCAAGCTGCCCTTCCTACGCATCCTCTCCTGCTCCTTCTCCTTGTCGCGTCCCGTCAAGAAGTTGACGATATGCTTCTTGCTAATCCTGGGCTTCTCCTTTCCTTCCTCCGCTTCCCTCTCAAGCCCGAGTGCCCGGCCCATACACTCAACGAGCCCGCGTGGATCCTCGGCGCCCTCACACTCGATGAAATACCGTTTGACTCCGAATTTGGTCTGAACGCGGGCATGGTGGGTCGCCGCTAGCGCAAGGGCGGTCTTTCCGATGCCAGCGGGGCCGTAGATGCATATCCGTGCAGGACCGACGGGCGCCTCCTTCTTCGGCGTCGCGGGAGGGGTTGCAGGTGGCGTTGTGGGTGTCTGGGATCGGAAGGGGTAGCTGAAAGTGGTGCTGGACGGAGTAAGCGGGCGGTAGGTCGACGAAAAACTCGACGAATATGGTGAGCTGGGCGTGCTAGGACTCCAGGTCGCCCATGGGCTGACGGGGGTCGTTGGAACGACAACTGCTGGCGGAGGTTTGGGGTCGACGATAAGCTCGACAACATGCTTCAGTTCCTCGTCACGACCGTAATAGATTTTCGGGGAAGCCGGAAGTAAAGCCGCAGGAGGAAGGATCTCGGTCTTGAGGGCGAGTTTGCTCTTGCGCGCGCTACGGCGCGTCTTTTTCTCCTCCAGAATCCGGACGAGCTCTTCGTGGCGGACTTTCGCCTCTTTCTACAAAATGGAAAAGAGACCGAATTAGCTACGAACGGGTCATATGGGCTGTGCGCACCTGCATCTCGGCCATAGTCTTCGCCGCAATGATTCCGCTTTGTACACTGAACACATCCAGTGCGTGCTTCAGCCCCGAGTTGCACTCAACAATCAGGTCCGCGTCCTCCATCGACCGCAGCATGCGGCGCATGAAGGAACCTTTAACCTGTGAGCGGACAAACTGGAGGATCTTCTCGAGCGTTCTGCGGGTACGTGTAAGCAGCAGTGGATGTGTGAGAAAGGGCCACCAACTCCAAGAAGTGCTGGACGCTGCGTTCCATGTCGGTGGAAAGCTGGGCCTCGGAGTCGCGGCATATGTTGATAATGGCGCAGACGAGCTCGTGCGCGCGTTCGGTCATCTTCATGCAGGCTGGCGGGGATGATTAGAATTTGTATGTCGAATAAACAAGATCTGCATACCGTCCTTGTTGTTGTCGACGCGCTTTCACGGCCGTGAGCTGTGACTAGACGTATGCGAAATACTACGCACCTGCACCGTTTCGACGATGAGCAGAGAGACGCTCGCAATCGCCTGGAGGTATGGCTGGTTTGAAGCGTTCCCGATATCCTGAAAACCGGGTCAGCAACGAGCCAGAGTTCCTCCGCTGGCTCGCACCTTCAGCAAGTTGAAGGTAACGTTGGAATAGTGAAGGACGCGGTCCTTCCGGCGCGGCTTTCGAATCGCAGTGGTGAGTACCATGTTTCTTCCTTTGTAGCTGTGAGGAAGCTATCGGAGGGAACAAACAAGTGCTCTTCGTGCGTGAATGCACCTCTGGAGGGCTACTGCAGGGCAGCGAGGGCGTGGGGGATGGTGGTGGAAGACTACTCGGAAGCGGTGCCTTTGGGCAGATCGACTGATACGCGGTACAGTGCTTTTTGCTAACGCCGCCCGAAGATTGGCGCCTGACCATTTGCAAAGCTCGGACGCGCCCATTGTCACTTGCTGGCTTGCGGCGCGTGAATCGAGCGCGACGAACAGTAGATAGTTTACACAAAATGAACCCCGAGTAACTTACAGCGTCCGCTTCTACAAAAGTCCGGCCAATAAAGCAACAGCCGTGGCTAGCCCAACGAGGGCCATTCCGCCGACGTGTCGCAGCGCCGGCGGAGAGTGTATTAATCGCTGCTGCGATGCCGCCGACGTAGACGTGCTGCTGGGCGTGATGTCGAGCGAAGAAACGCTCAGAGTTGAGTCTGGTGCAAACGACTTGTCGTTGCATGTGTCAACTATGTCTGGGGCTTGGTTGGATAAGACTGAGACGCAATTGGTGAGGACTGACCATCAAGCAGAGATTGCATGAGTTGCTCCTGCGTTGCATTTACGGACTGGCAGTTGAAGCAATCCTGTGAGAAGCTCAGATTGAGTTTGGGAAGATAGCTCAATAGCGCACCAGTACGATCTTGAGGTTTGTGGGCGTGCATTCGCAGTAAATATAGGTGATCTGGTAGACGCCGACGGCGTTACATTGCTGGGCACGCGTTCAGCATGTCGTATTGGGCCCTAAGGACCAGCTGACAGTGTTCATAACACCATAAGCCTCACAAGCCGTCTCGCATTGCGGGAGAACGTTGGTTATATTTCCAACGCCTGTGCAACGTTGAGGCGGAGTAAAGTGGGCGCATTATGAACGCACGGAGCTGGGCGGCGACGGTGGTGGTGAGGAGGAGTATGTGGGCGCAGAGGAGCAGGAGGGTGCTTCCCAGCATATGTCGCCAGTTCAACGCCAGTTGGTGGTTGTTCGCGTTGAACCGAGTCCGCCATCACAACCCCGGGTGCAATAAACGACTTGTTCTCCTCCGCAATTGTTTTGTTGTAGTGCTCTCCCTAGGAAGCCCCACGCCGCCGTCGTCGACCTGAATTTGGAAGGAGTGCCCCGACCCTCTGGTATTTATTGTCGACATTGCCTCTCCCAACGCCGCCGCTGCAAGTTTAGGCGCGACCCTCCCAAACTTGACATGTTTTCTCGCGTGCAGGCACAAAAAACTGCTTGGACCCGCCTACCGACCAACACCTCTTGCGCCGTTTCACAGCTCGCTCCTGCGCTACCAGACAAGAATGCGCGTTTACCGACAAACTCGTTATTATCCTCCAGCAGCGACCGAACGATGCGCCGTTGCAGTATAAATTCTGCGATGTGGACCAAGGAGAAAGTATCCGACGGCCATGGCTCGCGCACACTATTCCAGAGTTCGGCGCTTCAGAATCCCAGACGATGCTCTTGTGCGGATCTTGGAGTACCTCGATCCCCGGACGCTGTTCCTGGCTAGCAAGGTGCGACTATAGTCGGACAAGATTCGCTATCGAGCTCACCGAACCACTCATAGCTCTTCAGCCGCATCTACGCCCTCGCGATGTTCTACCATAGTCTCAGATACATGTTCGAGCTCGCTTTGTCCAGCATGCGCGACGGTCCGACCCCAATCTCGATGGCACCCATTCTCGGACGACTGCATCTCCTCACGAGCTACCGCGTGGACTGGCCCCAGCTTAAGTGGACCCACGAGTTCAGGTTCCCGGCTCCGATGCCGGCGCATGTTGGTTCTTCGGGCGGATTTATCCACCAGATTCGTCCCCACGGCGGCTACAATACGCTGGAGATTACAGAGCTTCCTTCATGCCGCACTGGACGGACCCCGGCCTTGACGCGTCGCCAACGGTTCACGACTCCGCCATTCGAGACTATTTGCATCGATGCGGCACAGGGATTGATTATTGGCGTCCATATCTTTTGGTGCGCGTTCTTGTCTGCGTTCTCGACCGCGTCCGACCGTTATTTACAGCGAGGGAGGCGTTATTGGGGTCCAGATGCACATTCGCGACCTCTGGACGTTTGCAAAGCATCCCCGCGCTGCCGCCGAGTCGTATGAGCTTCCTACGTCCAGCACGGTCCCCGTCTCCCGTGCCAACCTCGCGATCGTCGGAAAGAAGATGGCTTTGTCGCTTGAGTTTGCCAACGGCAAGGTTAACCACCTGCTCATGGACTGGCGTACTCTGGGGGCTCGTGTACGTTGTCGTTTTCATATCTTTTGTTTCTAATCTTTCCAGTGGCTCGATGACCAAGATATTATCCTCATTGACGACGAGCTCGTCCTTGCGTACCCCAGACGGGCCCCGCTCCTCATCCTGTACAACGTCGGCAACCTCGCGCATACAACTATCGTCCGCCAATACGAGCTCCCACCCGGCTTCGCCTCCGTCTCCGGTACCACGCGTATCAAGCTACACGCCAACCTCGCATCGCGCGTCCCTGTCCCTGGCGCCCTCTTCTTCCCCGACCCCGCGAACCGTGTTCTTGTTGTCGAGAGTGCGGACGGCAGCGCCGCCCAATGGCTGTTCATCCCCGAGGCGTACTTCCGCAACGCGCAATACGCGCGGCGCGACCCACCAGTTATGCCTTGGGCTGTGTGGGGACAACACACCCTCCTCAAGGTCAAACAACAGAACAAGACGGTCCTTGGGCCGTACGCGGTCGGTGCGCGTGTAGTCTTCCTCGACGCCGAGGCGGGCCACCGTGCCAAGCTCAGCGTTATCGAGTTCACGCCGTTCCCCGAGGCGTCGCCGCGCATGGACGGGAGCTGGTCAATCGTTGGCCCCCGGGCGGGGATGGTGCCGAACGAGAGTACGCGTCGCGTCCCCAGCGGGACCGTTGAACATTATGGAGTCGATGAATTGGCGGTTACAGAGGATAATATTGTTTTGTTCTTGGTGGGTTCTTGCTTCAAGCTCAACTGGTTAACTGAAAAAGAGTAGGACCCGCAACCGACCTTCCAGCCTCTCAACATCCTCACCTTCGGCGCTCCCAAGGTCAAATGAAAGAAGAACAAAGGAACAAACCTGTACAGCACGAATTATGCCGCCATTATACATGTATCGTCTCTATGTCTCCCAACACGATGTTGTCTATAAGACGTGTTTTGCCGATCCACAACGCGCCGCTGAGGAGAGCCGGCCGCGTCCCAGAACCTCCAGAACATTCGTCTGCCAACGGCTCGAGCGTTTCCGGGTCATTCAACTCGATGTAGTCCAACCGGATGTCGGACGCCATCTCCGAGGCCGACGCAACAGTGTGGATGTGTTCTGTCGCGCGCTGGACGCAAACGGCTTTCGGTTTGCCCGCGTTCCAGGATTCTTCCGCGAGTTTGAGTGCGCGATAGAGCATCGGCGCGAGTTGGCGTCCCTCGGCGGACAAGTACGCGTTGCGGGACGATAGTGCCAGTCCGTCAGTCGGATCGCGGGCCGTTGGGACGATATGCAGATGTTCTGGGTCCGGATGCGAGAGGAGTAGGTCGCGCGTGAGGCGTTTGAGGACTAGACATTGCTGGATGTCCTTTTGTCCAAAGTAGGCGTTGGTAGGCTGTTGTCGAAGTCAAACGAAGAGCAGAAACGCAAGGACAACGCGCACCTCAATCGCGTTGAACAACTTGGTGACCACAGTCGCTACTCCGCGGAAGAAGGTCGGCCGGCTCTTTCCCTCCATCTGCTCCCCATATCCCTTGACCTCTACGAATGTTCCCTTTTGTGCCGCAGTGTTTTGGTCGATGCCCGATGGATACATCTCATGCACTGAAGGCAAAAACACCGCGTTCGTCGTTCGCCCGCTCACAACCTGGTGCTCCAGCACCTCGAGATCATGCGGGAGCGTGCGCGGATACGTCGCCAGGTCTTCGTGCGGCGCAAACTGTGCGGGGTTGACGAATATCGACGCGACGGTTAGGTCGTTTTCCTCTAGAGATCGTCGGACTACATCGGATGGGTTGGCTCAGGCATGGTAGGATGGTGTGGCGACTCACCGAGAGACATGTGGCCGTCGTGCAGGGCGCCCATCGTCGGGACGAAGCCGACAGACTTGCCCTCGCTGCGAGCGGCCTGCCGCCACTTGCGGAAAGCGGCGACGGTGGTGAAGAGGGGGATGCTCGACGACGGTAGGACGGTCGCCGACGTGGAGGACATCGAAGCGCGGAGCAAAGGGCGGAGCATACTTTATGATATACTCATCGTTCGAGCCAAACGAATTCTGTCTGTGACTTCTCCTCGCCTCCCACCACGAAATGGTCTGCAAGAAATGCGAGTCGAAGCTCAGCAAGCTTGCTGCCCCGGACCCGTTCAAAAGCTCGTCGAGTGCGATAAAGGCGGGCGAGCGAAAAGTCGGGGAGAATAAGCTGTTGTCTCGGCCGGGGAGCTCCAAGAACCGGTTTCAGGTGCGTCGTCGTCCATCTGCTGCCGAGCAACAACGCTCACTGCGCCTCAGCCCTACCAAGGCAAATGTAGAGACTGCAAGTCGTCGGTAGCGCAGAACAAGGCCAAATACTGTCATGGTGCGTCGCCCTGCCTTCAGTTCCAACATTCTCATTCAACCAACAAAGGTTGCGCGTACAAGAGAGGCGTCTGCACCATATGCGGGAAGCAGGTCCTCGACACGACTGGCTACATAATGTCGAGCAAGTGAGCCCGTGCAGGCCTCAGGATCGACCTGTATGTATTCGTATCGCATTGTATTCCTACACTCGGAAAACGTTCAGTCGGCTATCCCACCCACAACTCGCCAATACGCCCTCGTCGTACAAGGACCAGCTGCACCCGACGACGAATTCGGTGTGAGGATCGTAGATGTGTATGAGCTGCGGTCGACCTGGCGGTGGTGCTGTGTTCCATCTGGGTGGCTTTAGTCGGGTGTTCTTGCTCAGGACGATAGGCAACGCACACTCGGCAAGTCATGTCGTAGCTCGCAGTTGCAAGTATCTCCGCTCTGTGCGGACTCCATTGCACCTTCCTCACGGCGAATTCGTGCCCGAGCAGCTGCGTCTCGCAGGCGCCGCCGACCTGTCCAGTCTCCTGCAGCTTAATCATGCGGCAATCCCATACTTTCGCAAGCTTGTCGACGCCAGCGCTGGCAAGCACGAATGGCCGGTATTTGTTCCAATCGAGGGTGAGAATCTCGGTCCCGGAGGCGGGCACGGTCAGAACGGCGGTGGAGAGTGGCGTTGTGAATGTGTTGGTGCCGGGCCCGCTCACGTAGGATGGTGTTCGAAGGTCGAACATGCGGAGGGTTCCGTCCGTCGAGCAAGACGCGACGAGGTCGGGTTTGTGCGGGGAAAATAGCGCTTGGTAAACGCAAGATTGGTGGGCATGCAATGTTAGCAAGGATCGCGGTCGTTCTGGTGTCCACTAGAATGAAGTGAACGCGCGCAAGCTGCTCGGTGTCGCGACGCACCACTTTCACATTCCCGTCCCAAGACGCCGACACGAATGTGTCTTTCTTGATATTCGACCAGTCGACGGAAAAGACTTCGCGTGTGTGCTCTTGCCAGGCGCGTATCGGGAGGTTCTGCTCTACTTGTGAGAGTAATCCGAGAAAAATTTCGCGCACGCACAGCGAGCATGACATCCCACAATCGTATAGAGCCATCCCCGGACGCGGTTACGAGCTGGTTCTCGTGTACCTCGGACCAAGCAACATCGTACAACCCATCTTGCGTCTCGTAGCTTCAAATCGCGTCTGATACTAGGTAAATCTGTAGTAGAAGACCTACTGTTTGTCCACGTTGAGTCCCAAGGCTCCATTCGGCCCCGGGGTGACAGAGACCAGGTGCAGTCGGCCGTTACCGACAAGCCCAAAGTTGGCCGATGAAGCGAGCGCGAGGCGCGTCGTGTGGAACGGTGACCACGCAGTGGCAAAGTGCGCGAAGCCGGGGGTCTGTAGAATGGTGGGCAGAGGCTTGTTCATCGGGGTGGTCGTCGAGCGGAGGAGAGGCGCGATCGCGAATATTCACAGGCCTCGGCGACCTTGCTTCTGATCCGCGACCAGGCTTCGATGCGCATATCCGTCCCTTCGATTCCACTGCTGTCTGCCCGGCCCAGTGCGCCGCCTGTATCGACCCAGGAGGCTGTGGAACGCGTCGCAGCTGTAAGCCAGTGGCCATCGAGGATGCAGTCTCAGATTTCCAGTTTATTCGACCGGGGAATGTCGCCATCCTCACTGGGGCCGGGGTCAGCGTCGACAGCGGTATAAGAGCATAGTGCGTATCGGAACCCTCCAATTCATCATTCCCTCAATGCTGTAGACAGCCGCGGAAGCGACGGGCGGTACATGAACCCAAACTATCGACCACTCTTCTACCACCAACTCATGGATGAGAGCGAGGCTGGACACGCTTTTCGGTCGGTTCTGGCTACCAAATCTAACTCTATCTCACTCAGATTGACTGTAGACAACGATACTGGCTTCGTTCATATCTGGGCTACCCCGCAATCAGCAAAACACTGCCAAATCCCACACACTTTGGTCTTGCTGCACTACAACACGCGCGGATTGCACCTAGAATTATTACGCAGGTTGCGCTAGTCCATGAAATGTCCGAATAAAAGTTAAATGTCCTAGAACGTCGACGGCCTACACCACAGAAGTCTCGGATTGTCTCCTAGACTCAAGACCCACCATATTCTCGAGTTGCATGGGAGTTTACACGTACGGCGCGTCATCCTCTACTTCATACCTTCCTCTAACTGCTTGCAGCACGTACATTGTAAACACGGTCACGTCGTCGACCGAATCGAATTCCAAAACTGGTTGTCTGCGGCGAACCCACAATGGAAAGTGTTCCTCGACGATGCAGAACGAACGGGAAACAAACCGCGGACAAATCCCGACGGAGATGTTGCCATCGAGCACCTCGGAACGGCGTACGATACGTTCGTCGTCCCGCAATGCCCGAGCTGCTTCGAGGAGCATCGGGTTAACGCGGTGGTGAGAATCTTCGTTATTGCGGAATGTTGAAGTGAATGCCAGCTCAGCATAAACCAGAAGTCATCTTCTTTGGAGAGTCTATACCCCAAGCCGTGAAGCAGCAGTCGTTCGTCATCTTCTTGCCCCTCGTCCCTGCATTCAACCTTCTACAAGTTTCGAAATTGTGGAAGAAGCAGATAGGTTGCTCGTCGTCGGTACCACCCTCGCGACCTACTCCGCGTTCAGGTCGGCCCTATGCCTCCAGTGCTTCGTAGTTTTACGAGCCTCTGCAGGTTATTAAAACGCGCCGTCGAACTGGGAAAACCCGTCCTCGTGCTTAACGTCGGGCCGTCGCGCGCCGACACCGTCGAAGCGATCGACCGGATTGACATTGCGAGCGGGCTCATCATCCGCGATGTCGTCAAAGCTGTTCTGTAAGTTTACAACCTTTGTCGGCTTCCCCCATAAAACTGACTTTAAACCAGGGGGCCAACAGTGTCGTCTGACCCTGTCATCGCCAAGTTGCTGGCAAGCGGAATCGTCAAACCACCAGAGGACGACACAGTTGTGGAACAGGCTGCGATACCTCCCGCGAAAATAAACGCAAATGCACAGTGAACTTGAGCTGGAAATTTCATAGATTTGCTCATTCGTAGATGGCTAGTACTTTTGTACAAGAGAACGCTCGTCTAGACGGGGACGACTTGTAGAGAAATAATCCAGATGAATTCCAAGGACCGCGGGAACTTATGTTGGTGATGTCTCAGTCGCTGCTCATACACCCCGACT
Organism: Mycena kentingensis (nom. inval.); assembly: GCA_014461125.1. Lineage (NCBI taxonomy): Eukaryota > Fungi > Basidiomycota > Agaricomycetes > Agaricales > Mycenaceae > Mycena > Mycena kentingensis (nom. inval.). Next base: position 686,196 of record JACAZG010000013.1, read on the forward strand.
CTCCGGTGGAGGCAGGATGGCCCGTCGTGAACGAGCGGGAACGACTTGGGCTTAAGAGATCCCCAAGAGAGCCTAACATTTTTTTATTTATTTATCTCCCAGACAATCCACGATGCCGTCTCGTGCGTGGTCCTTTCGTCGACGTCCCTTCACGAGTCAATTTCCTTCTCAGCCAATCCGACGCGTTGTTCGCATGGCGGCGCCGTGGAGGACGTTGACGGTATTTCTGACTTCGTTCTGACTAGTCTAAGACGCGCGCCCACGTCTATCCTCGTGCGAACGTCGCCGGCTCGGCGATTTTCTTTGTAACCTGCTCACAACCGGTGTCCAAGCCCGGCATCGGGTCCTCTAACGCATGCCGCGGCGACGCTTGACTCGTCTACGGCACCGCTAAACGAGGCCTTTATAAACTGGCGCGCATATGCTGGAAGAGCATCATGGCGTTCAAGGCTCTCCTCGTTCTCGTCTCGATCGCTCTCGGAGTCAACGGTGCTCCAAGCTGCAGCCCCGACTTTTCCTGGGAGAAGGTCACGCTTTTATGTAAGTCGACCCTCTGGTGCATACTGAACCCGCGTCGTAGCTCGCTCCCTCAAAAGACCTCGTCTGGACGGAATGCTACGACGGCAAAGAGTGCGCCCGCCTAGAAGTACCCCTCGACTACGAGAATCCCGACAAGACCACGGCAACGATCCCGATTGTCCGGCTTCGCCATACCTCGGAAACGTATCGCGGACCCATCCTCGTCAACCCCGGCGGCCCCGGCCTCTCTGGCGTAGACATGGTCCTCCAGATGGGCGACCTGCTGGCGCAGGTTGTTGGACCCGAGTTCGACCTCGTTGGATTCGATCCTCGCGGTACACTCACTACCCAACTCGAAAATCCACGCGTCTAATTCCCGTTCAGGCACCGCACGGTCGACTCCCCGTCCCGCTCCATTCTTCACGCGCACGGAATACGAGCTGTTTGATCCCGAACACGGATTTGCCTCGGTCAATGCGAGTGAAGACGGCCTAGCTCGGCTCTGGGCACGCAGTACGCTGTTCGGAGAGCTCGCAGCTGAGCGAGACGACGGGAGTCTGCGATTCTTCACAACGGATTACACCGCGCGCGATATGCTGCGTATTGTGCAGGCGTATGGCGAGGAAAAGCTGCAGTATTGGGCCGTTTCGTTCGTTTCTTTTGCTTTTTCAAGCGAATCAGGATTTTCTGACGTTATCATAGGTATGGAAGTCTTCTTGGCCAGGTTTTCTCCACGATGTTCCCCGACAAGGTCGGCCGCGTCATTATCGACGGAATCGTCGACGCGGACGATTATTTTGCCAGTTCGTTCTTTGTTCGATTCTCTCGGATCAAATATTGATGGCTTTCCGCAGCAAAATGGGTCAACAACCTTCTCGATTCCGACAAGGCACTGCAAGCCTTTGCAGACGGTTGTGTCTCCGCTGGACCGAACGACTGCGCATTCTACTCCCCATCTGCATCTACAATCATTTCCAACATCGATGCGCTCTACGCCTCTCTCCACGCCCGGCCGCTTCCGGTTCTCCTGCCAGGATCGAACACCGGCGGAGTCTTCACCTTCTCGAACCTGCGCTACACAGTCTTCCACGCACTGTATTCGCCTTACGCGCTGGTTGCGCCTCTGGCCCAGGGTCTCGCGGAGTTGCAGAAGAATGGCGACGCGACGACTTTGTTCTCCCTCTTCATCCAAATGCAGAACAGCGTCAATCCGACGCCGTTCGAGCCTTGTGGGTGTGGAGACTCGGCGGCTGAGCAGCAATTCGTATCGTTCCCGGAATATTCGATCATTTGCAACGACGGCGAGCGAGTGTCCCCGAAATACGAAGACCTGGTCGATTTCTACGCGGGGTTGAGGCAGCTTTCGAGCTTTGCTGATGTTTGGAACGAGTTCCACGCGCGATGCATGTCAGACGCACTATCCTTGGTGTTCAGACGGTGGGCTAATTTGGAGCAGGGCTTGGCCAGACTTCCCGAAGACGAATTTCCGAGGTACGAATATCCGACCAAAGTTAGGTGTTGAAAACTGACACGCTTTTACAGGACCCATTGTCGCAAACACCAGCTTCCCGCTCCTCATCATCGGCAATACCATCGGTCAGTCACGGTGAACCACATTTATCTCCAGCGAACTGACGTTCGAGTTTTGTAGATCCCGTAACGTCGCTTTGGGCGTATGTCCGCTTCTCTTCCTCTCATCCGCCCGCTTATGCATCTCCAGAGCGAAGAAAACGTCGAAAGGCTTGAACGGCTCCGTGGTCCTCACTCAAGACTCCATCGGGCACACGTCTATCTCCGGCGCCTCCGTCTGCACGGCTAAATACGTGCGCGAGTATTTCTTCAACGGGTCGTTGCCGCCCGTGGATACGGTTTGCCCCGTGGTGACGCCGCTGTTCCCTGGATCTGCCGAGGTCGAGAAACTCGATACCGGGTCCAAAGAAGACTCTGAGCTCCTGAAGGCTGTTGTGGAGTTGGCTACGCAGTTCATAGGCATTGGGCGGCGGCGGCTTAATATTTGATCCAGATGGTCGTTGTTGAGCAAAAGGATAGTGTCGTCGTCTAAGTACCTAAATTTGTTTTACAGTCGTCGAATGGGCATGCCTTGAGCGAATAGAGTTCGCGATTAGAATCAAGACGCAGGACAGCTCAGCGCAAGCACCCATGGTCACTCTCACTGCAGACGAGATCCAGTGCGCAGCCTTCGCAACGACATCGGTGCTCGAGACTGCTGGCTATACTTGCTGCCTCGTTGGCAGTGGGGCGTGTTATGAGTGGAGTCGGAGACGCGTTCCGAATGTGCGTGGTCTGCGCTCGTATCTCTGCACGAACCTGTAGTTTACACTGAGCAGGATGTCGACGTTCTCGTTCTTCCGACCGCAGAGCAGACCAAGAGTGCAAAAGAGATTAAGGACGATCTGGCCGCCGCGCATCCGACGGAGTTTATTCTCCTGCCCCGGGACGACAAACCGGATGCAAGATACCTCGTATTGTGGTATGTTCTCGACGACGCGAGACGGTGCAACGTCGATGTATTCGTACCCGGGATGATAAGCCTCCCATTCTTTCCGCTCGACCGCGTCGCCCGCCCGAAAGGTCTACCAGCGCTGCCCCTTCTGGGGACGTTGCTTCATAAAGTGATCGCGTGGAGTGCACACAAGGCGAAGAAGCAGGAGGACAAGCGGATGAACGACGAAGGCGACATTATGGGTATGCTGGAGTTGTTGGACCGACTGGAGACGGACGAGAAAGGCATCTATCCGAGTTGGTTTCTGGACGAAGCGTTTGAGCAGGTAGAGCAATATCGGGAAATTTTCCCCGATGCTGCAGCTATTATTGCTGGAGTCGAGAAGCGTGTACGTAGAGAATAAAAGTGCTGCAAGGCGAGTAGATGGTGGCTGAGTTGAAGAGGTGTCACCCGGTGACAAACCCAACTCGATGCCTCCACAGACCACCTCCCGCGTCCGAGTTACCTCTGGCGACCTCAGTTCCCCCAAGTCGAAGCTCAAGTTCCTCGCTGCGGCCCACCCGTTCACGCGGCAGGTGTTTTCCGTCGCGTCGCTGCCCAACGAGTCCGCTCATTTGAATCCAGATCGACGTCGTCCTCGTCGGTCAAGGGTCATTGGAGGCGACGCTATCACAGCTAGAGAGCATATATGTGAAGGCGGAGGTGGGCCTATCCCAGATGGTTAAGCAAGCAGAGCAGGTGCAGCTCGACGGGTGTGTGGTCCGTTTTTCTACTAGCCCCGAGCTAACGTCTTCTAGATCTAAAAGCACCTTCAGCGCGCTGAGCATTAACGATGGAGACGACGACGTTTGGTGCATCGATCCCCGAGGTATCCTCACGATGCAGCTATCGGCCTCAACCTACCAAGTGCTCGGCGGAGGACACTCGCTTGTGGCCAAAAAGGTCAAGGCAACTTCGACGACGCTGAAGGGTATCTCGGAGGAGTACGGTGCGCAGTAAACCCTGACAAAAGGCGCGTCTAACTTGGACACAGTCGTCTCGCTGCCCCTTCAGGCTGCTTTCCACAAAGATCAAATACGGGAGAAGAGGAATGCTGCGTTGGAAGCTTGGGACGCACGCAGACGCGAGGATCGCGCCGGGGCATCTTGGGATGTGGTCTATGCAGCCAGTGGTGCGTGGCAGTTTGACCGCAAAAATTACAGCTGACTGTGTGCAGACCCAGCAGAAACGAACCGCATCGCCGCTGCTCTTGACCATGCTACCCACCTCCGCAAGGTCCAATGTTCGGTATCCTCATCACAAAACATAAGCGTCCCAAACGGCGCCCAAATCCTAAAACCGCGCCCCACAGACCCAGACGAGGCGGAAGACTGGGATGACGAGGTTGCGGACCTTTTCGAGTGGGTGGGAATGGCCGGCCTTGGTGCGCAGAGGTACGTCGCTGGTTACACTCTTCATACTTACAACAAACTCATCGAAACAAGACTGCTCGCAAACGACCGCGTCGATCCGTACATCGCAGTCTACGCGCCTCCAGAGCCCTCTTCCATCGGCGACGCAACCCTCCTCCGCTGGACCGGCTTCCTCCCGCCGGCATTCGTTCAAACCATCATCGACGCCTGCACCGCCGATACCTCACACTCCCTCGTCGCGATAACGTGCCATGGATTCCCGACCGCGCCGGTCGCGTACATCCCGCTCGGGAAAGACGGTGCGCCGGTAGGGAACACATCCCCGCCTTGCGCTCCCGGCGTAGACGCGGAAGATACGCGTAGTATTCTTCTCGCGAATGGGCGGTGGTGCTTAGCGGAGAGCATCGCTGTTGGCGACGCGCGTTGGGGATAGTATGTGGTTGGATTGCATTCAGAAGGAAGACTTAGTTAAGAACTGGTTTCCGATTTGTCTGCATCTTTCTGTCCGAAACATCATGGCGCTTCCAGTGTTCACGCAATGGCTCAACAATGGCTCCATTTTTCGACATCTTTACGTTGATTGAAGTAACGCAAAGTTCCTCTCGATCTGGGGGAGTTCTGTTTACCACAACTCCGCCTCGGTTCTTTGTCCCGGTGCTGCGCTGCACGCGCGGGAGTCCACAACGCGCTTGGTAATCCACTGTGTGGTGTTTGTATCGGGACGAGGTTCGATGGCAGCCTTTAAAAGCATCGCACGCATGAGACGTAAATCACAGGCGGGAGATGAAAGACCCACCAGCATGAAAGCCCACTGGTTTTCGGCTCCGAGTCCATCGCCTGGGTCCTGAGGGTCAGCGCAGAAGATGGGATGAGCAGCAGCGAGCTCCCTAGAGTTCAGTCAGTATATCGGCTAGTAAACTTCAAGGACAAACGTACCAAGCAGCGGTCGGTTCCTCCGGGGCCGTCGGCGCGTTCGTGGTGATGGGCGACACATCTGAATCGGCAGAGAGCAGAATCTGAGCAACAGTGCTGCTGTTGGAGATGTCGCATTTGTAGGAGGGCGAGACGTCGGTAGTGGTACTGATAGCTCTATTCTGGTCGTCGACGTCGCTCCCAACGATATTTTCTTTGTTCGTATCTGGGTTGATGTCTTCGATCGGAAGCGGGCCGTGCTCATGTATCTGGCGTTGCGAAGGCGTGGTTCCCGTAAAATCTTGCTCCACAGCGTTAATATTCGCGCCACTTGAAAATCCCGGTGTCAATTTGTAGTTGGTTGAGGAACGGGCACGGGTTACCTTAAGCTTTGTTTCGCGGGGCTTCCACTGACGACTTTGGGTTTGTTGTTGGGAGTGCTTTCGGGAGTTAGAAAATAATATAATTGAGGTGGCAGGACTCACAATGCGGTATGTTGTTCCATGGTGGTGGGTTTACAAAGGATGGGGAGATAGCTTGTGTCCTTTGTCCGAGTCCTTTTATACGCTCTTGCTTGACTTGAAGATATCCCCATATAGAGGACTGTTACCTATTCTGGCCGTGAAGCAAGCGCTGAAGAGAAGATACCCATTGTCCTCGTCCTCCTACCTACTGGGGTTAGCTCTGTTTGTTGACAAGCTGCATCACTTGGCAGTTGCAGGTGATCGCAATTAAATGTCCCTCTCACCTCCAGACCATTGAAATTTCCTCATTGCGTTTCTTCCGCATGCACCTGTAATTTTGAAGACGCAGAACTGGACTTCATCGTCTACAAAGCCAGGTTCGAAACAAGCATACCCAAACAAAGGCATCAGCCGGGTTCAATTCATCGTCAGATTCAGAAGGCATTGTGCTCTCCCTCTGAACACGCTGCACCGAAAGAAAGAGAGTGCACCTCGCGCTCAACAATGCATCGGGACTGCCTATTGACGTCCGCCACGGCACCGAATCGCCGGCCGCTCACCGTCCGCGCCGTCTTCTGGCCTTCTCGTCATATAACAAGCTCAGGCTTTTAGTTTCTTACGAAACAGGGGACGAACGGCTTAGAGCTGTTGCCTGCAACGCGACCGCCTCAGCCCAAACACTAGAACGGGTGTTAAATACACGCTGCAATACATGCATGCCTACAGTCACAGTGCAGGAAAATACTCGGTCTACAGTCTACGATCTACGTTGCTTGCGGCACCCCACAGCCGGTAGTGTACGATCTCGGCGCTTGCTCAGGCTGCGCGTGTTGGGGGAAGAACGGCGACCGGAGCTTTGACCAGTCCCACGATTTCCAGTCGTTGACGCCGCCGCCGGTGTGGATTTCGTACGCGTCCCCGTCTTCGGGAGTCGCCGCGCGCGAGGACGACGCGGGCGAAGACGTGCCGCTGCCAAAGTCCGAAGTCGCCGGCGACGCGTCCCGCTCCCGATCCCGACGCTGCAAGAAATTAATACGAGGTTATTCAGAGACCGTTCCTCGACCGCCGACGATCCTTCGCCCCCCGAATCGTCGGGCTCGGACGAACCTGCTTCGAGTTGCCCGCAGCGGCGGTTATCGCCTCCGCGATAGCGCGTCCCCCACTGGCACTTCCCAGCCCAGCCCGTCGACCTCTCCCCGTCCCCGCAGCTTTCCCCACAACAGCCCTGTCGTCCTGACTTCTCGGAGCCCCATCCCCGCGCCGCTTCAAGCACCGCCCGCGATGCCGTGTCCAATGCGACGCGTCCCACTCGCTCTTCGTCGACAGCTTTACGTCCTTGCCGCAGTTGAGGCAGCGCACCAGCGTCGGGCCGACCACCTCCACGAGCGGGTCCGCGCGCAGCTTCAGCTCGCGCTGCTTTTTCTTGGTGAGCGCACTGGCGGCGGGCAGGTGCGTGTGGGTCCCGGGGTCGCTAGCGCTATTTGTGTTGTGGCCATGGTTCTGACGCGCAGAGTCGGAGGCGGAGCTAGCAGGTGTAATGTGTGGCGTTAGACGGCGGGGGGGCATTGAGGCGGAGGCGTAAGAAACCCACGCGTGCGGCGGCATCGAGCACAAGCGACAACAAAGCAGAGAAGGACAGGCAAGCGAAAAAAAGAAGAAGCAACCCGTCCGCTTTATATATCCTCTGGGCAGCCGCATGTAGCAGGGCGGACGTAAAGCGGCATACGCGTATCGAGGCACTCCATTCCCGTTCGAGCTCAAGCAATAGCAGGTCAAGATCATAAATTCGTCAAGAAGGAGCGCAGCCATAGGTCTGAGAACTCGAGTATGAAATGAACGTGTCGGCCAGCTTGTGGGTGGGTATCTCAAATCCAATGCCAAATCAAGAAGACGACGACGCAGCACCCCCACCACTGCTGGTGGTAGCCTGTGGTCCAATACTTTCCTTGAACCCGGCCACAAACGCCTTGAACGGCATGAGGAACCACCCAAACAGGCCTGGCGCCTCCTTCTGCACGGGAGTATATGTCTCCTTGCGCGGGCGGTTCGCCGCGCGCGCGTCTGGGTCGTCGGCTGCCATATCAGGCTCCTCGAGGCGGCGCTTGACGCCACGCGGAGCGCTTCCAGCGCTTCCAACAAGGGTACTCTCCGTCGCAGTCGATGCCGTCGAAAGCGCCTTTCCCGCCTTGCCTTTGCCCTTCATCGTCGTTTTGGCCTTTGCCGACGGACTGCAACACAAAGATCGATTCAAATCACGTCCTGAAACCGAAAAAAGGACGCACGTAGGGCACGTCTTCTTGTGCAGTTCCCAATTCGTGAGCGTGTATTCCTGCTCTCCAAGGAGTTCAACTGCAGTACTGCACACCGCGCACTCGACGAAACGGGGCCCCTTGGTTTTAGCTTGGGCGTCGTTGACGAGCGTGATCTTGCGTTTGGCTGCGGCAACGCGGCTGCTGACGCTGTTTGGTTTGGGGCGTTCATGTTGGTTTTCTAACACGGAAAGAGCCGCACATTTCATCTCCGCAACTGAGCTGATGCTGGTTCCAATTCGCCAGCGCGTACATCGACTTGGTTGAGAGGCGAATCCATTTCTGGCATTTGCGGCACAGAACCTGGTCCGGCGCGACCTCCTCCGCGCGCGGATCGGCTTCAAGTTCAGCTTTGCGTTCTTCGACGGTCGTGCGCCGCGCCGTACCGCCCATTTCCGACCGCATCTCGCTGCGCACACTCGCGGCATCGTCCCTGAGTTCATTTAAGACTATTCCTTGTTGTCAAAAAGAGGTAGGAGGACGCACATAACGGACGCGGAAGCGGCCGCGAGCTTCTGGTCGCACTTGCGGCGATGGTTCTCCCATGGCTTGACGGTGTACGTCTGCTTGCGGCCGAGGGCCACGATCTTGTTGCAACGCGTGCAGGTCACCGAGTGGGCTTCAAGCTGCACAGACGTGTTGAGGTAGTAGGATGAAACGGAGAGTAGACGTACGTCGTTGCAATCAGGCTGGTTTTTGAAATACTCGATGCGTTCAGCTTCGGTACGCCGGATGCTCCCGCCCATGACAGACGATTCGGCGACGGAAGCAGTGTCATCGATAGTCTCTGGGGTTGCGAGCCGTCTTCGGGGTAGCTCGTTAGAACGCGAAAGCGCAAGGGCAAGGTACGCACTTGCGATTGATGGTCGACGCTGGTTTCTTCGCCGCCGATGGCGAGCCAGTCGCGCTAGCTCCGTCGTCGGCCACCTTCTTTAGAGAGCTGATAGAGGACGAAGAACGAGCATGGAGCGACTTGATGTTGCTCTTTGTGAGGGGAGTAGTGTTCGTTTTAGAGTCGGGTTTGGTGTTGCGAGGCGCGGGACCGGGAAGGCTACGATACAGGTAAAGACGCGTGAAAAAATGAGGAGTGAGCGCGTACTGGACGTCGACCTTCTTCGGGAGCTTGCCGGGCGACTGGAGAGCGTGGGTGGCATGTCGTCAACAGACCAAGTGGAGACGACTCACTGCAGGGGTCTTGGCAACGGTGGACGCGGATTTCGCGGTCGACTTGGGTTTAGACTCGGGCATGGGTATGTCCTGTTCGGATTCAGATGAGCTGCTGCGGGATGGTGAGGGTTGAAGGAGACGCGACAATGGGCAGGCGTACTCCTGATCTGCCGAGGCCTTGTTGCGCTGTGTGCCGTTAGAGACGCGTCGGTTATTGGAGTTTGTGGGCGTGCCTTGGAGCGAGAGAGGTAGGTTTTAGTGAATGGAGGGCTAGGTTGTTCTGTGAAGGGAGACGCGGAAGAGGAAGGCATCCACCCGTGACTGTCACGGGACAATGGGTGGTTCCAAGAGCCCTTGGTAGCTACGGAACATACTCTGGTACTTGGGTTACAATACTACAACTTGCTTTCTGCGTTGAATACTTCGTGAAAAGCTTTCCCGATCTCCCCGAGCATATCCTGAGTCACCACAGCGCGTCCATGCGTCGCAAACGCGCGGCGACTGGCCGTGCGCGTCACCATGCTAGCCCCCACCGCGGCTAGCAGCGGAAGTCGCGACGTTGGAATAGACTTATCGCTGTAGGAGGATCGGAATTGAGCGAAAAGCAAAGAGTCAAACGCACCCAAACACCCCGTCCTCGTAGCACTTGGCCCACGAGAGCATCGTCCCCACTGTACCGCTCAGAATATCGCCTTGACCGCCACACCGTTTTAAGCCTCCTGGAGTATCCACCGACACGCTCTCAGTCGTCTCATCTGCATCGACGGAAACAATATCCGTCGCGCCTTTCTGCAGCACGGTCACCCCATCCAACGCACGCGACACCAGCCCCGCTTGCTTCTCTGGCGGTCCTTCGGGATCAATGCCGAGCTGCTTGCTGAGCCTCGCAAACTCGGCGACGTTCGGTGTTACGATGGCGCGGGTATAGCCCTTGATTACGGACGGGTCCTGGCCGACCATCCACAACGCATCTGCATCGAGGACGACGAACATGCCTTGCTGGCGCGCCATGGACACAGCAAGCTTGGCGAAGGATTGCATGTATGGTTCGCGTCCAAGCCCAGGACCAACAACCAGCACATGCAAGCGGGAAAGGATCGAGTTGAGTTCGGGTGAAACTTGGTCGTTGGACGCGTCTTCTCGCAGGATTGGGTGCACGATGAGGTCGGGGGAGTAAGTCTTGATTGCCCCAGCTGCGGTAGGAGAGCAGATTACATGGGAAAGATCGCAGCCGAAACGCAGGGCAGATATAGCAGCAAAGTATGGTGCGCCGGTATAGCTTGAGGAGACGGTCAAGATATATGGACAGGTATATCAAGTTGCGCACTCTAATGCACCGCCGAGTACGCCGACGCGTCCAGATTGTCCCTTGACCAGTGAATGCGTGTATTGGGATATATTGAATGCATAGTACCTTGTGTAGGGAGCCATCCAGCGGTGGTAGGAGCTGCTTTACTTGGCTAAGGACGGACTTGAGTGCAAGCATCGAGATTGCCGTGACGGTGGTTACGCCTCTTGTATTCTGCCCACCATCAACAGAAAACAATGGCCGCGCTGGAGGGTCTCCGGGTCTCCGTGCCTCCGCCGTGTGGCCGTAAACATCTCCCAGGAATGCAGGGCAGCTGAACAGCGCTGCACCCTGCAAGTCTCCACAAACTCCACTCCTTCGACACTCGTAGAATTCGGAAGAACTTGGTCCCCACTCAGAGATTGTGAGATTGGCCCTGCAAAAGACCTAATCAACGCGTGGTCATTTCCATTCAAGATGCATTTATAGCCGTTTTCGTGGTCCATTGTTTTCTCACCTCCTTCCCCTTCCCTTTTATTCGCCGACCACTACCACCCCCTTCTTTCTTGCCCTCTCCCTCACGACGCTGGCCTCGACGATGCAACCCATTTCTGCCCTCATTCTCCTTGCTTTCCCTCTCGCAGCTCTCTGCCACCCATCTGCCCGTCGCGACGAAGTCTTCCAATCGCGCGCCACATTCACCCTCAAGGACCACTACCAAGGCAAAGACTTTCTGTGCGCCATCTCTTTCACCGTCCAACGCGTCGACTAACATACCACCAGCGACTGGGACTTCTTCTCCAATGCCGACCCAACCCACGGAAACGTGAACTACCTGACCAAGTCAGAGGCCATAGCCAAAGGCCTTGCGTATGTCCAGAAGGACGGTACCACCGTGCTCGCCGTCGACGATACATCCAGGGGTGTCAAGAACCGCGATTCGTATGTTTTGGCCGCGCCTTGGCCTCGTGTAATTGCAATCTAACGCGTCTTGCAGCGTCCGCATCAGCTCCCCCAAGGCCTACACCACGGGCCTCTTCATTGCCGGTATGCATTTGTCGCTCATGTTGGTTGCTGTATGAAATTAATCTCCTTGAAAGACATTTGGGCCATGCCGCATGGACCAACGTACGTTCATTGTGTCTGTTCTACCAGAGTCCAAGCTAACGGCTCAAAGGACATGGCCGGCCTACTGGACTGTCGGTCCTAATTGGCCTCACAATGGGGAGATAGATCTCTTGGAAGGCGTCGGCGAGTCGGAGACGAACCAAATAACCCTGCACACGTATGAGCGTTTCCGGACTCCGCATCGATATCGCTAACATCATATTTTCAGCGGCGCTGGATGCACCCTCGACACTGGTTTCGCCGCGAAATTCTCCGGCAAGGCTACAGGCACCAAGAACTGCCAGAGCGGCAACGGTGGTAACGCCGGCTGCGGTACTATTTCCACATCCACGATCTCCAAGATGCTAACCCGCCCATCCAGGCATCCGCGAGACGACCCCCAACGCGTATGGCCACAAGTTCAATATGATCGCAGGCGGCGTCACTGCGCACCTCGTCGACGCGTCTGGGATCAAAGTCTGGCGCTTTCCGCGCACGGACATCCCGGCGGATATCACCGCGCAGAAACCCGATCCGAGCACCTGGGGCAAGCCGGCGGCGCTCTTCTCGTCGTCGACGTGCGATATCAAGGAGCATTTCAAGGACCATGTATTGACGGTACGCGGCTTAGCCTCGGTTGCGGTTCCAGCACGACTGATACTGAATTCTATCTAGTTCGACACCACCCTCTGCGGCGATCTCGCGGGCAACCTCTTCCCCGGTGGACCCGCTGCCTGCGAGAAAGAGGTCGGCAACCCCGACAACTTCAAGTTGGCGAAATGGATGATCAACTACGTCGCGGTTTACGATTCGTAAACCTTTCTACGACCACATACGAACATGGACACGGAACTGGAACTGGATACACCATTTGTATTTCTACTCATACAAGGGCGGCCAATGCCCCCACATCGGCAACCGCCAAACACTGCAGGTCGGGATCACCACGATACGCATACGACACTCTTTTTAGACATATTGGTACTCATATACGCGCTCATTTTGGGTCTTATTTGGTGTGTTGTTTTTAGTGCTGGAGATAAGATGTTTGTAGCTTTCAGTGTACTGGAATAGCTGGCTATGTTGGATTGATTTCTACTCGGACCTGCTCTTGGTCTCGTTTCAGCAGTTCTAGGTCGGTGAGGGAACCAGAATCAATTGTAAACGCGTTTCGCGTCGCGTCGCCCGAAAATGCCGCCATCAGTATTGACGCGCGTCGCTGATTCTACTACCGCCAAATTTCACGTTGACGTTCACCTCGACATCGACATCCGTCCTGCTGGCAAATGAAAGTCGCGGTCGTAGGCTCGGGCGCAGCAGGACTCGCCGCTACCTGGGTACGTACGACGCTCAATATTAATTGGAAGGAAGGGAACGCTAACAAGCTTCTGCCAGTTGCTCAACGAACACAGCGAGCATGAAGTGCATCTCTACGAAGCGGACGACCGGCCTGGTGGACATGCAAACACGGTGCGGTTTACACCTCCTGGGAAGAGTGCAGAGGAGGGCGTGGATGTCGATACGTGCGTTCATACTTACCCGCCGCTAGATTTTTGTGGCTAACGGCGACGCAGCGGCTTTGTACGCCCACACACCCCCAAGCTCGACCCTTGACTCTTACCCCTGTGCAGATCGTCTTCAACCCCAGCACCTACCCCAACTTTATTGCATTCCTCAAACACGCATGCATCCCGTACCTCCCGACAGAGATGACTTTCTCCGTCACGCGCGATGGCGGCGCGTTCGAGTGGGCAGGAGACAACCTCGCGACGGTGTTTTGCCAGCCATACCGCCTTTGGGATCCGCGGATGTGGCGGCTGCTCTATGACGTGCTCAGGTTCAACGCGTTTGCGCGAGGGATCCTCTCGGAGAAGATCTCAGAGGATCAGAAAGCGAAGGAGATGTCTATTGGGGAGTACCTCGCCCGCGAGGGGTATTCGGAGGTATTCAAGGACGACTATCTTATCGTGTGTCGAATTCAAGTACAGCGCGACTTTCAGAGAATTGACGCGTTTTTCAGCCGATGACTGCATGTATCTGGAGTACGCCGGCAGATAAATGCGCGTTGGACTTTCCTGCGCGTACTTTGGTGCGTTTGACGCGTCAATTTCTGCAGGCTTTAAACGGGCAGTAGATTCAATTCCTATCCAACCACCACCTCCTCCAAATCACCGGCAAACCCTCGTGGCTCACGATTAAAGGCGGCAGCCACCAATATGTCAACCGCATCCTTTCGAAGCTCCCAGCGGACCAGCTACACCTATCGACCCCGATAACCTCCGCGAGCACGCAAACAGGGACGAACACCGTCTTGCTGACCACGCGCGACGGCGCAACGCATGCTTACGACCATGTTATCTTTGCCTGCCATTCAGACACGACGCTCTCGATCCTACGCGCCGGCGAGGGCATGACGCCGGAAGAGGAGCGCATCCTGGGGATGTTTGAGTGGAATCGCAACGAGGCGGTATTGCATGCAGATGTCGCCCTCATGCCGCAGAGCCGTAAGGCATGGACGTGCTGGAACTATCTGACGCGCTCGGTGCTCGATGAGAATGGTCATCGTAAAGCGAACTCGGACGAGGTCTCGCTCACTTGTAGGTTTTGCCCATACTGTGCCTAAAGAGATTGAAGTCGTGCACAGACGGGATGAACCAACTCCAACACATCTCCGAGAAACAATACGGCCCTGTCCTCGTCACGCTCAACCCCCCATTCGAGCCTGACGCAAGCACCGTCGGCGGGCGCTGGAAATACGACCACCCCGTTCTCGACGCCAACTCCGTCCGCGCGCAGACGCTCATGAAAGATATCCAGCGGACGCGCGCGATCTCGTACGCCGGCGCGTGGCTCAAGTACGGATTTCACGAGGACGCGTTCGCGTCGGGGCTGGACGCGGCGCGGCGCCTGCTCCCCGCCGACGCGCCGCTGCCGTTCGAGATCCAGATGGAGGTGGACAGAAAGCCGCCGAGCGCGTGGTTGGCGGTGTTGTGCTTGAGGGTGTTTGCAGCGAGCGGGGGAGAGTGGGTGGTTGGAACGGTTGGAGCGTGGGTGTGTGCCGTATGGGGATGGTGTGTTTGGACGGTTTTTGGCTGGGGCGCGAGGTTGCGGGAAGAGACGGCGTTGCGGAGGAAGGTCAAGGTGGATTAATTCGTTGAACCTGAATGCTACCATACATCTGGGATGGGGAGCGTGTCTGAAGTAGTGGCTTTTCAAAATTTCATAAGTGCCTGAGTGTAGCATAGTATTCCAACGACGATTTCGTATGTTGGAGAGAGCTGGGTAGTTTTCGAACGAGTACGACCGTTGTTCAACACCAGTACAAAGAACTAAAGGCCAAATAACTTCAATGAGAGCCAGGTCTACAAAAAGGTACAATCTGTTTCGAGGAGTCTACGATGTTGTTTGTTAAGTACTTCAAGTTCAACTGCCTATGCCGCGCGCTGTACGACCACCGCACCACCCAGCTTCGCGCCCTCTGGACCAACGATCATCGAGTCTTCAAGCTCGCGCGTCGGGAACGTCGTATTCAAGCTATACGCGCCGGCCGTCGGATGGGCGCTATGAGACCTAGTTCAGCCGGAAAACACGTTGGAAGAAAGGACCGGTTCGCACCTATTGATGAGGGCACGCAGATCCGCAACGGTATGGGTCGTGTTGAGGCGCGCGAGGAAGCTATGACTGGGTTAGAGCGCGTTGAGGCAAGCAAGGTCCCTCACGTACCGACTACCATCGGCTAAGCGAACTTGAATCTGGGCAATTGGCTGGCTCTCGTCGACCGTTGGAGCATTCGCGTCGGATGGGGCACTCGGCGGCGGCGCGGGGGTCGAGGAAGAGCCTTCTCCCGGAACGGGTGCACCGAGACGGTTGCCGCCGGAACCCCAGGTCGTGCGAGGCGGAACGTAGTCCTCGTTTGTGCGACGCCCGACGATAATTTCTACGCGCTGGCCGATGGCCACGTTGAGCGCTTGCGGGGGCGCGAGACTGTGCAAGATTAGAAGGGATGTGTGAGAGTTGAAGGAGCCAACGTACCCCTGCTGAATATCGGAGAGAAGTTGTGCATTCTGGGGGTCATCGTAACGCATGAGGGGGCCATCTTCGATGGTATAACCTTGGCGCCAGAAGGTGAGGTGTCGGACGGCAGGGACGTTGGCTGGGTCAACAGCATTCGGATCGGGCACAAATGAGCTCTCGACTTCATCGGAGCCAAGTCGGTTTCCGCCTCCAGAGAAAGCCCCACGCTCAACAGGAAGCTGGGAGCGAGAAGGACCAGCTCTGAGGAGCTTTCGTTGAGTCAACAGAAAGCGCGGAGAGAAGGTGGACGTACTCGGCCGCGCGTCGCAGTAGATCGCGTACGATGTTGCCTCCTGGGGTGTTTCTCTCTCTTCTAGGGCCCGTCTCTGGGTTCTGAACCGATATACCGCTGCGTTCTCCGCCCGCAAACCAATGCTCGCCGCCCTTGGACGCGTCATCTTCTTCGTCCTCCGAGTCATCGTCGTGGTCGTGGTCGTGGCCATGTCCGTGGCCATGAGAAGGAGCCTGAGGCGCAAGACCGCCGATGGTTCCGATTGTGCGAGGCCCGCTGCTGCGGCTGGACGAGCTCGAGCTCTGCGACCAATCACCAATGCGACCGACGCGTTGCGCTGGAGCTGGACGCGCCCAGGCAGAGAGAGATTCAGTAGGACGCCCGTCGAGAGTGCGCCCGGTGCCAGCGTCGTTGTTGGTGTCCTCGTCGGCCATCGTGGTTCTGAAGGAAGCTGCACTCTGTACTGTGGCTATGATGTGGGCGCTTCACTCTCCCAACCTCCATCCTCCGCCCAAGCGTCCGCCTCGATTTTATCTACCTAGTTCAACCACCTGCTCCCTTGGCTGCTCTTTCACCGTGCATGTCAACGTTCCAATGCGAATCAGCGCAACGTGCTGCCGGCCGTCAAAGCTTTGTCCAACCCCGCTCCCAACGCCGTATCTTCGCGGCATTCTCTGGCGCAAACACCTCTCCTGCGTATATGCAGCGACTGCGGCTCATACGATACCGGCATGGGCGCCGCCTCTTGTTTCTGCCTCCTCATTGGCATGCAGTGCCGTCCAATTTTTGCTGCCCCTTGCCGCAGTCAGCACGAAGGCTTCACTTGGCCGTTGACACACTCGTTGATGTTTGTCTTAACTGAGCTCTTAAATTCCAGCAAGTGGACTGGTAGGTAACGCACTCTCCCCCTACCTGAACTTTGCAGCCCGGCGTATGGTCTACTAAGGATGCAAATCTGACTTTCGCAGCTCGGGATTTACCTACAAAGTTAACCTGCTGTACTATACTGCGCACTGCGGATACACCTTTCCTGGATGGTTTCACGTCGTTCACCTTGGAAATAGATATCTTTTAGATGGCCTGCAGTGTACAGCCGGGAGCAAGTCGAACGTGTGGACGACTTTCCCCAGACAGTTATTGACCCGGTCCAGCATCGCTGGTTGGGCGGCTTTGTTCCCGAAAAGCGCGTGTTTGGAGTACGCGCTGAGCGGCTCTCACTGATTTTCGTTCTCGGGGATATTACGTGTGTCCTGCCCCATTGCATTTCCATGTTTGTTGACGCGTACATAGGGCTTTTCTTGTCCAAGCTGGCGGCGGCTCCCTCATCAATCCAGAGAACTCGGCAAAGGTCATGAACACCGGCATTCACGTCTACATGGGCGGAATCGGTCTCCAGCAGTTGTTTGTCCTCATATTCACCGGCCTAGTTGTGCGGTACCACCTTTGCATGAAACGCTCGAAACGAACGGGGTGGAAGCGCTCGCTGTACACAATGTATGGGACCATCGTCCTCATCACGGTTTGTCCATCTTGAAAAGAACCTATCTCGCCCGATAACAAAGACAGATACGAATAATCTTTCGCCTTATCGAGTTTTCTGCGGGACTCTTCTCGCCGTTCACCCTCAACGAGGCGCCATTCTACACGACGGAGGCGCTTCCGATGTTCCTCGCGCTGCTGTTGTGGAATATTTCGCATCCTGCTTTGGTGCTAGTTGGCCACGAGAGCGAGTTCCCCAAGAAGCAAAAGAAGAGGAAAGGGAAGGAAAATGTAGAGGATCTGGCAGAATTTCAACGCATGGGCTCGAGCGACTCACAGCCGGCGATTCCGCTACAGAACTACTAGCTATATTTTCTGTATTTGCTTATAAGGATTTCATCCACATCGTCTAGCCGCTAAAGTTGAACGTTCACTGAACAACGGGGGCTCGATAGGGGCTAACCGGCCTATAAAAGGCAATCGATCATCACTCCGCAGTTCGTGCTCTTTGCTCTTGACCACCATGCAGCCCGAGCGGCCACGATACTTGCTACGCACAGGACATTTGTCCTTTTTCGCAGGTACTGCCTACACATAGTGGTCGAGGACAGCGAGTATGGGATCCTCGACCGTCCTCGATTACGGCGCTCTGCCTCCTTCGGTGAATGCAAACCCACTCCCCATCGCACGCTCGTCAGCTGCCCAACATCTTCCATACGGTTTTGAGTTGCTCGACCTGGGGCGTTGGCAGTATTCGAAGAAGGACACCTTACTGGGATGCTTTGCGTCCATCAATTTTGGTCTCAGTCCTGGCCGCGCATAGCTTACTGATTGCACTCTGGCCCAAAGGCCACAGAAGTACTATTGGTGGCTTTGTGATTAATTTGTGTACCTGTAATTAATTTTCCGGAATTCCTCCCTCAATTCTGAACCAATTCCCTCCGGAACGGTCGGGATTTGTAGCGCTACTTCCCCCGCTTCGAACCGTGTAGAAATGTTTAATGATTCTGTGGCCATAGAGGCACCACCCAGGGTTGAACAGACCGGCATCAACTGCAAGTTCTACTGTTTGGTGTGAACCAATCCTCTGGGTCATCTCTGAGCTATCGTGTTTTAATGGACACTACTTATCGTCTATCTGTACATTAGTGCAGAGTTGTGAGGCTGTAGCCCAAGAAATGCCCCCAGGCAACCTCAAAAACCACCAAAATCGGCCACTGATGGAACGTGTCAAAGTGCCGATCTGCGCTGGAGATCTGTGCATAGTGTGCTTTCTGTGCGGAGTTAGGTTCTGAATTTTGGACCATCTGCTCCGACACCTCGTCTACACCGAATGTGTAGTCCATAGCCCATGGGCACCAAAGACTGGCGTGAAAACTACAAATTGCTGCTATTTCCGCGTTTTGACAGCTTGTGAGATAACCTTGAGTTGGTCTGTGTTTTCGCTGCTGGGCATTACTCGTCCCAATTTTTGTATCTATTGGTGCGGGGGAAGCAGCGCTACAAATCCCGACCGTTCCGGAGGAAATTGGTTCAGAATTGAGGGAGGAATTCCCGAAAATTAATTACAGGTACACAAATTAATCACAAAGCCACCAATAGTACCTGATTCCGAGGGCGGGTAGTGTTTGACCGGCATCTTTCTGCTCATCAACGACTCCGCTCTCGACTTGCTTTGCGAGTCGCGCGGGAGTGCCAGGTGAAAGAGGGCTCCCTTGAGGGTCAGGTCGTCACCGGCTCCTGAAGCTGGAAACCGGAGTAAGGTACGGTGCAATTATGGTGCCTGCGCGGACGCGTGGACGAAGGGAGTTGCGGTTGTGTTTGTCCTTGGCCCTATTTTGGGTGCCTGTTGTAAATGCACTCGAGTCGTGGCCCATCCGACTCGTTCGGATGCCTCGGGCTGCTGAATTTTTGGAATCCTTCCTCATTTATTTGAGGCTTTGTGTGCCATTTTGATATCGGGGCGGGAAGAAGGTAGTAAGTGCATCCCGCTGTCACGTACGAGCTGTTTCTTATGCACAGACGTATCAGGAGCGCGTCGGGGATTAGTTAGACTCTATTTGTTCAATCAAGCTTCTGAACTCTCTTGAAACTTGACCACGACCTTCAGAACCACGAATCTCAACCAATCACCACTTGGGAACCTCGAGGTTTTCGGCCGGAGACGCGGAGTCTTTCTTTCTTGGACGTGGCTTTAATTGCCTTGCGGACACTTGCGCTCACCTCCCGCGTGGAAAGTGGCGACAACCTATCTGTTCGCGGTGTTCACCAGCCTTTCATTTAGCCCATTCACCGTTCTCAGCCGTACCGCGGCAGATATGATTCTTATATCCGCTCGGAATTGTCAAGGAGACTACAAGAACGATTTCGTCACCTCATGGCTGATTCCGTCCTCTAAAAGACCCCGGTCTGCGGACACGCTGCGTCCTGCACGTCGCCTCCGTCTCCTTCTCTCAGGCTGTCCGTCCTTTACTTCTTCGTTCCTTCGTTCGCCCTTCCTTTCCACCCACCGCCATGGCCGATACGCACTCTATTCGCGCGTCGGTGTATGATGTCTTTCTCGAGCTCGGCGCATTGGACGCCGATAGTAACGTCGCTGCTTGGTTCTTCGGCGACCCGAACTCCTCTATCCCGGACGTATCGTCCACCGCGACACCTCGTGGACCCATCCGCTTCACGGAGAACTTCACGGAGGACCCGGAAACAACGGACCTGCTCTCTGCTAGGGGTGATAACGCTCGCCAGAGTCGTTCTACAACGCGAGGCTTTGGACTCAAGTTTTCGCCTCGACGCATGTCCCGCTCAAAGATAAAGCCGACTCCTTCGCCTCCGGACAACATTCGGGGCACGATTGGGACGGATGGCTACGAAACCGACGAGGGATACGCCTCCGCTTCTCCCAACGGATCCCCGAAGCCCAAATCTCCAAAGTCGCGTCTCCGCGCGGCCGCGTTCACACTTCGCTCTCCGTCCAAGTCGCGTTCGGGCGACAAACCGCTCCCGGCGTTGCCAACTATCAAAGAGAAACCGACGCCGCAACGCTCTGCGACAGCACCTGCAGCGGTAACTGCCATCGAGCGGCCCCCCACTCCTGTCCAGCGCGCCAAATCGCTATTCCGCCGCCGCACAAAGTCGCCTCCGCCTCCGATGCCCGTACCTGCTGTCGCTATAGAGCAGCCTCGCAAGAGCGGAGCGGATTCGTTGCTGCAGTGGCAGGCCGTCGCGAACATCATGCCGCGCGTCTTCAACCCGTCTGCTGCCAACGGGGAGGCTCTCTCATCCCCGTCGAGCATCTCTCCGTTCGCCGTTGCGCCAAGCAGTTTCCGGCAGCTGACTGCCCCTGCGACCGAGGATGCTGTTCAAGCGCAGGATGAACGCTCCTTCACGTTACCGCGTGCCGTCTTCCGCAGGCTCAGCGTAACGAAACGTCGACTTAGTTCGCGCCGTAAGCGTCCCCGTTCGCTCGATTTATCATCCACGTCCGAGGGCTCGCGCGTTGCGAACTCGATGCCCGCGTCTCCGTTTGTCCTCGTTACAGAGGACACGGAGAAAACGATGGCAGTCGGTGTAAACACGCCGGGGGGACTGCCCGGAACCCCGTTCGTTCTTGTTGCACCGATCGACAACCCGACTCCGCTCCATTCGGCGACGATGCGCCGCTTTTCGGACGTAACATCCATGACCGCGCCTCTCGGATTTGGGCTTGCACCTGGCCGTGGGCAGGGGAACGACGCCACTGCCGCCGCCACTCACGCTGTCACTCCCGTAGGCTCTCGACGTTCTGGCGTCTATCCGCTCTCCATCTCTCGTACGCTCCGCCGCAGCATGCACCTCGGTCTCGCCGCTACGCGCTCCCGCACATCGCTGGATCTGGACCTCGAGCTTGCGGCGCTCCAGTACGAGTTCGATGATCAAGACGTCCCCGCCTCCCCGCCCGCGCGCCTCCGCCCCAGCTCGTCCTACTCCTCGTTCCAAGACGCGCTCGCGCAGGCCGCGAGCGCCGCGTCCCCGTACGAATACTACGACACGGAGCAGGATGGGCCGATTCGTATCCGGCGCGGGATCGAGGCGCCGTTCCCGGTATACCCGGTTTTACGGACGCCCCTCTCGACAAGCTATGCGCACGAGTCGCGGCTGGCAACTATCCAGAGATATCGCGAGTTTTCGGAGCAGTTGGTGGAGGTCATGCCGTATAAACAGTTTGCAGAGGCGATGGTTTAGTTTCCTTTGTTTTGCCTGTGTTCGCTTGTTGCAGTTGGAAGTGCCGGACGCGCTTGGACCTGTGTTTGTGTAGACTGTTTGTACGCGTCTGTTGATTTGTAGAAATTCTTTGAGAAAGCTTAGACTGGCCCGATTCTTGCATCGGCTGTCGGTCGAATCTTTGGTTCGACGACAATCCTTCGTGATGATCGCTGTTGCCGCTGAATCTCCGCTCTTTCTGGCGTATTGGTTCCAAGCAATTTTTCTTTGTCCAACTAGTAAATAGTATTATAATATTAATGATGTCACAGGTGTTGCCCGCTGTGTTGACCGCTTCTAATCGCTCCCTGGCTCCTCCTGGCTCCCGTGAGTACTACACTCGATAGCACATTTCCTGGGCACTCTCGTAGTGGGGCTTTCCTGCGCAAAGTTAGCCCCACATGATCATTAAGTATATATCCCGATTCCAAGACCGGCGTGCCCACGGACCTCGAGTTCTACGGGCGTATCTTTCGAAGCGAGCTTGAGCTAACCGATGCTAATGTGCCTTGCCGCTCGACACCTGCCGCACTGTAGAATATAATCTAAAAAATTGGAACTCAACTTCCCACGGTTGTGATGCGCTGATGGTCCGCGAAGAGAAATGAAGCAATCGTAAAATTCATACATATACATCCAAGTTCGTTTAATCGCTCGCGTCCCGTCCCTCACTCAGAGCGTGTACCGATACCCACTCCACTCATCCCCCTTCTCCCGCTTCGCATCCGCAATCGTCTCGAACCGCCCATTCTTCTCATTCCCGCCCTCGACCTTGCCGATAACCTCATCCCGCTCGCCCCGCACGCGCCGCGCATTCTCCGCGCGCACGCCGAGATAGTAGATCCCCGACGCGACGAGCCCGATGGCGATGTACATGAGCACGAGCCCGTGTCCGAGGCGGTACCAGGGTTTGTCCTTTAGGCGGTACTAGGAAAAAAAATGCATATTCCGGTCAGTGTACTAGTATTTGGGGTAGGGAGAGCGAGGTACGCACGACGTTGGAGCTGACTGCGCCGTTGATGTTGCCAAAGGAGATGACCATGGCGAGGGAGACGCTGCGTTTGTACGAGCCCTCGACGTTGTTGGACATCCACGCGCTGGTGAGATGTGTGAGATGAAAGCCGAGCGGAGGAGGAGTCCGCGCACATGGTGTTTGCTGTATCGCAATTGGAAATGAGATTCCTCAAGCGTCCATGAATATTATGAGTACGCACGGATGACGGGGTATATTCCACTGGATCGCGATGAAATCAGCTCAAGAATAAGTTATCAAGCTAGAGCGCGTCACGCACCAAGTCGCGACGTAGGTAGCAAAGTAGGACAGCGCCGGCGTACGCGAAGAAATGAGGATGATGTACCCAATACCGCCTAGCAGGTTCAGCTAATTTTGTTTTTAAGATATATAGAAGAAACGCACCAATAGTCAAGCAGATCAAGTTGAACATCCCCCGGTGTTTGTACCGATCGGCGAGGAACCCGACTGTGCACCTGTCGCGAACGCGTCTGAGGATCAACGAGACGAGGGGAGGTTACGGCGCACGTTATTATACAAGCCCAGACATAAACTGGGACGGT
Source organism: Mycena kentingensis (nom. inval.) (assembly GCA_014461125.1). Classification (NCBI taxonomy): domain Eukaryota; kingdom Fungi; phylum Basidiomycota; class Agaricomycetes; order Agaricales; family Mycenaceae; genus Mycena; species Mycena kentingensis (nom. inval.). The sequence goes on from JACAZG010000013.1 coordinate 709,437, forward strand.
GAGCAAGTTTGCCGGTGTCGCTTTGTATCCCAGCTATAGCCCATCTCAGAATATATGCATCGAGGAGCAATGCCACTACACACCTGGTTAATGATGGTGGGCAAGAATAAAGAAAAGGCGTAGAGAGGCATATCCGCGCCGACGTAAATAGCCACTAGGAACAAGGTTCAGGCCCGCGCGAGTGGCAACAAAGGGCGGGTCACTTACTCCCGACCCACGTCTTCCAATCCGTCAAACTCTTCCAAATATACTTCCACCGAAGCTCCTCCCCGGCCGCCGAGAACTGGTCGTCGGATTGCAGGCGGCGGACGACGACGGCGCGTTCGGCCTCGGTGAGGAATTTCGCAGTGTCGGGGAAGTCTTGGATGATCCAGAAGGAGGCTGCACCAGCAAGGACGGTCGCTAGGCCCTCAAGAATGCTGTGATAATCTGAGTAAGCCGCCTGGCCCGATGAGAAAATGGGGACGACGGCGTACAAAATCCAAGCCCATGCCGGCTTTCCGCCGATGCCGTCCATGTTCGAGATCGCCGCCTATTAGAAACGGGAAACGCTGAGTGGGTGTTGCCGGGTGGGCTTGGGAAGCGTTTACCGCAAGTAGACCGCCGAACGCGCCGGAGACGGTGGCAGCTGCGTCATGAATTCAGCCTGGGAAGGAAAGAACGCGTTGAGACTGACCCGAGAAGAAGAGGGCCGCGCGAATCTACATTTTCGGTGAGAATCTAATGGCGGAGGAGTGAGAGTTGCGGAACGTACGCCGAATTCTGAGCGCTTGTACCAGCTGCAGTGCGTTCTAGCGAATTTCGGAGAGCGGAAGGCCGAAAGGCGCACCATGAGAGATAAAAGTTGACGCCTGGAGTGAGAGATTGTTAGCAGGCACTCGAATCGCGAGCCACGGCGGACTAACCTGGGAATAATCCTGCTTCAAACACGCCTACAGGCACAGGCGAATCAGCGTCGCTCGAGTCGCGAGTGATTCGGCGCACCAAGCATCCATCGCATGCCTACAGCCCACGGTGAATAAAAGTCAGCGTCGCAGGGTCGGAACTACGCACCGACAAGTCCTCCGTAGTTGTGTACCAGTCCCTGCACGGTCTAACGGGATGTAAACAATTGAGGTCGCGGCGAATGGATCGGACGCGCACCATCATGATACCCCAAAACAGCATGAGAGCCGACATGTAGATGCTCGGGCGGAGGCGCTTGAGGAAAACGTTGCTGGGGACTTCGAAAATGGAGTAGCTACGGGAGGCTGTCTCAATGGACTGTGAAATGGGACGGAAAACGACGTGCCTGAAGAAAAACACGGTTAACGCGATGAGGTACTGGTTGTCGGTCATGTTCAGGTCGGTGGTTAGGTCATAGAGCTAGATATACGGAGATTAGCTGCAAACGCCTTGAAAGAGATGAATAGGTACCTTTGCACTGTAATCGAACGTCGAAAGGTATATTAGAAGGACAACGGAGTTGCGCACTTTCCGATACTGGTCCGGTCCAAGAAACTAGTATTCTGGATGAGCCACGGCGCGTCGGAAAGGATGGCAAGACGCACCTGAGGAGATACAAGAACGAAAGCCACGGAATGAGGGCAAGATCGATTTTGCGCATGAGCTTCCGCTCGTCCACTCCCTCTGTATCGACTTCAGCATGGTACACGGCGGGTGCGGGTGCCGCGGTCGAGTTATCGACGGAGGTAGTCGGTGACACTGTTGCTTTCTCGTTGTCGGACATGGTGGAGAAGAAGGAACCAGCGAATCCGAGGGATCACTGACGGAGCCAGCGTTGTTATATTAGAGGCTGGCAGACCGTTTACCCCCATGTCCTCGTGCTGTTAATTGTAATCAGAATGCGGGGTACCCGTAGGCTGCAAGGGGTTAGCGGCTCCCCACGCCCAGGCACGACAAAACTGCAGCACGGTGGTTATGCGCCCTCGAGAGCAAGACGTGCTGGGAGACGGTGCTTCCAGCGCTGATTCTCTGTGTCCATTTCTGAATTCCTTCGGCCCCTTCGGCCTCATGAGTTGCCCGGAGTTCCGATAGCGGTGGTGGTCCGAGTTCAAAACGGATAGATCATCTGACAGCTGACAGTTCGAACCCAACTCTCATGTTCCCGGCCTTCTTTGCAGACGTATGTCTACGTTGTCTCAAGCAACAGGCTGTACTGCAGCCCAACAGTAGCGCACCACGTTCCGCGGTCCTTCCAATACTCGGTGCACCGTTCCGTACGCCTTCCGGGTGGCAAAATGCGCCTTTACGCCGTCCATCGCGCGCAAATGAACCTGCCGCCACTTCCGATAGAAGGTCGCTATCTGCTTCTTTAAAAAGGCGACCGCCGCACGACTTCTTTTCATTCCCGCCACCATGGACACCCAGGACAAGGCATCCGACGAGAAGAGGAGCTCGTCAGAGTCTGAAGCCACCTCCAAGGACATCTACAACCCCGAAGTAGACATCTCGGGCATCGATGAGAAGAAGGTCCTCCGCAAGATCGACATTGCACTCATCCCGTGGTTCTCTTGCCTCTACCTCCTCTCGTTCTTGGATCGAACGAGCATCGGGAAGTGCGTCGGATTGCCTGCGTTCGTGTGGTTCGCTGACATCATGGTGCAGCGCGAAGGTGCGGCGATTGGTTTGCGATGCATAGACGCCGTTCAGGTCCGATAGCTGTACCACCTCGTACAAGATCTGCACATCACCGACAACCAGTACCTTCTCGCCCTGACTATCTTCTTCATCTCGCAAGTAGCCTCCAACACTCTTTATCTCTGCTAATTCTGTGCTAGCTACTCGTTCTTCGAGGTCCGCGATGCAAGTACTTCAGCGCATGCACATCCACAATTAGTAACAGACGCCCTCCAACATCGTCCTCAAACGATTCCGCCCCAACCTCTGGTTCTCCTTCCTAATGGTTGGCTGGGGTCTCTTCATGGCATGTTGCTGTTTTTCCACGATATCAGTTGGTGTTCAAATCGGCACAGACGCTCCAAGGAATTGCCCACGATTTCGGGAGCCTCACGGGTGAGTGGGAGTGCAGACTTGGGGCCAGTGCAGAAAGTCATGTTCTCAGCAATTCGATGGATGCTTGGGTTGTTCGAGGTGAATTATTTCTTTGCCTCGACCTCGTTGATGTTGAACTTGAGCTCTCTTCTTTCTTAGGCCGGTCTGTACCCCGGCGTTGCATACCACTTGAGCTGGTGGGTCGCGTCCCAGAGCTGATCACGGAAATTGACGCGAAATAGCTGGTACAAACGCTCTGAACTCGGTGTACGTGCCATCCCCGAGCCCTAGTTACTACTGACTGAAGAAACGAAGATCCGCACTGCAGTCTTTACATCCGCGACTACACTCTCCGGCGCGTTTGGCGGCTTGCTCGCGGTACGCGCCTAATACTCCAAGTTATACCCGCATCGACCCATACTTTTTCAGGCAGCAATTTCGAAAATGGGCGGCATCGGTGGCCGTCCGGCATGGGCGTGGATCTTGTACGCACCTTCTACCTTTTCCTCAAAACTCACTCACCCCACTCTCAAGCATCCTCGAAGGCCTAATAACAATCCTCGCGGGCCTCCTCTCTCTCTGGCTCGTCCAAGACTTCCCCGACAAAGCGACCTTCCTCACCGAGGCAGAACGCACGTTCGTCATCCGCCGCCTGCAGGGCGACGATATGTTCTCCGCTGCGGGGGAGAAGCTGCGCTGGCGGAATGTTGCGGCGGCGTTTCGGGACTGGAAGACGTGGGTGAATAGTGCGTGTTTGGATACGTTCTCTTTGTCCTTGTCATATAAAAAAAGTTCACCGTTGACCCGATGGCAGTGGTACAGCTCATGGGCTGCGACATGCCGCTGTACGCGTTTTCGCTGTTCACGCCCTCCATCGTCAACCAGGTGCGTTTTCAAGTTGCTATGTTCTAATAACTACCTGAGGTCTAACTCCGAACTACCAAGCTCGGCTTCAAGGCGACGAAAGCGAATCTGCTCACAGTTCCGATCTACGCGTTCTCCGCTATCGTCACGTACGTGTTCTAATTTTTCATCTCGTGTTTTGGGTACAGTTACTGAGATGGGTACGCGCCTAGCTGCTGTGTCGCCGTATACGCCGACAGACGCGGGCGGAGAGGGATCTGTAACCTGTGCGTGACTGTCTGAATCCGGATATCGATCCTGGGAACATCTGTTCACTTTCCCCCTTTGTTTGCCCGAGCTGATATGAAATGGGATTAGGATCATGCTGTCGATAGGTTGGTACCGGTTCCGTCCTTACGCTTCATCCCCGCTTTTGCTTATCGGACACCACTAGGCGCGGTCGGGTATATCATCCTGATCATCTCCCGCAACGCCGCATTGTCGTATTTTGCGGTATACGTCGCTGCTTGGTGCGTCCTGTTTCTCCTTTGCGTTCTTTGACGCAGCGCTGAATAATTATACTCTCGTAGTGGGATTTTCCCCGTCGTCCGTGCGTGCTTTCGTTGTGCGGAAATGAAAATATGATGGATTGCTAAAACGAACGGACGGCAGCAAACACTGTGTAGTACCCGCCCTTTATCTGTCCTTCTCGCGGCTGACGCAATGCAGGACATGGGTCGCTAATAACCACGAGGGGACGTATAAACGAAGCGTGGCGATTGCGTTGGGGATTAGCATGTACGTGCCGCCCCGGACCCGGCAGTGGATTGACTGGAAGTGAGATCGCTAACGGCTGAGCAGGGGGAATCTGAACGGGGCGGTTAGCTCGAACGTTGTGCGCATTCATCTACCTTTTCCGAGCGAATTTGGTTAATGCCGGACCGCTAGTATCGTATGAAGGACCAACCTTGGTATCGTCTCGGTGAGTAGGCAAAGACCTTAACATAGTATTGTTGAGCGGCAATTGACTTCGTTATAGGACACGGTTCGTCCCTCCCTCCCTGATACAAATACATTTGTCGCTAAAAGCACCCAACAGGCTTGGTGCTCATGTACATCTGCATCGCCATCCTCTCCAACGCCCTCTTCCTCTACCTCCTCAAGAAGGAGAATGCGCGGCGGGACCGGGGGGAACGGGACGAGATCATCGGGAGTGGCGGCGAGGGACAGGATAACGGGAATGGACGCTTTGCGACGGTGGAGGAGGCCAAGATGGCCAAGGGCGATAACTGGAGTGGGTATCGGTATATTTTGTGATGCGCCGGAGAACGGTCACATGTGTATGTATCTCAGCGATTTCTACGCGTCTTTTGGGAGATGCGTGTCTCGGAACGGGCGGGTCGTAGGGCTCCAACTTTTTAGTTTCCATTTATTGAAACGACAAAATAAATGGAAATGGTTGGAAACTGTTTATAAACTGTTTAAAACTGTTTAAAGGGTTTCAGCCATCAGATGGTGATTGTTCCCATCATTATCATCAAACTACTACCCAACCCTTCTGACTAGCCTCAGTGGACTTTGCAAGGACTTTGGTGTGCTCCAAAAATGTTTATGTCCCATATTGGCACTCATACCCTGGATCTCAGGTGCACACTGCCCAAGCTCAGGTAGCAAGGCTGCTGTATCCGGCAAATGGATATTATGCATGTGATTTGTTGAAAATGTCAATTTTAGATTCTAACAGAATGAACAAGAGCATTTTCAGCGCTCCCAGTAGCAGGGAACAGATACACAAAGTGGTTAACCATTTAAACTATTTTGAATCAAATTATTTCCCTTTGTCAAGTATCACAAAATAAATGGAAAAAGAAAGGGTTTTAACCATTTAAAAGGGTTACAAACGGAAATGGTTGGAGCCCTAGCGGGTCGTGGTCGGGAGCAAGGTGGGCGTTACAGTAATTACAATCAAACAAAGGAAACTCTATTCGCATTGACACTCGTCTATACAGTGAGCGCAAGATCAAAATGTACTACCATATATGGTAACTCAACTGATCGCATACCTCATTGGCACAAATAGTGATGATAGATGATATAATCACTGCCATCAGTGATGACCATCAGAATTGAATTGATGGTATCCAATAAGCCCAGAGATGTGTGCCATCAGAGGGGTTACCATGAATGGTAGTACATTTTGATCTTGCATGCACTGTATGCATATGCTCTCTTGAGACGGTTGGATATCGACGACGACATCGGAAGGCACGGTAGTTGCAGAGGCGATGATCGAACAGAGAACGGGATGAGGTGGAGATGTTTGGGAGATGTTTGTTTCGGCGCTGGGTTGGATGCGTGACTAAAATTGGGTTCAGGAGGCCAGCTGCAGGACAGTGTATCGTAGACATCCGAGCGCGCTGCTCGAACAGAACGCGCTGCACGCTCCAGTCGCATGTCTGGCTTCTTTCGGCTAGCAATCAGCTCCGCAAAGATTTCGCAAAGACTCCGCCGACCGCCTCGGGCGTATCATACTGACGCGTACCTTAGTGTGGGTGGGGCGATACAGCCAGGTACGGCCGTAAAATGGTCCGAGACATACCTCTTGTCTGTCGCGAATGCGGCCGCTAACCACACAATAATAGAGGCACCAGAAACAAAATAGAGAACAAGGCGTGCAGGGAGGGAACTGAATGTTGCAAGTGGTCGTACGATCGCGCTAACACACCTCGTGCCATCCGCCATTTTTTTGGAATAAAAGCGCGGTCTGGATCGGATTGTCGGTTGCCTTTCCACCTCCACCATCCCCCCACCATGACTGTCCCCGCCTTCTCCGCCGCCGACGCCCCGCGTCCCAGGGACGTCGGTATCCTTGCCATGGAGGTCTACTTCCCCCTCCGGGTCCGTCGCGGCGCGTTCTTTCCGCGTGTCTAGTCCTCATTTTCGTGTAGTGCATCTCCGAGGCCGACCTCGAGGACTACGACGGCGTCTCCAAGGGCAAATACACCATTGGGCTCGGCCAGGAGTACATGGCCTGGCCCGATGACCGCGAAGACATCAACTCGTTCGCTCTCAACGGTCCGTGTCCTCTATCGCCGTCTTTTTCCGCTTCCACACTCACACACACGTCCCAGCCGTCGCCGGCCTCCTCGAAAAATACAAAATCGACCCAAAGTCCATCGGCCGCATCGATGTGGGCACCGAAACTATCATCGACAAATCCAAGTCGGTCAAGACGACGCTCATGAGCCTCTTCGCCGAGTCGGGCAACTTTGACATCGAGGGTATCGACTCGAAGAACGCCTGCTACGGCTCCACCGCTGCCCTCTACAACGCAATCAACTGGGTCGAGTCCAGCTCTTGGGACGGCCGCAACGCGATCGTTGTTGCCGGCGACATTGCTATCTACGCAAAAGGAGCGGCGCGTCCCGCGGGTGGTGCGGGTGCGGTTGCTATGCTCATTGGTCCCAACGCGCCTGTGGTCTTTGAACGTGAGTGCTATTCCCTCATCCCGCGCTCCATTCTAACGACTGCGTTGCAGCTATTCATGGCACATACATGGCCGATACTTACGACTTTTACAAACCCAATCTTTCCTCCGAGTATCCCGAGGTCGACGGACCTGTCTCTGTCGTCACCTACATCCAGGCGCTCGACAACGCCTACCAGGCGTACAAGACCAAGACCGCCAAGGCCCTGAAGAAGGCGATGAACGGGCATGCGAACGGGCACGCGTCGACCTCGTTCTCCCTCGACGACGTCGATTACGCGCTGTTCCACAGCCCGTACGGCAAGCAAGCGGTCAAGGGCCATGCGCGGATGCTGTATAACGACTTTGTCGCGTCGCCGCAGGATGCGCAATTTGCCAACATCCCCGAGGCGGAGAGCATCCTCGCACTGACACCGACCAAGGCGCTGACGGATAAGAACGTCGAGAAGACGTTCGTTGCGGCGGGTAAGGCGTCCTTCAAGGCCAAGGTCGACCCTGCCATGGCCTGCTCGCGCCGATTGGGCAACATGTACACGGCGTCGCTGTACGGGTGCCTCGCGTCGCTGCTGTCGACGGTGCCTGCGGCAGAGCTCAAGGGCAAGCGCGCGAGCATGTACGCGTTCGGGAGTGGGTGCGCGGGGAGCTTCTGGACGTTCCGCGTCAAGGGCGACACGTCTGAGATTGCGGAGAAGATGGACTTGGTGAAGAGGCTGGCTGCGATGAAGGTCGTGCCGTGCCAGGAGTTTGTGGACGCCCTCGACCTGCGGGAGAAGAATCACAATGCGGTGGGCTACACGCCTGAGGGCTCGGTGGACAACATCTGGCCTGGCGCGTACTATCTCGACCACGTCGACGAGAAGTACCGCAGGAAGTACGTCCGCAAGCCGCTTGCGTGAGGGCTCCGTTGCTTTGCATAGATCTAGATGTCGTGTAAGTATACCAGATAGAAAAAGACTTTACATGCAAATCCGCTAGTGTACAATTGCAAGGACGAAAGCAAAGGAGCAACAAATCATCGACCAGCAACCTCCCTCCGTAACTCCTCGAACCGCCTCCCCTCACTCTCCGCCCTCTCTACGCTTTTGACGAGCTTGTCCTCGCGCGTCTGCAAGCGCTGTTCCATCCCTAGAATCAACATCCGGACCTGCTCGATATGGGCCAACGTCGCCGCTTGGTGCACTTGCGGACTCGGCGCCGACGCGTCGTTCACTGCCGTCGGTGACGCAGACACAGGTGCAGCTTGCGCGTGCGCGAGCACGGGCGACGCGTGTGCGCTGCGCGTGTTGGATCGCGAGTGGAAGAAGTTGCGGTTCGAGATGGTCCCGGGCGCGGCAACCGTTGCTGGCGCGATATCTAGCTTTGCCTTCGTGTATGCCGTTGGTTAGTGGTGCAGCGACGGGGGGTGCGCGGACGGGTACACACCTGCCAGTTCTCTCCCGCCAGTTTCGCCAACTCGTTCTCCAGCATCTTCTCGCGCGCTTTACCGCTGTAGCGCCGCGTTGAGCGAAGGGGTGACCAAAGTAACAAGCGTACCGCTCAATCTCGGCCATGGAGCGCTCGTTTTCGCGCTGCGTCCCGGCAAGGAGGAGCTCTAGGCTCTTGTACTCGCGCTGCAGCTCCTGCACCGATTCGAGATCTGGTCTTTGTGCGAGCTGCACCTGGAGGGACGCGATTTGGGATTGTAGCTAGGGATAGCAGGATGTATGAGCGGAGAGGAAGACATGGTGGAAGTCGAACGTAGGCGCACCCGGTCGTTCTCCCGATCCTTCTCGAGCAACTGCCGCCGGAGAGTGTCTTCTGTGGACTCGTTGGATTCGCGGAGGACGCCGAGATCGTCTGTGCCGCTGGAGCCTGCTCCTGCTAGCGAGGGGCGGTAGTTGCGGACGGTATGAGAGCGGCGCACGGCCATTGGTGGTTGTGGAAGCAGAGTTGTTTGGCGCGTGGGTCACGCTGAACGCGTTGAACCGCGCCGCCATGTTCCCGGCTTTAAGCTCCCTCCCGATCGTTCGTAGACGCCGTCGCCGATGCTCTGGCAACTTGCGACCACGGGGACGACATTTTTGAACCTCAGACATACCTGATATGAATGGAGCTCAGTGGAACATCCGCGCGGAAGAAAAGACTCTTGCTCAAACCATGAGCACAAGGTGCGCTTGCCTCTCCTGGAGCTTCCCAGCGAGTCCTGACCCAGCGCAGCGCTTCGACCTTGAGCCCAGCTAAGGCGAATCTCATTGGCACTATCCTCGCAGCCGTTCTCTATGGTATGCGACTACTCCCCTTTCAGAAACCAGCTCAGCCATGCCCCAGGCTTTTCCATTCCTATGTTCGTCGCAACGCTATGGACATTACTACGCGGGCGTCCCTGGCGCGAAGTTCACCATACGATGCTGGCCGCTGCTTGCGCGCTCTTCGTTACCACAACTGTCGTGAGTGCTCACTGCTGCTGGATCCAGAGGCGTCGCAATAAACCGACGGAACTGTTTGCAGTATGTCTCTATAGCCGCATTACGTCTTACTAGGGGTTTCATCCTCTACGGCCCCGATTTCCCGGGCGGTCCATCTGGTTGGTTCGTAAATCCCGCACGGCCTACATTCGTTGTAAGGGGCGCTCTGCTCGCACTAGAGACACTGGTCGCGGATGCAGTCGTCGTATGCTTGCTTCTTTCACCCTCGTCTTGCTACTCACGTCGCGCGGTAGATATATCGGTGTTACATGGTCTGGCGGAAGGCCCATATGGTTGTTCTGCCGATTCTACTGTGGTTCGGAGTCCTTGGTACCTCTTCCGTTTCTCTTTACTTTAAAACAACATTCATGTCCTTTTCCCAGCTGCTGCGATTTCGTCTACCGTCGAGGCAGAGCTGCTTGCGACCCACAAAGCCGGAGCTGGTTCGCGCTATGCTGTCGCTGCGTTCACTGCCTGCTCGCTCGCCTGCAATTTTCTAAGCACCGGTTTGTGTGTGCTGGATGTCCCTTCCTTGCTTGCTGATCTCCATGCAGGGATGCTTGCTTATCGACTCTGGGAAGTGAACAGAAACGCGTCCTCGAGTCGTACTGGACAGAACACGATCTTGCCGGTGCTTTTGATCATTCTGGTACGTTGCGCGTTGTTCAGACACCAAGATTATTGACATCTCCGTTCCAGGACGCTGGGGCGCTCTATTCCTTCGCTCTCATATGCAGCCTGGCCGTGTATCTAGCGAAGAGCCCGGCACAGTTCATCGTTGTCGACCTCCTCCCGCCTACTATCTCTATCGCGTTCTTCATGGTTCTTATACGCGTCGGAATCGCGCGCAACAACGCGCCAGCACGCTATTCAGTTTTCTCCAGTCTGCCGCCCACCACTGGAAGTCTGCCGCCGGCCACTGGAGCTGGTCGACTCGATATGCAGCAGATACACCCGCGTGCTAGTTGCACTGTGCGTTCGTCGATGGACGCATGAAGAAAGGAATGCTGAGCAAGCCGCTAGCTGGTGTTGAGAGAGTGTGTTTGGAATTTTTTGTCCCGGATGGAATGTACTGTAAAGCGTCAATAAACTGCTTCCGTGTGCGTCGCAGCCTAGTTGGAGCATCTGGTCGCGTCCAAGCCTCCAATTCCCTCCCGCGCTTGCAGGTCGTGTTATCCTCTCGGTGCTGAAGATGATAAAATAAGTCTCGTCTGTGGCTCGGACTATATAGAGGCATGAGTGGAACGCGCTTCTCAAGACTGGGCTTAAAAACCGACAAAAGGTCGTACGGACAAAGGGCATACAGGACACATAATCTGACAAGTGGGGGGTAAGACGTCGATTGAGTCGGAGCTGCGCGAGCTGGTGATGATACAACATGTAGCAGATGGCGCGAACGAGGTAGAAGTGAGAACTTCGTAGCTTGAGTCGAGAAGAGATGGAGTTGCGGTCGATAAGAACGACGAGTGGCGGGATATACGCGTGCAGAGAGTGTTACGATTGCGGATGTAGGACATGCAGGGTACGGACTGCGCCAAAAAGAAAAGGAGTACGCGCAGATTGCGCAGGAAAGCAAAGGATTGTACGCGGAGTGCACAAGAAGCATAAGGATTATGCGCGAATGGTGCTCGAAAGGACGACAAACTGATTGTGCGCCAAGGACGTGTAAAATAAAAAGATACTGCCTGTGTCGCGCACCAAGGAGGGGTCGAGAAGCTGCAGGGACCGCTCGACGGGAAAATGAAACGAGGGATGGTCTCGAGAGAAGCGGGAACGCATCGATAGCACTGAGGCTTCAGGCCCGAAAAGAATAGGGCTGCACTTGGATGGCGGCCTGCGTACGTAGCCTGTAGGGATCGTCGTAAGCACGGAGAAGCGGTATGGAACAGGCGCATTCGGGGTAGGCGCGATGGTGGAGGAGCGGAAGAGAGAGCAGTATTTCGGTGATGGCGACCGTCGTATCTTGGACTCGGACATGTTCCGTCGCGCGCGCACCCTCCATCCTCGGCACGCTTGACCTCAAACTGGTGCCTCGCATCCAGCAGCTTCCGCCAACGCGGCCTTTCTCCGAGGCCGACGACAGCGGCAGCATTTCGAATCTCAGACATCCTCAGACCTGACTTGGGCGGATATGGACTGGAACATCCGCGCGCGCTCTACCTCTCACCATGAGCACAAAGTGGGCCCCGTCTATCCCCTTAGCGAGCTCGTCCTAACCTAGCTCAGCGATTCCACCCTCAGCGTAGCCAAAGCAGATGTTATAGGAACCATTCTCACAGCCGTTCTGTATGGTACGCCATTGCTTCGCCCTTCCCGAGCGGCACAGGGCTCAATCACGCCCGCAGGCATATCCATTCCTATGTTCGTCGCGACCCTATGGACACTACTACGAGGGCGCCGCTGGCGTGAAGTCCATCATCCAATGCTGGTCGTTGCTTGCGTGCTCTTCGTCTCCTCAACTGGCGTCAGTACCTCCAAACCCTTTGCAACGAGAACCGACGGGCTCTCCCACAGTTTCTTTCCATGATCGCAGTTCGTCTCACTCGGGCGTTCATCGACTTCGGCCCCGATATTCATGGCGGCGCATCTGCCTGGCTTTCAAACCCCGCCGAGACGGCCCTCCTTGTTCAAGGGGCTCTCTTCGTTCTCGAGACACTAGTTGGTGATGCGGTTGCTGTATGCGCGCGGTTATTTCACCCTCGTCTCTCTACTCATGTTGCGTGATAGATCTATCGATGTTACATCGTCTGGCGGAAAGTCTATATCGTTGTTCTACCGATTTTGCTCTGGATTGGTATTCTGAGTACGCCCTGTTGAATTTCTCTTGAAGTTTCTGACGTGTATAGTTACCGGAATTTCGTTCATTGTCCAGTCGCTAGAAGTTGCGACCAACGCATACGACGGAGATCTCCCGCGTTTTGTCGCCGCGTTCTATGCCTGCTCACTCACCTGTAATCTGCTAAGCACCGGTTTGTGTGTCGGATGTCCGTTCCTTGCTTGCTGATCTCCATGCACAGGGATGCTTGCTTATCGACTATGGGAAGTGAACAGAAACGCGACCTCGACTCGTATTGGGCAGAGCACGATCTTGCCGGTGCTTTCGATCATTCTGGTGCGCTACGCGCTGCGCAGACACGAAAATCATTGACATCTCCGTTTCAGGACGCCGGGGCGCTCTACTCCTTCGCTCTCATCTGCAGCCTCGCCGTGTATCTATCGGACAGCCCGGCATCGTTCATCACTGTCGACCTACTCTCGCCTACTATCTCTATCGCGTTCTTCATGGTTCTTACACGCGTCGGAATCGCACGCAACAAGGCGCCAACACACTATTCGATTTCCTCCAGTCTGCCGCCCACCACTGGAAGTCTGCCGCCGGCCACTGGAGCTGGTCGACTCGATATGCAGCAGACACACCCGCGCGTTAGTTGCACTGTGCGTTCGTCGATGGATGCATGAAGAAAGGAATGCTGAGCAAGCTGCCATCTGCTGTCGAGAAAGAGTGTTGTATCCTCGGTCGGTCGGCTGGACGGAATGTACTATTATAAACGCGTCAACGAACTGGATGGAATGTACTATAAACTTGAAGTGCTTCTGTGTACGTCGCAGCCCAGTCCCAGTATATAGTCGCGTCTAAGACTTGGGTAATATTCCCTCCTGCGTTTGCAGGTAGCGGCAGAGAGATCTGATGCCGACGGGTCGTATCTTGGACTCGGACATGTTGCGCACCCTCCATCCTCGGCACGCTTGACCTTACGCTGGCGGTACTGGGGCCTCGAATCCGCCAGCTTCAGCTAAGGCGGCCTTGAGGCCAACGACAGCCGCAGCATTTCGAATCTCAGACATCCTCAGACTTGACTGGGGCGGAATGGACTGGAACATCCGCGCGCGCTCTACCTCTCACCATGAGCACAAAGTGGGCCCCGTCTATCCCCTTAGCGAGCTCGTTCTAACCTAGCTCAGCGATCCCACCCTCAGCATAGCCAAAGCATATCTTATAGGTGGCATTCTCACCGCCGTTCTCTATGGTACGCCATTGCTTCGCCCTTCCCGAGCGGCACAGGGCTCAGCCACGCCCGCAGGCATCTCCATTCCTATGTTCGTCGCGACGCTATGGACACTACTACGAGGGCGTCGCTGGCGCCAAGTCCATCATACGATGCTGGCTGCTGCTTGCCTGCTCTTCGTCTCCACAACTGGCGTGAGTACCTCTGAACCCTTTGCAACGAGAACCGACGGGCTCTATATAGATTTTTTCCATGATCGCCCTTCGTCTCACTCGGGCGTTCATCGACTTCGGCCCCGATATTCCTGGCGGCGCATCTGCCTGGCTTGCAAACCCCGCCGAGACGGCCCTCCTTGTTCAATCGGCTCTCTTCGCTCTCGAGACGCTGGTTGGCGATGCAGTTGCTGTATGCGCGGTTATTTCACCCTCGTCTCTCTACTCATGTTGCGTGATAGATCTATCGATGTTACACCGTCTGGCGGAAAGCCTATATCGTTGTTCTGCCGATTTTGCTCTGGATTGGTATTCTGAGTACGCCCTGTTGAATTCTCTTGAAGTTTTTAACGCGTATAGTTGCCGGAATTTCGTTCATTGTCCAGTCGCTACAAGTTGCGACCAACGTCCACGACGAAGATCTCCCGCGTTTTGTGGCCGCGTTCCTTGCCTGCTCACTCGCCTGTAATCTTCTAAGCACCGGTTTGTGGGTCAGCTGTTCCTTGCTTGCTTGCTGAACTGCGTGTACAGGAATGCTTGCTTATCGGCTATGGGAAGTGAACAGAAACGCGTCCTCGAGTCGTCTTGGACAGAACACGATCTTGCCGGTGCTTTCGATCATTCTGGTACGCTGCGCGCTGCGCAGACACGAAAACTATTGACATCTCCGTTTCAGGACGCTGGGGCGCTCTACTCCTTCGCTCTCATCTGCAGCCTCGGCGTGTATCTATCGAACAGCCCGGCACAGTTCATCACTTTCGACCTACTCTCGCCTACTATCGCTATCGCGTTCTTCATGGTTCTTATACGCGTCGGAACCGCACGCAACAAGGCAGCACACTATTCGACTTCTTCCAGTATGGCGACGACGACTGGAACTGGTCGAACCGATATGCAGCAAACACACCCGCGCGCTAGTTCCACTGTGCGTTCGTCCATGACTGCATGAAGAAAGGAATAACGAGAAAGCCGCCATGTGGTGTCGAGAAAGAGTGTTTAGAATCTTTTATCCCGGATCGAATGCACTGTAAAGCGTCAATAAACTGCTTCTGTGTGCGTCGCAGCCTAGTTGGAGCATCTGGTCGCGTCCAAGCCTCCAAGGCGTTAGCAATATTCCCTCTCGCATTTGCAGGTTGTGTTATACTCTCGGTGCTGAAGATGATAAAATAAGCCTCGTCTGTTCGGGTAGGGGCTCGGGATATATAGAGGGATGACTGGAACGCGCTTCGCGCGACTGAGTTTAGAAATCGAAAGCAGATCGTACGGACAAAGGCCATACGAGAAGAACACATGATTTGACAAGTGGGGGTAGGACGTCGATTGACTCGGAGCTGCGCGATGAGTAGCATGGCGCAGATGGCGCGAACGAAGTGGAGGTGGCGGGAGAGAACTTTGTAGCCTCAGTCGAGAAGAGATGGAGTTGCTCGATAAGAACGGTGAGGGATGGGGAGGGCGGGATGTAGGCGTGCAGAGGGTACTACGATTGCGGATGTAGGACATGCAGATTCTTTTCCAAGGTAAAACATGGGGGTAGATTGTGCTGAAATGCAAAAGGATTGGGCAGATCGCGTAGAGAATAAAATAGGGAGGCGCAGATACGCGGAAAATGAAGGGATTGGGCATGGTAGAGCCAGCACCGTAGCGTCGAAAAAAAGGGTGGAGAGCGGTCTGCACCAGAAAGAAGCGGAATACGCGCAGATTGGGCAGGAAAGCAAAGGATTGCACGCGGTGTGCGCACGAAAGAAAAGGATTATGCGCGGATGGCGCTCGAAATGAAGACAAAGGGATTGTGAAGGACGCGAGAAATAAAAGGATACCGCCCGGGTCGCGCACAATCGACGGGCAAACGAAACGAAGGATGGTCTCGAGAGAAGTAGGAACGCATCGACAGCATTGAGGCTTCAGGCCTTCAGGCCCGAAAGGCTCCCTGCGTCTCCCATGTCTCAAAGTTGCCGCCAAAAGTTGGAGTAGAATCAGAATAGGGCTGCACTTAAATGGCGGTCTTCGTGCGCGCTACGGAGCCTGTAGGGGGGCGTCGGAAGCACGGAGCAGTGGTATGGGGCAGGCGCAGGCGGGGTAGGCGCGAAGAACGCCGCACGATGGTGGTGCGGAAGACAGCGGCATGATGGCGAAGCGTCCGTATCTTGGACTCGGACATGTTCTGTCGCGCGCAGCCTCCCTTCTCGGCACGCTTGACCTCACACTGGCGATACTGGTGCCTCGCATCCGCCAACGCGGCCTTTCGCTAAGGCCGACGACAGCGGCAGCATTTCGAATCTCAGACATCCTCAGACTTGACTTGGGCGGATATGGAATGGAACATCCGCGCGCGCTCTACCTCACACCATGAGCACACAGTGGGCCCCGTCTATCCCCCTTAGCGAGCTCGTTATAACCTAGCTCAGCGATTCCACCCTCAGCGTAGCCAAAGCAGATGTTATAGGAACCATTCTCGCAGGCGTTCTGTATGGTACGCCATTGCTTCGTCCTTCCCGAGCGGTCCAAGGCTCAGTCCCGCCCGTAGGCATCTCCATCCCTATGTTCGTCGCGACGCTATGGACACTACTACGAGGGCGCCGCTGGCGCGAAGTCCATCATACGATGCTGGCCGTTGCTTGGGTACTCTTCGTCTCCACAACAGGCGTGAGTACCTCTAAACCTTGCAACGAGAACCGACGGGCTCTCCCGCAGTTTTTTTCCGCGACCGCAGTTCGTCTCACTCGGGCGTTCATCGACGTCGGCCCCGATTTTCCTGGCGGCGCATCTGCCTGGCTTGCAAACCCCGCCGAGACGGCCGCTCTTATTCAAGGGGTTTTCCTCGCTCTAGAGACGCTCGTTGGCGACGCGGTTGTGGTATGCACGCGGTTATTTCACCTTCGTCTCGATACTCATGTTGCGTGGTAGATCTATCGATGTTACATGGTCTGGCGGAGGGCCTATATCGTTGCTCTACCGATTTTGCTTTGGCTTGGGATGTTGAGTACGTCCCGTCGAATTTCTCTTGAAATTTCTAACGTGCCCAGTTACTGGAATTTCATTCATCAATGTCCAGCTACGACTTGCAACCAACTTGAACGATGTCTCGCGTTATGCCGCCGCGTTCACTGCCTGTTCACTCGCTTGCAATTTTCTAAGCACCGGTTTGGCTGTCGGATGTCCTTTCCTTGTTGCTTTCTGATTCCCGGGTACAGGGTTGCTTGCTTATCGACTATGGCAAGTGAACAGAAACGCGTCCTCGACTCGTGTCGGACAGGGCGTGATCATGCCGGTGCTTTCGATCATTTTGGTGCGTTGCGCGCTGCGCAGACACAAAGATTATCATTATTGACATCTCCGTATCAGGACGCTGCGGCGCTCTACCCGTTCGCTCTCATCTGCAGCCTCGCCGTGTATCTATCGAAGAGTCCGGCACAGTTCATTACTATCGACATCATCCCGCCTATCATCTCTGTCGCGTTCTTCATGGTCATCATACGCGTCGGAATCGCACGTAACAAGGCAACACACTATTCGACTTCTTCCAGTATGGCGACGACGACTGGAACTGGTCGAACCGATATGCAGCAAACACACCCGCGCACTAGTTCCACTGTGTGTTCGTCGATGAATGTATGAAGAAATGGTGAGCAAGTAGTAAGCTGCTCGAGGAACACTGTTTGTTATTTGTATCCCGGAAGGAATGTACTATACACGCGTCAACGAAGTGCTTCTAAAGAAGAAAAAAATAGCCTGGACACGAGCATTTTCAAGCCCGCGCTTCAGGGATAAGCAATCCGTTTAGCATTCACACCCTGGGGTACTAGTTCAGGATGGCCGGGACTTGCATAGCTGGTGCAACTCTGGGATGTAGCATCGTTAAGAGGAAAAAACGCGTCAAAAGTACTTAGGAGTGACCGTATCTTGACTTGAACGGCCCGGTATAACTCCGATGCTCCGCACTTGCCCTCAGCCATACCACCACCATGGACCGCTCCTTCCTCGACGCAGACATCCCATCCCTCGTCGACAAGTCCCTCACCATAAATGAGAAGATCTCGCTGCTCGGAGCACCAAATTGGTGGAACACCATGTCCCTTCCAAGGCTTAACATTCCGGTGCGTGCTGCGCTGCTCATTCGTAGTCGCGGCTTGATGCTGGCTCTGTAGTCGGTGCGGATGAGCGACGGACCAAACGGTGTGCGCGGGTCGTCGCATTTCGTTGCAAGTCCTGGTCAATGTTTGCCTTGCGGGACTGCTATGGGCGCAACGTTCGACCCGGACCTTATTCGCCAGGTTCGTCGGGCAGACGTGTTGCTTGAACCACTTATACGACTCGATAGGTCGGCGGACTACTCGCAGAGCAAGCCAAAGCCAAATCGAGTGTTATCCTGCTCGCGCCGACATGCAACATCCAACGGACGCCGCTCGGAGGACGCGCCTTTGAGTCGTTCTCAGAGGATCCGCATCTCTCTGGTACGCTGCGAAGCTTGCGCCAGGACCGCCCTCACGCGACATAGGAACAATGGCGGCATCGTACATCTTGGGATTGCAAGACAAGGGCGTATCTGCAAGTGTGTTCGTGTCCCGAATGCTAAGCAGAGCTCACCGTCCTTCTAGCCATCAAGCATTTTGTGGCGAATGACCAGGAGCACGAGGTACGCGTTCTTCCTCCATCGGCGAAACTCCGGTCTTGACTGCCTTAGCGTACGGCGGCAGAGTCCGTCATGTCCGACCGTGCTCTGAGGGAGATCTATCTCTACCCGTTCATGCTCAGTCAAAAGTACGCGGAGCCCGGCGCGTACATGACCTCGTATGGACGCGTGAAGGGCATTCATTGCTCAGAGAGCAAGTATCTCCTGCAAAACGTCCTCCGCGACGAATGGGGCTTTAAGGGGCTCATTATGAGCGACTGGTACGGTACGTACAGTATCGACGAGGCGATAAACGCGAGTCTGGACCTCGAGATGCCCGGACCTCCTCGATTCCGCCAACCGCTCCTCGTCAACCACTGCCTAACGGCGCAAAAGCTCCAGCTAGAGACGCTGAACGAGCGTGTCGCCAATCTGCTCACGTTCGTGCAGAAGCAGGCCAAGTTGAATCCTGATGTCGTTTATGGCGATGGTGAGGAGCGGACGCTGGATTCGCCGGAGATTCGGGCGTTTTGTCGCAAGTTGGCGGGAGAGTCGATTGTGTTGTTGAAGAATCGCGATGGGGTGTTGCCGCTTGCGCCGCCAAAGGTCAAGAAGGTGGCGGTTATTGGACCGAACGCGACGCAGCATATTTTGTCGGGTGGCGGGTCCGCAGCCCTCAAAGCGAGCTATTCGGTTTCGCCGTATGATGGCGTGGTGAGCAACGCGCCAGACGGCATCGAGATCGAGTATACCGTTGGTTGTTACGGTACGCGTGTTTTGTACGCCGGGAAGATACTAAGAAGACATATCCAGCACACAAATACCTCCCAAGCCTCGAACGCTACCTCACCACGTCCGACGGCCAACCGGGCTGGCTCTGCACCTTCTACAACCACGACGAAAACGACAAGCCGCTCTCGGAACCGCTCGCCGAACTGGTGGTGAACGACACCCGCGTCAAGCTCGTCGACTTCCTCCCCGCGGGACTCACCGATACATGGTCCATTACCCTCACAGGGCGCCTCACCGTCCCGAAATCCGCGCCATTCGAGCTCGGGCTGACCGTCGCTGGCCGCGCGCGGTTGTTCATCAACGACGCGCAGGTGATCGATAACTGGGAGCACCAGACGCCAGGCGACTTTTTCTACGGGCAGGGGAGCGTCGAAGAGAAGGCGGTCGTCGAGATGGTCGCGGGGAAGGCGGTGGATGTGAAGGTGGTGTATACGAACACGCCGCCGCCGAAGGACGGGGATACGAGCATTAGCTCGCAGCCTGCGTTGATGCGGGGAGTGAGATTGGGCGGGTGCGAGAAGATTGATGAGGAGGAGGCAGTTGGGAGGGCGGTGGAGGTGGCGAAGGCGGCGGATGTGGTGGTGTTTGTCGCTGGTGCGTTTCTTGTTTTACGTCGTATTGTGGGTTGACGCGGCGAAGGATTGACGCCGGAATGGGAGAGCGAGGGATTCGATCGGCCTACATTGGACCTTCCTGGCAAGCAACATGAGGTTATATCGCGCATTGCTGCAGCGAATCCGAACACGGTCGTTGTCATCCAGGCGGTAGGTTTTCATTTCGTCCTTGGCTGTATTCATACTAAGCGACCTCGAGGGCGCGCCAACGAGCATGCCATGGATCGATCACGTCGGCGGTGTCCTGCAGACGTGGTATCTCGGTAACGAAGTCGGTTCGTAGATGTTTCGCTTCGGTTGCGCATTTGGCTCATGGCGCGTAGGAAACGCGATCGCAGACGTCGTTTGGGGACGCATAAACCCTGGCGGACGACTTCCGATAACATTCCCCGCTCGCATCGAAGATACGCCTGCGTTTCAGAACGAGAAATGTGAGAACGGAAAGATATACTACCGCGAGGATCTTTATGTGGGGTACAAACATTACCACGCGCGGAAGATTCAGGTTTGTTTGTCTCCGGCCAGTTTACCTTTCTCTGTGACTGAATGCGATCTTTTAGCCTTTGTTCGAGTTTGGGTACGTCGGCGTCAAAATACCTCACTCACGCTCACGAATTGCTCAGATTCGGCCTCTCATATACGAAATTTGCCTTTAGCAATCTCTCGATATCCACCCCAAGCATCTCCGCCACCGACATCTCCCTCCGCCTTTCCGTAACCCTCACCAACACCGGGTCCGTCCCAGGCTCGGAAGTAGCGCAGGTTTACATCACGTATCCCGACACGGGCAACACCACACCTAAGTATCAGCTCAAAGGCTTCGCGAAAGCCAAGGACGTCGCGCCCGGCGCGAGCAAGGAGGTGGAAATCGTGCTTGATAAGAATGCGTTTGCGTTTTGGGATGTGCGTGCGGCGCGGGGAGAGGGTGCGTGGAGAGTTGGCAAGGGGACATATGTTGTGAGCGTTGGAGCGTCTGCGGGGGACCTTAGGCTGGTTGGGGAGGTGGACATGAAGGAGGGGATGGTTTGGAGAGGGTTGTGAGGTGGTGAATTGTTCCAACTTGAACTCGATTTCCCACGGGTATGACCTCAAATTGTGGAGGACAGTCATGCTGTGAGTCGGCACCGTCGGACTACTTTCTCCCGAATATGTCCGATAAATCGAGTCTCTCGCGCTTCCAACCGTAAAATACATAACAAGTGAACTACTGCTCCTCGTCATTCTCGTGCTTCTTCTTCTTATGCCTCGACAACGCCGACGGGTCAGAGGCTGTGAAATCGCAGCGACTCCCATCCGCGAGGAGGTATGGACAGTGTAACGGGCGGGATTGCGTGCTGTGTGACAAATAAACCATCTTGGTGTTAGCGTACGGCGCTTGTAAGGAGGAAGACGCGCGCACTGGATGCGGATGTGTGTTTCCAGGTTAGATTTCTGGAGCGTCTTATGCCCGCACTCAGGGTATGGGCATTGGTACATGCTGTTCAGCTCGTAAACCCAGAAATTGTCGTAGATGGCAAAGGACGCACTAGTCTTCTTTGTTCTTATTGTGTGTGAGCATGTGCCGCGTGAGGTCGGAAGGTCGGCCAAGGATCATACCGCACGTCTGGCAGGTGCGTCGCTGAAGTTCATCCGGTTTCTGCGGAAGCAAACGTCAGAGTTTGTGCAGCGGAATGCGGGAAGGCGGACCGAGTTGGAGCCGTAGTTGGTGTTGTTCGAGTATGACATGGGGAGTTTCCGAGTGTGGAAGACAATGCAAGGGTAGGCGGGCGGAGGGAAGGAGACGGTGCTTGGCTTCTTAAGCCCGCCGGGAAGAGGTTTAATATCCCGGCCTCAAAGAGCGGCGCAATGTGGCGCTAGACGCGAGGCGGTTGCGGACGCCGCATGCGCTTCGCCGGCAAAGTTACCGGAGAACCTGCTGTTGCCCTTTTAATGTTCGCTTCCACCCTCAAAATATCACAGCGTGTTCGGCGAATACAAGGAACCTTTCGAGATGCTCCCAGGCTCTAGAGAAGGCAGGTGAACATGGCATGTTTATCGATGAGAAATAACCGCACGGGTGTAAAGATTACGATGCGAACCTCCTCTTTACTAGCACACCAGCGCTTCTGTTCGGCCGCCCTTCGTGCACCCCTTTGACTAGCGTTCCCGATATGGACGAGGTGAAGAGGGTCCTATGGCCTCATGGACTGCGCGTGTCTGCCCTGTAACGAGTAACGAGGACTCGTTTCCCTTTCACTCGAATGCACGGCTGGTTGTGTTGGCTGGTACGCCCTCATAGGTTGTCGGAGACAGAACAAACGGGAGTTACCGGATTGCCAGAAACTCGTGGCGAACTTGAACTTGTGGTGGAAGATCGCCGCAGGCCTTGTCGCCCTCGCTTCGCCTATCATCCTTTGGCGAGGGCGCATGTTGTGCTGCCTTTGGCGACGCTCGACCGTTGGTGGAGACAAAACATTCCGAACCAAGGCCGAGGAAGACGCGTATTGGGCGACGGCGGGCAAGGATCGGCGACAGCTGCAACGTTCCGACGCGCGATTTGTGGTCTTGAAACCAAAGGAGCGATTATGTGCGGAGATGCTGCTGTCCTATACGCCGGCGCTGCTCCCACCATATCGCGAACGAGGCTCAGACAAAGTGAGCAAAGAGTACTTTGTGCCGCTACGCACAATCTGCAAGTGGCATCGCATGGTTTCCCCTGGCCCAGTGAGTCTCAGCACGTTTGAGAAATCCCTCTGAGATGAAAGCAGTGGCACCCGAGTATTTTGCAAGCCCGGAGAATGAGAGACCACTTCAGCTTTGCCGATAAACGAGAAATACGGCGGATTGCGCGGATGTTACCCGACGAGGAGGTTTTTGGTGGTAAACGGAAGAGGTGGCGAAGGAAATACCGAGATATTTGGCGGAATTGGCTGGCTAGCAAGACGGACACAGATGTTTTCATGGTGGTCGACAATTGACTTGGGTTTAGGTTGCCGCGCTACCACGACTTGATCCCAACCACGATGGTCTTCACCCGGTCTCGACTCTCCGCGTCCACGTCGGGGGCGTAAGCTAGCACACGACTCGGCCTCGCGCGAAGTTGATGCTCGACGATTCCGGACTCTAGCTCCCATGTCAAGGGTCCGCGCAGCCTGCCCAACGCCACTGTCCACGAGATATGGCCCTTATAAGGCCCGGAGAGTCCCAGGAGACCCCGATGGCTCTTCAGATACGCACCACCGACGTCCTCATTCTCCTCGCTGCTGGATGGCTCGTCTTCAAGCTCGTACAGCGCCTCACTAATAGTCGCGGAGCGACGGGGACCACGCTCCGGTCTCCGCCAAACGAGAGTTACTTGTTTGGGATGACGGGAGCCATAGTCAAGAGCAAAGATACCGGCATCCTCTTCCAGGACTGGGCAGAAAAGTACGGCCCCGTCTACCAAATCGCAGCGCCGTTCGGGGCAAAGCGCATCGTTCTGTGTGATCCCAAAGCGGTGAACCACATGTACGCGTTTGAGCGCTCGGTGTATGTAAAATCGCAGCTCGGGCGCGTCGTCGTCGCCAATCTGGTGCGTTGCAAGGCGTTTCTGTGACGTACGTTGAACGCGGATTCCAGTTTGGTCGGGGGCTCCTTTGGGCTGAAGGAGAGAGCCATAAGAGGTACGACTCACGGTATTTCTGTGGGCTCGTGCTCATCCTGCGTCAGACAACGCAAGACTTTGACACCCGCGTTCAGTAATGCTGCCATACGCCGCCTGACGGCAGTTTTCTACGACTCGGCATACAAGGTTGGTTGTCTCGCCTCGGTCCAGCCTATGCTCACGCGTTTATTATCAGCTCAAGGGACACTGGGACACGACGTTGGACGCAGCGTCTTCCATTGACGGCGCGATAATCGACGTCGAGCATTGGTCTGTTACACTCCCCCGTAGGATATTTCACTCAATTATTCCTAGGATGAACCGTGTCGCGTATATTACACATGACTCTTCATACTCTCGCTCACAGCCTTTCCAGACTCGACAGCATTGGCATCGCTGGGTTCGCGCATGACTTTGGGACCTTGGACGGCAAACACTCGGCCGTCGCGACTGCATTCGACAACTTATCCTTTGGAAGCGGTAGCGCTATCAACAACATGATTTTTCTTCTAGGTCTACGCCTCCCATTCCTCGCGCATCTTCCCTCGCGGCGCAACCGGGTTGCACGCAATCTGCGGCTCACCATGAGCAAGATCGCCGATGAGCTGTTGCAGAAGACGCGCAAGGAGAAGCAAACCCACATTACGGACGAGACGATGGACCGGTCTGTTATCGGCTTACTCCGTATGTGCTTTGTGTCCGTTGCAAGCCACGGCTAATGGGTCGTGTAGTAAAGGCGGAGACTGAGGACGCCGAGTTGCATATGGATCCCGACGAGGTGCTTGCGCAAATGGTGTGTGACCCGACCTACAATCAACTTGTACTGAAAACTCCGGCAGAACGTTTTATTACTGGCGGGATACGAAACGACCTCAATTAGCCTTACTGTGCGTTGCTATCCTGTCCTTTGTCACCTTGAATTCAACTTCGTAGTGGGCACTGATCGAACTCGCCCGCCTGCCAGAGAAACAAGCCAAACTTCGCGCCGAGCTCACGCAGTTCGGAGCGTCCGATCCAACTTGGGATGAGCTCGTATCACCGACTGCCCTTCCCTATCTGGACGGCGTTACTCTAGAAACACTCCGTATGCATCCTCCACTGGGGGAAACGACGCGTGTCGCCGGCGTAGACGACATTCTCCCTGTATCCGAACCCATCACTCTCCCGGACGGCGAAGTCGTCGACCAGATCGTTGTCGCCAAAGGCACCCTCGTCACCGCGTCCATCCGTTGTATGAACCAGTCCGAGCGGTTCTGGGGCCCCAACGCCAAGGAGTGGGAGCCCGAACGGTGGTTCACGCTCGATAAGGACAATCTGCGTGCAAAGGAAATCACAGGGCACCGGCATTTGATTACGTTCACGGAAGGACCGAGGGTGTGCTTGGGCAAGCAGTTTGCGTTGGCCGAGTTCAAGGTCGGTCGTCATGTTCCCCGGGGTTATGGAGCTGACCTGCCGCAGTCCGTTCTTTCGGTCCTAATCCGCAACTACACGTTCGAGTTTCCTGGAGGTCCCGAGACTGAGCTAGGCGTCCACCGGTCCATTATTCCGCGTCCAAAGGTCGCAGGAGAGGCTGGCGCAAACGTCCCGCTGCGCGTTCGGCGCGTTGAATATTGATGTATTTTCTGCCGAGTACTTTACGACCATCTGGTTTGACGACTTGCTGCGCGTAAGAGTCGGATTGACGGTGGGTCGTGCGTACACATGCCCACATAAGGATGAATGAAGAAGCAGAAACAGCTTGATGTCTCTGCGGCGCGTCGACGTGTCTGCCGTCAACGCATATGATGTCTGAGATTCCGCTGAGGTTCAAGGTTGGTATGTATAAGCATGTGCTCGAGAGTCCGACGCACCCATAAATGTTTAGAGCATCATCCGAGCACCTTTCGAGGACGACGACGACGACGATGACTACATAGCACCCCGTGTGATTCTCACGGAGCTGAATCGGAAGCTGCATCGCTCGGCATTGTCTGGTCTCAGGATCACGGAGCTCGGCCGGAAGCTACAATTGAATCTATCACTCGGCATCCACAAAGGGACGATCTGCGTGCACGGATGTCCGCCCTATCGTCGTTTCTCATATATAAGCTGGCCCAGATAGTCGACAGCCTACACTCTCTTCCTCCAAAAATGAGGTACACCATCTCCATGATAGCTGCGGACCAGTGGAGCAAGACGCCCCGTCGCCCGGTCTTCCGCGCCGACTTGTCGGGCAAGACCGTGCTCGTAGTCGGCGCCAACACCGGGCTGGGACTCGACGCGACTAAACATTTCGCCACGATGGGGCCCGCGAGGCTTATTCTCGCCTGCCGTAGCCAAAGCAGAGGCAAGGACGCCATCCGGAGTTCGTGCTATATTGTTTTTTGTCTCCGCGTCGGGGGGAAAGACTAATCGGCCCATTCTAGAGCTGGTCGACGCCACCGGGTACACCAAGGCGGAGCTCTGGTTAATTGACCTGGGCAAATATGCGTCGGTCAAGGCGTTCGCGGATAAGTGGGACGCAGACGGCGGGCGGCTGGACGTTCTTGTGATGAACGCTGGACTGAACATGAGGAGGTTTGAGGGGGTGCAAGATAACATGGAGTCTTCGTGGGCACTTTTTCTCTGGTCCGCGATTCCAGCAACTAACGCTGTGCCTGGGTGTAGCGTCTTCGTGAACAACGTTGCCACGCCGCTCACCGTGCTCCGCCTCCTCCCTTCTATGGCGCGGACGGCGCAGGAACACGGATCGACCCCTCGGATCGTGGTCGTGTCGAGCGACGTACACTATCTCAGCCAAGTCGAGAAACACGTCGTCGAAACCCCGAACATGCTGCAAACCCTGTTGGACGAGCAGTTCTGCAAGAGCAAGTGCGTTGTATTGTGTTCCATGCACTATCCGTACTGATGTACGGGGAAAGGGACGGAGGCATGGGCTCGAGGTACCCCCCTTACCAAATGTGCGTGGAATTTTGTCCCTTGCCTCTGCTAACTAGTAGACATACAGTACTCAACGTGTTTTTTACTCGCGCGTTCGCATCTCATCTGGGTTCCACTGCTGGCGTCACCACTATCGCATGCAACCCTGGCTACTGCTACTCCCAGCTGCGCCGAAACTTGCCTCTCGCACTCAAAATTGTCGACAAGTTTTTGGAACTAACGATGGCGTTGCCCACCGAGATCGGCGCACGGCAGATCGTTTGGGCGGCTCTCGCGCAAGAGAATGCTCCGGCAAAGAACGCGAAGAATTCAGCGCCACTGAAGGTCACTAACGGAGCCTATGTCTCAATGAGCGAGGTGCGGGAGGTCAGCGACTATGTCCTTAGTGAAGAGGGACAGACGATTGAAACGAGGCTCTGGTACGTATGAAAACTCGAGCTCATATTTGATTCGACTGACGGCGGAAACAGGAGCGAGCTCATCGAGATTTTGAGCAAGGCGGATAGTAAGATACCGGCAATTGTCGAGACTTATCTCCAGAGAGCACGGATATAAAACGAAGCATACAGCTGTTGGCAAAATCCTAGGCCAGCACCAGAATTTCTTCATAGCTCCGCGCTAATTCAATGGTGGGGCTTGCGCTGCCAAACTCATGCAGCGCGGCTTCCCATTGGCTGGAGCGAGATGTCAAGAATTTTTTGGGCGGCCTAGGAATTTGCCAACAGCTGTAAAGCAGAGGAACGAGTTACTTCAATATTTCATTGACTGCATTATTGCTGATTTCAAATTTGTTGTCGGGAGGAAAGTTTTTGAAAACATTTTGGGTCGGCGGGGCTGGAACCTGAGCCTGGGAATCAAAGATCAATTTTCCCATCACGGGGTTCGATTCCCGCCCAGCTAAATTGTTTCCAAAAAGTCCAATCCGACAACAAATTTGAAATCAGCAATAAAAGTCAATAAATCCCAATTATTTGAAGAGCGCAGTGGAATGCTTCAGAGGCTGTGGGCTGTTGACTGCAAGTACTATGAGCCGAGATAAGCACCGAGCTGTAAAGATTGAAACTTGAACCAATGTTCCCACGGCACCTTTATCTCAACTACCTCCACAAACCACCCATAAAGCCAAAAAGCGCACACATGATACGAAAGGACTTGAATTCAACCCCGCAGTGGCTTCTTTCGTCGCTAAAACACGTCTCCTGAGTCAGCTCAAAATCATGTCTATCTCAGACGCATGGCCTCCCAACACGGTACCAAACCCAGACGAGGGCTACGATAATTCAAGTCGTACTTCAGGCCAATAGGCCTGGCGGCAGGTAGGGCCTACAGCGAAGACCGCGCTGCGTCACAAGTAGGGACCCCCACCGAAGTGATTCAGCGCTGCTCTTCCACCAGGCCCTGCAAATGCCCAAGAGTGTCCCCCTGAGACTCCTCAACGAGTCATGAGCAACCCATCTACCCACCATTCAGGCAATCCATGGCCCGTTCCGTCATCGGCAGGTTCTCTGCTGGTGATTGTTGCGCGCCCAAATTGGGACATTCTCTTTTTGTTATTCAGATACTAGTTAGTGAACCTCAAGGAGTGGGCTGGATGTTCAAAATGCCCCGATTTTCTTGATAATTTGAGGCTGGCCGAACCTGGGCTTTGCCTAACGAGACTTGGTCCCGTCCTAACGAGGAGAGCATCGCCGAGTCATCATCACGCGAAATATATTTTGCTCAAGAATATCAGGGATCGATGTCCGCGTCGCAAAGTAGGGTCTCTACCTAAGGCCATGCGGTGCTCTGCCACAAATGGCCCCTTGGACGCATTAGATGGCTCGCAGCGGGCCCCATAATTTCTGCCGCATACTTACCCACCCTTGCGCCGGGACTAGTCCCATGGTGTGTCGAGCAAAGTTCATTTCTGGAGTTGCGATATGTCCTCACTGTCACATTTTTTTTTTTTTGCAAAGTCAGTTCCGAGGGCCTCATTGCTGGCCCAATGAGCTTGGTGGTGGCAACACCTTGCCTATCCCTTCCCTACTTGTATTTATTCTACCGACTAGCCCTTTACTTTCATCCTCGCGATTGTCTACATATACCTACTCTCTACTTCCAATTTTCCCTCAAACCCCACTATCTCTACTTTGCGCAAACTTTGAGGCGTAGTACCATCCTTTACTACTTTCAGCTTCACGTCCAGGTCCATACTCGCTACTTTTATTTCCGAGCTTGTAGTCTCTATTTCTTGTCCCTTCCGCCCATGTCCTCATGTGTGGACGACATATGGTCTCTGAGATCCGAGCTTTCATCCCTCGACACTTGTCGTACTAATTGACCCGGTTCCTCCGAGTCGCTCAATGCCTCCTCTCCCTGCCCCGACTGCATGCAAGCCTTCCCAGTGCAATTGTGAATAAGTAATTTACCCTTTGGCATTTTACATAGTGTTGTGCTCCACATTTTGTTTGACCGTTACGAAGCAACCGGAACCTGCAAGCTTTTCTGCGCACTGAGAGGTTGTGGCGCCAAGTTAAACTCATTGCCCACACTCTTCGAACGCTACATGCATGGTCATCCCCCTCCCGGTGAGCTACAGTGCTTGTAGGATCAACTTGGAGAGTAGTATGGAGGCTCGAATGAAACGACTCCTCAGCTCACCGTCCACAAGCACTACATGGGCTTGTTATTGTTCAATCTTGTTTGTCGATAGCGGGTGTGGCGCCTACAGCTGTTCGCCACATAGGAGATCTCTGGGTTACAAGTTGCGGGCACAAATCTTGTCGGTACGTTGCATCGTGCGTACGCGTCCAACTACTTGATTGAAGTCTATGCCGTTGCTATGATATTCCTCTGAGTTTGTCGGATATTTTTTGCGTGTGCACTCTAGCAAAGGCACATAAGTATTGCTCGTACATCACAAGAGATTGATGTCCTTCAGATCACGGAAGTGGATAACAAAGAGAAAGTCAATGTGGTCAGCCTGAGTAGTCGAATTTGGTCAGTGATACCTGTTGATGTCTGAATTCAGCCCGACTCTAGCGTATTTGTTGTTGTTGTTGTTGTTGTTGTTGTTGTTGTTGTTGTTGTTGTTGTTGTTGTTGTTGTTGTTGTTGTTGTTGTTGTTGTTGTTGTTGTTGTTGTTGTTGTTGTTGGTCTTTGGGTGTTCCTTGCACCACAGCCTGTCTTTTTTTTTTTCATGCATGCATGCAGATGGACCAGGTATGGACTACGGAAGCCTGTCAGATTGTGAAAAGCAGGCCGGCCACAAAGACAACACACAGTGTAAATCAAGCAGAACATGTTGCTCCACTCACAGCACCCAAACAGAATAAAACTTGCCAGATTGCCAGCTAAACGCTGTATGCGGGATCCTGAAAATTTACTGAAAACTGATCGACGATCGAGGTAGCAGAGCTTGAACTCCCAACACAGTACAAAACTTGGATGAGGGCCTACGAGGATCTACAGCGCTCTACAGGCCACTGAGCCCGGCGGCAGGTAGGGCCTGCACCGAAGACCACATTGCGTCACAAGTAGGGACTCCCACCGAAGTGATTCACTGCTGCTCTTCCACCAGGCCCTGCAAGTGCCCAAGAGTGCTCCTGAACCGAGTCATAAACACTCAATCTACCCACCTATCACAGACCGGTCGAGCAGTCCGAGCCCGTTCCGTCATCAGCAGGTTCCCTGCCGGTGATTGTTGCGCGCCCAATTTGGGACATTCTCTTTTTTTTGGTTCAGATCCTGGCAAGCTCTGCTGCTTGTTGCCTCTTGGCCTATAATGCTAGTGGACCTTGACGGTCACACATTATCCGGGCCAAAAAAGGAGGTTGTTAAAATTTGTCTAAAGTCAAAAGAAAATTTATCAGCCTTCTCGGGCCTTGAAGAATCATACAGTAGACGACTTGCAGCGGGCCCCATGGTCCCTAATGCATACCCAACCTGCACTTCGACTTGCTGAAAGGTTGTCTTATTACGCTAGTTATAGTCCCATTGTGTGTCAAGCAGAGATCCTTTGCTGGTGTTGCAATGTGTCCTCACTGGCACACTTTTTGCAGAGTCACTGACTGTCATTGTTGAGGGACTCCTTGCTGGCCCAATCAATTTGGTGCTGGCAACAGCAACACCTCGCACTGGGTAGATTTGAACCGTGGGA
The DNA here is from genome assembly GCA_014461125.1 of Mycena kentingensis (nom. inval.). Lineage (NCBI taxonomy): Eukaryota > Fungi > Basidiomycota > Agaricomycetes > Agaricales > Mycenaceae > Mycena > Mycena kentingensis (nom. inval.). The sequence continues at coordinate 740,118 of JACAZG010000013.1, forward strand.
AAACTAGTTGATTGTGATGAAGTAGAATGTTTTAGCCTAGCCAGTCACAAGGGTGAACGTGCTACAAGTCCAGCTATGCGATGACCACGCATATCGGGTAACTCAAGTGTAACTATCAGCGTACCTTTCGACTTCGCAGATGTGTATCTTGTCAAACTTTCGTCTTGCCTTCATGCGGCTCTTCCAATCCCTACTGCTCTTCTCTCTGCTGCATTATGCCCACTGCGCTCTAGTCAAGCCCCCTCCCCTGCTTTTTAACGACACAATTCGCATAATCGCCACTGGTGGTGCTGTCACCGCATCGTCTCTCGCCTCGGGTGTCTCCTTCTTCCAAACAACATACCACCTTCGCGTCCTCCAAGACCCCCACGTTCTGGATGTAGACATGTACTATGCCGGTACAGACACCATTCGCGCCTCCTCTGTCCTCTCGGCGCTCTCCGAGCCCGGCACCTCGGCCCTCTGGGCCGCTCGAGGCGGGTACGGCACCGCACGCATCATTTCCCTCGTGCAAAATGCAGCCATCAGAAAATGGCTCATCGGGTACTCGGATGTAACAGCGCTGCACGCGCTCTGGAACAAAGAAGGTTTCCTCAGTCTGCACGGGCCCATGGGCTCGGACATCACCTCCTTCTCGTCGACAGCCCGACAACTCACCATCGACATCCTCTCGCACACGGTTTCGTCCGCCTCTTACCCAGGCTCTATCCGCTACGGAACGAGCAGCGTCAGCGGCGTCTTCCTCGGAGGAAACCTCAGCGTCCTCTCTTCTCTCGTCGGGTCCGGCTTCCTACCCTCCTACGCCGGTGCAATTCTGTTCATCGAGGACACTGGGGAGGCGGCGTATTCCTGGGACCGCATGCTCACACAGCTACTCCGTAGTGAAGAGCTTGCCGGGATTGTGGGGATTGCGATCGGGCAGATGGTTGGAGCGGATACTACCGGTTACACTGCGCTGGAGCTCTTGGATCGGACACTTGCGCCGTTGGGGATTCCTGTTATTACAGGGATTCAGGTGGGGCATTCAACGGCGACAGCGCTGCCGCTGGTGTTAGGGTCGGATGCGACTATCGATGTGGCAAACGGGAGGTTACTAACAAAATTTTGAGGATATCCTTACATGTCACAAGTGACTGTTTGTGTTTGGGCGCACAATCATTGATAAGATAACGAATTCAAGGTCTTACATCGAAATCGTGCACATAAGTAACAGAGCTAATTTTCTACAACGCAATCCAAAACAGCGCACATCTTCTCCTCCAACACGATCCTCACCGCTTCCTTCATCGCCGCCCCAACCTCCTCCTTCAATTCCCCACTGGCTCCGATCCCTACGCGCCTACCCCAGGCCCAGCCCGCAGATGCCGCAACTGCGATGTCCGCGTAATTCGGGCTTGTAGGCCCGAACCCCACGCTGAGCTCGTCGCGCGAAGCGGCGCGGCTCCCATGCCCGGAAGGGTGGCAGCCGAGCATAGAGAGCTGCGGCGCTTTCCACCCTCCGTTGTTGATTACGATTGTGAGGAATGGCTGCGACCAAAATCCATCAGCTAGAACAAAGAAAACAAGTTGGTATACGTACCGTCCGGTACCTCTGCGCGATCCAGTAAGCCGAGCCCGGCACGCCAAAGAGATACGACCCGTCCCCAATGATGGACACGATCAGCTCGTACTTTTGCGTGTCTGCGCCTCCGAGGTACGCGCCGATCGCAGCAGCTAATCCCCACCCCAGTGATGACCCGCCACTAGTAAGATGCATCCCCGGCTCCTCCGAACGCATGTGGTTCCAGACAACGGCGTAGTTGGTGATGCCCTCGTTGAGGATGAGGGTCTTCCTGAGGGATCTGGAGGGTGTCAACTGTGCGATGGTGGTCCGCAGGAGCCCGAGGTAGTTTGGGAGCGTTGGCCGCGGGTCCAACTCCAACAGCCCAGGTGTAGGCCACGCATCTTCCTTCGCATCGAGCCCGCGCACCCACTCTGCGTGCTGCGCCGTCAATTCCTCTTTCCGCTGAGCCACCATCCCCGCCGACGCCTCGAGCAGATTGGAATTCACTTCAACCGCAGCGAGAATTCCCTCCAACGCCAACCGCGCATCGGCGTTGCATATCATCTCCGCATCAAGGTGCCACATCCCGATATTCGACACCGTCTTCAAGGGATTCCCAGAATCCACGACAAAAACGCGCGCCTCGGGGCTCGGAGGCTGGACGCCGGGTAGCCAGGGGACGTCCGAGTCGAGCACGAGGACGACATCGGCCTGCGCGAGCCGCGGAGTGTGGCTGCGCCCATTGAGGAAAGTCGTCCCGAGGAAGAACGGGTGCGAGAAGGGCACCGCGACTGCAGACGCGCAGGAGGCGACGATGGAGATGCTGAGTAGCGTGGAGAGGCGTGTGAGGAGGGGCACCGTTTCGAGGTCGCGTCCCGTATGGGAGGTGACAATTAGTGGACGTTTGGCCTGTAGAAGCGCGCTGGCGATAGTGTTAGCAGCTGTATGAAGGAGATTAGTAGGGAATCCGTGGAAGTATGTGTACTTGCCTGTGCTTGAGAGTGCGCTCGCTTCCACGGGCGGCCACGCCCGAAGCGGAGGGCCCGAACTGAGGGCGGAGGCATCGACTTCCTCCTCCATCGTCTCCCTTCGTGCCCAGAGGTATGCAGGCCCTTTCGGATGGCTCATAGCGCTACAGTTGAATTCAGAAAAACAGGTTCGTGCACTGGAAACACGCACATTTGCAATGACCGATTCACAAACTGAGCAGCAACCTTCCCGCTCGGAATCTGCGCCGTGTAGCGCATATACTGGCGTACGATGGCCGGCTGGTCCGGAACGTCTGCGGAGTCTCATTGAGCTCATTCCGAGTGGGTGCGGCGCACAACCGACCTTGGATCGCCAGAATCCACTCGTTCCGGCTACCCCGCATTTCCCCCAAGCTGCTGAATGGCGACGCGCCTGCGTATATGAGGACGGGAGCGCGTGCGCGGTCGACATTATGGACGGCACCAGCTAGGGCCTGGAGGACAAAGGAAAGAAATTAAATTAAATTCACATTATAATAACGGCGGTCCCCCACATCCGGGGGTGGTGTTGAGCTCGAAGCGTACCTGCGTCCCGACATCGACATGCACAATCACCGCGGCAGGCTTACCCGTAGCCTGCGTGAACCCCTGCGCAGCGCTCAACGCAACCATCTCGTTCGGGCACGTAATAATCTCCGGCTTGGTCTTGCCGGAACCGTCTTCGGCGCGCTGTCGCTGCAGGTCCTCGAGCAGCGCCGGATGGTCGGAGCCCCAGTTCGCAAAGACATAGGGGATGCCCGCGTCTGCGATGGCTTTGAGGAATACCGACGAGGTGGTGTACATCGTGGGGTGGATTAGTGAGGGAGAGGTCAAGTGACACCGAATCAATTCGATCCAAACATAACGCGGTCATGAGCCAAACCTAACCTAAAACAGGACGCGTATTCTCAGAGACCCCCATTATCATGTAGGGTAATTTAAGGCGCGTCCCGTGTCTCCGCAGCGGACATGTCGCTTGACGAGAAGCAGACGGAGGAGCGCCTCGAGCGGTCCTCTCCCAGCGAGCAGACCAGCGAGCAGACCATCGAAATCGATCCTGTAGCGGAGAAGAAACTCGTCCGCAAGCTACTCGTCATCATCATAAGTGATCGTCTTTGTCGCGCTTTTGTGCCTGTACATGCATCCCATCGCCTGTAAATGCAGAGCCAGCAAGGTGGGGTCCTTTTACATTGTGTATTTCAGTCTTATGCACATATCTGCATATTTGAACTCACAGGAGCCGAACTCGTCAAAACAGCTAAAACTGAGGATAATGTCAAACATGATTGCATCAATACTGTGGGATTTCTACCTTACGTTCATAAAGCCCGTAGAAATCTGTCGTCCAATTTCCATGTAGCTGGGAGGCCGAACAGGTCCACAAAGCGTCATAAACTGTAAAATCAGCTCTGAGCAGCCCTCCAAATTGCCTCGGAATTTGACCAGTTTTACATGGACTTGCGCGAAAGACTGTGCTTCAGTTCCTCCAAATCTGCACCTATACAAATGGAAATTTAAGCATCCACCTGCATTATCGATATCTTTGAGATATGAAAAGATTGGTTTGATTGGATCAAATTTGAAGCAATAAAACGGCAAAAGACGATCACTTATGATGATGACGAGTAGATTGGGCGTTGTTGCCGTTGTTTACGCTACTCTGTGAGTGCGCCTGGCTGGTAGCCAGAACCGAGATGAACAGCAATTCTCTCGCAGATGTTTCGAATTTCGTCGACCGGACAGCTATCGGCAATGCAAAGATCGCAGGACTCGAGAAAGACCTCGGAATGGCGGGTTTCGATTACAACATCGCGCTCACCTGTTTCTACATCTTCGTAATCCCCTCTTCTTCCTTCAAATTCTCAATCAGCATGAACGTGCTGCAGTACATTCTCGCAGACATCCCGTCCAACCTCATGCTCAAGAAATTCGGCTCTGTCTGGCTCGCGGCCATGATCCTGGCGTTTGGTGTGGTATCCATTGGAACGGCGTTCGTCCAGTCGTATTCTGGGCTCATCGCAACACGCGTTTTCTTGGGCATCGCCGAAGGAGGGACATTGGTGAGTCGTTTGCTCTTTGAACGCGTGAAAAAAAAACAGTTGACTGTGATAACCTAGTCTGGGTTGACCTATATTATCTCTCGAGTATGCTCGCGTGGTGACGCAATAAAGCTCACCTTGTTGCAGTACTACCCTCGGAAAGAGCTCGTCATGCGAGTTGGGGTTTTCTTTGGCATCTCAGCGCCGTTGGCCGGTGCATGTACGTGCGTGCGTTTCTGCCCTTAAACCGAAATTTGAACGAAACAGTCGGTGGCCTCCTCGCTTCCGGTCTGCTCACCGTCGGAGACATCGGCACCGTTAAATCCTGGCGCAAAATCTTTCTAATCGAAGGAATAATCACCGCCGGACTTGGCCTCCTCGGGTTCTTCGTCATCCCGACCGACCCCGAGCACACACGCATGCTTAACGAGGACGTCGAGGAGGAGCGTGCCTTGGCGCTGGCGCGCATTGCGGTGGACCAGGCGGTGAACACCCATGGACATAAGGAACCGACGACGTTGCGGCTTGTTTGGCGGGCGTTCAACGACAATGTGCGTTCGTTTCGGACAAGACGAGGGAGAGAAATAAACCCCTCTCAGACGACTTTCTGTGTTATCTGTTATATTCTGGTCAACATATCCTTCCAAGGCCTGGCACTGTTCATGCCTACCGTTGTCGCAACGCGTACGTCGCACCAGGTTCTCTTGTAAGTTGAATAGAACTAATATTTCAGTCGGCCATTTTACCGTCGTCGAATCCCAGCTCCGCACGGTGCCACCATATATCGTCGCAGTAATCTGGACACTTTTCAACGCCTGGTTCTCGATGCGCTTCAGGAACCACGCCCTGCCGATTATCGTTTCAGCGCTCTTCCAGATCGTGGGTTACGCGACTTTCGGTCAGTTTCCTGCGTTGTTTCTGTATGCTGACGCGACGATAGTCGGGACGACCAACGCACACGCGAGATACGCCGCGTGTTTCCTGTCGTTGTTCGCGTCGCCCACTGGTCCGCTTGCGCTTTCATGGGGAACCGCGAATGCCGCGCCGGACACAGTCCGCGCCGTTACGAGTGCTATTATCCCGGGATTCGGCGCACTGGGCTCCGTCATCGCGGTGGTGCGTACTAGAAAATTTGACAGCTGGATGGACTTGAAGCAGCCGCAGTGGACGTACCTCCCCACCGACGCCCCAAACTACCACAAAGGTAACAGCCTCAACCTCGGGACGGCCTGTGCCATCCTCACGCTTACCATTATCGCTGTCTTGTACATCCGCGTGTAGGTCTCTTGAGCTGTTCGCGCAGGTGTTGCTTACAAGCTGACAGGGAGAACGGCAAGCGCGAGAGAGGCGAGCGGGACTATCGTCTGGAAGGAAAGACGGCGAAGGAGTTGCAGGAGCTCGGGTTTGCCCATCCAAACTTCCGTTTCCAGTACTAGTAGCTGGCTGTAGCTGGTTGGTGTTAAAAGAGCCTGGGATCCGTTGATGCTTCGGCTTGGATTGCGCCTCCATCCCGCGCCGACGCGTCGCCGCTGTTTTCCGCGTCTTGCGCCTCTGCGCCCCTTGTTCCCCGTAGCAAAGCGCCTCTCCACCACTCCTCCACCAAAGCAGTCACTCAAAGAGGACATCTACACCCTCCCAAACCTCTTGACCCTCTCCCGCATCGCCGCCTGCCCCATACTCGGCTACTCAGTCCTTCACGGCGACTTCCACATCGCTACATCCCTCCTGGTGTATGCCGGCCTCACCGACTTTGTTCGTGTCCCTCCTGCTGCAAATACCTACCCAACGCATTGTGCAGGTCGACGGCTACCTCGCGCGCCGGTACAAAACACAGACCGTGCTCGGGACCATCCTCGACCCCGCAGCGGATAAGCTCCTTGTCACGACGCTGGCGGTGACGCTGACCATGAAGGGAATGCTACCCCGTGCGTCCTCCCAGCCTGCTCGCCTTCGCGCTCAAACTCAGTAGTACCTTTAACGATAATCGTCCTCGGCCGAGACGTCCTCCTCAGCCTCTCTGCATTCTACATCCGCTACACGTCCCTCGCACCGCCTGTGAGCAGCTACCACCTTCCTGTTCTACTCGACTAACCGCGAGCAGAAAACATTCGCGCGGTATTGGGATTTTTCACTCCCTTCAGCAGAGGTCCGTCCGACGCTCATAAGCAAGGTTAACACCGCACTTCAACTCGTCCTAATGGGCTCGACGACAATAAGCCCTCTCATACCAACGGACATTTCCATAGGTCTACAAGCGCTCCAGTACGTCTCACTGCCGCTTATCGGCCTTCGCAGCCAACGCGTTTTCCCCAGATACACTGTCGGCGCCACAACCATCTGGAGTGGTCTCTCCTACGTCTTTTCAAAAGACGCCGTCCGGCTCGTCGCGAACCGCACAAAGCCAAAGCCACCCGCATAACACCGACATTGCAGGGATACAGATACGATAGGAAACATGTAGCTAATTGTACAAATGCAGCAAATACAAACACACGAATAAACAACCAAAAATGTGCGACGAGCTTCGAGCAAGATCTAAGTGGCGACACGATTCCGCCTCACGTCGTCCAGCGCCGCCTGGATTGCAGCCTTCGCGACGCTCTGCTCCCTCCACCAATCGCTCGCGCGTTTCGCCCGATTGAGGAATATCACACTCATCGCGACGCTCTTGAGACGCTTCTGTTTCTTTGGTGGCGCGTTCGAGAGCGGGAATCCAATCCTCGCAATCGACGATGCGATATTTCGCTCGCTAGAAGAGCACATTGAGGGTTGAAACGCGCAACAAAAATCAAACGCACCTTCGCTCGAATTTGGACAACAAAACGAGCAGGTAGCCCTTTTGGTAGCACAGATCTTGCCGGAACGATGCTTCGCGCGTCACCTTGGCTTTGAGGTAGCGGATGTGCACCATCAGACCCTTGCACTCGCGATTATGCTGTTGCTTCAACGCCACCAGCTGACGGTCGTCCCTGTTGCAAGCCATCAGCAGAGAACAGAGAAATAAAAACGGGCCAAAACATACATCGCGCAAACATGGCTCCTCGCCTGCTCTCTCGCCCGCGCGACCTTCTCCTGCTCCCCCGCAACGCGCTCCTTCAACAGCCTAATCTCACTCTCCTTCTGTTTCTTCGTCCGCTCACTCGCTTGCTGTTCCTCCCTTTGTTTGGTCTCCAACCGCTCCTTCTCCGTCCGCAAATGCTTGAGATCCCGGCCAAACGCCTCTGCTTCCCGTCGGACACGCGCAAGCTCGGTCTGCAACGTCGAGATCGTCCGCCCGATATCGCCCTTTTCTGCCGCAAGCCGATCTTTTTCGACCTCGGCCCGCTGCAGTTGGTGGGCTTGTCCCTCGAGCGCGCGCCGCAAATCATCGATCTCTCCGCGCTGGACATCGAGTTCGTGTTGGCGGTCGTCGTGAGCGGCCTGGGACGTGCGATATTCCGCTTGGAAGCGTTCCGTTTGCTGCAAGAACATTGGCAACGTTGGACCGGAACCTATGACGGACGCGTACCTCAGTGATCTCTGTGTATTTGCGCTGTAGCTTCTTGTGGTCCGCAGCCAACAGCGCTCGCTCTTGTCGGAGGTTTTCGACAACTGAAGCGTTCTCCGCAACCCGTACTTCCAACAACCGTGCCTTTTGCTCGGCGTTGTCGTTGGCTAGCGTCCAAGTCAGAATAGAGCCGGAGAAACTAGCAGTAACAACATACTCCGAAGCTCCTCTTCCAGCTCCCGATTCTCGTCCTTGAGGCGTTGAAGCTCACGTTTAATGCCATTCATGTCCTAGGGCAAATGAATCAGGACTTGAGCTCGTTCAAACAAACAACACCATACCGATTCGGCACGCCCCAGCTGAGCCTCGACATTCTTCTTCTCACGTTGAGCCCGTGTCGCCTCCGCAGACGATCCTCGGAGGCGAGACCGCTCAGCTTCGAGGTCAGCTTCAAGATCTAAAATCGTCTTTCGCGCTTGTTCGAGTTCCTAACGTCAAAGATATTAGCAACAATCAAATCCCACACAAGATGGAGAAACGCACGGCCTCAACACCGACTCTCAACCGCTCTGCCGACTTTTGGCCCGCAGCAACTTGTCGCGCTTCAACGTTGAGTCGATTTGCCGCATCTTGCAAAACAGCCTTCTCTCCAAGCAACCGCTTCTTCTCGTCCTCCCATTGTTGCTTCATCTTGGTCAGGTTGGCGTTGACGGACCGAAGATCGGAGCGAAGCGCGTCGGTCGTTCGCGTCGGCGGAGTCGGCGGCTCAGACGGCAGAGTGGCGTTGAACGCATCCATCGAGCTATTGAACCGTGAAGGACTGGTCAATTAACACAAGGAAGCACATACCTCTCATCTTGTAAGATGTGATCCAGCTTAAGCTTGACCAAGCATTTCTGGCACCTTGCCCGCTCCAAACGCTTCAAACGACGATCCTCCCGCCGCGTCAGACGCGCAATCTCGTCCTCGAGCGCGACAATCTTCGCCTTGGCGTCCGCCAATCGCTGCGTCAACCCTACAACGCCCATGCCGTTGTCCTCGAGCTTGTCGAGTTTCACATCGATGCTTTCGTTGGCTGCGTCGAGTTCGGCTTGAAGTCGATGGATTTCTGCCACGAGTTGGGCTGTTGCAGGATCGTTGGCGGTCGCATTGAGCCAGGACATCTATCAGATCGTCAACATATGGGAAGCAAGAACAAACGAGCCAAGCATACATCGCGAAGAGGGCCACCAGGCGTCCTCGGCATCCGCATCGACATACTCAAAACATGACGATGAATCGGCGAAATGTTGCTTGTGTTGTTGAGCTTGTTCGGTGTGATCGCGTTGGAAAACGAGACGCCTCCACGAAGAGCCGCGTTACGGGCGAGTAAATCGTCCCGCTCGCGCTCCAAGATCTCGATCTTCGTTTCCCGCGCGAGTTCGATGGCCTTGCGCGCCGGAGATTGCTCTAGCAACGTCGTAAGCCGCGCAATTTCTCGATTTGCCGCATCCAACTCCTCCTCCAACTCATTCACGTCCTCCTCCGTCGGACCCGGTACGAGGCGGTTTATCGAGATGTTGGAGGCCGACTTCTCGCGCTGGCGTTCTGTTTCGCGCTCAAGCGAAACGATCTTGCCCTTGAGCTGAGCAATCTCCTCGTCGCTGTTGCGCATATTAGTGTCGGCTGCTTGTAACGCGTCCTCCAATTGCCGCGCAAGTTCCTCCGCACGATCCCGCCCGTCGTTGGCAAGCTCGACTTGCTGAGTATCCTCATCTCTCGCGGCATCAAACTGCGCAATCTTCTCCCTGGCCTCAGCCAAGTCGTCTTGCAACGCCTCGCCCGCTTCAACCGCCTCCTTGACTGCCTGCTCGAGTTCGTCCACGTAGCCTTTGGTCGCCTCCAGCTCCCGCTCCGTTTCATCGTGTTCCCCGCGCAACGTCTGCAACTCAGCCTCAAGCCCCTTGGTCAATGCCCGCTCCTCCTTGAGCTCGTTCTCAAGATCGTCCAGTCGCGCATCCGACTGCATGACCTCGTCCTCGAGGCCTTTGATTTGCGAGTTTGCGTTCCGGAGGTCTGACATCGCCTTCTCCAGCCGCGCGTGCGCTTCCCGGAGCTCGCCACCAAGCTCCCGCTGGCCCTCCAGCGCCTCCGCCCGCTCAAGGGCCAAATCCCTCTCCGCCCGGAGTTCCTCCAGCTGCTTCGCCGCATCCGCCGCCGTTTGCTTCAACGACTTTTCAGCAAACTCGGCGCGCCGCTCCGCATTCTCCAACCCCTGCTCCAACGTCCCCACATGTTCGTTGACGCCCTTCTCAACTTCCCTAATCTTTCCCTTCCAGTGCTCGTTGTCTCCAAGGCGTCCCGCCTTCTCCTTCTCGAGCGCCTTCTCGAGGTCGGCGACATGGTCTTGATTACGCTCTGCTTCCTCCTTAAGGCCCTCGACAAGATCCTCCAGTTCGGCCTTCTCCTCGAGCCATCCCTCGCCTGCAACATCCTCCGCAACGTTTCCAAGCGGCGTCCCCGCAAGACTGGTCCTTCTCGAGGCAAGGCTTGTCCTCCGACTTCCCTGATCCGCTTCCGACCCCGCCGGCGTCCGCTCCAAATCCCTTATCCTCTCCACCAAGGCCTCATTTTCCTCCTGCAGTCGCCGATTCAATCCGTGCAAGTAACTGTTCAACTTGCTGGCATTGAACCGCCCGACCCCATGTAGCGCCTGCGCACCATTGAACCCCATGGTAGGATCAAACGACGTGTTTGCACGATATGGTTGCGTTGTAAGATCGTGCGAGGACGCCGTCGAGATGACCGACATGCCGTCATGTGCGGGAGCAGGTGTAGCTGGATCGAAACCTGTGTCCGTTGCGCCAGCCTCGCTCTCGGAATCCGACGGGGTATACGCCTGTGCAAGCGGATGTAACGAACGCGGCCGAGGAGTAGCGCCAGCAAACGCGGTCAGAGACGCGACGCGCGGGCCAGGCGTCGCATCAGCATCCGTATCCGTGTCGGGCTGAACGCGACGCGGGTGGGGCGTGAGGTTTTTGAAACGAGGACGGCTTGACGTGTTGTTGACAAGGCTGAGAAGGAATGGGCGACTGCGTGTGGCTGGTGTTGCTGGCTCCGTGCCACGATTCTGGGCTGGGGTCGCCGGGACGTCGTTAGATGGAGAAGGGAGGTTGAAGCGTGCATGAGAACGCGGGGCGGCGGGGGTTGGTGTAACAGCCACAGAGGTTGCGGGTGAAGAAAGGATTCCTGGTGATCGCAATGGACTCCCGCGGGGCATTTGAGTTTGCTCTCCTTCGGACGAGAACGTCGGTTCGCGAGAGCTCTCCTCCGTTTGTGGTTCTGGCACCCGCGCTGGGGAGATGTGGACATCTGTTATGTCCATCGAATTGGTGCTGTCGTTTTGGAACGATATCTCGTGTACATCTCCTTCGGATAAGTTGTCGTCCACAGGTCGTGAAACGACAATTGCAGGAGAAGCCGTGGTAGACCGAGGAAGAGGACGGGGCGCGGGAGACGAGGGAGACAACGGCGGCAACCGAATGGACGGGTTGCTGCCTGGCGTTGTGTTGCCTGGCGATGAGGTTGGAGAGGCGTCGCTTCGCGAGAGGGACGGAAGCCGGTTCCGCGACGGTGGCCGACGCATGGATATGTTACGGAATTTGTCGAATGGAGACGGCTATATGCATGTTAGAGTGCATCGAGGAGTAGAGGGAGAACGCGCCTTTGGCTCCGACTTGAGACTGACGGAGTAGTCGTAGTTCTTTCTTGGAGTGGCATCGCCGCGGTGAGGCGAGCTGACGAGCTCGAGTGCATCCGTCAAGGAGAGGCCCTCGTCGTCGTTCTCCTCTGGAGGAAGGTAAATTCCTGGAACGCTGCTTCGACTTTGTGCCTCCTCTTCCTCCTCCTGCTGCTCATCCTCCGAGTAATGGCCCGTCCCCCGCTCGGGTTGGATATTGGGCAGCGTCGGGATTGCGCTGACATCAAAGCTGTCGGCCGTGCGGTTGTTCTGGCTTGAAAAGCGACGCGTCGTGGACGAGCGAGATGTACGGGCGATGGAGTTGGCGAATCGGGAGACGGAGGAGGTGCTGGATGGTGCTCGCATAATGGAAGCATGGTTCACGGATGCTGCGGGGGTGGAATGGATGGGGAATGCGCCGTCACTGCTGCGGCTGTGGACGGAGTCGTCGTCGGTGTTGTCGCTGTTGTTGTGGTGGAAGCTTGAGCCAGGGAAAGCAGGGAGGGAGGGCAGCGAAGGCATGTCCCTGTCCTCATCTGCTTCGATTCTGCGCCATATCCTCGACGGCGTCTCGAGCATTGCCGCCATCGTCGTCGCGTGCAAGTCGCGTTGGTTGATTTTCCCCACGACCGCGTCCAGTCATGTGGCGGATTACAAGTCGGAATTCGGAGAAGGACAAATAACGGTCTACGTTTGCATGTACTCCAAGGCTACCACATGTTTCACAAGGTTCAAAATCAGTAAGCTGGTACCCTGGGGGTTCAGCAAGGTATACCTCCCGGGAATCATCTGTGCCGGGCTCCGTTTCTCTTCAAAGCGAACAACATCCCAAACCTCGATGCGCGACCTGCTAAATGCAAGGAGAAACCGATTTTCGCGTAGAACTACCAATGTTGTGATTTGTGAACAGAATCGGACTTGGGACAATGCTCACTAAAAGCCGAACAGGGTTCTTTGAACTTTAAAATGCCGCGATTATTCTCGACGAGATTTCCTAGCGCATTTGTGAAGAGTGCTGCATCTAAAATTCCATCAGCTTTCTTTGTTCAATGAATCCAAGCTGAACGCACTTTCATAACACATCAACACCTCAACGCTTGCTTTCGGCGTCGGTTTTATCCGAAAGGCCGTAATGGGTTTCCCAATACTTCTGCCCACATTCCGCACCAGATCTCTGGAATCTTCCGCGAGGAGCGGCTGCGATTCGAGAGTCGGGAAGCGGATGACAGTGAACCCACCGTCGCGAGTCCTTGTGCGCGGAGTTGTTGCCACAATTTGGTTGTACGACAGAAAGCACATGGAAATGGCGTTGATAAGGATGAACACTTCCTGGGGTGAGCATTCAGCTGCGAAATGGTATGCATCGAAACTGGCGCCGTACGTGGCTCACGAGTAGGCGCGCCTGAGCTGTGCTCTGCTGTTTGGGGACGTCAAAGACCTTGAACACAGCTGAGGCGGAGTTGCTCTTGAGCGCCACGATGCGATGATTCGCCCCAGTCTGAGTTCGAAGAACAGAATACATGAGATGCCCGCTAGAATGCGTCTGGACGTCGCTCTCGCGGCAGCTCCTGTGAATGAGGGCTAGCAAAGGCATGCTCAGGATTGCGCCCTCTACTCGAAAAATCAGCAGTCTTCATATGCATGGTAATGGAACGGGCAAACCTGCTAGACAGACGACCAAGTCGAGGTCGGGGAAAGCATCAATCTGCTGGACGTTGCGGAGATACAACAGGTCAACGACGCTTCCGTCCTCGGCTTGCATGTAGATTCCGTCGTTCGCTCCGTATATTACTGCGGATGGGAACATGAACAGTCCAGGGTTGTTCACGACATACTTACCACCCTGGGCGCATGTTGTCGCGCATTTGACCTCACGACCATGTACGCCGAACGCCAGGATCTCTTTAGGTCGGTAGACCATGTTCAGAAGCAGGAGATGGTGCGAACGGTGCTGCCACGCTCTGCAAACGAGGTTGCATGCGAGCAGCGCCGGTATATCGTCCCAGAGATGGTCAAGAATGAGCTCGAAAACCTCAATTGCGATTTGTTCAGTTATGCGCGGTGGTAGCGAGCGAAGGGTCGAGGAAACACGCTGAGACGGTGAAAGGGCTCCATGAAGGCGCCTCCAGAGCATGATGGCAGGAAGCAGAAGGCGTCGAGTGGCGGCACAGATTAGATAAAATTTGGCCAGACTCTTGTCCTTTTTTGGAATGAATTGTGAGGATCTTTGGACTGGTCAACGGTGACTTGCATCTTGTCCTCCTCCACCACCTCCTTGACCTCTCCTTCCCTCTAAAACACACGACGACGCTACGCAGGACTTGACTGTTTTTGCCCAGCTCGTTCGTGCTCATACCCCTCCAAAAGTACCAATATCATTATCACAAACCAACGCCATGGGACGCGCACTCCTCTCCAAGCGCTACGGCTCGACCGCGACCGCCGCCGCTACCCAGACGCCTCAGCCCACTGTCGTCGACCCCGAACCTGTCCAGTACGACAAATGGAGCATCTCCAACCGGTTCGACCCTGAGAGCGACGAGTTCTGGGCCAACGCGCAATGGGAGACGTTCATCGACCGCGAAGAGGTTCCTCACGTCGAGAACCCTGTCTTGGACGACGTCTTCCTTAGCGAGAGCAGCTCAGAGAGCTCCAGCAGCGGACGTGGCACGCCTGAGGCGGACTCCGACTCCGACGCGGGTCGCGACGCGGCTTCTACCACCCCCTCTCTGCCCTTGTGGAACGTGGGCGACCAGCTGCTCGCGCAGATTCAGCAGCTTGCTACCGTGCACGCGGAGGCTGGTGGGGATATCATCACGGTACGCGCCGATGCGCAGGAACCCGTCCCCGTTCCCGTCCTCCAAAACGGCGTCAGCGTCGAGCCGGCTACGCCGCCTTCGCAGACGATTGCCTTGCCGAGCACCCCGCCAATGACCCACGTCCTTTCGCCTTCGCCTGCACCCACCGTTACTCCCCGAATCTACGTTTGGAACCGCGCTGCGCCTGGCAGCCCCGGTTCGCCCAGTGTCCGCTACACCCACCCGGCCGCTGGACCGCTCACCAACCCCAGCGCGCGCCAGTCCTTTGCGCACATCACGCCCCGCCGTCTCGTCCAGAACGCCTGATAACGGCCGCGCCGACCTAGATGTGTCTGTATCATTATGCTACTGTATGTCTCTGCCCTCAGCACCACACACACATACAAACGTCCCTTACCCGCACCTGCACAACAACTTCACACATTCGTTTCTGTATCATCAACCATACTGAGGACTGTGTATTGTATGTGCCTCCGCTACTACCTTCTTCTCGTTGACTTGCCGCGTATTTTACGTTCTTGGTTCTTTTCGATTATGCCTTTGACGCCGTGGAATTTGACCTTCTTATGCTTTCTTTGGTTTCTTGAGGTTACTAGCGGTGTTAGAACTGGACCGCAGGTTTCACGGATGTTACGGCGCTGTCCCTTCGCGGTTCAAATTCCAACCCTTCGTTAATCCTCCCTTCAACTAATCCGACGGAACCTCTCCATTGTTAAGGTTTTGTTTGTCTTCATGCCGACGCCATGGAGCGCGTTGTCGGGGTTGCTGACTGTAAGACGCGCGCCCACGTCTATCCTCGTGCGAACGTCGCCGGCTCGGCGATTTTCTTTATAACATCAGCCACAACCGATGTCCAAACCCCTCCACCGCATGGTATGATCTCGCGGCGGCGTTTGACTCGTCTACGGCACCGCTAAACGAGGCCTTTATAAACTGGCGCGCATAAGGCTGGAAGAGCATCATGGCGTTCAAAGCTCTCCTCGTTCTCGTCTCGATCGCTCTCGGAGTCAGCGGTGCTCCAAGCTGCAGCCCTGATTTTTCCTGGGAGAAGGTCAGCTTTTATGTCCGCCCTCTGGTGTATACTGAAACCGCGTCGAAGCTCGCTCCTTCAAAAGACCTCGTCTGGACGGAATGCTACGACGGCAAAGAGTGCGCCCGCCTAGAAGTTCCCCTCGACTACGAGAATCCCGACAAGACCTCGGCCACGATCCCGATTGTCCGGCTTCGCCATACCTCGGAAACGTATCGCGGACCCATCCTCGTCAACCCAGGAGGCCCCGGCCTCTCGGGCGTCGACATGGTCGTACAGATGGGCGACCTGCTGGCGCAGGTCGTTGGACCCGAGTTCGATGTCGTTGGTTTCGATCCCCGCGGTACGTTCCCTTTGCTTAAATTGAAATTCCACGCGCCTAATCCCCGTTCAGGCACCGCACGGTCGACTCCCCGTCCCGCCCCATTCTTCACGCGCACAGAATACGAGCTCTTTGACCCTGAACACGGATTTGCCTCGGTTAATGCGAGTGAAGACGGGCTAGCCCGTCTCTGGGCACGGAGTACGCTTTTCGGAGAGCTCGCAGCTGAGCGAGACGACGGGAGTCTGCGTTTCTTCACAACAGACTACACAGCGCGCGATATGCTGCGTATTGTTCAGGCGTATGGTGAGGAAAAACTGCAGTATTGGGGCGTTTCGTTCGTTTTCTTTTCGGCCGAATGGGCCTGTTCTGACGTTATAATAGGTACGGAAGTCTTCTTGGCCAGGTTTTCTCCACCATGTTCCCCGACAAGGTCGGTCGCGTCATTATCGACGGAATTGTCGACGCGGACGATTATTTTGCCAGTTCGTTCTTTGTTCGACTTTCCTGGAACAAATATTGATGGGTTTCCGTAGCAAAATGGGCCAACAACCTCCTCGTTACCGACAAGGCACTTCAGGCCTTTGCAGACGGCTGCGTCTCCGCTGGACCGAATGACTGCGCATTCTACTCCCCATCTGCATCTGCAATCATTTCCAACATCGATGCGCTCTACGCCTCACTCCACGCCCGGCCTATTCCCGTCCTCCTGCCAGGAACGAACACCGGCGGAGTCTTCACTTTCTCGAACCTGCGCTACACAGTCCTCCACGCACTGTATTCGCCTTACGCCCTGGTCGCGCCTCTGTCACAGGGTCTCGCGGAGTTGCAGAATAACGGTGACGCGACGACTTTGTTCTCCCTCTTCATCCAAATGCAGAGCAGCGTTAATCCGACGCCGTTCGAGCCTTGTGGGTGCGGAGACTCGGAGGCTGAGCAGCAATTCGTATCGTTCCCGGAATATTCGCTCATTTGCAACGACGGCGAGCGGGTGTCCCCGAAATACGAAGACATGGTCGCTTTCTACGCGGAGTTGAGGCAGCTTTCCAGCTTTGCTGATGTTTGGAATGAGTTCCGCGCGCGATGCATGTAAGACGCCCTATTCTTGGTGTTCGGACGGTGGGCTAAATTGGTGCAGGGCTTGGCCAGACTTCCCGAAGACGAACTTCCGAGGTACGCATCCTCCTAAAGTTAGGTGCTGGAAACTGACACGCTTTTGCAGGACCCATTGTCGCAAACACCAGCTTCCCGCTCCTCATCATCGGCAACACCATCGGTTAGCGAACCAACATTTATCTTGAGCGAACTGACCTTTGGTGTTTTAGATCCCGCAACGTCTCTTTGGGCGTATGTCCGCTCCTCCTCTTCTCATCCGTCCGCTTATGCATCTCCAGAGCGAAGAAAACGTCGAAAGGCCTGAGCGGCTCTGTTGTCCTCACTCAAGACTCCATCGGGCACACGTCCATCTCCGGCGCATCCGTCTGCACGGCTAAATACGTGCGCGAGTATTTCTTCAACGGGACGCTGCCGCCCGTGGATACGGTTTGCCCCGTGGTGACCCCGCTATTCCCTGAATCGGCTGCCGAGGCCGAGAAGCAGGTCTCGCTCGAGACTCCTGAGGATTCCGAGCTCTTGCATGCTGTTGTGGAGTTGGCGACGCGTTTCGTAGGAGTCGGGAGACGCCGGCTTATTCTCTAATTATTCCATAGTCTTATTGGTTTAATTTGAAAGCCGTCTAATATTACGGTCATTGTTTCCGCGAACGACGTGGTGCGAATTAGATTCAAGTTCAAGACGTCGAACAGCTCGGCGCAAGCGTAGTCTCCAGTCTCGGAGCATTGCTTCATATAAAGGAATTCGCACAAGTGGGAGAAGCAAGAGAATAAGCTTGCTGAAGCGCTAAACTTACTGGACTAACTGGAGACGGATGAGATAGGCATCTCTCTCTCTCAGTTGGTATCTGTAGGTCACAGTGGAGGAAGACATCAACTGTCTGTGGGCGCATCATCGTCAAACGTCCAGCGTCGAAATTTTGGCAACCTAAACAAAGTAGCACAGGAGCGGAGTAAGGATCAGAAAGCTCGAGTCTCCCCTCATATCGGGCTAGAGGTTAGTGCGCTGAAGGGCGGTCGATATCCAACGAGGACAGTTCAGCGAGCATGAACGCGGATGCGCAGCCCAACAATAATCGTGTGTTACTGGAATCTCGTTGCCATTCGATGGGATGTGTCTAATTATACCTCTCCGTCCGAGCCGCCATTTCTGCGAGGAGGCGAACTTGCTTATATGTTGAGAACGGCTAGTTGCCCTGAGTCGCGGCTTCAGGTCGACGTCCAAGCTATCGGCGAGATGAGAAACTGGAGCCGATCCTCAATCCATGTACACTGGTAAGCTGGGCGAGCCCTGCCGCATTTCCAGATTTCACGGGAAGATTCGCCTTTGTTCCAAATACGTAAATTGCTATTTTATCACAGGGTAGGCAAATCCTCAAGGGTGCTGGAGCCGCGCATGCAAAACCCCAAGACCTACTCCAAGTCCTCTCCAACTTGACGTAGTGCTGTAGATCCATCCGGTCTTGGGAGTAAGTTTTCGACTCGCCGGCGGACCTCAGGCCTCAAACCGGGTTCCACGCTCCGCTTGTGCTCCGCCCCAAACTCCAGCAATAGAGTAAATTTGACCTCCGCGATGCTCCGTTCCGCACCCACATGAATAAAGACGCCGTCCCGCGTCGATCTCCGGCCCTGCATCTATATCCTGGATTTCAGACGCTCGGGTACGCGGACCTCCTAGTCGTTCCCCTCTCTTGCAATTGCACACCTTCAGCCCATCCCCAAATTTCGCTCGGTGGAATCTAACCGCCTCGCAACCGCGGCTCCACACCTCCGCGATATCCGCACGCCCTGGGATCCACATGCACCCACACGTTGGGGTCACCTGAAACCTGAGCTGTACCCGAGACAGTATTTTCCGTCCATCGCCACGACGCATCGCGACTCCCGGAGCTATTCGATTCGATCCCGCCACATAGAATTGATCTTATCGCTATCGCTATCTTGGTCCTAGCTCCGTCCGATGGACCCACCGACAACCAGCTGATTCTCGTCCGTCTGCTCGTTGACAAGGCCCAAATGGGCGTAAGACAAAGGATGCCGATTTTATCGTTTTTGCAGAGGTCCAGTACATTGTTCAACAGTAACCACACAAACACGAACATGGCTATGTACGTCGAAAAAAAAAGCTAATGTAGACAGAAGTATGCTATGCAGGAAACCGAAGACAGAAAAAGAAAAAGCTCCAGAATGACTTGTTGCCGTACTTTGGTTTCTTTGTTTGTACTTGTGAGTAATTAGGTTATGTACCAGTCCAAGATTCAGATTCGATAAAAACTCACATACTTGGCCATGGACGAGGAGAGGCAGGCAGCAATATTATGCAGTCATTTGAGTGCCCGCGCCCCATAGCCCGAAATACGCGCCCGCGCTCGTCACCATCCCTACCGCCTTGCCCACAATCGTCCCCTCGTCGCGTTCTGGCGGGGAGATGCTCCCACTCAGTTGCGGGGCGAGCGGTAGCGATAGCGGAGGGGGAGACGCTTCCAGCGTCCGCTGCAACGCATATTCGCTCGGACTACCCGCCCCGCCCCCAGCAGCCGACCCATGTCCTCCAAATACACCCGTCCCATTCTGGAATGTCGCGCGCGCCGGCGACGTCGGCCCCGTCCCCGTATTAGGCGGTTTTGTCCGAGTTTTCGGCGGGGATATTGACTTGGCCGTTGTCGGAGTTGGCGTCGGCGTTGGTGTTTGTGGTTGGGAGGCAGACGGAGCTTTCCACCCGTTCGTCCGAGCTGGTTGTCGTATTCTCGCTACAGGCGAGTTCGCCGGAGTCGGAATGCCTCGCCGCGGAGTCGCGTCGTCGTAATCCTCCTCGGCGTCCTCCACATATCCGTCTTCCTCGTCAGCGAAACTCGGCCCGTCGATGAGGAGCCCGTTCGGCTTGGGTATTGACTTGCCCTTGCCCGGAGACGCGGCCGTGGTAGCGAATGTCGGATCCGATTTATTCGGCGGGGCGGATTTCAAGCTGGGGCTTGAGCTCAGTGTTGACGAGGAGGATGAAGACGACGCGATGGACGCAGTACGGATGTATGAAGGCACGCGCATGTTGACCACCGGCGAATTCGCTGGAGTTACTGATGGACGTTCCTCCGACGGCGGCGCATCGACCTTGGCCGTCGCCCCGCTCGAAGAGTTGTCATCCTCGATGCTCGGGCTTGAGCTCGTACTTGGGCTCGTCGTCGCCAAACTCCGTGCCGCCGCCTTGTCAGGGCTCCCGCCGACTTTCTTCCGAGCCCCTGCAACCCCGCCCCCGTAGCTCGAGGCAAACGCCACATCCCCACCGCCACTTACCCGCACGCCCGTATACTCCGGGCTCAAGCTGCCCAGGGGACTGGTATGGCTCGACCCCGACCGACTCCGGTCACGGTCGCTGCTTCCGCTGCCGCTGGACGCCGTCCTCGTCGCGCTCCGGCCCCTCCCCGTGGACGACGACGCCGAAGAAGACGTTGACGCCGATCCCGAGGCGGACGGCGATACGGAGGTGTCCCGGCCTCGAGACGTCACCGGTGCCGGCGGCGGCGACAAAAGTCCTGATCGTGTCGTCGGACTTGTTCCATTGGGCGGCGACGACGTAGCGGGCGGCGATAATATCGCGGGCGACGGAGTCCGGGACCTTGACCGTGAGTGGGATTTCGACTTTGAGCGCGACCTGGACCGTTGGCGTTCCCTTAACGGCGACGAGCCCTCAATCTCGATAATCTCCGCGCCTGTCCCAGCGGCCGGAGTCGCTCTCCGCCCACGCGGCTCCCTCGCACCAGCCGCTGGCCCCTCCGCAAACTCGACGCCAATATCCGGGCCGGCAAAATAGTCGTACGCGTAAGCGTCGGCTGCGGTCGAAAAATAGGAAGACTGGTGCGTAAACACCTCGTCCTCCTCGTCTTCGTCATCATCAAACGCCGAAACGAGGCTGTTGGCCGCTGCCGACGCCTGGAGGTTCCCCGAGGCGCCGGTTCTATGAAGTGGCTGCGTGTCATTGTCGTCTTCTAGCTCGGCGAGGTGGCCATTCTCATCTCGCATGCCGACCCATTCGCCGCCAGCCCAACTATTGCCCACCCCCTTCGTCTTGAGACGCGTCGGCGGAATCGGTGCAATCGTTTTGCTCTGAGTTTTGCCAACAGATAGGCCCAGGGCGGATTTGCTGGTTGACGAGGAAGAGCGTGATCCGGAACGGGAACGGGGGAGGCAAATCTCAAGCGCTTCATCCGAGTCGCTCGAGAGAGCGCTTTCGCTTGTTGCCCAGTTCCGCGTAACAAGCCCGTCGTCGTCGCTGTCGTCGTCATCGTCGGGGTTGGCCCAGCGGCGGCCGCTTGTCCGACCATTCCAGGAACGGCTTCCGTTGAGGCGAACGGTCGCATCCTCGGCGCTGAAGCTGGTTGGGGACGAGAAGGAGGGTTGGGAGAGGGGGTATCGCCGCGGGCTGTCGATAGCAATACATTGCTCGACGAAGGTGTTGAATGTGATATGTCGCCTCGCAGGGGCGGAAGGGGGAGCGTCCGCGGCCATGGAGGGCGGCAGAACACGAGGAGGAGAAGGTTTGCGGAGGGATGGGTGAGTGGGAGGGTGAATGTGGGGCGCGCTCTTGGTCTGGACGAGCAGAGGCCGGACGGGTCGGGCTGCGGTATCGTCGGGGCCGTCCTCCTCGTCGCTGCCCGTTGGACTGAACAGAGGCGAGGTCATAAGATCGCTCTGGAGCAGCTCCGAGATGCTGCGGTGTTTGAGGATTGACTTTTGCTTGACCTGTGCGAGGTCGAGCTTGTCCTCTGTCGACGACTCTTTTCCGACCTCTGTCGGGTCTGGTTTGGGCTTTGGGGGCGGGGACCAGTCGAGAGCGGTATGTAGAGGGCCATAGAGCCATGTAACGTCCGAGTCCTTGAGCCTGAGGGCGGAGCGTCAACAAGCGGAAAACGGGTCGTGTTGTGGCATACCAATTGAGGGTCTCGGGGCTAATTGTCTTGAGCTTGTTGCGCTGCTTCCACCAGGTCCTCCAGCTAGCGTTCTCGAGACGCATGCCGTTTGCAATTTCGTTCTTCTGGCGCGTCATGCTCCGCCACGAGCGCCATACGTCCTCTTCCTCCCAATCGTGAGAGAGGTAGTCGACCTGGCCACGAGGGAGGGGCTCGAGGGCGGAGTCGTCGGGGACGGCGGCGGCGGAAACGGAGACGAGGAGCACCGGGAGGTACGGCGCCATTCTCGACGGGTCGTCGTCGTTCGGAAAAAGAGAAGTGAAGGGTCACGTCGCAGCCGGCGCAAGTCGGACCGTTTTATCATCAATTGCGGGGTAGCCTTCCGCGTGTACGCTCCCAATAATCCCGGATAAGTCCTACAGCTCCGAATAATAACAAGCCTACACCACTGTACATACTTATCGATATCAGGGAGCTCCGAGATTCCAACTCGACCACATGCAATGCTCCGACTCCGCCAACACCGGTACACAGTACCATCCGGCCACCGAAACACGCGGGTTCGTTCCTGCCGCCGGAGGTTCGATTCCCTGCATATCGATTGCGCCCACTGACGGAGCTTGTCCTCGTAAAACGTGGTCGCGATTTTTTTTGGTCTCAGCTGACTTGGCCATGGCAGAGGAACGCCTCGAGCACGCCCCTACCCTGGAATATGGTCCATGACGCGTACAGGTACCAGCCCTTTGTGATTTCACCCTAGTTTGCCACGAGTTCAAACATTCCGAGAACCGCCGCGTCCAGCCCATATACCGGACCTCGGGAGAGAGAGAGGGCGGTGCCTTGGGCTGTAAGATGAGCTCCAGTCATTTGGCTGTCGCCTGAAGAAATGGAGAACGGACCTTAGTTCGCCTGGCATTAGATCTGCCAAGTGACAAGTCTGTTTCGGAATCAAGGAAATAGCGACAAAGGGAACCTACAAGGATCTCCGACAATGTCGAGGTGAACGGTCAATTAACGCAACAGCAGTAACAGTGGTTCTAGACGCAGCACGGATCGTTCGAGTCGCGACAGAAGGAATGCAGATCGCGTCGACGTCGTCTAGATTATCGAGCAAGTCCAGCAGTGCCAGCTAATCGTTTTGGCTTTGTTGGTCTAGCGCAATAAATGGTTCTGAGGCTCCCTAGGGCGCTCTTTTGGTGAGAGTACAGCAGCAAGCAGACGCCGTCCAGTACGAGCATAAACTTCTAAAGCCCCTTAAGCCAGGTTGACATCGACGTCCAGATCAAGTTGTGAGTGTGACCACACAACTTCCCAATCGCCCTCTGCAGCTACTCACGCCCAAGTACCAACGTCGCAGCACCACAGGAGTATTCCAACTAGCTCCTCGCGGTACCGGCGCTGTCTGTACTAGAAACGCGCGCGCGGATGCGGTTCTGCGCGTTGGAGCCTTCAAGTTAACTCAGCTGGGTATTCGGACCCCGCGCGTGTATAGATGTGCGAGTATGTAGGTAGGTGGGTTGAAGACCTGGAGCGCGACCACGCATTCGTTACTTGTTCTCTCGGACGGTACCGTGCTCGCGTCTGGGGTGCTCGGCGCGCATCTCGTTGGAACCGCGCTCCGGGTCGTGCTTATACCCGGGATGAGTGCGACGCGAAGCGATTGGCGCGGGTTTTCACCGTGTCTTGCGCAGACGCGTCCAGGTAATTCGAACAATCATCCATAATTTTGTTGCTCAAGTTTACTCGTCCTCGCATAAGTATTGCCATCGGTACGCTCCCCCGTCGCGTATTTGCGATATAGCTGACTATCTATAGAGTGGAATCGACGACTCTGAATCTACATACGCCTCGCCTCTCAGCACCGACGACATCACCATCGAATCGCTCGCAAACGACCTGCTTGCACTGATCCTCATCTTCGCTGGCCCGACGTCGCGCTTTGCGGATTCTCCATGGGCGGTAAACTGCTCCCTTACCACTCTCGATTGAGGCCGCTAATCGCGCTTGCCCAGCCGTCGTGGCACAACAGCAGCTCAGAACGCTCCCGTACCGCCAACCACATCCAGACGTAACCGCCACGAATTACGCACGTACTGCTCGCGGGCACCCGCGCACACAAAGCTGCAGAACTTTGACTTTTGGACTGTTATCCTTGCTCCCGAAGATGTCGCGCGGCACTCGGGTACTGATTATACACGGCTCCAAGGTTGGATCTCGTTCCTGCTTTGCTGCAGAGCATTCCTGGCGCGCAGTTTATCGACGATGGACCGAATCCCGGAAAGGTCCCGAATGCTGCCTTTCGGCACCAGCTCTTTGAGTTTTTTGAGCTAGACGCGTGAAAGAAGGTATTTGAGGCGCAGTGACCGTATGTGCTGTAGCCAATGGTGATACTTGCCGAGGATGCCAGCACAACCAGCCTGTGGTGATTGTAGACCTCTGTAAACTTACTGAGGTTATTCTGCGTACTGTAGGGCCCTTTAAAGGGCTTTTGGGATTACCAGGAACAAAGCTTTGTTGAGTGTCGATCTTTGCTTTGTAAGCAAGCAGCACTTGCTTCGATCAGCCACAGACGGTCTGGGGCTCATGAATGTACTCGCCATTCTCCGCGCATCCACCCATCCAAACTCATGCTTCCAACAGAATCTCCTCCGGTCACTCACCCAGGCCAAAACAAACACACTTTCCGCCGACGGAGACCTCAGACTCCTCCTCACCACCGTCCACAACGCCCGCGTATGTTCTTCCATTATTCCTCATTCCGCCGCGCCCTAACGCGCCCACAGCGTCAGGCCCATGATAGTCGCATATCAGACCCTTTCTACGAATCCCTCGAGGGCGTTCTACTCGATCTACGCACCACCACAATCGTGCGTTGGTGCAGGTGACCGTGCCGGTACAAAGACTAACCCCGCCTCGCCAGGACAACCACGATGCAGAGGCGTTCCTCAAGCCTGTTTCCAAGTCAGAGGTTCCGGACTATTACGATGGTGCGTTCCTTGCTGGGCGACGCGTTCTGCAGCTCATTCCGAGATGCAGTCATCAAGAACCCAATGGACCTCCAGACCATGCTCAAGAAGGTCAAGAACAAGTCATACAAGAGCAAGGCGGAGTTCAAAACAGACTTGGAGTGGATTTGGAATAACTGCTTGACATACAACGCGGTAGAGGTGCGTCGTCGACGCCACATAGCTTACCTCTACCTAACATCCTGCAGACGCATCCACTCCGTGCGTGCGCTATGCGTCTCCGTGAGCGCGCCAACCGCCTCCTCGCCAATGTCACCGACCGCAAGGAACGCGCGGACCCCAAGATCCCTGCAGCCCTCAGCGGTACGCCCACCGACATCCGCATGTCCGCCATCGCCACCAAGCTCGGCAACGTCACCGTCAACGGCGCCCCACCCACATTGAACGGCGTGACAGTGAACGGCATCCACGCGCGGCCGACCATTACGATTAAGCCGCCGCGCAAGTCGTTTAGCAGCGGGAGCATCGAGCCGGCACCGGGGCTGCGCAAGGCAGCAAAGGTCGACTTTGGGGAGATGCCCGCACTGGTCCGCACACCCGAGGGCATGCGCGCGTTTGCGCTTGCGGACGCGCGGATGGAATGGGAGCCACAGGTGCTCGATCCGTACTTGCCGCCCAGAGCAAAGTCGGACGAGGTCGTGGTTAAGACGGAGGAGGAGCAACCGGATGTCGAGGCGATGATTGGGGAGAAGAGGAGGTGGAATGGGGAGGACGCCAGTGCGCCCCCGCGAAAACGCATTCGACCCGATGTCGACCCGGATATTTGGTGGCAGGCCGTACAATCCGACGCGTTGCTCGCGAATGGGCTCCCGCATATTCCACATGCTTCCTCTTCTTCCCGTCCTTCGCATCCAACCAACCTCCCGGCCTTTCCGCATGCCACGCCGAAGGCGAAACCAAAAGCAAAACCCAAAACCAGCAAAGCCAAGGGCAAGGAAAAGGCGGACGAGAAGGACACGACGTTGCTTGTGCGGATGAACAACAATATTCGGACGATGCGCCGGCTGCGACATACCCATTCCCGGTTTGTCGCGTTGGGGTTGAGCTCTGGCCCTGGCGGCCCGGGAGGAGAAGACGAGCAGCAAGGGCAGCCACCTCCGCCCCCGATGGAGCTTCTACCCGCAGGAGATGATGGTATCGCCATGGTTGGTGGGGAGAATGAGCTGGACGACCGACCTTGGGGCGCCGAGGTTGGTATTGGGTTGACATCGAAGCAGTGGCGGAAGCGTAGGAGGAAGATGAAAGGCGCGGAGGAGCCTATCGAGGTTGGTTCGGAGAACGCGGAGCAGTGTATGCAGTGGATGGGCTCCAAGGTGTTGGAGCATTCGGGCTTTCAAGGTCCGTCCGAACAGCCATCCTTTTCTTTGTCCAAAATTGTTTCTAGGTACTTCCAAGGTCGCGTTGGACGTCCTCGCTTCTGTCACATCGGAATACCTTCTTAATGTTGGCCGAACGCTTCGATTTATGTCGGATAAGTACGGCAAGACAATGACGCCAGAGGAGATTATCCTGCACACGTTATTCGAGTCGGGCGTATCGCATGTGAACGAGCTGGAGCGTTATGTTCGTGACGACGTCGAGCGATACGGCTCGCGTCTCGGGGATCTGGAGAAGAAGCTTGTCGGGGCGTATCGCGAAGTTGTGCGTCTTTTCGTATCTCTTCTTTCCGTGTTTTTGACCATTGGGCAGACGACAGGCGGCGAATTCATCGACGACGACACGCTCTTTGAAGAAGACGAGGAAAACGACGGCGCACTTACTTTGGGCGACTTTGCGGAAGCATTGGGCGAAGATTACCTTGGCCTGCGCGAGCTTGGAATTGCGTCCGAGTTTGGAATGTCAAGTCTTAGTATTCCGAAGAAGTTGCTTAGAAGACGGCGGGCGATGGCTGCTGCGAATGTGTACGTTCATTGCTTCTCCGTGATTATTGGCTAACTGCAGAAATATAGCCCAGCCGCGCCGCCGCCGCTACCCTACCCGCTACCCCCGCCGTTTGTACCTCTCGTCCGCGGCAAGGTCGAGGAGCAGATTGGACTGTTACAGCCTTTCTACCTTACCAAATTCACCGCCTTGGCGGAGGCGAACGCAGCAGCAGCTGCCGCCGCCGCTGCCGCTGCACCACCAACACTTCCAGGTCCTGTCGGTCTGCCGCCATTGCCTGGCCCGTCATTACCGAGCTTGCCTGGTCCGACGCTGCCGCGATTGCCCGGCCCCTCTCTGCCGAATCTCCCTGGTCCAACACTACCTGGTCCAGCTGCGATGCTACCCCCACCTGTTCCTGCGCCTACACCAACTCCCGAACCGACCCCATCTCCAGCACAAACGCCATCCCTCCCGCATTCCGAGTCTATTTCTGTCTCTCCGGCCAAGACGCCGGCGTCTACGCCCATGGACGACATCCAACCCAAAGTCGAGCCGATGGAACCGCCGCCACTTCCTGCGCCGAAGCCGCCGGTCGAGATCCCGCCAAGCATGGTGCTACCAGACGACGCGCCGAAGCCGCTGCATATGAAAATGGGGCCGTTGGGGCAGATCGGGCAGCCGAATGCGCGGGCGGCGGGGGCGGGGACTGGGACGGCGACGACGAAGAAGAAGAAGGACAAGGACAAGGATGTCGTCAAGAAGGAGAAGGGGGTGGACGAGAAGCCGAAGAAGCCGAAGAAGGGGCCGAGCGCGAGTCCGAGTCCGACCAAGAAGAAGTCGGGAGGCAAGTCGGATGCGGCGCTGATGCCGCCGCCGCCATTGCCGATGCCGATGCCTATCGTTGCTGGAGTGTAACTGTGAACTGCGTAGTGGTAGCTTTTAGAAGCGGAGCGCATTTTCGGGGGTTCAAACACGGAATATTGAGTGCGACGCGGGCGGAGCTTGAGGCGCACCAGCTATAAAGTCGTGGAGCAGATCCGTCCCTGTCAACGGACACTGAAGTAAAAGGCTCGTTTCCGACCTACCAGCACCAGCAAAAACACCAGCAATACGCGGCAGCAAAAGACGCACACACATAACCACTACACACACCTCACTTGAATATGTCTCCAACGGCGATTAACGGGCACACGACCGGGGCGAGCGTCGGAACGGCGAGCAAAGGCAACGGACACGCTTCGATGGCAGCAAAAGGGAACACCAATGGCGGGGATGCTCGCGTCTCGTCGGCAGAGGTCATCCGGCTCGAGCACGAGTACGGCGCCCACAAGTGAGTGTTTGGTTGGCACATATCGAAGCAGCCATCTCGCGCTGCTTCGTTTTGCTTCGCCTTTATATCCCGCGACTGACATTGCGCGCTTTTCGCCGTTGTGCACAGCTACCATCCCTTGCCCGTGGTCTTTGACCGCGCCCTGGGAGCAAAGTGCGTTAAATTCTGCTGTTGTGGCCACACGCTGCTGACCGCGAACATGAAGGGTATGGGACCCAGAGGGCAACGAGTACATCGATATGCTTTCTGCGTATTCGTAAGTCTCCTTGTCGTATAGGCTGGAGATTGGCTGCGATGGATCCGTGCGGTCCGACGAGCCTGTTGTTCTCCCACCACAGCCCTCCATGCTCATTCCTCCCCCAGCGCCGTCAACCAAGGCCATTGCCATCCCGCCATCGTCCAGACGCTCACTGAGCAGGCCCAGCGCCTCACCCTGTCCTCGCGCGCGTTCTACAACAGCGTCTTTGGCCAGTTTGCGCAGACGGTCACCGAGATGTTTGGGTGCGTTTGCCCGTTTTGCAGGCTATCGCTCTCGCTCACAGTCCCCCTAGCTACGATATGGTCCTTCCGATGAACACGGGTGCAGAGGCAGTGGAGACGGGCATCAAGCTTGCGCGCAAGTGGGCTTATGCTGTCAAGGGCGTCCCTGCGGACCAGGCCATCGTGCTCAGCGTCGAGGGGAACTTCCACGGGCGCACCGTCGGCGTTGTTAGGTGCGTTATCGGCACTTTCGGTATTACGAGGCCCATAGCAGATAGCATGTCCACCGACCCATCCTCGCGCATCGGTTTTGGTCCGTTCCTTCCGCTGGTGGGGCCCACCTTCATCGATGCATCGGGGAAGCAGCGCACGATTCGATATGATAATGTCAAGGATGTGGAGGACGCGTTGGAAGTGCACGGAAAGAACGTCGCTGCGTTCTTGGTCGAGCCGATCCAGGGCGAGGCTGGGTGCGTTTTATACTGTCGATGCAGAGCCTCTGCCAACGTTCTTCAGAATCGTCGTCCCATCGCCGAACTACCTCTCCGCCGTCCGCGCGCTCTGCACCAAGCACAATGTTCTGCTCATCTGCGATGAGATCCAGACGGGGTTGGGCCGGACGGGCAAGCTTTTAGCTTGTGAGGAATTCCTTGGGTTCTCTGTTGACTCGGGGCGGAAGCAGGCAGGCGATACACGGCCAGATATCGTCTTGCTCGGCAAAGCGTTGAGTGGTGGCGGTCAGTGCATATTAACAGCTTCGTGGTTCTGTATCGCTGAACAAGATGCAGTCTATCCCGTATCGGCGGTGCTCGCAAACAAGGACATCATGCTCACTATCCAGCCGGGCGAACACGGCAGCACGTACGGCGGGTATGTGGTGCATCTTCTGTGTTCTATTCACTAACGTCTTCACAAGCAACCCGCTCGGCTGCGCGGTCGCCATGACGGCGCTTCGCGTTCTCACCTCTGAGTCGCTCCCCTCGCGGGCTTTCAAATTGGGCGAAATATTCCGCCACGAGGTTGCGGCGCTGAATTCGCCCCTGGTCTCTGCTGTACGCGGGCGTGGCCTATTGAACGCCGTAGTCATCGACGAGACGAAGAGTGTCAAGAGTCGGACGGCATGGCAGCTTTGCTTGTTGTTGAAGAGTCGCGGGGTTTTGGCCAAACCGACCCATGTCAATATGTGGGTGGTCGTCTTTCGTGCCTGCTGCGTTTTCCGGTCTTTAATGTCGCGCCAGCATTCGGTTTGCGCCGCCACTGGTTATTGAAGAGGCGGACCTGCGCAAAGCGGTGAAGATCTTGGGAGAGTGTCTTGTTGATTTGGATAAAGTGCGTGCATGTTCTTTGTTCATGTTCTTAAAATTAAACGGTCGCAGCTCGACGAGATTCCCGGCGAAGTAGAGAGCGAGGTTGGCCACAAGGACGAGGTTACAAACTAAGCCCTGCATAGAGGTTTGTATATGTGTACCCGTACTTTCCGCGGACTCGAGTGAGCGGTGTATGTTGTAGATGACTGGTTCGGTTCTTGGATTGGGCATACCTACATCTGTATAGTACATATCCTACGCTTCGGCCTTGATACATTAGCAAGTTCTCTGTCCTGAAAAATGTGGGCGCAGATGTCATGATGGCAATAACGCGCCAAAAAATTAGTCTCTCGAGGCATACTTCACAAAAATATACCAGTGGGGACGCATCGCTACACCAGCAGAGGAACTCTGCGTGACGCGCGACGGGTCTGTAACACGACCTTCTCAGCAAGTCCGGGCGCAGGGGGTGGGTATGCGGTAGGGAGTATGGGGCCCGCTGCGAGCCATCTAATGCGTCCAAGAAGCCATTCCTGGAAGAGCGCCGCATAGCTTTCGGTGGAGACCCTACTTTGCCACGCGGACACTGATCCCTACTCTCAAGTATGTCACCTACATTTTTCAGCGCCAGGGACTTGAGAGCAGTTGGATTCGCTATGTTGTAGAGCATGAATGGGGGAGGAAGGGCCGTAATTGAGTCTTGTACCGCGTTGGAGGTAGCGGTGGAATATATCGGGCAAAACACCTTTTATTTCGGGTGATCGACGATGGTGTGAACGCAGGTGAGCTCCAACTCGTATGTTAGAATAGAATTTGCTTATTAGGGTTTTCTACATTTTACAGTTTTTTTTTTCTACTAGGTGTTTTCACAGCTTGCGTGTAGCAAACTTGAAGAATCGGCGGAACACCGAGCGCCTTCGGGGCTTTTGCGCCGCAGGGATAATAACAAAGGCAATGTGTTCGAGTTGCTCCGACGTCGCGACGACACTGGATTCGAGTGCAGATTCGCCGGTGGTAAGACCCGACGCCACTGTCGAGACCGAGTCGCGCCGTTTGGTAGCATCCTCGAAGGCGGGGATATCGTCAAGCCCGGAGCGCATCTCGAACAGTGTCGGGCGCTCTTCTGGGTCGGGGTGGAAGCACCAGTCGAGGTAGAGCAGGCACTCGTGCGTGAGCCGCATCCCGAGCGCGGCCTCGAGGAAGCCGCCGGGGTTGCCGAGGAAGCACTGAAAGTCGGGGTCGGCGACCTTCGCCTCTTTCCAGAGCGGGCAGCCCGAGCTGGAGATTATGTTCGCAAAAGTCATCGCGGTCGCCCATAGGTCGTTGAGGCGCAGGGAGGCGTTGCTTTCAAATGCCTCTGCAGAAGGTAAGTCAGCGTTGGAAGCCTGGGATGAAACGAAGGTCGTACCTGGCGCGAGATAAGGACGCGTTCCAGCGACATGGTTGGACGTCCATCCGATCGTCGCGAGCCCAAAGTCTGCAAGACGGATGTTTGCGCCGTCTTCGTCGCAGAGGAAGTTATCGGGCTTGATGTCGCGGTGGGCGACGCCGTTGGCTTGGAGGTGCTCAACGGCGTCGAGGACCTCCTCCATCGCGAGCTTGATACGCTCGGTGTCGCTCCCAAAGACCTTGCGCTTGAGAGCGTCAAGGAGTGTGCCGCCCTCCACAAGCTCGAGTACCAGGAAACTGTACTCGTCGGTGGTAAAGTGGTGGTGGAGGGTTACGACGTTGGGGTGGTTGCTTACAGCCTGGTGGCACTGGATCTCCCGCTCTTGCATCGAGGCGTCCTTGGAGCCGGGGAGTGCGCGCGCCATGCATTTGACGGCGTAAAAGACCTGCGCACCGGGTTTAGAGGTAACGTCGACTGCCTTGTAGACGCGGCCAAAGGTGCCGGCGCCGAGGAGAGAGAGGAGACGTAGGTGGAAGGTGCCGTCTTGGATGAGCTGGCCAGAGAGGTCGGGGAGACGCTTGGCGGCAGACATGTTGAATGGAATAAAGTGGTTTGGTGAAGGCAGAACGGTAAATGGGTTCGTAGAAGGCAAGGTTGTGGTGTGAAGGCAAGAGTGAAGATGTGGAGAAGGTAGCACGGGGAGCTGAGTTTATAGACCACTGAGTGTCTGAGACATGATTTTGAGACGACTCAGGAGACGTGTCTCAGCGACGAAGGAAGCCACAGCGGGGTCTAAAGCAAGTCCTTTCATATCCTATGGGCGGTTTTGGCTTTATGGGTGGTCTGTGGTGGTAGTTGAGATAAAGGTGCCGTGGGAACATTGGTTCAAGTTTCAAACTTTATAGCTCGGTGCTCCTGCAGTCAACAGCCCGACTGTCTCTGAATTGTATTGGCCCATATATGGATTTCAGGTGCGGGGGCGGAATTTGCGCAAGTGTCAACAGCCCGCAGCCTCTGAAGCATTCCATTGCGTGCTTCAAACAATTGGGATTTATTGACTTCTAATGCAGTCAATGAAATATTGAAGTAACTCGTTCCTCTGCTTATGCCTCGTTTTATATCCGTGCTCTCTGGAAATAAGTCTCGAGTATTGCCGGTATCTTACTATCCACCTTGGCTCAAAATCTCGATGAGCTTGCTCCTGTGTCCGCCGTCAGCGGAAGCAACCCGAGCTGGAGTCTCCAGACATACTTCTCGTCGTCCGGGATCACCACATAAAAAAAAATGTCGCAAAATCCCGATTTGAATTATAAGTCTAATAATTGATTGTAAGTAAAAAGTCTACCTTTATGAGTAGCTCACAGCCAGTTACACCCACTTATACCTGATTATAGCTACATTATACCTAGGTTATACCTGAATTATACCCAATTACAGCCACTTATACACGCGGGAAAATTCTACTCTAAATGGCAAGAAACTTCAATAAGCCCCGTAATTTTTTGAGTGACTCATAAAGGTATGTTTTTTGGTTATAAGTCATTTATTGACCTTATAATTCCCTATAATTTAATTTGGGATTTTGCGACATTTTTTTTTTAGTCGCTAGGTTCCCGAACCTCGCTCCTCGAGACATATTAACCGTCGGACACCTTCACTGCGGATCTGTTCTTCGTCGGGGCACTCTCCTGCGCTAGAGCGGCCCAAACATTTTTTTTTTGTCTCGGCAACTTATGCTGGCACAGCAAAATAAAATGTTGTAAGTAGGGAATGGTTTTGGAGCCTCCCCGAGTTCAAGAACGCCTGCAACACCGTAGCTGGGGCACCGTTGCGTTTCGTGACCAGGAGTAAGGCGTCCGTGTGGTCCATCCGAAAATTTGCAGTCGACTTGGAATATATATCATACAGATCCAGACAGAGCGCACTAGCTGCGTCTCCTAGGCACCCCAGCCTCCGCACTATCCACCAACACCCTCCGTGGTCCATCTCCACTTGCCGGCTTGACCATCGGTTTTGCAGCACGTTTCCTGGCAGCCGACGAGGCGGCAGGCAGCTTGGCCATGACCCGCGCAGACCCAGGGCCAACCGTCTTACTCCGCGCCGCCGATGCCGACACACTCTTCGTTGTCGGCGGTGGCTTCGGCACACTTGCCGCCCTCCGTGGTGCCGCAACACTCCCACTTGCCCGCGTCTTGCCCAGTCCATTCTCCTTTTCAACCACGCGTCCTTTGCCCTTCTCTACCGCCGTCAAACGCCCCGACTCCTTCGACGACACCTTCCGTCCCGGTACCGGCAAAACAACCTCGGGACTCGGTGGCGATTCCGTAACACCCAACTCTTCCGCCAAAGTTAACTCCCTCTGCAGCGGCGCAGGCGTTGCAGCCGCGATAGCGGGAAACAGCTCCTCCGAGCTCCCATCCATCATCGCGCTCAACCCTTCCTCGGGTAGCGGAGGCAACAACGGCATCGGCGACACGCCAAGTCCCATTCCAAACCCGGGAACGGCGCCCTCTTCGGGGGAAGCGGGCGACTGTTGGCTCATCAGAAGAATCCTGCTCAACGGACTCGGCTTTGCTGGAGAATACGCGTGGAACATCCGCGGGACCAGCGGCTTCGCCATCGGGAACGGTTTGGGGAGGTTCGCTGGTGTTTCTGGTATAGGTGGTGCTTGGTTTGCTACTGCGTTGGCTGGTTGGGTAACCGGGGAAGTGAGCGCGTCGAGTAGGCTGGGTATCGGCGCCGAGGAGAGGAGAAGCGGGGCAGGAAACGCCGAGTACGGCGATGGGGGAGGGAGTACAAACGATGTTGGAAGCAGGGATGTAGAGGGTATTACTTCCGTTTCGAATGCAGGCTGGAATCGCGCATTCCGAGGTGGTGAAACAACACCAGAACGTTTCGGCCCTCTTGTCGTTTTTCGCGCCGCTCCAACGGTGAACACTTTGGCGGGCGATTTGCGAGGAGATCGGAGGGGTTTCGGGTCCTCGGGGTTGCTTTTGGGATTTGGCGTTGGAGGCAACTCCGCTAGCAGCTTCTCGACCTCCCAGGAACGCTTCAGGTCCTCCAGCTTCATCCGTTCGGCCTGAATCGACCAGTTAGCGCCAAAGCAATGTCCGTACTTTTGAACTTACATCGACTGCTGCCCGTTCATGACCCAGCTTCAACGTCGCCTCCGTGAACTTGCTTCGCTCGAGGTCGAGCTGCGACTTGATCTTCTCAAGTCGCTCCTTCTCGGCGTCCCGCTCTGGCGCAATCATCAAGTCGACACTCTCGTCTCGAACATCGCCGTTCACGATACGAGGGTCGTTGGCGAACTGCTCAAAGATTTCTTGCGTTTCTGTTGCTTGGATCAGGAGCTCTTTCTGGTACCGCTCGACCTCGATTCTGAGCTCGGCGATGGTTTGTTGTAAGCGCTCGACCTCTCCATCCGAGATGGTGTTTCCAGACGATGATGATGGTACTGAGGCAGCGGGTTTTGGGCGATGGACGGCGGCGCGTAAAGAGGACAGCAGCGATGCGAGCTTCAAGTTGGCTGCATCTGCTGGGGATATGGGAAATAGCGCCTGAGTTGTTATTGGCGCCGGCTGCGGCGGAGTTAGTACGAGACTTTGGAAACCGCGACTAATGCGCACCTCTTCGTCCTTCTCCCGCTCTGGGGAACGGGCTTGGTACAGCATTGCCTGCGCTTCGTTAACCGCCCCCAGCAAGAGTGAGCGCAGGTGGGCATTGTCCTCCCCGAGTCGCTGTCGCGCCTCCTCGCTCTGCCGCAGCGCGTTCTCCTCCAACGAAGGTGTCCCTCGCGCGTCAGCCCCGCTGCCCTCCACCGCCTTCAGATTGGCGCACCGCAGCCCGCTCCCCGCAGCACCAACCTTGGCCTGCATGTCTGCGAGCTTCGTCCATCGCTCAGCCATCCTCTCCACCTCCTTCTCCTTCTTCTTCATCTCGGCATGGTGGGTGGCGCGTACCGATTGCAGCGCAGAGCGTGCCCGCTGGAGCTCCACCGTCGTTTGTTTGTGGGCGGACTCGGCAGACTGCAAAAGACGCGTCGTCGCACTAGATGGCCGTCAGCTGGTGGTTCCAGAGGCTTTGGCTTAACAACACGCACCTTAACCGCGATTTGTGCAGGTTGGCCGCGCGCTCTGCGTTCGCAGCCGTGTCTGCCGCCGCGCGATACATCGTCGAGAGTCGTTCGTGGTCGTACGAGAGCGTTCGCAGCTTGGTTGTTAGGTCCTCCGTGCGCGCCATGTCCTCCTGCTCCCCGTCAGCCTCCAGACGCGGAAAAGGCACACTACACGCACGATTCGCTGGCTTAAGAGCCCCAGGATACATTTGACGACGCGGTCGAGGTCGGCGCTGGCGATGCCATCGAGGCTGAGGCCGGGGGATGGAGCGAAGCCGTGTGCGACGAGCTGAGAGTTGATATAGTCGAGGCTGGAGGTTGCGAGGACGTCGGAAGAGACGTCCGAGACACTGGGGTAGTCCCAATGGACGCCCTTGGTCGCCATCGTCGGTGAACGTTGGGTTGTTGGTCGGGGTCACGCACAGCTCACACGGCTCGGCACAGGCAGTCAACGCGTCTATCGCAGGAATACTACTCTACATCTGGAGCCGTACTATCCTCCCGTCGCCCATCCGAACCAACACCCTCGGCGTCGCACAGACCATCTGCATCCCCTCGCTCCAGACTGTCTGCACCTTCTCCCCACTGTCGATCCGCCACACCTGCATCGCGTTTGGCACAAAAACAAGCAGGAACGGCGCTACGAATGCGAACTGCTTCGCAGATTCGCCTTTATTCCACCGCAGCGCAAACTCGTGCTCGGCCGATAAGCCCGCCTTGTCCATAAAGAAAGCGCAGCGGTCGTAGCACAGTAAAAACCGCGCATCATCCGCTCTAAACATGGCGCGACACTTTCGTGGCCCGGCATCCTCAGGCTCTGGTCGTGCCTGCGTGGCAACAGGCAGAGGGAAGGTCATGAGCGAAGTAGGGTCGACGCATTGGAACCCATTATTCTTGAGGCTCGCGCCAATGGTCTTGTTCCAAATGTGCACCGAGCGCGCATGTTCGGGAAGGTAGAACGAGCGGAAGGGCGCGAGTTTTGCGGTCCCGTCGCGGTGAACGGCCTCGAGGACTGCGAAGTGACTTGTGAAGCGCCCTGCGTTCACGATACACACGACCCGCTTCCCGACGTGGTCCCCGACTTGAAAGAACGATACGTCGGAAGATAGCACCTCTAGACGGTCCTGCAGCTGCCCGTAGTGGGCACGTGGACCGACCGCGAGGTGGAGCGGCGCTTTGAGCAAACGACGTCCTATGGCGGGTCAGCGCCAGTTCCCTCGTACTTTGGGCGCGTACCGGACAAGATGAGAAGCATATCATGCGACTCCAACACCTCAATCTGCGCGCAAGAAATCCTCAATACCTTCTCCATCTTCGCGCCTTGCCGCCCATCGTAGTAAACGCATTCATTCGTCCCATATAGCGTCCCGCCGTCCGCTGCATAGCGTAAGATGGAGATGAGCACCAACTAGAACCAAAGGCGTAAACGCACCTAGTAAGGTCGCCGTAGTGACCTTATGACACCTCTCCGCCCAGACCTCCGGCAGCACGGGCAGCAGCGCGCGCAGATGGAAGCAACTTGTCGGGAGTGTCGCACGGGAGACGAGAGCGCATGCGAGCAGCGCGTTCTTTGCTGCGTGCAGAAAGTCGATTATGCGTTCGATGATCTCCAGGGGGGAGCACCGGAGACGGAGTAGGCACAAGGTCGCGGTCTACGCCACAGGGTCGGGTTCCTGGACGCGAGTGGAGTAACTCGGCACTTGGCTCACGTCGTTTGTTCTTCGAAACCTTGGCGGCAGCAAGCGCAACAAGCTGGAACTTGCGCAGAAGACTGCGGGGTTCAGTAGCGGTCATGGAGGGCGGGACCAAAGTGCAGCTGTTGCAGATCGCGGTTATGCCCGGGATTAGTTGCGGTGATCCCAATCTCCTTGTAGAGGCGACTGCCGACTCGGAGCGGGGTCGCCTAACCGCCGTGAGTGCACCATTCCTCAACTCTGAAGAACACAATTTATTATGGGCACTGGGGAGTATTCCAATCATACCCTTCGAGAAGATCTCTCGGCCGCTATAGATAGCACCCTCGTGGCGCTAAGCGCGCAGAAGCATTTATGACAATCGGCTAACCTACAGCGACGCCCACGAAGAGCCTCAGTCGGGCCCCAACAATTCGTCCCCATTCACCACGCTCGGTTTGCAGGCCGCATACATCGGCGAGGAGAACGGACCCATCTTCATCTCCGTTTGTCCGACTGAGGGACAAAACGCAAACGAGAACCTGCTCAAGCTACTTGGCCGTCGGTGGATTAAGTATGCCCCTTCTAACCAGGGCCGGCTGAATTCTAAACACCATATCCATTGCCAACAGATGTAAAGGAATCGGGGCGTGAGAGTGCTTGTTCGGTTTGTTGAACTTCACCACAGTCAGTGCATTATTTGCAGTACCAGTGCGGCGACGACGACCCAGATTCTGTCTAGGCAGCCTCGCACCTCGAAAATGTACAACATCTACAACGAACGATCCATCGATGGCGCTCGCGGCACGGATGGCGCCCGCGGCACGGACGACGCCCCACAGTGGACTCGTTCTACTCTGGTGTGAGTCCTCTTCAGCCTCGTGCAGGCAATGACTGAGCTCGATCCAGGCCAACTCTCTGCACCGGCGCTCCGGACTGCACCCAGCCTGCGCCACAGCAGAACTCACCTCTCAGCCCCACCTCCGACTTGGCATACCCCAGTGGCACCGTAGGCTCGCTCTACACGAGACCTCTCTTCACTTCATCCTTTCTACACCCCCATTTGCCGACCATTTCAATCCACAAACGTACCACGCCAGCGTGTCAGGCCTGCCGAAGACGAAGACGCAAGGTCTGGCTCTTTGCACATGAATGCACTCGTACGCGTACTCAGGATATCCACAGTGTACCGGGGAACAACCGTGCCAGTCGTGCGTTCTCCGCAACGTAGAATGCCTTCCATCCCCTGCGAGCTCGAAGCGCACAACCGCGGCGCCGTACGCACAACAATTCTTACCGGCATCGTCCATGCCCACACCGGCGCCGAGAGCAGTGATACAGCGCACCGAGCATGATGTGTCGAAGAGATCGACCAAGGTACCTCCCAGTAGAGACAAAGATGCAAATTTCGTCCGCGTACGTCTCTCTCCCGAGCGCCGCAGAAATCGGCTCACGCATCGTAGGCATGCACCTTCTGTAGCAGCCGCAAAATCCGCTGCCAACGTTCCTTCTCCGACAACAGCGAAGGGAGACCGTGTCTTGAGTGTTTTCGAAAGGGCCTTGAATGCAAAGAACCGCGGTGTGCCCTGTGCACGGCTCTCTGCCGCAAGACATGCAGGAACGATGCGACTTGTAGGCGTGGGCAGGATCTCGTCGACTCCGGGGATGTATCAGTGCATGCGGCCGTGTACTTCGACGCCGAGGTCGTTCAAGGTGGACATGATTATGCGCTGGGTGAGATTTATCTATGAATGCGGGCAATGCCTGAACGCGTCTAGGTCCGAGTAGCCCGTCGAGATCCTCTTCCTCGTCGGCATCCGCCTCAACTGGCGGCAATCCCGAACCCTCGTGGATCCCGACGGTGTCGCCGTCGGAGTCGTACATTGGCACCTATCAACCACGTCCGCAACAATGGCCTCCCGTCGGAACACCCGGTCACGTCGCCGGCGCATACACGCACCAGTGGCAGCCCAAGCCTACATATCCATACGTATCCCAGCTTCTCTCGGCGTATCCCTCATCGGCGCTTTCGTTCACTTACGACTTGAACCAATCTTCCCACCAACCCGTCTCCCCGCCGCTTTTCTCCATCCCGCGTCTTCGCTGACGAGCCAAACGGCGAAGCGATGGTACAGTACTGAATCTTGAATCCATCCGAAGAAGAAAATCAAATTCGATTTTGTACAATCCAATGAACCCAGTTGCTGCTAACGTCCTTCCTCTCCCGGCAGCGGCCAGTCCGCCGATCCAGACTCTGCACGATCTACGCTCAAAATCGAGGAAATATTCGGAAAGGCTGCACGGAAACCCTGCCAGTGGTTCGGCATCCACGTTGATTATTCGCAGCTCCTCGATCGCGCATCCCGAGCGCGCGACAAAGCTTGAAATCTGCTCCACGGCGTTTGGCTTGAGTAAACAATGGTCGATTTGTAGGCGCTCAAGGCGCGGGAAGGCCAGCGCGTCAAGACACGCATTAGGTGAGTCGATGTGGTGCAAAGTGTCCAGAGTGAGGGTGTGCAGCGCCGAGTGGTGGACGGCTACCCTCTCATCGCTCGCGATAGCCGAAGGCACGTCAGATTCGGTGCATACTGAACCGCGGCGAACCCTTTGTACAGCGTCACGTTTGTAAGGTTCAGCGTAGTGAGTTGCGTCCAAGGAATATAACCCCCAGTCATTGAAAACTCGACATCCCAAAGAGATAGACTGCGGAGTTGTGGGGTTCCG
The DNA here is from genome assembly GCA_014461125.1 of Mycena kentingensis (nom. inval.). Classification (NCBI taxonomy): domain Eukaryota; kingdom Fungi; phylum Basidiomycota; class Agaricomycetes; order Agaricales; family Mycenaceae; genus Mycena; species Mycena kentingensis (nom. inval.). The sequence continues at coordinate 780,009 of JACAZG010000013.1, forward strand.
GGTAGTGACAAGAGAGCTCGCGGCCGCTCTCGTCCCATCCGACGATCTCGAAACTAACGAGGAGCGGCATCGGGTAGAGACCGTGTGAAGCTTGTATGTAAGCGTGTTCAACTTATGCTCGAACTACCACCTTCTAATTTTCCAAACCCGCCTGCATACTTTTTCTCGTCCGCAGGCGCCTCCCAAATCCCAAGTGTGTTCCAGGTACGTCTCCATGTTCTCATTCGACCGTGTTCTCGGCACAAAGACCTCAAACGGCGCCGGTCCATCCAGCCCACCGCGACCGTTCCCAACACACCCGATTCTTTCGAAAATCTTCACGAAAGAATGCCTACTCGATCCCCTCCCGTATCGAGATGGCAGAATTGCAAAGACGCCAAGAAAAAGGTCCCGATTCCACATCCAAAAAACTTTTTTTCTTCTTTGCGTGCGCCGCTCTCAGACCAGCTGAATACAGTGCGATGGAAACGACCCGTGCTTGAAATGTGTTCTGGAGAGTGTAGAGTGTGTTCCCGCGCAGAGGAAAGTCAGGTCGAAGAAACAGGATTCGTGCGCTGCGTGTGCGTCTAGAGATCTTGCGTGCGATGCGGGGAACCCGTGCGGCGAGTGTATCGCAAACCGGCGCGAGTGTAGCTATGGTGTGAAGGAGCTTGCGCAGCGGAAACCTACGGTACGTTCAGAATTTTCTCTGTTTCTGCAGTGCTGATTATGGACGGTGTACCTAAGGCTTGTGTCGCGTGTCGGTTCGTTCTCGTCTCACGTTCTCTCATCGAACTTGCCCGCTGACGGTGGGCCGCTATAGAGAACGCAAATCGAAATGCTTGGGCGGCTTTCCGTGCGTTGGCTGCAGCACCAGAGGCATCGCATGCGTCGACCCGCGCTGCGAGAGTTGTGTAGTCAAGGGCAAAAAACGCTGCATACACAGTCGCGGTGGTGGCGGAGCCGCTCGTCGTCGTCGACGTCGTGCTCAAGCAGAACCTTCCGATGGCAAGTTGACTAACCTTTTTTCTCGCTTGTTCAACTTAGAATTTCCACGACTTAGCCGCCGACGGTAGTGGATCGTCGTCATCTGACAGCCCAGTCGACTCGCTTACGCCTGCGTCTCTCCTGATTCCGAACCCGACTCCAGCCCTTGCAGGAAGAGCAATCCCGATGCCGCCCTATGCTCACGCATTACCACACTTCGCCCTCTTTCCAAACATCTTGTGAGAATGGTGGATCATTCCCATCTGGCTGTCGTTGAAGTGCACTGTAGTCTTTGGTCTGTCGTATTTTGCATTTCTTGAGCATCTGGTTCGATCTAGATCTAGCATCTCGTGTATCCGTCTGCCATAAGCTTGTCGATAAAAGTAATGTAAGATACCTTAATCCTTGATTGTGCGGTCTACATCCAAGTATGTCGCATGCAACTGCGTCCCGCGCTCTCAGGCGGAGATCACTTACGTGGGAAATTGCGCCCACCGAAGGCTGAGTTGGTGTATCACATCTTGTCGCGATGGGATTCTATGATGCGATGCGGTTTCGTCGTAAAAACCACCGCTTACAGTATAAGTACAAAGGGAATACAATGAGTTTCCGTTCTTTCCGTAGCTTTTTCCTTCGCCTCTTCCTGGAATTCAGTTTTTGGGTACCTGAGAACGATCTAAGTGCACCAACCCTGCTTAGAGTTTCGACTTGGGTTTCTGCTCGATATGCAGCGCGGTAACCCAGGGGAATTTGGCCTGGGGAAAGCTCTCGCGGCGAGGCACTACGCCAATATTCAGTGACCTTTACCGCCGAAGGGCGAGATGCCGCGAACGCGTACCCCAATCCTGTGGATCGTCCATCGCCGACGGACAGACGGCGATCCAGTCCTTCTTGGTCGGGGAGCTAAGAAAGAGCGAGCTGCCGCAGCCAGAGCAAAAGTGCCGGAGGAGGGTGCTGCCGGAGGTAGTGTCGCTGTCTGCGTATTGCTTCACCAGTTCCTTGCCCTCGGTTATAGTAATTTTCTGGAATTAAAGATAGCGCAGTCAGGGCACATCCTGAATGCATAAGGAGGGGCTCAAAGCGTACATCCGGAGGGAAGAACGCGTTTGCCATGAACGCGGAACCGGCTGATTTCTTGCAGTTGGTGCAGTGGCAGACGGCGTAGCTGAAGGGGTTTCCGACGACGGAGAAGCGGACTCGTTTGCAGAGACATGAGCCGAGGCGGGTGGGTGCAGCCATTGCGTTTCTTTGGAGGTGGAGGTTCGGTTCAAGTCCGGCCGAGGCGGAATCACGCTGGCCCTAAAGCAGCGACTCGAATTATTTGACCAGCCCAGTTGCTCCTTGGTTCCCAGCGGGCTCGGAGGACGGCCATGGAATAACTTAACGTGGATTCTGTGTCTGTGTTTTCCGTTGTCTGAATCCGATTCTCCTTGACTGTGACTGAAAGATCTTGGCTCCGAACCTGTACATCGCCGCTCAGCTGCGCCTGCATGCCGGCCGTAGTCCTGCCTCCTCCTGCCAATGGAGCTGCCCGGCACCTCGACAACATGTCCGCTCAACAAATAAAGGGCCAATCGGTCGAGGCCGTTCAGCGCGAGTCCAAGGGAGCGGGCGCACTGGCATTGATTAAACAGGCCCGAATCCAGATAGTCGCTGCGCATGACTACGAGGGCAGGGGGGATCTGAAGAATGCGTTGGCGTCGTACGCCAAGTGTGGGGCGTTGGTCGTAGCCGCACTGAACTCGACAGAGTACAAGCGAGAGCCGGCGACAGGGCTGGTGCACAAGGAATGTCTAGACTTCCAGAAGGTGCGTGCTATGCGCTGTATTGCGCCTTCTTTCGCTTAGCTTTGTAGACGTATAGCACGGACATGGCGGCCAAGATGTCCGCCATCGAGGAGAGGCTGCGGGCGATGGACAAGGTGGACAGCAAGGCCGACGAGGACAAGCCTATACGCGGAATCCAGGCCCGCATTCAAGCCCTCAAGAACAGCGGCCTCGACATTGCGGCAGACCCTCCGCCGTCGCCCAAAGCCTCAACAGTGCCCCACACATTCGTCTCCCCTTCCTCCTTCGGGCCCCCGTCCCCCGTTTCGACTCCCTCCTCCTCACCCGTCCACACATTCACCCCATCTTTACCCTCTGCACCTATGGCGCCGTCCCGAAGCACGAGCATCTCCAGCACGGAAGCAAAATTCCCCTCCATCTCCGAGCTCGACGAGACATTCCCTGCGCCAAAGCAGATCCCCGACTACAACTTCCTCCCAGTGGACCGCCCTTCGAGCACGCCGGTGACGCCGACCACAAGCTCTTTTGTTAGCCGCCCAGCATCGCCAGCCAAGCCACCCAAACCGACAGGCTTATCCTCTCCCGCGAAATCGCCGCTCCCGACCAGTGGAAGCGTGTTTGCGAAGGACCTCAAGACATATCTACGCGACCACAAGGTCCTCATGCTCGATGTGCGGAACCGCGCAGAGTTCGAGCGCGCCCATATCAAGGCCGAAGCCGTCGTCTGCGTGGAACCCGTCGTTCTTACTCGGCCCGGGTGAGTAGCATCTGGTCCTCATCTGGCACAAGCTAACCTTTCCGTTCCCAGACTTGACGCCGCTGGGCTGGAAGATAGCATGTTCAACGCGCCACCAGCAGAGACGGCTGTGTTCAAGAACAGGGACAAGTTTGACCTCATCGTCCTGTACGACCAGTCTTCGACGTCGTTTGGGACTGGGAACACCCCGATGTCCACGCTCTTCCGGCTCATATACGAGCAGGCGTTCACAAAAGTCCTCAAGCATATGCCGATGCTATTGGTTGGCGGACTAGACGCGTGGCGGCGAGAAATCGGGGATGCAGAGATGATGAGCTCGCCTCCACTCAAATCTTCAACGCCAACATCGACGCCGATCCTCAATGGCATTAACAGCGCCTCGTCCATGTCGAACGGGGTCAACGGGACCGCTAACAACCCGTTCACGAGGTCGCCCCTCTTGTCCAACGGGTTTTCAAGTACTTCCGGAGATTCGCACCAGCTCTGGATGCCGCGTTCGAGGGCGGACACCAATTCTACGCCACAATCGCCACCACATCATAGACCCACGTTCTCCTTTGACCAGTCTCAAGCCTTTGGCCATGCTAGGCAAGTTTAGCAGCGCCTTTCTAGTCTCTGGCTAATGTCTCTAGGGCTCCCGCTGAGATTTCGTATCCCTCATCAGCTGGTCTCGTAAGGAGACCTGAGGTTCAGAGAGCTCCGCCGTCCTCTGGGCCGTCAAATCTACCGCATAGCATACCTGAAAATGTATGTGATGATGTTTTCTTCGACCATCGCTCACACATTTCTAGTTCTCCTCCCCATCGCCATCTGGTAGCATCACCTACCCTTCCTTTGCACCTCGCATGACATCGTCTCCATCCCTTCCGACTCTACCATCCTCATCATCTCCGTCTATCCCATTTACGTCTCCCTCCACCACCCCTGGGCTTCCAATATCCCCAGCCCCGATTGCTTCGCCACCATTGGCATCGATTAACCCCGCGCTTTCAAGGCGGCGAAGCGACTTTGTCGACCAGTCCATGGAGACGCTTTCAATCGGAATGCAGCGGTCCTCAATCGACTATTCCGCCAACAACATGCACATAATTCGCCCACCACCTGTGGCCGCGTCATCCGCGCTAGACCGACAAGAACGCGCGACACCTCGGTCATTGGCGCAGAACAACGGTCTGAGCGAAGGGAGGATAAACTCGGATTACGCGCCGACGTATTGGCATGATGTCTCGCTGGGGACATCAGGCTTGAAGAACTTGGGGAACACATGCTACATGAACGCGCCGATACAATGTTTGAGCGCAACCTTCCCATTCGCGCAGTTCTTTGCAAGTACGTTTTATTGGTTCACCTTTGGCAAAAAGCGGTCTTGACATTTTCGTTAGCGGGCCGTTGGCGGAATGCCGTTAATCGGGTTAACCCACTCGGTTCACAAGGTCGCCTATCAGGCGAATTTGCGAACCTTGTGTACGCGTTATGGAGTGGGGAGCTGCCCTACATCATACCTCTAGACTTCCGAGTGCGTATTTCAAACCAACGAAGACGATATCGGCTTATACCGCCCACAGAAAGTCATCTGCCAACTCGACAGCCAATACAACGGCTCAAACCAACATGACTCGCAGGAGTTTCTCAGCTTCCTGTTGGACGGCATCCACGAGGACCTAAACCGGATATTGGCCAAGCCGGATTTGACCAAGACGCCGGCGCAGGAGGAGGAACTCGAGCGACTGAGCACACAAGTCGCGAGCGAGCAAGAGTGGCGGCTTTGGAAGACCCGCAATGACAGCATCATCGTCGACTTTTTCCAAGGGCAGTTCAGGAATCGAATGCAATGTTTGACATGTACGACGGTGAGTTTTTCCGCTTTGGTGCGATATTTCTGCTTACAGCCTTTGTAGACATCAACAACATATAATGTCTTTTCGATCCTTCAACTCCCCATCCCGCACTCGCGGAGCTCCAAAGTCCCTTTACAACACTGCATGGATGCGTTCTTCAACTCGGAGATTCTCGAGAAGGAGGACGCGTGGGACTGCCCAAAGTGCAAGGTCAAGCGTCGCGCCTCGAAGCAGCTGTCCCTCGCGCGCCTCCCGCCGATCCTCGTCATCCATCTCAAACGATTCGAGATCAAGGGCCGTTTCTCGGACAAGATGGACACGTTCGTCGAGTACCCGCTCAAGGGACTGGACTTGACGAACTTTATGCCCCCGCCATTGCCGCCTGGCGCGGATAAGGGGCGAATTGTGGTGTCGCCGGATGACCCGCGGTCGCAGCAGCCGCCGTACAGGTACAACCTATACGGCGTCACCAACCACACGGGCAATTTGACGAGCGGGCACTGTGAGCTTTCTCGTCCTCTCTTTGTGAGGCAATACTGACACGGATGTGCAGATACAGCGTTTATCGCGGACCGAGATGGATGGAAGTCGTGCGACGACAGCAGCATTCGGCCAGTAGACGAGAAACAAGTAGTGGTGCGTCTTCCTTTTTTCGGGGTTAGTAACTGTATCTAACGCACCAACAGAATCAGCGCGCCTATGTCCTCTTCTACAAGCGCACGAAAAACTACATGTAGACCACTGCATTCGTTAGAAAAAGGAAGGATACTTTATCTCTTACTCTTATTTGCTCGTCTGCCTGTTTGTGTTTTGTTTTCGGATTTTGGATTTTACTGCGTTTGCTGTGCACTCACTACGACCATTTGTACCATCATCGCATTCAACTTACCGCATCCTTTACGACTTGACTCGAAAAAATCTGGAAACAAAGCTCCTTGTATGTTTGCTATCTTAGTACAACCAGTAATGCTACTCTTCATGGACAAGGAAACGAAAACTAATACACGTCGACCAACATCGCCGTATCGTCCGTCATGGTCGGCGCCTCTGTCACCATCGCGGCCGCATCGGTCGTCGCAGCGTCCGCAAAATGACATCTATGACACATAACCGTGTCTGCATCGAGCCCCGCCACTGGGTAAAAGGCCGGCGAAAAGTGTGTCTGGCACTTGTAACACTCGGGGTCGCCGTTGTCCGCGGCGGCGCCTTTGTATGGGTCGTGCCGAATGTTGCTGAGGAGAAGCGGGTCGAGACGGCGCGCCTTGCGGAGTAGACCGTGTGCCTGCGCAACTGGTGCTTGCTTGTACGCGCGGCAGTAGACTTGGAGCGCCGTTTCTCCGCCGTCGTTGGTCTCGCAGATGCCGTACATGTCGCGTTTGCTTTGGTGGTGTTCTTTGCAGGAGATTATGGGGACCATGCAGCCTGTTTCGCCTTTGAAGGAGACCATGACTGTCGTGTCGCGACGCGAGCTTTTAACCTACGGGAACGACGTCAACAAAACAAAGCAGAGCATGCTGGAGATACGAACAGGCTGGATTTCAAAGCCGAACTTGTTGCCCTTCTTCCAAGCACAGGACGCATGGAATTCGCGCGTACAGTCCGAACAACGAATAACGGCGCCTTCCGTCAATCCACATATTGCGCATTTCTGAAAAAATAACCGTGTCAGCGTCACGGTGATATTCCGAGAAAATTGAGCCCTACCGCCGTCCAACGATGCTTCGTTATTGAGCTCAAGCCCTCCACACAACGCAATCGCGCTGTATCAGTGAACATCAACTCGTTGATGAAGACCGAACAGAGGACGTGTGTCCATCCCTGGCCCTCTGTCGGCTTGCGGGCGTGCAAGAACGAGTCGGGCGGCGTTGGAGGCGGTGCAGGGGAGAGGCTTGACAATGCCCCGGTTTTCACGCGGACACAAAAGACATTGTGGGTCCTATTTCCCACGCTCGTCAATGCATCACAGTTGACACCAGGGCACGAACCAAAGCTGCCTCTTGCAGGTCCTCGTTCCGACATACATCACACGTCCATGAATCCACGGATTTGGGATCGACGATGGCGCCACAGACGCCTGCATGCGTCCGGAACCCGCATTGCTTGCATTTGATGACTTTGCCCAGAGGTCCGTTCTTGTTGCATGCCATACAGCGTAGTTGTGGACCGGTGAAGACTGTCGGTGGTGGTGTGGATTGCGCTGAGGTTGAGGTCTACAAAGAGTCAGTAACAAAATAAACAATGACATTTTGCCATACCCTGGCTCGCTTTGCAACAGGCCCGGTCAACGGCGTTCCCTCTCTCTTCTCAGTACCCTTGCGCGTTGTCATCCCATTTGTCTGTCCGTTCCCGTTCGTCGCGCTTGAACCGACACCAACGCCGAAGCCCACGGAATCCTCCCTCAGCGGGCGGACGTTCAGGTCGGCGTACTTTCGCCAGTTGGTACCACACGGATCGCACAAGATGCTCGTTGAGAGACCCTTGGGCGCTTTCCACCAGATTTTGCTTTCGCGTGTGCGGCAGGCGCCGCAGGTAGCGGTCTTGGACGGGTTCCCGACAACGCTCTCTGCGTCAGACGCGGGTCCGACGCGTTGTCCGGCGGCGGCCTCAGCAAGAGATTTGTACTGCTTGGCGGGTGGCTTGCTGGGTTTGCCTTGGGAAAGGATACGAGCGTTTTCGTCGCCGAGTTTGGAGCTGAATGATACTGGATGAGAAAGTGTCCCCGCCAGAGGAAAAGAGCGATACGAACCATTTCCAGTGGCCGTAGTAGCGTACAACCTCGAAGATCGACCGAGTTGGAACCTCGTCCCTAACGGCGCGAAGCTCCGCCCCGTGAGCGGCGATCCCGTCCTCAAACGCCGCGACCTCTTCGGGACCCCACGGTTTGTCCGTGTACCGCGTCTCGCTGCGTTTCCACTGGTATTGCGATTAGTTTGGGAGGGGCGGAGGTCGGCGGAATCACGTACCTTCTCGACGCGCGTCGGAGATTTCATGCTGACAGTCGAGAGAGGCCGAGACGCGAGCGCGGCAGTCGAGAGTCGGTGTATCGCCTCGGTGAGCCAGTCCACGCTCACGCGGGATTTCCTGTCGGGTGCAAGACGGGTTTTCGCGGCTTCCACTAAGATGGGATGTTGGCAAACGGGAGAACAAGAGAAAGGTACAAACATTCGGCGGCCTCGGCATCCGACAACATGTTGACCGCGCTCAAAACTTCTATAGTGTTGTCGCCACCGCGGATGTCTGGCTCTGTTGAAGAATGAGGGGAGGGCGAGCATGGATCGTTAGAAACAAACCTGGCAGGTCCACATCTCCCTCCGGCTCGGGCGCCACAGTCGCCTGGAACTTTGGCCCGAGGCGGATCGCGGTACGCGGGAAGATTAAGTCCTCCGGGTCTGCAATTGAGCAAATGAGACCAAGGCACCGGAGTTTCGGGAGCTACGACCACAAACCTAACGTATCCTCCGCAATCGTATGCTGTCTAGAACGCGCCAGTCAAAACCACGGCCAAAGAAGGCTGGCGACGCACCCAAAGTAGCGAAACGGCCACATGCGAAAGTGCTTAATCTCGAGTTTCTCCTCGCGCTCCGCCTGATCGCGGTCCTTGCGCGGACGACCGCGGCCGCGCATCGCGGGTGCGTTGGTCTTGCGCGGGAAGCCCGGGGCGGTTATGGGGCGTGCTTCGCGGCTGTCGACTTCCTCCTCGTGTTGCTTGGAGCAGGGGGCACAGGTCCAGCCATACCCGCGGGACGGCTTAGCGGCGAGTGGAGGCTGGACGCAAGCCATATGGAAGAAACGCTTGCACCGGTCGCATTGAACCGAGTCGGAGCTGGAAGAGGCATTAGTTTTTGGAGAAGGCGTGCGGAGTACAGGCGTACCCAGGACACCAGATTTGACACGCGTCACAAAGACGAATGGCATCTGTGAGGTCAAGGACGACCTCCTTCTCCGCGACGACGTATTCATAGCGGTCTATGAGATTCTGCCTGATGTTATCGGGGACTAGAAGTGAATTTAAGCGTGAGTAGTAAGTGAGAGAGTAAGGTACTGACGGTTGCGGCAGTCTGTGGACTGGATAATCTCGAATTCCTTTTTGATATAAGGGTCGAATAGGCGATTAAAGTAAAAGCGATCTGGACGTTTCTTCCAGTCGGAGAGGTTGGAAATCTTGTCGCGGTGGACGACGTAGCACTTTGCCCGAAGCTGATTGATGTCGCAGACTTCTGAATATATAGCGGCCAATAGAACGCGCGAGTCGGTTACGGGTCGGTCGCTGACATCGCTGGGTCGATAATACCACGCAAGCCGGACGCGGCTGTAGAAACACAGCTGTCCATCAGGACCCTTTGGAGCATCCTCGGGGGGCAGGAATTCCATTATGCGCGCAACGGAGTAGGGAGTGCCATCACGCACTGCCCATGCCGGCGAGCAATAGACGTGGTCTAAAAATTAGATATCCTGAGCACGAGGAGGGGAGAAAGATGGACGTACCGTTCACTTTAACTTCCTCGCCGCCCTTGAGATATACTGGGAACACAGGCTGCGACATGGTATGACAAGGAGGGGATGAAAAATAGGTGGTGGTATAAGAAGAGGAGGATGCAACTGGGTGGGGATTATTGAGCGCTCAATCGAGCGGAGTGGAAGGAGAAAGCAAGTTGGTTGGTCGTGAGACTCGCCCTTTGATCCCACAACTATGCGACCCGAAATTCGACCTATTCTCCCAATATTCCTCCAGGGACGCACAATCCAACAAACAAGGGTTGAGACCATTGACTTGTACGCTTCTTGGCCAGGTAAAATGGCACCAGACGCACAAACGACTGTCCCATCAAACTCCTCCATCCTCTTACCTTCACCACCACCACGTCTCTCGCCTCTACGTTGGTGGGACTGCGCTGTATCATGGTGGTTCTGTCAAGTTCTTCCCTCTCTCTTTTGTGTCCTTTTGTCTGGTGGATCGCGGACTGTAGCGCGTAAAAAAAGGGCGTGTGGTAAGTCTATCCTCAGTCTGCAGCGGTCCCAACCTGACGATACAAAGAAATCTTCTTCCAACTGTGGAGATACGCGCGTGCACTTCCTTCCCTCGACGACAGCGGCACCCCACCGAGATTAACTGCATTCCGACTGCTTCTCGCAAGACCATCAGAGTTCTTCGTCGCACTAGCATCGTATCGTTCAACGGCCGTCGTTCCCGGCCTCACTTTCTGCAGGAGGATATGTTGAGAGACCCCGCGGCGGCAGAGTCCAACAAACTTTCCGACTCGCGATTTGGGGGGAACACGCTGAGAAGTCCTGGTGCACTTACGCACCTCGAGCTGCTCCTCGAGTAGCCCTAATTTACGCGCGCGCAAGGCCGCTTCTTAGATATAATCTGAAAGGTTGTTTGTCGCTGTTCAGTATCATATTGCAAACCCAATTGGGATGTGCACTGCTCACGCGCTCACGCCCCTTCCTCCGTGCTGCCATGGTTTGAATGTCCTCCCCAAGCCACGACAAGAAGCACAGTCTCGGAGCCGACTCGGACATTCTCCTCATGGCCTCTCTCCCCGTCCCCGTCGTCCAAAAGCTGCCCAGCACATCCACCTCCCGCAAAAGTCGCAAACCCGAAAAGCGGACACGATTCGCCCTTTCCGAACAATGGACACGTTTCGCAAGGCGCTTCGGCTCAGTGTCTAGTCCGACACCGTCCATTACCTCCTCTGAGTTCGCGCGAGCGAGTCTGAGTGAGCAGCAGCATCATGCCGATAGGACGACAGACCCAAATCAAGTGCGTCTACCACTCAAAACCGACGGTGCATGCGCTTACACCTGGATAGGTCGACAGAATAGTCGTTGACCGCACATGGACGAGCGAGTCGCGCAGCCCGGGGTCGGTGCATGACGATAACAGCCCGGAGAAGTCCAGCTCCATTCCCATTGCCTTTGTCTCAGCCCCAGAGCCCAACGAGCGCGTACCAGCTATCCTACGGAGTGTGTGGTCGATGCTCAGCCATTTCTACCATCCCCGCTTCCCCGACGACCGCGCCGAGCGCAGCTACATACATGTGAGAAACGCCCCGTCTTGTTCATCGCGTCGCCGTCTAAATCTTCTCTTAGGAGGAATGGTCATTCATGAAGTCACTGGCACGGTGGTCGGCACTCTGGCTCATCCTGAGCTGGGCTCTTGGCGCGGCGTTTACTGCGAAGCCACCGAATCTGGTTGACAAGATCTTCCTCTACGGGGTGAGTACACCACCAACGGTTTTTCGTCATGCTCAGGAACCTCCTCTAGATCTCGCCCGCGCTCACCGTCCCAGTAATGTGTGTGCACAGTTTGCCCCTGGTCCCTTTCCGCTCACATCTGGATAGCTTCCTCGTCGCGTATGATTGGCCACGCGACCGCCCTGTCGCTTACCAATGTTTGTGGCCGCATTCACCGACGGGTCATTCTCATCCTTCGCAGTTCTCGTTGGCATTTCGCTTTACATGTGGGGCATCTACTACGTTCTCCTCATGTAGGTGGTCGCCGTCCGTGCCGTTCCCGATCCTAACGGACTCCCAGGTTATTTTGCGGGTTCTACTCGCAAAAGTTCAAGCTCTATGAATGCCCAACTCGAGACTTCATTGGCTTGTTCTACTACATGACTGCTCTCCCAGTCCTGGGTCTTTTTGGATTGAAGATGCGGCGATCGACGGCAACTGTTGGTGGGATCCTGACATTTGTCCTGTTCGTCCTCAACATCCGTTGTTGTGCGCTTCTGACTCTCTTGTAGAACCTCCGTCACTGTGGTTCCCTACCATAAAGTTCTCGCAAGAACAATGATCAATTACTTCCTCTTTTTAGCATGTAGGTTGTGCGGATCTCTCGTCCCACCTGTGCTCACTATGACCCGTAGTCATCATCTACGCGCATTATATGAAAGAGATGGTACGCGCTAGAGCTTGTTGTAGGCACATGAAGCTTACCCGCGTCTAGGCCGAACGGCGGCTGTACTCGTTAAGGAATCAGCTCAAGGCCCAGTTCCGCGCGACCCAACGCGCCCAGATAAACGAGCGGAAGGCTGCCGACTCAAAGCGCCGATTAACTTCGTACGTACACTATGCGGCAGCCGGGACGATACTAATGACCTGCGCAGATACGTCTTCCATGATAAGTTTCTATTCCCAGGTGTGCAGACCCGTGCAAACATTTCTATACAGGTTCGCGTGCCTCTAAATTCGGCGCGTAAGTGTGGCATTGAGTTCCTTTACCTCTTGTTGACCTCGAGATAGTGCTTGCCGTTCAGAACATCAACTCGTCTGGTGCCATCAGTAAAGACCACGAAATCGAGTTCAGTGCACTCAGTGGGAGCTTGAACATGATGCGCGGTGGTGCGTTTTGTGTTCAAACAAAATATTCCATCCCTAAGATGTCTTGTAGTGCTCAATGACGTCCTTGATTTGTGCGTTCTCGATGCTTCTGCGGGGACTGGATACTAAACCGTTTCTAGCAATCGTATGGATAGCGGAACGTTTGAGGTCTCCTCCAGAGTAACCCTTTTGTCTGTCCGAATCTTGCGCGTCTAATACACCTGCCCACAGCCGTTTGCGTTTCATACCGTCGTGCGGTCGTTGTTTGTGCCATTGGTTCGTGGTCGTTAGCCGTTGAAGTGCGCTACTTACTCTGGATGACTAGCAACTATCCACCGACGCGCGCGGGCAAGAGTTTGTCGCCAACCTTGATCCCAACATCGACAAGGTTGCGCGATGGGCTGCATACCAGGCGATGGGCGAGACATCGGAGGTCATCAAGGAGCATATGAGGGAGCATCCCGAGGTTGCGGGGGTCGTTACGGGCGACCATGTCCGGCTGAACCAGATTATCAACAATCTTGCGTCGTACGTGCCTTTGACCCTAGACGCTATCTTGTTCAACGGCCTGTTGCAGAAACGCGACCAAGTTCACGCCTGCTGGAGGTCGCATTACCATCACGACCCAGCTCGTCCATCCGACGCCGCCAGAGGTCGAAGCGCTGGAGAACTACGATAGCTTCTTGCAGTTCTTGCACCCTTCAACGCCTCTGACCGAGCCCGACTCTGTCCCCGAACTAAATGGACACGCTAACGCCAACGGTAATGGGAACACGACCCCAGCTCCCAACAAGGACGGGTATCCGCTGTCAAAGATGTACCTCAGCCAGCATAATCTCGCGAACGGGATTAATCCGACGGCGGAGCTGAAGAGGATTGTTGTGAGGATTGAGGTTACCGACACGGGGTATGGCATTACCAGGCGGGATATGGACGAGTGTAATCTCTTTTGTGCGTTTTTTCGTCTGTTTGGATTCTTTGCTAATGATTGGTGTAGCCGCGTTCAACCAGACCGACCAGGGCAAACTACAAGGTTAGTCTTTGTTTGTTCGCTTTATCTGGCGAAACTAATATTGGATACAGGCGGCAAGGGGACGGGTCTGGGACTGGCCCTGGTTCGCCAAATTGTGAAGCTGAGCGGTGGCCGCCTCGGCGTTCGGTCAAGAGCGGGCGAGGGAAGCTGTTTCTGGTCTGTTGCTCGACTCGCGCTCCCTTTCAAACAACTCATTCTGTTAAAGGATTGAGCTACCGCTTGGTGTCGGTCGCGAAGCCCTCGTTCCGCCCGACATGGAATCCGAACATTCCTCTACTGACCCGGACATCAACAAAGTCCGTGTGGCGGCGCGCACCAACGCTGATATCCCGATTTCGAAACACAGCCTAACCATGGCTGTCGATACGGTTGCGTTGAAGAACTCGCAGATACGACCACCCTCTGAGCGGTCGAACTCTGCGATCCATAATATTATGGAGCAGGGAGGGAGGGTTGAGCTGGCTGTCCCGGGCAAGGGAGCGGCGGGGGTCGGGGTTGGAGTCGGGGTTGGGTCGCCGGGATATATTCCGAGCCCGTTAAGTTCCCCGGTCATTTTGGCGGCGGACGTTACTGGGGATGGCGGTTCGTCCACGGACGTGCCATCTACACCCGTTAACGGGCTTCGTGCCTCTGGCGCCATCTCCGCACGACCAACCTATCTCCCCATGCCCAGTCCCAAGCGGTTCATCAGGGACGCTTTCCCGACGGGCTCTTCGCAGTCCAACAACTCCACCAACTCGTCGCCCTTGATGCAGTTCGACTCCAATTACCAGGGAATCCCGACATCAAACTCGGACGCGTCAATGTCGTTTGACGCAGGGTTGTCGGTACTGGTTGTGGACGACGATCTGGTGACGCGCAAGCTGATGCAGCGCATGCTCGTTAGGCTCGGATGCGTTGTCCAGACGGCGGAGAATGGGCAGGTGGCCTTGGTGGCAATGGGCGCGGTTGCGACGCCTGCGAGCGAGACGAGTGCGAGCAGCTCTAAGGGGCCCATATTAGAGAGACCAACGAGTGGTGGGGATGAGGAGAAGTTTGATATAGTCTTCCTGGGTGAGAATCTTCTTGGTTTCTTTGTTTGTTTGCGTACTGATGGGACGGGTGGTAGACAATCAAATGCCGGTGTTGAGTGGCTTGAACACTGTCGCAAAGCTGCGCGAGTGGGGAAGGACAGACCTCGTGGTTGGCGTTACAGGAAATGCCTTGCTGGAAGGTACGTTGGTGCTGTTTGAGAGCAGGCTTGTCGCTCATATGTCTGCGTAGACCAGGAAGAGTACATGGCTGCTGGCGCCGACCAGTATGATGTCGTCTACTGGTCAAGATTGTTTCTGACGGCGTCTTGCAGCGTTCTTACAAAACCCGTCAATGAGCAAGCCCTACGACGCATGCTCGTCCTCGCGGATACCCGACGGAAAGTGCGAACACCAGTGCCAGCGCAACGGCCATAGTACTGACGTTTCCTCTTCCCTTTCTCCTGACTGTGTTAACGTTTTCGTGTCGATGCTTTCGTGTCTACGCCCATATCTTACTGCCGGTTATTTTTTCCAGTTCATCTCTTCCTGGGTTGGTGGAATCTGGAATGGATTTGTATCTCTAGCTACGCATAGGCATTGCATATCGTCGCATACGACGACTGTCGCTCTTTATCCTGCTACATTGCATTGCATTACAGTTCGTGTACGATGCGATAAATACACGTAGAATGTGAAGCGCGGGCGGAGGCAATGTGGCGTGAGAGTCCGCGTGTGTGGGCAGCGATTTGTGGAGAAACTCCGAACGCCGTATCCAGATCCCACTCGCGTGTAGCGATGGGGACAGCAGTAAGATCTAGAGCTAGAGGTTGACGAATTGTAGCAGGATTTCGACTATCGCCCTCGACGCGCCGTGCTAGCTTGGTTCGAAAATGTGCTAGGGTTTTACACTATAGAGCGCGTGTATCGAGAGCTTTGTATCCTACTCCACAAGAAACTCGTGAAGAACGCGTTTGTGCAGGTGTTTCCAGTCTTCCTCTCCGCCTTTAGCCAACCCTTGCCCAAGGTTTTCTGGAAGTAATATATCGTTGAGCCTCGGAGGATTAGTTATAACATAAAGCTGCGTCCCAGTAAATAAATAAGCCAAAGCTCGGTAGGTTTGTGCGCATTGTCTGCGAGATTTTCGGGGGTGATCATTGTGACAGTGCCGACTTGCCACAGTTTGAACTCAACCACAACATCCCGTCGAGCTAGCAGAGCATTCTCCCTCACAGGAATGGCAGAGAACTCTCCCCCGCCGTCGCCCCCCGTCGCCCGCAAACTCGGACCAAGGTGCGCATAGAAACATAGCCTCCACAAGGGCAAACAACTATCGCAGCCCTGCTGACCGCACTTGCAGACACCAAACACACATCTCGCAAACGGCTTCGCTCGCTCGAGACTACCCCGTCTACTCCGGTGTCTGCTTCGGTGAGTCTTCTCTGCTTAAGACGCCAGCGACGATGCTGAGTGGGTGTTTAGGATATCCGCGTCCCAGCGAAGAAAAACCGCCTCGATACAACTGCAGAGGAAGAGGGCCAGTCCGCGTCGAGATCGCCCTCGCCAGGAGACGGCGTGAGCGCGTCGCCGCCGCAGGAGATGAAGATACGGGTCCGGCAGATCAGCCAAGGTGTGGAGGAGCTCCGGTGGCAGCAGCGCCACGACGCCGACTCCGCGAACAATAATGGGACAGGGATCGAGGATGGCGTCGGTGCTGCCCGCGATGCCGAGGGAGAGCAGAGCGCGGGCGATGACGAGAAGGATGGGAACGACTCGGTCGAAAGCATCAAGGCTGACGGGGCGGTGGACTCTGAGGATGGGGCGGAGAAGGAGAAGGGTCTCAAGCGCAAGTACCTCGAGCGCGGGACGAGTGCAGAGCCTTCTGGAGCGTCGCAGCAGTCGGGCGGAGAGCCACTAAAGCGGGCAAGGGACGACCCAGATAAGGACCACAATCCACGCGAAACAAAACGGCCTTCCCCTCCCCCGGAGACGTCCAGACTGTCTCCGCCGCCCGCGGCTTCGAAACCAGTGCGTACAATTTCGCCGACGGCTGAGAACAGCAACTGACCATGGGATCATAGAGCGGGTTCATGGCATATGCCTCGACAGCGTCGCCGTTCGCGGCCGTCAAGGGCGACAATCTATTCAAGAAAGCGATATCTCCCAGTCCGTTTGCGGCCGTCGCTGCTGCTGCTGGACAAAGCTCGAGCGTTTCCCCATCGCCGTCGCCGTTTGCAACCACGATTGCGTCTACTGCCAGCGGCAAGTCGTCGCCAACGTTCGGCTCCAGCGGGACGACACCAAAACGCACGCCCGTGTTTGGTTCGTCCTCGCCGTTTGGCGCGTCTGTCAAGGCGAAGCAGGATGTGCTCGGCTCGACGTCAAAACTCGGACGGGCAAAGTCACCGGTACGACGTGCAGCCCCGGGCGTTAACGCGTTTTCGGCCTACGCGAGCGGTGGCGCTCAAGGGTTTGCACTGGCGGAGCCAGAGGCGGCGCCGGCACTGACTAATGGGAACGGTGTTGCGGAAACCAAGACCGAGGAAACTAGTCGGGACGACGAAGCTGCTGCTGACGAGGAGGAGAACAAGCCCGAATCGCGAGCGGCCACATTTGGGGAGAAATTGCGCGCGAGCAAGGATGCCGAAGCCCAAGAGCAACAAGAGGAAGATGAACGGCGGGTGTTCAGTGAGCAAGAAGGTATGTTCTTAGTTTCGGCGACGTCCTTTTACTCATTTTCTGCAGTCACTACGGGAGAAGAAGATGAAGAGACCTTGCACCAAGTCCGGGGAAAGCTCTTCGTCTTGTTAGATGGTCAATGGAAGGAACGGGGCACTGGGACCCTTAAAATCAATGTCCGACGCGAAGATGGCGGCGGCGCGCGTTTGAGTACGTTCCCAATTCGAGCTACAACCCTTCCACTGACGAGAAGGGCACAGTTATGCGAAAAGAAGCGGTCTATGCCGTGCTGCTCAACGTGACGCTATTCGCTGGAATGCGCTGCACAATCGCGCAGGACCCGCGGTACTTGAGGTTAAGTGTGCTCGAGGCTGGACAGGCGACGCATTACAATGTCCGAGTATGTGTTTCTGACGCCTGTACTCCTTGTGGCTGACTTGCGGACAGGTAGGGAGCGCGAAAGCTGCGCAGGATTTGTTGAACGAAATAAACGCCAACCTCCCACCTGCATGATTACTGGCTGGATGGACAACCTAACTAGGTACTGACAATAGTTTGAATCGCTGCTTTCGATGTATGTACTTTTTGCGAATAATACAACTTGAAATCGGTAGTAGCCGAAGCGTCGTAATCACGCACTCTCTTCCCGCCACGATGGCGTCGCTCGACTACATCGATGTCCCCCCCATCGGCGTCGCGTCTACGCGACCAAACCGCGCCTCGCGACCTAAACCACATCCGGAGAGCGTCTCGCATCGTCACCTCCCTTCCGCACCCACCACCACCGCTCCAGCACCGACGCAGCGACTCGGCTGCGTCGATTGCCTCTCCAGCAAAGACACCGATGAACCTCCTCCCTCAGCTCCTCCTACAAACCCTCCCATCCACACCCGCACCCTCCGGCTCAAACACGAACAATCCGCGTGCTGCAAAGCAACCAGTTTCGGCAAAGCTGCTGTCCTCACGCGACCCGCTGTCCGTCCCGATCCTCACCGTCAACTTCAAGCGCTTCGTCGAGCGTGTGGGGCCCGTGTTCTGGCTGCAGGACAGGATCGAGGAGATTGTGCTTTGGAGGCGCGGGTGGCGGGCAACGGCGGTGTGGATCGCGGCTTATGCGTTCCTCTGTGAGTGGCGCCGTCATTCTGGAGAAATATGGACGCTAACCTGGACATAGGCTACTTCCCGAGACTGCTCCTGCTCCTTCCCCAAATCGCGTTAATTCTCATTATGCTTGCGACGCATCCGGAGGCAGCCAAACACAAACAGAACGCCAAGTCGCTGGAGGAGAAGCCGGACGCTCCACCAGCTGTAGACTGGCAGGCGAATATCCAGGGAATACAGAATCTCATGGGAGCCGTGTATGTTTTAGCTTCTTTCACTTGTGGACGAACTGACTTTCGCTCCAGGGCAGATGCGGACGCAATGTTACAGCCATACATTCCCTACCTGACCCACCGCTCGCCATACTCTCCCCATATCCTGACGACACTCTCCCTTTCCCTACTTCCTGCGCTTATTCTCGTCTCCCTCCCGCAGTTTCCGGTCCGAACAGTTGCTCTTATCGCCGGAATTGCGCCGTTCGTCTGCACACATCCATGGGTGTCAGCGCACCTTCCGGCTTTCCTCGCGATGGCGCAGGTCTCTCTCGAACAAAGCGCGTTTATCAAGAAGCTCCGTACACGTACCGACATCAAAGGAGGGTCCGGGAGCCTCCGGGCGGTCGCTGTACGCGTCATGGACGACGCGAATCTCACAGACGAGTGCTGGGTGGCGGAGCTGCGCGAAGTCGAGCTGTTCGAGAACGAGCGGTTTAGGAACGCGTCGGGAGATGCGGCACACCAAGATTGGCACAAGACGAATCTTCGGGAAGGAGAACGGTCAGGCTGGACCCGAGGTCGGGACGGATGGAGCGGCGTTGGTGGACAAGGCTCGGTTAGGTTCGTTGTTTGCCTTTGACTGCAGAACGGCGCTCACTCGACATTGGCTGCAGCAGCAACCTCACCTTCTCGCTCGACCCTGGGTGGGCGTTTGTTACCACTGAAGATTGGCGCGCGGATATTGAGGCGCGATGGGCTAGAGTTGGAGATGAGCAAGAGACGATCGCGGATGAAGGTATGTGTTCATTACGACGATTTCTTTTCTGTTCCGAATTGTCTTTAGACGGTTGGGTGTACACAAACGATGCGTGGACCGAGATTCGACCTCCCTCACCGTCATATGCGCCTAGTGCTGGCGGAGTAACCCGGAGACGTCGTTGGACACGGAGAATTTGGTACGATCATGCGCGAGCGGTGGCCACGTCCTAGTTGCATTGTCTGTGCGTGTATCTTGAGACGATCTAAGTTGTTGTAACCTCAAGGTTTTGAGTGCGTTTATCTATAGCATTCGTGGTTTGAAAGCTACGGTCAAGTGAACAGATTGTCCTCTGGATCGTGTTCCTCGCCTGGAGGCCACCGTTCCATCTGTACAAACGATGCGAGCACTTCCAGGTTTTCGCGCAACCACCTAATCGTCTCGGCGTCGTCCTCGTCGTCCTCGGCTTCCTCGAAGACGCTTGGAGGTAAACGAACGACGCGAAGTGGACACCCAACGCGCTTCCGACGCTCAACCGCGGCCCGCAGGACATCCAAATCACTCACATCCATTGTAGTATTGACCGTATGGAGCGCGGGCCATAGCTCGACGCCCTCGCCGATATACCGCTTCCGCAGAGCCACGGAAATCCAATTCCCCGCAAGCATGTCGAGAACCGCGGGCGTCTCGAGCGTCGTGTGCAGGCGCGTAAACTCTACGATGTTGGGGAGCGCTTCTGCGAGCGGGCGTAGACGGTCCGCGGAGTTGTAGTCAAAGTCGACTAACGCGAGACTGCGCAGCGCGGGGAACTTTGTGTTTGCAGAGGGGAAGAGGCTGAACGGTGCGAGGCCGTCGAGGGTGGGGTTTTTGACGACAAGGGAGGTAAGGAGGGGCGCTTGGACTGCGAGGAGGATACCGCTTTCGAGTGGCTGGGCGGTCCCGAGGAGCGCGAGACGGAGGCAGGTAAGCTGCGGGGTCGGGATTGACGAGAGGACGTCAAATGGCCACTCTTCCTCCTCGTCGTCGATGATGGTGTCGTGTACGGAGAGGTGGGCGAGCTGTGGCGCCGACTGGAGCAGCTCGCGGAACCGTTCGAACCCGAGGAGAAGCCCGCGCGTTTGTTCGATGTAAAGCGTCGTCACGGTCGTCAGCGAGGGTCGAAAAAAATGGGTCGAGAGGCCGCGAAGACGGAGAGATTTGAGCTGGGGCGTACCCTGCATGAGGATCTGCTGCGTCTCCTCGCGTCGGACCTGTGCCTGCGTGAGGCTGTCCCGGTCGATGTCCTCCACGCACAAAACGAGCCGCTCGAGGGCAGGCGCGGGGCAGTCGTAAAGGCGCCCAACGAGCGGCAGCTCGGCGCGTTCCTGGTCGGCGCGGATGGTGAGCCGCTGCCAGCGCTCGCGCCGCTCAAAGACAAGATCGAGCTTCTCCCGCATGGTCGCGAGCTCTTGCGCACAAACATCACCCAGCTGCCGTTGCGTCAAGTCCACCTGGAAGTGCAGCGGCGTTTGGGGGCCCGAGCGCGCGAGGTACGCGTGCAGCTTGGCGAGAGATCCCGTTTGCGAGATAGAGATGTTGCGCCAGAGTAGCGCCGTCCCAAGCGCGGTTTGTCGCCAATAGCTGCTTACATGGGAGACGAGGATCTCAAGCGGTAGGTTCCCGCTCGGTTCGTCGCTGTCCGAGTCGTCTGCGGCATCTGGCGGTGCCTCGAGTCGCTGGGCAAACTGAAAGATGCGCGCGAGCAGTTCGGGAGGGACACGCAGGGTGTAGTCGTCGGACATGTGGGCGTTTATAGGCGTTCGTCGGGCTGTGCGCAAAACAGGTCGATGTCAAGCCGAGAGCATGCAACTGGGCGGGGATGGTTTTAAGTATAAGTCACCGAGCGACCACTTTGGCGCAGCTTTAACTTGACGAGCTAAAGACGCTGTTAACCGTATCCGGCCACCGGCGATTCCCTTCCCAGCACTCAAGACGCCCCGGGAATACGGCTCAGCGTACGTGAGGAGAGACGAAATTGGTTTGCACGCGCGCCAAAGTGGCGGGGAGTTGCACCGATTAGGACCGGGATCGCCCACAAGTCCTTGCAAAGAATCTTGTGCGATTAGTGTGCAATACAGCCCGTCCGTTAAATTATAAAATACAGCGCGAGCTACGCTGCGTTCGAGTTTCCTCCCTTTGTCGTCCCCGAAGGCGGACTCGGGGACCCAAGCGCAGTGACAGGCTTCCACCGACCGAGCAGATGGTTCGCACGGACGATGAGGAGGTCGCGGAGCATTTGCAAGGACGCGGTAACGACATTGAGCTTGCTCCCGGCAACCTCGTGCCATTCAATCGGAACCTCAGCCACTGGGATCCCAACCTGCTTGGCCAACAGTAGCAGCTCGACATCGAATATCCATGTCGGAAGCCGTTGTGCTGGGAATATCTGCTGTCCGGCGCTCCGAGAGAAGAGCTTGAAGCCGCACTGCGTGTCCCGAATGTGGCCAACTCCAACAATGCGTAAGATGGTATGGAGGCCGTACATGAGAATGTTTCGCAGGAAGGAGCGCTGTAAGAGGTAAGCCTTTGGATTTGCACGGAGAAGTCTGACGGACTTTTACGACAGCCTCCGTCTTGACGAGATGCGCGCGGCTGCCAACGACCATGCCCGCTGCTCCGTTTGGTGCAATGCGATCCATTTCCGTCCATAATAACTCGAGGTCGACAAACCGACTGGCATCGTCCGCGTCTACCATCAGCATGCGTTCTCCGCCGGCATGCAGCATCCCATGCCGCACAGCACCGCCCTTTCCGAGATTGTGAACCAGCGTTACGACCCGGATGTCGCTATTTGGGTAGTTGGACGCAAGCTCGAGTGCTTTGGCGGACGTGCCGTCGGTGGAACCGTCATCGACGATTATAACCTCGAACGTGCGGGGTGTTGGGAGGGAGGTGAGGTGCTTTATTGCAGCAGCCAGCATGATAGGGAGGCGTTCGGTCTCGTTGTACGCCGGAACGACGACGCTAAGGTCGACTGCGGCGGGGTCGGACAGTTTGGTGAGAGGACGCGGCTTCTTCTCAGAGCCATGGGAGAGGTAGTTTGTCTCCGAGGGATGCGTTCGTATTGGAGGCGGGGACCAAATAACCAAAGCGGCGTAAAGCTGCGCAACAAGCCCGTTAGCGTTTTGTGTGCTTCCAGTCGGAGAGGGGAGGTTCAGTCAAAGGGACAGCTAATCCCTGACCACGAAGAGATTCGTCGTCGCTCCAGCGCAGACCGAAGTCGCCTAGTGCTCGAAGAACAAGGATGAAGGGGTGCTCATCGTGCAAGACAAAATTGGGGTTTTGGGCTCACCGAACCTAATCCGAGGGCAACGACTGTGCCGGCTGCGTAGAGCAGCGTAGAGGAGTCCATATTCAAGGTAAACGGAGCATGAAAACGCGCCAGGAAGTGGTGGGCGGAAGAAAGGTACAAATCGCGGTCACAGCCCGTGCAAGTGGACACGTAGATCAGAAGTACACGACCGGACTCTGGAGCTGAAGCTCAAAAATTTCGCGTTTATATCCTCACTTTCTCTCTTGTGCCCCAACGCCTCGACACTGGTGTGGAATATCGCCTCAGAGGGCTCATCTGGGCGTTTCCGGGACGCGACATAGAAGTCGGCCGAGAACAACGTCCACTTGTTGGCCACAGGAAGCAGCTTTTTCTCGAGATAATATGCAGCCGAGTCGACCGACGCGTAGACGATGACTGCTGCGTCACTTGGGATAAAAACCGCAAAGATATCGAGTCCCCGCACTTGAAGACGAAAACAGGCAGCTATCTTGGCCGCGCCGGTTATAACGACACCCATATGCGGACGCAGGGTACTGTGGCGCATGAGCAATATTGGAGGACCAGAAGGAAATCCTGACTTCAGCACTCGATGATAACTCCAAAAGGCGGGGAAATTATGTGCGATTTTGTAGTAGTGTTTGAGACTGTGGCCAAAATATGGTGTCTAGCGCGACATTAGCCGAGAGAGACTTCCAAGCAGAGAAAACCAGCCTCGTGCAGATGCTGCTGCTGCACGTCTATGTCCAGATTGCTTTGCCACATTTGTCCGATTCGCATAACATCCTGCGCTCTTTTGGCAAGTGAAGTAGGTGCAGAAAGAACGCACCCTACACGTCCCCTCTGAACATAAGTGCCTCAGCACCTGTTCGTCGTCCATTCCCCGAGCCAGTCTGGCCAACGCGACGCGTATAAAGTTCATCGCGGCTAGTGTATAAATGGCGCGTGCGCCGCTGGCATTGCTGGGGCATACGTTCACCTTGCTATTGGGATATGAGAACTTCTGCTTCCTGCCGCAGTTGAGGGCGTTGAAGTGGAGCTTCATGGTGGTGAAAGTTGCGTACATGTCTGTTTGCTCAGCCTTTTATCATTTTGTACTCGGGTGGCCACAGAGACAAGAGGTTTATTTGATAACTGTGGGGGTGCAGAGGCGTTGAATCCGGTATGGCCCATCGGCAGGTTGTGGACAGGTTCAAGTTGCGGTCACTGGGAGTGACCATCAATCTCAGGCTATTACTATTAGCCCTCCATGGTAGCCCTCACAGTGCCCAAATGGATATTTTACATCGACAATAAACGCGCCGCCTCTACGTTGAAAACAATTCCCCGCCCGCCATCGTCTGGGTGAACATCTGGAACGCGGCTTCCCCCGTCTGCAAGCCCGTCACTGGGTTCTTGTACGCTGGAACCTCATGCCCAGCCTGGAACACCCGTAGGTACGACAACCCGCCCGCATTCTTCACCAAGCCCGCTTGCTTCCCACCAACCGTGTACGTCGCAAAGCTCTGGGCATTCAGCTCTGCCGCATACTTGTTCGTCATAACCTTGAGCATGTTCTCGACACCCTGGTAGTTGACGATATAGTCCGCGTCGCCGTTGAACAGATGCGTCCGGACGCCCGCGTTGATTACCACGTCTAGGTTTGGGAGCTGGGTGCGCATCCAGTCGCCCGTGCTGGCGAAGTTGTTGTAGACGGCGTTGCTCGAGTCGACCCATGCGACCTCTGCACCGATCTTGGTCCTTTGTGCGTTGATCCAAGTCGTAAAATCCGGTGGGTACGGGTCGTTCGATCCAGAGCGTACATCGTACACATCTCGCGATCCCGCACAACGGCTTAGGATGTTGTTGTTACAGAAGCTCTGTGCGGCGGAGCACACAGAGTTGGTGCCGCTAGCACTGTTGCATCGCGTAATCTGCGCCTTGCACCCGCTGCTCGAAGACCACGAGCTATTCGCGCTGGCGATCGTGGCCGCCGATACTATCGCCTTGTACGCGTTGGTCCCCGCGTAGGTCATGTAGCCCGGGTACTGCGACAACGGGTCCGTCAGCCCGTTCCCGATCCCGAGCGTCTTGAGGTTGAGCTTGACGCCGGACGCCTGCCCTGCATCGATTGCGGCGTTCTGCGCAAGGAAGTGCGCCGCAAATGCCGGGCCGTAGTGCCCACCATAGGATTCCGTCCAGATCGCGAGGTCGTTGGCCGCGAGATGGGCGAATCGCGTGTCGGCGAGGAAGATCTGAAGGAACGTCCACACGTCGGCGGCGGCTTGTGCAGACGTCCCGACGGTGGTCGTGCCGTGGGAGAAGCCGGTCCCGACGGGCTGGTCGATGACGAGTAGGTTCGAGTGGGTGTTCCAGCTGAACGGGTTGAGGGTGACGGTGCTGCTGTCGTTCGATATGCGGCAGGGACCGAGCTCCTGCACGAGCCCATACATGCTCGAGCTACCGGGCTGAAAACATATGAGTTTCCTCCATGCGCAAGAACGCGTAGAAACATACACCCCCATTGAACCACAACGAAAGAGGTGCAGTGGAGGCGTTGTTGCGGGCATCGAAATACCAGAAGCTACCCAATCTAAGGACGCGAACAGCGGGTAGCGGCAAAGCAACGCACAAGATGCTTTCATTCGCCGTTAGATCGCCATATCCAGACGCGGTGGTAACGTTCTTGGTCGTTTCTGCCGGACCGCGATCTGTGAGCGGAGGCGACGAGAAGATGGGATTGCGTACCGCATACGCCGGAATTCATCGTCACCCGCAACTTGCCGGGCGTCGTCGCCAGCGGCGCGAGAGTAGCCGCCTCTTTGACCTTTGGAGCAGCGTCCGTATTGTTGCGCACGCCGCCGATTACGCCGTCCACAACGGGAATCTGACCTTTGGCGAGGACACCCGTAATCGGGAGGGTAAAAAGGAAGGGAGCCCAAGAGGAGAAGCGCATGGGGAAACCTGTGGTTCGACGCTCCGAGGCGCCATTGTTATATAGCTCGAGGAGTGGCTTCTTTGCCGGAAGTATCAAGTGCGGGCGTGGAAAGGCATCCCTATCTGCAGAGCCACGCGGAGACTGCGATAGTGTGGCGGCAGAACTCGCTGGACCAGCATGCGGTTACTTGGGAGAACATGGGGAAGCAGGACGACCATCACATCGCAGGGTGGTGATCCCGGCGTCGAGGACACGCAAAAATAACCCAGTCGCGTATTTAGCTCGTACGCGTGAATGTAATCGAACTGTAGGAGATATACACCCAGCCCATCTCTGGCGGCCAGTACTCGCTGAAAACTTGCAAATGGCTGTACACTATGGAGAGTCGGGGTAGGTCATCAACCTGCAGGCCGCGCAGGTCAATAACTCGCAAGCCCGCGGGTCACCGACCTGCGCGCTTGCAGGCCAATAACCTGCAAAATGGTACGGCCTTCGGGTCGGTGACCTGCAAGCCTGCGGGTTATTGATCTGCAGGCTTGCGGGTTGATGACCTGCACGTCTGTGGGTTACTGATCTGCAAGTCTGCGGTTCCTCAACCTGCAGGCCTGCAGATCCGTCACCTGCGCGCTTGCAGGTCTATAACCTGAACGCCGTACCAAAATGCAGGCTATTAACCCGCAGCGGTGCGGGTTGGTGAACTGCAAGCGCGCGGGTTATTGACCCGCACATCTGTGGGTTACCGACCTGCAGACTTGCGGGTTGTTGATCTGCGGGCGTGCGGCTTACTGACCCGCAAGCTTGCGGGTTATCAAGCTGCACCGGTGTAGGTCCTAGGCCCGCTCCTCTGTAGCTTATTCATCTAGTAATATCCATACCACTATCTAATACATGCAGTACGCTACAGTGAGGACACGCACCGATGCAGACACATCTGGAGAGCCTCTGATTAGATATGGAGGAGCAGCGACGGTGCACGCACCTTGGCGCTTGTCGTGGCGCGAACAGACGTCGAATTCTACAAAGTCTGGTCAGCGTTGAATAGATGGGCGGATACAGCGTAAACATGCGCGTTGCGACGCGCCATCTCTTCAGCAGGCACGCGTTACCTGCCAAACCGTCAGACAGAGCAACCACGGCACAATACTGACCTTTCAATTATGGTAGCGTACCGCGAGCGCTAGACTGAGCAGAAGTGAGCGGCGCCACAAACTCAGCTGAAGCATACCTCTCCTTCATCGCCGCCGACTGCACGCTGGTCCTATAAGATAGTCAGGGAGCATCCAGCACCAAGCGACACATACCTTTTAGAGCCCAAAAGGCGCGCAGGGATCAACTCGGCGGCCAGACGCGTTATCGTCGCTTTCGAGACGTGACCGAGCAGCGTATCCTGCGACGCGGTCAGAATGCGTTGATAACTGCGCGCCACATACCTTGCACGATTCCCGCACGCACGCAGCCACGAGAAACATGTCAGAACGTCGCGTAGAGCTGAACGGATACCTACTTGGTCGTGCCGCCGCATGCTTGAACAGTATCGCATTGCGGCGCTTGTGGCGAGGAGAACGAGGGGGTGTGATGCCTGCGGCGTCGTCTGGATGGCGATCGGAGTCATCGGCTCGTCCAGTCGCGCTTTCAATCCGTCCCCGTGCTTTCAAGGCCCCGCATTCTACGGGGCAAATCAGCTCAAGCTTTGAAATGAGCAGCGCATACCGTGTACCAGTCGAGTCGATCTGGGACGATGCAGTGGTGAGGAAGCGCCAGAACACCAGAGTAACCACGTACCGCGGCACACAAAGCCGTCGAGTTGGTGGTACTACGAGCTAACAAAGCTGGCATAATGAAGATCTGAGCAAGGAACGCACCTGGTAAGTCACGACTAAAAGAGTCGAAACTCAAGAACGCGACAGCGGGCAGCGCCATTCGGCACTCGGTACTTCGGTGGGCGTGGCGTCCTGAGCGCACGAAGGCGACGGGGTGCAATGTATACGGTCCGCTTGAATAACAAGACTCGTCAAAAAGGAGCGGGGAAGACGGTGAGGACGCACCGACTCGATGGCCCTCCCCCTGCACCCAGATCTCCGTTCCCTCGTCCTCGAACCGGCCCGAAAACGCATCCAATGTCGGAATGGCCAGCCTTGAAGCCTGAGAACGGTGGGCAGGAGCGCTCTGAGCTGCCAGAGGTCGTCGTCCAAGCTCGGCGCGTCCTTGGTGGTAAGCGAGACGACGACGAACATCGCGCCCGTCCGTAACTTCTTGGAGGCGCGGAGGCGGTACAGGGCGGCGTAGGTAGCGTGCTGCGATTGCTAGACGAGTCAAACAAGAGCAGCAAAGAATGGAAACGACGCACGGGCTCGGTGGCTCTTGAGCTGATACTCGACTTGTCCCCCTCGTTATCCTAGCGCCTTAAAACCCAATACAACGTCGATATTGCACCCACTGGAGAGGGATTAGTCGTGCCTTGGAGCGATAGAGGCCGATATTCACCGCTGACGCGTCCTTCTTGGCGGGGGACGACATCGGTCGCCGCGCGCATCCTTGACGGCCTGAAGGCACAGAGGTTGTATCTGGCGGCGCAGGGAGCGTCCTGGGACGACGAGATGAGTCAGAAGACGGCGCTAAGAGCGCGGAGGACGCACTGGCTCGGAGGCTGTTTAGCCGTTACCCAGTTCTCCTCCGCACGTCAACCTCAGTTTCTGCAACGGATCCAGCGTTGAGATTGGGCGACCTTGAGATGGGATAGTCGTGTTCTGGAGCGGCGCGGGTTGTTCTTCACGCCAGACGCGCCCTTCTTGGTGGGAGACAGCTTCGGTCGCCGCGGGCATCCTTGAAGGCCGCAAAGCCCGGAGATGGTGCAGGGCGATGTAGAAGGTGACCTGGCATGGAGAGACGCGTCAGAAAAGAGCAGGGAAAGGTGCGGAGGACGCACGGGCTTAGCGGCTCTTCAGCCGACACTCAATTCGTCCCCACTCATCATCCCAGCACCCCGAAAACGAGTCCACCGTCGAGATTGCGTGTCCTGGAGGAGGATTAGTGGTGCCCCCGAGAGACAGAGGCCCGTGTTCACGCCAGACGCGCCCTTCTTGGTGGGAGACGACTTTGGTCGCCGCACGCGTCGTCGACCTTCTGAAGGAGTAGAGATGGTGTAGGGCGGTGCAAAGAGTGTCCTAGGATGACCAGAAGGGTCAGAAGAGAGCATCGAGGGCGCGGACGACGCACCGAATCGATGGCTGGAGAGACGACATCGTCTTCCGATCCCGGAGGCGTTGCGAGGCTCGGATGGCGCTGTCTATGCGGATTGGGGGAGAGGGAAGGAGGATAAAGCCGCTGGAGTCGCGTTGGCACGGTTTGTGAGCAGAAAAGTTTTGATGGTGGTGGTTAGGGGTCAAGCTGCGAGCGCGCCTGATCTACGATGGGACGCGCTTGTCCACTCGGACCACTCCCGTAGTGCGCTCAAACTACCACTTTGGAAGATCCAGAGGCTTTTCAGGTAGTCAGAAGCGCTCATATCTAGCAAAAGTATCCTTTACTGCGTACATAAGTTATTTGGACGTAAAGTGGCGGCTGCGAAGCTGAAGAAGCTCGCTCCTTGCCTCTTACTTCCACCATGAGCTCAAGCCACGAACCCGAGTCTGGTGGTGGGTCCTGCTCCTTGAGGGTGCTACTGAGCTCATATGCTTTGTAGATCTCGTTACACACACAAATATTCGTGAAGCAATGGGTCTCGCATTTGACGAGTATGAACGGCTGCTCGACCTTGTCTGCCTGATCGCAGCCGAGCACTTCCCAATTCTAAGGCCGCGAGAGGATTCGGACGCGGAATTCCAGGCGGCCGTGACCGCGGTATGTTGGAAATGATTTGACATAGTGCGCTTACATTCTCGCCTAGATCCAACGCAAGGTTCGCTCGTTCGACCGCTACGACAGCGGATGGCCAATAAAGTACATGCTCCGCGCTCAGCTCGTCGAGCTACGTAGGCAGCTAGAGCGGCATCTTGAACGCGATGCGCAGATCTGCGCCGAGAGCCAACGCCGCAGCGCTGAACCGCCAACGCCAAAGCGCCTGGCGTCTCTGATTGCGGAGCCGGAGGAGCAGCCTACGCCTCCCAAGCGCTCTCGAACGCTAGACGAAGTCGGCACGGAAGTTGCAGCGTTCAACTTGGACGGTATGATCTCCGCTCAAAATTGGATCCACATCTCAGAGGCTCAGATTTTAACACTCTGTATGAGCCAGATTACAGTGCGGAGGGCCAGGAGCTTCGGACAAATGGTTCGCGTATTTACTTGCCTTCAATCTCCGTGAACTTTTTTTCAGCGGTCGACGACTTGTTTGCCGGTCTGGACATGGGGGCGCCTACTGAAGGGTCTCTGGAAGCCAACCTAGGCGTCAATGGTGAGCACATTCTCCCATTTCTGGGGAATATACTCAATTCTGGTCAGCGGTGGACGATCTATTCTCAGACCTCGATCTCACGTCGTTTGGACCTGCTTCGCAGGGTCCAACTGAAGTCGACCAGCTCTTTCTTGGACTCTGTTCCGGTGCCGAGGCAGAGAATTATTCTTGGCAAGAGTTCCCGAGGGTGCGCCGTCATTTTTCCTTCTCGATCGAGCTAATGTTTTCGGAAGGATCCGCCCATGCCTTTGTTGAACAAAGAAGGCGGGCTGGATTGCCCCGTGGAAGGATGCTCGGATAGTTTGCAGTCGCCTCTTCCACTCAAAATCGCCGTGTTCATTGCTCAGCATCTCGACCTGGCTCTGAACGCGTCCGCTGCCGGTTGGCTATGCGACGAGATAAAAACCGCCCAACTCTATCTCAGCATCGCAGAAGAGCGTCATTACCTTCCTGGGCTTGTTCTCGACGAGGCTGATCTGGCGCGGTACTGCGGGGAATGGGTATGCCTGGAGCTTCCCCACATTCTTCAACAGCTTCGCGGTCCCGCTGGACCAGAGAACGCGGTCGTTGACCGGTTTCTTGAGGGTGTTGGGCATTCTTTTTGGAATTATACAAAGGCGGAGGTGAAGATGCTGCGGAAGTGCGGATTGTAAGTCAAGTTTCCGATGTCTCTACTCCCCATTCTGATTTCCTCCACGCTTGGGACTGGCTGGTGGTCGTATCGTGCGCTCCCGCCTTGCGGAGCTCACAGTATCGAGCTTGGATGATAAAGATGCTACTGAGCTGGCCCGCTCGTGGCTTAAATCAGCTCCAAAAAGACCGTGGCCAACTAAGCGTCCGCGTGGCGGACCGACGTTCTCCGCGCGCGAGGCGGTCGAATTCATCCTGGCGCCACTCGCCAGTGTATCATACTTCCAGGACACCCTCGAGATCAGCGCGGAGGACGCATTTAGTGTATTAACCGGGTCAGCCGAGTTTGGAAGCTATTACCACGGATCGGACAATGAGGATGAGCCGGTGAGTGAACTTTCTTTGTGGTTTGCGGCGCCGGTCATGAATATGACACAGACCAACACGGATGTCGAAGCGGACCGTTCATTGTCTCCGGATGGTGCGTGCACCAGCCTAGCACTTAAACCCAGCTTGATGTTTGTTCACAGATAATCACGAGCAGGTGAACCTAGTTTACGCTCCAACCTTCCTTAACCTGACAAATTCCCGTAGTCTTATGAGTCGCAATACCCGCTCGCGCCTGTTAGTGATGACGACAATGCCTTGGAAGGTCTGTGGTAAGACTGTTTGCGATAAATGGCTCTGACTCTGAACGCAGGGACGCTCCGGTGTCTGCAATGCAGCAATCCTCCAGCCAGTTCAGAGCTCACGCGTTGCAACATCTGCAGCGCGGACTCCCACACAGTATGCCTCGGCTTCACTATTCCGCCGAAAAAGCGTGCGTTACAATTCATCTGCGGAAATTGTCTGCCGGAGGAGCCGCCCCGCGCCGACAACATTGCGCGCCGAACGTTTGTTGTTTTTATCTGCCTGCATATTCGACTCAGTCTGTGTCAGACGCACATCAAAGACGCTCTATGTGCTGCCAGCGGAGAGAAAATGGAAGGCAAGCACTCTCTGGCTCCCAGCCCAGCTCATCAGCCACCACCGCTCGCGCGTCGGCAGCGAGTACGAGTTTGCTTGGGTACCGGGTGCTGTAAACCCGTCCTCAAAGCAGCCCTGCCTACGAACAAAACTATCGTTCTGGTCTGCGAAGGATCTGGCTTGCTTCCCGACTGCACTAGCGGAGATCCAGGTCGGTCTCCATATCTCCCAATTTCTTGGCGCTAATCCCTGTCTATGTACAGTTAGGATACGTCGAGCTCCCCTGCGCCCTCAAGACCGATGCCGAGCTTAACCAGGATCCCATTGCAGCCAAACTCAAGGAGGTGTGCCTTGCGGCAGTCCCCCAGGTCAAAGCGATCCTCAACGCGGACAACAGCAAGAACCGCGTGGTGATACATTACGATGAATACTTCCGCGCAGCTGCCGCCGCTCCCTCCCCACCATCAGACTCGGATTGGCTCAAGGAAGTTCGTTTGTCACCCTCCACCGGGGCGCGATCTGTTCTTGAGCCGATAATACAAGGCATTGTTACGCAGCACAATCAGATGAGTCGATCCGAGCGTCCTGGGCGCGCTCGCAGTATCAGCTACGTGTTGCTCCAATGCCTTGGGATGCAGCATGCCGTGGGCGAGGTCTTTGACTTGGATGGGCACACATTCGATCTCTGGCGCTCTGGGTCGATCGTTGCGCGGAGTTTCAAAACCGCGGTCCAGGGGCTGGAGCTGATGGGGAGCGTCGTCGACTCGGTGAAGGCGACACTGCAGTTTGAAGCGCAGAGGCAGGAGCAGGCGCGGGTCCGACGTCTGCACATAAAATCACTGTGGTCGCAGGGCTACGCGAATTTCGGGGAGTCAAAAACTCCGCGAATGGAACGTTTCGCGGGCTTGTTTCGCTGGATATTGCGGTGAAATTTGTGGAGTTGTAGCGAATTTCGCGGGGTTGAAAAATAAGGTGATCTTCATAACTTTTGAGAGACCAAGTTTCACTCACTTTTTCGCGGTTTTTTGCAGCGAATGGAACGTTTCGCGGGGTCGGCCCGCAAAATTCGCAGTGCCTGTTGACCACAGTGAATGGATCGAGCTTGACCAGTTCATGCTCGTGCGGAAGACGCGCAATCTCCCTCCGTCGCCTAATGGTGTTGGAGAGCTCATCATGGTCGATGGAGAGCCGCTGCGCCGGGTCGGAGATTTTGATCGCATGCAAGCAAAGAAAAAGGAAGGTGGACCGAAGCCAAAGCCTAAGTTCAGGGTTGCGAGTGGTTAATTACAGGTGTCTGGTTCTGTCCAATTACAATATGTTAGCCTCCTTCGTCTTCTTTGCTCCGCGAGGAGGAGGGACGCGAGCTGGCGGCGGTTCTGGTTTCTGTTTAGTAGTCTACATGCGATCAGCCACAACAGTGAAGGGCATTAATTGAGCTTTCCTTGGTGTTCTTCTGAGACTGGTCCTCGGCGCGCTAGACAAGTGAGTTCAAATCAAATTTTTCAGCAATGCACGAACCGGCTGCAACTTCACGGGCGGTTTCTGGTAATCAGCAAGTGTAACTGTCTTCGAATTCTACCGGAATATGGGTCAATACAGACAGACAACGCTCGGAAACATACCATGGGCATTTGAGGCGGATA
The DNA here is from genome assembly GCA_014461125.1 of Mycena kentingensis (nom. inval.). Classification (NCBI taxonomy): domain Eukaryota; kingdom Fungi; phylum Basidiomycota; class Agaricomycetes; order Agaricales; family Mycenaceae; genus Mycena; species Mycena kentingensis (nom. inval.). The sequence goes on from JACAZG010000013.1 coordinate 813,334, forward strand.
TATCTAGAACAGTCCGTCAATAAAACTGTTCGAGAGGTAATCGCCGACCTTGGATCCAAACATGAGACCATATTGATGCGACTGTGCCAAAACACGGTACACGTCAGAAACGGAAGGAAGCCTGGCCTGCTCTTTGAGTATGGCGCTCGCGACCACCGGAACCGCAAGAATTCGGACAAACGCGTCCAGGGGGAATTTAGTATCCTCGTCAAGTGGGTTGTTCCATTTGCTCGGCCGATTCTCAAGCTTGGTTATTGCGGAGCTGACATCGTGAAGTGGTGCGCCGTTGGCTGAGAAGAAGCTTGGACAAAGCCAGTTGTAGATTGCCTGAGAGGCGGCGTCGCCGTACCTATCGATAATGAGCTTGAATCGCTTAATATGAGGGAGGTGTCATGACACGACTCCTACAGCGACCCTCCTCTCTATCCGATCCCCACTATCCCTTTCCGCTCGATCCCGACAGCCGCCATCTGTCCCCATTTCCCTATACGCCTGTCCGTAACCCGACAACCAACATCTCCCTATACGTCCCCGAGTAGTACTTATACCCGTCGACTACGACTGTACTGTAGAGTATTCTCGTCTATTCCCCAGGAGCGAACCTGGACGTACTGCTTAACCCGAGGGTCGCCTAGAGGAGCCCGAACCGAACCGTGGGAATCCCGATCCGGAATCCCGAAACCCGCCTGAGAATATCGGGTTCGCCTTGTTGCTGACAGGAGGGACTCACAAACCACAGCTGCCAACGAGAAACACCTTTGGGAATTTGAACGCCAGAGTCTTTTCGTCACCCCACGTCTCCGCAAAGTCTTGAATATTCGTAGCAACAGAAGAGAGAAATGGGGCCCAGGACGGGAGCGCCTCGACGAACGTGTGATCACGAAGAGAATTGGCGAACTTGGCCCGCAGTTGTTGAACGGATGGAGCCTCCAGAATCGGACGCAAGTCGCCTCCAAGCTTCGTCCAGCCTCTCGATTCAGCAAGCTCCAATAGGCGATTTGCGGTGTGGATCGTTGAGCACACCATCTTGACAGCTGGGGCAACAGCGGCAGCATCTGTGGTCGTCGCCGCGAGTGCAGTGTGCAGACGCGTCAGGACCGCGGCGAGAGTCGGGGGGACAGGGTCAGGAAACAAATCACTACACTCCGAAGACGGGCAGGCGCAGGCGTGAAGGCGTTTGCGAATATTTGCCAAGGGGTCCTGTTTCTACTCCAGTTGCAGCGGCGGCGGCGGCGGCGGTGGCGGCGGCGCCATAAGCTCCTCTTCATCGTCCTCCGGCTCAGAAATAAAACGCTGAATTGGATCAGGACACACCTCATCTTCCTCATCCTCTGGAGCAGCAGATTTACCACGAGCGACAATACGCTGGCGACGGTTCTTCTTCTTCGGTGGCTCAGCCGAGTCCGAGAGGTTCTCGTTGTCCCTGCGTGCGCGGACTTTCGAGCTCTTCTTCTTCGCAACGAGCGCAGCACGAGCCTCGACACGTTTGGTGGTGGTGGCGGGGTCTCGGAGGGGGGGCGTTGGACGATTCGTGCCGTTGAACAGAAACCCGCCCTGCTTATCGTCCCGTGCCTGGTACGCTGCCTCACCAGCAAGATCAATGTTGAGGTTCTTCCAGCGGTTTTGGAGCGCCTTCTGCATGAACACTTTCGCTGGCCAGGCATCCTCAAAGTGACGGAAGAACGCGACATCCTCTGCCAGCTGCTAGGCGTGAAATTGAGCAGAGGAGGATGGACAAAGACGCACTTTGTGCGGAAGCGACACTTTATCGGCCGCACTGAGGTCATCCCAGGTCCCCGTTATTGCCATATACTCGTTCATCATGTTTGTAGCAATCGACTGCAGTGACGATTAGGTGCGGAGAATGCGGACTTGCGCGCAGCGCACCAGCAGGCCTCGATAGCGGTCATCTTGCCCTTCGAGCCCAATACTCTTCTGGAAGTGGTACGTCGTATCGGAGTCCTTGGTCCCTGGACGACGATTCTTTGGCGGGTGGGGAATTGGTGCTTGTGGGATACGGCTGCGCTGTAGGTGCTCTAGTACACTTGTCAGCACGTTCAGCGGGTGTTGAGTGGCACGCACCGATTTGAGCGCGTAGACGCGCATTTTCCGCCTCCACATCGGCCATGTATCGTGTAGGAGCCGCATGGGAGTCGTCCAGATGTGCTCGACGCGACATGATGAGGGTGAGAGGCAAGACGCGTCGGTGCCATCACAGTGCATGATCTACAGTGTATTCATTATGCCTCAATGACCTCCCCTGCATCCTCTATCTCTGGAATAAACTCCGCTTAATCATCCCTCCCGAACGGTCAACAATGACCCACTTGCCCCGCGTCTCAAACCTCCCGACCGCCGCCTTCAGCCCATCAAGGTCGACCATCACCGACGCCTGGTGCAACCGCTGATAATCCACTACATCTTCCACCACCGCATCCCTTCCGCCCCGTCGCATAGCGCGTTATCACAAGCACAACCCGTATCTGCTCAGACAGAACACCAAGTCGAGCATCCTTCGGGAGCTTGAACGCCAGGATACGGTCCAGGCGCCCATAGCTGATGCTTGGTACCCATAGACCGTCCTTTAGTTCCTCGCGCTCAAACTAAAAAATTGGTGAGTGTGGGCTCCAGAGTCGTAAATTGACACACCCGAATAGATGTATTATCTCGCACATCTTCATCGTCCTCAGACACGACCCAAGCGCAGCGTATACTGTCGCCATCGCGGATGCGCACTTTCCCCCATGAGAACGTCATTGCTGGCAGGAGAGCGCGCATAGTTGCGACCGAGATGGCCTCCCGACCAACGATGTTGGCGTAGTACTCGGCGATTTGCTTCAAGACATCAGCGTCTGGGGCAAAGTTGTCCGCAACGGGGCTGCGGAGCACAAAATCGGGATCTACAATCCGTCAGTTCTACTCCAAACTGCTAGGGATTGTTCTCACAGTGACGGTATACATGCTCGAGTGCGGACACAGATGCTGCTGGTGGTGCAAATGCTGCATACTCGGCCGAGAAGTCGAATCGTGCACGTAGTTGCTCGATGTAGATGTGGTTAAGAACGCGCTGATTCATGTTAGCCCACGGGTAGCGACGCGACTCGATGCCGCGCTTGAGCCAGCCGGAGAAGCGTTCGATCCAGAAAGTCCAGTAGACCCAAGACGGGCCGATGTTGAGGATGTTGTCAGCAATATGGAGGAGGATGTGGATTGTCAGAGTGCAGGCTGGCAGGCGCGACTTGAGGTAGCGGTAGTAGAGACTATCGCCAGAGCGTCAGCGCATATTAACATTGACACGACGGTACACACCGCTCATACTCCTGCACCCACTTTGCAAAGCGGACTCGGATCCCCGCAATCTCCTCCTTCGTAATCACAAACTGCAAGCACATCTTGATGAGCCTGACGAGCTCGCAGGCATGCTCGTGGTATGCTAGAGGCAGACGTCCGCGCAGTAGCCCTGGCATGAGGAAGAGAAACCAGAACGACCACGACTCGGCGGTGAACTTGTCGAAGCCGCGAGCAAGTGTACGGCTAAATTCTGCCGGAATCGTCTTCATCGCCGCAGCCGTCTCAGCCGTAATCTCGCGGACGACCTCGGAGTCGAGGACATAGTCGCCGAGGAGGCCCTTGAATACCCCCGTCCAGAGCTTCCAGAGGTTGGGAATTACGTTCTCGAAGAACAGGTGCATGCAGTCGAACGGGCACTGCAGCACAGGATCGAGAGAGTCGACGCGTCCCAGCGCGGGAGCCTCTTTGACTCCATGATACCTCTCCAGCTTCTTACGATCCTCTTTCATACTCGTCCGCTCCAACTCGTCAAGCTGCTCAACGAGCTCCTCCTTCGTTCGCATCGGCAGGTTGAGCGGGTCCCAAGAGCGATCAAGAACACCGCGCGCGTTCGGCTGAGCAAGGCATGGATAGTACCCGGTGTACGGCGAGGTCGGGTCGTCATCGATGCGGACACCGACAATCCGGCAATCCTTACATGAGCACTTGCTCCCGACGCCCTTCGTACCGCGATACTTGTGCATGGCAATGAGATCGGCCATCTTGGCGGCGAGATAAGCCCGCAGAGTGAACACTGTTCCCTCGAGCGCGTCAAACGCGGGGACGCCTATTGCGAAGTTCAGCCAGCTCGTCGTCGAGCGGCACGAAGAAGCTGCGGACGTCTTTGATAGTCTGCGGACCGGGACCAACCGCGAGCGGGCACAGGAACTCGAGGTGAGTGCGAAGTTTAGGATGGAAGTTGAAGATTTGGAGAAGGAAGGGTGTTGCGGATGGGCCCTTGCGGCGACTCTCGAAGATTAGGAACGAGTCCGAGCCGAGGCCCAGCGCAATATCGTTCTTGCCAGAGAAGTAGCAGTACGGCATGACACGACCGTCGACCTTGACGCGTGTGCGACGTAGAAGCTGGTAGACGAGGCCGTCGAAGAAATCTCGGACACCGTTCGGTGTGGGGACAAAGTTGTGACGATAGAGCAGCTGACGGACTTTCTCTGGGTCTTGGAATAGTCCAACGAGACGGGCGATTAGGGAGAAGTACCACCATCGACGACGCGGCTTCCCGTTCTTCTTGTAGCGGGTGCTCGGGCAGAAGAGGCATTTTTCGAGGTTGGAGTGCTTGCCGGTGAACGCCATGCAGGACTTGACACAGCAGTCATACCAGACAGGTGCAATGCCGCAGAGCTCGGAAAAGCGGCGCAGGATACGGTATTCTGAGTCGATGGTAATTCGATGGTTGAATGCATTGCACATCATCTCGAATTTGCGGCGCGGAAGGTTTGCCACGATCTTGAGTGTGATGGCACGGAAGTTGTCGCGGTCCTGGTCGGTCAGCGCCAAATTTCCTGGGTGAGGCTGAGCATCTGAATGCTAAATGGTGGTGGTGCATACGCGTGAGCCACGAATCCATTGTCCAATGCAGCGCCGACTTGTCATACTCCGTAATCTCTGCCCACGGCGGGTCGACGTCCCGTTCTTCATCGTACGAATCCCATCCGCTGCGCTCACCAGGTCCGATATCGGTGTCAAGATCGTCGGGAAGGAAAGGCAGCGGCTGCTGCTCGGGAAACGGCGCAGAATTGGAGTGCGCAGCGACAGCTGGCGGCGGAACGAACACCTCCTCCGGCTCATCCTGCTCAAAGTCCATATCATCGCGCTCTCCGGGGCTTTCGGTCGTCGTCGATCTCGCAATTCCTGCCTTGTTTTGCACCTTGGTGTAATGTTTCTTGCGGGCGCGCCGCAGGAGCGGTCGATTGCAGCTTGGGTGGCAGTGGCAGCGGCGCGGACGCTCCTTTGGCTTGGAAAGAAGACTACGGATCCGAGTCATAGTTCTGAGCATAGTTGGTGGGTGTCGGGATTCCAGAATACGCGCATATACTCACGTATGGGAGCAGACTCGGTGTTTTGAGCTTTGAAGATGGAGGATGTTCGCGGTCGGAGCGCAAGGGATGAGCCACAGTGAGTAACGCGTGGGCGGGGTGAACCGGCTAGATGCTGTAAGGACCCGGACAGGTGAAGCGGGATAATGAGGATGGTGGGCGGAATCAAGAGAAGTTTGACAGTTGATGTGCGCCATTCAACCCCGAATCTACAAAGGCACCCCCACATTGGTGCAAACAAGATATTTATATGTTGTGAAGCAGATTTTTCGGCCGCAATATACAGAGAAACACACTGTAGGGCAAATGGGATTTTGTTGCAATAAAACTCGGAAGCCTGTGCGCGGAAACTCGGCAGCCTGTGCGCAATGAAGGATAAAATTAAAGAGGTTTTTATGGGAGAAAATCATAGGGTTTGCTTGTTCATAAAATTCTGGGAACTCTAACAGAAAGAATAAAAAAAAAATCTGCAATACCCAAGCCGTAGTACCCAATTAAGCACAAAAACAAGCTTCGTTTGACTCCCAAGATATTTGGGAGCTGGTAGCTTGGATGGTTTAGGCCTCCGAATCTTTTTCCAGTGCTCTTTGCCCATATTTACCCGACTTCGTTTCCAGTAATACACGCGCAGATTGACACGTGGAAATGCTGAATGCACCGTGGGATGTGATTAATGCCCTTGATATGTGCACATTGCCCCCCGCGAATCAGTATACTGCACCAACTTCATGTTCTAACGCATGCCGGTGTCCCCTGCGCCCCTCCTTTGGATATATTGTAGATGAGAGGTGTCTGTGCCCGAGAAAAATCCAAGACTGCAATTTCGGGTAGCTTTTAACCGTGGCAATAGGCCGTCATCATGCATCCTAGTCGTATCCTTTGCAGCACTTAGCGTCTGGAATTTGTGCATAGGTTCATAATGTAGTATTCCATCGACATGATAGCTGAGCCACACAACTTTCTGCGGCAGTTTACAGGAGCCTTTGCGCAACAAAGGGTATGGTGGGCTCACCCACACTTGACTATTTTATTCCATTTAGATGCATCCTGCTATACATATGCTAACTTGTTTTTATTTTCAACCAAAACGCAGTAGACATTTCAACACATGCATTTAGCTAGGCTGTGACTGAATGTTACCCCAGTTTTTGATGGCAAAGGAAGAGCACAGACTGGTTTTGAATGGACTAAATAAGGCTATTGCCTATATAGTCAACTGAAATATTTCTACAGTTTTTGCCCTTGAATACAAAGAGATGCAGAGATCTGAGGTGTGTGACAAACTGTAACATCTGGTATATAATTCCCGATTCCCCTGTAATGGAACCAATATTAGGTGAATCACTATGGCATTTGTGTGTTTCTGTGTCTTGAATCTAATCCCATCAATTTCACCCAGCTGAATAGCTGAGCAACACAGCTTCCAGAAGGTAGGTAATGATGTGTTTTTTGTTCTCAGTCTTCTGCCCAGTTGCATTAATCTTCAACCCCAATTTCATTTTTTCCATGCCCACTTTGCGCCGCCCGCGCTAATGCAATGCATTTTTTGGTACGATCCTACATGGCCTTCATCAGGTTGGTTGCCCTAGACTGTCTCTGGTCTGAGTGGGGTTTCCGGAGGGTGGCTAGCACACTCCGGGTACTTCTGGTATTTTATTTGGGTTCAGGGCCACTGGAAGTGAGGGTCCATGCTTTGATTTGGCCCGAACGGCTCACTGGAGCGCGAGTTCTTGAATCTGGTGCGAGAAACAGATACTCACAGTGCATGTCGGCGGAACGGAATCCCCATGTCGTGCATTCACTATTCAATGGACGACAGATCATGAAACAAGCATCGCTGGGGCGGCAATAGATTGACGTGGGCAGTATTCATATACTGTGGTGCAGTAAGCTCTCACGCGATTGACACAGCCTCTGTCAGTGTATTACTGACCACCTCAGTATCCTGCCATCCGCACAATCATACATTTTTCATTTACCGCGTTTTGCCGTTAGCCGTGTGAACATCCAGCTGTTGGAATCAAAAGGCCATTCCGCGGAATGGCCTTTTGATTCCATCACAAAGCCACATGACAACTTCGGGCAAAAGCAGTTTAAAAATGGGTCTCGACCTTGACAATTAGCTGGAGACAGGCACAAGTGCAGGAAATTGCGCGCTTGAAGACAGAGTGTACGAAGAGGGAATCAGGGTAGCGCGGCCAGCGGAACAGCCTGACGATTGTACCAAGTTGGGTTGTGCAAAACCGTTGGATATCTACCAATATCACAGCACAGCACCACTTGAATATTTTTAAGAGTTTAGCTGAGAGGCAGAGTGAGTCGAAGGTCGCGCACAAAGCTGGTACACCATTGCACGGGACCGTGGGGCTGATGGGATGGCTACGCGTAGCCAGCTTTTGATCCAGCGCAACATTTTTGAAGAAACGGCGAAAAACAAAATGGCACGAAGCAGGTTCGAACCTGAGGCCTTAACTATAACGTACTCGGTAACAAGCTCCGCGGCGAGACAAGACAGGACCAATACACTAAGGACGGGTTTAACACCTAACTTGGCCTCTACCCACGGTCCGGTGTAATCGTGTGCGTTTGATTATGTTCCCCTCTGTCCAGTCATCTGTTTTACTATTTTCAAGGTACACGCATAAACTGATAGCTCCGCAAGACAGCTTTTGGGCTATTCCTAACATGCAGCAGTACAGTATACAAGCCATAAAGACACACATACATACTGGTGCGACCCGCATACCTGCGGGGCTCCACGAGCTGTAAGAACACAACCTGCACCCTCGCGCGGCGCATCAATCCACGCGGACGGGCAGCCCACCAGCCCGCCATATTCCGCAGGTCCGTAACCCGCGGCGGTTCACCCCGCACTTTTCTGCGCGCCATAGACACGCAGCGAGGTGCAGACCGCTAGCCCTCACACCCGCGCAGCCCCATAAGCTGCACAAAATCAAGCCACACCGCCCCGTGGGCCACCGACCTACGCCGACCCGCAGGCGAGCAGCCCGCGGCACTCTGCAGCTCCGCGACCTGCAAAACCAGAACTCGCAGAGCTTTGCGGGCCATGGAACTGCAGGTTCGCGCAGCTGAATAGCCCACGGGCGGGCGCGGGTCATGAACCCGCCAGAAATGAAGCTGCAGGAGTTTGCAGATCTTCAACCTGCACCGGCGTGGAGGTTGATGGCCCGCAAGGCCTTGCAGATCAGTAACCCGCACCAGCCTAATCTGCACCAGCTTGCAGGTTAGCAACCCGCAGCCTCGTGCGGGTTCGATTCCCGCAGGTCACAGACCTGCAGGCCAGTGCAGCTTGACGGGCCGCGGGCCCATGACCTGCAGAAAAGCCCTAGGAACCCGCAGGTGCGGGTCACTGACCTGCAAGGACTATCCACAGTGTGTAAATCTCGATTCTTCAGACGAGTCTGTCGCGCATCGGCCCAGGCTCAAATTCCTTGCCGCCATTAACAGAAACTCCTTGGACGAGACAGCCTCACCTTCAACCAAAGGACGAGATTGTCAATTTTATAATACGATATGTCCTCTTCAGCTGCTTTGAAGCCCATTCGCGTCATCTCGTCGAGGGCCCAAATGAGCTGCGCCGACTTTGGTGCAATTCCGAGCAGGGAACACCATTCTTCCGCAAAAGGCCACGACGTCGACGTGGTAAGCGGATTGGTCCTCTTCTCTTGCGATCTGCTCCAATTGAGCCCTCATTGAGGCCAAGGGCAGAATAGTACGCACCGGTACTGCACCAGCTTCATCGCATACAACGCCGCATGCGTCTTTGCTACATCAGAGCAAGTCTCGAAATACGTCTCAAGCTTCATTCGCGAGTATCGGTATCCCCATATGCGCTGGAGGATGAGCACAAAGACGGCGGGGACGCTGACTTGCTCGGTATTGCGACCATCTTGATGGCGGTACTCGATACTCTCACGGTTGAGATACCGTAACGTGTACTCCGATATGGAAAAATACGCGCCGAGCACGCGCATGACGAGGTCTGCGTTTGGATGCGAGGCGAGTATGCGGTGATATAGCGCAACCAGGTCTTGGAACGGTGCTTTTCCCACGGTTGAAGATTCCAACACGGCCTGTAGTCGCTCCTCCGGGAGAGAATACTCGTCGTCGATGTATTTAACGGCAGTAGCCGCGTAGATAAACTGCCCCGAGGCGTTCTGGACGAGGCGCTCGACGTCGTGTGTCGATGGCCAAGACTTGACCATCGAGCCGTGGCGTCTCGTGTATATGTATGTCCGCGAGTGTCGCGCCGAGATATCGTAGGATGTCCAGAGATGGCCAGAAAGTTTGGTCTTAAGACAATGCGGCGAACATATTTCGCGGCGGGTTGTCAGCTCCGCTCCAAATCGACTCTGTCCTGACTTACCGTCGCGCTTGCCCGCGTCGATGGAGAAATGGTTCACTTGATGCTGGAAACCGCCTGTGACGGACAGGACCGCGGAGTCAATAATTTGGAAGGCGGAGGAGTATGAAAAGGCCATGCAGGTGCGTACTAGAAGTGGCGGTTACAGACTACAGCTTTATATCGCATCGACGTCCGCCGACGCAACTCGCCCCGAGATTCCTGCCATGGAATTGTATGCCACCGACGAACACCAGCGCGCGAGCAGTCCGCGCAGCCCCGGTAGCCCTACTGTTGGATGCTAGATCGCTGTATGGAGGTCGGACCGAGCAGGAGATTGCGCGTGGTAAGCAGAGGTGCCGTGCGGCCGTTAGGACGCGGGCTTAACATCTTTCCGCGCATCTTTCCTAGCAAATTTACCACGTCGGAGACCGATTCGAGATCGCGCGGAAATTCAAAAGGATGCCCTTTGGCGCCCTGCGTTGATGCCTTTGTTCCCGGTTCAGTGTTCCGAGCTATCGAAAGGATGTCATCGTCAAGGAGCGAATTTCGAAAAGGTGAAAACGCTGCACTGCAGGCTCGTTACGAGGGTCTCCCGTTTCACGTATCGTCACCTGCTGCACAGTTTGTTGGAGAGTATTTTCTTGGAGGTCTTCTCCTTGCTTGCGGACTGGTGCGGGTCGTCAAGGTCTGAAGAGAGTTGGGTCGGGATCAATGTCACTTGGTTCCTGCATCCACCCGGTTCTAGCGTCCACGCCCACACGACCGTAAATCCTTTCTAAGAAGCGGGCTGCATGTTTTCAATACTTGAGCCGACTTCCGAGGCTATATCTCGTCAATTCCAGCCAAGCTCTAGCATTCAGAGTCGCCACCGCCGTTACCGTACGCTAAGCTCTCCCGGGGCTCCTGTGCAGTCACTGTACTGCCGCGCCTCCGATACCGACGGTTCTTGAGCGTATATCGCGCTTCGCTTCGAGAAGCATCGACGTTATCGGGTAGAAAGCGCGGCGCAGCCTCGTTGCCCTTCTCGTACTCCGCTGTTCGAGTACATAAACCCCGCAACGCGCCACCAACGTCTTTTCAACCTCTTCCATGGTGTTCCCCGCCCTTGCCCCTGCAGCATTCCTGTTTACAGGCTTCGCCATCCAGTCGGCACACGCCCAAGCTGTCCGGGACGTCGACCTCCTTCCATCTACACATTATGCGGCCATTCCGGTTGCGGAATTTTCCGTCCCGCTGGTAGAGAAGACCCCGAGGCGACACTCGAAGACACACGCGCTGCACTCGTTGCGCAAAAGCAAGAAGGGGAACTCTGGCGCTCCGTTCTCGACAATTCTCGATGGCGCCGACTTTGATTTTGAGTACCTCGCACCGATAGATGTTGGCGGGCAGAAATTCAAAATAATTGTCGACACGGGGAGGTACGCTCTTGTTTCTTCCTTTCTCTCAACTAAAAGACGCCTGGCTCGGACACATGGCTTGCGGAGAAGGGCTTCAAGTGCATGAACCTCACAGGGCACGCAGAGCCGGCGGCTACGTGCGGTTTCGGGTCGGAAGGCTTCAACGCAAAGCAATCCAAGTCGTTCAAGCCATATCCCGACTCCAAGTTCTCCATCGCATATGGTGACGGCGAATACCTTGTACGTGCTCGTCGTCGTATCCGCCCCAAACCCAGTTGACCTTATTTTCAGGCTGGAACGGCGGGATACGAGACAGTTAGCGTTGGCGGATTAACGGGTACGCTACAGTTTCCGTCCTCCGCCTCGTCTGACGCGCTTTTAGTCCCCAACCAAGTAATCGGCCTCGTCAACAAAGCCGCCTGGGTCGGGGACGGCATTAATACCGGCCTACTTGGCCTGGCGTATCCATCGTTAACGAGTGTCAAGAGCGTCGCGCATGGAGACAGGAAGCAGTATCCGCCGTTCTTCTTTAACGCTGTCCAACAAAAGAAGATTTCGCAAGCTTGTGAGCTAGAAAGCATACATCTCCCCGAGCTCACCGTAATCCAGATTTCTCGATCGCAATAAACCGAGGCACTGAAGCAGGAAAAACGTCCAAAGGTCTTGACAAAAACCTCGGGTACCTTTCCTTCGGCGGCATCCCGCCCGTCCCGGTCATCCAATCGACATCGGCCACCGTCCCGCTCCAAGCGTTCACCGCCGGCGGGCGCGTACCAGTCGCCGCCTCCCCTCCCTCGTCCTCCGCACACAACGCGCCGCCCCCACACTCATCCTACTTCTATTACACCGTCGACATCTCCGCGTTCATTTTCCCCAACTCCACCGCCATCACCGGCAAAGGCACGGCGAACAACCGGACGATAATAGACAGCGGGACGACGCTCAACCTCCTCCCATCGCCTGTCGCGCAGGCGTACAATGGGCTGTGGAAAAGCGCGAGTTGGCATGACGGCGCGTGGTACGTCAACTGCACCGACACGCCCCCGCCGTTCGCAGTCGCCATCGGTGGCGGCGGGCACAAGTTTACGATCAGTCCCAAGGACTTGGTTGTTCCTGTTGGAACGGACGACAAAGGCACGCAGCTCTGTGTGAGTGGGATCCAGGACGGCGGGGAGGACGAGGACGGGGCGATATTCATCCTCGGAGATGTTTTCATGCACAACGTCGTCTCGGTCTTTGATATCTACAAGAACGAGATGACCTTTGTGCAGAGAAAAGAGTATTAGATGCTGTTTTATCTTGCCTTTTCATTCCGTACAATCGATTCTGATGTAATTTTTGGTACAAATGCGAGCAGGAAGTGGCATAGTAAAGGTCCGCGTTCCCGTGTCCATCCATGCAAGTAGGTCAGTACAAGTAAGTAGCGTAGGTAAGGAAGGTGTAGAAGATAGGTAGAACATACAATACAGGAAGGGAAACTGTAACAAACAAACAAACCAAAAACCCAGACAAACACAGCACCGGCGTTATAACGCTTCCCCCGGTGCCGGACTCCTGCTACTTGAAGCAGAAGCCGAGGAGAATCGTAGTGCCTCTCGGCCGCGTTCTTCCGTTGGTGTTAATCCGGAAAGCGTTCGACCCCGCACGAAGCTTTCGCGGTGCCGGGCGGAACCAATGCCAGCCATAGACGGTGGTCGTTCTCGAGAGACCGACGCGTTGGGTCGCATCTGCCTCTCCCGGTCCTCATACTCGCGCTCAACCGACTGATCTCTTGGGGGCAGCAACGGTGCGCTGTCTGTCGGCGAAACCGGCAGCGGCGTAATCGGCACTGCCGGCTCTCGTTCTCGCTCTCGTTCGTGTGCAGCAGCTGCAAGAGCCTGCAACACGTCCGGCTCTTTTTCCTTCTCCAGCTCCCGTTCGTCGGCGTAATGCGTGCGATCCGTGCTGACGGTATGCATCGAATGCATGTACGCATCCGGGCCCGCTCCACGCCTCCTTGTCGGTAAGGGTATCCCATCAACGTCCCGGTACGTCCCCGATGTTCGACGCGCCCCGGCATAATCATCACCATCCGCAACAAAACCATCCCCATTTCCACCATTCCGCCGCATGTGTCTCCTGACGAGAATCCAGCGAATGGTGAACACTAGGGCGCACAACCCCGCAAAACTCGCGAGCCCAATCAAGACCTCCACCCCCACGCTCTTGATCCCCTTCTTCCCGCCTCCTGCCGACGCCGCCGCTCCGGACCCGCCGTCGTCCGACAGCGGCTGGTTCATAACCCGGACGCGGTAAAATTCGTCCATTGCCACCGTCGCGTTCGTCAGCCCCATTAATCCCAAACGCGGACGGATGGGCTTCGAGCTGTTAGAGAGTGTTGATAGCGGGAATGTTCCGTTCTCAACCGGAATATCGAATGCGAGCACGCTGTATACGTTGCGCAGGAAGGGAACGCCGAGGACCATATCGCCAATGTTAGACGGATGACTGAGCCGCTCGTCCGCACTAGTCTGGATTAACCCCAAACATTGAGATTGGTCGGCGTTCTTCGCGGGCATCGCGGATAGGTCCAGGGGGTGTAGCGGGATCTCTGGCCGCGAGTCCAGCGTAAAAGTAATATTGAGTGGTGTCTTGCAGGGAAGATAATCTGCGGGACCGCGTCAGCGTAGGCTAAACATAGCCAGACAGGGCATACACATGTTGTCGGACGCGGGTTGGACACCAATCGCCCCATAGATCGCATTCGCCAGCACGGCCGTTGTGAGGATGACGGGCATGCCCGTGTCGAGTACTGCGCTCGGGTACGCGGTCCCGCTGGCGCCGCGTCCCAACGGGATCTCCATTCGGGAAGACTCGGTATAGACTGTGATTCCGTGAACAGCGGCTTTCCAGAATAGCGGGCCGTCGGGAGAAGGGGCGTAGAGCATCTCGTAGTCAATGCGGGACGGGTCGGGTACGAGCGCCGCCGGGTGTCTGCCGATGCCCAACACGCTCGGAACCTTGCTGCTCCCTGGTCGCTCAAGAGCGACGGAAAGAAACGGTGCAGCGGGCGCAGATGTGTTGGGGGTTATTGAGAAGAGGTTAGAGGCCCAGATGGCGCCGTCGGGTGTGTCGTCGAGCTTGGGCTCGATCTCGCTGCCTATGACCGAGTTACTGGGTAGTGCGAGACCAAGAATACCGGAGAATTGGGACGTGAGTGGTTCGCTCTCGACGGCGTCTGCAGCAGCAAGGGCTTGGTTCGCGACACTGTAGCCTCCTATGGTGACTGTGTCCCAGTAGACAGGGCCGGAGACGGCCCCAATGAGGTACTCGATGTTGAACGCGGCTGGCGCTTGTATTCCTGTAATAGAGGGATCGTACCGCGGTGTCGAGCTGCAGGAATCGGTTCCACAGGCCGTGGACGCGACCCACTTGAATTCGTCAGATGGGAGTCTGGAACTCTTGGAAGGTTTGCACGCACGAGATCCGACGAGCCAGTGTCGACCTGCAGAGACAGGTTCTGCAGTCTCTCGTCGTCTGAACCGATGAGTACCGGTATTGTGTATGCCCTGCAGACAATTCAACAACAGAAGGGACGCGAACCAAACCAAACGCGAGATCTAGCCCGAAAACTAGCGGTGGCCAAGACTCTCGTAGGAGAAGCGCCAGGCGGACAGAAAGGGCGACTTACACGTTCATTGGTCCGTCTTCCATATACTGTAGCGGCAACACAATCCCCTCCTGCCCTCCGGAACCTTCAACGTCCCACCGGATTTGTGCGTGCCGGCGAGGTAGAGCGCCAGACGAGCCCCATGGAGGTGGGATGACTGGGATTGCTCGTTGCTTGCCCTTTGCTTCGAGCCCTGGCATATGTTCCTGACAACAGGCTCCGGGTAATGCTGATGTTTGCCAGGGAGGCCGACCGTTGCCGCCTTAAGAAAAGGGCGTAGCAGAGGCCAGAGGGTGGACCCGGATGGGCGGGCGGAGGGCGCAGTCCACGGAACGGAAGATGAGGGAAAGAACCAGACGGTTTCGGCGTTGTGTCCCCGCGATTCCGGCAGGACTGCCAAATGTCAAAAATCTGTTACCCCGCGTTTCGGCAACCCGCGCAAGGGATGCTGGGTCGTCTCAAGTTGAAGGTTGAACTAACGAGTCCAAACTAGCTTCAAAGGATAGTAAGTTCCAGTTGACGTTTAGCGGCCTGCTCTCGAGGTAAACCTTCTGCTGGCAACGACTCCCGAGGTCCACTTAGGACGCGTTGATGACGCGTTTGAGCGCCGTACCACGTTGAATATACGCGCCAAGTCGCGGGTCTTACGACGGCTGCGCATCGCCAGCACATCTCCCGGTGCGTTATACTTACCATAAAATTATCATCGAGGAACAGACGTCGGATCGGAGCGGGAGCGGGGACCTAGAAATAAGGATACCGGGAGGCGCGTACACAGCGAGGCGGGCAATGTACACAGTCCTAGAATTGTGGCGAAGGAGAGTTCAGGTTCCTTTCATGTGAATTAGGACAAAGAAAGCCGCGCCGAGTTGTATTGCGACGCCTCGTCACTCGAGGTACCATTATTACGAGGGTAGACGAGATTTGTGGTAGTGGTACTCGCTTAGCTGTACGAGTCCCACTATGATCTTGAGTTTGTGGGATTCGGCCCATCGGATGCAGGCCTGTGAAATGTTTTCACTTGTTGCCATCAGGTGCCGAGGATGTTGCCGAAGCTCGGGACATAGCCGGAATATTTCCATCTGATTCCCACTGAATTCCTTTTTCAACAAAGTACTGTGCTACAAGACTCCCTAAGGAGAAAATGAAAAAGGAGTATATTTATTGTAAAAGCGCCGTGGGCGGCGGCGCGAGTGGGGATCCGAAGGGGCCCCGCGAGCAGTCGCCGACGACATTAGGCGCACATTGGGGGAGAGCCGGTGATCAACACACCAATTCCTATCCCTATCCCACTTGCGGGCACTAGCGGCAGGATTGATGCCGTAGTAATGCCGCTGATCGACGACGCATGGTGCCGGCGTCGAGTCCCACAATTCACACGATTAGCCGAGGGTTTGTGGGACTCGCGCCAGTACCACTACCACAAATCTTGTATATACTCCATTATTACAGCTGATTGAATAATTCATGAGACTTTAAAATTTGGTGTTTGATCAAGAGAAAAAAAAGGTGTCAGATGTTGTGGCCTATATCTCAGCAATCACTGCTCCGTTCAGCTGGAGTCCAGGCGTGTTCAATGCTAATTTGAGAGCACTTTCGAATGATATCATTGACAGGATCAAATTTCTATTTATGGAAAACACCATTTTTGGAGGCCAGCTGTGGGCTTCCCTTGGCTTAGAATTACACTCCAACGGCTGAGGGGTCATGCTATTATCTCAAACAACTGAGTTATGTCATCTGAAGTCCCAGGTTTATAGCAAAGACAGTCCAACTCAAGAGTAGTACAATACAGTGCTAGATGGGCCTTCTGCAAATGGAAGTTGATTTATACTATTTGGAGATGAACATATCCCTTAAGAATCATCTTGAATTCAAATTTAAGTCATGGAACAGCACATCTAAGCCCAGAGAAGCCCATAGCTGCCCTCCAAAAATGGAGTCTTCCAAAAAAAAAGGGAAATTTAATCTCATCAATACTATTATTTGAAAGTGCTTTCAATTTCTCACTCAACGCACCCCCTCTCAGATTATTAGGATCAAAATTGACCGAGATACAGCTGCAGACATCTGACAACTTTTTCTCTCTTGATCAAACTCAAAGTCTCATGAATTATTCAATCAGCTGTATTATACATCAACTATGCATATTCGGCTTGCAAAGAATTTTGCGCAGTATGTCCTCATACTATGACCCTTTTTAACAGTCTAGCAACAGTCCACTGAATCAACCTTGCACACCATTCCGTCACGATCACACAAGTATTTGATATTTGCCGACTGCAAAGGCAGTCTTCTGAGCCCGTTCATCCTGTGTCCAATACATTGCGGGACTTGAGCTCATTTAGTACACCTGAATGTCCTGGCGGAGAAAGACTGAAGGAGCAAACAGCACAATTAGCACGCAAATCTTCGGATTTTTGCCACAAGAACAATGAAAATTACAGTTAATAGAGCTGTTTAGAAGCTGTAAGATTTGGAATTTCTGGTGGAAACAAGAATAGGTACTAAATTGTTTTGGAGCCTTTCCATGTTATCTGAAACCAAATCTTACAGCTTCTAAACAGCTCTAATCCATTTGTGTTCAGCACTACATGTTACAAACAACATTTCTTTGAATTACAAATCCAGCCCGAATTCGCATCAAAACATATGGGTATTCACTTGACACAAACACTAATAATATCCTCCAATATCTGTTTAATGTTTGCCTGGTTATGGTGATCTTTGTGGGGCACCAAAATGAAGCTTGATAGTCCGCGGCTTTTAATGTCACTCAAAAAGTCCGCGGTGTAACGAGAGTATGAAGGTAGCCGGGGACGAGCGGCAACTTGAAGTGTGGGATGGCGCCGGTGAAATAAGTCACTATGGATTTTAAGAGAATCCACAGTAGGCACAGTCAAGGGAAGGAGGGTTGCCAGTGTGGCATCCAACAACACATCTCGATAAATATCCTCTGAGCGAGCAAACACAAGCAGGAAAGACAAAAGGATGGCAGTCATATTTGCTGGCCGGTGTTGATGGTGTTCAACAAGGCGGAGAGATTGAAATCCGCCGGAGTAGCTAGATATGCTTGTCAGAATCTACATTGAGTGTTTGGGAGGGAAAACAATCTCTGTTCATACTTTTGTGGGATTGTAAAATATAGCAGGCGGTTGAAGAAGTAGACCCGGGTACCAAATGAGTGGGATTCCAGGTGGGCCTTGATCTTCGGTACAATAGTGTCCCCTTGCAGGGAAATGCAGGCCGTCAAGGAAGCAAATCCTCGCTGCGCTGGGCAATGCAACTGATGAACATATTCACCATTTCTGTTGAGAGGTAAATGTAAAATTGACTGCAGCATTTAGCCAACATACAAGAGATAGAAACCTGAGAGATCTAGATAGAGCTCAATAGAAGCATTCTTCTTCAATGTGGGGTTTGAGAGTGCTGCTTCCATGTGCAAACCAGGGATTGTCACAAGATGCAAAATGGTTTCCAATCTTCCCCCCAAGATACAAGCTTCAGCCCGGAAAAGAGTGCCCATTGTGGCCTTTGTTGCGGAGGCCAAAGGGTATAAATTCATGGTCTTCACGACCGCTTCAACTGTAGGGGCCTGTGGCCGGCATGCCTTTATGTATGCCAGTGCATGAGAGACAATGTTGTGTGTCTTTTCCGAGCAGCGTTCGTCCAATGCCACAAGAGTGAGCAGGTTCAAGAATCCGGCCGAAAAAGCAGCCTCGAGACCAAATTCACTTGTCTCTGCAACCTTGACAATGAAGGAAATAATAGGGAGGCCTGGATGTGAGTGA
Source organism: Mycena kentingensis (nom. inval.) (assembly GCA_014461125.1). NCBI lineage: Eukaryota > Fungi > Basidiomycota > Agaricomycetes > Agaricales > Mycenaceae > Mycena > Mycena kentingensis (nom. inval.). Next base: position 831,921 of record JACAZG010000013.1, read on the forward strand.
ATCTCTGATGCCATGAAGGCGCGAGATTGTTGAGTCGACAACAACCTATTGAGATTGTGAACACACAGAATCGGAATAGCTTAACATGGATTGCGCACTGGGTGTCATAAAGGACCGCAAGGGATATTATCTCAGATATGAAAAGTTGTAGATCCCCCAGGGGCCATTCTGCCAGACCATGGACAAAGGCAGATGTTTGGGAAGAGGTGATTTGGTTAAGGATTAGTTCCATAGCCATGTTGTGTTCCCTTTCTGGATACAGCCCTGGTCTGAAATAGTTTATTGCATTAGCTTTTTATTCCGGTTTGAGCTGTAAATGCTCGCCGTGACAGTTCCAGGAGATCTTTTGCCAGTTTGGTGGAGTGTGCATCACTCTTGGCACCATTCCCGCTCTTTGTAAAGTACTTCTGTGCCTCCCGGAGTCGTCGAGAAATGATGATGCGATCGGCTGCCGTTAGGATCGCCTTCCCCAGACGGAGGATCAATTTTCCTGATAACGCTCCTGGGCCCCACTGAGTGCTTGAAGATGAAACGGTGTATCCATCAGATGTTGTAAACGACGGGGGTTGCCGCGACGAGGCCAAGGAGGGAGAGCTCGGTGCTGCATCTCTTGAGGACATGAGGGTTGAGAGCAAGATGCAAAGCGGCGAGCAAGACCCTAGCAGCTGGCAACTTCTTGCCCAATCAATTTCGAAGTGTGGTAGAGAACTGTTTGCTTCCCGACGCTGACAGCTTCCCGTGCATGATGCTACACGTATCCCTGAAGAAATGGCCAGGGAAAATTGTCTGTGCCTACAGGCCGTTCAACTTCATGAGGTCTTTGCAAGGGTCTTTGTGATGCATTAAAATGGTCCCAAGATCCCAGGGTCTAGACCCGCCTCTTAAAAGCTCATCGGATACAAATCCCCAAGGTCGAGAGGAAGTGATGACCTCCCGAGATATCAAAGTTCGATTTACATATACCGCCGCAAACTTGGACATGTCAATCGCGTGACCGGGCCCAACAGTCTCTTGGAAAGTAGTACCGTTGAATGTAGGATGTAGGTCGAACACGACAAAGAAACTGTCAGAACGTCCCGTTTGAACTTCTTTCAACTGTAATTCCCACGGTTGTGACATGCTTGATCTTGAACCACCACTACAACAGACAGACTACGATAGAATGGGCAGCGGTAGGCAGCTAGGTATGCCTTGTCGCTTTGCGGAGGAGAAAGCATTTTGATGAACATTTTAGCGCGCGTTTATCCCGTCCTGTCTCTACCTGTCGAAATAACTGGAGAAATATTTTCTGCGTTCGTTCCCGCATATCCGGCATGCCCAAGCGCCAAATGGAACAGCCCTCAGCATCTCACAGGTGTTTGTCGCCTCTGGCGTCATATTGCCCTGTCCAGTCCTACACTTTGGCGAGCCATCCACTTCATGTCATCAGTCGATAGTTTCGAGCTGCTGGAGGCGTACCTCGCACGTTCCGGAAGCTGCGGACTCTCGATCCAACTCTTTGGAGAGTATAGTTCGCGTCTGTTGGATGCTGCATTCGACAAGATTCTTCTGCATCGACATCGGTGGGAGTACCTGCGGGCCAACGTCGACGTACATGTTTTGGCGCAGCTTGCGAGTTGCGGCCCTTTTCCGTGGTTGCGGAGCGTCAAGCTCGTTGGTTGGGATTCGCCCTTCCCAGAACTCCCTGCGGATAACTTCCCAAGACTACGATCCGTCTATCTCTAGGACATACCCTTCTCCCCCGACGGCCTCCCTTGGAGCCAGCTCACGACGCTGCACCTGCTCAACAAAACCCTCGAAACGTGCGCTACGGTCCTGGCATGCGCCACCAGCGTGGTCGCGTGTGCGCTCGAGATCACCCGGGGCGACTATGCAACTGTACCGCGGGTGGTCCTGCCGAATACGCACACACTCATCCTCGAGAAATACTCGGCGTCGGCCAGCGGTTTCGACGGCGCGGGTGACCATCTTGCGTCCTTCACCCTCCCCGGGCTGCGTCGATTACAAATCTCTCGAGTTCTGCTATTGCTTAGCGGCGTAAAGAGCTTGGTTGCGCGGTCTGGGTGCACTTTGGAGGAGTTCAAAGTCAGCAAATCGAGCGTCAATGACGAGGATGCACAAAAGTACACGCCGAGCGATTTTGGTGTCCACAACATTTCTTGCGTTGGCCTACTGGATGGAGGAGTTACAGATTGGTTAATGGGGCTGGCCTGGGCTGAGTGAAGAAGGGGTATTCATAGCTGGTTTCGTAAAATAATCGATTGCAACTATGACTCCACGACCGCTGAGCAACGATACTGTAGATGATCCTGGACCGATCTTGAGGGCGGGGACCTCGCGATGTTTCTTCCAGCGCTGCGGCGGCTGCAAATCGAGGAACGCCATCGAGGAGACCAGACAACCCAATTAACACTAGGTACTGTAGTAAGATAAGATTATCTAGCGCGTTACTTCCCCTTCCCTTTGTCCAGGTACTCTTCTGGCGAAATCCTGCCAAGGACTCCCGTCAGCTGCTTTTCCGACTGTTGGAGAATCTCCTCTCGCGATTCAGCGGCGGTAGGAAACCCGTACAGATCCATTTCCGTCTCGCGGTCGACACGCGTAAAAGCAGACACGCCTGCGATGGTACCCGACGGAGTAGCCGGTCGGGCGGCAGCGCTTGTCTGTTCCCGGGCTGCCCATTTCTCGGCGGCGTAGAGACGCGCTTGGTGCGCCGTCATTCGCCCGTGGGTGGGTGTTGAAGTCGATTTGTCGACGCGACCGCCGCCGCCCATGGTTCCTCGCGACCGCGACTTACTCTCTGTCGCCTGCCACGCGTCCTTCATCTCATCCGAAATAACGAACCCCAACGCGTCCCGTTCCTGTGCCTCCCGCTTCTCTTTACGGATCTCGGTATTGTTGGTAGAAAAGATTGAGCTCCCGTCCGCATCCGGCCGGAATCGCGTGTCGAGCGCAGAAAGGATGGATCGCGAGAGCTCGTGCGTGTTGCTATTAGTCTTCTCTAGATGCGGGAAGAGCGCGGGCGCGGTGTACGCGCTGGTTGGTGGGGAGGTCTGGGGAGAAGGAGTACGTGGGACGAACGGCTTGTGGAAGGGATTGTGACTAGACATAGGCGCGTCCGGGTCGTCGCTGCGGAGCCCGAACCGTGTACGCGCGTCGCGTCGTGGCGGGATATCCTGCTGTTTGGGAGAGGGACGTTGCGGTCTTGGCTCCGCGGGATGTAGGTAGCTGCCGCTGAGCCCGAAAGCAACCCGAGGGTTTCGGCGCGGCTCTTTTCCCTCATGCACAGGTACCGGACCGGCATTTGGTGCTGGCTTTGCCGACGCGCCGGTAGCCTTCACTGGTGGTAGATTGTCTGCGCGCAGCAGTTTACTCTTCTTCGCCGGTGAAGCGGTTGTTTTTGCGTTCTGGTGCTGGTCTATTGGTGCGAATGGGTCGTAAGCGGGAGCCTGGACCGCTCGGAACGGGTCAAAGGCGACATCGGGCGCAGACACGGATTGAGGACGGCGGACTGGATAGTCGCGGTCGCGGATATTTGGTATGGGCAGCCGCTGTGATATTTGCGCCCACCGGCGCTCGTTTTCGCTTCCTTCCTGGTACAGTCTCCGGAGCATCGGCTCGAGACGCGAGACGAGTTCGGAGATGTCGAGGCCAAATGCCTCGACTCTGTATTGCAGGGCGTAGGTCCAGCCTGTTAATTGTAAGGGTTCAGATAGAGCAAGGTGGCGCACAGGCGCACCTGGGAGAAGCCATGTCTCGGGCTCGTTGGTTGAGTCGAATGCGAGGCGTTTATCCCGCCCAGTGTAGGCGCCGCGCACAACGATCATCGTAATGGCCGTCTTGACACGGCCGCTGAATCTCGAGCGCATTTGTGCGCGGGTCTTTGCGCCATGAAGAAACTGCAGTGACATCGGTATGCGCTGCGCCTTCGGAGGGTTGACTGGAATCATGGGTGCGACGCCACCGTTTCTGCCAGTCGCCCGCGCCCGTGCTACGCGGTCGTACCACGGGTCGAACGGAAGGTCGAGGTACGGCTGGTGCTGCAACGACATCGTTCTGCCTGTCGCAGCTTTGCCCGGCGGTAGGAGGAGACCCATTGGCGTGGCCATGAGGGTGAGCATCGAGTCTGTCTGCCTAATCCAGGCCTTTTGCCTCTGGCGGTCGTGGTCGATGGGGTGGTGCGGGTCGAGACGACATGACCGAGGAAGGACGGAGCTCGAAGAGACGTTGAGTTTTCCGGGCGTTTGACGCCGAAACTAGGTGTTATGAGAGAGCGAATACGGTGGATGAATGAGAGGCGCACGATAACAGAGGTTATTCCAGACGCTTTGGGCAGTCTACGCAGCTCCGCACATCCTGGCATTCAGCGCATCGACCAAAAAACGTGGATTATGTCAGCTCACTCTAGCCTCTGTATGAACATCCTGGAGAGCTCTATCTCAGAGCATACAAGCTAGAAGGGTACTGGAAACTCTCTTAACCACAATCGAAGCCATAAAATTGCAATAAAATGCAATCGAAATCATGTAGCAATGCTCGAAGCCTCGAACTCAACTCGTCCTTTCTGAATCCTGACCAAGGACATATCTATGAAAGTTTGTGACCGCCACTCACACCGGGGATCTGGAGATATAAAGGTCCATTTAGTTGATTTTTTATGTTCGGGATAGCAGACAAAATGAGGGTTGGCTTAACTAGCATTGAAAGTAGAAGAAAAAAAGCCTTCGGAAGCTGCCACTGTTATACGGCAAGAGATAATGGGATAAAGGTCTTTGTTTTTGGCCTTGATTTCAAAAGAAAAAAATGGCCCCGAATTGGCCCTTTCTTTGAGACAAAAGAGATTTGTAAACCAAGCCACATTATACAATGGGAATCAAAGCAACAATGGTGGCAACTTATTCGCTGCAAAACAAGGAATTTTTTTTCCATTGAACAATACCAGCCATGGTCAGAAAGGACAGCCTGTTTCCAGACAAATCAGAAGACTTTTTTCCTGCTTTCATTTTGTTTGAATGAATCCCCTTTGTTTGTGAGCTTTTTTCCCATCAAATAAAGGGCAGATTCAATGTCCCCTTTTCATTCAAAACCATCACCACAAACAACGAGCTTTATTCTACGTTTCTTTGGCACAAAAATGAGCGAAGTTTCAAGGGCCTTTTTTCTTTCGCTTTCAAGGTAAGTTAGAAGCTGCCTTTATTCTCCCTTTGATTGTAGATATAAAAAATCGACTAAATTGACCTTTATATTTCCGCAACCCTGGTGTGACTACAGGCGGCTGAGTAGAATATCTGCAGCGAATCTCAGTACCTCTCCAGCAAAGGTTTCTTGGATTGTGTACACACGACCGAAGCACAACTTCTCCCCGCTTTCCGCTTCGAAGTTGCATCGTTTTTCGCCATCGTACGCATCGCAACGAGCCATTTTAGCACCTCTGGGGGGACTCTCTTCGTTGAGTTTTTGCAACTCGCCGCTTTATAGAAGTGGAACTGCCGCCGATGCTAGCGGATGGTTTCCTCGCCTGTGGTTTACGGATAGGAATCGGATGGATTTGAATGAGCTATCCTATATTCTCCAAACGTCTGCTACAATGACATGGGCCCCCGCGAGTCTGAGGATGTAAGGGCAAATTACTCTCATTGACACCTTTTCAAGTCAACGATACTTTAGATTGCCGAACGCGGATGCCCATGCCGCCCAAGAAATGCTGCTGGATCCCAACAATGAAAGTCTCGCCTTTTGGCTAACTGTGAGGTGCTTCAGAAAATTTCAGCAAAAGTTCTTTGTTCGCAGTTGAGCCATCATCTGGATCAAAAAAAGTGCAAACAACAAAGTTCTTCGTTGGATTTAGGGGTTGAAACTTGCGGATTGCTTAGAACAGGCAGGGCGGCAAATTTTCCACAAGGTGGTATTTGTGTGCGATGACTTCGCGAATTCGCAGCGCAATCATGTTCTTCAACAGGAGCGGGATGCGTGTTCAAGTTGCTCAAGTTCATGGTGAGTGCCGCAGGCGGCGCATCTTCGAATTTCAATCCCCCGCAGCTTTCCCTGACTCAGCCCAGTGCAGCCATGACGCACTCCAATATGTTGCAGATAATGAACGGACCAGAAGGTCACGTTCACATTACAATGGGACTGACTGCGTTGTTACATTTGGATGCGTTTTCCAACCGCCGTCTCACAAGCCTCAAGAGCAAATGATAGATACCAAAATCACAACACGGTTCTCTGCGACACATAAATACATACCCAAATCAACTCTTTACCCCCTCCCCACTGGCAAAGCGCCACACCGTAACGCCAACAGCCTCCCGCCATGCCGCGCTCTCATCCACATCCATCTCCGGCCGCTGTTCCTGCTTGACAACACTCGCAGGCGCCTCCTCCCTTACCTCCCCTTCCTCCGCCTCTTCCTCCTCCACCGGGGCAGGGACAGGTGCCGCAGGCGCGGCAGGAACCGCCCGCACGCGCATCCCGGCTTGCCCAAACTCGAGGGTGGTCTTGCCCAGCCCGCGATACACCAGTGCTGGTGTTGAATCGGAGTTATCGCCAGGTCGGGAGACGTCCCAGCGGAGATCACCACTAGCAACATCTTTGTCGGTCCCAGGAGCGGGAGGAGAGGTACACGGAGAGAAGATCCGTGTGCCCTCTGTGGTCTGCAGGTACACGGCGCGGAGCTTGGAATGCTCTTTTGGTTTTGTCTTCGTGTCCGTGTCTGCGGCTGCGGCGAGAGCGTCCTGTTTCGGCGCTGCGTCGATATCGACCTCCATCGTCTCGCCCTCCTCTGAGCCTACACCGTTCACCGCAGCCTTTGGGTGTTCATCACCATTTTGCACCTTTCTCCGCTTCCTTGGCGGCTCGTCGTCCTCGACAGGCGGGAACATCACCTGCCGCAAGCTGTCCGGCTCGTACTTGAACCTACCCGTCTGTCAACAAAACCTCCCAAGATATAGAAAAAAAATACGCACCCAAGCCCGTTCCCGCCACCGAACGCACAAATTACCGTCCTTCCCTCCATCGTCTTCCTGTCTACGCGCTCCAACTCGACACACGCACAACTTCCATGGCCTAGCTTGGCCAAACGTTGTGCTTCCTTGGCGCTCTCCTCCGCCTCGGCCTCCTCGATAATCGCATCCAACACACTCGCGTTGCTCCCCATGCGCTTGTTCGTCGGAGGGGATGATGGGCCCTCGGATAGAGTGGCGCGTCGGCGTTTGAGCGGGCGCGTGTGTGGGCAGAGAGCGGCGGGGCCAGGACATGGAGGGAGGACGTCGTCGATGCGGGAAGTGGCTGTAGAAGGAGTCGACAGCCCAAGGGCAGCGCGGCGTGTTGCGTATTCTGCGAAGCGTTGAGTGCGGTTCTGGCGGGCAGGACCGTGTGCGGCGCGGCGCTGTATGCAATCAATGAATCAAGAGAAAATAAACTGAACGGGGGCACGTACCTCAACGAGCACCACATCAAGTACCTCAAACGCACTCCCTGCGTGCCCAGCACCCCATCCCGCGCTCAAAATCCGGCGCCCGTCGTCTCTGGGATCGTCCCTTTCCTTCTCTTTCTGCGTAGGCGACCCGGACCCTGGTTTGTCCATATCCTCCCAAGCCCGCCCGCAGCGCGCGCCCCAACCGCCCGCAAAACGACCCACAGCCTCGGTCATTGGCGGTGGCGGTGGCGATTTTGCCTTTGCGGGTTCTTTGACGTCCTTGTCTTTTGGTTTTTCGTCGACCAACACTTCCTTGGGCTCTTCGGCAGCAGGTACGGCCACAAGCGCGTCCGCTCCGACGCCCAGCACCCTTACCATGCGGACTTCGACGCGCATGTCGCGTCCCTCGCGACGAGCGCGGGCAAGGCTGCTCCAGCGGACGTATCCGGCATGGACCGCGGCGGCAACGGGATCCGAGTCGTCCGTATATATCCGGCGTTGCTTGGGATCGTATTCCAGCGGCTTCCAGCGCGTCGACGGGCGCTCGTCGCGTTGTACGTACGGCTGATCAATGGAGGATGGGACAGCGCCGCCCCAGACTCGCGGCGGACGGGTAGGCTTGGAGAGGGGAAGGTAGGCCGAGGGGATTAGAAGGGTGGCGCGAGTTTCGAGAGTGACTATTTCGGGGTCGGAGTCGACGGTCTCTTCCGCTTTTGTGTCCTCCGCTAGCGGCTCAAGCGGGAAGGTGTATGGGAAAGGTGTATGCGGGTAGACGAATGAGCCAATCGTTATTGTGCGCCGGGCTTTGAATACGCGCTCTGGTGGATCGGGAGGCGTCGCAGGGGCCGCGGGGACACTGGGAACGACGGGTGCGGCGATGATATTACTTGGGTTGGTCGGCGCGACTTCCCAGTCGAGTGGCGCGTCCTGCGGAGGTGGGGGCGGCGGTGGTGCGTGTGCAGTACTGCTCGAGCCAGATACACCCCAAACCTCGCGCTCGGTAGGCCGGGAGCGTTGTCTTCGACCCGGAGGCGATCCTTCACGTGTGTTGGCCTGCACAAAGGATGTGTGGAACTGGCCCTGGAACGTCCGCGGCATGGATGGTTGTGGAGGCGGCGGAGGCTGCTGTTGCTGAGGGGGAGGAGGGGGCACTGGAGCATGTTGCTGCCAGGAAAGAGACGGGTGTGATGAATGCGGCGGAAAGTCGCGCGACGGTTCCCGCTCCCGTTCGCGTTCTCTGTCACGATGCTCCCTCCGCTCCCGTTCACGCTCTCTATCGCGATCCCGTTCCTTCTCGCGATGGGACGGTTCCCGGTGGCCCTGGTGCATCGTTGTCATTGGCGCGTACATCGGGGATGGGTCCGAGTACGAGGGGGGTGTGGGGCCTGGCGGGGGTGACGGATAGAGGTGCGGGCGCGACATATATGTGGGGCTATTTATTGGATTTGACCCATTTCGAGGGTACTGGTCGCGATATTGGGGAGGATAGACTGGTTGGTGCTGCCACGGCTGTTGTTTGGGGGGTGCCTGGGGCGGGGGGGAGGAGGAGGAGGTTGCTGGGACGACTGAGCTGGAGGCCATGGACGGGGCTCCTGTTTTGTGGGACGTCGGTCGGAGGGCGAGTCTTGGAGGAGGCTGGCGACGTTCATCGCGGAGCAAACGAAAACGGCGTCAAGTCATCCCACGATGCCAGCCCGCTCAAGATTATCGACAGGGGCCCACCTGCAGCTCGCATACACACCTAGAAAATAGCACTCTTCGACGTGGCTAGAGGCGCCGCCAGAACGAAGAATGTTCTGGATTATTGTGGTGCTGGCAAAATGATGCTGGGGTGCCATTTTTCTGGGTAATTTCTTGTGGATTTTCTCGGATTTATCGGAGGGACATGGAGCATGAAGGATGGACTGGTGGACCTGTTTGTCGTACAGAAAGTTGGTATTCTAGAAAATAGCACTCTCCAACGTGGCTAGAGGCGGCGCCAGAACGACGAATGTTCTGGACTATTGTGGTGCTGGCAAAATGATGCTGGGGATGCCAATCTTCTGGGTATTTTCTTGTGGATTTTCTTGTGGATCTATCGGAGAGACATGAGTGCTTGAGCATGAAGGATGGACTGGATGGAGCTGTTTGTCGTACAGAAATTTGGTATCTTCATTCAGGGGCAATTCCCGTTTTTGGAGTGACATATATAACGGACGCGAACCTGGCTTGACCAGAACCACGACCATGTCTGTCCAAGAAATCCCCACCAACCCCTTCGAAGGCCAAAAGCCTGGCACATCTGGCCTACGCAAACGGTACGCCGTCACTGCACATCGCATGGAGCTCGAGCTGACGGTCCACCAGCGTCAAGGTCTTCCAGCAAACAGTACGCCTCATTCTACGCGTCTACGACGTCTAATCGCCTAGCAGAACTACACCGAGAACTTTATCCAAGCCATCTTCGATTCTATCGAGGCAAAAGGCCAAACCCTGGTCATCGGTGGCGACGGTCGTTACTTCTCGCCCGAGACCGTGCAGACCATCCTCAAAATCGGCTCGGCCAACGGCGTTGCAAAGTTCATCGTCGGCAAGGACTCGATCCTGTCCACCCCCGCCGCATCCAACGTCATCCGCAAGTACAAGGCGTACGGCGGCATCCTTCTCACCGCGAGCCACAACCCCGGCGGCCCAGACAAGGATTTCGGTATCAAGTACAACGTATCCAACGGCGGGCCTGCTCCGGAGAACGTCACCAACAAAATATACGAAAAGACCAAGACGATTACTTCGTACAAGGTCATCGACGCTCCACCGGTGCGTGCATCATAACACGCGTCTTGTACCCCACCAACGTGCGCTAGGTCGACCTGTCCAAGATTGGAGAGTTCTCGTACGGTCCCTCGAAAGTTTCCATTATCGATTCCGTCGCCGATTATGTCGAGCTGCTCGAATCGATCTTTGACTTTGCCCTCATCAAATCCTTCCTCTCCGCCCACTCCACCGACTTCCGGGTCCTCTTTGACGGCCTCCACGGCGTCACCGGTCCGTACGCGCAGGCTCTCTTTGTCGATGTTCTGGGCCTACCCAAGACGTCGATTCAGAACTGTGTCCCCCTTCCCGACTTTGGCAACGGCCACCCCGACCCGAACCTCACTTACGCACACACCCTCGTTGAGGCCGTCGAGCAGAACAACATCGCGTTCGGCGCCGCGTCCGATGGCGATGGCGACCGCAACATGATCTACGGCAAGGGCGCGTTCGTCACCCCGTCCGACTCGGTCGCCATCATCGCGCACTGGGCCGACTCGATCCCGTACTTCAAGAAAGGCGGCGTCAAGGGCCTCGCTCGGAGCATGCCGACGAGCAAGGCGATCGACCTCGTCGCGCAGAAAAAGGGCTTCGAGTACTTTGAGGTCCCGACCGGCTGGAAGTTCTTTGGCAACCTCATGGACGCCGGCCGATTGTCCATCTGTGGCGAAGAGTCGTTCGGGACGGGCTCAGACCACATCCGCGAAAAGGACGGTCTGTGGGCGGTCATCGCATGGCTCAACATCCTCGCCGCGGCCAATGCCGCGTCCCCCAACAAGCTCATCGGGATAAACGACCTCCTCCTTGCGCACTACAAGACCTACGGCCGATCCTTCTTCAGCCGGTACGACTACGAGGAAGTTCCCGCTGCCGGGGCTGCCAAGCTCGTCGCGAACCTCAACGAGGCGCTCACCTCTCAGTCGCTCAACGGTGCTAAACACGGCGAGTTCACCGTCAAGGAGCTGTACGACTTTGAGTACACGGATCCGATTGACAAGAGCGTGTCCAAGAACCAGGGACAGGTGATTGTGTTTGCGGACGGGTCGCGGGTGGTTTTCAGGCTGAGCGGAACGGGGAGCGAGGGCGCGACGGTGCGGATGTACGTCGAGCGGTATCTCGGGCCCGACGCGAGCGAGGCCGAGTTGAAGAGGGACACGGCCGAGGGGCTCAAGGGCCTTATCGAGGTTGCGCTCGAGCTGAGCAAGTTGAAGGAGTTCCTTGGGGTCGATAAGCCTACAGTGATTACGGTGCGTTTTCGTACTCGGCTCATGTTTCTTGGAACTGACCGATCCTTTCAGTGAACGACAAGAATGTAGACGCGACCCGGACACTCAAAGGAATATTCGTGTACAACAGTCTTTTTTCTAGATTTTTTCCATTAAGATCCCAAGCCCAAACGTAAGATTACAACCTGTGTCTCTAGACAGACCCCTCCCTCGCGGAACTCCGGAAAAGATTACAACGTGCTAGTACTGATACCTGCAAACGGAATCAGACAATCGGCAATGCAACTCGGTACCACTCGCATGAATTTGGGATGCCGATACCCGAGTTGGCGCTGCTGCTCCTCGTCCAGACCCTTGACGCGACTATCGCGCTCGCCACGGTCACGTTTAGCGTTCTCCCACCGAATATAGAGTGACGCGAGAATGGCGAGCGTCAATATGCAGGACGCAGTACTCAAGTTGAGGATGTTGCCGTTGTGGTAGTTTGGCGCGTCGGAGGGCAGGTACGTCCACTGGGAAACCCATTCCAGGTAAAGAGACGAAAACAAGCAAATGATGAGTGGTAACGCTCACCACTGCCAAAATCGCACCAAACGCGCCAACCCCCGGCACCGTCGCGCTCGTTACCGCGCGCATCGTATCAGGCGCCGCGTTCGCCGTCGCCCATGCCAGCGACAACGGCCCGATCGGCGTCGCAAACAGCGCCAAGAAGCAGGCGGCGTACCGCGCATCCGAGTTTTTAGTCCCGACAAAGACGGCGTAGCCGACGATTTGGAAGACAGCGGATACACCGATGGTGACGCCGTGCGTTCTATAGCGGAGGGCGACCCAGGAGATGAACAGTGTCCAGAACACGGAGACGATGTAGGGTGGGACGGTGCGGAGCTGGGATTGGACGACAGTGAATTTGCCGACTGTGGATGTGGTGAATTCGTGCCAATGGGCCTGGATAAAGGCGTACGAGTTGCGATGACCGTGGGCATGAAGAGCGCGAGCCCTTGGAAGGAGATGTTCACTAAGAAGTAGCAGAGCGCGCAGAACGTCGTCTGCATAGTTAGATGAGTTTAGGGCTCTGCCGGTGGGTAGAACAAACATGGATGTTGAAGGAGCGCAAGACGAGCGATAGCGATGTCCTCTCTTTCTTTCCGTCGGTCGACACGGCCTGGTCGGCGGATATACGCGCCAGAGCGAGGGCGCGCTCCTCCTCGGTGAGCATCTTCGTATGCACAGGATCGGTAGGGATAATCCAGAACCCAAGGATCCCGACGCCGGTCGTGATAACGCCCTCGACGAGGAAGATCTTTCGCCATGACGTGACGGAGCCGATGCTGTCGACGCTTAGCAGCCCAGAGGCGAGGAGGCCTCCGACTATTTCGTTTTGTCAGAACAGAATGGGGCTTGGATGGAGATGCGGGCTTACATGCACCGCCCAATGGCGCCGACACGCCAAAGAATATACCGATGCGCATTACGAGTTCCCGCCGGCGATAATACTGCATGTAAATTTAAAGCATTTATCAGCGCAGAAAGATGGTACCTACCCGCGAGATGATATAGGTGAGGCCGGCCAGCGTACCGCCTTCTGCCATCCCCAAAAAGACGCGCGTTACGACGAGGCCGGCAAAGTTTTGCACGAACGCGGTTGCGATGGACACGACGCCGAATGCGACGACAGTGAAGGACAGCCAGACGGAGCCGTAGCGCTTGAGCACGAGGTTGGATGGGATTTCCGAGACCATGTACTAGATTCCGCATTGAAATGAGCGGAATCGGAAAGCCGATGGCGGACGCACAAAGATGTAGAACACGGTCAGGGCAACGTTGAAATCGTATCCTTTCATGTGAAGGTCCCTCTCAATCCCTGCATGCGTGTAAATGGTTGGAACTTGTTGTCAACAGATAGACTGCTGCTTACCTGCGATCTTCGCGTTGCCTATCGCGGTTCTGTGCGAGGTGAGTACATCTGGGTCCGAGTTTGGATTGCAGCGGCTTACCGGTCCACAAAGTTGGTGACATAGAGCAGCGTGAACAAAGGGAGGAGGGACCAATCCAGCTTGCGCACGAGCTTTCGTTCCGCTACAGGGTCGATCTCTAGGAGTAGTGATTCGGCCTCGACGCTCAGGCTGGGTGCGCTGGTCTTCTCATTGAGCGACATGGTGAGAGCTCGAGGAGAGCGCCGCGCATATGCAAGCCGCTGATGTCGTCCCTTTATACTTGCATCCAAGCAACATCGAAGCTGAATGAATGCGTGAGGGCAAACGATGTTTATTCGCGGCTGCCAAGTGTTAGGAATGAATGGGTCCATTGAGACGGGGGATACCGATTACCTATGCCAATGCAGCGCGAATACGCCGGAGATAGTTAACTCAGGAACGAAATATTTCCGAGTCAACGATGGAACGACGACTCCGAACAGACGATGCCGAGATACTCGAGCACCAACCACCACGAGTGGGGCATCCATCCCTAAAACCCTTGGCTCCCTTTATGAGCCACAGAAGATCTCCGCGTGAGTGGAGGAAGGAGAATCACATCTGTGATGTGACATGTTTGAGCCTCTGGCAGACTGGGCCGCTGTCCTCTGCTGTCGCGATGTTGCACAAATTGCAGCACAATGCAGTACGAATTGAGAAATGTGAAGAGTGATGCAGTACATCTGTTTAGATTGGCCCTTTCATGTAACATGTTTATATGAAGTTCGGCTTTGTGCCGTTTCGTAACAACATAGAATAGAGTGTGTATTAGCGTTCCGTTTCTTGGCAAAGTTTCGGAATTTTGGAAGAAATTTGAGACTATGTAGTTGTCGCCGGCTGGCGCGGCGCCTCAAACCTTGCTTTGCTTTTGTCGGATTATTTTGACACAATAACGCGCTGCCGGCGTGGCTTCTGAGCGGTTATATATATATATATATTTCAAAACCAAAGGGCTGGTGCAGTTGTGGCGCCGGGCACAGCTTGACCCCATGACCAAGCTTTGGGTGTGGGCCCGGTAAGCCCTTAGAGGTAAGAAATATAAGAATAATATCTGGAGAGCAAGGGACCACAATGACCTAAATGGCAGCCACTGTGTGTCAGCCACAAGGCCGTTGATGGAGTTGATAGTGTCAATCAGATTGTGATGAACGGGCTTGGATGCGAGGTGTCGGGCAGCCACGAGGTAGACATCCCAAGGTGGTCAATGCGGTCCTCTATAGTATTGTGCCGGTGCCCATCACCCATCTCCTTGGTGGAAAATGTGATGGGATTGAGCAATGCCCAAGTCCTTTCAATGCCCTTGGGCGGACGGACGGCAAGGGCATTGAAAGGACTTGGGCATTGCTCAATCCCATCACATTTTCCACCAAGGAGATGGGTGATGGGCACCGGCACAATACTATAGAGGACCGCATTGACCACCTTGGGTTTGAGAAGAACTTGGGTCAAGGTACAAGAGGATTGTAACCAGTGAGCTCGGTCTGACATGTAATGCAGGTGACATGCTGTGCCGGAAGATTGTCATCTTGTTGTGACGGCGGAGCGGGACAAGCAAGTGGCGGAGTTTGTTCAGCTGGATCGGAGTTTGATGACGGAAGTACGGCGGGGTTGGCAGAAGCAGATTACCGACTGGCTTGAGGATTGTACAAAGCCATGCCCATATATGCTTGCGGGTGATAAATCAGGTGAGCATTGTTTTGTTGTGTTTTTTTTTTTTTTGCAAAGTGTTGTTAACAAAACTGGAATTAGGGTTAGGGCCCATTAGATGTGCAGGTTGCGGTGGATTTGAGGCAGGCGGAGACGGAGGCGGCACGACTAGGCAGGGTCCAGGCCAAATTCTTGGAGGGAAAAACAACAACAACAAGATTCATAAAGGGCCTTCTGCAGCTGGAGGACCTCCAGTATGTGTTGATTACGATCCTAGGCAACAGCTACTGACAAAGTGTACAGGCATCACATTTGACATGAGCTTCGTAACTTCGAGTTTGGTGTTGACAGCCGATTGACGCAGTAAGCTGGAAGAGCTCCGAGCGATGTTCTTCATGAAGCTCACGGCAATCCAAACGGAGCAAGACACATTTATGCCTGGTGTCGCAGCTCTATGTGCAGCCGCGGAGGAACAACGGGATCACAACACACCGCCTACGTCGGCGGAAGACACGAAGCTCTGGCTGCCCTCGGATCTTACAGTGCGCGTGGGCACCTCTTGAATGCCGGCCTGATGTACAATGTCAGCAAGAAAGATGACCACTGCATATTTTTAATTCTTTAGCTATTGGTCCGAGACTGTAATATACAGAGGCTAGACACTATATCTATGTTGACTTCAAATATCTAAGGAATCGGAGAAGGTTTGTAATTTTGACCCTCGAAAAAGTGATACACCGTGGGAAAGTTGCTCGGCATCGCCCCGACACACAAAAAAAAAGGTATTTCAAAGGTCCATATGGGTACTGAAGAGGTATTCAAAGGGCATCTACGTTGATGGACATGAGCGGCCCGACGTCGTGACGAAGCACAAGGAGTTTGTCGGGCAGATGCTGAACGAAATCCTGCCGTGAGTGCGAGATGTCAACGTTCTGAATTCATCTTACATTTTACAGACTGGCTTATCAGTACGAGGATGTTGTTCCCGAGCCAAAAGATGGACAGCCCGTGCCGGACCCAAAAGCTTGCAAGCACATCCGCAAAATTCCGCCGACGCTGAAACCGGCAGACAAGATCCATTACCCCATCTTCCACGATGAGACGGCAGTGCATGCAAATGACCAGTCACGCTTCATTTGGGAGGCGGAGGGCAAGCATGAGCTGCGGGACAAGAGCCGCGGGCGTATCGTTCATGTCTTTGATTTTATTATCGAGCATTGCGGGCGCTTGCACTTGACCTCTGAGGAAATCGAACACGAGAAGCACCTGCCGCTTTGACCGCTGAGCCCAGCGCAGGAGGAGCAACAGAGGGCTTTGTGGCGGGGAAGTGGTGGAGGCGGTTGGCAAGGACGCGGCAAAGGAGGCAAGGCGGCGGCGGCAAATAAAAAGGTGAAAAAGACGAAGAAGAAGGCGGCGCAAGAGGTGAAGACCACCAGGGTACAGGCAACAGATCGTACCACACCTAATGCACTCATTGTTTTGGCAAAACTATGGGAGGCAACCAGAGAATGTTTGCAAACCTCCTGGTAGCTCCAAATTGGGATGGCTTTTGATGTTTTGCTTGTATCTTTGCGAGTTTTGAGTTTTAGACTATGGTCTCTGAATGGAAAGGGATAAGATGGATGAAATGAAGATAAAACTTATCGTGGGAAAAATGGGACAAAATAGTGATGGGAGCTCCAATGTGGGGATACGCTTGGTTAGGGTTAGTGTTAGTGTTAGGGTTAGGTCAGGATTAGGTTAGGTTAGGTCAGGATTAGGTTTGGTTAGGGTTAGGATTAGGTTAGGGGTTTGTTAGGGTTCGGATTAGGTTAGTAGGGACGTAGAAAGAAAAGTGTGTTAGGGAGTGATGAGGTCATGAACAGGGCTAGCTGAGTGCACCATTAGAAAGCCAGACCTCAAAAACCCCTATACCCACTTTTACATAAGCCTATATGCCCTCCCAATAAATACAATTTACGTTGTGACTACAGTCTTTCGTACCCATAGTGGTGCCCGGGCACCAAACAGGGAAGGTTTGCAAACATTCCCTGGTAAGAGCCCATAATATTTCCAAACGTGTTGAGTGCACTTGCTGCTTGCTCGGTTTGTCTTGCGGTAGACCGTGCACGGGGCTGACAAAATACGAGACCTCGGCGGGCAGGTTGTCTCTGCCGGCGCGAGATGCTTGCTGTTCGGCGTCGATGAGATTGTGGGGGCGTTCAAGGAGGAAGACGTGGCGGACGGCGGGCCAGTTAATACCCTGGCCAAGAATGGAGGTGGAGACGATGAACAAGGAGGCACCGCTGTACCAATCGTCGAGCAGCTTGGCGTTGCGCTCGACTAGGACGGTCTCGGTTGGTTTGACGGATATGTATGCACTCGTTCCAAAGAGCGATGCCACCTTTCCCGCCATTGCGCGCGTTCTGCAAAAGACCATGACACGCTCGTGGGAGCTCAGCGTAGGAAGAGTGGTGCGCAGCTTGTTGGCGAGTTTGGTGACGGCGTCTGTGTGGTTGGCACAGTGGTGAACGCGATACGCGATGTTGTTTCGTCCGATAGGCTCACGGATAATATCCCAGATGGGAATACTGGAGAGCGCGTAGAAGGTGGTCAAGAGATGGGGCAGCGCTGTGGCAGAGAGGGCAACAACGGGGACGGGAACGGATGCAAGGATGTAGATGTAGAAAAAGATTGGGCGGTAGGTGATGTGGGTGAGATGGAGCTGGATCTCATCGACCACCGTCCGCCAAATCCGCCCGAGATTGGCCTGCTCCTTAAACCATGACTGAAAGTCGTTCCTGGCTAGGTCCTCGATGGGGAGCCAGATGACTTCAGCGTCAATGTCGAACTGCCCGTCTGGACGCCAGCAGGCGACACGGAGGCCAAGGGCTCGCGCGGTACGCTCAAACTCTGCTCGGAGACCCGATATCGGGATAATCCAAAGCAAGAATTTGCCGGCGCCAAAGACGCGCATCGCCTGCAAAAGCAGCCACGTCTTGCTACCGCCGCAGCGCAGAATGGCGAGGAGGTTGCTGGTCCCGGTGGCGAGCTTCTCGAACAACACCGCCTGCTGAGGGGACGTCCAAGTCGTGTTGGGGTCGTCAAGAATCTCGTGGAGCTGCTTGGTCCTGCTCGCGTGGACGGCGACGTTAGATACGTCGGGCAAATCAAAATGTGCGTGGATGGGAGCGGGCAGGGGCACGAGCAGCGATTGTTGAACGAGAAAGTGTTCCGATATTGAAGCGTTGGCTGCGTCGGCGATCTTGCGAGCCACAGCTTCACAATCGAGTAGCGGGGCGGTGCGGATGGACTCGGAGGGTACAGCTGTTGGTTGTGTTAGTGGGCATGCACCAAAGATCAAGAAACGCGTACCGAACGACTGCGAAAGGGACGCCAGCACATGCAGTCAACATTTATGCATAAATGACTGGCAAGTACCCTGAGCATTTATGCATACATTTTGGGCTCCTGCCAGGTATCACCTGTGGACCAGGCGTCACGGCCCTGCTCTCCCTCCTCGACAAGACGAGCTCCCATCTCCTCAATTACAAGCTTATCACATCCGCGATGCCCATGCTCCTCTCCCGGTACTTCCTCCAGCTCGTCGTGTTCCTGCGCCCGTTCCATAATTATATATCATGAATGATGACGTAGGGGTGATGCCCATCAGTTGTGGATAAAGTAGCTGTGTCACATCAATATACCTGCTAGGGTAGGCAGAACATGGCAAACGAAGACAAGCCATTCTGGTCCACAGGTGACACCTGGCAGGAGCCCAAAATGTATGCATAAATGCTCAGGGTACTTGCCAGTCATTTATGCATAAATGTTGACTGCATGTGCTGGATGGTACACGAGTGGGACCGTAGCGATTCGAGGTTGGCGTACGCGTGTTTGCAATGAGAGCACTAGACAAATGTGGAGTCGGTGAGAGCGAGTCCGAAGGTGGGAGGAGGATTTGTGGTGGGATGTGGGACATTGCGCGGCGATCTGAGATTGAAGCGCTTCTGCAGCCCGTCGAGAAATGACTGGGAGATCTTGTGCATCCCGAGGCGTTTGAGGCAGCCATGACTACAGGCTGTCCGTGCATCGAGCACGACTCCGCAGTGGAAGCAGATGAGAATACGGAGGAGGGTATCGATAACAAGGCCGAAGAGCTGAGTATTGTCGGGCGCGGGGAGGGAGATTATGGATGTTTCGGTGGGGTAGAGGGTGATTGCCGTGCCGTTAGTCGGCTGGACGCTTTGGGAGACGTCCATCGCGTCGGGGGAAGGCAAACGAGGGGGTGGAGGGGTAGGTGGGCCGTCCATGTCGGCGTCTTGTATGATCTGGGTGAATCACCTCATGCACCCAATGAATTGGGAATTAAGAGGCACATTGCCAGGAGGGATTTGCAAATAGCCTGGCAAGCCTACGTTTGGATGGAAAATAATGTTTTGCTTGTAACTCTGCGGTTTTTGAGTTTTAGACTATGGTCTCTGAATGGGAATTGATAAGATGGATGAAATGAAGATAAAATTTTTCGTGGGAAAATTGGCACAAAATCATGATGGGAGCTCCGATGTTGGGGGATTCGCTTGGTTAGGGTTAGAGTTAGGGTTTGGTTAGGTCAGGATTAGGTTAGGTTAGGTCAGGATTAGGTTTAGTTAGGTCAGGATTAGGTTTAGTTAGGGTTAGGATTAGGTTAGAGGTTTTGTTAGGGTTCGGGTAGGTTTGTAGGGAAGTAGAGAAAAAAAAGTGTGATAGAGACTGATGTAGTCATGAACAAGCTTAACTGAGGGCACCATTGAAAAGCCAGACCTAAAAAACCCTTATAGGCACCCTTTTATATGTCTAATATAGGTTCTATTAATTACAAGTAATTAAAAGAGACTACCGCAAAGTACAGGGGCAACCTTCTAAAAAAGGCAGGGCAACTGCCCATAAAAATTGCAAATGCCCCCCGCACAGGTGCCATATTATTTGCAAAGTCATTGACTGCAGCTGCTCGGTGAATAGCGCGTCAGTTGAGAGGGAATAGTACAGCAGAGACGCACCGGAGAGGCAGGGCGTGTTTCTGTGGTAGGTGCAAGCGCAGGAGGCGGCGCTTTTAGACGGCATCCCTTACAGTGTAGCTACCGAACGTACGCGTCAGCATCCGCAGAAAGGGTTGAAAAGGGCGTACTGAGATGAACCGTGCACTCCTCTCCGTGTGGGGACACCGAGGGCAGTGGAATACGCCGTCGACGCGCGTCAGCGTTTGGACTGGTTGCCCGGGAAGTTTGACGGCCTGTTCGTGGACGTGGACGAGTTGCTGGTGGTCGAAGAGCGTGTCTTCGGGATACGACGCTTTGCAGACAGGGCATAGAGTTAGGTCTTTGTCGACGTCCATAGCGTCCGCCAACGCGGTTTGGAGGAAGAGGGTCACATTCTGTCACAGCCGTTACACGCGTCACAATGATTTCAATTTCTTCGGTGACGACTACAAAAAGACTACGACGGACTACAGGAGAGGCAGAATACGAACTACAAGCAGGTAACAGCAGCAGACAGGTACAAATACACAAACGAGACGGGATGGATGGGTGTAGGGCGATACACAACGAGCTGAAGGCGATATGGACGAGGCGAGTAGGAGACGGTAACAGCGATACGGACGATGCAAGTGCGAGCAGAAGACAATGGCAAGAAGGGACAAATGCGAGCAACGGAGACGATGTGTATGCAGTGATGATGAATAAGTGCCGAGAAGATTTAGCGAGAGGCAGATGCGCCATCGCCCGAGCCAGACACGTCGTTGCCCGAGCCAGACGCGCCGTTCGCGTTGTTCGAATTGGACGCGGCGTAGACCGTGTCGTCGGCCAACGTACGCGCCGCGAGCTCGGTGACGAGCGGGCGAAGGACAGCGGGGAGGGCGCGCAGATCACCCGTGGATGTAGCACTTTGCGCAAAATACACACTACAGCCCATGGCACGGTTTCCTAAAACCCTGAGCACCACCAGCCCTCCGACCTTGTCTGCATTTTGCGAAACATGCAGGTGCCCCATGTAACATTCCATCACACCGCTGTCCCAACCTGGTAGTAGCCATCAATTATCGTTGCGGCCGCTCTGTGCCGATATTATTTAGCCTCCCTGAACTACATTATATAATAAACTACCACCTCGCGCGCCGTATTTGGCTGTTCCCGCGCCTCTCGTGCTCGTTGCCCGCCCTTCCCACGCATCTCCTGCCTGTTGCCCGCCCTTCCCGCGCCTCTCCTGCCTGTTGGCCGCTCTTCCCGCCCCTCCCCCCGCCCTTCCCGCGCCTCTCCTACCCGTTGTCCGCCCCTCCCCCGCCCTTCCATGCCCTACCTGCGCCTCTCCTGCCCGTTCCCCGCCCTTGCCGCGCCCTTCTGCCCGTTGCCCGCCCCTCGCGCGCCTCTCTTCCCACCCTCTCCCTCTGTAGCTCCAACAAACTCTGGCCGCCTCTCCCATTCACCGCCCCGAGTCGCCGACGTACTCGCCCCGACGCCCCCGACGCAAGGTGCTGTTCCTTGTTGTCAACCTGGTAACCGCCATGCTTAGATTCCTCTCACGAAGATCTGCAACTACATTCCCTCGGGCCGCCTAATCCGCCAGCAGGGCCTGTTGAGCCTGTCCGTCCTCCCTCATTATGCCCTGCATCGCCTCCCTTGGTGAACCGTTCCACTTCGCAAAGAAGGCGGCAGCGACTCGTCGGTGAAGCGCGGCCTGTTGCCTCGCGTATGCCTCTAGCCCCGCCGCCAATCCCGGCTCCCGCACCACCCGCTTCCCGATCCGCCCCAGCCACGTAGCTTGCTCGCTCCGCAGGCTCCGCAAATACGCGCTTCATCTCCTCCCTCAGTAGGGCCACCTCCTCCGCCCACCTGTCGCGTCGCGCCCGGGCTTTCGCCCACTGAACGCGAACAGCTACAAAGTAGAAGCGTTAGCCTTGTGCACGCGAACGACATATGACGGATCGGGTGTTGCTTAGCGTACCATCATGTATTTCCCCAGCATCGACGTCCCCGCCAACGAACCAAATCCACGAAACCGCCGTAGCCTTCGCTGCGAGCGAGGGCTCCGTCCTCACCCGCCTCGCACCGCCGCGTGCCAGCGCTGCTCGAGCAGCCGCGTCGCTCTCTTGCTCCATCCTATCATTGAGGTCCGCGTCCAGGAGTTCTCGAAACTCCGCCGCGTACCCCTCGCCCTTCAATGCCCGCATCGCCCGCCAGGCGTCTCGATATTTTGTTGCCGTCGCCTTCCGTTTATCCCCCAGTCGCCCTATCAACGTGTGCGAGCGCGTCGTTGCTCGCTGGCCCGTCACCTGCGAGTTGCGCATCAACACAATTTGCGTCTTCGCGTGGATTTGGCCGCGTAGGCTGACGATGGCGTCCCCGCATTGCGCGCGTCGCAAGCGTGCCTCGATCTCCACAAGCCCTCGTGCGCACACGCCTCTTCGCTCCTCTTCTGTGATCTGTGAGGGCAACCACAAGGTCGTGTCCTCCGCCTTCGGCGCCGGCATGTCGGGATCCCGGGCATCCTCCTCCTGCTTGCGCAGTTCGGCGACACCGGGCATATAGACTGCCTCAAGACGTATCACCGCGCGCGCATCTTCTTGAAGAAAGAAACGCGGAGCTCGTTGAGCTGGCTCAGACGATCAGCTGTTAACGTCTGGCCCCGCACCTCCGCTTTGATGCGCCGTCTGAAAGACGCGTTAGTACGCGCCGCTGTAGTTCATACAAAATACCCACTGCAGACCTTCCAATTGTAACTTCGCCTTTATAAATGCTGCAGCCGTCATTCGGGCTTCGACCACTGGCTCCCGCCCCTCGCGTAGTTCCTGGAGCTCTTGTTCCTTCAGCTCGGCGAGAACCTGCGCCTCTGAGGCACCTAGAACAGCGACAATAAGCTTCATTCCGTCGAGGCATCAACGTCCGCACCGTTTTGCGATCTGTCCATTAGGTACGGATTAGGACGCGAGCGGTCTCGCGTCCATTCCTCCACCTGCCTCGTCCAACGTTCCCGTACTTCGTCTTCCAAGCTCTCATCCATCTCTTCAAACTCCGCCCGTTGTGTCTCGTACGCCGCGATTCCGACAATGAGCTTGCGCGCCAGCAGCTCCCCTTAGACCTCTCGTCAGGAACAACTCTAAACGCACACGCATGCATCGCCTACCTTGCCCGAAGTTCTTCTCTGAATTCACGTGCTGCACCTTCGTCTCCAACGTATCGTGGCGGTTCCCGTCGCTCATTTCCTTGCTTGCGAATGACGCCGGATTAATAACCGCCCAAGTCCGTTCAATCCCGTCGCCATCCGTCCTTCCCGCTCCCTCGACGTACGTCAGCGAGTTCTCCGCTTGACAAACCGGTTCGTGCGCAACCGCGTGCCAGACCGGTAGACCAAATTGTAGATCGAGCTCGTCGAGGTTTGTCGGAATGTTGTTGCGCGGGGCGATGGTTCGCGCACGTTCCAGAAGCTTCTGTATGGTCAGACAAACGAATTCCAGAGTGACCAGAACTTACATCCTCCTCGACAACATATTCCTGAAGATGTTTGCGGTACTGGTTCCCTTCGACAAACGCTCCCCAGCCGGAGCCGAACGATCGGTCTGGTCGCTCGTTCGCGCGAATTCGATTTTTGAGGCGAAAATTAGCATCCATAGCAATCGTAACCGCGTTCAAGTATCTGGGAGCGCGTCAAGCCCAGACGACCAAATCAACAGTGCGACTCACTGTTCCTCAGGCGCCATCCGCTCCCAGCCCTCCGGCATATTGTAGCCCGGCTTCGGACACGTCCAGCAGATTATCGCAAGCTCGCCGGGACCCGTCTCTTCAACCCCGCTGGCGTCGTTCCGAGAAGCCAACGGAGCGCCGCTGTTGCCCTCCATCTCCATCGCGGCCCCCGACTCCGGCGCGTCCCCCGACTCCGGCGCGTCCCCCGACTCCGGCGCGTCCCCCGACCCTGGCGCGTCCCCAGCTGTCGGAGCCGGCGCGTTCGTAGCGCGAGCATGTGCACGACCCGCGGTCTGAAGCCTGCGGAGGAAGCTGTACTGACGCGTCATCCGTCCAAATTGTTTGTATCGATCCTATTGTGCAGCTCATCAGTGCCAAACGGGCAAAGAAGAAAGTCTACTTACCGGTGTAGAGCCCGCAAACATCGGATCCACCAAACGCTCGAGCGAGCCGACGAAGTCATGCACATTCATGTTGCCCACGACGCTCAGCAGGTGGTACATGTCGAGCGCGCGGCGAAGGTTGCACAGGTAGCAGGGTTTGTTGCCGTTGCTGGGTACCATGCATTGTCGAGCAGCTGGCTTATCCGATCTTGTCGCAGCGACTTCGTGCACTCGCAGAAGCGCACGTTGAGGTCGAAAATGCCTCGTACGTCAAGCAATACCATTCGCCGAACGGGGCCCGGATCTGGGCAGGTAAAGCCATGGTGACCAAGCTGGTACTCGAGCCCCAGCGCGGTCCCATGCCCCGTACACGAGCGATGCAGCCATGCCTCCGTCCAGAACTCGCCGGTCCATTCCTAATGCACGCAGTCAGTCTGCGCGCCTCGCATCGCGACAACACAGCACATACTTTGACGACGTGCAACGGCGTCAGTCGATGGTTCGACGTTAAGCACGCCTTGCACTGAAGATGCTGCCCACAGTCCTTGCATCGGAACAGCGGTTCGCTGCTGCTGTCGAAAACCGTGTCGCAGAATGCGCATTTAGGACTAGACACGTAATCTCCGAGACCAGCCCGTCGCACCAGCCCGTCCAAGTACTGCGCGACGTAGCCACGCCGCCAAACGCCGTTCGGGTCGTCCTTCACATTATAACTGAGAACGCGCGCGGCTTCGGGACACTATCACTCACCGACTCGTATCGCTTCCGCTTGCCTGTCTCCTCGACCTCCGCGAGGTCCCACTCCAGCGTGGATATTGAGCCCGCAATCTCCGTTTGCTCTCCGTACTGCTCCCCGGGCATCCACGACGTCCACTCGTCTTGCGCGACGCTCTCCGAATCCGCAGCGACAGCGGGGTGGTTCTGCAACGGCTCGATGTTGACAAAGCGGCGTCGCAGGCGCTGTCCGTCTGCGCTGAAGTCGATGCCCTGGTCGGCTTCATACGCGTCGTCGTCGTCGTCGTCCTCGCCAATGTAGTACGCATCGCGGGCCATCCAGAAGTAGTTAGGATCGGAGGAAGAGGAGGGAGGGGCCCATGCGAGCGACCCGTCGGGCGCCAGCCTGGGTTCGTTTCAAGTCGATCCCTGAACCAAACGCCATGAGGAACGCATCCAAGTGTGAAAGTATGCTTTATTAGGAAGTGAGCCCCTGTGCTGATAGCACAACGTCAGACCAGTATATCGTCCCGCGCATCGAGCATGTATCGTCTTGTAGAGCTGTAGTGTACTCCGGAGAATGTTCAGTACTCATCCTTCTATAATACTCTCACAGACCCGGTTCAAAGGACAATATTTTCTGCACAACTCAATTTGTAGATACACAGCTCAATTTGTAGGTACCATCACATTGGTTCGTCCATTTTCCCAAACTCGCTCGGGAAATCAATAACAAACAAACCAGTGCACATGCGCTAGCACTATCTACAATCTGGCGCGAGCCACGAGGACTGAGGAGGGTGTCAAAGGCAGCGCAAAAAAAAAAACAAGGACGCGAAGATGCGGACCGTGGCTGTTTCTGGCGGTGCCCTTGGACTCCAGCGACCGTTCGATACCTTCGCCGTCTGTGAATGCGACTCAGTACTTAGACCAGACACACACCACCAAGTAGCACCACGTACCGGTCATCGAAACACCCATGTAACGCCACTGGCGCTCTAGCTGTGCGGTGTGCTCGTGCGCAGCTCGGTGCCAGCAGGGTACGTTGCGTAGCCACTGACATGCTATGTCGTAGGAGTATACGATTGCCGCCGCGGGAGCCCCGAGCTCGGCGAGGAAGATGTAGCCCATGTTTTGGTATCGCTCCCCGCGAAGCAAGTCTGTCGGCTGGTCAGCATGCTACTGCTGGTTTGCCTACGTTCGCACCTTCTTTGCGCGTTTCGGCGCGCTGCACAGTTTGAACGTCGGACATTTGGGTGGGTAGGAAATTTGAGGGCACCACGCCTCACAGGTGACCTTAAATTGGGGGCCCCGGTGAACTCGCGAGCACTGGTACCGAGTTATCGGCGCAAATGGGCTTACCGCTCCCCGATCTCGATAAGCGCCAGACCACGCGCGTGCAGATCACCCGACAAGCAAACCGACAATGCGAAGTGGTGGATGCATGTAGATAGGTTTCATTATTCTTCTTATTTTGCTCGGAGGCCGAGGGCTGGCTTTGTGTGCAGGTACAGTGCGCTTCTCAGCGCTGAGGCGAGTCGGCCTCCAAAAGAGCACACAAAGAGATGTTGGGAACTTCCCACGGAATCCGGATGGAATCCGGATGGAGGTAATCGCTTGTTTCTACCCTCATCCCTGGATGGCGATAAATGCACCACCAACGGCCGATCGACGGTCGCTCAGGCCTCAGGATCCATGCCCTCCTCCTCCGCTGCGTCCTCTGATTCAGCCTCCGGTTTGTGGTATTCCAACCACGCTCCTGCACACTCATCGACCCCCAGAGCGGCCCCTCTCGCCATCCCTGTCCCAGATGGGGACACCGGCCAGCTCGGTCGGCTCTCCAAGCGACACTGAGGCCGACCTTGAAGCCGACGCCGACGCTGAAGCCGAGACGCACGGCGACGAATCCGCCGATGACGCGTCCTTGGACGCAGGTGCGTGTCGTGGCTACTCTGGCCATAATCTCATTTGCGTGTCAGGGTCCAAACGGAAACGCTCAGTCTCTCCCCCGGGCCACTCAGTACGCTCGGCCATCCTGGTTCCCGACACGCCCGAGAAGCAAGTCCGTCCCAAAAAGCCTCGTGTCGGGGCGCTTATGTCGCCCATCGCGTCCACGAACTTGGAAAAAGCGGGTGGGTGGCTTTCCGCGATACATGGCGCTCGTCTGACTCCCTCCTGTAGTTTCCGAAGTTCGCACTGGACTCAACAAAGGTAAACCTCCCGCTGCTCGCGACGCGCCGTCAGATCCCCACCCTCATCGCCGCCAGTCTCTTCTCGCAACGCCATTTTCGACGCGCTCCGCGGGCTTTTACTAGAGCCCCTCCGTCCCGGATATGCCCTGTACGCCCTGCGTACTCCTGACACCCAGCGCAGAGTGCTGGACGCGATGGCGAAGCCTCGCAAGCCTGGTGGGTGATTAGAGCTCTTCAATTCCTCTACCAACTCACTTATGTAGCCAACGAACTTGCGCGCCTCGTGCGCTTCGATCTCCCCGAGTTCGCCATGCCCAAGGTCGTGCTCGTCGCTGATCTTTTTGCTGCTGCCGTCTGGCAGCGGCTCCCCAACCGTCAAAATCCGGATTTCTTCTGCGTGAAGCCCGGCCCTATCGAATCCCGCGAACAGATCCCGACCGGAGCTTCCCTCGCCCTCCAAGCCATCGTGGACATCGCCGTTCGAGCGGCGCAGAACTTCTGGTCGCCGCACGTGCCGTCGGCCGTGCAGGTCATGCCCGAGGACCTCTACGCCAACGGGAACGACTCGCCGCCTATTCGTGCTGACCTGGAGCCTGTTCTTATCTGCAAGCTCTGCGATGTCATCAAGTCCCACTCGGTTCTGTGCGTTCCCCGCTCTACTCTCTCTCGCTGGCACGCGACGTCCTGCTGACCGCTTTTCAGGTTAATGTGTGGGCATTCATTCTGTTATGTCTGTTGCCGTTTGGCTCTGGACAACAGCTTTTCGAATGCCCCACTTGTCGCTGCGTTCAGTTCA
Source organism: Mycena kentingensis (nom. inval.) (assembly GCA_014461125.1). Classification (NCBI taxonomy): domain Eukaryota; kingdom Fungi; phylum Basidiomycota; class Agaricomycetes; order Agaricales; family Mycenaceae; genus Mycena; species Mycena kentingensis (nom. inval.). Next base: position 859,755 of record JACAZG010000013.1, read on the forward strand.
GCGAGCCCATCGCCTATCTGCAAGAGCGGGAGCGCATCCGCCGTCTCCTCCGGCCGGAGATCGACACGACCGAGATCGTGCCCGACTGCTGGGGCGGGTTGCGCTTCCCGCGCGGTCCGGATCTCTCGAAGCTGGGTGATTGCACCTGCTTCGTCGAGGATCTCTGCACATGCGACGGAGTCGAGCACGATAGCATTGTTTGCATCTGCGTCGCCGCGTCCGTCTGCCGCTGCAACGACGACCGCGGCGAAATGGTGGCATGGGTTCCCGATGGCGGTCAGGATGGTAGCGACGATGGCGCGAGCGACGCGTAGAAGGAAGCTGTAGTCTGTTGATAGAAAAACAAAAAATGGCAGAGTTTATTTACCCGCAACCTTGCCTGAGAATGGATTTCTGCAGAAGCCGCGCGGACGACGAGCGACCTTGAGCCGGCAACGAAAATGGTGTCAGTGATACGCAGGGGAGCATGACGAACACTGGGTTCTATATGACGAACACTGGGATGTCCGCGCGAAAGTTGTTGACGCGTTCACGGACGCGGAAGAGCCTCTGCCACTCTGAATTTTTGGGCGAGTATAGCAGGCATGCCATTAAATTGTACTGCGCAATAAATATGCGACTCGGTAAGGTATACTCGACAATGTGGTTGACGCGTCTGAAGCCGTATCAGCCCAACATTTGCCTACGATCTTGCTCTAAACGACAACCTCCCTCAACTCATTGTCATCGAACAGGCCCCAGACTGCTCATAAAGCGATTATAGCACTGTGAGTACCATAGATTGTCATGCCAGAGTGGTTCGCGACGTATTTACTATCCCGCGAAGCTCACAGACCTAGCAGAAGTATCTCGCTTCTGCGCACTAGTCCGACTAGATCTTCTCAGTTCCCTACTACGGGTTTCGAGTGTAGGCTTCTCTGGACGCAAACTCGCAATAACTGACATTTATTAACGCGTTGTACAGTCGCCCAACGCGTGATGACTAGTCGGCGCTCAAGCTCTCCCAAAAAACATGTGCCGGACGGCACTCGCAAGTCCCAGCGAGATGCCTCGGCTAGATACCGAGCAAAGTACGCTCCTAGGATATCTATACTACTCACTCACGCTCTTTTACAGTCATCCTGACCCCGAATCGCTCCGGCGTCAAGCGCGCGAACGGATGGCGCGCGTCCGCGCTGCAAAGCGCGCCGCTCTTTTGGAAGCCGCCCCAGACGTTCAGCAGGCGCACAGAGAAGCCATAAGCGAGGCTAATCGTGAATACCGTCGCGGCCACACAAAACAACTACGTGAATATGACCAGGCACGCCGCGAACGGTTTGTCTGGACTATTCATGCTCTGTCTATAATGACCGCTGACATTGGGACTTTAGGGCTTATATCGAGGAGCATGGCGAGGCTGCATTCACTCTCAGGCTGATGAAACGCCGACGCCAGCGTTCAGACGCGCGGAAGAACAGGACGCGTGGTCACGCGAGCAGGACCGCCTGCTAGAGGAGCGACTAAAGAGCCAGCGCGATGAGTTCCGTGCTCGGCGGCAGGCGCAGGAAGAAGCAGAAAGGGCGGCTGAGGGCAGACGAGCCGAACGCCAGCGGCGGAAGCAGGAGATGCTAGCTGAACAGGCAGACGAAGAGAGCTCGGGCTCGGGGCGCATTAGGCAGCAAACAACAGGAGCACCACTGCGCCGGCTGGTTCATTGAGAAGTAAAAGTTGCAGAAAAATAAATTATATTGAGGTATACAAGAGATAGAGTCCGATTCATCACGAGTAGTACGTAGGGCGGCGAGCAAAGGATGTCCCAGCGCGTTGTGCACCCTCAAACTCCTGGATTGCCTCTTGGTACGTGGGCCAAGAGTCGTGCCAGGAGCTGGGGACACAGAGCACGTTGAGGAGTGCTTCAATGCTACACAGATCATAAGTTCGAAGCAACTCGTCGCGAACAAAGAGAAATACCTTGCGGGATACAGCCCCGGGTTAACCCCAACATAAACAACATACCAGGGCTCTCCCGCGTAGCGCGGCGCGTGCCCGATAACATCCTGCTCGCTGGTGACGGGCTTTGGGATCAACTCCAGCGGTATCGGAGCACCGATGGGCTCTGTGTTTGACACCCAGCCCGGCGCGCCGGCAAAAGTCGTACGTAGCGCGCGCAGCATCGAGGGAAGGATATCCCTCGAACAAGGTGCACCGGAATCCGCTTGTAAACGCTTGCACGCTCGACCTGAAAAAAGCAAAGTTCTCAGTACGTCGCGGGTCGGCTGGGATGAGCGTAACAATTACCAGGTCTCCCAGACCCCCGGCTCTCGCCCTCGAATGACAACGTAGGCCATGTTTCGGGATTTTTTGGGCTTCTTTCGACGAACAAGACCTTTGACCGCCCCACCCGCTACTCCCTGACTACCGGCTGCGGCAAGATGCCAATGTGTTGTTTGCTGCGGCGGCGATTGATGCGATTGGAACGTGTAAAGGCGGCCGGAGGTGGGTAGGTGGGTGAAATTCGAGTAGGTCAAGGAGGACGGGCTCGACGGGCTTGACGGGCTGGAGGAGACAGCCGTAGGACCCGGCAGAGTGCTACGCGAGGGAGTCGAACCTAATCCCTGCGTCGAGGGACGCGTCGAGGGACGCGTCGAGGTAGTCGAGGGACGCGTCGAGGCATCAGAAGGACGCGAGGGACGCGTAGAAGCATCAGAAGAGCCATGTGTTGACTGGGGAGTGATTGTTGGAGCGGAAGATGAGCGCGTGGACGTGGGAGGCGAGGAATTGGGGTTGGCGCGAGTGGGAGCGAGCAAGTTTCTGGTACCAGGGACGTCCGCTGCAGCTGCAGCACTGGTGCCTCGCCTCGGTCGAGTGTGGCCATAGACTTGAACGGGGGAGAGCGGTAAGACTCGGGGACGTGGTTGAGGGTCGGAAGGGCTTGACCGGGCCTCGGCTGCTTGAGAGGCTGCGTAGATCGTTTGACCCGCCATATGGTATCCGAATGGAGACATACCGCGTAGATCAAGCTCCAGGAACCGACGCGTCAAGGCGGCATTGTCTTCGTCGTCCGTGTAGATGGGGAGCGCACCGTTGAGGACCTCATTGTCGCTCAGCCCGTGCGGGCGGGGGAAAGGATCGTAGGGCATGGTCAAAGATTAGAACGAAAAGTGTTGTACGTGTGAACCAGTATCAAGAACGCAAAGTTCCGAGTTGTGACAAAGAAAGCGCGCGCGCGACGGCGAGAAAAGGTTCATATTATCGACGCGCAAATACATTAAGCAAACCACTCGGGATACTCTGCCTGGAATTCCGCCGCGCCGGGGTAGGGCGGATAAACCCGATTCCCCGCCGGGTCGACCATCTGGGCAGCGACAACATCCGGGATGAAGTACGTCCAGTCCTTGGCGCGCGAGGGGTCCATGTAGCAAAGCGCCCTGAAGGCAAGCAGTCAGCAAAGATCGTCTCGGAATCGGGAGACGTACTCGATGAGCATGTCGTCAATGGCATCGACATCGCCGACATCTATGTTGGCTAACGGGAGACCGTGCACACTGACGCGATTGGGAGGATGGTCAGCAGGGCGCGCGCGTGCTTTACCGCCAAAACATTGCCCAGCGGTGAGCGATGGGGAGAATCCTTGCGGTCCAGGACGGCGGTGATAGCCTGGTTCTGCTCGACCGGATCGGCGTCGTCGGCGTTGTGGAGGCAGGTGAAGACGAGGGAGACGGCGCCGATGGAGATGACATCGTAGGGACGACGACAGAAACGGCAGTTTATGGGGTTGAGGTCGAAGAAGGGGAGGCTGGTGCTCCCAAGCGCCCCGAGAGTGGTGATGGGTACCGTGGTCAGAGTGCGGGCAGGGCGGTCCTGATGATAGAGGAGGGCGACGCGCTGTCCTTGGGGAACCTAGAAACGAGTTAATGGGCAATGGCTGCTGGGGATTGGGACGTGCTGGTCCGGCCAAGGGCTGGAGCGTTTGCAGAGGCGCCGTGGTGGTGGACATCTTGGAGTGCGAGGGGCGTGAGGTGGATGAGGAACAATTTGCTCCCTGAACTAGTAGAAGGCGAGATAAATCCTGTGAAAGAGCGATTTGCGACGTATGGAGCCGAACAAAGATGGGAAGGGAGCGCGTGGACGAGGATCGATTCGGGGCCCGCAGGAACGAAGTTGAAAACGATATTATATAGTCGAGAGACGACGCGTCGTTTTGCGAAAAGTTCACAGAAGACCACCATCTACTCGTCCGGTGAGTTACCCTTCTTTTTTTTTGGTCCTTCGTTGAGACCCAGGCTTACCGTCGTCTTCCCCCAGAGAGCATGCGCAACGACCCAATCCGCAAAGGCACCACTTCGGCTGCTCGCCCATCCAGCTCGCGGGCGGCGCCGGCCTCGCCCAGCCGGAAGTCTACTGCTGCCGCGCGCTCTTCTCCGTCTGACGCAGTCTTGGGACCAAAGCGTAAACGCGCCAGCAAGCTCGTCGCCCCAGAAGACAAGCGCAGCGAGAAGGGGTGGGCCAAGGGTGTGGCGGAGGATTTCATCCTCAACAAGCACATTCCCGGGTTCACGGAGGCGCGCCAGAAGGGGTCAGCCGCGGAGAACTCGTACCTCGCGCGCGTCGTCAACGAGTTCGTGTACTTGGTGCCGTACAATCTCCCGAAGGCGAGGCCGATCCCACTGCCTCTGAGGGGGTATACCGAGGGGATGGTGGACGACGACTCGAAGCTTGTGGAGGCCGAGCAGGTGATAAAAGCAAAATGGGTCAAGGCTACTCGTTTGGTGAGTGCTGTGTCTACATGCGTGACCGATCTGACCTACGTCCCTAGAAACTACAACGATGGCTCCGCCGCCGCGCCGACAACGCCCAAGCCTCACCGTCCGACCACGACCTATGGGCCATTCTACTCGCCATGGCGAGTGGCATCCACCCCGTCCACAGGGCCATTCAGGGATATCAGCAGTATATGCATGAGGCGTACGCGCCCTGCATCGACCCGACCGTGCAGCGGCGTTGGGCTGCCCACCAAGCCGGCGTCGACGTCACAGCTGACGACTATGACGAGAGCGCGGAGGGCGACTACGAGACTCCTACCTGCGCTCCGACTGCCGCGTTTCGCGTCAAGATCGCCGCGCTATCTTTTCAATCGTCTGCCCGCAGACATCCAGGCCGCGTATCGGGATCGGGCGAAGGCGGAGGCGGCAGCGAAACGGGCCGAGTATCGAGAGAAGTTGAAGGCATGGCCGGGTAAGACGCCCCAGGACTATCAAAAGTACGTTTCTTACCTCGCCTGCGCCAACACTGCTTACAAGACTCTAGCGCAATTAATAACCTCGGGAAATTCCTCCACCGTATCATGAAGGGTCTGGCCGAGGCGACCGGGCTCCACGTCTTCTTCATGGCGGGCGGCCCGATTCCGCAGTACAACGGGAGCTTGCGGACGGTACAGTGCGTCTAATCTTTGTTGCCGCTTCATGGCCTGAGTGCTAACATCCCTGTAGTTTGGCCTACGGACATAACCACGCACCCGTACCAGCTTCGTTTCCCAACCACGACAAGGAGCGCTTCCGGCGCGACGTTCTCGGGGCCATGAAGGACTACCTCAAGACGGCGTTCAGTGAGCTCTGTCCCGGTTTAGCAGCTGCTGTAAGCTGACTTGTACAGCCCCCGCAGAATGTGCCGCGGTTGCCCTTCCCGCGGATGGCCAGTCTCGCCCTACACCCGTGCAGCCAACCAATGCGGCGGACCCCGCTGCGCCGCTTGACTTTGAAGAAGTCGATGCGGACGTATCACCCGAATCGCTGTTGGCTTTGGCGTCGATGAACGTCGAGATGGACGTGGACGGCGACACCAACGACGACCAAGACAAGAGCGGAGACGAGGGACGACGAGGGAGGATGACGACGAGGATGAGGACGAGGATGAGGACGCGGAGGAGGAGCGTCGCGCTGCGCGGAAGGAGCGGGAGGCAAACATCGCCCGCAACAAGGAGCGGGAGGCCAACATCGCCCGCAACAAGAAGCTCGCCGTCGATGTCGGTCTGACGGAAGCGGTGGATGCACTGCGTGCATTGAAGCCAACGGCGAAGCCCAGGCCAAAGCCCAAACCAAAGACCACGGGTGTGGCGAGCGATAGGACGACTCGATCGTCTTCTGCGTCTAACCCGACAGCGACACCCTCCGGCTCTGCCCCTACGACTACCCCGACACCACCCTCCGGCTCAAACCCGACGACTAACCCGACTCCACCCTCCGGCTCAAACCCGACGACTACCCCGACTGCCCCATCGGGATCTACCCCGACTCCACCCTCCAGCTCAAACCCAACGCCAGCCTCGGGATCTACCTCGACACCACCCTCCGACCCGAGCGCAACACCAGCGTCCGGCTCAAACGCGACTCCAGCCTCGGGATCTACCCCGGCACCCCCATCGGCATCTACCCCCGACACCACCCTCCGGCTCAAACGCGACACCACCCTCCACCGTTTTCGTGCCCGCGGGGCAGGCAGGCACATCAAGCACGACTCTGGTGCCTATGGAGATCGATACTCCATCGGGGATGGTACCGCCGTCGGACGAGATGGAAGTCGATGCTGGTGCGGTCGCATGTCCGGGTGACGCTCCGGACTGGTTCCGGGAAATATGGCCCGAGGTCAGCGATGTCGACCTGGGAGACGCGTGGTGCGTTGTGCTTCGCGCGTTCATCGCATTAGAACGCGCGTACCAATGGCGCACCAGTCTGGGTCGACTCGGCACCGCCTCGCGTCCCAAGGTCGTGCACGACTGGATCCAAAGCTATCGAAAAGCGGGAGCGCCGTCGGCGAGGATGATGGGGTCTGACGGCGTTGTGTTGGGGAGCATGGAGAAGTACTGCTCGGCATGGTGGGCTTGGTGGCGCTGGTTGCAGCCTGAATGGAGGAAGTGGAAGGACGGCGAGCGTCCAGAGCGCGACTTGGGTGGGGATGGTGCATGGGGCAAGCTGGCCGTCCCCGGAGTTAACGGGATGACCAGTGTCGTGGCAAGCCTGTACTGGTGGGGATGCGTCGAGAAGCGCCAAGGACCATTGTCGGAGGACTGGCAGCTGGCGGCCAACGATGTCAAGACCGCACTAGTGGGCTTGCGTGCGGCGGCGGAGAACCAGGCTTGACACGATGGGCAAGGGGCATTGTTAGGACTTGACGCGTTTTGTCTTTGCGAACTTTTACGGACACGACTACCACGGACTATATTTGACTATAAACTTCACGGACACTAGGGTATATTCTGCCTTCTTCACCACCCGTAGCTCTCGTCGGTAGACTTGTGCCTCTGCCTCTGCTTGTCGAATGAATATTCATGTGTTGGCGAGTTTGGACTTGGTCGGAGAGGGACTTGCGGCAAAAAGAAAGTTTATTTAGAATAGGTGTTTGTCGTACTTCTAGGTACAAGCTTGTAAGGACCCCGCCGCTGCAGGTGACGAGCCCATGAAACTATGGAGTAGGGAGCTTGGGAGTAGGGAGTGTCGACGAATACAGAAGTGCAAGGCCAAACAGGGAGATTCGCGGTGTTGGCCTGGACACTCGTTGAGTGTGTACCCTGCGCTGACGTATGGAGGCGGCGTTCCAGCCGGCGGGGCGGGCGGGCGGCGGGCGGGCGGCGGGCGGGCGGCGGGCGGCGGGCGGGCGGCGGGCGGGCGGCAATGATTGTGGGGGATTGTGGTGAGAGGGGGAGGCGCGACAAAGGGGAGGGCGGCGCGACGAAGGGGCGGCGCGACGAAGGGGAGGGCGGCGCGACGAAGGGGAGGGCGGTGCTACGGGCCAGGAGGGAAAAAGGTGCGGGGCGGGCGGAGGTCGCGGGACCGGGGGGAGGAGGAGGTGGGTTAGCGGGGCGTGGGTTTTTCAGCGGGGCCGTGGGCGGCGGGGGTGGCGGGGGGGTGGGGCGGGCGGGACGGTGGGCGGGAGGGAACCAGGCGAGGGCGGTGATGGGCCATAATAATGACCAGATGTGTATTACGGAGCGGACAAGCAATTACAAGGCCAGCTGGCGTAATAGACACCAGCATAAAAGGGCCATCAAGGCAAAACATGATTATATAATACTATTATAGACTAATTGATGGCAGAGCAACGTGATTGTATCAAAACATCAAAAATTATCCTAATATAGCAAGCCGGGCGGCCCAAAAGAGGGTGGGCGACCGTTTGCGAAAAATGCTCAGGACTGCTTGTGGTCTAGGAGTGGCCAGGAATTTATGAAAACATGCCACTGGGCCAGCCCAGTGCATTTTTCAAAAATGTTACAACTAGGGCTCCGCAGATCGTGGCGGTCGAATACCCACATCAAGAGGACGTGCATATTCATGAGCCCGGGCTGGGCGGCGACGGGCTGGGCTGCTCAGCGGCGGTACGCGGCCAAGTTGGGTTCAGGGTCGTTAAGGACGCGAGCAGGGACGAGACCGGAGGTGGAAATGTGGCGGTTGGCCGCTGAATGCATTACGAGGGCGTAGAGAAGTGGTTTGAGGATGTGGCGGTAAGTACAACCACGGCCGTACGGGTATCTGTGCCACCCGCGGGCGGCGCGCTATGTACACGATGAGAAGGAGAACGATAAGGCAAATGGGATGGACGTACCGTTGGGATGAGGCAAAGGTAACAGATGATATTCGCGGCGAAATCGAACGCGTCGGGTCCCCACATGCCGTAGTTCTTGTCGACTTCGGAGAGTGCGATCCCATGGGGGCAGTCGTCGTGACGGTGATTATGGTGAAGACCGCGAAGCCAGCAGACCACGCAGTGATCGGCAAAGAACCGGAAAGTGTGGTCGAGAACGCCGGGGAGGGCAGAGCGGCGCTGCTCGTAGGTCTGGTCGTTCTTGGCGAGAAGCGGGTGCGTCCAATACTCTCGATAATGGGATCTGGAAACAACGGTAAGTAAACGCAGGACCAGTGGAACAAGAACATACCCTATTCCACCGTAACCAACATCCCCGCCGCCCTGGGTCAACCGCTGGCTGGACGGCAGCGGCACGACGTTGAGGGAATGCGAAGCGGGTGGGACGGGGAGCGGGAGCGCGACCGCAGCTGTGGTTGCACGATTGGCCGGCGCCACGAGCGTGCTGGTGCCCATGCCCGTGCCCATGCCCGTGCGACGGAGTAGACAAGGAAGACGACGACGACGAGTTGGCGTTGTGGCGGGGAGCATTGGTACGAGAAGGAGGGACGCCGGGATTGAAGCTTGATGTGCCCGTACCGCTGGTCGCGTCAGCCATGAAGACATCCTCGTCGGGAGTTGGACCGGACTGGGACGACGCTGGCACGCTCTCGGGGGCGGGAGAGGACCGACGGTGGTGGTCGTGGGCGGGATGTCCGCAGGTGCTCGACTGGCAGCACGGAACGTCGCCCCATAACGCGCGCGGGCGTCTGCGTCTGCGCACGCTGGTGTTCATTGTACGCCTCGAGAAGCTGGACGAGGACGGGAGTAGGGATCGTAACCGTAGGACTATTACTGGAGGAGCAGTTAGTAGAGAGGGTTGGGACGAAGACGATACACACAAGCTATTGGGATCGCTATATCCAAGTGAGTAGATGTCCGAACGGCGACGACAAGGACGTAAATGGCAGGAGTAGCGGTTAACGAAGGCGTGGCGTTAAGGGGACGTCCATGACTATCGGTCTTCTTGCGGATCAATCCCATGGTGTCGCAAAAAAGCCTGGCGGGGTTAGTATGCGCTATTGGGCTGGACGGAGCGTACTTGTCGATGCCACTGAGACGCCTAGGGTAGGGTTAGATTGATACGACATAGAAGGTCATATCATTTTTTTCTACCCGAATAATAAAGATGTGCGACGTAAGGCTTGGTGGACGTCGAGCTGGTGCTGGTGCTGGGGCTGGGGTTAGCGACAGGAAGAACAGAGGGAACGCGGGGGCGTACTTGGTGGTAGAGGTGGCAGGCGCGTCCGAACTCGACTGGGACGAGAGGAGAGCGCCGTTCCCAGCAGCGTCGGACGAGGGAGAGCGCGGCCGGGGCTTTTTCATGGGCTGCTCATCGCTCGCGTCGGAGCTATGGAAAAGGTTAGCAAAGTGAGGGTGGGCAGGCAGAGGACGTACTCGTAGGGGAGATTGCGTTTTTCGACCATCTGGACGCGGGGTGGTGGTGGTCAGGAAGAAGGAGGTGCTGCCAATGTGTGACAATTTATAGTCGCTATTCGGGTCCGCGCGCGACAGCGGAACAGTCGTGGTGTTCGGGTCGAGTCGGGGAAGGCCATCCAGAGGGAAGCGGGGTAGTCGGGGAGGACGGGGGCGAGGCGGGGGCGGAGATGGTGGTGGAAGAGGAACAAGAGCATTAGGCGCATTGATAGGCGCTCAACGAGCGCCAATCCAATACAGGATTGGCGTTCGCTTAGATACCATCCCGCGGGTGTAAAACGCGTGCAAAAAATGTGGATTCAGGTGTACAAACACGCGTTATACTACAATTTAAAGGCTTGCGTGGCTTCATAATAATAAAACGTCCATCGTCGGTGGTGTCAAGAACCAATTCTTCGCGCAACTCGCCGACAGTGCGAAAGTACAGCTCGCAGTCGAGACCAATGTTGAGGTCGTCCCGCATGCTGCGCAGCGTCACGTCCTTGACGCCGGCGTTTGCGCGCACATGGGTGATGATCCGCTCGCGGAGGGTCGGCTCGGGCTGGACGTCCGCTTCCCGCGTCGGCCTTGTCGAAATATGCCTGGAGGAATTTTGGCGAAAGAGTTGGTGGAGAGGAACCCATTGGGGCGGGCTTGTCGTTGTCAAAGAGATGCTGGGGGCCACGAGGGTCGTTGGGAAAGGTCTGGTAAATTAGCTGCTGGCCGACAAGTGGCATGGGCTCGTCCTCCATGTTGGGCGCAAGGAGGAGAGGGTCTGGCGCGCCCGGCTGGTACTGGTACGCCTCGGGGTTGGCAAGGAACTGATCAACAACGGCGTTGAAGGAGGGGACACTGGGGAAGGAGGAGTTGAACGATTGGGTAAACAGCGACAGGTCGAAATCGAGCTCCGGGGCGGTGAACGATGCGTCGCCGGCACGCTGGAGGACGTTGGCGTCGGGGAGCGGCTCTGCTTGGAGTTGGAGATGTGCAGGGCGCGCGTCCGTCGCGTGGGACGTTCTGTCCATCGGGCGCTGCAGACGCCGGCTTGAATTGCGGCTTGAAGCGTTTAGAGTCGGGGGCGCCGAACGACGAGCGACGGGCCAAAAGCAACGGCGCGTTGTGCGGCGACGCGTTCTGCGGCGCGTTCGACTTTGAATGCGCCCGTATTGCCCGCCTCGCCCTCGGTTCCGCCCTGGCCAATCTGCTCGAGCTTCTTCGGCGAGTTCTTGACAGCCTGCTGGATGACAAAGGCGCGCAGCTGCTTGCTGACAAGGTCAGGCGGCGGGGGAGGGAGGAGCTGGACCTTGTGCGGCGGCTGATTAGGCTGCTGCTGGCCGACGAACGACGCACCCGGTTTCGCGGTGTCCAGCGGACGGACTATGGCGGTGGTGTTGGTTTCTTTGGCGGTAGGAGGGACAGCAATGAGGGCTTTCTGAGCAGCTTGCACCTGTAATACGGTTAGACGAATGAGAGGGAGTTGGGGACGGCACACCAGTTCGCGCTGAAGGAGTGCGGCGTTGATCTTTTCGACAAAAGCGAGAGCGGGGAGAGGCTCGATGTAATGGATGTGGTCGATGGTGATGCTGCGCGGCGAGGACGTGTGTTTAATGAAGCCGTGCAGCAAAACACGCCGTCCCTCTTCCTTTACGGGCGTACCAAACGCACTGCTTGAACGGGACTGCGTGGTTGCCAATCCAGCCGCGAACCGTGGCACCGTCGTCGTCCTTGAGGCGATACTCCCAAAATTGCGGATGCTCCTTGACCTTGTGGATGGTGGCGATAGTTGTGAAATAGAGGAATGGCTGGTCGTTCAGAAGGGTGCGGCCCTTGACGATTGCGGCGTCGTTTATCATGCGCAGGGAGATGGGGATGAGTGGGTCGTCGATGGACATGGTGGGCGGGAGCAGGCTTGGGCTGATGATGTAATCAGCTCAAGCCGCCTTTGTCTGAATACCTTCAGTAGCTTGTATACAGAGTATATGTAAACAGAAAAGTTGTTGGAAGTGAGATTCTAAACAACTCGACAACAGACAGTATTTCTTGATTCTGTTTGGTTGAGAAGTTACAAAGCAAAACTTCAATTTTGGCTTTGGGCACTTTTACAGCCATAGAAAGGTATTTTGTACAAATTGTAAACAGAGAAGTTGTGGGTAATAATTCACTGAAAATCCTACAACAGAAAGTAGAGCATATATCTGGGATCCTATGAAGTTATTGGCCAAATTGTTGAACGATCAAGATTTTGGATACTGCGAATAAAGTTCATGTAAATCCTATAACAGAAGGGCTGCTCGTGGATTTTTTCTAAACTTTTTTACAACAGAAACCAACACACGATATGCAAGGGCTGTCCGGCTAGAGTGTAATTCACCATTTTTGATTTGCAAATCTGTTTTCAGTGTAGATGGGCTAGAAGTAGATTTAATGGAGAGGTCCAAACAGAAGATGTGTTCAATAAATTATTCTACACCACTCTACAACAGGAACCTAGTCAAGATAATGACTGTGTGGACCGCTGTAATACGCGAACATTCCTTTGTTCGATTTTGTGATACATTTGGTTACAGTAGACCAAAGAGTGGGTTTAGTGCAATGGTCCAAACGAATGGTCGGTTCAGTAGATCCTCAGCAACTTTTTAACAGAACCCTAGTCAATACAATGACTGTGTAGACCGCTATTCTACATGAATATTCCTTTGTTCAAACAAAGGGATTTGGCTACAGTAAACTAAAGAGTGAGTTTCATGCAATGGTTCAAACAGAGAATTTGTTCATTGAATTATTCCAAGCAACCTTCCAACACAACCTAGTCAATACAATGACTGTGTAGACTATTCTACACGAACATTTCTTTGTTCGAACAAAGGAATACGGTGGACCAAAAAGCGAGTTTCGTGCGGTGGTCCATACAGATCATTTGTTCAGTGAATTGATCTACATAACTTGACAGCTGGGATGGGTTGCTATACCACCCAAACAGGGTTCTGTTCTAACGCTGGTATGGCAGCAGTCGCAACAGCAGATGCAAAGTTCAACCAAACCCGTTGACCCTTTCGTCCCTCTCGCCACCAATCTTCCGTTTTGTCTGCCCATCCTCCTCGACGGCGCGCCCTCCTTGGATCTCGACTGCCTCGTATACTAGCTGGTGCGGTCGTTCCGGTAGTTGAATTTGCTGCTACAGGTCGTGCTACTCGGGTAATCTGGTGCGTGGTTATTCTGTTCCACTCTCACCGCTCACCGTCTGCGGAGCATCATAAGACTAGGGCTCCCAACTCGCCGTCCACCAACCCGAAGCTTCACTGCCGTGTGGCGCCAATCGCGACGGCGAGTGTTTCTCTTGCTTGTTCCTCTCCCCGTGGACGCTGCTGACTCTGCTACAGGCCACTGCAACTCGGGCGTCAGACCGGTGAGTCCACCGCTCTTGCTCATCGCCGCCGTTGAGCTCTTTCCAGCTCGTCTTAGTGCTGGCACGGATCGGGGTCGAGTTGGACGCGTACACGAGGTGCGCGTTCGCAGCTGATTTGCGGCCTTGTTGGTGCGTCAAGAAAATAGTTGCTTCCTGTGGCTGATAACTCTTCCACTACGCGGTGGTAGTAGTTGGGACGGGGACACCATGCCGGTACAAACCTTTCCTTGGTTCCTCGCGGCCGTTGATGTGCTGGTAGTTCCTGGTCGTGCTCGGACTGTTGAACGCGATCTGCATTGGGGCACTATGCTGGTATGTCCATTCATTCATCCTCAATGTCGCTGATCCTGTATTAGTTTGTGTGTTGCTTGACGTCGGTATAGCAGGGCTCATGCGTTCCATACTCCTCAAGTTTGTCGCTCGCGCTAACCCTTTTCTAGCTCGTCTTATTGCCGGCGTTGAGTTGTGCGCCTCGGACGGGGTACCTTCTGGCGGTATGCCGTTGTGTCGAGCTTACTGACCTTGACGTCGTCGGCGTAGTGCAGGTGCGTACCTCAGCGTTGACGCTGGACTTGTGTTCAAGCCCGTTGTTGGGTTTGCTTCCTTGCGGTCGTTGATGCCGGTCTAGTTGTTGTAGGTGCGTTTGCTCGGGTTGCTTTAGTTGAATTGCAGCAGACGCGCATACTGCGAGTATCTGCTTGTGGGTATGCTACCTGCGTTTGAGTCGTAGAGTGAGCGGGTAGTGCTGGGCGGTTGACATGCTATTGACCTTTAAAGCTTATGTACGCCCACCGGGATTGAGGAGTCGGCCTCGGTGGGTGTTTCGCATATTGCTCTTCTTCCAGTCTTACATGTTGTGGTTGTCGTTGCCTTCAAGTTGCGTTGGTGCTGTTCGGCATCGCATCATCAAGAAAGAGCCAGTCGGTATCAACAGAACGCGTAGCTGGCCCGTCTCGCGGTGTGCTGATATTTGTCTGGAGCAAGTCGATGCTTCGGAGTTGATGTGGGGAGAGCAGGTATTTGTACTGGACAGAGCTCTTTGCGTGGTTTATAGAAGGCTTCAGGCGAGACTCTGGAGAGAGAGTTGCTCAATAAACATTTTTACCTCAGAGACCGGTTCGCATTTACAGTTTTTTTTTTTTTTTTTTTTTTTTTTTTTTTTTTTTTTGCAGTTTGGTACAAAGGTGAATTGAAAGTACAAAATTTCAAAGAGAGACAGCGTACAATGCTGCTATTCTACTTGGAATCGGTTTTGTCGTGAGGAATGTTTGCTTGGACGCGAGCGGCGCGACACTTTTTCTTCTCCGTCTGGAAAACTGAAAAAAAGTAGAGCGGAACGCGTAGGAATAAAATGATTACCTTTCTCGACTTTGGCCGGATGGGAAGGGAAACATTTGAAAAAGTCTGTGAGAAGACGGCCGACGTCGGCGTCGAGGGCGTATGCAATTCCGAGGACAGCGGCGGTGTTGACGCTGCAGTTGCCGTCGATATGGGTGTCGAATCCACGGCGGAGACTTGGGTAGTCCGTAATCTCGTCGAGAAGATCGAAAAACGGCTGGCGCTCCTTGGTGAGCGTTGCCGGCGTCCATTGGCGGTCGACGAAAACCTGCGGCCCGACCTAGTTTGACTGAGAGAGGGCCGAGGAGAGGGAATCGACACGCACCTTTTTATACCAGCAAGTGCACTCAACACGTTTGGAAATATTATGGGCTCTTACCAGGGAATGTTTGCAAACCTTCCCTGTTTGGTGCCCGGGCACCACTATGGGTACGAAAGACTGTAGTCACAACGTAAATTGTATTTATTGGGAGGGCATATAGGCTTATGTAAAAGTGGGTATAGGGGTTTTTGAGGTCTGGCTTTCTAATGGTGCACTCAGCTAGCCCTGTTCATGACCTCATCACTCCCTAACACACTTTTCTTTCTACGTCCCTACTAACCTAATCCGAACCCTAACAAACCCCTAACCTAATCCTAACCCTAACCAAACCTAATCCTGACCTAACCTAACCTAATCCTGACCTAACCCTAACACTAACACTAACCCTAACCAAGCGTATCCCCACATTGGAGCTCCCATCACTATTTTGTCCCATTTTTCCCACGATAAGTTTATCTTCATTTCATCCATCTTATCCCTTTCCATTCAGAGACCATAGTCTAAAACTCAAAACTCGCAAAGATACAAGCAAAACATCAAAAGCCATCCCAATTTGGAGCTACCAGGAGGTTTGCAAACATTCTCTGGTTGCCTCCCATAGTTTTGCCAAAACAATGAGTGCATTAGGTGGTGCGGCCGGCTCGACCACGAGAGAATCGCGGCCGAGAAGCATGCGCTCAATGTCGTCGATAGAGAGCGGCGCGGGGACGACGGGTGCGGGGACGACGGGCGCGGGGACGACGGGCGCGTGGACGACGGGCGCGTGGACTGGGGCTGGAACGGTAGGCGCAGGGACAGCGGGGGCGTGGACGACGGGCGCGTGGATGACCGGGGTAGGCTGAAGAAGCTGGGCGAGAGGGGCGCACTAGGCGTCGTTAGGCAGCGGAAGCGAGATCTGTGGATTGCGCACCTGGTGGCGGGCGCGTTTGCGGGGACGGATGGCCTTGGATCGAGAGCTGGACTACACGGAGATTAGTACTGGCCAGAGCGAGGATATTGACACGCACCGATGTGTTCTCCTTGTCGCTGGAATCGTCGGTGGAAGAGTCTTCTGCGTGGTCGTCCGCGAGCAAGTCGAGTTTCTGGACGACCTCGCGGAGACGGCCGACGTCGGCGGTGGACAGGATGGGAGAAGTCTTGATGAGGAGCTTGACAGAGTTGAGGACGCCGGCGAAGAGAGGATGCATGGTGGTGGTGGTACAAGATCAAGAGGCGTCCGCCTTTGATGGGACTCGGCGTCTTGTATCGGATGTTTGCACAGACCAGTGGCGAGGTTCCTCTGACCAAATACAATACTAGTACATATTACAGACTGTACAAACGGCTCCCGATGGAATCTTCCCTATAAACGTACGAGAAACTGGAATTCTGCTGCGTCGTAAGTTGGCGCCGATATGAGGACCATGGAACGCCGACGCACCTCGGCGAGCGACGCAGCGAGGTGGAGTCCACCCACCCCCACCCTCCCGCCCAAATCCCTGTGCAAATACACGCTTTCCGACGTGAGGTGAAGGACTTTCGATCCAGGACGTGACTAAAAGTCACAGCCAAAATCCCACCTCAAGCCCCCAGGGAATTACAAAATCTGGAGGCTCACGCCATACAGGGTTTGCAAAAGCCAGGGCGAGCCTATATGGAAGGACTTTGATGTTTTGCTTGTAGCTCTGCGAGTTTTGAGTTTTAGACTATGGTCTCTGAATAGAAATTGATAAGATGGATGAAACGGAGAAAAATTTTATTGTGGGAAAAATGGGACAAAATAGTGATGGGAACTCTTATAAGGCCTGATATTGGGGATTTGCTAGGTTAGGGTTAGGGTTAGGGTCAGGTTAGGTCAGGATTGGGTTAGGTTAGGTCAGGATTAGGTTTAGTTAGGGTTCGGATTAGGTTAGAGGTTTGTTAGGGTTCGGGTAGGTTAGTAGGGACGTAGAAAGAAAAAGTGTGATAGGGAGTGATGTGGTCATGAACAAGCTTAACTGAGGGCACCATTGGAAAGCTAGACCTGAAAAACCCCCTGTGACATGCTGACATAAGCCTCAAAGGTCTTCTAATAAATAACCATTAATATTCTGTGTCCCTTCCCTGGTTAGGGGCCATTTACTCAAAAGAGGCAGGGCAAGGGCCTCCAAGAATTGCAACTCCTCCCTGCACGAAGCCTACAATAATTACAATTCCTATGAGTGCAATTGCTCGCAGGGGCAAGGCTGTCGCGATCTGTGCAGACTGTTCCCGTTCCCAGAAGGCGCGCGATCTTGATGCAAAGGCGCGACGGGAGGCATGGCATGGGAGCGCGCGCGTTGACGACACGGAGCACGATGGCGATGACACGGACGAGCAGCGTTCGTCAGACTGCCGCATGCAACGTGCATTGGAATGCCAACCTAATTTCATCGCACAGAGAAGCCGTTATTACAGGTGCTGATCAAAAAGCGCGGCCACAAGTGCCTTTTCCTGCCTTGTTTCCACTGTGAATTGAATCCCATCGAGATGTATTGGTGCGAGACCAAGCGCTGTGAGTGTTTTCCTTTGATTCCGCACCCTCAACAGCTAAACATGGCCCAGGCTTTCGAGAGCGAGCCAATGGAACCTTTCCAACGGCAAAACGTGTCGTCCCCTAGTGCCTCGATGCCGTCTCCGTCGACAGCATCCGCCAATTCTTCCGCCATTGCTATCGATACTGTATACATGGATGCATACCGCCAAAACCTCAACCCAGTGCAGGCGGCCTATGCTGTGAAGAAATATACCTCTCGCAGACGCATTCCAGCCTCTATAATTAGCTGTTCCATGTTATAACAGAGCCGCAACCCTTACAGGAGCTTACAAGTCCTTTTGGTGCTTATAATCGGGTTGCCGGCTCTTTATAAAGTCCCACCTAATTTGGTGATGACCACAGGTGCAGGTCTCGGCTGCACAACTTTGATATTTTTTACAATGTTGTATAGTGCAACTTCCAGCCAGCTCAGATGCAAGTTAAGCAATACATGTACCAAATGAGCAACTTTACGTTTGTAAATGAATTGGGTTGAGTATTACTAACGGGATGAATGGTAGAGTACAAAGCCAATAAATGAAAATGCCTTGATATTTACCTCCAAAGGGATCAACCACCTATGCTGTGTGCTGCCGCGACAGCCCACCCTAGCCCAGCATGCCGTCCGCCTTGCATGAGCGCTAGTCAATGCCAATAATGTGGAAGTAACACCCCATTCAAGCATTGGTAGGGCGACCCAACATCACCATTGCGATGCATGGAGTTGCGACAGAGCGGACGGGCAGAACTCAAAGGTGGGAATGGAAGTCGTGATGCTGCACAACAGGTTGTGGACGTACAGATCTGTGATGGAGAGCTGACTTAGAGAGCTTTGGCTAGTATCGGCACACAGTGCCTTGAGGTAGCACAAAAACTGACTGGCATAAGTTGTCGATTAACCAGACCAAACCAGGCTTACAAGCCAGCCCTCGTTACAGAGCTAGTCTAGCGGATTATTAGTAGGTAGTATTCAAAGCTGAATCCGAATCAGTCCGCGCATTTCCGAATAATTCCGAAGGGTTATGTAAAAAAATGGGGGGGTGGGCACTCTGTAAGAGGGCTGGAACAGCTAGGTTGGTCCGACCGCCGAGCTGTCAATTTATCCCCGAAAGTGATCTGCACTGAAGGCCTTTGCAAGTATTGTGGCGCGTCAAATACCACAGAAATAATATATTTTGGCAACACTGGGTGCAGGCTAGGCACATTGAGTGGCCCCCAGACTTGTAGAGTCCACTAGAATGAGAGTATCACTTAATATTAGCCCTGATAGCAGGCTGTTGCAGGCATGTCTTGAGGGACTTGCAAACTACAACTTCAAACATCTTTCAAAATATTACTCTAGAATGCCAATAATGTTATGTGACCATAAATTAATAGTTGTTACATAGGAAGCAGTATAGTCCACCAACTTAAGGCTATTTCTGACATACCTGACTGGCCAATATTCTACACTAGTTATGTGAATATCTTCATTTGTCTCTGAACATCCCAAATGGTGAAAAGCAAACTCTATGCACAGAGTGGAATGCAATGAAACGCGCAGGTTGGTGAAATGCAAAGCAAAACACCTAATACCAAACACACAACAAATACAAACACACACCAGACACAGACTTCTAGGGAGATCGGCCTCGGTAACAGAGCCAATCCAGGGTATTGTGAGGATAGAAATATCCAGACGTGGGTGTAAACGATAATGTGGTCTCGGAACACGTAGACTAAACCACAAGCGAACTTGGTGTTCAGAGTACTTTTTGGGGCTTGAGTTTATAGTATCTCAACTGTGCAACTAACAGCAAACTGCGTAGAAGCGGGGTATGGGTGATAAAAAAGGTAGTAGGTCCTTGAATCCCAATCACCAACTCAATCTGCGTATGAACGCAACACTCAAGAATAGATCCAAACACAGAAGCTTCCTAGCTTCAACCAATCCAATCCAAGGCTTCCAGCCGTTTCCAAGTTCCAAAAGCTTCCTAGCTTATTCCAAGTCCAAATCCAATTTTATTTGTTCCAACCAATTCCAATCAAATCAAGTTGTTCAGCATACAAACTCGAGATGAGTAAGCACCGCTCAACTCAAGCCCGGAACTCGCCCTAGTGATAGCGGGGGAGGATTCCGTGCCCAAAACTGTGCCCCCTTGCTCTTTATATACAGTAGCCAAGAAATACGGGTGAGAAACAATTCTTCAGAATAAGGAAATTTGTGTGGTCCATTGTCAAATCTTCTATAGCCAATTGGCTCGGTCCTTCAAAGTGCCGGGTATCCGGAAGGTTGTGCTCCACGTTGCCACGTCCCCTGATCGTTGGATGTTGAGCCCCTGAGCCCTCGTTCCTGGCTCCGAACCTTGTGCGGTTCAAGTCTTTGTCCCTCCACCAAACGCATAGCCATTGAAGAGCGCATTTACGCCTCTTCCTAACGGTACTCGGCACATCCCTGAGGCCCTTTTGGTTGGCGAGCTATGGGGCGATTACTCTTTTCCTCCAGGAATACAGTTGCGGACAATCAAAACTGACAAGTTTAATTACTGGGAATTGGCCCATAATTTCGTGTTTCTGAGGCCAGAAACAGATTCAGGACCTTGAAAAAACCCCAAATCCGGAGTTTCGGAAATTTCCCACAATGTATAAGGTACGGTCATATTTTTGGGCCGGTTGATTGAAAATTGTGTGTACCCCTTTTCGTGTTTGGGTGAACTTTGTGGTACATAGATATTGTACACTAACTAAATACTGCCCTGAACTTTATCAATCTCAGCCAAAATACTCTCATTACAAGCTCTGTGTGATTTTTGTTTTCGCACAGCCCAGGCAGCAGCTTTTCCAGTAAGACCCAGGCGGTAGGCGCTCATGAATCTCCAAGATCTTTGGATGTATCTCCGAATAACCTCCGTTGGACAAGCATCCAGGTACTCTACGGCCTGCTCCTTGGCTTCTACAAAGTTCTTTTTGGCTGTTTGTCGATAACGATATTTGCACCACCCCCAGTACATTCTTATCTAGCTCACTTGTTGGAGTTCCAGATCTTGTTTCAGCAGGACTTGTTTGGACAGAGCTGGTTGGAGATGATGCAGCTGGAGAAGGGGCCCTGGAGCAAGATTCCAGAAGAGTCTCTATATCCTGGATCTCATCCTCTTCCATAGTATTGTCTTCATCCTCTTCATCAGAGCTATTCAGGACAATAACCTCAGAGCTCTTTGTGCCAAATGGCCTATATGCAGCCTTGGGGCCAGAGGAAGCCAAAGATCCTTGAGGAGCAGAACCCAAAGCAGTCTGAGGAGCAGCAGGACCCAAAGGAGCGAGTCCCCAAGTTCCTCCCTGTATTCCAAGTGTCTGTTGGCCTTCTAGCCTCCTCTGCCACTCCGGGCAGTGAAGCGTCCATGCTGCTTTTCCTGCATGACCTGGTCCCTTCTGATATTCTTTGGGCCGCTCTGAATATTGTCAGCTCAAAGTCCAACAAAACAGTGGGAGAAATAAACCTTTGTGGTCCCTCTTGTAGCGTAGAACCTTCTTTTGAACATCATCGGGGATCCACTCAGCATCCGGATCCAAGAGCTGATCCGCAAAGACTGCATAGCTACAGAGGCAAACTTCGAGTTCTTTGTCATCAAGAGTAGGGTCATTATCCCAGTTCAGGTCATCAGCTTCTTCCCACTCGTCGGCCAGATTGGGTTCAGCTTCTTCCCAAGCAAAGAGTTTTGCCAGTTTTGTATAGTCCTCGCCAGATAACCAGACCTCATCATCCGACTCTTCAGAGGGATCATCCACAGAACAAGTAGAATTGTTGTCAGAGATTTGTGAAATGTCATGGACTGAAGCCTCAGCAATAAGAGGTGCAGCCTGTGCCACTGGGTCAGAAAACACAGGTCCTGCCACAGGCTCAAGATCTTGAGGGATATGTGGTGGAGGATCTGCTGCGGCTCCAGCCTGGCGGGGCTTCTGGTTCCTGAGCCCAGATATGTTCCGACCCTTCCCTGGCTTGGTTTGGGCTTTCTTGGGTGGCATGGGTGAGATGGTGAAGGTAGGAGGAAGAGGAGCGAAGCCTGGGAGCATCCAATAGCTCAGAAGCTCTGCCGGAACAAGTGCGGAAGAAGTCTGATGTGGGTGGGTCTTGTGATCCTGCTTTGATCATTCCTTTGATATCTATGGAACAGCGCGTGGGATGACTTCGAAACAACGCCAGGTAGATAGAGGCAGAAATTTCCTTTCGAACGGTACCGCATACAAGCTGACAGCGTGAGAAACCAGCTACGGCCTTTATTTTTCTGAGAGTCTGATAAGGAAAAGTCAAATTTTTACAACTTTCAGGGTAGCTTCTTGAAGCTAAAAATTCGCTCTTTCCAGCTAGCTACATTACAAGCTTATCCCACGAGCCATTTTTGAATAAATAAAGTCGTCAGTTTTGATTGTCCGCAACTGTAGGACACCCGCGCCCACATGCGCCCTCAAACATTGATCCTTGATAGATGCAGATAAGATCAAGATAATTCCCACAGCAGCATGGGACGGCTCCGACCCGTTTCCCTATTTAGCCGGAAGTACCCTATCCACCTGACTGATCCAACAGCGCCCACAACACGTCAAATTCCCGCTGCAACATCATAACACACAAGCGCATTGAAACGCATAACACCAGATAAGTTTCCCCTTTTGAGTACACGCAGGTAGGGCTGCTCTGCTCAGACTAACCCTTCAGTGATATTGCACACCGTCGGAGTTCATGACCATTTTATAGCCAAGCGCCTTCAACGCTCTCACCGAATGCAGAGGAAACAGCGGTGTAAGTGGTTTTGAGGTTGAAACACATAGCGCAAAAACCCGTGTTAGAGAAATTCCAACGTGTTTATTTTCACGGCTTATCAAGGGCCCCATACTGCAGCAGCATGTCTGTGTTTGCGCTATTCTTGTCAGTGGCATCCGGGGATAAATTGACAGCTCGGCGGTCGGACCAACCTAGCTGTTCCAGCTCTCTTACAGAGCGCCCACCCCCAACCTTTCGGAAGTATTCGGGAATGCGCGGAATGATTCAGATTCAGCTTTAAATACTACCTACTAACAATCCGCTAGACTAGCTCTGTAACAAGGGCTGGCTTGTGAGCCTGCGGCCAAACATCCATTTACACTTTAATATATGTACAAGGTGGGGAACTAAACTAATTGGCGGGAAACAAAAAGGACCCGGGGGAATCTCGGGCGCCAGACAGTAGCGCCGAGCACCAACAATTAGAGCCAGTAATTAAAGGTGCATTTTAGGCATGGGAAATACAAGGCTGACATCAAATCGGAGTTTGATCATACTGATTCTGCTACAGGATTGGCTTGTGCGCGGACAGGTATGCTGGTGCTTGGCAGGCAGAATGCAGGTCGGATGGGGTGATATAAGGTGAGTCGTGGGTGGGTGGGTGATGGTGAAGGCACCGAATGGTACAGGTTGAGCGGTTGGATGGGCAAGCGTGTGGCATCACTGATGTGTGTGCGAGAGGGCAGGTTACTGTGCGTGCTGGGGCACGGGCGGGCAATAGTGGAGGGGCCAGGACGTGCGACCAAGGCTGGCAATGGGGGAGACGGTGGCACCTGTGAACACAGCCATTTGGAACACACTTGAATGCACTCCAGGAGCCCTATTCCAAATGCAGGGAGTCCACTATGGCCCAGCCAAATTGAGTATTTCCCACTTGAAAATTAGCAATATTAGGGTTGGATTAGACTTGGTTAGGGTGAGTCAGGAGCACCTAGCCGCAGTGTGGTGCTTGCAGCTTCAAGGAATTCTGATATTTGTTGTATGTACAGAACACATTCCAGAGACGTTCCGCATGCAAATTGATGTGTTTCCATGCACCAGAACACTCGAGATGATGTCTCCCACACTGCGATACCACCCACGGACCTTGATTACTGCGCAGAAGCTGCAAGTATGGATGGTCTTCCCAATTCGGAAGTGGGTGTTGCAGCGCGGCTGCCACTGTGATGTAGCAAAACTGGCTGTTCATTTCGTTCATGTGCACAGATTGAAGGTAATTAGAGTTAACTTGGAGGTGTATATATCTAAAAAAAATGCATGTACCGCTTAGCGAGTGGACTACATCGTAGCGTTGGACCACACCGTCCCGGAGCTGCTACGGACATCCTGAACAAACCACAACAATACATTGAAATCACAATCCTATGTGAGGTGAGTGATAGAATTGTGTCACCTTTCAGGATCGCGCACCGCAAGCCGCACAGTGCATGCAGCAGGTACGGGTGTCCCGACCCCAGTCAATTTCCCTGCACCTCATGTTATATGGCACAACGTCCTATACCGTGAGCACGGGGGTGTGCCAGCAACCTCTTTGTCAAAAACACTCAAAATAGAACATACCTGCTGTGCTGGATTGCTTGCAAGCACGCTGTGATGGAATTGAGGGTGGAGCTAGTAATTCCAGTAGCCCCAAATCTCAACTCTGTGTAGGTATACTCCATTCAGACTGCGCTTCTCTAATCTCTCTCAAGCGCATTGGGGACATGCTAGGATTCGCGCGGGTAGCACCCTCATGAAACGGATGGTGCTGACGAAGGAGCAGAATAACGGGTATCAAGTAGCCTGCCGCTGTGCTCTCGTGGAGCAGGCAAAGGAGCAGTCAACACCTTCTCCGCAATACCCAGCGCTGTCTTCTCCACACCGTCCGGGACTGTCTTATCAGCCCAATACCCCTCAGGGCAACCGTTACAAGGTCATTCTGGAGGCCCTATCCTTAAGCAGAGAGCGGAATCCTACACAATCTACATCCGCGGCCCTGGCGGGCATTGTGCCTCAAAATCTACCAGCCGCATCCAAGCAGTGACACCTGCCTCCTCACCTCTAGCCGCCCAGTCCCCCGCCAAAGAACAGATCCTCACCCCAGCTAGATCTGCCGCCGCGGCGGGCATCGCGCCTCAAGGACGGAAACATCCACGCAGCAACACCCACCTTGGCCAGACGTCAGCGGGACGACTGTCCTCTGTTGGCAAGCAGTAGCACCGCCCATGCTCTGCGTCCCAGTCCGCCGGTGGCCGGCCCAAGCTGCATTCAAAATGACCTCCCCGCAAATCCTGTTGTCTGTGTTTGCCGTCATCCCCCGACGTCTTCCGCTCCACGGACGTTGCACAAGCGCAGAGTAGAAACAACGTTAGGCAGCCGCAAGAAGAATAAATGCTGACATTTGAAGACTCCGAATTGTACACTATTGTTTCGATACTCCTTGGTTCACATCCCTTTCTGTATTTGATATCCTGCTGTTCCTTTACATTGCTTTCTTTTCACGGGTCACTTTTCTGTTTCATACATTGCTTTCTGTATGTTTGCCTGGTTTTGGGCTTTCTTCCATTGCTTTCTTGTTGTACTTATTGTCTCCACTGTTTGTCGTCAGATCCAATTGTCTCAGTGATATCTCTGTACAATAGACTTCATGATTACTTGCTGTGATTTGGACAACAAAACGGAGCGAGGTTGCGCAGAAATCGTCCGCGAGGTCCACAGATTGTATCGTCCTCCTATCCTGTAACCGCCAACCACCACCACCCCCACACAATCCTCTCTCTAACGGACCTCGTTCCCGTTGTTGCGTCTGCATCCAAATTCGCACCGCAGATGTTTGCGAGGCACATTACCGAATAAAATCCTAGGCGGATGCCAGAAGAGGACAATGCGGAAGGGAGTAGCGCTGCAGAGGAGGACACGCTGATAAGCCGTGAAAATAAACACGTTGGAATTACTCTAATTGCGGGTTTTTGCGCTATGTGTTTTGACCTCAAAACCACTTACGCCACTGTTTCCTCTGCAGTTGGTGAGAGCGTTGAAGATGTTTGGCTACAAAATGGTCATGAACTCCGACGGTGTGCGATATCACTGAAGGGTTAGCCCGAGCTCGAATGTTATCGCGGAGCAGCCCTACCTGCGTGTACTCAAAACGGGGAACTTATCTGGTGTTATGCGTTTCGATGCGCTTGTGTGTTATGATCAGTCAGCGGGACTTTGACTTGTTGTGGGCGCTATTGGATGACTCAGATGGATGGGATAATTCCGGTTAATAGGGAAACGGGTCGGAGTCGTCCCATGCTGCTGTGGGAATTATCTTGATCTTATCTACATCCATCAAGGATCGGCGTGTTGAGGGCGCATGTGGGCGCGAGTATCCTATTCCTGGAGGAAGGGTAATTGCCCCATAGCTCGCCAACCAAGGGGACTCTGAGGACGTGCTGAGCACCGCTGGAAGGAGGTGCACGTACGCTACAAAACGGCTGTACGTTTGGTGGAGGGGCAGAGATTTGAACCGCACAAGGTTCTGAGCCAGGAACGAGGGCTCAAGGGTTCAACATCCGACAATCAGGGGACGTGGCGACGTGGAGCACGACCTCCTGGATACCCGGCACTTCGAAGGACCGAGCCAATTGGCTATAGAGGATTCGACAATGGACCACACGAATTTCCTTATTCTGCAGAATTGTTTCTCACTCGTATTTCTTGGCTACTGTATATAAAGAGGGAGGGGGCACAGTTTTGGGCACGGAATCCTCCCCCGCTACCACTAGGGCGAGTTCTGGGCTTGAGCGGTGCTTACTCATCTCGAGTTTGTATCTGAACAAGTTTGATTTGGCTGGATTGGTTGGAACGAATAAGATTGGTTTTGGACTTGGAATAAGCTAGGAAGCTTTTGGAACTTGGAACGCGGCCGGAAGCCTGCGATTGGACTTGGGTGAAGCTAGGAAGCTTCTGGATTGGAATTGGTTTCGAGTACCGCGTTAAACGCACAACCGATCGAGTTGGTGATTGGGGTTTAAGGACCTAATACCACTCTATCACCCATACCCCGCTTCTACGCAGTTTGCTGTTAGTTGCACAGTTGAGATACTACAAACTCAAAAGTCCCAAAAGTACTCTGAACACCAAGTCTGCTTGAGGTTCAGTTTACGTGTTTCGAGAACCACATAAAACGTTTACACCCTTGTCTGGATATTTCTATCCTCACAATACCCTGGATTGGCTCTGTTGTTTAGTGTGTGTGTGTTTTGTTGTGTGTTTGGTGTTAGGTGTTTTGCTTTGCATAGCACCAGCCTGCGCGTTTCATTGCATTCCACTCTGTGCATAGAGTTCGCTTTTCAACGCAAGCCGCACCACTGGAGGTGTCTGAGAAGAAGAGTGAGAGCATGGGAACATGGACCAGGTACTGGCGACCCAATGAGAGATGTACGCGTTGCCGCAAATGTGCCAGAAAATTGATGTGGAAAACACCAATTTGGCCCAGGTACGATGAGGAGAGGTCATCACCCACCTGTGCGGGTTAGCCCTAATTTTTATACATGCAGTACATTCTATACATTTGAATTTGGAGTCATATCTACTGTAGCTTCCTGTACGTGAGAAACATAACACATAACACTGATCCTGTTTTGTTTTGTGTTTGCCAGTAGACATGAGAGAGGAGAGCAATTGAAACTTCATACACTAGGACAAACAAGCCCCTATTAAGTGCCGCAGATCAACAATAGAGGACATTGCACTTCCCCCTCGATGTTTCAATCATAACGCTTGCGCTTGCGAGTGTTTCCTGGTTCAGACAAAAATAAAATCATAACGCTTGAGCCGGCGTTTCTCCTGTACAGAAAGCTACAGTATGTTGAATAGGAGGCTGGAATTGCCCGTCGGCCAACTGGCCACCGCATTGCCCAGCTGGCGGCTGCTTGGGATTAACCCACGGCACAACAGGAAGAGAGGCAAACATACCCTGGAATATAAATAGCAGCTGTCTGCTCTTGACACGTTCTGGTGCAACCCGTGAAGGTTCTCCTTGCGCTTCTGCTGTGGAGGCGGTCTGGAAAGTGGTTTGAGGTCTGAAGAATGCCGCAGGCAGCTTGATCATATACCTTGTACTCATTGTCAAGGTCTTGGCACCTCATGCACTCAGGGTAAAGCACTAATCAAGAGTTATTAACATACGACCTAATGTGTTAAATGAGGGCAAATTTGTTTGAGGGCATTTGAGGTATAAAACAGCTGTAACTTTGTGGTTTTTCAGATTTAGCATATAGGCTAATAAGGGAAGTTGGAGGTACAAACAAAAGGAAGATAAAGTTTAGCATGGGAAAAATAGGGCAAAATAGTGATGGGGGCTCGGTTATTGGGGGATATGCTTGGTTAGGGTTAGGTTGTTTAGGGTCAGGATTAGGTTTGGTTAGGGTTAGGATGAGGTTAGGGTTAGGTTAGGTTAGAGGTTTGGATTATCACGTTGCTTTGGCAAGGTCCCCCACGGTCTAAATTAGGTAATAAATGTATAGCACTGCTTGACACAGCCACATTCCGGGAACCTGTCGCTCGACTCCCATAATTACAGGACAAACAAGTACAATCTTGTGTGTCAGCAAAGCTGTGCTGCTTACATGTCTACCATTAGTAAGTTGATGCCAGTCCGGGAATCCTGTCGCTCAATTCCCATAATTAGGGACAAACAAGTACAATCTTATTTGTCAGTTTTGTGTACAGTTGTGGCACTACCCCTGCTAACTCAAACAAGCTCTTTCCGCCGAATTTCAAGAGTGATTTTGCGGAGCATACCCGGTGTGTCTTTACATATGGCGGGACAATTCACACTGCCATTTCCAAAGTTTCCGATTGTTGAAAGTTAGATAGGAAATGAATAGTTTTATTTTCCAAACACGTGGAAATATATTGTTTCCAAAACGGTAAGTGCTCGAAGAAAGGGAATGCTTTCGGAAATAATATCTTCTCATTGGTCAGAAGGGTGTTGGGACAAACCATGTTTCCCCGTGCGTTTTATCTGATGGGAAATTCGAAGTTCCCGGGCATTGGAAATGGAATCAAAAATGCATAGTTATCTCATCTGTTTCCTTTGTCGGGAAACTTTCCGTTTTCACTCCAATTTCCGGAAAAAAAGAGAAGGTGATAGGAAACTATTAACTTTCTATCTAACTTAAATTTCATTTTTGAAGTTCAGACACTAAATGAAGCAAGATGGTTGTTCTAAGAACCATCACCATGGTTGGAATGCTCACAAATCTTTTAACTTGAGCTATGAGAGTCTTGGGTTCAACTCATATTCTACAGAGTGGAGTACTGTAGTATTAAAGTCAATTCAGCGCAAGGTTTGATGCGTGACATCGACACCGAATCTCACCTTTTGGTATCGTGTCCCCATTAAGCAATTATGCGCCAAAGGCGCAGGAAAATTTGCATAATTTCCTTTTTAGAACACAAATTTTGGGGGTTCTGGCGTGACTTCCAAAAGATTTTGGCGAAGCAGCCCCTGCGTGACATGTGACTGCCAAATTGAGTTTAATAGTACAGTACATATGTTAGTAGCATAAAAATTTCCAAACAGCACGCCACTTGATGGCAAATCACACAATATTTTATCCAATTTATGCTTGAGAATGATAAGAAGGGCTCATGACCAAAATCGTCGGAAAAAAATGGGGATAAAGAGCACTTCGGGCTCTAGATATTCCTATAGATGGCCGGGAAGGGTATGATAACAGGAGCACTCGGGAGGCAAGGGAGCATGAAATCAATGTGCACTCATGTCTCCGACGATACAAACAATGATGATATGTAATAGGGAGTAAATGAGTAAAGGAGTGTTGTGTCAGATGCAGCCAGAAAGCGCGAGTGCTCCGGCAAGCGGGGGAAAGGGCAGGGAAAGGAAGCCCCAGCTCGAAGCCTCTGAGGATGCCCAAGACACGGGAAGGGGATGCGGGCGCCATAAACAGAGCTGACAAAGCCCCAAACACATGGGCGGTGGCTGGTTGCACGAAGAGAGGAAAATGGAAGGAGGAGATAGTAGTGCAGAGGTAAAAATAAAAGCAGATTGAGTCTGTGGAACCAACTAAATAGGGGTGCTCTGAAACCATGCTGAACATGCTATTTTGGGCTCCTCTGATAGATCTAAAATTTTCCTTATGTGGCAGACATTGCACTCAAAGCTTTGCTGAAAATGTTTATTTCAGAACAGATTTGAACCTTGTGCTGAAAGTTATTCTTTCAGCTTCATTTTGAGCTAGGGCAAAATTTCGGTATTCACAGTGTGCACACGCAGTCCGACTGCCGATTGGTAGAACCTCAAAGTCAAGTAGTTTGTGCCCACAGCCTGCTGCAAGACACAAGTATATATGCATATCTCACTGCCAGCTACTGAACCCATGCTGATTGAATCAGATCATTTGAAGCTGTAATTGCTCAAGCTACTGAAAATGTTGACAACATGGAAGGAACAAAGGGAACAGACGCACAAAACACAAAGAGATTTTTCTCAGATCTAATGGCTGGCCCAAAGTGACATCTCTCGGGGCACAGATGCAAGCCCAAAAAGCCCAAATTTTAGTAATACATTTGTGGCGCCTCAAAAGTGCTTCGGAAAAAGAAATGTGATTTCAATTCTGTTTTGTCTCACAAAGAAGTATTCAAAAATACAATGCTTCCCATGCTCACAAATAGCAACAAAAATGTCACGGTTCACCCCCGGATCAGCCTGGCCAACTCCCCATCATGATACCATCAACACCCGATACCCGATATGACCCACAAGGGGTGTTCACAACGACCTGAAAGCCCGATCGGACGTACAGGGTTATCCCTATCCTACATACCGTATATAACCCTAGTACAACCTCGGGAGAGGCTTAACCTCTCCCTCGTCTATACACTACTTCGCCCTTACCGGGGCTAGCGACTGTTCTCGAAACCCGGTCAACGCCCAGTTCCTCGACGGCATCCAGTCCCCCGCCGGCAAGCCCGACCTAGTCCTGACAGAAGGGAGAGGTTCCCCCAATACCACTCGAACACGCCCGCCATGCTCAGTATCCACTTCACGATGTCAACGGACGTGTTCCTGCTGGGAGTAGGAGCAATACTGGCACCCTTCGTCTTCCTCCGAATCAGGGTGCGCGAAGCGGCCGACACCGCGAACCCCGGGCACGACCAACGCCCGGTCTGCCCCCACACTTCCCTTCACCGACCAACCCGGTGCACACACCCCATCGCGACTCCAAACCACCCCCGTAACCCGACTCGGGTTACTCCGAACTCAAGGCTCCGCCCTGGAGTCGCTCCCCAACCCCGCACCAGGGGAAACGACAACCCCGGCGCCACGCGTAACAACGACCGCAACCGAGGACCTCGGGCCAACAACGAGCGCCCGACCAGACGCTTCCCTACGACCACTGCCCCTACGCAGGTCGTGAACAATCGAGGGGAAACGTTCCTGTCTGCCCCATTTCCGATCGACATGGACAGTCGCAACTGGCCCCTACCCCCTTGGGTAGACGACCCTTCCCTTCCGGGCCCTGACCCGGAGACTCAACACTAAACCCCCGACTTGCGCTCGAACTCGAACAAACACGATTCGGACGTATACCCGATTTGGATTATCGACTACCTAATTCGGAAACAAAGGACAACTACCTCTCACGACACGAAGCTACATGAATTCTTTACCAACACCCGAACCCCGCAAGGGGACTAACCCAATCAACCACATCTTCGCTCAACTACAAAATGGGCAAACCGAGGAAATGAAATAATACAAGAATGATACAAACACTGCTATCAACTGATAGACTTACATGTTACCGCGCGCGAGCCTTTCCCTTCCCCTTGCCATCCCACTTCGACGCGTCGTCATCTACGTCCATCGCATCCCCAAAACTCCTCCGCGAGTTCCGCCTCCGACCGCGTGTCAAGCCTCGGCTCCGGAGATCCCCGCTCCCGAGCCAGTCGTCTCGCCAGGAACATCTCGTAGATGCCTGTGCACACGACCCCGAAGTAGCGAAAAAAGTCCTCGGCTTCGTCGGACCCCACAACCCGTCCCAGCTCCTCCATGAGTTCAAAATCGGCCGCCAGCGAGGTCATACCCGTCAAACGGCTCCGCTCTATCCAAGAGAAAAGCCCGAACAAGGACGACTCCGAGTCCCGGGGGCTCCGTTGCGAAAGCTTGGAGGAGAAGAACCCCGATGGGGGAGAATCGTTCGCGCTCGGGCACCGAAGAGTCGGACTGGAGACGTTCGGACTCGGAGATGGCTCGTTCGACGTCCAAATCGCCGAACCACAAACGGACGTGCGGATACTCCGTCAGGGAGAAACGGACGGGGGAACGCGGACGTTGCGGGGCTGCTCGGCGACCAGACGAAGTCCCTTCCTCCCGGTCGGGCTCCGCTGGGCCGGGTCGACGCATCCGCTCGCCAGCGGGGCCTGCCGGGGGAGGGCGCGGGGCTTCCGCACGACGAGTACCCCCTGCCGGAGGGCATCCTCGAGACCCCCGCACGTCAGGGGACGGTCGGCGGGGGCGAACACCCGCCGGCGGCGGCGCAGCTCGAGATCGGGAGTCTGCGGAACCCGCATAGCGGGCACGAGGGGGTGACGGGGATGGGGAAACTCGGTCGTCCTTCCGCCGAGTCGAGCGACCCCGTTTACGTGGGGGCTCGTCCTCGCTGGATCGAGAAGGGGAGCGACGTTTGAAGGATTGGCGGGGCGGCGAGTAATGTCGGGATTCGTGGAAGGCGGAAGAAGGTCTTGAGACGTGGTTTCGACGCCGAGAAAACCCGGAGGCCTCGGTCTCTCGCCGTAGCCGACTCCGCTCCGTCTTCTGCTGGGGAAGGAGGCGATAGTCGAACGTTCTCAGATCCAGCCTGCGAGCTGCCCGGGCAAGATCAGAAACGCCCCACGGTCAAACAAAGAGAGCTCGCACCCAGAAGCAAGAGGTCCTCAAACCTCGAATCTCCCTCAAGGAGAAAGTATTCCCCATGGACAGGGCCGGCCTCCCAGAACTCGAACCCGAAGCCGGCGAGGCGAGCACCATCGACGCGGTTGAACGCCTCCGAAAAGGGGCCCCACGACGAACAAGCCACATGCTGACGATTGCACTCGTCGCAGGCCTTGCGGGGCACCTTCGGAGTCGGAAGGTTCAAGTCGGCAGGCTCCGCCCACGCCCCACACAGACGACCACGCCTGCGGCATAGATCGCACGCAGGTGCCAACGCCCGAACGACGCTCCCCGCCTTTCGATGGGGTTCGCCGGGAAAACGCTGCGAAGGCCCGACACGTTCCAACGGCGGCGCCGACGGAATCAGCCCGGGCATCCTGCCTCGCGCAAACTCATCCATGTTAGGCGAGGGGACTGATACACGACGAGGGAAGCGCCGCCACGAATCCGGACTCGGGGGACTCAACGACTCTGCGCCCTCGACCTCGGGCATCTCCACATCCTCGGGGGGTGGAACACGGATTCGGATAACCCGACGGGGCCGGCCTTCACTCGCCGACGAACTCCCCTCATCTTCTTCGTCCCCTTCAGAGGGGATATCGATAGGCGAACTGGAACCCTGGGAGGCGTACGACGGACCCGACCTCGTGTACGACGGGAAGTAACCCCGGTCGCGGAACCAGTTGAGTCGAAGGGGTGGAAGGTCTTGAAACGAGTCGATCCCGTATGGGGGAGGAAAGGGATACGGGAAGAACTCCAGTCCCGAAGGAAACCATAACCCCGAACGGGCGGCTGGACCCACGGCGCCGCTTCGGTGGCGGATCGGTACGCAACGACGGGATCGACAACGACGGGTCAGAGTCTCCTCGGTCGGAGCATCGGGCGTAACGAACGACGAACGCTCAAAGCGGAGGGACGGGACGAAGCCGCCCGGTTCCGCGAAGACCAACTCCCGAAAAGGACCGAAGGACCCGTCGGAACGCTCGACGAACAACGAGTCGTCGCCAACCGACGACGGTATCACACCGGAACCGTTGTCGAGAAAAGCGTCGAGCCACTCGACAATTCCCTCGCTCGAGAACGCGGTGGTACGACCCGATGCCTCTCCTGTACGGAGATCCGCCGCCCCGTCCCGCAAACGAAGCAGACCCCGAGGGCTCAGCATGGCGTGGAATTCGACAGGGAACTCGCGACTGGGGGGATTGAAATGCTGAGCGAAGCGGGAATCCAGCGAGGGGAGCTCGGGGGCAAGGGTGCTCAGGAGGGAGTCGACGAGGCGCCAGAATTCGGCCGAGACAAAGGTCGGCACGCCAGCAGTCGAGAGGAAGACGAGCGTGATCAGGAGACGACGCTACCGGGGCTCATCAGTACCTAGCCCGAACAAAGAAAACGATTCACTCACCACTCGCGGCCACATCAATTGGGCCATGTACGACGTCCGATACATCGGCTGGGCCCACGCACGAACGAGCTCCTCCAGACCAGACTCGTGGTCGGCAAAAACATGCCGAAGATCGACCTCCTCGCCCGAGGAGGACCAAGCCCGGTGATTGCCCGAGGCTACATCGAAAACGGCCCCAAAGAACACGGATGGAGGGCCCGACACGACGAGGGACATGCCGGCGACACACATGTGAGCGTCGAAGAGGGATTGCGCCCAGTCAAGGGTTGTTGCCCCGTCGAGGGAAACCGTGGAGAAACGCTCGCCCTCCATAAACCGAACGCGGAAAGGACGGTAAGTAGAATGGTCGCGCGGCGAAGGGCGGGACGCGCGGCCGGCGGGACGACGACGAGGAGGGCGGGAGACGATGGGAGGCGAACGAGGAATGAGCGGCACGTTGGACTCGAGACCCGCCGACGCGTCGGGGTCGGGACGGCCATCCTCGTCCTCCAGGTCTTCGAGCCCAGACTCGGAGAAAGGGTCGAAGAGGTCGGCGCCCACCTTGTGCACTCAGTTGAATGAGCAAGAAACCGGACAGCCCCAGTTTTGCCTTTGCGCAAGAAACTGGGGAACCAGCCGGGCCTGCGGGACAGCTCGGAACCAGCCACCCGCAGCGCAAAAATGCCCTGCCCGGGATGACCGAGGCCCCGTCCTTTCCCAGGCCTCGCTTTGTGACCTACATAATACCATTTTGGGATTAAAACCGGCTCCCGAGATCCCCGATGGCAACACGCGGGCTGCGTCCGCATTGCGGCCGCTGTTCGCTTCCCCTCAGAAGCGGCGGGATGTCCCGGAAGCTCGCTAGCCTGCCCTATACGTCCCGAAGCGTTAGGGATATTTGGCAGCTTCCTCGGGTCGTCTCGGAAGGAGTCCCCAGCACCCGGGACAGCCCGAGCAAGCACTTGAACCTTTTCTGTTCCCTCCTTAGCTCTCCCAGCTTCTCTGCCGCGACCAAACAAATACAACCAAGTACACGGTACCCATACAACAACCTGTTTCCATATGTCATGAAATACAAACAAACACGAGTTGGGCAGTGTCTCGGTCAGTCAAACGCGTCCCCATCCAAAATGAACTCCTCGTCTTGTTCTCGGACGTCCTCGTCCTCGTCCTCCTCGTCGCTCGCGTTGCCCAGCTCGTCCACGAACTCGTCAATCACCTCACCTGGATGTATCTCCGCATCATCCCCACTTCCGTCCTCATCGGTGTCCTCTCCCGCACGCTCCGCAGACCCCACCAGCAGCGGGTCGTCGACCTCAACGTCCCGAGGCCGTGCCCGCCCGCGCTTCAAGGCTGGCGCTGTCCGAACCCCTTCGGCCCGACGCACGAGACCGCGGTAAACGTCCGCCTGCTTTGCCGCGTAGGCAATTAGACCTTCCGCCAACGCCGTGTCCGTTGCGCCGACGTCCACGGATCCTGCACGCTGTGCCCACGTGTCCGAATGACAACGGCAACCGGCGCCACTCTTCCTCGAGGATCCGCACTTCCTCTCTCCAACGACGCGTCCGAGCATACGCCTTGCTCCATTCCACCTTCAGAGCTGGAATATCCACTGTCAAATCGCGCGACAAAACGAACAGAAAACAACCTACCCGCTCTCAACTCCCCGTCCGTCCCCGAAGATTCTGTGAACTTCCAGATCCAGGACACGATTCGTCGCGTCTCGCCCTCCCGAGTAGTGTTGCCGGTCCGAGGTCCGGATGCAGATGGGACGAAGACATCATCGCGGGCTTCTTGCGGCTCGAACGCGCCCCCATCGCCGTCCATACAACGGATATCTTCCTTGAGTAGAGCAGGCCAAGCAAGTCCCTCCGACCTGTTTCCCGCCAGGGCAACCAGAGCACGCCGCGACGCCTGGTACTTGTCGGAATGGAGGAGAATCTTGTTTTCGTTCCGCGCCACCAGAGCGCGTGAACGAGTGTTGGCGCCCTGGTGGCGGGAATGTACCTTTTTGTAGACCAAAAAGCGCGCTTTGATGTGGAGCTGGTTTCGAAGTCCAGCTAGTGCCGAACGACAACCCGCGTCCCGAAGATCGCGCTCGAGATCCGCGAGACCTTCCACGCAACCTCCGCCGCTGCGCGCCGACTCCGGGAGCGCGGACGGGGGCAAGATGGGCACTAGCTCGGCAGGCGTTTCGGAGGATATCCTGAGACCATTGAGGTAGGTCAACGCTGCCGGCATGTAGGTAGCTTGGAGGACGCGAATTCGCACGATCGACTTATTCAAGCGCCAACAATGCCGTCGGAGATTGATCTTTGTGGCCGTCGTTTTGGCACGCTTGAGGCTGGCCAGCGAGTGGACACGGCGCCTGTCGCAAGAGCCTGAGCACGCTAACAGTCAAAAGAAACCCAATGGACGTACTGGTCTTGCTCGACGCGTAGAACCAATTCCAGGAATTCAGCCGGCCCGACATCGTGTAAACGCACCCGCCCCGCCGCCTCAGCCACCGCTTCCTCTTCCTCAAAGCGGTTCCGAACCTCGCGCTCGGTCATCCCGACAACCTCAACCACATACGGGTTAGGTTGAGAAGGGTCGGCCTCGAACGCGTCCACATCTGCCTTCCATTTCTCGACGTCGTCGGCCTGGTGCTTAGAGAATTCGCTCAGGTCTGCTTCCTGGCGGGCCAACTCGCTGCGTGCTTTATTGAGGCGACGACGTAACAGAGACGCTGAGGGATATGATTAGAATAAAGGCCAGCGAATGAACGTGACGTACCAATACGAATGAGCTTCCCCCAGTTCCAAAAACCCAGATGGTCGTCAAGTTGGTCTGCGCGCGAACCCGGCCCGCTGACCCGTGTACTCGCTGCGACGCCCCCCCAAAGAGCTCCAAGTCCGCTCTATCCCCTCCCCGTCCACCTGCCCACTCCCGAAAATCAACCAAAACGCAAAGACAAGCTGGCAGGCCATAATATGGCCCTTGACATGCATTTTTGGGATGGCGAATCGCATCGCTGCCAGTAACGCTTGTATAGCTTGGAGGCGCACCAGCGGAGGCAGCGCGGCCAACCGCTCCTTCAAATTCTTGCTCCACTGGCATGCAATGTCATACGACACAATGATCCAGCTGAGAGCCATGAGATGCCGTAGGAGAGACATGAATATCCAGTCGATGTTCGCGTAGCTACAACCCGTTAACGGTGCCCGTGGACCAAACAAACAACTCACCGCTCTCCCTTTTGTAAATCGGCCACCGCCGTCGGGAGCACAAACTCGTGCCGAGCGCAAATACCCATCGCCACTCCGGTGGCCGCATACCCGCGCGAGAATTTGTCATTCGCATGGTCAAGCGCAGCCAAACCACTACACGAACTCATCTGGAATGATCTCTCGTCAATCACCCTCGCCGCAAAGAAAAACCTTACCTCCTTCTGGTCCCCCACGCTCGCAATGTATTCCTCGTAAGCCCGCGCCTCCACCATATAAGCCCAACCTGTCCCCAGTCCGGGATCTCGAGCCCAGCTTGAAAAGAGCCGCCTCTTGAGCCGAAAGCAGGCGTCAAGAGCAATTACCATGGTATACAGACATCTGAGATGTGTCAACATCTATCGCGCTAGTTGGAAGACGACGAACCGGTCTTCTGGAGAAGCCTCCGCCCAATTATCGGGCAGATTGACCCCGGGCCTTGGACAGGCTGGACAACGTATCGCCAGCTCGCCCTGTCCCGTCCCAACGACTCCGTACTTGTCGTGTCCACGTCCCGCCCGCTTCAGAAGATGGAGATGTCGCCATTGACGGGCAACCCGCAGGAAAACGCGGTAACGGTCGGGCGGCTTGATCCCAACAGCGTTGGTGAGAGCTTCAAGAGTAGAGTAGAAATCGTAAGCCGTCGTTTTGCCGTGAAGAGAGAGCGCTTGGAAGAGATCCAAGCACGAGAAGGTCGCGCAGGTTCGTGGGGCGTCCAGTGTGGCGGGATAGTACCCCGCCTTGAGTAGTTGCTGATGGTCAACGTCTTTCGAGTGGTAGCAGCCACAGAAGTCCAGCGCGACTTCGTGGATACCATTGGCATGTAGTACCACAAAATCGCCGCGACCGCGCCGAGGACGCGCGCAGGTCGTGTGGTCCTCGTGGCCTAGCTGGATCCGTAAGCCACACGCACGCAGCGATGTCCGCGTAAAATAGGCCCCGTTCCACCGCTGTTGAAAGAAAGTCAGTCTAATGAACATGAGAACACGGGCGGGGGGAAGTACCTCCACCCAATGAAGAGGATTGTATTCGTGCAGCTTGGCGCAGCACTTGGCGCATGTCAACGGCGCGTTGAAGCACTCCCTACACCGAACGCACGCAGGACGGGCGTTACACTGGGGACAGAGCTCCGGCGCCGAGCCCCGTCCATCCCGCCACAGCAGCGTGAGCAGGAATGAGTCGCGATGGTCTTTCATCCAGACACCCATCGCAGGGTCCTACTCGCAGGATGAGGTTGTTGACGAGACTAAGAATATTGAGACGCGTACCGCTGGTCGCGGGGGACCGGGGGGGAGCTGCAGCACTCCTGCTGTCGCTGTCTTCCTCGTCAAACGAATCCATGCCATATTGCTCGGATTCATCGACCAGAGGAAGATACGGTGGGGCATCCGCCGGTCGGTGGGCTTCTGCACGCAGTCGCTTGACCGGGGAGGGAGGAGCCACGGAGACAGTGTCGGTGTAGACACGTCGATTGTCATTGGACACGCGATTGACGCGGGTTATTATTGGGGCGTCGGCGGCGGGCGGGAGGAACGTCGCCAAGTCAAAGGAATGGTGCTGGCTGGTAGAGGCCACGGGTTGCGCGTTTTCTGGACGCTTGCGTTTACGGTCGCTCATAGTGAGCAGCAGAAGAACAGAGACAAGTTTGACAATCAGTAGATAAGATCGCCCTCAGACCATACAAATTCTAAGTACTTTTCGACCCAGCGACGGCGCGCTCGGAACGAATTAGGGCCACAATATTCTCGCAGAGACGACGATTCGAGTTCTCCAAGAAAGCCTTCTGCTCTTGCTGGAACTCCTCGTTGTTGGCGAAATACCACTGGATGTGGGCGCTGAATTCATCCTGCCGCGCGATATACTCCTCAACGGGCTGACCTGCGGCCACAGCCTCCGCTGGATAGCCGCGCATGAGTGAAATTCCGTCGTTGCAGTAAAAGCCACAATACTCACCGGCAAGGCGCTCGCGACGAAGTACTTCCACCTTTTCTTGAATCAAGGCGTACCGCTCCATGAAGGCCTGCGGGGTAATGTCCGGCGGAAGAACAACGGGGAAAGCTGCTTAGAGATGGTCAGTATGGGGAGGGTCGAGTCGGGGGACGTTTAACTACCTGCAGCGGGCATTCGTAGTCAAAGAGCAAAGATGAGTTTCAGCGTACGGCTAGTCTAGACTCTAACTCAAAACGGCTGCAGTCAGCGGAGCTGGATTTTTGTTCGGCATAATACAAACGGCCAGCTGGACGTGTACCCTAATCGACGCGCGCCCTACGCCCGCTCCTCGAGACGTAATCCAACCTAGCGCAGCGGTCCTTTTCGCGCGCCTCGGGGCGGTACGACCCCATCAAGAGGCAATCGCAGTCCGACCGCTCGAGGGCCATGAGCGTGCGGCCCACGGTATAGATGGTCCTCTCGGCGAGACCGGTCCCTGTCTGCGTTAGAAAAAGTGTGTGCCCCATGAAGAACTCTAAAACGACGTCCATGGTCTCTACGGCGCGCCCTCTATTGCCCTCGCGTCCCAATGCGTCTCGGACGGCGGTCAGGGGGTGAGTGAAGTCGCGAGTGTATCCAGCCAAGAGATCTTCGGCCATCTCGAACAGCTGGCGGTACTGTGTGAGCTGTTGAGCAACGAGCGGAAGATTCTGGATTGCTGCATAAAGGTTAAACATCTGCTGCCAGAGAAAAAGAATCGCCACTTGCCCGCGAGGATAGAGAAGTTGTCTGTCGGCGTCTTAGGCCAGAGACGGACCAGCGATGTGCCGATTGAGGTTAGATACTGCCGGAGGAGGAGGTCGCAGGCATAGATGGACGGGTCGAGTGGGTAACGCGCAAAGAACGCGAGTCGACTCTCGATGGCAGCAACGGGGCGGTTGGTAACGCAGTCGTTGCCCAAGCTGTGATTGAACGTGCCCAGCTCGGCGAGCCACAGAGACAAGGGCGCAGCCTCGTCGGCGGCAGCGTCGGTAAACGCCTCGTAGAGAAACTTCGCCGTACAACTTGAGGACGGTGTCCATTGCCCCGAGCTTAGCCTTTTTGGCCTGCAACTCGGTAACGCGCTGCGGCGAGCCTGGATGCTTGCGGTAGTAGGCGAGAGTCTTCTCCGCCTTCTCGCGGATGCCGTCGCCCTCCGCCCGAATCTCCTCGACCAGCTCGCGGAGTTCGATGTGCTGCTCGCCATCGATGCGAGCAGCCGTACTCTTGCGAGCGAGGGCGTCGATAGCGTCCAGACGTTCGCCCATCACCTTCTTCACCGCTGAATGCATGACCAAGTCAGAATCTCAATCTGTGGGGAGTTGAGGAGCGTACCTAAGTCCATAACAATGTAACAGTCCAGGACAACCGCGTTGCCCAGCATGAGTTGGTGGATGTGTCGATTCACGATTGCAGCGCACTGGAGGGGGCACAGATTCTCGAGCAGGAAGTCCATATTCCACGCCTGGGGCGGGCCGTCGGGAGATGCGAGGGAGACGCTGGACATGAAGGACATGGAGGGCGCTGTCGAGATGCGATAGATAGGCGCCGAGGCTGCTGTCGAGATGCGATAGATAGGCGCCGGTGCATATCTATCGAAGCGCTTTGGAAGCGCTAGCAACGGAGTCCAGTTTGTAGTTTACGGCTAGCCGAGAGTAATGAAAGCCAAAGTACGGACTCGGCAAAACGTACGCGCTATCCAGGCGGCGTGGAGTGGGACCAGTGCGGCCTGGTATTCGTCAGCAGGTACCTGGGTATCCCGCATGCGTAGTAGGTCGTCGAGCACGCCGAAGCATTCCCCGGAGTTCCACACTCCATTCCCCACCATGGCGACGATACCACGGGCCCGAATCTGCTCGTTCCGCTCGCGTTCCCTTTCTTCCTCCGCCGCCGCCAGCA
This sequence comes from Mycena kentingensis (nom. inval.), assembly GCA_014461125.1. Lineage (NCBI taxonomy): Eukaryota > Fungi > Basidiomycota > Agaricomycetes > Agaricales > Mycenaceae > Mycena > Mycena kentingensis (nom. inval.). The sequence continues at coordinate 900,644 of JACAZG010000013.1, forward strand.
TCCCATGCACTATATCGAGCAACTCCGAGATCGTTTTGTAGGGCCTCTGACTGGCCGGAAGTATGTCGTTGAAGTACGCTGGAGCGTACGGGGGAGGCGTGTCGTATGGAAAAATGCCAGGAAGGTTGGGATTGGCAGCGCCGAGGAGGTAGAACATGTTTGTGCGGGGAGGCATGGGGAAGGACGCGAGGGAATCAATCTCTTGGGTTAAACTGGGCCCACTGGAGAAGAGGCTGTCGGCCGTCGGGTTACTGGGCTTGGGGGCAATGTCGTGGAGAACTACCACCCGTTCCCTCCGGAGGCGGTTATCCACAGCGCCGGCGCGGCGCCTGAGCTCCGCAGGTCGGCGCGAGAGACGTCTCTGTTCCTTTTCATAGGCCGCACGCGCCTGTGCCTGTGTGCGCGTCTCTTGTCCTCTGCACGACGGAAGTGATTAGTCGAGATATAAGTTATAAACGCTTCAGCATACCTAGGACTGTTCTCGTATACAGAACGCCATTCACGCCGCATTGCAGCGCGCTTTTCGACCCCGTAGACCTTGGCGCTGCGTCCCATGCTGTCTTGTGGCTGCAGACAAGTTGCTTGCCGGTGGCGCCGGCGGGCGTGACGCAAAAGGAGGTCTTTGTTTGCTGAGGTCGGGGAAAGTGGTGGAGGGCAATGGGAACTGGACTTTGGTGGGTACCGGCCATGGGGGAGACGTAGCCGGGGACATCACCTATAGTTCCCACCAACCCCCTCATATTAGAGGGAGTATGGGGGGGGGGGTACTCGCTCTAGCTTGAGGGGGATTTAGCGATTTTGGCTGCACGCCATAACTTTGCTATATCCTCAGGTAACTTGGGGTGCCTCCGGGGGTGGTTCGAACCCGGACGGGGCCAGGCGGGCGGGAGAAGCATGATCGGCGCTGTCAGATGCATGGGCGCTGACGTCCCGACACCCGCGCTCACCGTCCTGCCCCGCCCATCGTCCCGACACCGCGCCCATCGTCCCCGACGACGCCGCCATCAAAAAAATCAAAAGTTCCTAAATAGGCTACAATGCATGTATGTACTGTTAGAAGTCTCAAATACAGCCTAGTTCCCGAGCTACGGGGGTGTTTCTGTAAATCATCATGGATGGACTTGGTCTTGGTGGCGGGGGGGTGTCGGGCAGCCCATCCCCGACATGCCCGCCATCAAAAAACATAAAAGTTGCGCACTGAGTAGAAAGCCCCCTAGGTACAAACCGCACTGTCTGAATCGGCCCCGTTGTCGAGATATGGGGGATTTGATAAATGTCATGGACAGACACAAAAAAATTATTGCATATTTTACAAAACATACTTCAGGGGATATGTAGCCCTTCCATCTCGCTTCGGAACGCCCCAGGTTTCGTGGCAAACAGCCTTGTTGTTGTGGAGATATTCAGCAAACACTGATCACCGAGTTTGAAGGCTATATCTCGTCGGGCCCAAGAACATAAATTTCTTGTATCGCAAAATTAAAACAGAGGAAAGTTGCGCGCCGCTTCTCCGACCCCCTCTGTGCTGTTTTCAGCAAGATCTATGTAGGGAACGTCGAGATATTGCGTGTTTTGTCTTGGGTGCATCACGGACAGACGGAAGGTCATGGATGGACACTATTCGTGGACGTGCCATAATTCCGCTTGAGTGCCTGTCTCAACACACTACTATCCAAACCCAATGCATTGCATATGAATTGCACCGCAGGCACACCACACACAAGGACGGACCCACACACGGGAACGGATGGACAGGCCCGCTACTTGGCCATTCTGCAAGATATCAGCTTCCCAGTATAATCAAATCAATAATGATACATCTTATGTAGGGCAATAGTCACAATACCCATTACGACCCAAGTCCCGCACCTGCACGGAACCAATCATGGATGGTCACAAGCTCATACGGTGCCAGCAGAGGGTTCTACAGTGGGGCTGGTTGCATAATGAAGTGATTAAATCTACAGTTTATCAACTTTGATACAAAATATAGCTTTTCTCCCAAGATTCAGGCATATGATCAATTTGGAGTGTCCATCCATGACATCAAATCACGGATGGACAGGGCATTCCATTGTGCATCATCGGGTTGATGCCAGCTTCTCTGCTTTGGTGTGTCGTTAGATGGCTGCGATTTGTCGCATTTCCTGAGTTTTTGGATAGGGGTGACATCAGGGCATTGTGATACAATGCGACCAGCAGTGTATGTTGGTGACTCCCTATCTTTGTGGCCCGGAGAGTTATCTTGCCCCTTGTCTGCTATACAGTATCTAAATGCCAAAATGGTGAATGTATCCTACTTATACCACGATCCACAGACAGGAAAGCAATATCTATGAAGCATGATCTCCAGTCACAGATTTTCTCCCTCAATACTGGAAGCAGATATTTGCCTGATCTAAGGTTGCATTAGTTCATTATTACATTCCAAACTATTCCAGAAGGAATTGTGCATTCATGGGTACTATAGCCAGTGGTATGAGGAGGTGACTGTGACAGATGAGGGAGCTCCTACCAACTTCTCTTGATCATGAAAAGGATAAATGACTTTATTAAACTGTTTATACATATGCACTATACCCTTGCACAGGCATGCACGGTTATCAGGCCAGTGGATCTCTTGACACAACCTAATCTCTTTGTGCAAGATAAGTACTGATTATGGTATTCTAAGGGATCAGACAAAGTTGGAGGATTAATTTCTATGGTTCCCAAGGTGGCTTTGGTACCTAAACAGACTATATACAACGGCCGCTCAATACAGGCAACTTTAACTTTTTACATCCGAGAGATGAGGAAGCTCACAGTTTGCACTTAGGTACCATACGTGCATTCAGGCCATTTCTTTGGCAATCCTTTGCACAGCTGGATAAAACTTTCTAGAAGGAACAAGGACCCTCCATACTACCTAATACATGTTGTTTTGCTGTATTATATCTTATCCCTCACTCCCTGGACTTGATTTAAGATGGAAAATTGGTCTTAAAGCCAGGTTCTGGACATATTCAGACTTGGGAGACCTATAAAAGCATTTCAGGGTGTATAAAAAGCCATTGGAGGTCTCTATACACTCTCAGGTAGCTAGAGACCAGTCCATGACCATGATCCTTCCACCATCTATCTTCAGAGACGGCTTTGGTTTGTCCAACTGTGACACATTTCATGACACGGAATACAGGTGCTTCCTGATGCCAGAACTGGTGCTAACACCTTCAGATGGTGCATTCAGGCCCCAAGATGCCTTGCACAAATGATACACCACAGCTTCCTTTGTGGGTAAATGGCTGGATGTCTGATCAGGTTTTCAGGCTTACTGGGAAATGCTTGTATGGATGTGCCAAAAGTACCAAATAAAGTGGATAGCCCTCTGATAATAGCAAGGAAGAACATACTCTGCAATTTCCACGTCCAGCCATCAGCAAGTGAGCATGCTGCAGCCTGATCAGCTTCCAATCACACCAAATCAGGCAGATCACACCGGTGTTGAGGACCTCAGATGTTACATTGCTCCCGGTAAAACATGCACTAAGCTTGTTAAGGGATGGGTCTGGCACTATCATGTCCTAGCTTGACGTGAGGTGTCTCCAGAATGCTGCAGCAGCCGGTGCACAGTAGTACTTCTGGTTATTCATGATGTGGCTGAATGATACTCATGTACTATGAATGCTGTTATGTTCTATATCTGAGACATCACTATAGATCTGTCTGCCATATGTTGATACGAATGGGGAACATGTTCCTGGGATGTCCAACCATGATAAGGTGTCCATCCATGACTCTGCTGTGTAATATCTGAGAAACAGGGAAGGAAATGAGCTTAACAAGGACTAGGAACTAACAAACATGATAGGAGCATCAGTGGGTGAGCACACAGGATGCTGGTATTGTGCATTGGCCGTGCTTGGACCTGGATGCGGTCTCTACAGAGAAAGGTGAAGCCAGTTATACACTGCAAAAATAAAGGTTATCCCCAATGTTGTGTTTGTCAACTGTCAATAGTAGGGAAGGAAGCCTAGATGGTTAGAGTATGTTGTGTCCATCCATGACCTTCCGTCTGTCCGTGATGCACCCAAGACAAAACACGCGATATCTCGACGTTCCCTACATAGATCTTGCTGAAAACAGCACAGAGGGGGTCGGAGAAGCGGCGCGCAACTTTCCTCTGTTTTAATTTTGCGATACAAGAAATTTATGTTCTTGGGCCCGACGAGATATAGCCTTCAAACTCGGTGATCAGTGTTTGCTGAATATCTCCACAACAACAAGGCTGTTTGCCACGAAACCTGGGGCGTTCCGAAGCGAGATGGAAGGGCTACATATCCCCTGAAGTATGTTTTGTAAAATATGCAATAATTTTTTTGTGTCTGTCCATGACATTTATCAAATCCCCCATATCTCGACAACGGGGCCGATTCAGACAGTGCGGTTTGTACCTAGGGGGCTTTCTACTCAGTGCGCAACTTTTATGTTTTTTGATGGCGGGCATGTCGGGGATGGGCTGCCCGACACCCCCGCCACCAAGACCAAGTCCATCCATGATGATTTACAGAAACACCCCCGTAGCTCGGGAACTAGGCTGTATTTGAGACTTCTAACAGTACATACATGCATTGTAGCCTATTTAGGAACTTTTGATTTTTTTGATGGCGGCGTCGTCGGGGACGATGGGCGCGGTGTCGGGACGATGGGCGGGGCAGGACGGTGAGCGCGGGTGTCGGGACGTCAGCGCCCATGCATCTGACAGCGCCGATCATGCTTCTCCCGCCCGCCTGGCCCCGTCCGGGTTCGAACCACCCCCGGAGGCACCCCAAGTTACCTGAGGATATAGCAAAGTTATGGCGTGCAGCCAAAATCGCTAAATCCCCCTCAAGCTAGAGCGAGTACCCCCCCCCCCATACTCCCTCTAATATGAGGGGGTTGGTGGGAACTATAGGTGGGGGACATCTCGCAGTCGTAGGCGAAGATTGTATTTTGGTAGAGTAGAATGGGTGTGTGGGTCGTGAAGATAGCCGTGGACCCCGAAAGTGGTGGAGGGCAATGGGAACTGGACTTTGGTGGGTACCGGCCATGGGGGAGACGTAGCCGGGGACATCTCGCAGTCGTAGGCGAAGATTGTATTTTGGTAGAGTAGAATGGGTGTGTGGGTCGTGAAGATAGCCGTGGACCCCTACTGCAACTCGACTGCCTCCCCAGCTCAGTTCGTGCGCACAATGTTGCTTGCGACACAACTTACCCGGAGGGTGTGGGGTGACATTCTGGAGCGATTGTCGCCCCCCAAAAGTGCTGGTGCAGGTGCGGCTTGCTTTGAAAGCTGGTTCTGGCAGCCAGACCAAGTGGGTTCCCACTTCGAGATGCGTTGTATGATCCCACAATTTCTCTGTTAGGTGGTGAAATTAAACGTGGTCGTGCGGCAGAAGGAGCTGCGGCTCAGAGTCCTCATCCGAGCTCACCTGGCAAGCTACCGCCTCTCGCGTCGAGGCATCAGATGCAACGAGTTCTTAACGCGCGCCGATTGGACGCCACTGGACCGCCGAGGGCCGTACCAAACGCGCCGGTGGCGTTAAAGGGTGTTCGGCGGTCGAGAGCCCGATTGATGCTCCGGTCACTTTAGGGCCAACAGCGCGGGAGATTTCAACGACCAGCACTATGTACTCGGACTTGGACTCCTCCTCGGCCGGTTCGTCCTCATCCACAAGATCCACTCCCGAAACACCCTGTGTGGACCTCCCCGTTACCCTCCGCCTACCCGTCTGTGTCTCCCGCTCCCCTGGCGGGGATCCCGACTCCCCTCGGACCGGCCATGCAACGCCTGCGCCTCCAACGTGAGCGGGACCGCGACCGCATGCGCGCGTACGTTTGGGCAGGCCTTGCCTTGCTATTGCCTTTCACCACTTTGTAGATTTCGCGCTCTTGCTCGCAAGGGACCTCAATGGGCCGACATTCTGGAGCGGGCTCGCACCCACAGTGGCCAATATCGCAAGACGTGAGTAGATCGCCTTCCCTTTCCTGCCATGACCTCCGACGCGCCATGCCCTTAGACACAAGAAGGCTACGACTGACAGTCGTCGCCGCCCGTCGAGCTGTACTCCGGGAAGAGGCTGCCCGCGAAGCGGCTGCTGTCCCACTCTCGCTCATCGCGTTGTTGTAGTAGCTCTCGCTGGACCTCCTTGTCGGTCCCACACTGTACTTACCTTACCAATGCGCAGTTATGTGTTCTCCTCGCTCGCTACGTGTCCTGGACGCGGCCAGAAGACGCGCGCATTGTCTCGTTGATTGAGAATTTGGGTCAAGCTATGTACATTTTGGGTGGTAGTAGGCGAGGCCGGAGCAATTGGCTATGGTACATTTTGGGTAGTAGGTGGAGCAGCAAAGTCCGGAGCAAACGATAGCCAAAACAGACGAACGCGAGTGTCCGTGGGGGGTTATTTTGGTGCGATTGAGAGCGGAGAACCAAGAAAACATCACCGGAAGCTACGCCTCGGTGAGCATCGCGACGTCGGCCGCGTCATCCTCCTCGAGCTCATCAATCTCTTCCTCGTCTGAGGAATGCTCATCGTCTGACGAATGCTCCGCGAAGGGATGGACGGTAGTCGGCGTCGTCTTGATCCGTCGAGTACTCGCCGTCCGAAGGCCAATCGTCCGCGTACATGTCGGTAGTGTACGCCATGAAGATCTCGGCGTTAGCGAGAAGATTGTTGACGGCGGTGCGGCGTTCCTCCTCGTAGGCGCGGATGCGCGCAAAGAGCTCCGGCCCGTCGTTAACGTATCGTTCCATGCGACGACGGCGATGGGGTCGCCCGCGTGTTGGTGGGCAAACTCGACGCCAGCGACAACACCTTCAATCGCGTCGAGCTGACCGAAGAGGTCGCGCCGGTTAAAGTTGACAAGGTCATTGTGGGCCAGGACAACCTCGTTGCGCGCACGCTGCCACTCGCCGACGGGGTCCTCCCCATTGGCTGGGGGCGGGCGGTGGCGCGGGGACGGCCGGCTGCGCGGCAACGGGAAGAACAGCCTGGGCAGGGACCACAGGCTGGACGGGGACGAGGGGCTGGATAGCGACGTGACCAACGGGCTGGGCGGCGACGATGGGCTGGGCGGCGACGATAGGCTGGGCGGCGACGACGGGTTGGGCGGCGACGACGGGTTGGGCGGCGACGACGGGTTGGGCGGCGACGACAGGTTGGACGGGGACGGGACCAGCGACGGGACCCGCGGGCTGGGCAATGGGACCGACGAGCTGGGCGGGGCCGGGAACGGGCGAGTGGCGCGAGGCGATCAACGCGCTCCATACGACGCTGGGCACGCAGGGAGAGGCGGGAGGCGTTGTAGGACAGACGGCTACGCTCGGAGTCCGAAATGGGCGCGCCGCGGGAGAGAACCTCGGAGATCTCTTCGTGGGCGCGATATTGGAGGGCGGAGTGCCGACGAGCAATATTGGCGCGGTCCTGCGGCGCCGCCTGGTCAGCGTCGAGGCGGACCAAGTGCAGGCTGCTGCGGCGAGCAAGGCGGCCGGACTCCAGGACGTCCCGACGCCTGCGCTCGTCACGACGCGCCTTCAGCGCATCGAGCTTCCTGGAAAAATGTCAGAAAATGGAGACAATGGTAGCGGAGTGCTCACCGGCGTCCGTCGGGGGTTTCGTTGAGGCGGCATTCGCGTAGAAGGCGCCCAGAATCGGAGAGGCAGAGGTCTTGAGAATGGTCGACGGTGTTAGACATGGCTCGAGAGGGAGGGAGAGGAAGGCAGAGTTTGTTGTGAGGGCAGCCGGGTCTAAAAGGACGGCGCTGACAGGCAGTTTGTCCGTCAGTTCAGGGCCAAACGATGCGCAAGAAAGCGATAGCAACGTACCCGCCTGGCCGGAATGCGCAAGAAAAGGTCCCCGTCGTCTTCTAGTTTCCGCGGAAGACCCAAAAAGAAATGACTCGAGCCCGCGGCTTGTACACGTCCGTACTCGACGGGCTTCACGGCACGTCATCCCACCAAGGCGAGCGCTGCTCTTCTTGTCGCGCCGTGGGATGGGATGGTCAACGGAGGGAGGTCGGGACGGACGGAAATCATTGACAAGGCCGGCCAAGGTCTGCCTCGTCGTGGAACCGTTGGGGAAGGAAGAGAAGATGCTGATAGCCCGTGCCGTGAGGGGCTCGGGGAGCCTCTCGGGCAGTGGCGGCGGCGGGGTTTCTTGCCGGCTTGTAGGGCGGTGAAATCGGACTGGTGGGGAAAGAGCGGAGTCGGGCAGAGGTCGCGACAACCCAGTCGCAAATAATCTGAGGACGGGACGGGAGGAAGGGTCCACGCTTTGACTGTTGCGTTGTGGGCAAGTGTGGGGTTTGCGTTTGTCGTGGCAGAGTGCGGAGACAAGTCATCATGTGACATGCCCTTTTATCTCCACCCGCCGAAAAGCATCCACTGTCTCGGGATTAGCATGCGCGGAGAGTGACGCGCCCCACTTCTCTTCATGCCTAGCACATCCACCCGGGAGGTGTGCCTCCCCCGCCTTCTACCTACCGGCGACGGCCCACCCGCCGCCGTTCCACGACCTCCGACGCGCCCTTTGACTTCTGGCTCGTTATGCGAGGTTCCCGCGTTGGGGTATTTACCGCCCAGTGCGTCTTCAGCATTGTTGCATTGGGGGAGATTTCTCTAATGAACAACTTACAGACTCTCAGCTCTGCGTTGCAATCCCGACGAAGACGCTCTAATCGTCCCCTGCCGCTCCTGGCGCGACGTTCTATCTTTCTGGGCACCCCTCTGCCTCAGCGGGCACCAGGAGCACAACGAGCTCACAACATCGTGGACGGAGGTCACCTATCGCGAGCCCGACACGGATCCTATGTCCGACACGAGCATTTCGGACTCGGAAGACAACACGTCAGACCGTGTCATGAAACGCCCCCATCACCGATCCACAACTACCAACATCCCTTTGTGTAACGTAAAGGGTTACACAAAGGAGGACAGGTGGACGGAGAGGGTTAACAAAGGGAAACCACTGGTATATTAACCCGACTCGATAGAGCCTTACAGTAGCTTCTATCTCGTCTTAGTAACGACCCCACTTGGGGCTTAAACCGTTCTTCTCCGTCTCGAATAACCGAAACCCGACCGCCCGTCGGGAAACTCTCGGGATTCTTTCCGAACCCCGATTCCGTCGCCGAGCCCTACCTGGCCTCGTTCTGACAGAAGATAGAAGCTCCCTAATCATCGGGAATGCCGCTAAACGAACGACTCGAGCAACTATTGCGCATCCTCTTAATACTCCAGCTGGGCGCTGGTGTCGGGCGAACTCTCTGGGGACTACTCCGCCCTGCGTTGGATTCCCGCAACCCGAAACCCGACAAGCCCTCTCCCCGGGTTACCGAGTACCCGATGCATCAGCGGGACAGATGCCATTGCCCAGCCCACGAAGGAGTCGGCTGTAATGGTCGGGTGTGGATACCCAGGACCATCATTCCGGATGGAGGATATGGGCAACAAACCCCGGGAGGAAGAACGCCTCCTAGCCGACGACGCCACCCTTGAGAAACCCGATGGGAGGAACCCGATACCCCCTTTTATCTATTTTTGTCTTCAACTCAACTTCCTTCACGCTCGAAAAGACAATGGACCGCCTGGATAAATTATAAGCAACTACAAACATACAAGACATATTATCGGCGCATGCAGGAGACGACTACAAAATCCGAACAAGTTCAGCGCGCCCGTTCCTTGCCCTTGCGACTCGGTCCCTGCCGACCCGTTGACTCCGGCGGTCTATTCCCGAACTCCTCGGCCTCGACGGGATCCGACGGCAACGCCTCATCGGCGGAGGGAACCAACGACGAAGGAGCACCGATATGTCCGCAGCCGGGTCGGCCGGCTCGGGCGGGTACGTCGCCGGGTCGCGATCCCGGTATCCCGCCAGGGAATCCTCGTCGTACCGATCCGGGTGCCGATGGTTCCAGATGCGGGCCGCCTCCACCGAAGCCACGAACGCGACCTGCGAGACGTACTGCAGGAAGCGGATCGAACGGTGGTTATCGGTCCGAGCCGCCAAGGACGCTAGAAGGGCGCTATCCGCCCGACAGGTGAAAGTCCCGAACTGCTCCGCAGGGGCGAAGACATAAGTCGGAATCCCGAACAGCGAGTGCGCTGAGTGAGGATTGAGCGACTCGTAGTCCGTCTGCAACATCGTGTGGCCCCACGAAGACAATCGCTGGCCGTGCGGCGCGGAACCAGCCCTGGGCGAGGAGGCGTCGACGGCCGCCTGGCACCCGTCCAGATTAATCATCCCAGCCTCGGGATCCGGACGGTCTAGGCGACCTGGCATCGACATGGAACCCCAAACCCGGTCAAGGATCTCAAGATCCAGACGGGAGAGGTCGGGAGTCAACATCGAGCGAGGGAACAGACCGCGGTCGTCGACGCTGTTGGGAGGAACGCTCGCCTGTCCGCGGCGAGAGGAAGATGGCGAGGGAGCCCGCGAAGTCACCGAGGAGGACTCGGGATCGGAAAACGACCGCGAGGAAGCTGGGGACGGCGAGCGAGGGCGACGCGTCTCCCGATACGTAGGCGAGGACCGCCTCGCGTCCCTAGGGCGCTCCCAGTGCGCCGGCGAGGAAGAAGAGGCAGAGGCGAACGGGCGGACACGCGGGGAGTCGCCCGGAAACGCGGAGCGACCTCGCTCTGCCCGGGGACCACGCGGAAGGTCCCAATCGGCGGCGCCCACTCCCACCGTAGGGCCCCGAAAACGCGGGCCGCGAGGCGGTGAACGAGGGCGGGAGGAGCCGTGTGGAGGCGTTTCGGACCACTCCGCCCTACGAACGCGAGGAGGGGAGCTTGGGCGACGAGCGGAGGGAGGCGGCGAATAGCGACGTCGCCGAGGAGGCGGAGAGTCCGGCCGACGACGGGGGGAAGCCGAACGACGGGGGGGAGACACCGGGCGTCGAGCTCGACGCTCTCGGGCCCCTTCCCATCCTGCATCGGAATGCGGAAAAGCCGACGGGAATCCCGATGACGAACCCGACGGGCGACCCGGGCCGGACCTCGAGGATCCCGAAGGCCCCGCCGTACCCCGCGAAGTATTGGGTGCGGAGGGTCCTGACGCTGGGGATTGCCGCCGTTGCTTCTTGGGGGCAGGAGGGCGACGCTGTTGGGCGCGCTGTTGCGAGCGCTCGGTATTATGCCGAGGCTGCAAGGCCGACAACAAGCTGGAATAAGAAACCCGATTCCCGACTAAACAACTCGTCAGCTATCCCTGAAGGATACGCCTAAAGAAACAGCGCACCTAATAATCCCCAATCGGCACGGAAATCGTACTCCATGAGCTCGTACCACCGTTCGCCCACATGCTGCCAATACTGGAACGAGAACTCGCTCAACTTGGTCAAGTCGCCGGCTTCGTACGCCGTCTTCATGGACCCCCAGGAACTGCACGACTTGTTGTGCCGTTTACAAGTATCGCACGCGGAGCGGGGTTTGCCCGCCTTGGTGGATATTGGGCCCGATTCGCCCACGGCGCAAAGCCGGTGCTGTGTCCGACACCGAGCGCAGCTAGGTGACAGTGCGCGAACGATTCGCCCGACCGGCCGCACATGCGACTCCCCGGGGAAGAACGCGCGATGACCAAGCGACTGGTGAACCAGCGCCCGAGGCACGCCCCCCACGAAATCCTGCGCGGAAGCGGGACTGGGCCGGTTGCGACGGCGGGCAGGCGGGGGACTTAGGCGGGGGTTGGCCGGGATGGAACTCCGGCACGCCTCGCCGGGCCCCACGACTCCGTACGGGCGAGAAGTGGCCCCTGCTGGACCCTCGTCGGGAGCCGACTCCGAGGAGGAGGAGGAAGACGCGGATGGAGAACGACGACGCTTGTGCGACGAAGAGGCACGGGGCGACCCGGGGGCAGAAGAGTTTGGTGTAACAACGGAAGTAGGAGCCGGCCCGGAGCCTCCCCCTTCTTGGGAATTTCGACCCGACGTCTCGTCGATAACCTCGACGCCTTCCGTACCATGAGGCGACCGCGTATGTCGAATCCGAATGCGCCGGGGACTTGAAGGAAGGGGGTCGGTGGCGGCAACTCGACGAAACCCGGAGAATCCGGGACTTCGGGTGACTCGCGAGTGGGAGGCGCGGAGGACGGACCGGGAGCGGCGGGCTCGACTTCGACGTCGGCCATTTCCACATCGCCAGAAGTTCCCGCCCGCATCGTCAACTGATACGGGTGCGACGGTGACTCCCGGCGAGGACGGAGAATGGAGTGGAGAGGGGCGGCGTCGGCAAGGGGGACGGAGGCGGGGTCAAACCCGACAGGTACTCGACGAACGAGGGTTCGGCGGGAAAGGGGGTAAGGAGCGCGCGTGTCCCGCTCGAACCGCCACAAGGCACCTCCTTCCTCCCAACACCGAGCGTCGGCTTGCTCTTCGGCGACCAGCCGGAACACCCCGGGGCAAGGGGTAACGTTATCGGCCCCGAAGCGGGGATGGAGTAGCGCTAGGGAGGGGCGATCAGTTAGCGGGCTAGACAAAGGGATACGAGAACGCACCATCAAACGCCTCGAGCATCCCGTCGAAGCGGAATCCCGTAGCCGCCCCGAGACCAGCAAACCGCCCTTCGTTCCAGACTTGGCGAGGGTCCTCGAAGTTAACAACCGAGATGTCCCTCGGGCTCCGGAAACCCCGCCAAGCGCGATTGTAAAACGGACTTTCCGGCGGCGGGGATACAAAGCGGAGGATCGAGCCAGGAGAGTCTTCCTCGTCGAACTTCGAATCGAGCGGGGTCCGGACCGAGATCGAGACGGACGGGACCCGCCAGACGGGCTATGAACTCGGTGGCGGCAAGGAAACGCTCGGACACGAACACCGGGAACCCGAGGTGGGCGAGGAGGAGAAGGAAGTGCCAGAGGGAGAGCTAGGGAACTGTCAACGCGTGAAGGTGGCGAAGAACGGGACGTACCAGGGGCTCCACAATTAAAACAACGGTATCTTCCGTCGGGTCGCGGCAGAACGGGCGCCACGCTTCCAACAGCGCATCGTTCCGAGTATCCAACTCTTCGCGGACGTCCAGCGAGGCAATGGTGGCGCCCGTCGCGGGATTCGGCATTGGGATCTCGATGGAGGGGCGAGGATTGGATCGATCGAAAATAACACCGGCGCAACGCTGGTACGGCCCCAGAACGCAGCACTCCCACCACATTAGCTGCGCGTAAACCAAGAACTGCGCGTGGTAGTAGTCGTCGCGCGTCCATGGGCCCATATCGTCCCACGCCTGTTGCGACTCGTCGAAGAGACGAGGAGGAGTGGACGACGTGGAGAACGTGCGGGACGGGCGCGACGCGGGACGCCAAACGCGAACTTGGTCCCAGAAAGGCAGACCTTCGAGCTGCCGAGACAGGCGAGAGGGGAACCCAACAGGAGCCGGGTCTGAAGGAGGAGGTGCCGTCGTATAGACGGGGGGGAGTGTTGACGGGCACATAAGTGGCGGAGGAGTTGGGGTTGAAGTCGTCGATGGGGCGGAAGATTATTGGGTGCGGCGAGGGGGCGAAGGGCCAGATGGGATCCTCACGATCCAAATACGCCGACAGGACGCGGGGGGTGCAACCCAGGATAGACGGAGGGATGCACGAGGGAGAATCGAGACGGCGTGGGCCGCCATACCTCGTCGGACAGACGAGAGCCGTCCGCACGGACTGTTTCGGGATTCGAGGGGCGAGAGAACGACATAGCAAAAAGGAAGACCACAATTCCGACTCGCCCTTTATAAAGGGAACTGAGACACGATCAATGGAAGCATCGTGGGAGCCGAAAGGCTAAACCGATACATTCCCGACGATGAGTCGGGTTCGGAATATGGAGACTGCGGAGAAGCAGAAGAAGCTTTGGAAGCTTCGAAAATTTGGAAGCAAAGAAGCCCCGAGCTTAAACGCCGCCAGGCACACAACGAGGACGAAAGGGAAGAGTACCCCGGGGGACCGGGTACTGCTCCGGGCAAGCATCGCGCGCGCTAGGATGGGATTATGCGAGGGAGATTGCCTCCCTCTGCTGATTGGGCCAAGCGATTGAAATACTCCGAGGTTTAAACTCGTCGAGAACGCTCTGTTGAAATACTCCGGGAACCGTCGATGATTCGAAGACTGCGACGACCGTCGAGAACAAAGGCCAGCATAATTTTTTTTCAGCATCGGAAATTTTCCGGCATACCCAAGGCGCTCGGGACGAACGCCCTTAATGGGGGGGTGATGTCATGAAACGCCCCCATCACCGATCCACAACTACCAACATCCCTTTGTGTAACGTAAAGGGTTACACAAAGGAGGACAGGTGGACGGAGAGGGTTAACAAAGGGAAACCACTGGTATATTAACCCGACTCGATAGAGCCTTACAGTAGCTTCTATCTCGTCTTAGTAACGACCCCACTTGGGGCTTAAACCGTTCTTCTCCGTCTCGAATAACCGAAACCCGACCGCCCGTCGGGAAACTCTCGGGATTCTTTCCGAACCCCGATTCCGTCGCCGAGCCCTACCTGGCCTCGTTCTGACAGACCGTGTCGAGCGTCTCACCGGCAGTCGCCGCGAGGACGCGTTGGACCGCGCGCAGACCGAGGCACCCGCCAATTCACGTCCTCCGCTCGTCGGCGCTGCGCACAAACAGTCCTCCGCCCCGCGTCTACTGGGGCATCGAGAATGGCGCTTCTATCTTCGATGATTTGTACGTCGCTCTTACCTTCTGCCGCTCATGTCTCTGAAAAGCTTTGCCAGCGACTCTCTCGCGGCCTACCTGCGCGACATGCGCTCAACGGGCGGCAACTTCAAAATCAAGGGATCTCGGAATTTCCGCAAGATGGCGGCGTTTGTGCACGGTAACCTCTATTGCCGCCGCCGCGACGACCCGGAGGAGTCGGGCGCCGAAGACGAGATGGTCTGACTGGCATGTTGTGCGCTAGTAAATATGAACTCTGTAGCATCCCCCGTATGACATTCGTGACGATTACTCTTGTTTTGTCCTGCCACCATCTGAATCCAAACATCTGCGCTTTCCAAACAGCATGTCTATTAACTGAGGAGAACCACGCGACATCCTAATGCTGGACACCTTCAAGTTGACCCATCATACGAGTCTTATGCGCGAATCTGTCGCGATGCTGAAATCTGGGACCAAATCTTGCGTATTCGCTTCCCTAGGTAGGTAAACGAGGTCAGCAATCTATCGTGCCAAATTCTGACCAACTTTTCCCCTCCAGTCATGGCGAAGCTGGCGGCGATGCTCGCTGCAGACACAAGCGATCTTCCTCATACCTCCTCCTCCTCGATCTCCCCAGAGCTCCCAGGTGTTGCCCCCGCGCCTCCTCCTCGGCCGACCGGCAAGGCCAAGGCTGGGAAAAGCAAGAGCAAGGACGAGTCCGAACCCAAAAAAAAGCCCGGCAACAAGGGGCAATTCCATGGGAAGCGCCTTGTGTTCCTCGAGGGCTACGTGGATGAGTATGAACGGCGATCCAAGGAGGGATCGCGCGCCAGGCGCGGGTCGGGGAAGAGCATGTGGGATTCCTTGTTCCCCGCCTGGTGGGCGCTCTCGCCCTGGCGCTGTTCGCTCGACGAGGAGCTTCCTGATGACCCTGGCGCCCTGGCGCTCCTCGCTCGCGACCCAGAAAATGCCGATGAAGTAGAAGAGAAGGCGAAAACCATTGAAAGGGTCGAACAGGTGGGTTGTATTTTCTTATTGTCGTCTGGTTTGCTAAATCTGTTCGTAGAGTATTATTTGGTGGTTTTCGCGCCGCCGACTCGCCCGCAGTACCGCCAATCCTTTCAAGGAACTACTACGCAAACTACGCGCGCCGATGGGACCTGCCCCGCGCCGTCTCGGGGACCATCAATTCTACATGGGCCACGACGACTTCAAGGACAAAGTTCAACTGGCCTTTGAGGAGGCTGGCCACGACCAGCTTCCCCCAGCGCTCCAGATTAGTCGGCGATGCGACGTGGCTAAACGACTTCTGGACGCGGAACCCGACGACGTCAAGGTCCGCCTGCGTCGGGAATCGGAGGAGCATCGTGCCGCTGTAATGGCCCAGCGCGCAGAGGCCGAGAAAGGGGAGGCCCCGACCGATGAGAGGGTTCGTGCGGAGTAAGTGACCTTTGTTCATTTTCTCGAGAAGAGTTTTGATTTATCTGGAATAGGGCGCGCAAGCGGCTTCCTGAAGTTATCCAGCCATTACTGGACGAGCTTCATCGCTATACCGGCTGCCATATCAGCTTGATTTACGGCCACGTTGACCTGGACGCAGGTAAAATTAAAGTCGAGTCGTACGTCGTTTCCCATCGTTGTTTATTGGTGCTGATCCAAGCAGAGCTCACGCTCGAACGGGACCAAGTCAACCAACCTATCACGACCTCCCTCGTTCTCACTCTCAAGCCTACGATTCGATCATTCAAGGTTTTTCACGGTATTTAGTCGCCATCCGTACGTCACGTTTTGCCTCCACCGGATTCCGGCCCTCTAACACGGATCCGCAGACCAGCAGGAGCGACAGGCGTCCGGCGAGGTCCCTTCTTTGGGCAATGCACCTGCGCCGACGGAACCCGCCTCGAATGCGCCGACGGAACCCGCCTCGAATGCTCCACTACCATCCGCCTCGAGCGCTCCACCACCTCCAACAGAACCTGTGGAACCCGTACAGAGCAATTCACCACCGGATCCAAGCTCATCCACAACTAATGCGACCACTTCCGCGACGGCCGGACGGACTGACGCGAGCGAGCCAGAGACGCTCGTCCCCGCAACGCCTCCGGGGAGATACGAGGAGGGGGACGTCGCCGACGTCGAGACGATCGATGACTTCGAGGGACTGGACCGTTTTAGGTTCCCTCCTGGCGAACATCTTGCCCGCGAACTGCTCGCCATGGATAAAGGTGCACGTCGCGTTCGGATCGGCCATATGTGGTGGAATTCCGAGTACGAAATGGAGCGCGAGGAAAACATGGCGCGCAATCGACTTTTGTTGGCGCAGACTATGGGCGGCTTGACGATGTTCCCGGAGACGGGGAAGAACAAGCGCCCGGCGGATGTGCAGATTGGACGGAAGGGCGGGAAGCGGCGCCGGGCGACAGACGTGGAATGGGATTCGGACGCGAAAAGTGGGAGCGAAGACGAGTCCGATAGCGGGAGCGAAAGTGGGGGGAGCAGGAGCAGCGAGGACGAGGGCGAGGAACATGACACGGACGGTACCCCAACGCCAAAGTCGCAGAAAAAACGCGCCGATATTCTCGGGCCGTCAGCCACAGGTACAGCGCGTCGTCAACCATCTCGCTCTGCGGGGCTGCTTTCCAAAGACCATCCGCCTCGTCGTGACCGGGGCGAGGGCAAGCAAGCTCGTCCGCCTCGTCGTGGTCGGAGCGAGGGCAAACAGCAAGATCCAGCCTCTCAAGATCCGTCGCCCGAGGCTGACGCGACGGCGCCGCCGACCAACGCCGACTCCTGGCTGCGGGACCTGCGGCCCCAGCTGGAGCTCAAAGGCGCGGGGGAGAACCACCTACGTTTGTGGGTTGAGTTGACGAGTGGGTTGAGTAGACTCGAGAAGGCGAACGACTTTCTGTGCCCGAGGTTGCCTTTGCCAGCGATGGCCCGTCCGCGCGAGCCTCACGCGCTGGATTACGAGTGGGCACCCCGCAGGGTTCAAGCCGCGCATCCAGGCAACGACGTTTGGGCAGGCGATGATGGCATGGTGGCGGGGTATGAATCCGGACTGGCGGAAGGAGCGAGGCAGGAGCGCCATGGCTGACCCGGCTGACGGAGAGGATTGGACGCCGGTGGATAGGCCGGGCATTAACGGGTTTGTCACTATGGTTGTGGGGCTGCGTTGGTGGTTCGAGGCGGAAGGGTCTGTTGGAGAAGATTGGGAGAAAATGGTTGGCGATGTCGGTGCGGTTATTAAGCGGTTGGCTAGTTTGAAGGAAACGTAGTCGACGTCCAATAGTATTATATTGCTCGCTTTGCTCGCACCCGTGTAAGCTCCGCATCGGCCTCAGAACTCGACCACCACCACCATGGGTATAGCGCAGTTGACCCTCATCCTTTCGCGCGTGAAATGCCCGGAGCCTATCCCGACTTGATAATCGCCAACGATCTGGCTGACGACCCCAATCTAATCGCCGATATCGTCAAGTTTGGTTCGAAGGAGGTGCAGGAGGCCCTGGATCTCTCGCCACGAAAGCGGCAAGCAGGACGTCGTCCCTCCGCGCAGATGCCGGTCGAGAGGGAAGCACCGAAGTTTGGGGTGCGTTACAAGGTGGTTATTGTTTTAAATGATCGGTGCGCTGCAGATTTTTCTTTACTCGACGACAGCCTAACGTTTAGCAGAAAAACGGCGCAAGAGCTGGTGGACGAGGTAGCAGGGGAACTGGTGGTTTTGAAGTCGGCTGCGGAAGTACAGGATTTCTATCGTTGGGTGTTGTCGTAGCCGTGGCGGGATTGATGCGACCTTGAGAGCGGGGATCGGTGATGCGCCAAACAGCGGCGCATCTTTTTTAAAATATGACTGGTGTGGGCTGGTTTTGCGTAGGGGGAGCTGACGTCGGGGTATCTTGAACACTGCGTCTCCTAGTTGGTACATGCGGGATCTGTGGTATTACCTGATGGTTCCCGCACCTGGTTCGATCCCGGGCAGACGCATAGCAGAACAAATCGTTGCGCACCTTTTTTAATCGCCGACTGTAGTCGACGAGGTTCACCGGATCGAGATAATCACTTTCTGCCATTAAAAATCATTGCAACAATGTTTAAAGGCCTTTAAATGCTCTTGATAACCATGTATGGTAGTAAGACAATAGAAAAGCCTTTAAATTTTGTATATGTGGCTGTGCATGTGGCTGTGCTGGCAACCCCAGTATCTCATGCATTAGCATTCCTGGGGCTGGCCAGTATCTTGTGCAATGTAGTAGGTGCCCTAGCTGCGGCGCCGAAGAGGTTGGTGAATCGACGGGTCATTCGACCCAAAGAAAAGGACCATGCGTCGCGCCGGGGACGATAGGGTCGAGGGCGGGGGTCATCGTGAACACGAGTGTCGGACGTCTCCGTTGAGGGAGTTGAGGTGCTGGGAGGGGACATGGCGAAAGCAAAACAACCCGCGAAACTAACCCGCGGACTTATATACCCCGAGCCCGACCCTCGCCCGAATTCCGAATGGAAGCCCGACTCAGTTTCGAGCTTCTCCTGCGGAAGTTTAACCTCCCCTGAAACGGAGATCGAATTCAAACGACAAACATGCGCCCATAGGTCGTGGGACCCGCAGCCAAACAAACTCGGGTTTTCAAATTCGAAGCCCGTCAAACGGGAATGGAAGCCCGGGAGAAGCGAGAACCCTCGCGGTCGGTGCCTCAAGGCGAGACGGAGGCAAATTTAACTCTGTCCCGCGTGGCATGAGAAGGGATGGGGGGACAAAGGAATTCCGAATGGCAAACGGTTTGCCGACCAGCATCTACCCCGGAAGGGGAAGGAGAAGTGTACAACGTGACAGCCGACGTCTCGGTGACGGTCCAACCGTACACCTGCACCAGCTGGATGCAGGAAGAATCCGAAAAGGGTTGAAGACGCCCAAAAAAGGGAAAAACTTTGCAAACGACAAAGAAAATCGACCGGCCCCGACCCTAAAGGGGATAGGAAAGTGTACAACGAAGACAGCCGAAATCTCGGTGACGGTCCGATCGTACACCTGCACCCGCCGGATGCAGCCGAAGCCCGAAATGCGTGCTCCACCGGGGTGGACGGTAATTTGCAAGGGAAATGATGAAAGAAAATCGAGAAAATCAACAAAATCGCTCCAACGCCCGTACCCTGCCATTGCAGGTGGTAAATCGAGGACGGGCTACCTTTGCCAACGCAAAAAAAAAAGCGCCCTTTGGAACTACAAAACTCAGCAAACCATGACTCTCCCCCCGGCAAAACTCGACGCGTGTTCTGCCCTTGCAGATTGTAATTCGCCCTTCTTTTCCGAAAGACGAGCTGCTGCCGCAACTACCCCCGATATTCCGAACATGGTGAATTCAACGCCCGATATCGAAATTTTTTTTCGGGCATGGGAGACGCACCATAAGCTCGGGACGAGCTACCTTGGAGGGGGGGTGATGTCACGGTTCACCCCCGGATCAGCCTGGCCAACTCCCCATCATGATACCATCAACACCCGATACCCGATATGACCCACAAGGGGTGTTCACAACGACCTGAAAGCCCGATCGGACGTACAGGGTTATCCCTATCCTACATACCGTATATAACCCTAGTACAACCTCGGGAGAGGCTTAACCTCTCCCTCGTCTATACACTACTTCGCCCTTACCGGGGCTAGCGACTGTTCTCGAAACCCGGTCAACGCCCGGTTCCTCGACGGCATCCAGTCCCCCGCCGGCAAGCCCGACCTAGTCCTGACAAAAAACCCCTTATTTTTCCTTCCCTTTTTCTCTGGCTCAAAATCTCACCGGAAGCGGAAAATCTTTGCGTGAAAATAATTCCTTGAAGATTTCGACATTTTTAGTCTATTTTTGGCTGCCAAAAATTGTTGCACCAGAGCGGTGTATGCATGTACAGTGAGCCCTATATTAGATCCAAAGTTTTGGGGTGAGGAAGCCAAATTGGAAGGGAACACCATGTCTCCCAACCCATGTAGCACATACAGAGTCGATCCTGTCCAAGTTATTCCATTTGCGTGGGATGACAAGTTCTTACAGGTTCAGGGAAATTCAACTGTTCTTCTCTTGTTCTGCGGCTCAAAGTCTCAAAGCAAGATCTTTGTCAGCGCAGCTGGCCCCTGGTGGTTTTAGGAATGTTGGAGAAAAAAAAAGTGTGATGAGGAGTGATGGGATCATGAATGGGTTTAAGTAATTATACCATTGGAAAGCGAGACGTAGAAAATCCTAGGGGAGATGCTTACATAAATCCAAATGATTCTGCAATAAATACTTATCAACACTTGATCCCATTCCATCTCATAGGGGCTCCTTCCTGAATGGGTGACCAGTGACACATGGTCGTTACCCTCAAACAATGCATTAGGCTCCACACTAACAGCCCTTGATGAATGCATTAATTCTGAGTGCAGCTGCTGGTCTTGGAGCAATTTGAGGATAAACTGGGAGTTGTGTCCCGTCCCTTGCCTCAAACAGCTCAAGACCAAGGCCCAGAGTCCGAGCGGTGCCATTTTATTTTTCATACTGGGGCAAGATCATCAACACAATCCACAGGACCGCCAAAAACATACCTAACAAGCTCCCGTTTTAGGTTCTGGTACGCGGGACCTTGCGGGTTGCCGCTGCCCTCTAAGGCAATGATTTTTGCCTGGACCATAGCAATGTAGACACTCAAGTCGGACTCGGAGGAGATATAGATGGATGCGGGCGGCGCTGGCTCTGGCATGATACTATGCAGTCCTCACCGCCTTGGATATACATGCATAGCGGAGCCTTCTATCGGGATCCACTCTGCAAGGTTAAACTACCGCCCAAGTAACGGTACGCCGGCCGATGGTGACTTGAAGAACTCCGAAATTAACGGTGATTTTAATTACACATGTCCGTGCCACCTCATCTTCCCATCGTCATGGGCAGTTGGTGGACATCTCAACCAACCTCCTCGGGGCTCTTACTTCAACAACAAGTTTGGGTGGACCACGGGGCTCGTGCTTGATATCATCCCAACCAGGAGCTCAGCTGGTGCAACCAGCTCATTTACCTACTTGAATGTGCAAGATACTCTGTGCACAGCCAACTGCACAGCCACATGCTAAAAGGGGGGGAGGAAGCACTCAGGCCTTTATTTCATTCTTCTTTAGTATGTTTCTTCCTTTTCAGGCCCTGCCAAAGTAGAATTAATGGCAGCACTTGTCGGTGGCCAGGTCGGCCTTGCCGGCGGGGGACTGGATGCTGTCCAGAAACCGGGAATAAGACCGGGTTTCGAGACCAGTCACTAACCCCAGTAAGGGCAAAGCAGTGTATAGACAAGGGAGAGGTTAAGCCTCTCCTGAAGTGGTACTAGGGTTATATATGATATGTACTATATAGGGATAACCCTGTACATCTGATCGGGCTTTCAGATCATTGGGAGCGCCCCTTGTGGGCTGTATCAGGCATCGGGGGTAGGCCATCATGATGGTATCATGATGGGGAGTTGGCAAGGGTTGGTCCAGGCTTAAACCATGACAGCACTGGATGGACAACAAGGAAATTCAATTTCTGTTATATTTGAGGTCAAAAAGGAACTTCAAGATGCTGCATCAAACCCTCAACCCCAGCAAAGAGGTCAACAGCCAACATTGTTAACCACTTGACTGATTGGAGGACACCCAAAGTGTTTCTACCCGGCTATCCCACTGTCCCATGGCACATTAGCTAATATGTCCGCATCACCCCCCGGCTGTCGTGCGCTAGCGCATCACATGATGGTTGGGGTGTCGGGTCATGTTTGGTCACACCAAAACAAAAACTGCTTGTCCCATTGCTCCCGCCTTCTGCGCTGTCGGATGCTATCTGGGCAAATGACGGGTGCCGGGAGGGGCTCCTCCATCTCGAACATGAGCTTCGGGACCTGCAATGCCATTCCGTGTTGTCTGAATTACACATTCAACTGCATATCGAACAAAGGCTCCTCTTGTACAAACAAAACCATTGCTGACACCAGACCGCAAACACATGCTTGTGCGCACTCATCTCCCGGAATGATACCAAGATTTTGCATCACGCTGACAAATACCAAGCGGCTCGCCAAGCCCTTGTGGTGATTGAGGGCGGAGACAAAAGTCATGTTGCATGGCCAGTGCTGCTCAAGGAGCATATCCGGTGCATGGACAACTTGGATGTGGTGTCGGCAGCACGTCCAGACGTGTTTTGCAGCAGGGATGTTGCGGAAACATCAGCTTCGGAAGAAAGTCAGCACACAACATCTTAGATATGGCAGTTCACGGGCTCCACCGGGACAGAGTCAGAGATGCAAGATGGAAAATGATCTATTAAACATTGGTTTACATTGATTGACTCATGGCAGCGATTTGCGTCAAGTGGTGTAAGGTATATGCAAGAGTGTGTCGATGGCAGGAAGAGAAGAAGATTATCAAAAAAAGAATGGCGCTGTTTATCAATCTCGTTGGCGCACGAAGAACAAAGATGGGCAGGGATAGGCGGACAGGTGAACGTGGCAGAGGTTGGAGTTGAACTAGGCAAAGGTATGCTGGCCTATGCCGCCAAGCCCGGCCAAACAAATGCACTCAGAGCATTTGCAAATAATATGGGTCACTACTATGAAGCGATTTCAATTCATCAAGGCACTTGGCTGGTACCTGTTTGGGAAAGAGCCCCTATAATCCCCGGGTAGTTAATTGTATTAGTATACATACATGACAGGCAATCAGATGTCATGTACCTAGGGTGGGTAAGCTGTCATGCAAGAGGTCATGCACTCGGGTTTACTCACTGCATGACCTCTTGGCAGGTCCGGCTGTTGGTACGCTGCAGTGTTCTGGCCTGTCATCCCGCACTGCTGGGTCATGGTCATGCCGCTGGAAAGCCACCTAGTCCAGAAATAAATAAAATAAAATTGTGCAGTCAGACATACAATGAATGATGGGTGCCAGTGCCTTGGAAAAATGCTCAGGAAAAGGGATGAGGAGACTTGGGCTAACAATTCGACACATCACAAGCCAAGCTGTCATGCACCCAGTGCAACGGATGACAAGCTGCATGACAGCTTACCCGCGTGAGGTACATGACATCTGATTGTCCGCCGTGATATAACACTGGAGAGATGTTTAGAAGTGGCCTAGGGGTTTTCAAGGTATGGCTTTTCCTAGGTGAGCTTATCTAAGCTTGTTCATAGCCATATCAAACCATATCACACATTTTTTTGATAAACCGCAAGCTGAAACGCGCAGACTCACAGGCTTGCCTCTTGGCCTACAATAGTTGAATGACAACCTTTTTTGGTGTAGAGAATGAGGAATGTGCCCAACAGACATGCACAAAGTCTCTGCGGTAATGGTGGCCTAGTCATCAAGAACGAGCACAATCTTCTCACTGCCCCTTGATTTGGCAATTATCGGGACCCGAAACAGTGACATCACTAACAGTTTTTCTCCGCTCCTCGACCTCTGCTGCCTCCTTTGACACGTCAAACACAAATTCCGACTCTGATAATATGGCGCGTCCTAAAGGGGCCAAAGTGCAGCAAGCAGCCGCGGAGGAGGGGAAGAAGCAGGCGCAAATCAACGAGGTGGTGGAGATGGTGGTAGAGGGCGGCGCTGAGTACAGGGAGGCTGCAGCAGCATTGGGAGTGTTGTATTCGACAGTCTGGCATTGGGTGCACGAGCGAAAGACCTTGAAGGACGGGCACGAGGGCATGCAACTGCGGGGAGGGACGAAGAAGCAGAGTTGTTGGCCTGGGTCTGCGAGTTGGACAATTGGGGCCTGCATATCTCATGATGTGTGCTCATTGCGCGAGTGTGGGCCGTCGTGGCACAGAGGGAGGGGATCAATGAGTCGGAGGTAGATATTGGGGTCAACTGGTTCCAACAACTGACGGGGCATCATCCCAAGCTCCGCACCACAATGAGCCAGCCAAAGGACGTCGAGCGCAGCAAAGCCAAGCACAATCCAGAGAGTATCACAAAGTTTTACTCCAATGTGCGTGCTTCTGGCCTCTTCCGTCTAATTCCAATGGATTCTAAGGTTTAACGCACTGTACAATGTTCAGCCCGGAGATCTATACAATGTTGATGAGAAGGGTTTATGCTGGGGATTGCACTGCATGAACGGGTGCTTGTTTTCCAGCGCACCGAGCTGGATATGGAGCTTGGGCAGCGTCCCAATGGGCCCGAGGTCCCGCAGGGTGCCTCCTCATTGCACGGGTACTAACAAGTCATATTTTAGACGGCAACCACAAAATGCTGACCTGCAGAGACTGCATCTCAGCCAATGGTTTTGCAACGTGCCCATACATAATCGGTAAAGGGCAACAACCAAACTACAGCTGGGTACAAGATTCGAAGGTCACAAACGCTCGTATTGCAGCCACGCCAAATGGCTAGATGAATAATTTGCTGAGTTCCGACTGGTTAGAGCATGTGTTTGAGGCTGACACCGCCGAACAGTGTGTATTCCTTCCAATGCGCAATGAAGCCGTCTCATTTTTAGCCAGGGCAAACAGCAGATGGCAGGGACTAATCTTTGACAACCACAAGAGCCATCTCTCTAACAACTTCCTGCAATTTGCGCGGGACCACCGAGTTATCTGCGTCGGTCTTCTGCCCAAAACCTCTGAGCTCCTCCAACCTCTTGATATCTCACTTTTCAAGGATTATTCCCTTGGCTATGGACGAGCCACCAATGAGGAGGTCAAGCTCGGTCGCAATCATTGTATTACAAAATGAGACTTTACTTGGCGCGTCAGTTTATTGGGTGCATTGCAGCATTAACTGAACACTAGGATACTTCCCAAGGCGTGGGATTGTGTGTTCACCCGGACAAACATGGTCCGTGGCTTTGAGCAAGCTGGCATCTACCTGTTTAACCCTCGGAAACTGGACTTCATGCAGCAATACTACGAGCACCTCGAGAACCCGCAATCTCATGCCAACTCGGACCCAGAGCCAGGTGCGGTCACCTCTCACAAGGAAACAACCTCTGCACCACCCCATAGAGCATCAGCTCACTCTCTCCTTGCTGCACGCATCAAAGCTCTCCAAAAATCAATGCCTGGGACGCCAACCGCTTTCATCCAGACTGCGCGCAACGTCATGTCAGAAGTGACACGGGCCAAGACACGGTTGCGGTTCAGTCTGTGCGGATCCGTGAGCTCCAGACAGACAATTCACGTAGACAGAAGACCAATCAACACCTAGACAGAAGACCAATCAACACCGGCCCAAGGGTACAAGCGGGGTTTACGATCAGGATGAACTTCTGCATATGCACCGCGAGCGGATGAAGCGTGATGCCGCCTGCAGCTGAGGCCGAGGCCAAGGGAGAGGTCATCCAAGGGGCTCGGGTGGCTCTAGAGGACGTCTAGGAGGTCGTACAGCATTTAACAACATCACCAATTTGCGAGATCTAGATTCCGCGTCTGACGGGAGTGAAGACAAGATCCTCGACTCTTTTGATGGAGAGTTGCTGGAGATAGTGCAGGACAAGGAGGAAGATCACGGGGATGATTATCGACCGGCTGGACAGAAGCAGCAGGCTCAGGAGGACAGCGGGAAGGAGGCGGGCCAGCCACGGCGGAGCACCCAGTGCACTGCAGGCGCGCCGGACCGTTTGAACTTGTAGAGCACGACAGAGGTATTTAGATGATCCAGGAGTGAGTATACAGCCACGCGCAACATATTATGGGTGCATTTCACCGCCAGACCTGTTCAAATTGATTGATTTGGGGAGATTTGACGCAACTTGCCTAATTTGAGCCCATGGGAATATGACAGCTAAATTTGCAGACCTTCAAAACGGGGTTCTATACCGTATGGGAGACGCAAATAGCTTGAGGGATCTGTATTCGGATGTGGTTTTGGGTCGTGTTTGGTTCAAGTTTGGTTTCGGGTTGCGGTTTATCACTGTACCTAGAACCATAATATGAACCTCTAACCCTAACCCTAACCCTAGCCAAACCAAACCCTAACCTAACCTAACCTAATCCTGACCTAGCCAGCCTTATAAGGCCTTATAAGGTCACCTAATTTAGACTGTGGGGGACCTTGCAAAACAAGGTGACGGCGGCCAAGAGATGCCAATATAGAAACAACAAAAATGATGTTGACCTCATCAAAACTGGTGAGCATGAGGGGAGCATGATAAAGAATGTTGACATAAGGAAATTGGGTGGCTGTGTGCTTGCAATCATATTATATGCTCAAAGCATCCTGACAACTGCAGGTTTAAATTTTACCCACATCCGGACCATCTCACTTGACTGAAGAACGGGTTTTCCTGCCTGGCGCTTGCTGGTGTTTGGGAGTGACTGCCTATGTTTCAAAAATTCCAATCAGAGACATCATGTCTCAGATCACAACACCAACAACAATTTAGAGTTTGCGGATTAGGTATTTTGACCATTGTAGTGGGAGGTCCAAGCCTAGATTGTGATGCATCTGATGGCCATCAAATTTAGAGAGAGATTGACAAGAAGCAGTGCATCTATCGCTGTGCCAATTGACAAGCACCTGTACACTTTAACTGGCTGGCTCTGTACATGGGTTTTTGGTCTGGATGTGGGTTTGGCTCCGTAATTAACTCCAAAAGACCAATCCAAAATTTGGAGCTCTTCAAGTAGCATTTTTTGAGAGATCTTCCAACAGCTTGCAGGTGATCGCCTCGCTCCTTGGCAAGCTTGCCGCTCAAAGGAATATTCGTGTAAAACAGTCTTTTTCATGTTTTTTTTTTTTTGATTGTGAACAACCCCAGGACAAATGTAAGAGAGTATAGCCCACTGGTAGTACTAAGCTAGTACTGGTACCTGCAAACGGAATCAGACAACCGATAATGCAACGCGGTACCGATTACCTGAAGTTGGGATGCCGATACCCAAGTTGGCGCTGCTGCTCCTCGTCCAACCCCTCCACACGACTGTCACGCTCACCACGGTCACGTTTCGCGTTCTCCCACCGAATATACAGCGACGCGAGAATGGAAAGGGCCAATATGGAGGACGCAGTGCTCAAGTTGAGGCTGTTGCCGTTATGATAGTTTGGCGCGTCGGAGGGTAGGTACGTCCACTAGTCAAGGTAAGTACTTCGACCAAGACAAGCCAAGAAGCTTACCACCGCTAAAATCGCACCAAACGCGCCAAACCCGGGCACCGTCGCGCTCGTCACCGCGCGCATCGTGTCCGGCGCCGCGTTCGCCGTCGCCCACGCGAGCGCCAGCGGCCCGATCGGCGACGCGAACAGCGCAAAGAAGCACGCGGCATAGCGCGCGTCCGACGCCGACGTTTTGGTGCCCACGAAGATCGCATAGCCGATTATTTGGAAGAACGCGGACGCGCCGATGGCGAGGCTGTGTGTTTTGTAGCGCAGGGCGACCCAAGAAATGAAGAGCGTCCAGATTACGCAGACGATGTAGGGCGGGACGGTGCGGAGCTGAGATTGGACAACGGTGAATTTGCCCACTGGAATGGGTGATTTAGACGGTGCATAGAGAGAGGGCAAAGTAGTGCGTACGGGTTGCGATGACGGTAGGCATGAAGAGAGCGAGTCCTTGGAAGGTGACGTTGACGAAGAAGTAGCAGAGTATGCAAAACGTCGTCTGTACGTTGGGGTGAGTTGAGAATGGGACCTCAGTGGAGGAATAGAACCAACATGGATGTTGAAGGAACGCAAGACGAGCGCGAGCGATGTCCTCTCTTTCTTTCCGTGCGTCGCCACAGCCTGGTCGGCGGATATACGCGCCAGTGCGAGAGCACGTTCCTCTTCGTTGAGCATCCGCGTATGAACGGGGTCGGTGGGGATGATCCAGAACCCTAAAATCCCGATGCCAGTCGTGATGATTCCTTCCACGAGGAATATCTTTCGCCACGACTTGACCGAACCGATGTCGTCGACACTGAGCAGCCCCGAGGCGAGGAGACCTCCGACTATTCGTGTTGTGAGAATGGGACTGGGCGGATGGAGATGGGGACGTACAGGCGCCGCCCAATGGCGCCGACACGCCGAAGAATATACCGATGCGCATTACGAGCTCCCGCCGGCGATAATACTGCATGGAATAAGCATAAGCATCCACAAATCGGCGCAGAAAGATTGTGCGTACGCGGGAGACAATATACGTGAGGCCGGCCAACGTCCCGCCCTCCGCCATCCCCAGAAAGACACGCGTTACCATGAGGCCACCAAAGTTTTTCACAAACGCGGTCGCGATGGACACGACGCCGAATGCGACGACGGTGAAGGACAGCCAGACGGAACCGTAGCGTTTGAGCATGAGATTGGACGGGACTTCTGAGGCCATGAACTGGATTCCGCATTGACATGAGCGGAATCCGAAAGCCGACGGCGGACGCACAAAGATGTAAAACACGGTCAGGGCAACGTTGAAATCGTATCCTTTCATGTGAAGGTCCTTCTCGATCCCTGCGCGTGCGGAAATGGGTGGATACTTGTTGTCCGACATGCAGACTGCTTACCTGCGATCTTCGCGTTGCCTATCGCCGTTCTGTGCAACATGAGATGAAGCCTGCAGATTGCAGCGGCTTACCGGTCCACAAAGTTGGTTACATAGAGCAGAGTGAACAAGGGGAGGAGGGACCAGTCCAGCTTGCGCAAGAGCTTCCGTTCTGCAACAGGATCGATGTCAAGCGCTTCCGCTTCGACGACATCGACGCTGGGTGCGCTGGTCTTCTCATCGAGCGACATGGTGGGAGCTCGGGGACGAGCGAGCGCGTGCGATCCGCTGGCGTCGTGCCTTTATACTAGCGTCGAAGTTGGTGTGAACGCGTGAGGGCGGACGACGCTTATTGGGGGCTGCCAAGTGTTGGGCAATGAATGGGACGCGGTACCAATGTCAGACGACGCTTCAGATCGTTCGGAACGGGGTAAGCGAGAAACCGATAAAGCCGCAAGCTTGACGATATTGCACTCGAGTTCAACCCCCCGAGCATGACTCCAACACCTCTTGGATTATACTTGGAAGCCGCTGAGATTTCTAACCGATGCTAGGGAGGAGGAAGGTAGCATCACAGATGTGACTTGGACTGGACCTCTAAGATGAATCCTCTAATGTCCGCTTTTCTACTTCAAAGCCGCACGCAGCAAGGCCCTTCAGAATTGCGCCCTGTTTCTTCGGAGATGTTACCACCACCGCAACCGACGAGGACGCGTCAAAGAGCGGGAGGAAATATTTGCGCATGATCTCGAGCACATCCTCCTTCGACACCGCCTGGTACTGTTCCAGCAACTCGATCTGGTGAGTTTGCGAGAGACCGCGCAGGGCTTGGTTCCTGAACGATTGAGCAGCAGCGCTCGCCACGTCCGACACGTTGTTCGCGATGCTAAAGATGATCGTGCATTTCGCGGCGTCCAGGGTCGTTGTCTCGAGGGCGATCTGTGTATATATTAGCGCGCCTGTCAAGAGAGAAGAGCTACTCCGTACTGAGCCGTCGACGAGCCCTCGAATAACTTTGGCCGCTTCCTTGAATGCGTCCATGCTGTTCGAGCTGCGGTACAGCTCGAAATACGACAGGCCCGCTTCGAGGTCTAACGCGACATAGGCGCCATAAGCGAGTCCAGACCCACGGATGTACCTCTGCGACAACGATAAATCACCTCCAAGAGAACGAACAAACGGGACGCGCCCAAAGATAGCTTTCCGATGCGTTCAGCACCTCCAGCGCAACACGGAACGCAGGGTATTCGGGGTGGTTGAAACCGCTGATCGCTTTCGAGACATGCGTCGCGTACGAGCTCTCGATCGTCGGCAGGCTCAACACAAAGGCTTTCTTTATTGGGTTCTTGCCAAGCTCGCTCAAGGTTGCAGAGGAGAGAGGGACGGGTGAGAGCGGTGTTTCCTACAACAAGTGAAGCAATGAAGAAGAAGAAATTGCTCGGAACGCGTACAGGAAGAGCAGCGCTGAAGTACTTGGCCCATGGCGAGCGCGGTTTTGCCAGCTTGAGTACGTTTCCGGCGACGGAAAACCTGACACCCGCGGGATCGATAACTAGAAAACCGCGTCGGACGGGTTTGCGGAACAAGTTGACTGCACGTACCATGGCGACGAAGATCGGCCATATCCGCGATGACTTGCTCCGGATCGTCTTTTATTAGCTTGGAAACTTGACGGATAAAAGCGATTTGCGGCAACAAGCCAGCAGCTCTCGGCAAAGAAGACTTCGCGAACAGCAGATTCGACCAGAGGGATTCTAGGACGGTGTCGCCTTCTCGCTTCATTTCAGGTAACGATTGCTGGATCTTGGAGATTGTGACCTGCAGCCTAAAAAAGATCAAAAAATGTTTCGAGCCAAACAAGGAGGACCACGTGCCGTTCCTTGTTGAACTCGGCTCCGTACAGCAAATCTCGCATCCAAGCAATTGCGGACTCATAGTTCGCACTCTCGCACTCGATGGTCACCCGAACGTTCTCCGCAAACGCGCTGCCTGTGCCCAATTCCGCTTCATATGACACAGTTTCGTCGTCGAGTTTGTTGACGACTTGTTCGTGCGTTAGACGCTCCCCGGTCGATCGGACAATTGGAAGAGCGAAAAACGCCGCGAGGTACACGGACACGAGCGGGCGGAGACGGTCCGGGAGTTTCTCGAGCGAAAAGTAGCCTTGAATGGTGACAAACTCCGACTTGGTTTTGGTCAGTTGGGCACAAATTGGGGAGATAGTTGACCGAACCTCAACATGATCGTACTGCACAAAGAAAGGCAGCGGCGGTCCGTCAGATTGAACGTGGCGTTCCAGCTTTTCGGCTGGAAGAGAACGCCCCGTCTTGGACCTCCCGGTTCCGGGCTCCTGCGTGCTGGCGACAGGGATGAACGAGATACTCTTGACATCAGGAACCGCAAAATCCAAAAGTACTTCAGTCGGAATAGGTCTGTCGTGTTCCGCTTTGGCATCCTCAAGTGCCTTTTCAGCCAGTTTTAACCCCGACTTGCCCAGCTTCTTGACTCGCGCAGCAATACGCGCTTTCTCGTCTTTGTCGAGCTTGGTTGCGAGACTGGCTGACGGTTTGCCTCGGATGACGATTGCGTTGGCGTCGATATAATACCTGGACAGAGGTCGGGATGGAGGTCGATGAGAGCAAACAAACTCACCTCCGGAGCAGGTCCGTCCATTGTTTGCTCGTCCAGTCGCGGAGAGCTTTATATCTTTGAATCTCGTCCAAAGCTGCCTCAAGATCCGACCCATCTTCAGCGCCGTACAAAAAGTCCGTGATGACCGTGCCCGAGAAGACGTCACCCTTGTCGCTCTCAAGTTCGCTTCGCAACTAGAAGGCGTCAACCTGAAAGCTCCACCGATGGGTGACTAGTTTACCTGGCGTTCGTCTCGGTTTATTACCATGGCCATACGCTCCATGTCGATTCCTTGGGTAACAATGCGTCGTAAACTGGTTTTGAGCTTTTCGTCAAAATCATCAAGATGCTCCACTGGCACGGAATCAACGTAGACGGTTAGGCAGACGCGGGTCGCGCCAGTGTCTTCTGCGAAGGAGATATCCGTGCTGCACACTAGGGCGTGAGACAGGGCCGTCGCAGAGACAGAATTCAAACCAGAGCGGGGAGTCAATCTCAATGTACTCCTTGTCTAGCGGCGCGACCGCAGAACTGGTGAGGTAGAGGCCGATTATGTCCAGTGCCTGCGTCACTGTTAGCCAGTAAGAACGGATGCGAACACAAGACATACCTTGCGTTCAAGGAACGCGTTCGGCGGAGGTCCAGCAAAGGTAATAAGCAGCTCCCCGACACCTTTTGGTAGGTAACCTTTGAGAACGGCACATGATCAACGACTCTCCAACTTACTTTCATCCTCTTCAGGAAACTCGACCGTATCCTTGATGGTCTCTGCTATTGGTCCTCTGCCCGCGCTGGTAGTCTCGACAAACGGGCGTTTCCAACCCGGGGGACGTGGACCACGATCTTGCTTGTGGGCAATAATACTCGACTCGACTTTGTCTTGTATCAGTGAAAGTAGCGTTCGGGTACCCTCGGAGAGCTTTCCGGCGACTATGAGCGACAGGTTGTGTGGAACATAGTAGGCGTCGTGGTATTTCCTGACTGCTCCTCAGTTAGATCGAGCTCAAACCAATCAAGAAGCACGGACTTTCTTCGACTGTGAGGACACGCAGAGCCTCCATTAGACCGCCCGTGTCGCTCCGATACGCGCTCCCAATAGGTTCTGAGAGTCGTTGCGCCCGCAGCGCCATAAGATCGCCAGATGTGTTTTCGCGGCCTTGCATCTCGCTATAGACGACACCGGCGTCTTCGCCGGTCGAATCGATGTGGTAGACCTAGAATGGTTTGTACCGGAGACGTCGCCGCGCCGGAAACATACCTCGGTCATGAAACTAGAATGTATTAGGCCACGTACACGACATAGTACGCGACTTACCTGGCCGTGGTAAACGTTGGGTAGAGGATGTGGTCGACGTAGATCGGAAGAAGTTGCAGGAAGCCTTGTTCGCCGGCGGTGGAGACGGTGTATGCGGTATGGTCTGTGTCGGTCCACGCGTTGGTTCCCTCAGAGAAGCCGCGGTTTGCGAAATGGTCGATGATGCCCTTGTACGGGAACTTCTCAGAGCCCATGAACACCAAGCTAGTCGGGATTCAGTTGCGGAAGCTTTCCAGTAAGAGGCTTACTGCTCGAGGGTGTGGGGACATCCGCTGTCGTCAAAAACTATGCAGGGGCGAAATCAGGCGGTGTTGGTAGATGACGCGTAAACGCGTACTCTCAGTGCCCACAACGGCGTACAAATTGACCAACGGAGAATCGTAGTCGATGTGGACGACGCTGAGGCCAGTGCGCTATCGATCTGTGAGCACGGAAGTCGCCACGCTCACGCAACACGCACCCTTGACTTCCACTTCTCGACGCAAACATCGGTAAAGTCGAGCTTGACGCGTTTGACTAGATCGAAGTTGCCAAACGTCTCGTTGGGGAGGGAATCCATGAGGTACACGGAGGAACAGACAGAGCTGAATTATATGGTCGATGAGCTGGTGGCCAATTGTGTAGGCGCCGATGTGCGGCTGGGCGAATAGCGGCACGACGACCGCCGTCTTTTACCCTCCGAATTGCCGACTCAAGCGAGCTAAACCAATCCGTGCATCTGCAACAGCGCAAGCGGGGTGGTGGCAAGCTGCAATCACCAAATGATATCGCCGTCGTCCGCTCGAGGGTGTGCCGACTCGAATGCTACAGTACCTACCTACATACGTACGTACCCAGCGCTAGTCGGGTTCCAATCTCAGCGTCGGAACGCAATTCGGATAATTCCTGGAAACCGGCGTTCCGGCGCGGGACCGGCCGAGTGATTCTATTACCTACCTACCTAGCCTACTTATACACAGACATGCAAACCGGCCAGCATCCCCAGCGTGCGGTGTCCCGTATACCGACCGACAGCTGCGCTTTCGTTGGTGCCATGTAACACAAACGTCTCCCTTTGTTCTCGCGTCCGTTCCAGCAGGTATACCAACGATCGCACCCATGTATCTCGTCGAGTGTAGAAACTAAGAAAGCCTCAACTGCACGTATGAATGTACACCAATTTCTTCCTCGATGAGGGCTTGCTGGCTGCTCTGGCCGCCTTTTTATGAAATTCCATTGCACTGTGTTCCAACCAAGTTCCAACCCATCTTCAACGCGCCCACGAGACTGACATCAATCCCTATGTTCTCGGGCGTTCCCTGGCATTCCCTGGTCAGCTGGTGCTCGAAGCCCCAGCTTTTTTCTGATAATAGCGACGAACGACGTCAGGCGGCTCGGTGAATTTTGGTCCGCGCCCGTTATAACCCGATAAGCGGGAGCGGACCTGCGTGCAGAGCCCGAAAATGCGCCTCTCATACCAGTCTCTGCTGCTCTCGAGCTCCTTCTCCATTGCTGCTGCACAGGGTGCCAAACCTAGCTTGGATCAAGCCGCGCAACAGCTTTTCCGCGACCGACTTTTCCAGACTAACCTGCGTGGCCCGCGATGGAGTACGTCGCGTCCGATGTCCGTTGCTGCTCAATGATCAATGTATGCAGCGGGGAACGATAATCAGAACGTCCTCACCGCGACGGTGGCGGCCGCGATGGAGGTAGCCGGGCTGACTGTCCAGACGCTCGACACTCAATTCTCCAGGTGTGCGTCCGTCTTCCCTGCTTCCGACGCCGTTAAGCACTTCTTAGATGGGACCCGCGTTGGTGGTCGCTTTCGCTGAAGCTCACCGACGGCACGACCAAAGCACTACCCACCACCGGTTTCTGGCCATACTCCGGGGACTCGGGCCTCAAAGGCGTCACCGCGCCCCTCCACGACGCGGGCTCGTACACTCTCTTCACAAACGAGACCGCCAACCTCGACTCCATCAACCTATCCAACCTCCCCTCGAACGGCAGCATCCTCTTCTTCGACAACCCGAGCCCGACGCGCAACTACTCCGCCCCGGAGTACACCCTCCTCGGGTCCTCCGTCCCGCCCTCGAAGATCCCCGAGCTCGGGAACCTCACCAACCCGCACTGGCAGTCCGCAAAGACACTCGACTTTGCGGCGCTCAAAACGCAGGGCGTCGCGGGCGTCATCGCGTCTTGGGTGAACACATCGGACGAGAACGGCGCGTTGCAGTTCCTCCCAAACAGCGGCGCGCCCGGCGACGGGTCGGTACACTACGACGTGCCCTCGGTCTACGTGGGCAACTCAACAGGCGAGACCATCCGCAAGCTTGCGCGCCGGGGCAGGATCGCGAGTGCCACGATCGTGTTGGATGCGCCGACACTCGAGGCGACGACGACGACCGTCATTGGGCACTTGGCGGGAACAAAGGGCAGCAACGAGACGGTGCTCGTCTACACGCATTCTGACGGCGTGCGTTTTTTTTTTTCGGTTCTTCGCTCGGATCCTTTAACCCACGCACTTTATTAGCCCTCGATAATCGAGGAGAATGGCCCCATCCTGCTGCTAACGATGGCCGAATACTTTGCCGCCCATCCGCTGAGCATCAACATCGAGTACGTCTAGCTGCCGACTCTCGGACTATTTTAACGTCCTCCAGCTTTGTGATCACAACCGGACACATGTCCGGAGGGCACGTCAACGAAAGCTCCTGGATGACCGCCCGCCCCGACATCCTCGCCAACGCCAAAGCCGCCATCGTCGCCGAACACTTTGGCGCCATCGAATGGAAAGACAATCACGCGTCGGGGAAACCCATCTACGAGCCCACTGGCCGGTTCGAGCCCATGTGGACGATGGCCAACTCCTCCGCAGAGAGCAGTCACCTCCACGAGCTGTATCTGGACGCGTTCGAGGGGACGACGCGTCATCTGCGGATGGCGCTGCTTGCTGATGGCCACTGGTACGGTGCTGGTGGAAGCAGCACACTCGGCATGTCCCATATACCGACTGTGGGTATCATCCCACAGCCAGATTACCTATGGGCGGCGATGAGTGCGCGTTCTTCCCTTTCCACGAACCCACACTCAAACTGACTTCTCAGGCGACGGCGGTTGGAGCAAGCTAGACGTGGATCTGGCTGTTACCCAAATCAACGTTATGTTGCGCCTCATAACCAGCATCGACGCGCAGTTTGTTGCGGGGACGCTGTAAAATGTAACACTAGTACCAAACAGGGGTCTTTTCCCATCACATGTGCGCGCTTGGTTCCCAAGAAAATATGCGAATAACTAGCTACCCAATAATACAGCAAGATATGTCGATACAGAGCATTAGTGCACATCTAAACTACCGTCTATCATCGCCGGCGAGCGTCCGCAAGAGCAAGCATCTTCCGCAGGCTCGCCTCAAGAACGGGTTTCGTCAACACGCTGAAGAGGGTCAGCGAGAAACGCGGTTAGAGGACAGGCAACACTCACTGGTCCGCGCCAGCGTCGAGGTACTCCTTTTGGATGTTCAATGGAACGTTCCAAATTATCGAACAAAAACGCACCTTTTGGTCAGTCAACAGGGCGTTGCCCGTAACGCCTACAACAAATTCACTCCGACCCATCGCGCGCAAGCGTTCCACGACTTTGACGCCAGAGAGCTTCGGCATTTGGTTGTCTATCATCCGTCACACACAACATCACCAACTGGAGAGGAAAAACACGCACCCAAGAAGATAATCGCATACCGACCCTCGGTGGTGGCCGGAGAACAAGAAACCGGCACAGGTGGAGGCTCAGCACTACCCCTCGAGTGCGCTGGCGACTCTTCCGAACCAGCCAAGATCCTTTGCAGCGCCACCTCCCCGTTCTCCGCCGTCGACACGCGGCAGCCCATCCGCTCCAGCATCCTCGTCATCAACATCCGCGTCAACGCATCGTCGTCCACAACCAACACGCGCAGCCCACTCGGTGTGTGCGGCGCTGATCCAGATCCAGTAGAAGACGCGGAAGGTAGGGAGGAGAGGCCGAACGATTGCGGACCGGGTATCGGGACGAACGTTGGGCGAACGTCGGCACCGACGCGGCGCGGTCGTAGAGTATTATCCTTTGCGCCCTCGGGTTGCTCAAGCTCCATGTCCTTATTGGGTGTTTCAGGTTCTGCTCCGCCCGGCGTATCCCCGCCCACAGTCGTGCTCGTACTTCCGCTCGTGCTCTCCACCATCTGCCCAGGCGTTGCGGGCGACACCAACTCGGGCAACGGATCAATCTCCGACACGGGCGAAGCCATCGCCGACGACGCCACAAGCGGATACTCCGTTCCCGTCGACGCGTCTCCCAACGTCCTTGTCGGCGCAGGCGAATGCGAATCGTACTTGCTCAGCATCAGCTCGAACCGCCCACCCTGGTCCATCAGCCCATGCAGCGCCGACTCGGACCGCGCAGAAGTTGGTGCAGATTGCGATGCGGCTTTGGTGGCAGCATCGACCGCCTCGACGCTGGAACCGATGGAGTTTGGATTTGCGCCATGTCCCGGGAAGCTGGGAATGGGGTATTGCGGGGCCGCGTTGTGAGCGAGACTTGATGGTGTCCCCGGGCCCATGTCCATTGCCTTGCGGCCGACTCCCAGAGGCAGCTCAACCCTAAAGCCACGTAAGCTTCTTGCAACAAAACTGCGTAGGACGCACCAAAACGTGCTCCCAACGCCTACTTTGGACTGCAACCCAAGTCGACCTCCGCTTAGTTTGACAATTTGCCGAACCAACGCCAGTCCAAGACCAGTGCCCTTGCCGCCTAGGTATAAAGAATCAGCCATAGCGCAGAATAATCAGGACAAAAACCTCACCCTGTTCCCTCCCAAGTGCCGTTTGATTGAACGCCGAAAACAGCTTACACTCGACCATATCCTTCGGTAGAATGCCGCTTCCAGTATCGGTGACCTCTATCCGTACAACGATCCTTTCTAAAGGCGTCGTCGGCGAAGCAAGTTTGGGATGCGGCGGCTCCATCTCATTGTGCAGCGTCAAAGCAGTTGCAGTCAACGACTGCCCATCGCCGGAGTATGTACACACAGGTGGCGGCGGCGGCGTCGGATAGGCAGTATTTCCAGATGCAGGGAGTACGAGGCGCGTTCGGATGGTAAGTTTTCCGCCAGCAGGCGTAAACTGGATAAGGTCAGCTTGAAGAACAAGATACACAAACAAAGCCGTACCTTGCACGCATTAGACGCAAGATTCGTTATGATCTGCCTTAACCGCGTCTCATCGCCGACTACAACACCCTCGCCGTTCGGTTGTTGCAGCAAATGCTGCGCAATGGCCTCGGGTGTTGCGTCCATGGCTTGATAGGCGGCCCGTCGCGCGACCTACAAACAGTTGAGTGGCCGAACGAAAGAAGAAAAGATACGGACCTCATCTATCCGAATGTCCAGGTCCGTAACAAACTCGAGCTGTCGCGCATCGGCGGCCAAGCGGAGCGGGATGAACAACGACCGCAAAACTTTGTGGAAAGCATATGGCTATCGGGTATGAGATAGAGATGCCTTAAGCAAGAAAGACCAGTACCTTTGACAGCGATTCAAGCCGACCACTGTCCATGCGATTGCTAAGAATAATCAGTGCGGGCCAAAATTGTGGGAAAAGACGCGGACAAATCGAGAACGTCGTTGAGGACTGCTTGAATGAGCACAAGGAGCCAAGGAAAGAAGCTTCGGCCGCACCTTTGGACATCATGCTCAAACTACCCTCCAACGCGCTGAACTCGACCTCATGATCGTGAGCTATTGGTCGAGAGGCCATATTCTGCACTGCGAGCACTATATCGACGCGTGAACGGGTGAAGGAAAGCAAAACAAGAGGCTACTGACAGGCAGTATTGAGAGGAACGCGGACCTGTGTTGAGACGTTAGGGTCTTTGTTCAAACAAACATGGAAATCACATATCATGGAACACATAACTGAAAAGACGGTCAAAGAGGGAAGCGGGAACGAGGTCAAACCACTCACGATGTTAGACGGCGCTTCGAGTCCGCCGCCTGGCGCTCATTAACTTGGGCCTTGGACGTTCGCTCAAACTGAAGCTTGAGTTGCGTTCGAAGCTTGAACAATTTGCGGGCCGACTTCAAGCTCGGCTGAGCAAAGCCAAGCGGAGCCAAAAAATCACAACGTACCTGCTCTTTCTGGCTATGCATGTAGAGAAGGACGGATTCGAATATGACAAAGTTGATGACATCTAGCGGGGACGTGAGCAGCACGGAATGAGCGGGTGCGGGTGCGGTGGCGGCACTGCGCTACGTACTTCGAACGTAGTCGTGGCGCAAGGGGACGATCGCTACCGAGATGCTAACGGTCCGCAGTCAGTAGTTGGGAATAACCTGGTCTAAAATCGGCTTACAAGATCAGAAAAGCCAGCGCGCCGAGGGTAGCAGGTAAGCGCTTCAGCGACGTCCCAAAGAGCGCAACAACTTGTAGTGCTGAAGTATAGAAGAAGGTTGAAAGAAAGTCCTTGTTGCCGCAGGTGAAGATGGCGTCGTCGTCAACAGAACTGCCTCTCCCTCGCGAGTAAAAGCCGCAAAGGAACGCAAAGAGAACTTCGTAGAAAGGCCTTCACAAGTGTCACTTTTTGGGGTACAGATTGTAAGATAGAGGCACGACGCACCAAGACCACGTTGAGACGACCAAGAAGCATTGGAAGAAGAGCGGATGCTCGTGGGGGAAGTTGTATGCACACATGAAGAAGATGGGTACGGCAAGGAGAGGCGAAATCTGCAAGGGAATGAGAGGCGGCGCGTCGGACGCGTCTATACACTCACGCCATAATAGAAGATCTATAAACGTGTCAGAGAGACGAGAATAGGCATGAAACTGACCTTGTCGGCCAGTACGATGGGGTCTTGAATTAGAAGGGCGGCCAAGATACAATTCGCGATGAAGAACAACGATGCCCTGCACGAGGCGGTCAGTTGCGGTCGCGACGAAGCGGAGGTGCACGTACCAAAGGCTCAGCCTCTTGCCCACTTGCCACTGTTCTTTTTGGTATGCACGCTCCTCCTCGTCGTTGTCGAACCGCGGCCAGTAGAACTGCTTTATGCGCGGCCAAATACGCGTTCGAACGAATGAAAACGGCGGAGCAGCCCAAATGCCTCGCGTCGGTTGGCCGTCGGTGTCGACCGTATCTGCGACGGTCATGTCGTGCCGGCTGCTTGCGGTCTCCGCTGCATCCGAGTCGGTCTCCGTCGCGCCGCCAAATTCGTCGCCCCACGTCCGATCCACCACGACCTCGTCAACCTCCTCTGTCTCGTTTAGCACAAGCTCGTGCGTATCTTTGCGAGCAGGGGACAGTGCAGGGTCGGAGACGAACTCAAATCCGTCGACGAGCGGGGTGCTCGAGGGTGCCGCAAGGGTTCTTTTAACGTAGTCCCGGATGCTGCCCCATCTTGAGCGGAAGCGAAGCTTGCGGGGCGAAGACGGACATTGGACCGTCGGGGTAGGGAGGGAGAGGGGCAACTCGAGAGACGTGCTGGCCTCGAACGGGATTGGTGGTCGTTTTTTAGGCCATGAGAGGGTGAAGTTCATTGGGCATCGGAGAAGGGGTCAAGGTGCGTTACACTGGCAGCCGGTGACTACCTCGCCTTGACGCGCCGTGTATGCTTAGGTCCTAACTGCAGCAGCGTACCCTGCTTTAACGCCTCCGGTAATTCGTCTCGTTCCTTCCTTTTCACACCCCGGAGCTGCCAGTCACTCCCAAACCCAGGTCTCGGCATCCCCTCAAAGCCCAGGTCTACTTTCCTTGGTGCTCGGACAACAGCGCCTACCGCCCGGACAGATGCCTGCACCGGTACTGCTGCGTCCGACGATTCCGATCCCAGCGGCTCGTCCTGCATGAGGTTGAGGCGGCAATGAAACGTTCATGTTCGAGACAGACCTCGATTTCAAGTTCCACATCCACATTTCTCAATTCGAAGATCTGCCGCTGCAGTTCCTCGTTGTCCTCCGCGAGGGTCGCCGCCCTCTGCTCTGCCGCAGCCCGCTCATTTGAAATGGCTTCCATTTTTTGCCTGTCCTTATTGCGCTGTAGAGCTGTCAGTGGGCGGGATTAGAAGCTGAACGGAAACGCACGTCGTCCGCATTGCGCTCTAGTAATCCCTTGAGCCTCCGAATCTCCACTGAGTTTGCGGCGTCCGCCTTCGTCTTTTCCGCCCTAGCCCTTTCCATTTCCTTTCCGGCTGCATCGGCCGTTTTGAACATCTCGTCCACCTTGTCTTGCGCCGCCTTAGCCTCCTTACGCAGCTTGACATTCGCGGCCCGCAGCAGGGTGGCCTCGCCCGTAAGGCGCAGAACCTCGTCGGCCTGGTCACGGAGACCCTTGCTCTGTTCCACCTGTTTCTTCAATGCGGCGAGCTCGGCCTCCTGCTCGCGCGCCCGTACGAACACGGGCACAACACGCGCATTGAAGTCGTCAACGGCGCGCAGTAGTTTTTCCTAGCCCGAGGAGGTCAGCTATCGCGTCTTCCCAACACGCGCCATGCCACGCACCAACACGTCCCGCTCCCCACCCTCCCTTACGACTTGCTGGAGCTTCCTACCCGCCTTCTGGACACTCACAACCTTGGAGGACGCGTCCATACGCTCCAGCCCATCCACGACCATGCTCGCAAACGGTTTGACCGCGACCAAGTCGAGATATATAGGCTGCGCATCGTCTTTGCCTATCGGAACGCGACAATTCGGGCAGCGCCTCTGCTGGCGAGACGCTTGCTGAAGCTGGTCGATGCACGGC
Organism: Mycena kentingensis (nom. inval.); assembly: GCA_014461125.1. Classification (NCBI taxonomy): domain Eukaryota; kingdom Fungi; phylum Basidiomycota; class Agaricomycetes; order Agaricales; family Mycenaceae; genus Mycena; species Mycena kentingensis (nom. inval.). The sequence continues at coordinate 942,430 of JACAZG010000013.1, forward strand.
CGGCAAAAGCAGTGTCCTAGGCGTAAAATACGTTCAGCGCGTTGTGTATATTGACCGCGAGACTGACCGCAGGCGAGGCGCCGAAAGAGGTCGACGGGGAGCTCGCAAATACAGACACTGCAGTTTGCGTTGAATCCCAGGGACATGGTATGCAGCAGACGAGGAGGACACGGTCGTTGATTGGCACGTGGCCTTTCCACGATCCAGTCACAGTGTGACAAGTCGCGTTCAACATAAAATAAACCCAAATTTACGAATCCCCGCAAGCCCCAAACACTATGCAACAAGCTAAGATTGGTCCCAATTCGGTTGCCAGCCCGACTTTTTCACATCATCGCGCTCGAGCTCGAGGTGCTACAATAAAACCTCAACACAAAAATGAATGAACAAAGAAAAAGCGCACCTCAATCGTTCCTTGCGAGGGAGACACCTCGGTCAGAACCTGTGTCTGCACAAACACTTGGTCCTTCAGCCCATTTCCGGTCGTGGTCAAGTTCCTCAGCCCGATTTCAACGTCCGTCCGTTTCCCGCCCGAGACCCTCATATCTCTTGCACCAGTTCTCCCCGCCGAGCTGACACTAACAGAAGCGCCGCTCACCCCCGTAGGTCGGTACTCCAAGATCGCGTTGATGGTGTACATCAGCGAAATGACATACAGCTTCTGCAGCGCAAAGTTCAGCAGAAGGTGCCAGAGGAGGTGTTTCGCGTCCAGGGTCTGCGTCATGATCAAATCGATTGCGGCGACAACCGTCGGCGGGACGGCAGATTCGAAGACGAGCCGGAGGAGGCGGTTGATGAGGGATTTGGATCTGTTCCAGAGTTAAGTCCTGGATATGGCGAAGGGAAGAACGCACGAAGCCAAACCACCAGTGTTCCTCCTCCATAGCGCCCAGCACGTCCCGCAGGTAATCAAAAAATCCGTCCCGAACGCACATATGAGATGCACGAGCAGCCAGAGAACCTTGGCCTTTGCATCGCCGATGATGATGCTGTTAAGCTTCGCCGGGCATGAATAAAGATATTTTCAGCGAGGCAGAGTACGTACGGAGAGGAGTACCCCCGCGAACCCGAGAAGCATCGACGCGACGATCGGAACGATCAACCAGACGTTTCGCGAAAGCAAAAAATAACGTGCAGCGAAGAAGGCTTGCACTACGAGTGCGGTGACGGCCGTCTGGGAGGAAGCTTGAACGATTAGGCCACAGGGAAAACAGAAAACGCACCATCGTCGGAGCGCTAACTTGATACCAAGCCTACCAACGTTGAATGATCGCAACGCCAAACGTGAAAAAGAAAACCCACTTTCGCCACCAACAACCTCGCATGGTCCGGGTCCACAAAGTCCAGGACATTCTGCACCCACACAATCGCAATTGCCTGGGCCGTCTGCCAGTTTTTATAGCGATCAATACTTGCGCCCACAAACGGAGAACAGATAGACCTTCAACACAGAAAGAACAGTTACAACGACCACCAGCCAGCGGTAATGTCGCCTGAATCCCTCCATCTTCCTCCGATGCTGGGTGCGAAAGAAGGTCACGACCTGGCAGAGGACGATTCCTGCAAGTTGCGGCGAATTTAGCCCCCGGTTTGCGGTAAATGAAAGCAAAAAGCAAAACGTACCCAATAAAATCGCATCCGCAAACCCCGATATAACCCACGAGCCCAGCGAGTTCTTCCTGTTATCCACAAACGCTTTGGAGGCAGGGCTGAGCTGTATGGTCGACGTCGGCGCCGGCGCAGCCATGACTGAGGGGCAGGAGGGTTGTCAGAAGGGAGGAGTGCCGGAAACCTAGTGTAACGAGCCCTCTTCTTTATATACTTTTACAAGCGTTCAGGAGAACTGTACATACGTTCAATTGTCATCAGAAGCGACCAACGCCATCGCGACGGTGCGCGTGAATTTGCGGCCTGTAGACATGTCCCGTCGGTGGCTTCTTCGGTCACACTCAGGGAGCAGTTTCTTTGTTGATCTCTGCTGAGTGTGCGCTAGGACTGGCTCCGCGCAGCATTAGTGAACTCATTTTTAGAGCTGGGACGAGAGCACAAACCGCGCGAATATGCCCGAACTTCCCCACACCCGCCCCTACTTGGCGCAACTGTCGCGGCGAAGCGGTCGTCGATCGGCAGAAGCGTAGCGAATGAGTGAGTACCAGAAGACGTCGCGTATATGCCGAGATCCACCGCGTGCACGAGGATTTCGAGGACCCCAACGCGTCAGAGACACTTGGAATCAACTTGGAGTCGTGCTCCTCCTAAGTACCTATGCAATTAGAAGGCGGGTAGCTGCAGGCACAGCAGATAATTCCAATTTCTCGACGTTACCTCGTCCTCAACCAAGTGATGGTACCTCGAATTCGAATGTATGGCCGTAAGTACTGGGTAACGACAGCGTTAGCCGCCCAGGAGCCAGACTTTGAACGCCGTCCAGGAAGACCGTTGAAGCCTAGAAACTCCGAAGTGGGAGTGCCAGTATCCCAAAGAAGCCCGCGGTCGGCGTTGAATGAGGCTCGGAAAAGCATGCAGTCACTGGTAAAGCGCCCCAAGTGCTGTGACTGGTACATTCCGACAACGAGATGGTGGCGCTTTTGTGGCGGTTTCTTCTAACCGTATGACAGCAGCGATCAATCCTGTTCAAGTTCAACTACTCCTTCCTGCCCAAGTCGTCGAACAAAGAAATTGCTCAAGTTCACGTGCAGCAGCACGCTCGAACTCAATGCTATCGTCAGTCCATTCAGGCTAATATGATCTCAATTCCAGTCCATCTGACGCAAATCTGACGAGGTCCGTTCCTCGTCTACTCTGCGCGCGCGGATGCACTTCTTCACGTTCAGGGTCCTTCGGATAAGATCTGCCGGTGTCGTTGACATCCCCTTCCCGTCTCCTTTACGCCTCAAGGGAGTCCGGATTCTATATTCGGAGAACGCTCCTGACGCGTGCGCGACCCAAGACCCAAATCCACGGGATGTGAATATATTCCACAATGAAGAAATGAGGTATGCTACGTTACTGGAGGCGGTCGTGTGCGCGATAAATACCCTCCTAAAACAGCGATGCCTACAGCTTGGCCTTGGACTTGACATACCCGTTGCCCTTAGACATCATCGCGGCCGCGTCGTTGACCATGTTCTCGATAATAACCTTGGCGGGCAGCACATCGTGAATGAGCTATCCAAGACGCGTCAGATTGGGTTGGGAAAACGCGCAAACACTCACGGCAGAAACGCGACCCATAAGCCACGGGCGTTCCAAAGACTTTTCGGGGTGGTTCTTGAGCTCGTGCTCGTGTGGTAGAATACCCTTCGCGGTAAGCTCCTTGATCTCGGCCGTGCGCTCGTTGTTCCAGTTTTCGATATAAGGCGAGCGGCGCACGCGCAATGGTCGACCGGTATAGATGAGCGTCGTGACCGCGTCCTCGTATCCGGCGCTGACGATGAGTTCCTTGTGCTTCTTCGGCGCCGCAGCCTCGGTCGACGCGACGAAACGGGTTCCGACCCCTGCATATTCACGCGTCAGTGCCCTACCGCACTCGGGAGGAATACGGCGACGCACAAACTGCCTCGGCACCCCACATGAGGTTCGCCGCAAGTCCGCGTCCGTCGTAGATCGCGCCTGCACCGATAACATACACCGGCTTGCCGTTGAGCGGCGATTTGTGGCCCTTGACCGCGTCGACGCATGCCGGAATGAGAATGCTGGCGGGAATATCGCCCGTGTGTCCACCGCCCTCACCGGCTTGCGCGCAGATGAGGTCGACACCAACTTCCAGCGCCCTACGCCGAGTTTAGCCACACAGGAAGACCGGAAACGAGCGCTCACTTGGCGCAATGCTTCGGGTGCCCGACCATGTTCATAACCTGACCCGCATTAGCTACTACTGGAGCGGGGAACGGCCATCGACGCACCGGAATACCAGCTTTGTGCAGTCTCTCCACAACCGACTTGGGCGGGACACCAACGGCACAGACGAAAAGGGACGTCTTCTCCTCGATAATGACCTAAATGGCGTGTCTTCGTCTTCGAATGGACGCCCTTCGCGAAGCAACTCACGTCGATAAGCTCATCGAGCTTTCCCTTGGTGTAGTCGTACTGCAGCTCGCGTTACCCCGCGCGCATCGTCCAAGGAAGCGCAGGCGCAGACACTCACGTTGGTCTTGCGTGCGTTCCCGCCAACTTGCGGCAGCAGCAGGTCGACACCGAACGGGAGCGACTTGTCCACCAGCCCATCCTTGATGGCTTGAATCTACTGCAGCGTCAGTTCCGGGACCGGGGGATGCCGCAGACACGCGCACCTGTCCCCGGAGAAGCTTGGGGGTGTACCCGAGCCCGCCGATGACGCCCAGTCCACCGGCGTTGCTCACAGCGGCAGCGAGCTCCGGACCAGCAGCGACGTTCATTCCCGCCAGCAGCACGGGGTGCTTAATCCCAAACAGCTCAGTAATGGGGGTGGAGATGACGGCCATAGCGTATGGGGGAGGTTGTGGTTTGACTGAGAGCCGGGGTCTGACACTTTTATATCAGGCCAGCGGTAAACCGGTTGCCGGTACCCGAGACACACCAAGTTCTACGTGAATAGACCTTATTAGATTCTCTGAGATTTGGGTTTTTCAGAGGAAAAGCCATTGAGTAGCCATTCAGTTCCCTTCTGAAAACTCAAATCTCATAGCTTCTAATAAGGTCTAATACTATACAGTGCAATATGCTGGCTATAACCTAGACGCGGAGGTATAGAAACGAAACAAAGAATTCCAGAATCTCAAGCCGGCTTGTCCTCATCCCCGCCCCCAGACTTGACGCTCTGCATGAGGCGTCGAAGTCGCGCGAGCTCACCAGCCAACTCCCTGCAAACAAGATTAGCCACATAACGCAACCAGAAAGCTTTGGCGCGCTGCTCACTTTGCGGTCGCACCGGCCTCCTCGCTTTCCCGATTACTCTTCTCCACCTCCGCTCTAAGCGACGCGATCTCCTCCGCCCATGCCGCCTCGACCTTCTTCGCCACCTCCTGATCCTCCTCCCTCGCGCGCTTCACCGCAGCACGCCCCTCCCCGGCGCTCTCTACCTCTTCCAACAAAAGCCGATACTTGCGGCCCATCGCTTCAGCCTCTGCCTTGACCTTCTCTTCTCGTCTCGTCATCTCCTCCCTCAAACGGTCCGTATCCCGCTTGAAGCCCTCTACGAGTCCCTTGATACTGTCGCGCATGGTGATGTACTCCCGCTCCGACTTGGCCGCCGTCGTCGTGCACTCGCTCACAGTCGACTCCATCTCTCGGATCGCCTTCTTTGACGCAGTCGTCTCCGTCTTGAGCTGCGCCTTCAATGTCGCCGCCTCGGCTTCAGCTTTACGTGCGCGTTCTAGCACCTGGACAGGCTATATCAGCCGCGGACCCAACAACAACGTCAACGACGCACTTCTTGCAACAACCGCTCCTTACGCGCCACCACATTGTTCAAACCCTCATTTTCTAGTCGTAACCGCTCTCTCGCTTCTTTGAGATCCTCGGTCTGCCTCGTTAATTGCGCAACACTTCTTTGAGACACCCTCAGCTGCGACTTGGCGTTCTCCAACGCTGTCCGCGCGTTCAATACACCCGTCTGCAGATCCGCGAGAACTTTGGTCGTGCCGCCTGGTGTGAGCGACACTCGCCGGTTGTTCGGATTGGGAGACGGCGGTTGCAGGACAAGTGAGGAGGTTGGGGATGTTGCGTTGGTATCAATAGAGAGTTTTGAAGAGGAAGATGCAGTCGACATCAGTGTCGATGTAGACGCCCGCTGGGAGAGACCCTCGTCCGCAAGCGCTCTTGCGTTGCCTGCCGACATCGTTAGGTGTCGATTTTGTGCACACGATCGCAAAGTGGAGAGAACGCACTGACTGAGGAGACGGGAATCCCTTTAGGCGGCGTTCAAAAAGTGCTACAACAAGAGAGCAGGAGGACGCACGACTCAATCCTCTCGATGGACTCCCCGGCCGCTTCAAGGGCGAAATAGGGCCGCTGAAGCTCATTGGTACTCCCTCCGTGAAATCTTCGAGTTGGCTAGGATTCTCGCGTCGAGGGAGCGGAATGCCCGAGTCTGGCGCGAGGTTTTGCAACACCTCGTAGCTTGAGCGTCGTTTTGTGGGAGTGAGAGTTGGCGGAGTGGGCGGAGAAGTCGATAGGTCTGCGAGCTCCGGCGGGTAAGGACGGGGACCAGCACGAATCATTGTCTCGAGAGACTGGAGCTGAGCGGTCTGTTGGCGGATGGAGTGTTTGAGTGTCGAGACCTGAACGCTGGTTAGCGGCGGCTCCAGAGAAGGGCAGAGTGGCCACGAGCCTGGTTTCGTACGGCAACTGTGTAGAACGGGTTGAATGGTGGGCGCGAGAGCGGCGAACGACGCACCTGGATCGTCGGCAGGGCTTGCGCGACCCGAGCGGATTGAAGAGCGAGACGAGGGTCGGCTTGTGCGTCCTGGAGTGGGGGATGCAACGTTCACCGACATGCAGGTGGTGCTCAGACGCAGGGCATCGAATGTGGGGCGAGCCAGGGATTGGGAAGTCACGCTGGTCAACAAAACGCGTCTCAACACCCGCGGCCATCTCCAACGACGCGCTCGCCGTCCCGCTCGCCATGAACTGCCCAATTTGCCTAAGCAAACTCAAGGAGCCCGTCTCTCTACCTTGCGGCGCGTCTTGATCGTTTCTTGGTCCATGCCACACCGCTCACGACCATGCAGGACACGTCCAGTGCTCAGACTGCCTCACCAACCACATTCTAGCCACCAGCGCAGAGGCCTTCACCTCTACCTGCCCTTCATGCCGCGAACCATTCAATCTCCTCCGCCCAGAGCTCACCGCGATCCCCAAAAAACTGCATCCATATATCCTCCCGTCGATACGACGCGTCTATCTCGACCCCTCCGCGTCCAACGCGTCCCTCAGGAAGAAGCTCGCAGCAGCCGACGCGCGCATTCGCTCCCTCGAAGCAGACAAGGACCGTCTGCTGGCCGAGGGCGAGCGGCAGATGGCTGCGGCGCGTGCCCATCGAGACGGCGAGACGCGTGCAGTGTTGGCTGTTCGCGCGCGCGAGGAGGAACTCGAGCACGCGAAGATCGAGGGTGGGGAGTCTGAAGCTGCGTTGAAGGCCCTGAGGGCAAAGTACGACAAGCTCAAGCGGCATTGTCGCGCATTAGAGAAGGATGGGTGCGTCGCGTCGCGTCGCGTCAGGTCTCATTCTCAACACTAACGACCCTCAGCAATGCTACAGAGAACAGCACCACGATAACGGCGCTGCTGCCTCTCAACGCTGGCAAGCGGAACACCTCCGTCGTTGACCTCGACGTGGGTGAAGCGTCTACACCCAAACGTCTCCGCATCATGCGCCCGTTGCCCAACCGCGGCCGGCTTAGCCTCCAAACACTAACAAAATCCGGCTTGCCGCTAGGTTCGCCGTTCCACACGCTGAAGGAGAGCTCGCGATTCGATTAGATATATCCACAATGTACCAGTATTCACGTCGCAAGCGCAATCCCTGTTTCGCTCTGGGCTTCACTCCGCTCCCGTTCCCGTTCCTGCCTCTGCTCCGCATGGTACTTTCTTGACGCCTCCAACAGGAACTTGCCATCCACTCCGCCGTCCGGCATGTCCTTGAACAGACCCAGTCGGTGCCGCGGTGGTGTCCGTGCTTCCACGTACGGTTTAAGCTGTCGTCTGCTCAGTCGCGCAGAAATGAGCTAGGACGACACGGCGCACCGGAGAGTTTATTATGTCCTGTATCGGCGGCGCAACAAACACCCTCACGCGCGAGTCGAGTAGCTTGTATCCAGGTCGCCCCGCCTTGTTAACGTGCACACCAGGCGCACCAGTGCGGTGTCCGGGCAACGAAGATTGTCGGTTGCCTATCCGCCACATTTTTTGTTAGGTTGAAACGAGGTTTCGAGACCCGCAAAACGGACCCTTGTAGTAGTCCTTGTTCGCGCGGAACGAAAGCATTGGCCTACGCGGCTGGAGACATCGCACGGCGGTGGGCTGCATGGGAGAGCGGAGTAGAGATGTGGATGCGTGACCCGCCCAAATCTGCACCACGACCAAGCGAATGCCCAAAAACTCCAAGAAACCAACCAGCAGCAAGCGTGGAGGACACAGCAACCGCGGACGCTCCCCGCGCATCGTCTCCGACGCCCGCCCCGACAGCGCCGTCGATGACCACGCCGAGTCCGGAAGCGAAGACGACGGCCTAGTCAAGATCGAGGTCCCTGTCGCAATGTGGGTGCGTACCCGGCTCGGTGCACAATCCAAAATCCTCAGAAATAGTAGGATTTCGACCATTGCGACCCACGGCGCTGCTCCGGCAAGAAACTCTCCCGCTTGGGTCTGATAAAAGAGCTCCGAGTCGGATCGCGCTTCCGCGGCGTCGTCGTCTCGTGAGCGTCCGTGCCGGCCGGCCATGTCTGCGGACTGAGCGTCACTCCTCTGCAGACCGAAAGGCACGAAAGTAATCAGCCCCGCCGACCGCGACATCGTCCTTGCCGGCGGCCTCGCAGTCGTCGAGTGCTCCTGGGCACGACTCGACGACGTTCCGTTCAACAAGATTGCCAGCCCGCACGAACGACTCCGTGTGTTGACATCCCTCCTCTATATGTCAACCTTACGCGGCACCCAGTCCCGTACCTCGTCGCCGTAAACCAAACAAACTACGGTAAACCCTGGCGGCTTAATTGCGTCGAAGCCCTCGCAGCCGCATTCTATATCACCGGCTTCGACGCGTACGCCGAGCGCCTGCTCGGCTCATTCGGCTGGGGCAGCGCGTTCTGGACGGTCAACCAGCCGTTTTTAGAAAAGTACAAGACGTGCACGAGCGCGGAGGAAGTCAGCCGAGCGCAAGACCAGATTATGGAGGAGCTGGAGCGGAATTACGCTGAGAGTCGGAGGGAGAAAGGTTTGTGGCTTTTTTTGCTGGTTAATATGCTGTTTCTAAACATCGCTAGAACGCGGTTCGGGAGACGAAGACGATTTGCTGGTACCGAATCCGAATCACCGTCCGACAGAGGATGACTCGGAAGAAGAAGAGGACGATGAATCGGAGAGCGAAGACGAAGTAGAGACGTTATCGCGGAATATCGACGGTCTAGCTCTACGGCCAGACAAGGATTGAGGCTTGTATTCTTTTCATCCAATCGCTCTTGGCTATCGGCGCGTTTCGGACGTTCTTGCCTTCTTGGTTCCGTGATCTGCCGAGTCTAGACACGAACTTGAACAATTCGACTGCGGCCCCGCTTGCTATAAGTACAGCTCCGTTCAGAATCGGACGGGCAACCATCCATCTGCCCAAAGGCAACAAACAACTCGTACCAGGCAAGTTATAATGCCTCCATCGAACGATTTCTTCTAACGAATATATATGCAGCCAATAACATGACAATCTCACAAGTCAGCGAAGCAATGGAACGCCCCAAGAACGTCGGTATTCTGGCTATGGAGATGTACTTTCCGCGCCGCGTTCGTTTCTCTTACCTCTTTTGCCGTCAAACTAACCCCGCAACAAGTGCATATCCCTCGCGGACCTCGAGACGCACAACGCCGTCCCAAAAGGCAAATACACCATCGGGCTCGGGCAGCAATACATGGCCTTTGCCGACGACCGCGAAGACATCACCTCCTTCGCGCTCAACGCGACATCCTCCCTGCTCGCCAAATACCCCATCTCCCCAAGCTCAATTGGGCGGCTCGAAGTCGGCACCGAGACGCTCATCGACAAATCCAAGTCGGTCAAGAGCGCGCTTATGCGGTTATTCCCTGATAACGCCGACATCGAGGGCGTCGACTCGAAGAACGCGTGTTACGGCTCGACGGCGGCGCTGTTTAACGCCATCAACTGGATCGAGTCAAGCTCGTGGGACGGACGGAACGCGATTGTGGTTTGTGGGGACATTGCGGTCTATGAGGAGGGACCGGCGCGGCCTGCGGGTGGCGCGGGCGCGGTTGCTATGCTTGTTGGGCCCGGCGCGCCGATTGTTTTCGAGCGTATGTCCTTCTTTCCCCATTTTGGTTGGAGGTTTTCAATCGACTGCAGCGACGCACGGAACGTACATGGCGGACACGCACGACTTTTACAAGCCGAACCTATCCTCGGAGTACCCCATCGTCGACGGGCAAGGTTCGGTTGCAACGTACATCACTGCGCTGGACGAGTCGTATGCGGCGTACAAACGGAAATTCGCGAGCCGAACCAGAGCCGCGTCGTTCACGCTCGGGGACGTCGACTACGCGCTGTTCCACACGCCATACGTGAAGCAGACGATCAAAGGGCACGCAAGGGTGTTATACAACGATTTGGTTTCGGGACGCGCTCGGAGCAACAGCATCGACATACACAACCCCGAGACGCTCACCGCCGATATCTCCGCGCTCTCAACGAGCGAGCTCGCGTCCCCAACCGACAAGACCGTCGAAAAGACGTTCATCTCCCTCGGCGCCGCCTCATTCGCCGCGAAAGTCGACCCGACGCTCGCCTGTGCACGACGCCTAGGCAACCTCTACACCGGCTCGCTCTACGCGTGCCTCGCGTCGCTCATCGCCACGATCCCGCCAAGGGAACTGCGTGGCAGGCGCGCGAGCTTGTATGCATTCGGCGGAGGGTGCGCTGCCAGCTTCTTTGTCGCCCGGATCGCTGGGGATACCTCCGAGATACAAAATAATATGAATCTGCTGCAGAGGTTAGCGGAAATGAGGGTTGTTTCTTGTGAGGAGTTTGAAGAGGCGCTCCAGGTTCAACTTTAGCTGCTTACTTGCTTAAGGAGACTAATCTGCGCACAGCTGAGGGAAAAACACCACAACGCGCGTTCTCATACGCCACAGGGATCGGTGGGGAATATTTGGCCAGGCGCATACTACCTGGCCAGCGTTGACGACAAATATCGACGCCGATACGCCATCGCCTAGTTTACCATAATAGTTCTGGAATCCAGTCGTCCTCGTCAGAGACGGCGTCGATATAGACGGTCTTTAGCCCTTGCCAAACGCCGTCGATCACCTCATCCGAGTTCACTGCCCTGCGGCTAATGCGCAATTGCTCCAATGCACATTTTGAGCGCGCGATGAGGAGCGGAACGTTCAAGAGCTGCTCGGTCTCGATCCATGTTCCCTCGATTTGCAGGCGCCGCAGCGCTGGTAACGTGAACCGCGCGAGGAGGGTGTATCCATCGATCTCTGCTGCCTCGAGAATCAACACCTCCAGGCGCGGAAATACGAACGTGGGTTTTCGACCTCCGGGCCATGTGTCGTCGCCGCTGACTTTGAGGCAGAGAAACCGGAGGTCTACCGCTAGGGGGAGGATCTCGACGCATTGGCGCAGAGAGACATTACGCAGCCGAAGCCGAGTCAGTTGTCTCCAGGGAAACGCGTCGGCGCCTGTGTCGGGTGCGGGATCCCAAAGATACAGCGACGTGAGGTTGGGGACTGCCTCCGGCGGTACTTGCGGCTGCGCCGATGCGTAAATGACCAGCCCCAGGCTCTTCAGTAGCGACATCGGCGCGCCCAGGGACACCACGCGGGGCAGCGTCACCTCGTCGACATTGACGCGGACGTACTCCCATCGGGGGCGATGGAGCAGAATCGCATTGATGAGCTCCTCGAGTTGTCCGCTGGGCTGGCCGAAGAGACGGAGTGCGAGCGGACACGCACCGGAGCGCTGCAGGAAGGTGTTGAGGATGCGTAGGTGGGGATAGCTGCCTGAAACCTCCCCATCCGGGGCTCGCATGGCAACTGCGCGCCAGAGCGCAGGCGTCGTGCAGGATACTTGCCTCCATGTGCGGCAGACTGCGGTGAGATGAAGGGGAGAGTCTGGTTCGTTTGGACGTGGTGTCTCGGGGTAGAGCGGGATAAAGGAGCAGAATATTTCTGCGAGCAGTTCTGGCGGGAGGGAGAGGATTGGTGCGCTATCTGGCAGTTGTCTGGAGGAGAGAGAGGACATGGGAGATCAAACGCGGTCACACAATCCAGACGCGTCGATTCCTTCTTCCCAATAAAACGCGTTGTATTCGTGCCCAGGAAACCCAATACACTATGCTCAAGTATCGCGAACAGAAACCGTCGTGCCCGAGAGGGTAGCCGAGCAGAGCTCCGAGTTCTGAACAATGTCGATGAGGGTAGCCGTAGCGGGGCTGACGCTGGTACCGGAGCGGATAGCAGAGCCGGTAAAGGTAGAAGTCGGGAAGCCAGCGAACGGTACGAGGTTTGAGCCCGACTCGAAGTCCTAAAGATAAAGTGTTAGTTGTGGCCCAGCTTCACAAGATGTAACAACCTCGAGAATCCACTCGGCCGAGGTGGCCGAGAGACGGGTGCCGCCGCTGACGGTCCCAACGATGGAGGTGCCGCGGCTGGTTGAAATGGTAACGGTGCCCGAGGTGGCAGAGGTCATCGTAACGTTCGTGGTAATCCGGTCGCCGGTATTGACTGTAGAGGAACTTAGAACCGCTGCAACCAATCGTAGAGGGAAATGAGCTCACTCGCGAGGTTGACCTGGCGAAGCGCGGCAGGCAACATCTCCGTCCACGCGATGTTCTGTTGGCGGCCTCCAACGAGCTCAGAGAGCGTCCCACCCTGAATCAACGCGCTGTTGCTGAATCCGTCGATGCCGACCCATTGTGCCATAGCGGGATCCGAGTTTGCCGACTGTCCCGAGCGGAGCGTAATCGCGGGGACAGTCCACGTCCCGACGACAGAGCTGAAGCCCGTACCAGTGACGGCGGCGCCGCACCAGTTGGACGAGGTCACGGTGACGGCGGACGCGCGCCCGTTGAGGCGGTTGCGCTTGCGAGCCTCGCCGACCTTAGCCATAGCCTGCGACTGGAACTGTGTCTGGGGGCCGATGGTGATCGCGGGGACCTCGACGCCGTTCTCGAACTTCTGGAACGTCCAGTTGACCTCGGCACTGGCGAGGGAGGCGGCGAAGAGGGCGACGAGGGCGGCAACCTTCATGTTAAGGAGGGCTCGAGGATGGGATGCTAGGATCGAGGGATGTGGGTGGAGGGCGTTGGCTTAAATACCTCCCTGTCGTGTGCAGTAGCAGGTGGTCGAGGAAGCATTGTAAGCACTCGCGAGCCGTAGATTCCGCGCCGTAGCTCGCCGACTGGACAGAAGAAGACTCAGTTGTGTGGAGTTGAAGGTCGTCGGGAAGCCGCGATAAGATATAGCAGACGCGACTCATGTGGTGAACATTCGCAGTCTAATTATACCAACAAAGACATCAACCTGGAAGAAAATACGGCACAAGCTGCTCATAGGGTACATGTCGCCGCGGACGCCTTTGAACAGTCATCGTAAGGTCAATAGCCGGCATTCATTAATATTCATACTCCAATCATGCTCCGGAAACCAAAGTTATACCCCGCAATGGCATTCAAAAATAGTTATCGTCGAACCAAAAATAAACAAACTGCCCTTGTGCTGAAGCGGTGAAACTCTCAGCGCTTCACATGGTCGAAGGGTCGCCTTTGGTCAGTTGCGCTTCTAGCGCAAGATCCGAGTGGAGCCGTCCTTGCGGTGAAGCACAAGTTGAACCGTGAGAACAATTGTACAACACTGTGGTCACACCGGTGACGAGCAGCTGCAACTCCGAGTTCGAGAAAAAGATATCGTAATTCTCCTGTCAAGATGAGTGGAAAAGCTCTTACCATGGCCATCTTCCGACTGGATGACTTCCCATAACAGTTCTGCAGAGGAGCAGCCGAGGAATCAATTCTTTTGGCCGTACTAGGCCAAATGAATGAGTCCCGGCTCTTTTGAAGCGCGTAGAAAGCTCTGGGAGATGTTACAAATACTAGCACCCTATTATGCGCCGAGATGAGCACCGAGCTGTAAAGTTTGAAACTTGAACCAATCTTCCCACGACGCCTTACTGCTCTCAACTACATCCACGAAGCTCAATAAAAGCCTAAAGAATAATACGGAAGTACTTGCTTTAGACCCCGCGGTGGATTTCTTCGTCGCTGAGACACGTTCCCTGAGTCGTCTCAAAATCATGTCTCAGACACTCGGCGGTCTATAAACTCAGCTCCCCGTGCTAGCTTCTCCACATCTTCACTCTTGCCTTCACACACCCCAACCTTGCGTTCGACAAACCCATTTATTACTCTGCCTTCACCAAACCACTTTATTACATTCAACATGTCTGCTGCCAAGCGCCTCCCCGACCTCTCTGGCCAGCTCATCCAGGACGGCGCCTTCCACCTACGTCTCCTTTCTCTCCTCGGCGCTGGCACCTTTGGCCGCGTCTACAAGGCAGTGGACGTCACCTCCAAACCCGGTGCGCAGGTTTTCTACGCCGTCAAATGCATGGCGCGCGCACTCCCCGGCTCCGAGGACTCCTCGATGCAAGAGCGGGAGATCCAGTGCCACAAGGCCGTCAGCGACCATCCCAACGTTGTCACCCTCCACCGCCACTTTACCACCGACGAGTACCTCTTCCTCGTACTCGAGCTCGTGGAGGGCGGCACGCTTCTTGACGCCCTCAAGCGCAAGGTCTTTGGGAGCGACACCGAGCGTATCAAGTGCGCGATGGAAGAGGTCATTGACGCCGTTGAACACCTCCAAGCCAACGGCGTCGCCCACCGCGACATCAAGCCCGATAATTTCCTCTGCGACAAAGACGGTTCAAACATCCGTCTTGCAGACTTTGGGCTCGCGACGATCGGCTGGACCTCCAACCACGTCGCCGGAACGCGCCCGTATCTCGCGCCAGGTGAGCCATCCCTTCTTCAGAAATATCCAGCGCTGACTTATATTCTGCAGAGGCATTCGAGAGCAATGCCTCCCTTCGCCTCAACGACCTCTGGGCCACCGCGATGACTTTTGCCAACATCATCTCCAGTTCTGGCTGCCCGCTCTGGAAAGAGGCGAAGGTCGCCGACCCCGACTTCCAGTGCTTCCTCGGCAATCCCGGCGGCTTCCTCGAGGCCGCGCTCGGGATGCGTCTCACACACGAGTGCCTACTCTACCTCGACTGGTGCTTCCACCCCGACCCGGAGGAGCGCCCGACGCTGTTCGAGATGCGCTCCGGGCTAGACGATATCCCCGCCTTCGAGGATGCCACCAAGCGGCGCGACTCGGTCTCGACAGTGGCGTCGGGACTTACCACTGGCGAATCTGCACTCGAATCCAGCGTCGTCGCGACGTCGGAGCAGCTCGAACACATTGCCTTTGTCATTATCCCTGCGTCACAAAAGCCGCGACGGCGCTCGGTGTTCCGCCGATTCTTCAAGTTTGCTACACGCAAGCTGTGAAAAGACCTAGTAGAAAAAAAAAAACTGTAAAATGTAGAAAACCCTAACAAGCAATCTTTATTCTAACACACGAGTTGGAGCTCACTATAGCGCTCACTGTGAGACGACCGATCACCTATTCGACCGCTACCTCCAACGCGGTACAAAATTTGATTAACATCCTTCATCTCTCCCTGTGTGCTCTACAACATAGCGAATCCAACTGCTCCCAAGTCCCTGGCGCTGAAAAATGTAGGCGACATACTTGAGAGTAGGGATCAGTGTCCGCGTAGCAAAGTAGGGTCTCCACCGAAAGCCATGCGGCGCTCTTCCAGGAATGGCTCCTTGGACGCATTAGATGGCTCGCAGCGGGCCCCATACTCCCTACCGCATACCCACCCCCTGCGCCCGGACTTGCTGACAAGGTCGTGTTACAGACCCGTCGCGCGCCACGCAGAGTTCCTCTGCTGGTGTAGTGATGCGTCTCCACTGGTATATTTTTTGTGAAGTCTGCCTTGAGAGACTAATTTTTTTTTGGCGCGTTATTGCCCCGTGATCACTGTTGTGACAGCTGCGCCCACATTGTTGGAGAAATTCGGAGAACCTTCGAGAACAACCGGCTCGGACCTTTACTCAGCCTCATGGAATATTCTAGATAGTTTTGTACACAGTATATAAGCCAGGAAATGCGACAGCGTAGAGCATTGGTTTGCTCTAACGCGTAGCCTGCTTAACCGCATAGACCGATCGCAAACCTTACGTCACTTCGCCGATCCCCCGCACTCATCTTCTCTCGCGTCGAAAAACAACACACATTCTCCGGATGAAGAAGTAAATGGATCAAGGCCAAAGTGTAGAATATGTAATATACAGATGACAATGTAGATATGTCCAGTACAAGAGCCGGACCAGTCATCTACAACACACACCGCTCACTCGAGTCCGCGGACAGTACAGTTGGGGACAGTCAAAGTCCAACAAAAGAGGTTACCATCATAGATTTTTCTGAAACTTGGTAGAATGGTAGCTACCAGTGAGGGTAGTATCTGGTAATATTTTGAGCAATTTACATTGAGCCGTTCCCTTGCAATCAGGTGATCTTTCCCAGGCACCTCAAAGTTTGGCCAAAATCAATCAAAACTGATTAAATGATGGAATCATGGGTACCATTCGAAAGTGAATTAAGAGGAGAGTCCATTCCTGTTTACTATAGAGAAATTCAACGAGCCGTTTAGCTGCTATAAGAAGCCCACCAAGTGTTATGATTTGTGACATTTCCAGACTATGAAGGAAGGACCCTCATTTTACTGTTGAAGAATGTACAAATATGCTATCATCCAGTCATTGGTTGCATGATATGTCCCCTATTGCCACCATTCGGTGTCAAAACAGCTCCAGAGGTACTCACAATTCCATTTGGAAGCCCCAAAATTTTGGCCAAACACAACCGCTCGTTAGAATATTACATAAGCAGGTTTTCTAGGGGTTTTTGTGGGTGCGGAATCCGATTCTGACATCAGCTAAGCTCTCTATAGACTTTTAAGCCCTCAAATTAGATTGTATGTGTTTGACTGTCCCCAACTGTAGGAGTTTTACAGCCATTTGCAAAATGATGTGAAATTCAAAAAATTGTGTTTGTGTGACCCGAAGCAAAAGGCGATGGTACTAGATATGGAGACTGTGATACATGTAAGTAGTCTCCTGCAATGTAAAATGGCTGAATGAGCCTGGATTGTATGGCTGGGGCATCCCAGAGAAACAATGTGACACCTGGTCACATAAGCTGGAATGCCTAGGAATCTGAACAGTTTGACAACCCAAATGGGAATGTGAGGCTAATTAATAGCACTCCCACACCCCTCTATGCCACAAGACGACCAGAACCATGTTTTGTGAGCTGTTTGATGGCAACAGGAACTTTTGCAGAGATCAAACACAGCGTGTGTGCTCAGAAGTTCTTTGTGGAGGCACTTTAACTTGAATATACACGTGACACCACACATTTATATCTCCCTTCCATATGAATACAGCCCTCTTCCCTTCCCGGAATTCTGAGCGTGCAGTTTTTAAATTTCACATCATTTTGCAAACGGCTGTAGTACGGGCGGCACAATATACACACCTCTGATAGCCAACCTCTCTCTCCACTTCAGTCGGAATCTCGTCAAGCTGCGACGGTTCAATCTCAATAACACGGAACAGATAACGTGCACGTACTTTATCTAGATCCACCTTAAAGCTATAAATGTATGTTTCGGTAAGACATGTACATCAGCCGCCTTTGTTCACCAAGCTCTACAACCATTGTCCTAAAATGTTGAACTTTGATAATCGTGGTCTGAACCCTACGAGATAATCACCTCTCAAGATTTACAGCTGAAGCGAATACGCACCGGCCAAGTTCTGTGCCAGACTCCGTCCCCGGGCCCGCCGTCCCGATCAATCTCCA
The DNA here is from genome assembly GCA_014461125.1 of Mycena kentingensis (nom. inval.). Classification (NCBI taxonomy): domain Eukaryota; kingdom Fungi; phylum Basidiomycota; class Agaricomycetes; order Agaricales; family Mycenaceae; genus Mycena; species Mycena kentingensis (nom. inval.). The sequence goes on from JACAZG010000013.1 coordinate 960,112, forward strand.
ACTCCGCCCGAATTTTCGCAACTATTTAATTCGTACAAAGGGTTTCAATCCGCCGAGGGCTCCACAAAGCACCTTGCGGGGCAGTGGGTTGCCATGGCCAGTGCGGGGCTGACTTGTTAGCTCCCCGTCCCCGTGCGGAAAACGCGCCGAGGAGATTAATATTCCATCGTCCCGTACATACTGTAAGTACGTGAGCCTTGACGGCGAACACGGGGACAGCGGCGACCTGACGAGTATTGAGTTCCCGAAAAAAAAAACACATTTCACCAATCAGTAAAATAGACGCCGAGCGTTATGCGATTCGCTTCAGCCCTCAGCTGCAGCTTCAGCTTCAGCTTCATGTACCAAGATTTCTGAGTATCTACATGCTATATACATACATTAGTGGGGCCTAGGATACTGTCCGGGCCAGTAGCCACCGGCACAAAGAGCAAAACAACAACAAGGATCAAGATGATAAGTTAAGCCAAGAAAGTAAGTGCGCGGGTCGGCGAGAACGAACAAACGAACGAGTGGAGGCGCGGCAAGAAATGAGTGTCCGGGGAGTGATTTAGCGCTATATAGTGTATGGGTAAAATGAGTGGGGGAGATGGTGGCGGCGATGCGCGGTACCAGTGGGTGGCTGGAACATGAACAATAGTGCGATCGCGAGCTGCAGCCGGGTACGTCGTTTTGAATTGGACGCGGGTGGGCGGACGAGCGGCGAAGTGAAGATGCCCGTGAGTACTAGGCCCTACGCGGATGGACGCGTTCAGGAAGCAGAGAAACATACAATCCATCCCTGCACGACCGCAATCCACACCATCAGCCGGATGCGGAGGCGGGGCAGATGGACATGCACACAGACGACCGGCTTCGTATTTTTGCTCCGATGCGAGCGCGACTCGGTCATGAGGCGAGGGCAGGAGGAACACGTCATCAGACGTGTTTTGAGCGCAGTCGCGTTAGACGCGCCAGCAACGCCTTTGACAGTCTGGCGGATGAGGGAAGACAGACGTCGACCGGGGCGAGATCGAGGCAGCGCCGCCACAGTCGGGAGAAAATCATCGCCCTCGATTTCGAAGCCCTGGAGATCAGCTGCAGACTCGAGCGCTAGCTCCATCTCCATGTCCGTGACCGATGTTAAGGCATCGCAATCCGATTCGATTTGCAACAGGCCCGCGCTCCGTGGAGCCAAGGACGCAGATGGGGATGTTCGCAGCGAATGGGCCGGTGCCCGACCGTGGTCGCGTGAGCTCGCAGTGCTCTGCGGGTCCAAGCTTAATGCGTGGTCAGTAGGTCCACTGCTGGCCCGGTCTCCAGGAGCGTTACCGCCCGCATCGCGGGTCCCTCGAGATCCTCCCGCCCTTCCTAACGAAGTATCCGAGCTCAAGGAAGTTTCCGGCGGCGCCCCGCCACTCCGTTGAGACACCGAGGACGAAGACGATGCAGATTCGGGCGGATATTGCGTTGCCATTGGCGAGAGAGGTAGCGGGGGCGGAAACGCAGAGAAAGTCGGCTGCTGCACGCTCCTCCTTGCCGCACGTTGCTGAGAACGGGATGCGCTCTGCGGCTCTTGAGCTTGAACTTGACGGCGGAGCTCAATCGGTGAACTGGCATGGCGGCGAAGCTCGCCTGCTCCCGCACTCGATCGGGAGTGTGGACGCGGGTATATTGGGCGGTGAAGAGCGCTCTCCATCGGCGCAATTTGGCTGGCTAGTGGTGGGTATCCAGTTCCCGCAAATTCGGAACGCGGAGAAGCGGATGGCGGGGGAAGGGGAGGCAGTCGATGCGGCGGCGGCGGCGCGAATGCTGGTAGACCAGATGCGGTCGATGGTTGTGTAGGGGAGCTCATTGTGGCCGACGGTGGACGCGTCGTCGTGCTCAGTGGGCTTGAACCGAAAGGCGGGAGGGAGACGAGAGACGCGTGTGGAATTCGATGAAGATAGGACTCGAGTGCATCTACGCGGGCTCTGAGCGCGTCGTATTCTGCTCTCGACACATATTTGTCTGTGCTGCAGGATTTGTTAGAGAATTCGAGGCCGAGACGATGGTGGTCGGTTGTTGAAGGAAGGTGATGGCGATTGTCACGACCGATCTCCAGCTCGAATAACACTCACTGCGTCTCGACTGCACTCCACTGGCACTTGGCTTGTTCTCCTCGTCGGTCGCAGGGTCCGCAAGGCTGCTGCCTGTCCTCCTCGTCAACGCTTCCAACAAAACCTCACTACGGCTGCTGACCTATCGCAACGAATCTTCCGCCTTTTGCATTCTTTAAAAAAATCTCGATGAGCACGCGCAGCCCACGGAAAAAAGACGCACCGGTGCAGCTCAACGCCTGTCGTCTCCGTTTCTTCTTTGGGGGTTCCTCTGTCGCGTCCTGCTCCCGCTCCCGTTCCCGGTGGGCTGTCTCGTCGAGTTCATCGGACTCTGCGTCGGAAGAGGGCGGCGGGATGGTCACCACGGGCGGTGCCTGGGCGGGTCCCGATGATGGACCTGGTGTCGGTGTCGATGGCGCGATGGTCGCGACCGGAGGAGGAAGGTAAGGATGGAGGGTGCGTATGCTCGGCAGTGGAGGGCCAGCAGGACGCTGAGGCTGCATCGCACACCGATGAGCGTGCGCGCGACGAGCAAAAGGGCTCCTAGTGGCGCCGAGCCGGTTTATAACATTCGGCGAACAGCCGTTGTCTGGACTAACCAAAACAGTCGAGATTTACAGAGATTTCGATTTGCTGTGTCCGTTGGATTCATTTTCCCCGTCTGTCATATCCGGAGATGTCCCTGCCTCTCCCCTTCTTCCTCCCATGGCTCTCCTCACCTCCGCTGTGGCCTCAGCAATCCCCTCCTCGTCAATTTTCGCTTGGAAGCTCCCGGATGTACCTCTAGTCCTTCCGACTCTGACAACACTCTCTTCGCATCCAGCTGCTTCTTTAATTTCTTGGTTATTCCCGCTGTCGAACGCGGCGCCAACTCGCGGCTACTCCGCACAAGCCCTTGAGGAATGATCGGGTAAGGATGCTGCTATAGCCGCGAACGACGCGTCCACTGTCCAGCGAACGAATATTCTCGATCTAGATGTTCGTCGCGTATAGTGCATCCGGCGCACAAATTCGGCGGCCTTTCCTCACCAACGTGCGGGCCCGTGCAAGTCGGTGAAAGGACGAAATAACGCTATAGCCGCTGCCAGATGGCGCTGAATTCGAAATCCGTGTTTCGCTGCAGCGAGCGATGGCATGGGCGCGGAGATTGACACCAACGGCGGAACTTCTCGTGCGCGGTGCATGTAATCGCCGTTACAAGTGGACCTACAACATACGTACCACACGCCTGGCAGCGCCGCACAGCAGTATCCGGGGCTCGAGTATTTTGATTCGATATTCGGCGACACGCATCCTGAATGCGAGATATGTACCTTGACCGCGTACACACTTCTTTTGTTGCTCTTCAGCAGCCGTCTGTGTTTCGCGTCTTGTCCTGGCGCTCACGATGCACACCAGCGTAGAAATAACGTACTAATTGCGCAGTCCGACGCATGCACACGCAGCACGACACCTGAAGGAGAACACGCAGATCAGCACCCTACAGTGGCGTTCTCATGAGACCGCTGTTTCACGCCGAATTCACAGTACAAATTGTATGCTAAAGAAAGTGGTGAATTTCACGAGCGGAGGAGGAGAAGTATCACAGACTGAGACGCTGAGATGAGGATCTGGCGCGTTCGGATATTGAACGGGTTCTGGGGAGTGACCGTGTGTGATAGGTTGTCCCACACCGTCACCATCATGCTCGACCGGCTTCCTCCAGAACTCTGCCAGGCCATCTTCCGCTTCGCATGCACCGACGCCGGCACAACTGGTCGCGCTCTAAGTCTCGTATCCACCTCTGTCCGCGAGCTATCCAGCCCATACAAGCTCCAGAGCATTGCCATCGTCGGACGAGCTCAAATCCTCGGCTTTGCCGCTCTCCTCGAGAGGACGCCCGACAGGCTCCGCCGAACACGATTCCTCTACATCGACGGGCCCGGGTCCGCCGAGGAGCAGCTGGAGATCCAGACCCAGGCTTTCGGCGCGTGGCATGCTGCTCGGGACAGTCTCGATTGCTTGCTGGACCGGCGCGCGCGGGGAGAACGGATTAGGAAGGACGTTCATGAAGTAGCGCGCAACAGGGCGGACGCTGCCTACGCCTCGGGCCGCGCACAGATACAGCGTATTGCGCAAGAGGTGGCGGACGCCGCGTATCGTGTCATGCGATCCGTGGCTCCGGCCCTCGAGGTGCTTGACATTCTCCTCGCGGAGTACGTCGCAGCCGGGCCCGTATTCGCATTGGTGCTGCCCAACATCGTTGACCTGACCGCGCGTTGCGGGTTCCCGCTCAACGAAAACCAGCACATGTCCACGACGACCCTGGCACCCTGCCCGAAACTCACGCACCTCCATATCGTCGAAAAGGCAGACCGGTGGCACAGTGCTGCCCGATTCTTCGCAAGTGCTGGGATCGCGCACTTTGCCCCGGCAATTACCAATCTCCGGATTTCTGGCCTCCAACAGAGCGGAGAGTTCCTCAACGATCTCGAGGTCGTGTTGGGACTGCGGGAACCCACGGCGGAGGCTGCGTACGAGTTTGAGCTGCAGCTGGTGCCGAAGACGATTCAGCAGGTCGTCATCCAGCCGGCACCGCCGTACCGCGGCAACGACTGGATGGTCGCGCACCTCTCCAGCGTTTTATTGCAAAACGCGCGGCGATTGAGAGATCAGGACGCGCGGGTTGTGTTGTTGAAAGCGAAGCAGAACAGCTATTACGATGAATGGCTCGTTAAGGCAGACGGGTCGCGGCCTCTTTGGAGCGTAGACGATATCGATGTCCAACCATCACCTAAAATTTGACCTCCTGCTGGCGCAAAATAGTCTCGCGTTGAGCCTCGTTTCATGCAGCATTGACTGGGACGCGAAAATTACGGGATGAGGATACGCGGATTGCCCTACGAACGCCAGCAGAACTCGAAGATGCATTTGGATGAGTGGCTGGTTGCGGCTGGAGGCTTCTTGAGGGTCTGGAGCGTATAGAAAAGGTTGAATGAACTTGTCGTTGACATCAAGAACAACTTGACCTTTAACCACCACCATGCTGGCGCAACTGCCTCCAGAACTCTGCTATATCATCTTCCTCTTCGCGTGTACGGACACGGGCACTACGGGACGCTCACTCAGCCTCGTTTCCCGGTATATACGCGCTACTTCAGCGGCGTACAAACTGCAGAGCATCGCGTTGTTCGGACGCACGCAGCTCGCTGATTTCGCGACCCTGCTGGACAACACGCCTGCCCATCTTCGCAACACGCGTTTTCTCTACCTCAATGGCAACGAGACCGCCGCGGAGCTTGCGGCAATGCGAAACGATAAGCTTCAAGAGCTCGAGGACGCACAGGCCGCGTTGGCGGCCGTCCGCGGCAGAATCAGTGCCGGAGACTCGGAGCCGGTAGACAAACGCGCTGAGGGAATTGCTCTGGAGGAAGTCCGAAGAGCCTTTCTGTGTGGACACGCACAGTTGCAGGAAGCCCAGCGCGGCGCTGCCGAGCTTGCATTCCGCGTTTTGCAACTGCTCGCGCCGAGTTTAGAGGTCCTGGATATAACTCTGAGCACCTTTGCTGCCGGGAGGCTCGTCGAACTGGACACAACCCCGATGGCAAACCTCGTCAATCTGACGTCCAGCTGCGGCTTTCCCCTCGTCTCGGGTCGCACAATGCCCGAACTCTATCCGCAGCTCACGCATTTACATGTCATCGCGTCTGAGCACCAGTGGAATTTGACATCCGAATACCTGGCAGCAACTTCTGGCATAACGACATTCGCGCCTCGGCTCACGCACCTGCGGCTTTCGTCGGTAGAACAGGGAGAAGCCAACCTCGTAAATGATCTCGAGGCTGCACTCCAGCCAATGGCCAAGGGAAACCTCCTCCCAAGAACTCTGCAGCAGTTGGTGCTCCAACTCAAGGCCCATATCCACTGCGAGGACGAGGCTTGTGTGGACGCGCAGACGTACCGGCAACTTGTAGCTCAGGCGCGACAGTTAAGAGACCGGGACGCACACTTTTTCCTACTAGAACCCGACGAGGAGTCTTCGCCTGCAGCGGATAGGTACTTGGGTGAATGGCTAGATGTGGCAGGAGGCATATCGCGCGCTTGGAACATTGCCCATATTGTAGATACAAATTGATACCTTCGGGTGAAGTAGGGACACCTATCTGATTACCGCAATCGACTTGGCTCTCCACCACCACCATGTCGGCCACGCTTGCACATGCTGTCGAGCCCACCACCGCGCCGACTGCACCAATGAGCTCTGAGATACCTGCGACGACCACCGAGTCACCCACAACCACGAGTGCAGCCGCCGCGCCGGAACCTGCGGCTGCACCGACGGCGACTGCACCGGAAGCCACGGCTTCCACAACCACCAAGTCGGAGAAACCCACCGCAGACGAGCCTCAGAACGCGCTCACCGAACAGTTCACCGGCTACGAATGGAAAGCTCTGAACGAGTTCAGGGTAACATCTCCGCGTTGTTGTCGACGCGAATTGCTGAGAGGGTTCTTTGCTCAGAAATCGGTCCCAGAAGCCCTGGTCAAGGCGTACGAGAAGCCCGAGGCAAAGACCACGCCTATTAACCTCTGGGGCGTCCGCATCGACCCCACGAACCTCGTCGACGCGCGCGTGAGCGTTGTGCTCATGAAGTTCTTACGCGCCAGGTACGACGAGCTCCCGCCTTATAATCTTTCACATCCGCTCATTTCACGTCTAGGAACCTCAACCCCACGGCTGCAACCGAGATGTACGTCGCACGTTTCATTTCCTTCCAAACCCATCGCCCGTCCTAGGCTCGTCGAAACCCTCCGCTGGCGTGACGAATTCAAGGTCAACGACGCTTGCAAGGAAGAGTTCCCGGAGGATGTCTTTGGCAAGCTCGGCCATATTTATGGCCGCGACAAGCAAGGACGGCCTGTCGTCTACAACGTGTATGGCGGAAACTCTGACCTCAACGCCGTCTTCGGCGACGTCGATCGATTCCTCCGCTGGCGCGTCGCGTTCATGGAAAAGTCCTTGGCATTGCTGGACTTTACAACCGTTGACCAGTGCATCCAAGTTCACGGTGCGTTGTCTTCATATCTCGCGAACGTGTCCTGACATGAAGAATAGACTATGCTGGCGTGAACATGTCGAGCCGGACTCCCGAGTCCAAGAACGCGGCTTCACAAGCCAGTAGCATCTTCGGGAGCCACTACCCCGAGCTCTTGGTATGTCCCACTTCTGTCCGGGCATAAATGAAAGCCAACGAGTGTTTTGCAGTATAAAAAGTTCTTCGTCAACGTCCCAGGCTACATGTCGTGGCTCTTTTGGATCTTCAAGCCCCTCCTCCCCGCTGCCACGTTCGCCAAGCTCGCGGTTGCCGGTAGTGGCCCGAAATCCATCGGCAAGGTGCTCCTACCCTTGATCGCACCGGACCAACTGCCCAAGCGCTACGGCGGCGAAGCCGATGCGGAGGTTTTTGAGAAGAAATGAACACGTCTCTTGGATTAATGACGCCCTTGTATACCTTTCATACATACTCTCGGTTTGTCCATTGACAATTCTACTCATCTATATCCCGTATCCTCGTTACCTTTACCCGTCTCAAAAATCCACCCTCCACAAGCATATCCACACTCGTCCGCGTCTGGTACACCGTTCCCTGCCCCGGCTGGCCATAAAACGCCGCCGCCGGCCCCGCACGCACCACAAACGGGTACACCACCTCATACACCCTGTATTCTGGCGCGTTTTTCTTCGTCGCATCGTCCGTCCCAGACAAGTCAACGACGGGATTGTTGAGGCTTGAGGGCGGGAGCGCGCGCATCCGGAACGGCGTCCCCGCGGGCCAGAGCGTGTCCTCCTGGTCGTATAGCGCGTAGAAGCGGTCGACGAGGGCGCCGCGCGGGAGCACCTGCCGGTTCTCAAATTTCAGTTATAGCGTTATAGCGGGCCGTTACCTGTTCCCCGCCAATCGGCTTGTGCGCCGTACTAAGCTGGAACCCGTCCGCCGCTGGACGATGATACTGCCACTCGGACTCGTTGAACCATCGTTTGAGAAAAGTGGCCGGTGCGGGGCATCCAGAAACAGCGGCGTCAACTCCGGGAGTAATGCTAGTAGTCGCGCCGGCGCCGAATCGCGCATATCCGGCTAGCAACGCGCCCCAATGCCCGCCCGAAGGCAACACTGCTGGCCCCAGTCGCTGGTCGCCGCATAGAAACTGATTTGACACGAATTGGGTGCCTTTGCAAAACTCCGCGCTTGGTGTTGTCGGGCATACCCCGCGCGTCGAGTTCTTGGGAATCTGCAAAACGTCAGTCTAACGCAGTTGCGGAACTTGATGCAAGCTACCGTCCCGCCCGCAACAGCCACCACCAGTACACCGAGGAAAGAAAAACAGTACATGGGTCGACTGAGCTTGAGTGCCAGCGACAGGTTATAGAGCCCCCTACGCCGCTTCTCAAGCTCTGAAACTTCTTCTCCGGTCGGGCTTTAGGTAACTCGTCCGGCGGCGCAACAGATTCAAACTCGCAATATTACAAACGACCAAATGCTCCTACGGGAACCCATGCATCTTCATCAGCCGCTGCATATCGCTAATGAGCTTCAGCGCCCCGTCCCGCTCCTTCTGCGTCTGTGCAAGCTGTACCTTGAGCGCGTCTGTGTCGGAATGGAGGACCGCGTGCCAATCATCGACCGCCCGCTTGTCGCAATTCTCCAGGCTCAACTCGACGCGGGGCGGGTGTCCTTCGTACATCCGCAACTTGGCTTCGAGCTCCTTGACCTGATTTTGCGCCTGAAAAGTCTTGGAGATAGCTTCCTCGACCGCATGATCGCTGCGTTCGAGCTCCCGTTCGAGCAGGCTGATACGCCGAAGCGCCTGTGAATGAGAGAGTGCTTCTTGATCAGGGTCTTCCTGTGGCGGCGGAGACGGAGAGGCGGCTTCTGGGATCTCTTCAGGCGACTCGTAACCTGAATCTCGATTCTCCTCGTCACTAGACGGCGCAGTTTCCGGCGCCCGATGCAGGACGGCACGACGATTCCGAAGTTTGGCTTCACGCTGAGCGTCTTGGGCAAGCTCCCGTGTCAAGTCTTGCAGCCGTTCGCCGACTAAATAGGAATTCAGGACGGGTAGGAAATGAACACTTCTAACTTACGAGCACAAGAAGACGATACGCTAGACGCGTCGTCATCATCCTCAGCAGCATCTTCTGCGTACTATGGTGAGCTCCAAACGCTGCGTGTAAGAGTTGAATGAAGAACCTCGTCGGGCATTGAAGTCCAAATCCATCGTCACCTTCTTGGTCGGAAAGCGTAGAGGACGACAGCCCGAAAGCGGTTGGGGAGACTCGAAGAGCGATTGAAGGACCACGTCCCAGCGGTCAACGAGCCAATTGACCAGTGCAGGCACTCGTTCAGCTCGCCCATCCGACGCCGCACTCGTCTTGGAAATCTGGCCTGCAAACACGGCTCGCGCGATGTCTTCTGACGCTAGATGCGGAAGCCGCTGGAAGAAGCCCATGAGATATACGACGAGCGAGAAGTTGGGGATAGGGAGTAGGCGGAGGAGGATCAGGACGATTTGGATGCCGACGTCGGTTGCTTCGTGCCTTCGGATAGATCCTTCGCGCAAGGACGGGACACAACACCAGGTCCAAATCGCCTCAAACATCTCCGCGCTTAGGATCGGTTCGGGGAGCGCAAAGAGGTACGTCGTGAGCAGACCGTAGATTTCGAGAAGCTCGTAAGGCGCATTGAAGATGGCTTTTGAGCCAAACTGCGGTTCTTCGTCGAAAGTACTGATGAGAGCTAGCAGACGGTCGCGGTCGGGTTTCTGGTCCGTCGACGGAAAGCCTAGCGGAAAGTTTAGAGGTCGGTCAGGGCTAGAAATAACTGCGACGCACCATGCCGGCACAACTCCTTCACGCAGCGAAACACGACGATGGGTAGATCGTGCTCGAATCCCCCGAGAATCGTTACTGCGGAGGCGTACATGGTGGTTTCACGGAGGGAGGCGCCAAAGACGTCTAAAGCGACCTGTTAAGCGCCGTGAAGATGGTGGAGGGACAACGAACTGAGATTGGTGTTGGAGGTACGATTCCGAGCTCTATCCAGTCGCGCGCGGACTTTCATTGCGTCCCGGTGCTCTCTTTCCATAGCGTCGCGTTCGTACAGGGCGACGAGGTGGTCCAAGTCGAGGTAGTCGGGTATGCGTTGAGTTGCAGGGTCGAGAAGGGCATTGAGGGTGCGGAGGAGCGGGCGAGGATCGAGATTTTCGAGCCGGCGGGGTCGCGGTTGTGCGGGGACGGGCGGCGCAGCTCTCGCCGGCTGGCGGAACTGCGGAAGGGACGCGACGCGGTTCCATGGGTTGGGATGAGCGTGTTGTCCGGGCTGCTGGACGCCGAGCTCGTGGTAGGTGTGTCGTTTGGTTTTCTTGTCGGTCTGCGTGTGGCCGTCTGGCGTGGCGGAGGCCGAGGCGGACCTGAGACGAGGCGCGGCGGGATGGGGTGGTGCTGAAAGAATGTGTGTGGCCATAAGGACAGTGAGGTAGACGAGGTGGATGTTGGGAGAAAGCCGTGCACGCGGTGCACGCATCTCTCGAAATGACCACCAACGCAGACACCAAAATTCGCCTGGGTAGCTGCCTCTGCAAGTCTATACGCTTCTCTGTCGAAGGAAACCCCTTCAGTTATGCCGTTTGCCACTGCTCCAACTGCAAGAAGTTCAGCGGCTCGAGCTACATGACCAACGCCTTCTTCGCTCCCAATGTACTGCCGTTTAACGGAGAGACTGAGCCTCATGGCGCTCTAGAAAGTGAATATTACGCTGGGTGAAGAGCTCGTGAAGAAATATGCCGACAACGATACGACGAGCGGCAACACACTCTTCCGCTCGTTCTGTTCAAACTGCGGCTGCTCGCTCTTCCTCAGCTCCCCAACCAAGACAGATTGGATTTCTGCGTGCCCATATACCCTCGAAGACACCGCGGATTGGGGTAAGCGCGCCCGCTTATACTCGTAGACTGCTCAATATAACCTACCCCTAGTCCCCGATTACCAGAATCGCCCCGAGGCCAAGTGCGCTTGGGTCACATCCATTGGCTGCTTGGAGGAAGAGGGCGACTCGTGATACCGGAGCAGACGTCGATAATTCAAAGCCATGTTTTGTGGGTGTATCTTATCGTGTTCAAAGGGGTTGTTGACCGAAAAATGGCATGAGTCTCGAGCCCCAGATAAGATGCAGAGCAACGTGAAGCTCCCCAGAGCTATTGACCACCACCATTGAAGATCGCTAAAACTTAGCCAGTGAAATCAACTGGTTCTGGATCGAAAAATTCTTACCAACAGGTCATCGAAAGAGCCACGGCGACGCAGCCTGGCTAAGATCCTGGCACTGAAGTGTCGCGTTATCTGCTATATGCATACCCTTAATTCCACAATTCAGAACCGCAAAACGGACCAGTAACTCGTCGTCCAAACCGCCGTCATAAACGCGGAGAACCAGATCAAGAGGATTCGACGAACCGTGCTGTACGTCGTTCTGATACGAGCTCGAAAGCCGTGAACAAGTTTCGGCGGCACGCTTCCCTCCTTTGTTTTGAGGCACTCTCAAACGATATAGGCGCTGATGCTGGTATGCGCCGGTTTCCCTTTCATTTCGGGCAAGGAACTGTATTTATTTACTTCGCAGTGCGGACGCCATGATTCAAGATGGTGTCGTGGATTCCACTACCCAAAACCATCACTACCAGTTGTAAAATTGAACCGTGAGAGCTTTTGATCCAACAACGTTCATCAAAGCCGGCTGAGGCTTGGCCGAGCCACGATTCTATATACCTCTATTTATCGCAGACTACATATCCTCGAAAAATCCATCTGTTTGCGCTCCGCCGGCTTCCGTGCTACGTGAAATATCGGCTTCAAGTTTTACTCTTCCGGTTGAACCTGGATTCTGCGACGACAAAGACTGACCCTAAGCAAGAGAGCGAAGATATCAAAGCCTTACACAGTTGCAAAGTACGGCGCCTCAGCTTCCTAGCTAACAGAAACCTATACATGGTAGCGCAGCGGTCTCAACATCAGCGAAGGTTCATTGCTTGCTGATTGAACTGTTCGAACTCGCAGGTAAAGTCGGTAGCTCTGCATCCAATCGTGTTTTATGACTGGTCCTGTTTTAAGGCTTTATCTAAAGACGATCGATACTAAGTAATAAGTTACGCGCTAAAATGCGTACAGATACACAAACACTCACGCGTTATGGGCCACGTTCGAAATCCACCCGCAAATGGGATATCTCAAAGGGTCATCCGATGCTGTCGATAGGATGCTGCAGATATTACGGTGCTATCTTCAGCGCGCTGGGTCCAATCCGCTGGATATCTTCATTGAAGGGACGGCGAGTGTTGACAGCGATAACTTTCGAGTGAAACCAAAGACAATGCGCCGCATCTACGACATTTTGCGGCCATTCTGGTCGCAGATTGCATGCATTCATCTCCCCTTTGAGCCAGCGACATTCCCTTTCGCCGACCTTGGACCAAATGTCACTGAGCTACGCGAGCTTTCAATCTCTCTCCCGATAGGGTCAGGACCGCCCGCTACGCCCATCGATTTATTCGCAGTCGCACCGCTACTCCGCAATGCAAGCCTCCACGGCTTCCACAGTGGATCCGACCTTGTCCTTCCATGGCAGCAACTAACATCCCTCGGCGTCGGCAATATGGGACTGGACCATTGTCTCACCATTCTCCGCCGAACGCCGCAACTCGAAACTTTCTCCTACACCGATCTCGGCGCGATTGGCGGAGACGTGAAGAATCTCACTCTTACCAACCTACGCTCCATTGGTTCTTTCTCCCTGAACGATAGTCTCCAATTACTCGATTTTTTGACCCTCCCCGCGCTCGATTCGATCCGCGCAGAGTCTTTAACGGACGCGGCCTACACGAGCTTTATTGCGCTCGTTGGTCGCTCTCGGTGCACGTTGTCGCGTGTTCACCTGGCAAATCTCCCCCTCCCAGCCCTCTACAAAATCCTCGAGCCTCTCAATACCGGTATTAAGGAGCTCCTCATCCCCGGCGATAAATTACCGGACCGAGCGATCCTCACTGAGGTCGCGGACCGCATTCGAACCGATGCTACATTCATTCCTAATGTGCACACTTTATCCATTCGACATGACAGCCGATACACGAGTACAGCGATTATCCCTGCTCTCGCGGAGGCGATGGCGACGCGCTGGACTAGCAGTCTGCCCGGAGTTGCCCCCATACGGCGCCTCGAGGTTGATTTCTTTCCTGTCGGGGGTGAGATCGGAGGTGAATTTCTTTTGGTATTGGAACCATTGCTGAAGGAGGCTTTGAGTTGGTATTTATACTATAGGAAGTGCTTTAAAATGTATCTTTGTTTCCTCAACTGTGGTACAAGCCATCAATTAACCTGTCAAAAACGCACTTTTATTTGAACCACGATGAACCCCTCAAACTCGACCGCCGCGATACGCAAGGAGATGTCAGATCTCCAAGCTAACATATGTAGGCAAACTGCGGTTCTATCGGGCCTCCAGACGCGCCTCAGCGCGCTACAAACCGCTCTCGACTGCGCAACGTTCCCTATCGACACTCTCCCACACGAGCTCCTCTCTGAAATATTCGTACAATGTCTCCCGGACGCGCAAAACGAGCCCTTGCGATCTGCCGACAACAGTCGTCCGCCACCCTCGGTGCCGACCTCGCTGGTGCGGGTCTGCAAACAGTGGCACAAGGTCGCGATGGACACGACACTTCTATGGACTACAGTCACCATTTGCCTGCCGTGGGATGAACACGGCGTCCTTGCGAGCGCCTCTCATCTCGACGCATTTGCGGCGCGTTCCCGCATACGCCGACTCGACGTTGAGCTACGTCGTCCTCCCATCAACTGGCCTCGCGACACCGCTACCCAGACGGACCTCCGCCCATTTTCGGAAGCTTTCCGTCGTTGTTCCAACCGAATACGAAGCCTGAGAGCCTGCGTTGGCCGTCCTCACTTCAGGGAAATTGTGGTCGGATGCCCCTTTCCGAAGTTGGAAAGCCTCTCCCTCTGTTCATCCGTCTGCAGCGACGACGAACGGGAACAGCCCGAAAGCCCAAGCCGCACTCAAATCTCCGTCTTCGCTTCTGCACCGCGTCTGCGCTCCGTCACCACTGACGTTCAATACTACGATAGCTTGACCCTCCCGATGGCATCGTTGACCGAGGTCGGCGGTTACTTTTACTACGACCACCTCAAGTCGATGTTCAGCATGATGCCGAACCTGCTCAGCATCGACATGGACATTCATCGTACGGACGTGCCTGCGGTCGGTGCATCCTACTCTGGAATATGTGACTCTGCGGGAGTCGGGATACCCGCAGGATCCATCGATGCTAGAGTCTCTCACCTTCCCATCCCTGCGGTCGCTGACAGTCGACTGTGAACACGTCCATGCCACGCAATCTGACATGGAGAGCGGGTATTACAACGACTACCCCGAGGTACATGCGACGACCCTCGAGAGGTTTCTGGAACGCAGTGGATCTCGGGCGCTCGAGAAACTCTCCCTCTTCTACGTCTTGAACGAGAAGCAAATGTCGCCCTTCATGCACCTCGGTATCACAGAGCTCAATATCACCAAGGCGAAGTTCCATTTTGCCACGGAATTTTTAAACTCCCTCGAGACCGACGCTCGCTTCCTCCCTCGTCTCCGCACTTGTCGCATGGGGCTGCTCAACAACTGGATATGGGACCGAAACGCCGAGTATCCTTCATTTGTGCTCCTCACCGGCGCCGCAGTTCGGACACGGAATGACAAAGCGCACAAATCTCCCGACCGTAGCTTGTCTTCCATCGTGGTCTTTAAGCTAGCGCTGGATGGGTACTGTCCCGCCCTCTTCGCGTCGCCTTATGAAACAATGAAGGATTGGATTGCTCTGCGGGCGGATGGAGTGGACGCTTCTCTTTGGATGGGGAACGATGGATACCGCGTTGTCTGAATTCACGCAACCAGCCATATCTAAGAATTCATGTTTTTTCCAACGACCATGCATTTTCGGAATCGAGCCGTCAATGGGCATTGGTTCAAGTTGGATAAGGTCGGATACTAGTAGCGGTTGTTGTTTCTTCAACGGCGTAACATATGCTCTACTCGGTCCCAGTGCATACCCCGTTTCTTAGAATAGCCTAAATAAACATTCCAAAAATATACCAGTGGAGACGCATCGCTACACCAGCAGAGGAACTCTGCGTGACGCGCGACGGGTCTGTAACACGACCTTTCAGCAAGTCCGGGCGCAGGGGGTGGGTATGCGTTAGGGAGTATGGGGCCCGCTGCGAGCCATCTAATGCTTCCAAGGAGCCATTCCTGGAAGAGCGCCGCATAGCTTTCGGTAGGGACCCTACTTTGCTACGCGGACACTGATCCCTACTCTCAAGTATGTCACCTACATTTTTCAGCGCCAGGGACTTGAGAGCAGTTGGATTCGCTATGTTGTAGAGCATACACGGAGCGTCGAAGGACCGTAATCGAGTTTTGTACCAGGCTCGATCCAACAGTTGATGAATCACTGATATTGTCCAAATCCGGCAGATCAACTTCCATTTTGGGACAATCTTCTCCTCGACCCCCAAACAGCTACCAAACAAGGTACAATTGGAAATATACAGTGCTACCGAATCTCAAAATACATATTCCGATTCATCGCTCTCGTCCCCGACGTCACGGTCCTCCGCATGCTCGTCGTCGTACTCCTCGGATCCATCATCATCATAATCGCCGTCGTCTGCATCTTCACCTCCGTGCTCTTCTCCGTTGTCTTCATCCCCAGTAACATCCCCGTCATGACCGAGGCTACCATCTGCCAACTCGTCTAGGATCGAGGCCAGTTGCTGGTTAACTGACGGGCCCGCATATTCCCTGGACGACGATGGTCCGGAGACAGCCGTATTCGCGTCCTGCGTCGCCTGCATCCACCCGTTCCATGGCGCGCCACATTCCTGCGTGACGATGGCCGATGGCGCCGACGATTGGGCGAGACGCGCCGACTCCGAAGACACGTCCCTTCCTGCATCGATGCAATGTTCTCCGCGAGCGAAGCGATTCTCCAGGTACGCGTTGAACTCGGGATTGAACGCCACGAACCGCAGTCCGTAGATATTGACGAGCGGGATCCCGTCGGCATAGACCTCGTTCGCTCGCCCATATGCTTCTTTGTCGGCTGCGCCGTTATGGTTGGACGTGCCCAGGTTCATGGCGTGATAAAGGATGACGGCCGGCTGGGAACAGCGTTGAATGTAAGCTTGGACCAACGACAAGAACAACTCACGATGTCGGTGGGGACAATACCCTGTGCATGCTGCCCATCGAGGGAGCAAAGCTCGTATTCGCCAATATAGACGAGATCGTAGTCTTCGTCATCTTGGATCGCGGTCGCGTCGGCACTAGGGATGAAGATGTGCAATCGACCGAGTCCGCTTGTAGATTCGAGTAGCTGTCGCAACGGGTCCTCGACCCAACCGTTCCGCGCATGCGACCAATGGATTGTGGGGTTAGCGGTGACGGCTACGCTGAACGAAGTACCGTCCCACGCGGTACGATTGTGCGCGTTATACGCAAGCCTAAACAAACGTGTCAGTAGAATACCAAGATGACACAGCCGACGCACCCAGCAACCAGTTCGGTATTGTTCAGCAGACGGTCGGATGGTAAACTATTGCGCGTCTGAACGGGGCGCAGGGCGGATATCGGCACCAAACGCTGGGCTGGAGCCCGCTCCGCGATATATTCGAACAGCTCTCCGAGTAGTGTTTGCCCCTGCAAAAACCCCATCGACTCGACGCGCCCAAGAAGCGGAAAGGACGTACGTTCTCAACAGCGTCTGGCTGAACAGTAACGGGTTCAACTCCTCCAACTGGCGCCTAATCAATCAATTAGAACAATCCATGAGAAAGAAATCGAGACCGTCCATACGTCAATGGTAGTCGCGGACGCGGCAGTTGACGGTGTAGGCGCGACTGTGTTGCAGGTCTAAGAAGCATTTTGTTTAGAAGAATGAAATGTAGGGACCAAGAAAAACGACCTTAGCCTTGTCCGCCTTGTCCGCCGTTACCGCCGCCGCTTTCCCGCTCGTTGTATGCTGCTCGCAGTCCTTCGCTCGTATATTCGTCTGCGCTGCCGCTGACGCCGCCGTTGTCTCCCATTGCGCCTTCGCTTCGCTCAAGTCGACGTCCGGACTGGACTTCGCTTCGAGACCCGATCCGAGCCGAAGCTTATCGAGCCCCGCTCCGAGACTCGTGGCAAGCGCATCCCATTCACGCTGTAGCGCGTCCCGCTGCGCCTCTACCTGCGCCGCCTGGACCTTGAACTGGTCCATCTCTTCGCGTCCCATCCTCCAACGGCTGTACGCCGTATCCATGTCATCAATAAAGTCGTTTGCCTTGGCGAGGTCAGACTGAGCCTCGGTGAGCTTCTTCAGCAGCGTTGACGCCTCTGTGTTGTCGAGCAAATCGAATTTGTTGCGCAGTTCGTCTCGCTCGGCACGCAGGGTCGCGATTTCGTTGTCCTTGGTCGCGAGCTCGCATTCTTGCCCGTCAAAACGCTGCCAATCATGCGTGTGGTCAGTATTTGGCGCCAAATTGCAATGGCTAGGACGTACGTGCTGTAGCTCGCCCAGTGCCTTGAGTATGCCGCTGACGATCGAACTTGTTTCCAACGTGGAGTCTGGAACGTTTCCTGGACCTTCAGAGACGACGTTGGGACGGGGGACGAGTAGGGCGCTGCTGGGGAGGTCCGCGATACGGCCCGGGGCAACGACAACGCGCGGCGAACGCGGGACGGTAGGAGTGCGCGTGTTGAGGGGCGTCCCGCCAGTTCAGATCAAGTCGATTCGAGGAAGAGGGGGTGGGCGTCTTGGGAGAGCTACGAATGAAGAGGCCCGAAGGGGGTTGGCGAGCCTGAAGACGATTGAGCTTTGATAACGCTGGCGAGGGAGCATACGAACGATACGGGGGAGTAGAGCTCAAGGAGACTTGAAGACCCGTGTTTGTGGCGTCCTACAACGAAATGAGGAGGGCGAGCTACGCAAAACGAATCGAGGACGCGACGAACGGGGTTCTGGGCTGGCACGTCGTCCCCGGCCTGGCCGGTCGTACGCCGCGCACGCTTTTTTGGCGATGTACTTTTCGGGGGTGTAGGACCCGCAGAACGAGACAAAGGTGCCAGCGGGGTCGGCTTGGCGGAAGACATGGAGGAGCGAGGAGAGGGTGTCGCTGGTGGCTGACTTGTTTGATCCTTTCCATACCCGGTACAGGTGCTCTATCGCGTCTCCAGACGCGCAGAATCTAGTGGAGACGGCGACGAGAAGTGGCTGCAGTCCGACCAACAAAAGAAAATGGGGTTGAACGAGGTGACATTGGACCATGGCGGTAGGAGCCAAAGTGCGATGATGCCAACGTACTGGCCCGGTCAATAATGCCCAGATAGAGAGCCTCTCCGGTGTTATTCTAAGATCTAGCCTCCCCCGTACGCTAGAGAAGGTGAATGAAGCTGAGAGCCCAGGAGGAAGTCGAACTGGTCGAGGTCCTCAACAATTGAGAATTCTCAATCGGACATCGCTCTCTGAGCAGCCAGTCGTGAAGTATAGCTTGTCCAAATTCGAGGCTTTACCTGAATCCGAGTGGTGCTCAATATACGCGTTAAAACGCGTACAGGCGCGTGCAATATGCGCCTCAACGCCTCACATTGATCCATTCTTAACAACTTGACCAGAACCTTCATGTCGTCGCATCCACCCTCTCTCCCCGCCCTTCGCTCCAGGCTCAAGACAATAGACAATGAGATCTACCTTCTCGAAGCTCGTCTGCGCGCTCTCCGCGCCGAAAGAACTCCCATCGCGGCGTCGCTCGACGCGGTCGTCTATCCGGTTCTCAGCCTTCCGACTGAGCTCACCGCTCACATATTCTCCCTCTCCATTGAATCTCCACATATCGGGACATCAACGTACCACCTCAACCATCGGCATCCTTTTTTCCTCGGAGCCGTTTGCCGACAATGGCGAGATGTCTCCCTTGCCACCCACTCGTTATGGGCCAAGTTCGAAATCCACCCGCCAATGGGATATCTCGAAGGGCCATCCGATGCTGTCGATAGGATGCTGCAGATATTACGGTGCTATCTTCAGCGCGCTGGGTCCAATCCGCTGGATATCTTCATTGAAGGGACGGCGAGCGTTGACAGCGATAACCTTCGAGTGGAACCAGAGACGATGAGCCGCATCTACTATATGTTGCGGCCATTATGGCCGCAGATTGCGCGCATTCATCTCCCCTTTGAGCCAGCGACATTCCCTTCCGCCGACCTTGGACCGAATGTCGCTCAATTACGCGCGCTTTCGATCTCTCTCCCGATAGGATCCGAACCGCCCGCTACGCCTATCGATTCATTCGCGGTCGCACCGCTACTCCGCAATGCAAGCTTCGACGGCTTCCGCAGTGGATCCGACCTTGTCCTTCCATGGCGGCAACTACTATCCCTCAGCATCGAAGAGATGGAATTGGACCATTGTCTCGCCATTCTCCGCCAAACACCGCAACTCGAGATTTTCACCTACGCCGATCTCGGCCCGACTGGCGGAGACGCGCAGAATCTCACTCTTAGCAATTTACGCTCCATTCGTTCTTTTTCGCTGGACGGGGATCTTCA
Organism: Mycena kentingensis (nom. inval.); assembly: GCA_014461125.1. Lineage (NCBI taxonomy): Eukaryota > Fungi > Basidiomycota > Agaricomycetes > Agaricales > Mycenaceae > Mycena > Mycena kentingensis (nom. inval.). Next base: position 979,870 of record JACAZG010000013.1, read on the forward strand.
ATTACTCGATTTTTTGACTCTCCCCGCGCTCGATTCGATCCGCGCACAGGCCTTAACTGACGCGGCCCACACGAGCGTCATTGCGCTCGTCGGTCGGTCTCGGTGCACGTTGTCTCGTGTTCATCTGGCACGTCTTCCTCTCCCAGCCCTCTACAAAACCCTCGAGCCTCTCAATACCGGTATCAAGGAGCTCCTCATCCCTACCGATAGATTACAGGACCGCGAGGTCATCGCGGACCGCATTCGAACCGATGCCACATTCATTCCGAATGTGCACACTTTGTCAATCCAACACAGCAGGCGATACCCGAGTACCGCGATATCGATTATCCCTGCTATCGCGGAGGCGATTGCGACGCGCTGGACTGGCAATCTGCCCGGGGCTGCTCCCATACGGCGCCTCAGAGTCGAGGTTGATCGCTTTCCTGTCGGTCGTGAGATTGGACAGGAATTTCTTCTGATATTGGAACCGCTGCTGAAAGAGGGCTTCGAGCTGGTATTCTCACCATATGAACAGTTTTGAAACGGGGTTTTTTTTTTCGACTCTTGTGAATCTGTTAGCTCTTCCCTGCAGCTCAACACCTAGTACTTTCGACTACCTTGAAATCTCAATTAAAACCAGAGATTATCGAATAATTCGCTGTTAACCGTTGGTCCTGCGGAGAAGCAGAGGCTATCGACCTTCAAAAAAAGAGGAACCGGACACTCTGCCAAACGAAATCACGCGTAAATTGATACGCGACGCGTCCTTAATTAGTTTCGGCTAATGTTGCGTGACCGTTCCTAACTACCATACCGAAGACTCTGAACCGCGCCGTGTCGCGTTGCTGGATTACATTAGTGTACAGTTACTATATACCCAAAGTGTAGAAGAGAAAACACAGCTATCCAAGCGTCTCATCCAAAATTGGCCCCGCGGGCCCGGGCAGCAGAAGCCGGACCGACGGCACCTTGGCAAACGACACGCGCTTCTGCACAGGACAGCCCTTGTCCATGTTCATAGTCTTCTCCACCAGCGCGCGACGCGGGGCACGCAGGATAGACCGCGGCATGGTAGCGGCGTTGGAACGCAGCGGCGACGGAGGAATGTCTTGGCTGTGCGGGAATGGTTGGTTGTTGGCGGGTAGAGGATGGTATGGTGAGCCAGAGGGGGTGGTGCATTGGGAGTATGTGGGTGCGGGATCGTCGCGCTCGAACGAGTCTTCCTCCCGCAACAGCAGCGATGAGTACGCGCACGTCTCGGGTGGCGCGTCCACATCCGTGTCCGTGTCTGAAAGTATCTCCTCCATCGTTTCGCGCTCCATTGCAAGCTCTGCAAGATTGTGTAGGCTGGAAATCGGTCCATGGTTGTCGGTGGATGCATGGAGGGTGGGCGGCTCATCGGAATCGGGGTCAAGAAACGCGTCGTGGTGTGGAAGGTCCATGGAACTAAGGGTATCGGCCAAACGTAAGAGGCTGCTGAAGCCAGTAGCCGGAGAGCGTCTACGGGAAGGAGGGGATGGCGAGCGTCGTCGTTGGGACTTTGCGCTCCCGACGGACCAGCCACCTGCCGACTGGTGTGAGGCCAATCGAGGAGAGGGATGGATAGACGCACCTGGAGAGGACAACGAGTCTAGCTTGGGACCTGAAGACTTTCAGCATCCTTGAAGGGCTGTGGACGAAGAGGCGCACGTTTCCCGGCGCGTATAGACTCTGCTGCATAGCTTGCTCGTCTCTTGTGGGACCTGAAGGAGGTCAGGCTACATCTAGCACGCATTGGGTACGACGCACTTTGCCTGTGCGACGATGTCTAGAAGGGTGGTGTACGAGGGGCGCGACGCGGAAGACGCGGGCATCGCTGTGGTGGTGCGGACAGACTCGCAGATTACGGCAGCTCGTCAGGTTGACTGCAACCAAGACCTTGCAAATGCTGCAAATGCTGTCCCGTCCCCTAGCCTCGACCCGAGACGCGTCCCTTGCCCTGTCGGGTTGTCGGACTCGCCTCCTGAGGAGCCTTGAGCAGCATTCCTTCCAATGACCGCCACCACCCTCGGTGACCTCCTCACCATCCAACCCTCCCAATCCCCAGCCATCGTACTCCCTTCAATACGTACCCTCAGCTACGGGGAGATATCTGCATATGTCGATGCTCTTGCAGCAGAACTCGACGTCTCCATTGGCCAATCCATCGCAATCGTGCTTCCAAACAGCGTCGAGTTTTTGCTCGCATTCTTTGCCGCTGCACGTCTTGGAGCAGTGGCTTGCCCATTGAATCCCGGTTACAAGGAGGCCGAGTTTGAGGTGTGTTGTAGCGTTTCGGCGGACTTGGATCTAATAATGTTCACAGTTTTATCTCAACGATACCAAACCTGCGTTGGTTCTGGTATCGGCTGCTCCTCCGCAGGCGGCAGTCGACGTGGCCGGCAAGCTAGGGATTCCAGTCAAGGCGTTCCGCTTCGCTGAGCTGCGTCCCACAAACCGGGTCGCACTCTCCATCCATCCTAGCGCCACCGCATTGATTCTGCACACGAGCGGCACGACCGGACGACCCAAGGCGGTTCCTCTCTCGCATGCGAATCTCCTCGCGACAGCACGCAACATTGTTGAAACCTACGCGCTTTCAATGGAGGACAACACGTACCTTGTCCAAGTTCTGTTCCATATTCACGGAATCGTCGCGGGGCTGCTCGCGCCACTCGCGTCGGGCGGAGCCATCACGCTCCCAGCCAAGCTCTACCCCAGGTTCGTCTTCCGCATATCCCGGACACTCGCAAAACTGACGAAATCCCCGTAGCAAAACTTGGTCCGAGTTTAAGCAATGCCGCTGTACCTGGATTACCGCCGTCCCCTCCATTCTCCAAATTCTCCTCCGTGCCCCCGCCCCGACCGACCTCCGAATGCGCTTCATCCGGAGCTGCTCGAGCCCGCTCGCGCCAAGCACACTCGCTGCACTGGAGGAACGTTTCTGCACTCCCGTCCTCGAGGCGTACGCCATGACGGAGGCAGCGCATCAAATGACCTCCAATCCGCTTCCCATCGCCGATAGCCCCCGCGGGTCATGGAAACGCAAACCCGGCAGCGTCGGTCTCCCACAAGGAACCGAGATCGCCATCTACAACGGCAATTTTCCTGTCGCCGCAGCAGGCGAACATGGAGACATCTGCATTCGCTCTCCGTCTGTAACGAAAGGCTACATCGGCAACCCAGAGGCTAACGCGGACTCGTTTCTCCCCAACGGGTTCTTCCGCACCGGCGATCGCGGGTTCTTGGACGCGGACGGGTTCCTGACCTTGGTTGGACGGAATAGTGAGATTATAAACCGCGGCGGCGAAAAGATCTCGCCCATCGAGGTAGACGCGGCACTTCTAGCGTGCAGTGCCGCAATTCTCGAGGCAGTTTGTTTCGCGGTGCCGGATGAGCTCTTGGGGCAGGAGGTCGAGGCTGTCTTGGTCCTTGCAAACGATGCAAAACTGACGGAGGCTACGATCCAAGATTGCCTTCGTCGCTCGCTTGCGGAATTCAAGATACCGAAGCGAATTCATTTCGTAGAGGGCACGATTCCGAAGGGTCCGACTGGCAAGATCCAAAGGAATAAGTTAACGGATCTCTATGGTAATCGAACGCCCGCCGTAAGCACCATATCCCCGCCCATCGATCTCAGCAAGAGGATTAAATCGACTCTTTCCAACCTCCTTCAAGTGCCTGTAGAGCAAGTAAGAGACGAAGCGACGTTGTTCGAGCTCGGAGCCGACTCGATTGCCTTCACCCGTCTCGTATCATCTCTCCGTGCCTATGGTCTTTCCGTTTCCCTCGCTGCTTTGTTCGCGAACCCATCGGTCGGCGACCTCGTTAGGCTCGTCATCCCAGACGATGGTACCACTTCCGAGCCGGACCCCGCCCCGTTCTCGCTACTGCGAACGAGTGAAAAAGAGGTCGCGGCGCAATTGGGTGTTGCGCCCGAAGATGTAGAAGACGCGTTCCCGTTGCTGCGAGGACAGGCGGCAATGTATCGTACAGCGGAGAAAGCTCCTGATACTGCGGCATGGTTTGTTGGGCATGTGGTTAAGCTGAACGACAAGGTCGATGTCGAGCGCTGGATCGAGGTTTGGAACTCGATCTATGCGAATGAACCGGTGCGTATGTCCAGTCAATTGTTTGGCCGGAACTAAATGCCTTTCAGTGTCTTCGGGGAACCCTCATCGGACGTGTCGAATCGCAAGGCACCGAATACGCCGAAAAGGTCAATGTGGCGTATCTGCGCCCGCAAGCGCGCCCCCCGCTTTGGGTCAAACTTCGTGTCGACGAGCCGATGGGCGGCCGCGCCACCATCGCTCGTTACGTCGCTGGACTACGCCACGAGATCGGCATGCATTCCGTCCGCTTCGTACTCGCATCAGACTCTGGAGGGACGTTGTTCGCCTTGGTTTATGCGCATCTGTTCCTCGACGGCGGATCGCGGGAATGGCTGCAAAGCCTCGCGAGCAAGCTGTACCTCCATCCCAACACCACTGCGCTCATTAATGGCGGATGTGGTCCATGGGCGCGGTTTGCTAAACATGCATTGAGTGTCGAGCCCGCGGAGGCGTATTGGGATCGCGACCTCGCGCCGAGTCGGAGGCTGCCAGCGTTCCATACTGCGCGATATCCAGACGAGAACAAGGATGTCAGTGCAACGAAGCGGCATCTGTTCCTGGACTTGCCGCTCGCGGCGATGAGCCAGATTCTCGGCGTTAGTCTTCCGATGTTGGCAGAGAGTGCGTCGTGTCTTGCAATCAGCTTATACTGGAGTCAAATCGGCAGTCGGATGGAGCCCGCGTTTTACGCAAAGTCCACAAGCTGTGCGTTTTTTCCCGTGTATCGTTGGCTTGACTAACTAAAATAATTAGATATGTACGAACAAGTCAGGGACGTGCTTGACATCCGCGGCCTGCTCTTCCAACCAAGTACCACCCTCGTGTCCGTCGCAACGGCGAATCTCTCCCTCTGGTCGTTCATTCAGGCAGTTATGCACAAAGCACGCGCAGTCGAGAAGCTGGAACAGACCGTCGAGCAAATGCAGCCCAAGACCGCTATTACCTGGGCATGGCGCATCTTCTCACCGAACGCTGAATGGGAGGCGTTGACGACGCCTGTGGACTCGGCGTGGCGCCCAGTTTGTCCGCTGGAGATTACGATGGCGCGGATTGCGGCCAAGGGGAAGCAGCTGTTGTTGGTACACCAGATGCAGCAGGAGTGGTTTGCGGATGAGTTTGTTGGGCGTGGGTGTAAGCTGGAGTTGATCGAGGTTGTGAAGCGGGTTTTGGTGTTCTTTGCAGAGAACAGTGCCTGGTTGGAGGAGAAGACGTACGAGGATTTGGAGCGTGCGGTATGGGCACGGTAATCTCGCGGGAAGTGAAAGCCTTTGTTCATTTTTGGCACAAGCAGATCGACATGATTACGAGAACTTTTCTCGTTCATGATAGGGGTCGCCGGGCGAGGATCCGCGACCTCTGGTTCGACCCTTGTAAGATTCTAAAATGTAATGGTAAGCCGACTTTAACGTCAGTGAAGCTCAAAAGGCTTTTAGCCGTTCACTGACCTCTTTAGAAGCCTTTTGGACTTGTGCTGTACGGCGTCAGCAAGCGGCGATCGTCGTCGCCTCCTGCGCGCTGTCAATCTTGTTGCCGCCGCTGCCTCGACAGCGCCTGTCATGTCGCTGCCGCTGTCGCGCGCGATGTTGCGCCCAATCTCAACGATATCCCGTCGCTCTCTTGGCATTGTCCCGCCCTCCTCCCGGCCCCGTCCGCCATCGGCTTGGCCCCGTCCGCAATTGGCTTGGCGCCGTTCCGCCCTCCCCTCGGCGCCGTCCCGCCCTCCACTTGTGTGGCGCTGTCCCGCCCCCGCCGTCGGCTGGACGACGCCACCCAGTCTTAATCAATTCATGTCGTCAACGCCTCCTGCCCGCCGTCGATCACGTCGTCGGCGCCTCACGCCCGTTGTCGATCACAGCGCTGCCGCTGCCACGGCCCCTTCCCGGACGATGTTCCGCCTGGTCTTGGCGCTGTCCCGCCGCATTCTTGGCACTGTCCCGCCGCGTTCTTGGCGCTGTCCCGCCCTCTTCTTGGTCTTAACACCACCCCCGCCATCGCCTTGACACAGTCCCGCCTTCCTCTTAACGTTGGTCGCGGTCACCCCCGTTCTTTGTGTTTGGCGCCGCGGAAATCCCGGTTTTAGCGCCGTCGCGGCGCTATTGTCGGTGCCAATATGGTGCTGGCGCCACATCCTTCTTTCATCATGCCCCCTCCTCCCAAACCGGCCGGGGCCACCACATGTTGCATCCTGGCGCTGGGGTATCTGGGTATTGATGGGACATCGATCCATCAACATAGTTGACTCTCCTATATTGCTCCCCAAGTAGAGCTATGCTTGGTCACTCTGGCCTTGCTGATGGGTTCAAAATGATATTCATCCCTGAACATGTGGGCTTTGTCTGTAACTTGAAAGCACCTGAAAGTGTTGTTCTTAACCTCTATCTCCTCGTTCTCCGACTTCCCTGCCTTGAGTTTTGGCTTAAATTGCGCTTCAAACCCATTTGTGTTACAATTTTGTGACATGTGAAGCTCGGGTCTGCACCATGTGTCAAAATGGTGCAAAGAAATCTTATGAAAAGTTCTCGTGTCCTGCCACGCTTGCGGTGGCCTTCCTAAGCAAGTGGGAGATTTCCGCCTGTGATTATGACTGTGAAACTGAAATCTGTGTAAACTCCAGCTCGTTGTTTTTTCCTGTCAACCACGATGTGGTTTTTCTTCGTCGTCCTCAAGTTCATCTTCTACCGCTTGCTCCCTGACCAGTTCTTCGGACGCGTCTCGGAAACCATTGAAGACCTCACTGGCCGCACCTACCTAATTACAGGAGGGAACAACGGCGTGGGGCTTGCCACCGCTGTGCATCTCGCGCGTATGCGCCCCGCGCGCATTATCCTTGCTGTCCGGAATGTGGAAAAGGGCGAGAAGGCGAAAGCCGAGATTGTTGCCGAAACCGGCTATACGGGCAAGATGGAGGTCTGGGAGCTTGAATTGAGCAGCTTTGCGAGCGTCAAGGCGTTTGGAGAGAGAGCCAACTCCGAGCTGGAGAGACTCGACGGCGCGATATTGAACGCGGCCTACAACGGACCGGACTGGAATACCACGGTGGACGGTTGGGAGTATATGTATGCGTTCTGCTCAAGTCTGCTTCCTTTAAGCTGGATACTGACTGCAGCCCGCAGGATCCAAGTCAATCTGCTTGCAACCGGTTTCCTCGGCGCCCTCCTGCTCCCTCTCTTGAACAAAACCACATCCCTCCCCCAACCGCTGCCCGACGCGACGCCCATCGCGCCCCACCTCGCTCTCGTCGGCTCCAGCGGCCAATATATCGCGCGCTTCCCCGAACGCTCTGCTCTCCACATCCTGGACGCGTTAAACGATAAGAAACATAGCAATATCATGGACCGCTACATGACCACGAAATTGCTCATTATCCTCTTTGCGCGCGAATTAGCCGCGCTTCCTTTGGCTCAAGGCGTCGTCGTCAAGTCCGTGAATGCGTTTTCCGACGCGATACCTTGCTCAGACTTTTCTTCAGCGTCACCGACCCAGGTCTATGCAAAAGTGGACTTGGTCGCGACTTTGAGATGCCACCAATCGCGGAGTACGCGCTCTGGCTTTCGTTTCCTCTTGCTGGCCTGCTTAGCTGGTTTTCAGAAAGATTTACGGAACCATCGTGTGGCCTGCAGCGAAAGGCGCACTCAACGTAACCTACTCGGCTCTTAGGCCGACTCCGCCCGCAGCGTATGTCGCTGTCTGTCAAGTCCGCAAGTACGCAATCCTTCCATCTCATATTTGCGAAACCAACGCGTTAGTAGATACGACGCGTGGGTGTACACTGCAGAGGGACAGCGTGTTCAGAAACAACTTTGGAAAGAAGCGAGTGACCTCTGGCGGAGCGTCGATCCCAGTGTATCCCAGATTATCTCTTGAGCTCCTGGAGGTCGTTCGCATATGTGCAAATACAGTTTACAGAATTCCGCGCTCCTCGCAAAGTGGCATTTGCTCAGACGGCGCAAAGAGCCTGTCTTTCGCCTTGGTTTCTTGGGGAGCGGATCTCGAACTTGGAGAGTGCGGGTAATCGATTAGGATCGCTCAAAAGCGCGTCGAGACCGCGCCAGTGGTCCTCCGGGAAACCGTCGAACGAGAATCGGTTCCGCCAGACGATGGTTTCGAGGACCGGAGCGTTCAGGGAAGCGGACGCGAGCAGTGGGTATACATGCTTCTTAGTGAGAGCACTAAGGTCGACTTCAAGGTCCGACGTGTTTTGGGAGATGTCGGTTCCCCAGTCAACGTCGCCTGCGAAAGCTTTGAACGACGGGCGCAAGCTGCTCAGGATTGATCTCACCTTTCTGATTGTCGAATCGGAGCGTTAAATGCTTCAATCGCGTCCCAAATAACCGCAACAACTCATTCAATACGGAGGTGTCGTCCTGGCGAATGTGGTCGATGCTCAACTCGGACAAGTTCTGCCCTTGGGCAAACCACTGTTCGTACCCACGGATGGAGTACAAGTAGAGTTTGCGGAGGTTCTCTGGGACGGAGAGGAGGGGCATCACCGTATCGTATGGTAGTGCCGGTGTTCGCACTAGCTCATAGTGCAGCTCCTCGAGCTTGGGGAAGGACGCAGCGAACATCGCCGCGTGTGCCGGCGACCGGAAGCGCATCATCATGGTAAGGTTGGCCACCACGTCCTTGAACGCGTCGGCTATGACCTCTAGCGTCGGCTGGGGGATGACGCGCTGACTGTGGATAGACAACGTCCGCGCATTTGGGAAGCGATTCGCCAGTAACTGGATGTTATTGTTGGTGTCCTCTGGAAGCGCCGCTTGTTGAGGTGGGAGGATCCAGACTTTGCGGACTGCAGGAAGTAAAGTGCAGCGCGGGTCCTGGATCAGGCCGAGCAGATGGGCTTCGCGTGAAGTGCCGAGATGAAATACGAGCTTGCGAAAGAGGTGGTAGCGAGTTGGGCGCAGCCAGGATTTACAGACGAGGCTACTTGAAATGAGAGTGGGTTTATCGAGGGCTGCGTTCTCGAGGATGAGATTGAGAACTTCTGGGGGGGGACGACATGATGGTGTAGAGCAAGGCGCGGATGCGCGTATATTCGCGCTACAAAGCTAGAATCGAGGACTAGGAATCTCAAGAGCAGAGAAAGGCCCTCGAGATAATGCGCGACAAGTCGAAAAGGCTGGTCGAGAAACAAGCATGGTGGTGGTCAAGTCCAAGCGGGCTCGGGGATCAACCGTCCTTGCTCTTGCCCGTCATGTCCTCCAAGAAAAACAGCAAACTAGATCTCCTCGTCCGCGTGCGGTACTCCAATCCCCTCCCTTCACCCCCATGTCCACCAAAACTACTCGAAATTCCGACAACACCGTTGCGCTACGCCAGGCCCGGTTTTCTGGACGCGCTCGCAAACGATACGCCCCTCCCCATGATCGTGGACGCGGAGATGGGGATGCCGCTGGACTTGGGACGGTGGGAGGCGTTATGGATGGAGGAGGGCGCGACTGGCACGGGGATGGACGCGAATACGACGGATATTCGCGCACGGTGGGCAGCATTGGATGCTGGTGCGTCTGCTCAGTAGATTTGCACCTATTGAATCCAATGCAGAGCTGAATCCGGACCCGGATAACCTGCCCGAGCTGGACGCAGAGGATGCGGCGCTGCTAGAAGAGCTTGCGCCGTCGACGTCGTATGGGAACGGGACATCCAACGGGCTGCCCAGTCTCCCGGCGCACGTACCTTGGCTGCGCAAGACGGAGTATATCAGTCGGGAAGGTGTTCAGCGCTCGAGCGCACAAGAACCGTGCGTTTCCTCTCGTACTTCGACTGTTAAACTAAGGACAATGCTCTAGCAAAACGCCCGCCGTCCACATTGACGTGTCCCGAGACGCACAACTGCGCGACATCGAAGCATCCTTCGCGGCATGCAACGAAAACTTTTCGCTCTCGGAGCTGCGGCATCCCAACAAGCCCAACGTCGTCGCGGTCGAGTCGTACGAGATCCTGCCAGACGAGGATATCTGGTCAAACCAGTACGACTTGTTCCGGTTCTCAGAGCGGCCCGGGGACAGGCCGTTGGATGTACGTCTTTGTGGTCAGCGACTCCGTTCGAAGCTAACGACTGTTGTAAACGTAGGAGGACGATCCGCGCCTGGACTGTGCGATCCTGCGTCCCATGAAAACCGACCACGACGCGTTCCTCGCGTACTACCTCACGCAAGACGACGAGTCCGCCATGCGGCTCAAAGCAACGCGCCAGTCACTCGCACCTTACGAGGTGTCGGCGACCCCGGAAGAGGCGACCTTTACGTTCCAGTTTGTGCGCGATTACGAGACGGTCAAGGTCGAGCAGGATGTGCAGTCCGAGTTTATGCTCGTATTAGAAGATGGGGACGGGCAGGACGATATGTTTGGCGGCGGAGATGGAGCTCGGAAGCGCACCAAGGCGGCATATTACAAGAACATCGAGCGTAAGATCTTGTTGAAGAAGAAACGGGTGACGGTGCGTTCTTCTGTTCCTCTTTGCGTACACGCTCACCGACGCGGGAACCAGCCGTACGACAGCTACGCGGACAAGTGGGAGCTCATACGGATGACCCATGTCGAGATGGATGATGAGCAGGAGACGGAGAAGAATGAATTGATGGCGGAGGTGAAGAATCCAAGATGGATGAGGGAGGAGGCGGACGCAGACGGGGAGGAAGTAGACGAGAGTGCGATGGTAGTTGGTTGAGAGGATCTACAGTACTTGATTGTAAGTCTTTTTGGATACGAGAGGACGGCGCCAAGCAATTCCTCCGCCCTTTGTCTACCACCATCATCAAACTCAACAACTTGGAGGACGCTCGTCTTATAAGCGAGTCCATTTTATCCGCACCCTCGTCATGCTCTCCACAAAGCTGAACAGGAGCCGCGATCCGCTCGACTCGAGACGCGCAACATCTAACAGAGACCGACCCACTGAGCGGCCCACCTCTGCTTATTCCGAACGATGACATGGCTCCTCACAATGTCGATTATTCCGATTATCCGTATAATTACTATAAAAATGCTCGGCTCAACGCGGGCAACCCGACTAAATCCCAGAACAAGAACCCAACTAACATCATGTCCGCGAACAAAGTCATCCTCGTCACCGGCTCCAACGGCGGGATCGGCCACGAACTTGTGAAGCTCCTGGCGGCCAAAGGCCACACGGTGTATTTGGCTTCTCGGGGAGAGAAGGCTGGTTTGGAGGCTGTGTGAGTGCGGCGACGGCTTTCGTGTCGAGGCTGGTTCTAACGTCCCCTGTGTATGTATTATCAGAGAAGCAATCAAGAAAGAGAACGACAAGTTCGTGCAGCTCGATATTACGGATATAAAGTCCGTCGAGGCGGCTGCGGCGAAGATCAAGAGCGCGGAGGGGAGGTTGGACGTGCTCGTGAACAATGCTGGTGCGTTGGCAATGCCGCGGCCTTTGTTTAGTCCGACTCCGTGATCAATGTTTGTTCACCGCTACATATGCAGGCATAGCAAAGATGGAGATTCCGCACTCTGCTGTCGAGCCCAATTTCGACGCGATACGGGCGACTTTTGAAACGAATCTTATCGGAGTACGTCTTCTTTAATGGTGCGAGTGAGATTGCAGCTGAATGTTTGGTGACAGACCATGCAAACCACCATCACATTCCTCCCCCTTCTGCGCGCGGCATCAACACCCGACGCACCTGCAGTCATAGTCAACGTCTCCACCGACATGTCCTCCAACACCGTGATGTCCTCCGGCAAGGAGGCCTTCCGCCACAAGTTCGTCGCGTATAACACCTCCAAGGCCGCGCAAAACTCGTACACCATCGCGCTCGCGCATGAGTTGTCGGCGGAGGGAATCAAAGTCAACGCGGTGACGCCTGGGTTCACGAGCACCAAGTTGACTGGGTTCGGCGCGGCTGGGGGCGCAAAGACGAGTACGCAGGGGGCGGAGATTATTTTGCCGTGGTGTCTGCTGGGGAAAGATGGGCAGACGGGTACGTTTAATGCTGAGGGAGGATCTTATGCGTGGTAGGAGGGAAGGGAACAGCATCGTCGTTAGCGTAGACAGAGCATGAAGAAGAGAAGCGCCCTAGCGCAAAGAGTGCTCCTCGACCGTTCTTCGATAGGATACGCCCAGTGAGGCACGAAATCCACAGGGTTCTGAACGTAACCCAGACCCTCTCGACAGAGATATGTAGCCGGTCGTTGCTTACGGTTCATGGTAGCCGAGGAACGGCAAGCTTCGTTGTGAGCCCGGAGATATCGTCCGCGGGTGACGGCGGAGGTGACAGATTCGATTTTTCGCTCATGGGTTTGGATGGATTTCATGCGACATACGGACAACATACACAGCGCGCAGGAGGATGAGGGAGGGAGTCTATGCTTCCGTGAGGTCGCGCAGCCGACGCACCGTACTGCATGGACGGGTCAGAAAAAACGTTCCGCGGGTGAGCGAGGACGCACCTGCGAACGGTGGCGGCGGAGGTGGTGGAGACGGTCCATGCACCGCCGGCGATGACTTTTTTGCAAGAGGAGCAGTTCCAGATGCCTACGGCGGTCCGCTTCACGGTATCCTATGGACTTATGAGGACGAGCGGCGGAGAGAGTGGGGATGAGAGACCTTGCCGCAAAATGTGCAAGTGTAGCGGGCGTGTTGGGAGATTTCCATGCGCTTTACCTGCTTGCGCAGGGAGGCACCGTACCGCTAGACGCAAGTTCGGATATTTTCAAAGGATGGGACGGACGACGCACCGTTCCGTACTTTCCGGTAATGCCGACTTTCTTGGTGCGCTTGGTCTGGGAGAGGACGTCAGCGATGGGGAGGACGGCGCCGAGGACGAGAACGGGCCATTGTGGTCGGGATCAGGGAGCTGCTGAAGTGGTCACATACTGTGACATGTGTATGACCCACTCCCAATATGGAAGTTTGACCCTGTCCCGCTCCCTAACAACCATTGTACACGATCTTCGTTCTGATCCTCATTTCGGTGCTTCGTGCTTGGACTTGCCAACGCGCAACGGCTCGTGCTGCGCTTCATGTGCTACTTCTGTGCCGTATTCGGATTCCCAGTCCCAACCAGAAGGCCTTTTCAACCCAAAATTCTCGAGGTCGTGGCTAGGACCAGCATCCTGTATCACCGCTGCGCACAAAGTACGCATTGGACAAGCATTGCAACACCCTGAACGCAGTGTCCCATCCCGTTGTAACCTCGCTTTTTGTATGTTGCGATCACAACTGCGTGCTCTCGGTCTCTTGCCGACCACAACCAAAGCCAAGCCTTCTTGCTCCTTTAAAAGACCTCATGTTACGCGACGGCGGACCAACCCTTCCCTTCCCTTCCTTCCTTCAAGCAGGTGGCCATCTGGATAGTCGCCCTTTCTTTTTGTCCCCGTCCTCACTCTCTACGTCCTCTCTACAATCGTCCCCGTCGCCATGGTCGCCAACGCGAAATCTTTCTTCATTCTCGCCGCTGCCTTTTTTGCCTCCACGAACGCGTCTCCCTTCCTTGAACGCCGCGGTTACCACCAATCATTCCGGCGCGCGGCCCCGTCGGGATTCGCCAGCCTCGGAACCGCACCGGCAGACCAGGAGCTCAAGTTCCGCATTGCCCTCACATCAAGCAACGCGACGGGACTCCAACAACAACTTCTGGCTGTCTCGGATCCGACCGACCCCAGCTATGGGCAGCATCTGACCAAGGCAGAGGTGTGTTTGCCACTCATTCCTCTCTTTCACCGCAACTGACTTTTCATCAATCTCAGATTAACAACTACCTCAAGCCTTCCCCGGAAGCCCTCACCGCCGTTTCCAACTGGCTCGGAAAGAACAACGTCTCGTTCACGTCTGGCGAAGCTGGGGACTGGCTCTTTGTCAACGTCCCCGTTGCCAAAGCTAATTCCCTCTTAAGCGCCAACTTTGAGACGTTCCAGCACGCGGAGACCGGCAAGACGTACCAACGCACGCTCAACCTTGCGCTGCCCGACACCGTCGCGCCATTCATCGAGCACATTGTCGGCACGACCGAGTTCAACAAGCCGTTGTCGGCAAGGCCCGTGCCGGTTATGTCTGTGCCGCTCAACAAGCGGCACGGTGGGCGCCGTAACCGCGGTGGTCGCGGTGGCAATGGGGCCGGGACTGGGGGAGCAACCGGCGGCGGCGCGACCGGCGGCGCTACTGGAGGGAACGGGAACGCCGCAACCCAACAACCCGCGGACCCCGTAACGCCCGCGATCCTCCAACAGCTCTACGGCATCCCCACTACGCCCGCCACAGAGCAATCCAACCGCATCGCCGTCCCCGGGTTCCTCGACCAGTTTGCGCAGGAAGCCGACACGCAGCTCTTTTTGCAAAACTTCCGTAAGGACATCGACCCTGCCACGACGTTCGAGACTGCCGTCCTTGATGGCGGGCAGAACCTCCAAGGCGCGCAGTTTGCCGGTGTCGAAGCGAATGTACGTATTCTAGACGCGTCGTTGTTACATATATTGACGCGTTTCTCTAGCTCGATATTCAGTACACCATCGGTGTCGCGACGGGCGTCCCCATCCAGTTCATCTCGTACGTCTAGTTTCTTTTAAGTCGTCAAAATAATGACGCTTTTTCTAGTGTAGGAAACCAGAACCAGGACGGCGCGCTGGGTGGCTTCCTCGATATCATCACCGCTCTGCTCGCAGAGGACGACGTACCGCAGACGATGACCACGTCGTACGTTCCGTCTACTAGTTTGTTGTTATGCGATAACTAATCTCTGTAGGTACGGATTCGATGAAACCGACCTCCCTGCCGCCCTTGCCTCGTGCGTACCCTCTAGATTCTTTGAGCCGTCTAACACATTTCAAGGAAACTCTGCGACGCGTATGCTGCGCTCGGCGCCCGTGGAACGAGTACGTGGTCTCGTATAAGTTTTGTTTGCGTTCTGATTTTTCACAGGCATCATGTTCGCGTCCGGAGATGGTGGTGTTGCTGGCGGACAAGCTCAGGCATGCACCACGTTCATCCCCGTCTTCCCTGCTTCGTGCCCAGTAAGCCTCCTCATTACATCTCTCTCTTCATTCCGAATGCTAACCCCTCCGTAGTTCCTGACCTCGGTCGGCTCCACCTTCGGCCTCGCCCCCGAAGTCGGCTCAGACTTCTCCTCCGGCGGCTTCTCCGAGACCTTTGCGCGCCCAGACTACCAAGAAGCCGCCGTCCAAGCCTACCTCGACAAGATCGGCGACCTCAACGCGGGGCTCTTCAACGCCGCCGGACGCGGGTTCCCCGACGTCGCCGCACAGGGCGAGAACCTCCAGGTCGTGAACGGCGGGCAGCTCGGTGGCGTTGACGGCACCTCCGCGTCGTCCCCCATCTTTGCGAGCATCATCGGCCTGATCAACGACGAGCTCGTCGCGGGCGGGAAGGCCCCGTTGGGATTCTTGAACCCGTTCTTGTACCAGAACGCGGCGGCGCTGACGGATGTGGTGGATGGAAACAACCCGGGATGCAACACCGACGGATTCCGTGCGTGTTTCTTTTCTTTTTCTTTGGTGTTGGCTTGCGCTGACTGGGTCGAATAGCCGCCGCGGAGGGATGGGATGCCGTCACAGGTCTTGGGACGCCGAGCTTTGAGCGTTTGCGCACTGCTGCGGGGCTTTGAGGGTTTTGCTTTCGATTGACGACCAACGGCTAACGATGGTAGAGACCAATTTGACTAGTACTGAGGGTGTCAATCTTGCCTGCTGGCTCCGCCCTCCCTCCCTCCCCTTACTTACCTACGACTGTACCATCTTCATCTTCGTTTGGCATACATACGCGTATTAATCGCAGAACGGAACGGAATTTAATCGTGTTGGGAAAGTAAAGTGTTCGATTGTGAGGGGAGACATGCGGACCGGCCGCGGTACTACGGATTCTGGTGCGGGATTTGCATTGGAGATGCGTTTGGGCCTCGGTCGTCGAGAGGGTATGGATCGGAGAAGGTTATTCGAATCTGAGCCTGATCCCAAGAATCCAATTATCGACGCGGATGCGGATTCATAAAGATGCTGCCAAGGGTCCAGAGAGTACATTTATGCGGTAGGAACTCACTACACAATCAACGAACGCGTAACTCACCAAAAGCGGTTTGCTGCATACCATCAGGAAATTTGCACAGGGCGGGATAACGCTGGTGGCGCTGGTAAGGCTGGCGACGACTGGCCAGAGTGATACCAGACGCGAGACAGATGGCCAGCACGTCCCCAGCGGGTGTGTAGCTGACCAGCACAATACCATGTCGGAAAAACCCCAAATCGGTTGCAACGGATTGAGTCGGATTTCCGGCTTGGGACCGGTCCCAAGCCGGTTGCAAGCCCGGTTGCAAGCGAGTCCAATAGGCTTGCAACCTGCATATTAGGCTTGAGACCACTTGTGAGCCGGCGCAACTATTTACACCTTTTTCCGACACAGCCGGGTCTAATGCTGCCCGTTGCTCACCATTCCAGGTCCCACATCCAGAAAGTCGTCAGGACGCGATGCGCCGAGTACATAAAGTGGATATTGCTGTTAATCTATGTCCATTTCATCGTCTTCCGCATGGAAATTAGCGCCCCCAGTTTGTTCGTCTCCCGAGTCTGAGTCCGAATCCTCGAAACCACCCTCGTCCTCCGTCTCATCGCTGTCGCTCTCGAACCCCGACTGCACCGCCGCGGCATTGGCCGTCTCCTCATCCGAATCCTCTTCCGCGGTGAGTCGGAGATTTAATTCGCTGGTGCCGGTGTCTAGATGTCCGATGCCGCCGCCAACATATCGCATGAGCATGTCGCGGTCCACGAATCTGGAACTGGGGTCAAAGAACCAACGCGGTGAGTAAGAAAACCACACACATTCCGACATAATAATGGTTCCAGTCCATGGTTTCACCCGAGAAGCGTGCCGCGGTCTTGTCGAGAGTTGGCAGAAGGTCGTTTGTTTTACCGCGCGAAAAGACAGGCATGAGGTGGGCGCCGCGGATTACGAGGGACGGGTCTAAGAACCCGAACGCGTGAGGATCGGAGTCGGGCATGCAACCGACCATCGGCAGCTTGCCGGGGACCAGCCCCGACGCGTAGTTCCGCTGCTCTCCCATCCACCGAACCCATAAGAATTCGACTCGTACGGGATCCGTTCGTTCAGCGGCGGTGATACGAGACACCGTCGCGTTGAATACGCCGAGAATTTGCGCGTACCAGTATGGGTGAGCATTGGATTCGTCGGAAGTTGGGGAGTGGACCATGATGAAGGGGAGGGAACTCGAATTCATGACGTCCTGGTCGCGACGAACGTCGTAAGTTGTGTAATTGACGCGAAAGAGTTGGTTTGTGTATATTTTGTTGTCGCGTATGTCGATTGTACGCCGGTCGTCCTCGGTGTAGTCCTCGTGGTCGTCGCCATCGAAAGTGCGCCTATCTAGGCGGCCGAGCAGATGGTCAAGCAGGTTGCGGATAAAGTACTGGAGGAAAAATAATTAGTGGAGATATGGATAACAAAGAAAAGTACCTTGCGCGCGGGGTCATCGCTTTTGGGGCTGAAGTCGCGGAAGAGGTCTAGAGGCTTGCGGCGGTACAAGCTGATGCAATGGTGTATTTCCAACGCCGCTGCGCCCCACGGATCCATGTAAGAAAAGTCGGCGCGCCGCATGCGTCGAGGTATGGCTGTACGTTTGCTCGGCGCTGCCCCTCCCGTCCGACGCGCTCGGTACACGTCAACGGAGTTAGTCCAGCGGGCGCGCTCGAGGCGAATAAAACGGCGCGCAATCTGCGCTTCATGGCTCCGTTTGTTGGTGACTGCATAGAGTCGTTTTACAAGCCGGTGAAGACTCTCGCCCTGCATAACCGTTCAAAGCCATAAAAAAACCCCGTTAAAAAACGTACCAGACGGGTCGAATAGTTATCTGTAGTTGAAAATAACCGGATTGTAGGGACGTAGTCGGGCATGGCATGATACTTGTAGATGTTGAGATTGAGCGTCTTGCGTTTCCGGCCGGCCTTCTTCCCCGCCGCACGACCATCGCCCCCTCCTGTGCTTGCCCCAGTGCCCGTCCCTGTTGCACGGTTGGCGCGAGCATCGTCAGCCCGGTTTCGCGCATCCGCCTCTCGTGGCAGCTCGTAGACGCGCACGACGCGTAAACGCAAGTCCCCGCCGTAGGTGCCGCGTAGTCTTCTCGTCGTAGCTGACCATCGTAGAACCGGCGCGTCAAAATCGATATCGGCGTTGGGTCGTCCTTTCAAAAAGGTCGTCGATCTCTTTGCCGAGATTCCGGCAATCGTCTATCGTGCCCGCCAACTCCAGGAGGATCCATACCCGACTGACGAGGAGCTTGAGGCCATGTTTGTAGAGGAGGGGTACAGTGAAGAAGAGAAGATTGCGTACCTGGACGAGAAACGCGTGTAAGTGTCTTGTCTGGCCCGCTGATTATTGGCTGATTTGCTTGCGAGTGCGGAGCGCTTCGAGCAAGCCAACATCGCGCTGCACAAGCTTCTTCCCGGCTATGCTCGTAAGCAGCAGCGCAGCGATCCCGACGACCTGGCTGCTTGGCTTGACAAGGTCAGTTTCTCGTTAACCGCGGGGACCCATAACACTCACCTGTCGCTAGTTCAAGAAAGGAGCGAACGACGCACGGTCCGATGATTTCAGAAAGATAACCGAGCTCATAGCTGGCTGGATCAACCACGACGTAGAGCGCGGCGCCAGGGACATTCGCATATTCGACCACTCACCCTTTAAGTCGTTGTCGATGAGGACGGCCAAGAGCACAGAGAACGGGAGCGGCCTCCGCTCCTCGATGCTGAGGACCGTGCCGGACGCGGGCCAAGGCACGACATTGTGGGTGGATTATTGGCGCCGGTGGACGTGGACTGGAGCGAGAAGGAGTATGTGACAATCATTCCCCAGCTCTCTCTTAACCACCATCTCCAGCGTCCGCGATGAGATCCGTTCTGGCAATCGCGACCTCGCGCCCAGCTACTGGGCCCGCATCTTCTACCTCGGCCACGACGGAGACCCTAATAACCTCGAAGACAACTTTCTCAAAGGCCGCTACCTCGTTAAGGTGCGTCGCACTCGCATTGCCTCTCTCTCTCCTGACTCTCTGCACAGGCTGCCGGCGCTATTCTTCTCTCGGACCAAAACGCCGGGAGCGACGACGAGAACCTTGCTCCCCGCAAGAAGAAGAAAGGCAACGATGGCAAGAAGGGTCCGCAGAAGAAGAAGGTTGCTGAACTGGCGGGGCTCGATGGCAAGATGACGGGGCGCGTCATTGCCTATATCGCGATTATTGTGCGCTTTCGCAGTCCCCGTCTTCCTCGCTGACGCCTCGTTAGGTCTACGCGTCCCTGCTCCCCGTGAACACCTGGACCGACGTCTACCGCGACGTCTCCCTCCCTCAAATGTACGATTTCCTCGTCGACTTCTTCGAGGAGCCGCTCCCGGGCACGGAGGCCCGCAAGCGTGCTGATGCGCTGCTGGCATGGTGGAACAAGTGCGTCGTCGCGGATTCGAGGGTCCATTGCTAATGCCTTGTCTAGAAAGCTCTTCAAGACCCATGCGTCGTCGGCTAACAGCTACGCCCCGTCGGTTTCCTCGCGCGCTGCCTTGCGCGCCCAGCGCGCTGCCCTCGAACGCATGTAGTCTATGCTGTATATCGATCCCAAATGCCATTTTTTTTGCTTGCTATTCTACCTGCCCGACCGCGAGCCCAGCAGCGAAAGCAGCGTCCGCTAGCCGCCCTCTGGCTACCCCACCTACCCGCCTCACCAACCTCTACCCTGCTGCTGAGGAATACACTCGGCGGGTATGTATCTGGTAAGTGCGGGCCAATTTGAGTGTCGGCGGTGAGCACCAAATGATGCATGGCCAGATGGATCGCCCGCCGGGTGAGGCGGGTATGGCTGGTGAGCTCTGGTCAGCGCCGATCCGCTAGCCGCAAATTTCCTGATGACCTGGCGGCGCGGCATGGAACAAAACCATAAATAATTGGTAACGGCAGTTATTCGCAGAACAACCATAACCTACCAACATGCGTTTTTAAGCAGCGACAGCTTGTCTTGGACTCGGTTGTAGCCGGACTTGAAGGCTGGATCTGACGGACTAGATAGCGTTCAATCAGCTTTTGCGAGTCTAGGGAAAAAAGCGGTCTAACAAAATAATAATAAGTAGGTTTATATGTAGGTGGGTCTACTGACTACCCCGGAACGGACGCCGAACAGTTTTCACTTGTCATACGGGCTGAAGCGACGCGATTCGTTCACCACTATGATTCTCCTGCACACCGTCACATGAAGACAAGGAAACGGGGCCATCTTGGACTCAATCGTGGCTGGGCTGAGTAGCAATGAACCCACCGGGGGTTATTATCTGAGTTCTGTGTAGTGCTGGGCGGGGCATCGATCGGGTTTGGGTGGGTCACGCCCTTTTTTAGGTGGTGTGACATGTGTTACTGTTCGCGTTTGAACCATGGGAACTAGTCACAAAGGAGATTGGGCGTCGCAAGGAAAACCGAGTAGATGGTACAAGGTAAGTAGGAAAAGTCTGGGGAAAGTGGTGGAGAGTACTCCGAAGAGAGTCTCTGACGCTGTGTGGATTATGAACAAGTCGAATTTCTCGAGCCCAGCAAAACTAACTCCCAGGCACGAGTTGTACAAACCCAGTGGCAAGAGTTGTATCCACCCAGGAGCTTCTTTACGGACACATTGCGTTCTCCACAGGTTTGCCACAGGTCGAGGCCGCTGAGGCCGGGACGTGATGCAACCCACTGGTCGAAGCACATCTACAAAAAACGTGGAACGAGAGTCAGGGAGGATGTCCAGAAAAAATTCAAGAACTCGCGACTGGCAACACTGATACAGCCTAAGGCGTTTGAACTTCGTTATCGTGGATTCCAAAGTCATTACTGCGGCTCGTTAGTGGATCAATGTCTTCAGAATCAGATTTCTGCGAGCGCTCGCAAGCAGCTGGCTAGCTTTTAATGAAACCGGAATACATATTAGGGCACAGACCGCGCCCACACTAAAACAGACGGCCCGATTTCAACCCGCCTTGCTACATCACATTGCCGTTTAGCTTTGTGTTGGGTTTGAAGATAATATCGGGTCCCGAAAAGCAGCATAAATGCGAGTTTGCCGCCTTTTCGTAGGCAGCGGCCTCAACATAAGTTGTAGTTCTTCCGGAGTTTGAAAAACAGCGGGGTAGATTCGAATTTGAGAGATTTATCGAAACGTTCGACAGGTTAGAGAGTTGGGACGGATGAACAGTGCGTTCATTTATGTGGTCCCGGGGAGCAGTGGAGCGTCTAGTTTAATTCCTCGGAGGATGTCGAAGTCGAGTCTTGCAAAGGAACATTCCGGTCCGTGAGCGCGTGAGCCCTGCGCAGACAGCTAGAAGATTTAGAGTATTCCGGTGCAGGACGTTGCATTTGCAGGAACGGTCGTGGAGGGAGAGGCATCAAAGGGCTAGCGAACAGCGGGTGCAGTAAGGCTCGACCTCAACCACGATGTCGTCCAACTCGACCGCCATGCTCAGACGCCCTTCTGGTCGACGTCCAGCGACGCAGAGCCGCGATTTGACGCGTTAATTTTCTCTCAATTGGTCGGTACGCGTTTTCTCCCTTTTTTCTGTCTCAGATTATTGACGCGCCTCCTCAGTATAAAAGGCGCGGTCCGAGCTGACATACCGCAAGCTCTCTTGCTTCTCGACCTCCACCATCTCCAGTATGTCTCCTTCGTCGCCCTCGTCGCCATCGCCGTCTTCGAACCGCATCTATCTTGTGCGGCCTCTCAGCCTCAGCACCACCACCGTACGTCCCGCGCCATGCGAGAATCTTGACCTCGCCGAGCTCACCGTCGGCTTCAGAGTCCCGTATCGCTCACTGCGACCTACCCTCGTCTCTTGGAACCTTCTCTTGTGCGTCCTCGCGTCCGTTACCGGTCTCGCCAAGCTCATCGCCGCCCAGCGTCTTCATCCCAGCCTCGGGTCCCCAACGGCGCGTGTGCTCCTCCGCAGTGTATCTCGCCACGCTAATACCGCTCGTCTTGCAGGACCACCTCAACTCGCGCCTCGCGTGGACAACTGACAAAGAGGTAGCTATCAGCGTGCGTCTGCTATTCCCTCCTCCCTGTACCCGCCCCGTCTGCTCTAACACTACTTCGTCTAGCGTGCAACCCACCATCCAGAGGCCCGCGAGAACGAGGAAGCGGGCAGCCACAAAGTGCGTCGCGTTGGCCGCCACTCTACCTCCTCGCTCACTCTTGCGTAGGTCCTCGAAGAAGAAATCTTGATGTCGGAGGTCCAAGGTCCGCCCGTCCCCGTGCGTTCGCCTTTACCTGCTCGTCTTCACTACTGACGACGGTATAGGACGCCGCCGCCGACTCAGACAAATCGATGTCAGACGGCTCGCTCTCTAACGTTACCATCGGGTCTGACGACTTATACCCGGTCGCCGAGTGGTCGGGCAGCGTTGAGGAATGCGACGCTGTGGCTGTTATCAAGATGATCCAGTCGGTGCGTCCATTGCGCGTAGTTCTCTTGCCGGCGGCTCAGCTTTCTTACTAGATCTACGGCTGGCCGGACGATATCCCCGCGGCCCTCCATACACGCTTGTACGAGATGGAAATTAACCGTCACGCCTGCGAAGCCGCGCTCTCCGCTCCCGCCGACCATGAGCGAGAACGCCTCAAGGAGATCGTCGCGCGCAAAGAGGACACCGACGAGATGCTGTCGAAGGAAGAACTTGAGGCAGAGGAGAAAGCAGGAATGGCAAGATTGGAGGCGCTCCTCCGCCAGATCCTTCGTGGACGGCGCGATGGCAACGCGTTGAAGTCCAAGGTTCGATTCATCCTGTTCCTCATACCGTACTTTCTGACGGTATGATTGCCCCGCCAGGTATTCAAGTGCTTCGAGACGACGGATCTCGACGGCGAGGTCCGCTCGGCGGCGCTTTGTGCGTTTGCGAGAACCCGCTGTAGTTGCGATGTCGATTTGGGATCCGGCATGGTCGTGGACACCACGGTATATTCGTTTATTCCAATAAGCCGGATGCATCTCATCGACCGCATAGAGCTCTCCCATCGACCTTATTCAGCACAACTTTGAAAACCTTAAGCTTGACAAGAAGGCCATCGGCCCCCGGGCGTTCAAGAATTCCAAGGTGCTTCCAGTGCCGCTCGCGCTGGATGCGGGTTACAAGGTTTATTACTTTGTTCATCTCGCTCCTTCCAGTTGCTGAACTCTTTTGTAGCCTTTTCGCAACTTGCTCGCCCGTTCAGAACCCGCGGAGGTACGCAAACACGTCAGCCTTTACTCCATATCCTCAAGACTCCCTAGCCGTTCGCGGAGCGTGACGCTATTCTGCAGCATCTCGGGCAGCGCGCTAAGGAACCGCGTTCGCGGCCAATCAACTACCACGCCATTGTCGACACGAGCCACCGTGGTTTGACTGACGGCGAGAAAGATGTAATTGTCGGTGCAGGGTGCGTTTCCCCTTCTCGTGGTTCTCACCGCAATTCAAAGCTCTACAGGACCATGATCCTCCGCATCAGCGACGGCGCGGTTTGGGTAGACGACGAAAAGACGTCCGGATTTGTTTTCGCACCCGAGTTCGTATGGTCGCGCATGCGGGGAGGGTTCCGGACGAACCAAATCATCGAGCACGCGCAGGAGATGGGGGCGGTTCAAGTCTTGGTTCCTGCCGCCGGCGCTGTCATCGGGGACGGATCGAGAGATGTTGCGCTTGTTTATGCGGGAAGGTATCAGGTAACGGATCTCCGGCACCTGCATGCTGAGGATCTCAAGGTCCCAAAAGAGATGGTGCGCGATTCTGCGCTCCGTGGGCATGTCATTGATTCTCCCTTGCAGAATATGTGGAGTGCGTTCAGTGCAATGGCGCTTGGACTGGGCGAAACGTCCGATGCCGGTGTACACGTTCCGCGCGACGCCATCCTCTCACTCTACCCAGACGGAATACCGCGTATGGGAGCTTTCGGCTTGCAATACATCGGGTTTGATGTGGAAGTCGGAGCGGCGTTGGAAGAGCGTTGGGCGGCAAGGGTTCTTGACACTGTGTAGTATCTGCTCCTTTCCGCGGCTGGTATTTTGTTATGTGTACATGAGGAGCTTGCATGTAATTCTTTGAGCGGAGCACCAAGCAAGCATACTTTGGCTATGGCGTTCCAACACCGTTTTTGAAGTTCGATGAGCCCACGCGCTGTAGTTTCCGGCCTGGTTGTTGCACATTTGCTAGCCCCAATTCGCGTTTGGAGCGACAAAAAACGCTTCGGGCGCTTCGCGGATACTAAGTCAAGTTAAGTTACAGGCACTATTATACAACACAAAATAAACACAAGAAAGCGGAAAATAAATAAGTAGGCTGTATGTACTGTAGTACTATTGACTACCCCGGAACGGACGCCGAACAGTTTTCACTTGTCATACGGGCTGAAGCGACGCAATTCGTTCACCATTATGAGGCTCCTGCACACCGTCACATGAAGACAAGGAAACGGGGCCATCTTGGACTCAATCGTGGCTGGGCTGAGTAGCAATGAACCCACCGGGGGTCAGTATCCGAGTTTTGCGCAGTGCTGGGCTTACAATCGATCGGGTTAGGGTAAGTGATACCATTTTTTGGCTGTGTGACATGTGTTACTGTTCGCGTTTGATGGTACGGAAAAAGTGTATTCTGGCCGCCTTATTACTACAGCGTAGGTCTTATCGAAACTTGCGACGCAGAGATGACCTTGCGAGATATTGCACAGATGCGAAGCTGGTTATAGCCGGTGCCATATTCTGCAAAGCTATTTACACCGCCGTTTCCTCCGCTTCGGCTCTTCCTTGCATCTTCCCTCCCTTTGTTGCCTCGAATGCATCCACATACCCATCTGCTCGCTTCCCAATTCGATCGTACCATGGCCGCGAACGCACAAACACCTTCCACAACTCCACCGAGATAACAAACACGACCGTCATCCCGACAACGATCCCCCACTCCCAGTCAATCGGACCTTGATAGAACACCTTGGTGTTGAGGACGGGGATGTAGATCGTAATGGGGACGGAAGCCATGCCGATGACGACCGACCAGAAAAGCACTTGGTTCTTCCACAACTCGTGCGCGAGGCCAGCGCCCTTGACCGAGATCAATGAGACGAGCGGGCGCTCAAGCTCCTTGAGCTCCCATGCGTAGACGAGAATGCTGATGATAATCGTCGTAAAGACGGTCGAACGGGCGCGGAAGACTGCTTGACACTCGCCCGCCTCGGCAAACGTATTGAAACCGTGGTTGCAGTCTTGTCCAAGGTTGCCATTGTAGCGGCCGTAGACGACCGCAATGAACTGTAGGGCGATAAGAGAACGAAGCAAGACCAAGAATAAAAAGCATACAGAGCAAAGAGATGTTAAGCCGAGCATGAAACCGTAGAAAAGGCAGTCGATGATAACTTGCCAGGTGAATACGCCAGATTCGATAGAATGCGGAGGGCGTTTCATGACAAGAGGATCTGGGGCTTCCAGTCCGAGACCAAATGCGGGAGGACTGCAGAAAGACGCGTCAATAACGCCTCGAAACAATAAAAAAAAATCGCGTTTACCTCGACGTAACCATATTGATCCAAAGAACCGCCAACGGGCTCAACGGGAACACGCTCCGTTTCTGCGCATCCTGAAAGACCAAACCCAACACCAACAATATGACCTCGCCCACGTTCGTCGCCAAAAGATGCTCGATGAAGCGCTGCACGTTCCAGAACATGCGGCGCCCTTCTCCAATAGCGCCGACGATGCTCCCAAAGTTGTCGTCCATAAGCACCAAATCGCTCGCGTCTTTCGCGACGTCACTGCCGCCTAGCCCCATAGCGATCCCAACAGGCGCGAGTGAAAGCGCGGGCGCGTCGTTGACGCCGTCGCCAGTCATCGCGAGGTACGCGCCGCGGCGCCGCAGGGAGGCGTTTATCATACGGACTTTGGTTTGGGGCGAGCAACGGGCGATGACAAGCGGGAGCGCGGGGAGGGCGTCGAGCTGAACATCGGTGAGCGCGTTGAATTCCGTGGCGGTCATGATTGCGCCAGGCGGCGCGTCGGCGGGGACGATGCCGACTTCGCGAGCAATGGCAGCCGAGGTAGCTGGATGATCTCCAGTTAACCTGAGGAAACGATTAAAGTTGAGACGATTGGAGACGAAGAACGTACATATGGACGACGATACCGCCTTCTTTGCAAGCACGGACGGCGACAGCGCTCTCGGGTCGCGGAGGATCATAAATCCCGACCAGTCCAACAAAGCTCATGTGGCGCTCTATATCATCGCGCGACATATGTGCCAACTCCGACGCGTCGTTGTAGACAATCCGACGCGAAGCGAGTGCAAGAACGCGGAGCCCTTGCGAGGCAATATCGTCCGTCGTTCGCACAATGCGGCTCTTGGTCTCCCCCGTTAGTTCCAAAGAAGTGCCATCGCCGAATGCGCCGAAGGATGAGCAGCGCTCGAGAATGCGTTCGACGGCGCCTTTCATGAAGACGACGGCGCTTGAGGTGTCGGAGAGGGAGGTGTAGACCATGGACATGCGTTTGTTGGACGAGTCGAACGGATGTTCGATGTGTAGTTTGTACAGTCCGGACGGGTTGGGTTCCCTGCCCTCTGGATGGATCATATCGTCACGGCGAAAACCGAGGCGATGCGCGAACACTTGGAGCGCGATTTCGGTTGGGTCGCCGGTGGCTTTCCACTTCCCGTTTTCTTTAGCGATACTAAAACAAACAGAAGTCGGGCAAAACACGAAAGAGAGTAAAAGGAACGTACGTTGCGACACCGCACATACTCGCGATCGTCACCACTTCCCGCAATGCCTTGTCATTATCGAGCGCTTCAAGACCCAAAACAACTTCCGCCTCTTTCCCATCGCCAAAGACCTCCGACACTCTACCTATCTCGGGGCTCAAAGCCTCGCGTCCGGTATCAACAGACCATGTCCTTGCCTCGCTCGCCTCCGCGCCCGTCGGCGCCCACGCGCGGCGGACGACCATTTTGCCCTGAGTAATCGTCCCGGTCTTGTCGGAGCAGATATCGGTTACGCCGCCGAGCGCCTCAAGCGCGTTGAGCTTGCGGACGATGACGTTCTGCTTGACCATGCGGCGGGTGCCGGCGGACATGGTGATCGTGAGGACCGCGATGAGGGACTCGGGGATGACGGAGATTGCGAGGGCGATAGCGTAGATGGCGACTTCGTTGTCGACCGCGAACTGGAAAAGGTTGAGAGGGAGAATGGGAGAAAGCACTAGAGCGTACTCGAGCAACACCAAAGACGATGATAGCAAGTAGAATGGCGCAGAGGAAGAGGATGTATGCGAGTTTACTGAGCCTAGAGAGGCGTCAGAGTTTGAAAACGACAAGTAAAAATACCAACTTGATTTGCAGAGGTGTACCGCTCCTCAAACCCAACCAAGTCATGATGGTCTCGTATATCTTCTTCCCAAAAGAAACGTCGTGCTCGTCGTCGGCCTTGTTGCCCTTCTTGTCTTGAAGTGCAGCCGCGATACCACCAACTTGCGTTCCCATGCCCGTGGCGACAACAACGCCCTTGCCGCGACCTTTGACGACACTGGTGCTCGCAAACGCCATGTTGGTGCGGTCTCCAACGGGGACTTGGACGATACCGGATGGGGAGACTTCTAGCTTGAGCGCAGGAAGTCTCTTCTGGACCGGGAGCGCCTCTCCAGTCAAAAGCGCCTCATCGACCTCGAGGTTGGTCACGGAGAGCATGCGCAGGTCGGCGGGAACGACGTCACCCAACTTAATGAGGACGAGATCCCCGGGGACGAGGAAGCGCGCGGGGATGATTTTGGTTTCGCCGCCGCGAACGACAACAGCGGTGGGGGACGAGAGAGAGCGGAGGGAGTCCATGGTCTTCTCGGCTCTGTATTCCTGGAAGAAGCCGACGGTGACATTGAGGACGATGACGGCGGTGATAACGGCGCCCTCGACCCAGTCCTGGACGCCAAAGGAGAGCGCCATCGCGGCGATCAGGACGAGCGTCAACGCGTTGGCCATCTGGCGGATGAGGACGTTGATTGCGGACACGGAGCTATGCGAATCGAGTTGGTTTTCTCCGTATCTGTGTGCGCGCGTTAGATTGAAGCGATAACGGAGTAGAGAGACGCACTCTTCGACGCGCTTTTCGGCATCTGCCTCCGACAGACCATCGTGGTTGTTGGTGTTGAGTTTCTGCAGAATGACGTCGGGTTCCAGAACATACGCACGCTCAGCCAGCGTCGAGGCATTGTTTGGGTTGGCCGAGGTCGGATGAGTAGAAGAGCGCGTGTAGGCGCGGCCGAAGGTCTTGCGTGAAAATATGCCCATGGTTGGACCGCATGTATATATGGGGGTTTGGGTAGTGAAAAGTGGGGATTTTTTCACTGTGGTCCGCAATAGCAAATCTGCATGCTTTTATAGCGCGCAGAGCCTTGGCAGTTGAGTCGTCTGTGGATTCCAAGACGCGGAAACCCTCCTGAGCACTCTAGCCAAGGCTACGAGTGGAGTCAGGCACTGAAAGCCCGAGACATAATGCGGGCGGAGGCTATTCGCAGCCTAATCGTTTAGGCAAAGAGCTGTGAGACTGGGGTGTCGAGGAATGGGAGGATTGTACCGGGAGAGTCGACAACCGACCAAAGAGTAGGCCTTGAGGAACGCGTCGACCTGCGTGAAGGAATTGGAGTCCCGTTTGCCAGGACCTTGGCCAAGAGCCGTCTGGGCTTGCATGGGCTTGGTAGCGGGAAGAGTGTGAAAACTGTGACGTTGCGGCTTGGACCGCGATTGCGACCTTCGGCATTATAACCGCGTTGTACACACCATTCCACAGCAATGAACCTTGCGGGAGACGTCGTCGAAGAGGCCCTAGCAGGCCGTGAAGTTATCGTCTCGCATCCTGGCGCGAGTCAATATCAAGTTGGTGGTATTGCTGCCTGCGGCTTGGCAGGCCTCAACTTTGTGCGCGTCGCGTTGGCACGGGTGGAGTCTGGGTTTAAAGGTCGTGCGCTACTCAAGGATCTAGTCTCGCGTAAAACGAGTGAGGTACGGGCTGGCTTTGATGTTTAGAACGTCGCTGACCACCTCTACAGGAAATCATCTCCATCTGCTCGCAGTGGCAGTCGAATGGGCATCTCGAGGTCGAGGAAATCGCCCAGGTAAGGCGGTATAAGCCGCTGGAAACAGCTACATCCGGCATAGGTTCCGCTCTTTGAACGGGCCTTTGAGCTCAACGCCTCGATATTTGGTGCCCCTTCATTGCGAGAATTCGAACGTGTTTTGAGGTGTGCAATAGTGCCAGAGACGGACCGAGCTAACAAGATTCCAGCACTCTAAAATCGCTGCACAAACACGCCGCCGTTTGCGTAACCCGTCCACCCGAAATTGTCACCATTTTCAAGCTCGAGGTCGACTCGACGGACATGTTCGTCATTTTCGACTCACATCCTCGTCCGACGCACCCAAATGGCGCCGGATTCGTTGTCAACTCGTCCATCCATGCAACCGCGTCTCATCTCGACAATCTCCTCGCGGTCGACGCGCGTTTGGTCGCCGACACCAGCTTGCAGTGGCAAACTCAGCTCCTCGCCAATTTTTCCGGCCATTTCTTCATCCCAAAGAGTTCGCCGGTCAACACGCTCGAAGGCATGACGCAGGCCGTGCTCGAGTCAAGCCTGGTGGCGTTACGATTGCAGGCGCAAGTAGCCGAATTGCAGTCGTTGAACACGGCGTTGATGCGGGAGAGAACGGTGCTAGAGACGGATGCGCAGGAGCTACGCGAGAAATACCTCACGGTTAAAGCAAAATACAAATCTCTTGCGAAAGGGGCGCCGACCTACCGTGACGCAGCGCAGCCCATCGCAAGTACATCCAAACTGCCTGCTCCTCCGAAGGAGGAGCCACCGAAGAACTTGGACGCGCTCGAGTACTTCCACAATGCGAGCAACATCCAACGCCCGTCGCGCGTACCCCCGCAGTCGATGGACCGTCTTATCGCGCAACAGATGCAAATGGATGTCGTTTCGGAGCAGTTTCCGCCTCTGAGTGCGTCTAGCTCGCGCAGACGGAAAAATCAGGATGCGGATTTTCTCCTTGCGGCGAAGATGCAAAGCGAGTGGGAACAACGCGAGCGGGAGGACGCGATCAGGGCGGTCGAGAAACAGCGCGAGTTTGAGGCGGAGGATATGCGCTTGAACGCGGAGCGCGCGGCTCTGCAGCGGATGCAGCAAAAAGTGTTCAGCTGTCCGTTGTGCCTCGAGCAGCTTCCTGAAGACGACGTTGCGGTTCTTCATGGCTGCAAACATAAAGTCTGTCGCGGGTGCATGAGGGGATATGTGGGCTCGAAACTCGGCGATAAGATTTATCCCATCTATTGCCCGACTTGTCTGGCGGACGCTGCGACGACGGACCCAGGAACTGTCACTGACGATCTGGTGCAGACGCTCGGGCTCACCGACGACGAGTATCAAATTCTTCAAGAACTACAGATCGCGTCCCTCTCCATCCTCATCCATTGTCGAAAGTACGTTTGCATATTCCTACGTGTACTGCGAACTAATCGGTGCTGTAGATGCAAAGAAAGCGTTTTCGTCGATAGACATGAACACGACGCGACCGAAGTTATCGCTTGCCCATTGCCGCGCTGTAACTTTGCGTGGTGCAAGGCCTGCCAACAAGAGATCCTTATGGGCAGCGGGCCGAAACATTCGTGCGATGGATCCTCCGAGATGGAGCACTTGTTGGCGCAGAGAAAGTGGAAGCGGTGTCCTGGTCTGTATTCGACCACAATCTTCCGACGCGGGTTGACGTTTCCTAGGATGCAAAACACCTTTCCAAAAGAGTACGGGATGTAACCATATGACGGTGAGTAGTTTCCGCGCGAGAGTCCAATCGCTGAAGGTGTGGGAAGTGTATGGCGCCAGGCTGCAACACCCACTTTTGTTATTTGTGCGGAGACTCGATCGTGCGCTCCGCCCTTGCGAGTGAGATTCGTGCGGAGGTTAGCCGCCATTATCGGCGTTGTCAGTTGTTCGAGGATGTGTAGCAAAACCCGGCTGTATCAACAAGTCTCTTATTCTAGTCCTTCTCGTATGGCGCGGTGGATGGCACGGCGGAAGCATTCGTGAACAATTCTCGGCAATGTATACATGTGAGAAGATGCTGCCCGTTCTGCTTCTCATCGCGACAAGACCATTAAGCCTTGTTCTGGTAACCTCTCGTCTGGGACCAACAAATTGCAGGCGGCGATCGAGGGTGCGACAGCTTTTGCCTTCCAGAGGAGATCGCCGTGGATTGCGGCGTCTTTTCGAAGCGGTCCAATGGGGATATCGACGCTGTTTCGGCACAAAACAAGCCTCAAGTGGTTCAAAACGCGTCGAATACGTAGGCGCCCACCGAAAATCGGTTCTTTGGTGGGGTTTACGCGCTCTTCGCGCGTCAATTAGAATAGAACGCGCGTGTTCTGAAAGAAAACGCGCTTTCTCCGCATGCGATACTGGCGCCTTTTCGAAGTACACCGAGCCTCTGTCCGTGTCCTTTCTGAGCAGTTGAACCCTTGAAAGCTGTAGAGCTGATTGTGTACAGGATAGGCCCTTACACGCGCCTAAACGTAAGCGCCGGGAAGACTGTTCCAATTTCTCTTCCAGTGGTGGCTCCGTCACATAAGACTCCGCCTCGTGGTGACTCGCTTTTAGCAGTTGTACCCCGCCACGCGCTATCCTGCGCTCTTTGCTCTCTATGCCTCCAAAACCAAAAATTCTTCCGCCGATTGCGTCTGGGGCGTCGGATGGGGACGAAAGTGGTGAGCACTCCATCAGCTGCGCGCTCTGGTCTTTGTCTAATAATTGAACGCACATCTAGGGAATGAATCGGCGTATTATTCGCCGGCAGGGTCAGCAAGTGGTACGCACCTGTCCTCAGTTAGACTGCTGTTGACTGTCGAGCAGACGACGAGCCAGATGCCCGTGTTACGGGCACAGACCCTCTTGCTCTCAACCTCGACGTCCTTAGTGTCACCCGCGACGAAAAGACGGAAAAGAACCCTACGGGAAACTCTGACTCGCGCTCTTCTGTCAACATCTCGAGTGTTGTTGCCGAGGGAAAAGGCACACAATCGCCCAAGCACGGCGAGACCACCACCGGCAACATCGACATGAGCCAGAACACCAAAGACAAGATGACTGGCGCCAGCGACACGGGGCAATTTTTCGAGGATGCAATGAACGCGGAGGTACGCTCGCCGCTACTATCCAATCTAGATCCTCCTTAAGCCCGTAAAAGCCGCTGCCGCCGGTTTCGTCGAGTCTCGATCTCCTTCCTGCAGTCCGTGGTCTGTTTCGCGTGCTGGATCTCATTAGTGAGACCGGAAGGTGCGCACTCTTACCTGGTAGCGCGCTATTCCTGCTGAACACGCCTTAGTGGCGGACTAGTTGACAAGATCATCATATCTCAGGACTCGCTCAAAGAGCTCATCAACCAGCTTTCGCCGGGAGCTTACACGTCCCTTACCAAGGCGCGTCCCCATTTACGAGGCTTAAGTTAGCAAACGAGTCCGCAGGTCAACTTCAAAGCCCTCGACAAAGTTCTCATAAAGCCGCTCGGAATATACGGAAGTAAATCGGAGATTGTGGCTTTCCTCTCGTCGTGTGGGGCTGTTGATGACGAGACGTGGGCTACTGCGGCTATATCTGTGGATGGAACTGACTCTTGGTCAGTTCGCGCGCCCTCCTGCATCAAGGCAACGAGGCAACGACACCAACTCTCCGATCGGGACTCTATGTCCTCCGCATGCCCAAGCCGACTCCCGACGACGTGGAGCGCGCTTTTGTCATATACTGGCCTGAACCAACGACATGGAGCGATGGCGCTATCTCCTCCGTTCGACGCAACCGCGTCACCTTCCTCCGGTTTGTTTCCTCGTACTATGGGGAATTGGCGGCCACTAACGCGTCCGAGGCAGATACCTTACCAAGATCTCCGACCAACTCGTCTGCTTAATCTCCCCCGAACACGCGCAGTCGATTGTTTGGATCGACGAGCCAGAGAACATGCAGCTGGAACTCGAAGACGAAGGAGCGGATCGCATGTACACGTTTGAAGTCGAGAAGACTCATGAGCAAGAGGAGGACGTCTCTGTGCGTCCTGGATTCAACGTACGTTTATTCACGCTCGTGGTTGGTCAAATGTCACTGTTCTCAGACGCAGTCTTCAATCATCGCGTTTTCACCGGGTCACGTCGCGTGTCCGATCGACGACGCCGACCTCCAGCCGACGCTTGTTCACGGCGAAACTGTACAGGCCATCCTTACGCGCTCATTTGCTCCGGGACGACTCGAACACCGGCCGTTGGATGAAAACTACAATGCCCTCAAGCTGACCGACTTGTTGTACGTTTGGCAACTCGCTCCTGTAGGCTGTGATTGATGGTCTCCTGCAAGAAACATCGGGGCTATTCGACTCCAGAACCGAATCAGCGATGATGGTCTCCGGATCCTCGGGGATCATGGACTTCAAAAGCGGTTCCCCATCCTTTTCAAGGATTGGCGCTCCAGGAACGATGACGGGATCAAGGCTATCAATGAGGGAGCTCAGATGGAGGAGCACCAGGCACTCGAGCGACTTCAAAATGAGGAAGCTAGCACTCAGTCCATGGTTAGCGTTGCCGTTGTTGACCAAATACTCCGATTATTCCCGTACGCATCATCATGGTATTTTAACAGTCCTCACACCTTACACAGAACGGTTTCGCCCTCAACGCTCTCGTCGATGAATCAGGACGAGCTTCGCCACTTTCGAGGTACATCTCGATTTGAAATTTCTAGGTGGTGCTCACACTCTTCGTAGCTGAATACGCGCAGTTTGTTACAATGTATCCCGCTTTCCAAGCCGAGATCGACGAACTGCGGAGGGGTTCCAAAGCTGTTGAAAAGTTTGAATGGCTCTCATCCGCAAGCTATCGCAGTGTGAAAGAGCAGGTTCTCTACCTCCACTACTTATTTGTGGAGAAGCCCGAAATCACCATCCCCGATCGTGAGGACCTCGTCAAGCATGTGGCGGAAAATGGAATCGAGAAGTTGATCAACGCCTTTCGCAAGCAGGACACGAAAGACGAAAAGTCGCCAGGTTTGGTGGGGCGTTTCTTCTCGCTCTTCTCATCCGACGAATACGCCACCTTGGACAAGAAGATCCGCAACCTCATGCACATACACCAACGGACCGTACCAGATGGCGATTTCTTGACCACTTTGGAGGAGATCACGGGTAAAGAGCCTCTCCTCCTCTATTTCACGACCAAAGCCGCGGAAATTGCGGTTGAGTGCGTCAAGCACAATGCGTTGGCGACCACCCGGGCTCTCGCTGCTCGCGCGATGTTCCTCCAAGAACAGTTCATCGTTGACCGACTCGGCCGGAAGTCGAGCATCCTGCGGGATCAACTTCTGGCAGATTCTCGTGCGCGTCTCTTGTCCGAATACAATCGTATCGTGTCCGACGAGTGAGTTCTCCATCTCTATCACGCTACTTGAATATAAATGACAGTGTGCCTGCAATGCTCATCATCGACAAAGTTGAACGCGTCGAGCATAAACGCCGTGCGCGTTACTTCATAATTAATTTGTTTTTGTCTCATTTACTCTTAGTGCCGTTCCGCCTCGTGGGCACAATGAGAACGCGTCGGGACCCTACCATTCTGTGCCATATCTACCCGCTGCGTTTGACCGCAGATGCCCAGGATGCAAGCAGGCTCGATCCTTCGTTCATTCCGGAGTTGCGCGTATCCTCGAGCGACATGCGTGCATTCACGCTCGGACTGGGCCAACGTGTTCTGTAGGTCCATGTTCCAGCCGTTTGAATCTTTCTAATCCTGCATCTCTTATAGCCATGCCCAAATTACCTCGACGGGCCACCTTCTGCTGATCATCGTCGACGATGAGCTTCTCTGCATCTTCTACGAGCCTTTGGCTGCGATTTCTGATGCCGTTTCGAGATGGCGCGATGCAGCCAAGTGTAAGATACATCGTAACAAGATCGGAATGAACGTCCTTCTCGCTTATGACGAGCAGAAGAGAATCCTTTCCTTGTGCTCGGCGTCGGAGGTGCGCAATTTCCCACATTGTCTACTCCTTTGTTTGGCTGATAATTTGCGCAGCTGAGTCTCCACATCTACGTCTTTGACGAGACTTTCGGTTCCCTCCGAAGCTTGGTCAATGCGCTCGACCTTCGTCCGTGGTACACGCAGGAGACGACTCTCATCAAGTCGTGTTTCATTGCGGGCTGCGAGGAAGTTCTTTTCGTCGACGCGTTTGGAACGGCGCGCATTTTCTCGCTCGTTACTCAACAGTTTCGGTCAGTCTTCCAGCGCGTCCATACGTATTTCTCATTACTGCTTTCTAGGCCTGCATCTCTTTCCTTCGATCACCTACCGGAAACCTTGGGCTCTACGCCGGATGGTGCCTGTCTCGTCATTTCCTCTCGTCAGGGCCGGCGGTTGCGGTATCGGAGTTTCCATTGGGACACGTTTGGCTCGTCTCCAGGCATAGATCTTGGGATTCTTGACCTCCCCGACTCTCCTGCAACTCTTTCGTCGTTGGTGCATCGCCGAATGGTCCATCTCGTCTCGCTTGATCCCCGGGCTCATGTTTGCCGATCCGTATTCCTCGACATCAAGAAGAAGGTCACCGAGTTAACGTTCAAAGAACGCGCAACAAAGAACGTAGTCAAGGCGGAAAGGGGCGATACCGCATACAATTGCCTCGTCGACGTTCATGCCGATGTATGGACGCGGTTCCCGGTCGTTGCAGCCGTCGAACGCCAAACCATATCGTCGGGACGCCGTTGCTGTCGGCAGCTCATTTTCGTCACCGAACGCGACCACGACAAGTTTTCCCCGCACTTTTCAGACCTTATCTACTCGTTTGAGCAGCGGACGCGTAAACCAACTGGGGATGTTCTAAAGAACACGAAAGTGTCGGCGCTCTCCCCTCTCGCGTTCTATCGCACGCTCCCTACCTTGTTGCCGGCCGAATTGACGACGTTCAACGCGGGTGAATGGATTGTGGATCTTCTCTGCCTCATCCCCATCCAAATTGCGCTGGCGCGCGATAATCGTTTCCTCCCATTGAAGGTTATTGCCTCACAAATAACCGGGTTGAAATTAAATCCCATTACAGGATGGTGTGGTCTCGGCGGAGCTCGAGCGATCGTTGCTCGGCGCAGAGGTCGGCCATATTGTCGACGCGTTATCATTTGGGTGGTTTGAGAGTGTATTCCAGTCATACATGACCTCCAAGGAAAGCACCACGCGCTTCTCTTTCAAAAGTGCCTTCTGACCTTCTATTAGCCCGTGAAAGTTGTCTCCTCTATGGGTACGCGATTTCGTACGCGCTGCGTCATTACTGAAGAGTTTACAGGCGAACAGTCCGTTGGAAAGAGCTACACGCTCAATCACCTTCTGGATACTTCTTTTGCTGGAAGCGCAATGCGGACGACTGGTCAGTGACAAAAATTTTCCCAGACCATTTTGACCATCTTTTAGAGGGTGTTTGGATGTCTGTTACCCCAACCAATGACACCCTCATCGTAGCGCTAGACTTTGAGGGTAATACTAACCCACTGTCACGCTAAACTGAGCTTAAATGTTCCACAGGTGTGCATAGCATCGAACGTTCCACTCAGGAGGATACTTTGTTAGTGTTGTTCAATACTGCGCTATCGAATCTCGTCCGTTCCAAGCGTCACCTCTTTTTCTTCCCAA
Organism: Mycena kentingensis (nom. inval.); assembly: GCA_014461125.1. Lineage (NCBI taxonomy): Eukaryota > Fungi > Basidiomycota > Agaricomycetes > Agaricales > Mycenaceae > Mycena > Mycena kentingensis (nom. inval.). The sequence continues at coordinate 1,016,685 of JACAZG010000013.1, forward strand.
GTAATATTTCAACAGGTCCTCTTTCGAAATAACTTTGCCATGTCCCGCTCGATCACCGGCCTCTTTCAGTCGTTCCAGTCCTCATCGGCCGTGCTCGATCCTGCTGCAAACCCGTCTTTGTTTCGCTCGACGCTGACCATCATAATCAAGGTCAGTAGATTTTGGGGAGGATGTTTTGTCTTACGTAGCCATTCAGGACGTCGTTGAAAGCGACAAGAACGAGATCGTGCGCGAGTATGTCAATTCTCGTTCATTTTGGAGTTGAGCGTTGATCGGAATTCCGTAGGTTCTCGACGAAGTTTCATGTACAGTTTATTTTCAACGCGTTCCGGGTCGCGCGCTGATTTCTGTTGTAGAAAATCGTTGAGGAGGAGCAGGAGGCTAATTTTATCTCGCGGCTTCATGCCGGCGCGTTGAGAATCATTCCTTGGCCGGTCATCGAATCCAGGCAATTCTATGCGCTATTTCCCGGCATCAAGCGCTTGCTCGATAGTCAAGAGGTTACACATCATACCGCTGGGGAGTTTCTACACACCTTGAAGACGTTGATGGCCAAGCTCAAGGCAAACGACTGGGGCGCTCTTTCGCGTGAGATTATATGATCGTGTTTGTTGCCGTGTTACTCAAAGATATCCCAGAAAATCTTGCTGCCCACCGTGCACAGAAGCTGTTGGACGGGCTTGATACCGCGCTCAAGTTTGGGGTTTATGAAACCGATGATGTGGAGCCGCTCAAGGTTAGCACTATCGCGCGGGGTACTTCGCGTCCTTTAACGCCCTGGTAGAACTTTGATACCGACCACATCATCGACAAACCAGATACAGCCTCGCACTTCTTCCTCGCGACCGAGCCGGACGGCGAGCACAAGGATATTTCAGCTGCGAGCCGGGATGCAGCGCTCGTCGCGCTGATCAACACCGCACCGAATTTGGACAGGCGCTCACAGGTTGAGGAAATCGAATGGCTGGACCAGCTGCAGGGCTATCTTACCGATCTGGTCGAGACGCGCATCGAGCACGTTCGCGAATGGATCTCATCCAATTTGATGCGCTTCAAGGAGAACCAAGCCAATGTGGAAATCCTCCGCCGCGTCTTTTCAACGACGATAGTAGAGCTGAGAAGTGGCGTCGAGCTCTGCGGCACCCAGTGTGCCGATTGCCAGCTCAAATGCCTACTCGTCGGTCGCCATCACCCATCAGTTGCCCACAATTGCCGCACGGATCACTCGTGTCACCATCTTTGCGATTTCGGAGACGATGACGACCATCCGGTAGGATGGACATCTAAACAGTGCGGATTGCCGTATGTGCGTCCCATTTGGTTAACTTCTGCTGACAGCCCTGCAGTGCCGGGCATGCTGGGCGGCATATGTAGGATTCTTGTGGTTTTAACCGTCCTCCTTGCGCTGATTGGCATCCAGCTGCGCCGTCGATATTCACCTCTGTGGAGAGCCATGTGCGCTCCAGGATAGACCCGGCTGCCTTGCAAGCTGCATGAAAGTACGCCCATCCCCTGCGCGGGCGTTCGCGCCTCATCAGTATATAGTCCGCTGGCCACGAAGAAGATGATCACCTCTGTGCGGCCCGAGTGCATAAATGCGGAAAGGCAAGCAACACCACAACCTATTGCGCACCTGAGTCTTACTACTTATATACTTCAGCGCTGCGACTTGAAAAACATCAAAGTTGGCGGCGGAATGCCCTTCTCATGCTCCCAGCCTTGCGCAGTTCCATGGTAAGCTTCAAATTTCCCCATTTTCTCGTCTGCTCATAATCGGATCAGCGACGAAGACCACTACGAACATGTTTGCGATAGCGCTGCTTGCCCGATTGCTTGTGAGCTTTGCAAGAGGCTTTGCTCTGAGCGGGACCATCTGCACGGACTACGCGACGACGCGGTTCATCTGTGCGGGTGCGCCTTCATCATTTCCCTCATGTTTAACTGTAACACGTCTAACGCGACACAGGCAAGAGCATAGTTGTGCCGCTTCTTGTCAAGAGAAAGGTATCTGCCAGATCGAGACTACCCCGCAAGCGATCGACGCCGTCTTCAACGGGGTTCACGAGAGGTTCACGTACACCAAGGCGCGTTCACGTACTGAGTCCCCTGCTCATCGCCAACGCTCTCCGTAGTATTCGCAAAGTAAGAGAGAGCGGCCATCAAGGACAAATACGTGCTCATTCTTCCAGTTGCAAAACGTCGACAATGTGTCTTTCCTATTCCCCCGGGGCAGAAGGTGCATGAGGGGCGGCATTCCCATAGCCAAGACGTCGACTCCTTCCACTACTGCGAGACCAAATGCGAAAACTGCGGGTACTTTTGCACTCTCCCTCGAGGTAGAGAGTTTCCGCTTCCGAACTCCCGTCCCTCTCTGACGCGATTTAATTCCAGGGCATTCGCAGCAAGAGCATGAAACGAGCCACGGTTCAATGACCCAAACCCAGTGGGCTGTTGACGGTCCCGACGGAACAATCGTTGTCTTGAAGGGACGCATGTTTGGCGCTAGCGACGAGGGCGCACCCATGCTGTGCAATCTCGTTTGTCAGGATATGGGTCGGCACGTTCATATCGACTACTGCCGCGCAGACGATGCCGCGTCATGCGATGGCCCCGAGGTCGAACATGTCTCGACGCGGATGCTGCCTAATCCCGAGCGTGCTAAGGATTGCGTCTCCCATTCGCTTTCGTGGCGCCGGTCTGGTTTCAAAGGTCTGTGCTACCAATTGCTCAGTGTCGCGTGGTTCAGGAATGCTTTTAGATCCTTACTCGCGGGAAGACCAAGCCAATTTTGCCAAATGGTGCGTAAATTCGTTTGTTTCTGAAAATTGTCTCAACGTTCACGAGCGATGCGATGTGTCCTGGTTCGTTGGCCGTTTCCGGGGAAGTTAGTACATAGCTCATGCAACTTAGACCCCGAGCATGTCGATGATACCACGACTACGATGTCGCGGACATCCTACTGCACGCTACCACTCTTCCATCCGCCAGCGGCGCGTACTGCGGGACTAGGATACTTGTCCAACGACGGGCATATCTTTAACTGCAAGAATCCGACAGTCATCCAAAATGCCTTCCACGTGTGCGTACTTTGTAACCTGTAGAGTACATTCCCGCTAATTTTGCTGCTTATCACGCGTAGGATCTTCGTTATCGACCGGTGCGGCCTTTGAGGCGATAATTCTGCAGCTTTCTCACATACTCCCTTTTATAGATCCAGCTCGATGGGGCACGCAGACCGACGGCCGCTCGCTAATGTCCCGAGTACGAGAAGGATTACCCGACACGCGAATAACCGACTTGGCGCCGTATACTCTGCTTTGCATGGATTTTGGATATCGCGCAATGCAGCACTAGCTGGCGGTGCCCAAGGCGCGAGAGCAGCGAACGGCTTTGCTTTGCTTCCTGGTAACGTGCCTGCCCCAGCACCCATTCGGCGGGATGCGTACAGTGTCGTTCTGTTTGACCGGGACGTCTCGACATGCATCACCAACGACTTTGCGAGTACGCCTGATGCGCTGCTCAATGTTCTCCTTGAGCATGGGACGGGTCGGGGCACCAATTTCACTCAGGCAATTGATTCGGCGAGAATCGTGATGGAGCGTCACTGGAGCAACGAGAGGTAGGCAGATTAACTTTACCCGCCAGAGACAAAGACCGACCATATGTAGATCGCCCGTTGTAATTTTCCTCTCCGATGGAGAAGCGCGCATCAACGATGACAAAATGCGCACTCTTTGTCGTCGCGCTATTGCTTTGGGGTTCGTGTTCGTGCAGCGGATTGGGTGCCTACTAACTCCGAGCAGGAGACCACTCTCGTTCCATGCCGTGTCCTTCGGACGCGAGTCGCAAAGCGGGTATCTTCGCCGTATGGCAGACGTTGCTTTGGAAGTTCAAAACAACGCGCCTGCTGGCCAAATGGGCACGACCATCGACTCATCCTACTCGGAGGCTCTGGATACTGTTAGGCTGGCGGAGACTTTCCTTGGATTTGCAGAGTCGTTGCGGAAGCCGAGAGGAGCGTTGGTTAGCACGAAGTAAGTAGACAACGACGCGGTATCGAGATTGTGGTTGTTCGCGTTGTATGAATGTAGCATGTACTTTGCGAAGGAAGAGTGCGCTGCATGTTTCAAACACTACTTTGCTTTCTTAGGGCTGGAAGGAATCACTGGCCACTGTCTATCGTTGGTGAGCATTGACAGTAATTTGCTGAGATTGGGAAGTTGCAGAATTACCCGGAAGCGACCATAGGTTTTTTGGCGGGTAAGAAACGAGCTGCTTAGCGAAGCGCGGCACATCACTGTGCTGATGTCGGGGGGAGATTTGCATATGTTTCATGTCCTCTTCGGAGTGACACACGTAAAACTTGGAACAATACAGAGAAGATTAGCATGGCCCCTGCACAAGGATGACACGCTAGCTCAGAGTGGCGCTCTACGGAGCACAATATTTATTTTTCGTGCGCCACGGTTTTGTTTACAACCGCGTGTTTGAGCCGGCATCATTGTTTCGGGATTATCAGCTTTTTGGCATGCGAAGGCAGCTTTTGATTCAACTCATTCGAAGGGGAATACTCGTCCGCACCTTCTACAACTTGGAACTAAGCAATCGGGTGTCTGGTTGTTGAGATAGAGGTGTTGTGGGTCCCATCATCAACAATATGTTCGGAGTCAGCACACGCTATCTCTACCCACAGATATCCATGATATCCATCCTTGGGGGGCACCTCTTTCCGCTTTAGTCCTCATCTGCTTAGTATTTTGTGCAGCTCGTAGCCAACTTCCGCTTGTTTGTCTGTTGGAAGGACATTTATCTCAAATAACTCACCTTCCAAATTATGACCTCCGAACTCATTGTGTCTACATCCACTGCAAAATTATCGGCCCTGAAAAGACACACCTGTGTTGTGGGTCCCCCATGGGCCATCACAAACATTGAACATGATCTCCGATCACACCAAAAAGGCATCGTCAACCCAAGATGGTAAGCCCAGCACCATGCAGTACTCATATATTAACCCCCGGTGGGCTCATAGCCCTCCAAGCCCAGCTATGATTGAGTCCAAGATGGCCCCGTTTCCTCGTCCTCATGGAACGGTGTGCACGAGACTCATAGTGGTGAGCGGACCACGTCGTTTCAGCCCGTAGGACGAGTGAAAACTGTTCGGCGCCCGTTCCGGGGTAGTCAGTAGATCCACCTACATATAACCCTACTTATTCTTATTTTGTTAGACTGCTTGTTTTCTCAGACTTGCAAACATTGTCCTAGATCCCAGTCCTTGATCTTGCAGAGGTGTTGCCATCCAGACTTTGTCCTCGCCAGTGCGGTCCACCATCAGACACAAGTTGAGCGGATGAAAGTAAGAAACTGTGGCAAACGGATGGATGAAGTTGTTGCTGGATTGAAATGCTCGCAGCGTTCACGGCCACGGCGTGTGCAGTCATCCACCGGCCAATGGTACACCACGGGTCAATGGTACACCTCACTAATGTGCCTAATTATGAATGTCCAATACAGGCACTATAGCGGGAGAGACATTATAGCAGCTTCCTACAAACCTCTGGAATACTTTGAGCCACTTTGAGGGTCATATGTGTCATGAAACGCCCCCATCACCGATCAATAACTACCAACATCCCTTTGTGTAACCACAAAGGGTTACACAAAGGAGGACAGTCAGACGGGAAAGGGTTAACAAAGGGAAACCACTAGTATAATACTTGACTCGATAGAGACTTAGCAGTAGCTTCTATCTCCGTCTTAGTGATGACCCCACTTGGGGCTCAAACCGTCCTTCTCCGCCTCGGGCGCTTAACCCAAAACCCGACCGCCCCGTCGGAAACTCTCGAGTCCTTTCAACCCCGATTCCGTGTCAAGCCCCTTACCTGGCCTCGTTCTGACAGAAGAGCTAGAAGCTCCAATCATGGGGAATGCCGCTAAACGAACGACTCTGGAGCAACTCTTGCGCATCCTCTTAATCCCAGCTGGACGCTGGTGTCGGGCTTAACTCTCTGGGGGCTGCTCCCCCTTTCGTTGGATTCCCGCAGCCCGAAACCCGACAAGCCCTCTCCCGGGTTACCCAGTATCCGATGCACCAGCCGGACCGATGCCACTGCCCAGCCCCACGACGAGTCGGGCTGCATGGTCGGGTATGGATACCCAGGACCATCATTCCGGATGGAGGATATGGCAGCAGACCCCGGAGGGAGAACGCCCCCTAGCAGACGACGCCACCCCCTTGAGAAACCCGATAGAAGGAACCCGATACCGTTACCTATTCTCGCCGCCAACTCCACTTCCATTCACGCTGAAAGCCAATAGTCCCGACTCCTACAAGATAAACAAATACAAAAACAAAAAAAAAAAAAAAAAAAAAACGCAGACAGAAGACACGAACAAGTTAAAGCGCGCCCGCTCTTTGCCCTTACGACCGATTCCCGCCGACCCTGGGGCTCCGTCGGCCTGTTCCCGGACTCCTCGGCACCAACGGGATCGGCGGCAACGCCTCATCGGCGGAAGGGAACCAGCCGAGAGGAGCGCCGAATATCCGCCGCCGGGTCGGACCGGCTCGGGCGGGTACGCCGCCGGGTCGCGATCCCGGTACCGCGAGGGAATCCTGCGTCGAAACCGATCCGGTGCCGATGGTTCCAGATACGGGTCGCCTCTCACCGGGGCCACGAACGCCGACCTCCGACCGTACTGCAGGAAGTGGATCAACGATGGTCATCGGTGCGAGCCGCCAAGGCCGCCAACAGGGCACTGTCCGCCCGACAGGTGAAAGTCCCAAACTGCTCGGCGGGAGCAAAGACGTATGTCGGGATCCCGAGCAGCGAGTGCGCCGAGTGAGGGTTCAGCGACTCGTAATCCGTCTGCAGCATTGTATGCCCCCATGAGGACAACCGCTGACCGTACGGTGCGGAACCAGCAACGGGCGAAGAGTCGGCGACGGCCTGGCACACGTCCAAGTTAATCATTCCCGCCGGGATCGGGCGGTCTAAACGGCCCGGCATCGACATGGAACCCCAAACCCGATCGAGGACCTGGATGTCCAGGCGGGGGGAGAGGTCGGAGGTCAGCATCGAGCGGGGAAACAAGCCGCGGTCGTCGACGCTGTTGGGGGGAACGCTCGCCTGCCTGCGGCGAGAGGAGGACGGAGAAGGAACCCGCGAAGTCACCGAGGAGGACTCGGGATCGGAGAACGACGGAGAAGAAGCAAAAGAGGGAGAGCGAGGACGCCGGGCTTCCCGATACCCAGGAGAGGGGCGTCTCGCGTCTCGCGGGCGCTCCCAGTGCGACGGGGAAGGAGCGGAGGCCGGAGTGGAGGGGCGGACACGCGGAGAGTCTCCCGGGAACGCAGAACGACCTCGCTCAGCCCGGGGACCACGCGGAAGGTTCCAATCGGCGGAGCCAACCCCGACCGTGGGACCACGAAAACGCGGTCCGCGAGGCGGGGACCGAGGACGGGAAGAACCGTGCTGAGGCGCCGTGGACCATTCTGCCCGATGAACGCGAGGGGGAGAACTCGGCCGACGACCTGGGGGAGACGGCGAGTAAGGACGGCGACGGGGAGGCGGGGAGTCCGGGCGACGACGCGGAGAATTAGAACGCGGAGCCCGCCGAGTAGGAGACACAGAGCGGCGAGTCCGTCGTTCCCGCGCCCCTTCCCATCCCGCATTGGAGCGCGGGAAACCCGATGGGAAACCCGACGGGAAACCCGACGGGTGAGTCGGGCCGGGCCTCGACGAGCCCGAAGGTCCCGCCATACCACGCGAAGGATTTGAGGCGGAGGGTCCCGACGCTGGAGACTGTCGTCGCTGTCGCTTAGCCGCTGGAGGACGACGCTGCTGGGCGCGCTGTTGGGAACGCTCGGTGTTGTGCCGAGGCTGCAACGCCGACAGCAAGCTCGAATAAGAAACCCGATTCCCGACTAGACGACTCGTCAGTCATTCCCGAAGAGACGGAGGTCGACACAACACACCTAGTAAGGACCAGTCGGCGCGGAAGTCATACTCCATGAGCTCGTACCACCGCTCGCCAACGTGTTGCCAATACTGGAACGTGAACCCGTCCAGCTGAGCCAAGTTGCCGGCTTCGTACGCCGACTTCATGGGGCCCCAAGAAGTACACGGCTTGTTGCTTCGCTTGCAGGTGTCGCAAGCCGAGCGAGGCTTCCCTGCTTTGGTGGAAATCGGGCCCGACTCCCCGACGGCGCAGAGCCGGTGCTGCGTGCGGCATCGAGCGCAACTGGGCGACAGGGCATGAACGATTCGCCCGACAGGCCGCACATGCGACTCCCCTGGGAAGAACGCACGATACCCGAGCGGCTGGTGAACCAGCGCCCGGGGCACACCTCCCGCAAAATCCTGCGCCGAAGCGGGATTGGTCCGGTTGCGACGGCGGAGAGGAGGAGGGCTCAGACGCGGATTGGTCGGAATCGAACTGCAACAGGCCTCGCCCGGACCCACCTTTCCGTACGGGCGTGAAGTCGCCCCCGCTGGCTCGTCGTCGGGAGCCGACTCAGAAGAGGAAGAGGAAGACGACGATGGGGAACGACGGCGCTTGCGCGATGAAGAAATATACGAGGATCCGGGGGCGGAGGAGTTCGGAGTCACAATGGACGTCGGAGACGGCCCGGTGCCCTTGTCGGCTCCGAATCGAGGGTGGAGCAATGCCGGGTACGGACCGATCAGTGGTTAACAAGGACAAAGAACTTGGACGCGCACCATCAAACGCGTCCAACATGCCGTCGAAGCGGAACCCGGTGGCGGCCCCCAACCCGGCAAAACGGCCCTCGTTCCACACCTGGCGAGGGTCGGCAAAGTCGACAACGGAGATATCCCGCGAGCTGCGGAAATCCCGCCAGGCGCGGTTGTAGAACGGGCTCTCAGGCGGCGGGGTTATGAAGCGGAGTACCGAACCCGACGGATCTTCCTCGTTGAACTCAAAACGAGCGGGGTCGGGGCCAAGGTCAAGACGCACGGGACCCGCCAGACGGGCTATGAAATCGGTAGCGGCAAGGAAGCGCTCTGACACAAACACGGGAAACCCAAGGTGGGCAAGGAGGAGGAGGAGGTGCCAGAGGGAGAGCTACGAGGGGTCAGCACGTGGGATAATGGAAAACCGACACGCACCAAAGGCTCGACGATGAGAGCGACGGAATTCTCCGTCGGATCGCGACAGAACGGACGCCACGCCTCCAGCAATGCGTCGTTGCGAGTGTCTAGCTCCTCGCGGACGTCGAGGGAGACGATGGTGGATCCCGCCTCTGGGTTCGGCGAGGGGACCTCGATGGATGGACGAGGGTTAGACCGATCGAAAATTACACCAGCGCAACGCTGGTAAGGCCCCAGTACGCAGCACTCCCACCACATCGCCTGCGCATAGGCAAGGAATTGCGCGTGGTAATACTCCTCGCGGGTCCAACCGCCCATGTCCTCCCACGCCTGCGCGGACTCGTCGTGAAGACGAGGAGGCACCGTGGTCGTCGACAAAACACGGGAGGAGGAGGTCGTGGAACGCCAAACGCGAAACCGGTCCCAAGCGGAGAGGCCGTGGAGCTCGCGGAAAAGGCGAGAGGGAAACCCGAAAGGAGGCGGAGAGGAAGGAGGGGGCGGCGCGGTATATGTCGGCGGCGTCAGAACGGGAGTTATTGTTGCCGAAGAGGCGGGGTTGAACTCGGCGATGGGCCGAAATATTATGGGATGCGACGCCGGAGCGAAAGGCCAGATGGGGTCCTCGCGGTCGAGGAAGGCGGAGAGAACTCGGTGGTGCACGCCAGGATAAACGGAGGGATGGACCAACGTAAAACGGGACGGAGTAGGGCGCCAAACCTCGTCGGAGAGACGAGAACCGTTGGGGCGAACTACTTCGGGATGCGGGGGACGCGAGAAGGACATGGCAAAAGGAAGAACTACAACCCGACTCGCCCTTTATAAAGGGAACTGAGACACGATCAATGGAAGCATCGTGGAAACCAAAAGGCTAAACCGATACATTCCCGACGATGAGTCGGGTTCGGAATATGGAGACTGCGGAGAAGCTGAAGAAGCTTCAGAAGCTTCGGAGAATTAGAAGCAAAGAAGCATCGAGCTTAATGCCGCCCAGGCACAGAGGGCGTGCAAATGGAAGGGCTTCCCCGGGGTACCCGGTAGGGCTCGGCGCGAACGCCTCGCTAAAATTGGGTTATGCGAGGGAGATTGCCTCCCTCTGCTGATTGGGCCGAGCGATTGAAACACTCCGAGGTTTAACTCGTCGAGAACGCTCTGTTGAAATACTCCGGATACCGTCGAAGGTTCAAAAGGACCCAGACGACCGTCGAGAACGAAGGCCAACATCAATTTTTTTTTTCAGCATCGGCATTTTTTTTCCGCCATACCCAATGCGTTCGGGACGAACGCCCTTAATGGGGGGGTGATGTCATGAAACGCCCCCATCACCGATCAATAACTACCAACATCCCTTTGTGTAACACAAAGGGTTACACAAAGGAGGACAGTCAGACGGAAAGGGTTAACAAAGGGAAACCACTAGTATATTAACCCGACTCGATAGAGACTTACAGTAGCTTCTATCTCGTCTTAGTAACGACCCCACTTGGGGCTTAAACCGTCCTTCTCCGCCTCGAATAACCGAAACCCGACCGCCCGTCGGGAAACTCTCGGGATTCTTTCCGAACCCCGATTCCGTCGCCAAGCCCTACCTGGCCTCGTTCTGACAATATGGCGGAAACAAAAACATACGTAGACTTGTTCCAATTGAATTGAAGGCAACCTACCTACAAAATTTGGACACTGTTGCTACATAGAATTTCGGGCCCAAAACGTCCAACTAATATACTCTTAATGTAAGCATTTGAAAATTCCTTTGAAAAAAAAATTGTAAGAAAACGACAAGTTCCTAACAAAGAAAGAAAAATAACAACTAAAGCCCTGATCGGGTGCCACGGCTGCGAAGGCGCACCCCGCCAAATTCGACCCGCAGGCGTAGCTCAGCCGTATGGGTTCATTTGCTACAAAGACCCCTCGCAACGGGCTTGATCCGGGATTTTCATAGCAACGTCCGTGGAGGAATTCCCACCGAAGATTTTCCTCTATCAAAACACACTTGTTGGTGGTCTTTTGAGTGATTTTCTAGCATATTAGAACTTCATTGGTTACCTACAGTACATGTACAAAAGATTAGATCGAAAAAGGCGTTATTGCGCGTAGAATGCAACCTGTTTGATGGCAAATCTGTGGGCATGCTTGAGAAGATTTGCGTCGGAGGATAACGGCGGGAGGGTCTGGACCGCCGATTCCGAGGCTGCCGAAAATCCCCCAGCCGTACGCCTTCCCAAGCCCGGCACCCGATCAGGGCCTAATCTGGCTCCAAGACTTCTTTGGGGGTGAGATTTCATGCAAGAGACTTTACCGAGTCAACCAACAGCTCAGCGCTGAGCGCTATCGCTATACTCGTATTTAGGCATTTGACTACCTTGAGCATCGAGATGCCGCAAGCGAAACCCTTTGAACACCACCTGCCACTGTGCTGAACAAACAAAGGATGCCTTAAAAGTACACATGCTATTCTGCTTCCAGTACCACAGCTAGATCACGCTACCCATACCCTCGACCTGCCACTGCCCCTCGAGCATATCATGCACCTCCTGGTCGAGCCCGACAAACTCGAGACCATACGCCCCCACGCACGGGATGCCATCGGGATAGAGGCGCGTAATGTACCGCCGCGGAGCGTGGACATCGTCTTGCCCAAGCTTTTCCTCACGTAGACCGAGCAGCATTGCATTGAACACGCTGCGCAAGGGCTATGTCATTGGTTAGTCGACTGACATCACAGCTCAGTTTTGGGCAGCCGAGGATTTGCCAACAGCTGTAACCACTGCGGGTTGTAGAAGTGTTGTCAGTCTGTATACACCAAAGTGAGTACTTGAATTATCTCTGAACATTCTCCCTGACTCTCGTTCCACTTTGTAGATGTGCTTCGACTGGGTCGATGTAATTTTTTCTTTGTGGTTAAGTTGCATCACATCCTGGGCTAAAAGCTTCGACCTCTGGAGAGCGCAGCGTGCCCGTAAAGAGAATCTTCAGTAGATACAACTTTTGCCACTGATTTTGTGCCAGCAACTCAATGGAAACTGACTGTGTATATTTTCAATATTCTGTGTATCAAAAACAAGGGTTTTGGCGGCTTAGAATATGCTCTAATGCCTTAGATAATCAAACATGTCCATTGTTGAAAACCCATCCGAAACATTTCTTTGTTGGAACTGTTTTTGGAAATGTGGCATTTCCAAACAATGGAAACCCATTTAGAAATGTCACATCTTCCAGTGCCTTTTCTTTGTTGGGAACTTGCCGTTTTTTGGACAATTTTTTTTCAAAGGAATTTTCAAATTCAGAAAAGTTTACATTAGAGTATATATATAAGTTGGACGTTTTGGGCCCGAAATTCTATGTAATAACAGTGTCCAAATTTTGTAGGTATGTGGCCCCAGCAGCCTTCAATTCAATTGGAATAAGTTTACGTAACTTGTAAATTATGTGTATTGAAAACGGGCTTTTGATCCGCAACTAATATGCTCTATTTTCTAAGTAAATTTCCAAATTGGTCAGTCATCGGCACAAGTTGCGAGACACACAGCAGCGAGTGGCCAAATACAAGCCGTGGCCGTGAACGCTGCGAGCATTTCAATCCAGCAACAACTTCATCCATCCGTTTGCCACAGTTTCTTACTTTCATCCGCTCAACTTGTGTCTGATGGTGGACCGCACTGGCGAGGACAAAGTCTGGATGGCAACACCTCTGCAAGATCAAGGACTGGGATCTAGGACAATGTTTGCAAGTCTGAGAAAACAAGCAGTCTAACAAAATAAGAATAAGTAGGGTTATATGTAGGTGGATCTACTGACTACCCCGGAACGGGCGCCGAACAGTTTTCACTCGTCCTACGGGCTGAAACGACGTGGTCCGCTCACCACTATGAGTCTCGTGCACACCGTTCCATGAGGACGAGGAAACGGGGCCATCTTGGACTCAATCATAGCTGGGCTTGGAGGGCTATGAGCCCACCGGGGGTTAATATATGAGTACTGCATGGTGCTGGGCTTACCATCTTGGGTTGACGATGCCTTTTTGGTGTGATCGGAGATCATGTTCAATGTTTGTGATGGCCCATGGGGACCCACAACACAGGTGTGTCTTTTCAGGGCCGATAATTTTGCAGTGGATGTAGACACAATGAGTTCGGAGGTCATAATTTGGAAGGTGAGTTATTTGAGATAAATGTCCTTCCAACAGACAAACAAGCGGAAGTTGGCTACGAGCTGCACAAAATACTAAGCAGATGAGGACTAAAGCGGAAAGAGGTGCCCCCAAGGATGGATATCATGGATATCTGTGGGTAGAGATAGCGTGTGCTGACTCCGAACATATTGTTGATGATGGGACCCACAACACCTCTATCTCAACAACCAGACACCCGATTGCTTAGTTCCAAGTTGTAGAAGGTGCGGACGAGTATTCCCCTTCGAATGAGTTGAATCAAAAGCTGCCTTCGCATGCCAAAAAGCTGATAATCCCGAAACAATGATGCCGGCTCAAACACGCGGTTGTAAACAAAACCGTGGCGCACGAAAAATAAATATTGTGCTCCGTAGAGCGCCACTCTGAGCTAGCGTGTCATCCTTGTGCAGGGGCCATGCTAATCTTCTCTGTATTGTTCCAAGTTTTACGTGTGTCACTCCGAAGAGGACATGAAACATATGCAAATCTCCCCCGACATCAGCACAGTGATGTGCCGCGCTTCGCTAAGCAGCTCGTTTCTTACCCGCCAAAAAACCTATGGTCGCTTCCGGGTAATTCTGCAACTTCCCAATCTCAGCAAATTACTGTCAATGCTCACCAACGATAGACAGTGGCCAGTGATTCCTTCCAGCCCTAAGAAAGCAAAGTAGTGTTTGAAACATGCAGCGCACTCTTCCTTCGCAAAGTACATGCTACATTCATACAACGCGAACAACCACAATCTCGATACCGCGTCGTTGTCTACTTACTTTCGTGCTAACCAACGCTCCTCTCGGCTTCCGCAACGACTCTGCAAATCCAAGGAAAGTCTCCGCCAGCCTAACAGTATCCAGAGCCTCCGAGTAGGATGAGTCGATGGTCGTGCCCATTTGGCCAGCAGGCGCGTTGTTTTGAACTTCCAAAGCAACGTCTGCCATACGGCGGAGGATGGTGCCCGAGCTCCGAGGTGCGCCACATGCCGAATCAGCCACAACAGTCGCGATTCCAAAACAAAGGCGTGATGGTCGCGATCACGTGCCTGTGACATCCTCGGTATTGCAGTCTCTTCCGTCAGTTGCCTTCGCGTCTGCCTTGTAAAACCAGGCCCAAATGTCTGCAATCAGCGCTGCAATTATCCGAGCAGTAAATCTGCAATTCCGTTCTGATTCATATTCTGCGTCAGAAGCCTATCCATTCCGAAGGTGACACTGGCACTTGTGAAGATGGGGTTCGTCACATGGCCATTGGTTTCAATTGAAGAACCCACGTTGAAGAGGGCATGAAAAGGCTCATCCGCGCTCTCCTCCCTCACCCGGTGACACCATTCCAAAATGCGAACCTGGATCGACCGACGCGGTGCTCCGCGGATCGTCCCGCTCCAAGTGCTCGTCGTAGGCTTTCCGCGCACCGGAACGGCTTGTGAGCACAGATCTCCTGCCATACATTCTGCGAGGCGGCTCACAACAGCCAGCAATGCACGAAGCCTTGCGTATTCTCGGCTACCACGACGTCCACCACATGTTCAACGTCCTAAAGAACCCGCCCGAGGCCGATATGTGGCTCGAGGCACTACAAGCGAAATTTGAGGGGAGAGGGACTCCGTATACGCGGGCAGATTGGGATCAGTTACTCGGCCATTGTGCGGTACGTTCCCTTCCAAAGTTGTCTTGCCATGCCAGTGAGCAGAACCAGCGCAGGCTGTAACAGACGCCCCCTCCATGCTCTTTGCCGCAGACCTCATCGCCGCTTATCCATCCGCAAAAGTCATACTCACCCTGCGCGATCCCCAAAAGTGGTGGAAATCCTTCTCCTCCACGATCCTCAAGGCCGTGAACAGCGCCTCGCTTGCACTTGCAGCGCGCGTCGACCCAGCAGGGGTCGGACGCATCGTCCCGATGGCTAGGCTGGTCACAGAATCATTAATGGGTGGCCCGCAAGAAGAATGGACTGAAGAGCGAGGCGTCCGGCAGTTCGAGGCCCACTGCGCCACGATTCGCGAGATAGTGCCGAGGGAACGCTTGCTGGAGTACCGGCCCGGAGACGGATGGGAGAGTCTATGCGCGTTCCTCAAAAAGGACGTTCCAGAGTGCGCGTTTCCGCGTACAAACGACGAGGCTATGTTCAGGCGAAAAGTGTACGGCGTCGCGTATGAGATTCAATTACGCCAGTAGAGCGCGAGCCCGACACCTGACGCGACGAGCATCAGTCCTACAACCCTCCAGGCGAACTTGGTCAACGCGTCATAAGAAATATGTTTCTAGCTTCAAGACAACTTCAAGATGCTACAAATTAGGGTAGAAGAATACACGAGGCACAAAAACTACAACAATAAGTCACCAAAAATCGGCTCGACGTGGCTGCACCCTCGTCTTCTTCTTCTCCGCCTCCCACTTTTTAATCCACGCATCCATCTTCACCCGCGCCTTTTGGCTCCCCACGTTCACCGTCGCAATCATTCTTCGCCAATCCAGGGGAAAGCGCAAAACACGTCAGCTCAAAGAACGACGAGTGTTCCGAGTACGGCACGGGGTAGAGCTGCACAGACGATGTGGATGTGCGTGCGGGGCGGAGGTGGGCGTGTGTGAAGGAGCGCTGTTGGGATTGGACGATGACCGAGGAAAGCGTCGGGGTTTGGATCGACCCCGCCGGCGGAGAGTACGTCCACCCTGTTGGGCGGAATCCAACAACGCGCGTGAACGTCCCCTTGAACTGTTCGAGGTACAGCTGCAGCTTCTCGACCGAGATCTTTCCAAGCGGAAGGACGTGCACGTCTGCCGCGCGAGGATCGCTCGTGAGCAGCGCGTGGAGCTCGGGGTCGGACTGGGCGCGCAGGATTCCCATCTTGCGCGCGTCGCAGTAGATCTTGGAGTTGACGCCCTCAGCCACGGCTTTGACGATCCGCTCCTTGCCGACCGAATATGTTCTGCGCACGCACGTAAGCGAGTGGGCTGCGGTTTGAAGGACGCGTACGTACCCGACTACCATGAGAATGCGCTCCGCCTTGGCCTTCTGCTTGCCTTTGGCATCGGGAGTCGGCGGTGCTTTCTGCACCCACTGGTCCATCTTGGATGTCTCCGGCGGCTCGGCGTCAATTATACGCTTCGCAAGGTCCGCGCAGGCAGAGATCACGAGTGGTTGTGGCGGGAAGACGTACTACGCAAGTCGTTAGCGAATTCAAGAGGGACGAGGAAGTTTTAGTACGCGGGGATCCAAGTAGGTCGTATCAAGATATACGTGGTCGAGTCGCTTGCCCTTGACCGCCGGATGCTCGGTATGTTGCGGCGACGCGCGAAAGTCGCCGCAATGCAGGTAGCGGAATGTCTTGTTCGAGCCGATCCAGGGGGACGCGAAGGAGCTGTCTCCAGCATGCACCGTCTGCGGTCCCTCGAAGAGGAAGAGGCAAGAGCCGGGACAGTGGTTGGCGGAGATGAGGGTGACGTGAACGCCGCCGGAATCTGGAACGAGCGTTGGCACGTCCATAGGGAGCGGGTGCACCCATTTCTTGTCGACAGAGAGGATGTGTATAATGAGGTCGGCGGTCTCTTGAGAGCAATAGATCGGGCCGTGCTTCCAGGTGGACGAGAGATTGGTATAGTGGTCGCTGTGAGCGTGTCTGGACGGATGTTAAGACGGGAAGCAGCACAAAGAGAATAGCGCACGTCAAGAAATAAGAGGTGACTCCGGGAATGCGCCCATATCTAAACGCGTCGACAGCAATGGGCATCCCTTCCATAACCTTGTAAAACGGCGCTGGGCGACGGGTCTTCTTGGTCGCTCGAGCCGCCTCTGCCACCTCCGCTTCCGTCCAGACCGCATTTTCCTTGCCCTTGTTCATTAGAACAGAGAATGCATTGCTGCAAGAGCGCGGAAATGGGAGGGAGGAGAGCGGTTTGAGCTTGGAAGGACCTGCTTTCGGCGCAGGGGCCGAGTTGGCGTCGAGGCAGGCATTAACGTGCGTCTGCCGATCCTGCTACAAGTGAGCAGGGATCGAGAGAGCGGAGGAAGGCGCACCGACTCGGGTAGAGGACCCAACGACAACTGACACAGCGGGCAAACGAGCGCCTCGATGTCGTCGAGTATCGGGGTCGCGTCGTCCTCCTCTTCCCCCATCTCATCATCCCCGGCACCCCAATCCTCGTCAAATGCCACTGTTTCCGTCGGAGAAGGACACTCGTTGTCGTCCATCGAGTTGGCGCGCGATTTGGAAGCAAGGGGCGGACAAGAAATCGAGACTTCGGGAAGGAGGAGAGTTGTGGGTTTTCCGAAGGTGTGTGCCGGTGGTGGGGGTAGGGAGACGCGTTTATTCGGCTTGTGGACGACGCTGGAGCTGTGGTCGAGCTTGCGCTTTTTGGGGACCACCTCTACATCGCCGTCGCTATCCGAGTCAACGACGATGATCTCGGTGGAGGCGCGGACAACGGGCTTTGGTTTCGCTTTGTTAAAGTAGTCGCGGAGAGTGGTGCTCGCTGCCTTGGGCGTGGACTTCTTGGGCGGCATCGAGGCAGCTGCTGGACGCGTTTGATGCTTACCATCATCTCTTGTTCTCTGCCCCGACCACCTGAATTATCATGAGCTCTGCGCCGACACATGAACGTCCTGTTGCCTTGGGTAATCTCGGTCACCCGTATCTGCCCGAACATATCCTTAGTCTCTCGCCGACCCAGCTGACTGTTAAACCCCGTCTTGTCCAAACGGCCAATTCCGTTAGCCTTAGCAAGCCCAGCTCTTCCCGCTTCACAAACCAGATTGCTGCCCGACGTGTCCCGGCTCGCTCTTGCTAATGTGGCCGAACCGTGTATATATGCTGGTTTTCTGTGGCTTCAACACAAGCAACTACTCTCTCAACTCAAGCGCTCTTGACATGACCACCAGCTCGAAGCCTCTCGTATTTGTGAGCAACCCATCTGTACCGTCTTTTGCGCCTAACGTGAGGGCCCAGGTCACTGGTGCCTCTGGATATCTAGGCTCTGTCGTTGTCCACGAGCTCCTCGAAGCGGGATATGCAGTCCGAGGGTAAGCTTCCGTTATCTAACCATCGGTGCTCAGCTAACTATCGATCAGCTCTGCTCGTGGCAAAAAAAGTCGCGTTCCTTGCCGAGGCCTTTGCGAAATACCCGCAATTCGAGGCCATAGAAATCGCTGATATCGCTACCGCCGACTACACAGACGCTTTCAAAGGTGTAGGTGACATTATTCACACCGCCGCGCCGGTCCCAGGTCGCGCGGATGCTGAGACCGCATTGAGGGTGCGCTTTTCTTTGTTCGCTTTGATTTACATCAACCAGGAACTGCAGAGCGCAATCGACGGCTCCCTCCGCGTTCTTCGTGAGGGTCGCAAGGCTGGAATCAAGAAGGTGGTCGTCACTGGCTCCATCGTCTCTTACCCCGAGGGCTTGTTCGGCGTGAATGGTTCGTCGCTTGTCTGCAAGTGGCCTCCCCAATTGAACTATTCGCAGATTGGGTCGCCATCACCAAGGAGCAGGCTCTGGCAGGCAATGCTTTCGCCCTTTACATCGCCGAGAAGAAATTCGGCGAGCAGGCTGTCCTTCAATTCGCGGACGAACACCCTGACATGGACATAACAATCTGTACGTTGCCTTCCTACTTTTAACCGTAATGCTCAACTCCCGTTGTCTGTCCGCCTTGGATTTTCGGACCCCAAGCTCCGGGATTTGAACACATCGCACCCACCCCCGAGGGCGTCTCTACGTTCTCCTCCAACGGATTCATCTACCAGCTTCTCCGCCCCGACAACACCAACTACGCGTACTCCCCGGGCTCCATCGACGTTCGGGACGTCGCGCGCATTCACATCGCCGCGCTGAACACCACCGTCCCCAAGGACGCGCGCCCGCGCCGCGTCCCGCTGGTCTCTCCTTACCAAACGGATTTCCGCGAAGCGCTCAAGTACTTGTACGACGAACGCCCGGAGCTGCGCGCGCGCCTCGCCGATCCCGAGACCGCGCCCCGCTGGACAACGTACACGCTCCCCATCGATTTGAAGCCCGTGGAGGAGGCGTTTGGCTACAAGATATCTGGGTTCAAGACGTGGAAGGAGACCGTGTTGGATGCGATTGACCGGTTTGTCAAGATTGAGGATAGTTGGACGAGCAAGGGGTTCAAGTTTGAGATTCCGCGCGAACCTCCGGTGTAGAAACAAACTTGGTTATGTACTAGATTAGATGTGTATGGGACAAGGTGCCGTTGCAGCGACAAGAAATCTTAGCGGACACATTCCTGATCACTGGCAAGATGAGATCGACTTTGTCCCGAACCGCCCGCGCTTCATTAAGAGGCATGGCATGCTCCGACTCGTGAAGTTGAACCGTTCGTGAAACTTGGCCACCATTTCTCATCTGCGCGCCTTGTTCTTGGTTGGACCACACCCACTATGAAAATGCACTCGTTTCTCTGCTACTTTCCGTACTGCTCGCGGCTGATACGGTTTCCGTCGCGTTTGCGGCGCCGACTCCGCTGGTGGGGATTCAACCGGATGATTTGGTGCGTTGCGTCGATGTTTAAACCATGTGTTCCTGGTTGGGATAACCCTGGTCGGGACAGGCGGCGCGTAATGTTGGCGCGCGAGTCCCGAATGAGGCCTTACCTGTCGTATGAGCGACAGTCTCATTGCGGCTAGTCAGTTCGCGTGCTTTGGAATATCTGGTCAGCGGCCTGCTAAGGTCGATGTCGTTAAGTCTGTATGTTAAATAAAGGCGCGGCCCAAAGGGGTTTACTTTCCCAGGTGAAACGAAGGACTGGCTCGATGTGAGTGATGCTGCAGGGCGATACTGAGCTTCCTTGCTAGTTTCCAAACCTTCAACCAGAACCCGAATGTCGAGCTCAGCACCAAGAGCCCCTTCTTCAACAAAGCGCAGGGTATCTTCCAAAACTCCATGATCGCTGGGCCTCTTAACGAGCCTCAGCCTGTCGGTACGTTTGTCGGAAAAAATCCCGAATCAATGCAAGGCCCCGCAAGGCCTTGCAAGGCCGCAAGGATCCCGGACCTTGCAAGATAAAAGATAGATTGCAAGATTGGGTATACCTTGCAGCCTTGCAGCCTTGCAAGGCCTTACAAGACCAACCAAAAATTCCATTAAAAATATGCTTTTGGGCTTTCCCCGCCTCTTTTGTTCCTTTCCACTGTCTTGTACTGTTATTTCCTATTTTGGGCTCACTTTGTATGCTGTTGTTATCGTCTGGGCGTGTTTTTGGACTTGAAGTTGCCTGTTTGGGAAATGTGAGAAATCGAAATAAAGTAAACATGAGTGAGATTCGAACCGGGGACTTTCGGATGTAGACGCGCGAGAGAAGTACAAAATTACCACTTCACCAAGGGTTCATTTACAGTCAGCACAGTCAATATGATATGGCCACCCCATCGCCTCTACGCGACTGAGGCCCCCGTCGCTACATGACTTTGCAACATACTATACACCCGGCTCTCGCTGGAATCTGTTATGAGCTACTCAAGTCAATGTCATGATTGCTTGCTGCCATTCATTGAGCTCCTAGCGGAGCTCTGGGATTAATATTGGATCAATGGAGTAGCATTCCTGGTTGTAGCTATTTGGGCTCACCATATTCCAAATGGTGCATCAATTCAAATGTGTACAACATATATATTTTGGTTTCCTCTTCTAAGTGTTGGCCTTCATTGTGGTGCAGCTGTCCTGGTTGCCCAGAAGATAATCTTAAAGTGCTATGCTATTTTAGTGTTAAGTTCCCTTGCACATTACCCCACTCACTAAATAAGGGTTTGAAAATTTGACTGTAATAAAAGCAAGATTTTCTCATCATCTCAGCGAAAAAAAAAAAAAAAAAAATTGTGGACCTCAGGTTGGACGCATTCACTTTCACTTACCACCATGTTTAGCTTGAGTCAAGCCACAGCCTGTGATTTTGCCTGAGCATAGATGTCACCAATGGCCACCATGAGAGTCAGTAGCTGCAAATTGGGTGGAAATCACCATAATTTCTTTCTTTTCCCAGTGGTGCCAGCAAGAAATGTGAAATTTGGGCCTCTGTTGCAAAAATACATATAAGGTGGTCTGTGAACCAGCCATTTGCCAAACTCTGCCGGCGACTCTGAAGTCTGCCATTCTGCCTGCCGTTTTCAAAACGTCCGCTGGCATGGCAGACTTCTGCCAACCATTCTAGTTGAAGGGACTTTTTGTACTGTGGTATTTTATGCAATTCGGCACGCACTTGGGGGCGTGACATCGGCGCCAAACCCAATCTTTCAGCGCCGGTGAGTCCACAGCATGACTGCCGAATATTTTCAGCATTCGGGCCGCACTTGATAGCATTTTGAAGTGAGATACAAAGGAATAGAAGGGATTTAAGCTGCGGAATAGAGCATATTCGAAGTGGTTCAAATGGTGGATTTCGATACACAAAATTTCCAAGTTATGAACAAAAAAAATCTTATTCAGTTGACCACATCTGAATTGGATAGAGGGTTGAAAATACACAAATTCTTCCGGATTGCTATACTGAAAAACCGGCCTAAAACCCGCTTCGAAGGTGCTCTAATAGAACCAAACAACAACCTGGTGCACTGTAGTCCATATTTTGCGGCATGAAACAGCGCCGCAGGGCAAGACATTGACAACGAACGGAAGCCTTCGGCATAGTGCAAAGCGCTGTGATCAACATAAAATTCCGTCGTTTTGATGGTCAGCCCCGCAGGGACGGAAATTTTATGATGGTTTGATGCTTTGGAAGTCACTGAAATAACACTATGACCGCCAAGATTATTTCGGGTGCGTGTCACGTTGCCGCCGAATTGAGTTAAATACTGCAGTACCTGTAAATGATAACACAACTCAGCGATACTTAAATATCATCTGCCTCTCAGAAGGCCCAAAAATATCCTATCAGTTGTCCTTCCATATATGGTATGTAAAGTGACTTGCTGTTACTGTAGTACTCACTGTCCCAAAGAGGAGGCTTATGGCAAGAAGTGATCCTCATTCTCACAATCACCAAAATCTCAAGATTATGTTCTAAACAGGACACTTTGTAAGGATTTTCCTTTGGGGCAAGATGTCCCAATGAGGCAATATGTCTTCATGGAGGGATTATAATACCAAGAGTTCGCCATGAATATTGCACAGCCCAGGTTACTGTGCCCAATTGATTGAAATGTTATGGTATGGTGAGAACACAGCAGATTAACATGGAATTGCGGTAAAATCTGAGTCTTGTAAGTCAAACACACCATCGAACTGGGTACTGCACTATCATGGAAAGTCTATCAACTTCAAAATTTTGCATCTTTGAGGAGGCCCAAATGAAAATCTTGCCTTTTTGGATAATGTTTTTTTTGGGTAATTTTTTTTTTTCTAAACATCTTACTGGACTCTTGTTGAGAGGCACAATGTCACACCTACCCCAGTGGAGATTGTGCCGTAGATGGAATGTTCCGCAACACAGGATGTGGGGAGCCAATGTAGAACTGAAGTCACCCCAACAAATGGCAGTAACTCCAGATCAAATATCAAAAATAAAAATAAAATAAAATAAAAAATTAATTTGACATTGTCGTCTGCTTGGAAAGATGTCCAGGTAAATGTGCAAATTAGCAGGTATTCCCATGATTTGATGGTGATGGCATCACTAGAATTCCCCAAATTGGACAAATCGAAAACTGTAGTCACATATGCAATGTCACAGCGTGCAGTTCATCTGAAATGGATGAAAAATACAGTATTAGCGGTTTTTGGACCTTTCCCAGTGTAAATAGCAAGCGAGAGCACAACCAAAGAACATTGAAAGTATGCCATGTCCATCGAGGTGCTGCTCGGAGGTAATATTAAGCTTAGATACCGGTGAAGAGCCATATATTTGGCACGACAGAGAGAAGCCCAAGGGTGATTGAATATGGCGTAGAGACTCGCCTTCAGACATAACGGTGAATATAATCTAAGCATAGTCCTAACACTGACATATGTAAAATGAGGTAAGGTGTCCTATCCGCAAGGCCTTGCAAGCTTGAGCTCAAATCTTGCAAGGCCCTCGCAAGGCCCTTGCAAGGATCGAGCCTTGCAAGGCTCCGATATTTTTTCCGACATTGTCGCGTACCCGAACGCAAACATCTGCTCGTTGACCTGTCCGATAGCTTCCAACAGTACGCGGTCGTCAATCAGGCAGTAGCGAACAGCCCTCCGTGTGGTTAAACGCCACCAGGGCATCATTTGCCAGTGCAAGCACATCTCAAAGGGAAACAAGCTCACGAAAGGATTTTACGCGCAGAAGCGGAAGGGCAACGCCAAGTTCAACACACAACTGGCGAAGCTGACTGACCCCTGGAGGAGGCACTTGTATCGTCCAGTAGACTCTTAACTGTAGCCCTAGTTGTATTCGAGGTTGCTGGTGGTGGTCGTCTTCAAGCTGTGCGTGACGGCGAATCAAAGGTCTGTAAGCCCTGGTGCTTGCCGCCATCTCCCTCCCCAATGTACCGTCCCGACCGCCCGCTGGTCGTGAAATGCTCCTTCGACGGTTCCAATAAACGCATTACCTTCACGTCGGCGCAAAACTGCGGCTACGATCTCCTCCGGCACAAGGTGCGCAATCGTGCCCATTGTAACCCGCGTCTCACCACACCTACCTAGGTTGAGCATGCCTTCTCCCTCTATGCGACATCCTATGCCATCTCCTACAAGGACGACGACGGAGAGGTCACCGATATCACAACCGATGCGGACTTGACCGAGGCCATTGCGTACTTTCAGGCGGGCAGCGACGACCCGCCCGTCTCGTCGGGCGCATCCATCCTGTCCGTCGGAAGCCTCCTCAGTCGCAAAATCACCCTCCGTGTTCAAATATCCGTCGATTACGACGGCCCCAGCCTCTCCGACACCTCGTCGCTCGTTAGTTTGGACGAGTATAAGAATCGGAACGGCAGCGAAGCCTCCTTCTCGTTCGGCGCTCCCTCGATCGTCGAGCCCGACGATGATTCCGTGACCGTCAGTTCCAAAGACGCCATCTCGCATGCGGCGCGTCCAAGACGCGACCAAAAGTCAGAAGCTTCGTGGGACCTGCTTTCTGAGCCCGTCCAGGCCGGACCAAACACTACTCTGCGATTCAACTCGGACTCGAGCGACCCGTTCGCCGACCGGAGAGACCCTCCGACCGATCCCGCAGCTGTCTTCGAACGCCTAAAGTTAGACGAATCGGAACGAGATGATGCATCGAGCATACAGCAAGAACCGAGAAATCTGTACGACAGCGACCGTGGCGCGGCATGGCTGCGCGACCAGAATGCGCGCACCATCCAGAACATATTGGGTGCCCTTCCCGAGCCGTCCATATCGTCTGGAGTTTCGTCATTTCTGGAACCGGAGGACGACATGGGCGGGGCACTTGCTCTCGAGCAAGATACGCGGGGAAAGTACTATTATTCGTACACCTCGTCGTCCGCGTCGCATTCACGCGAGTCTGGCTATTACGATGAGCCTCCCGCAGAAGTACATCAAGCTAAACCCCGCCCTTCCTCCCGCAATCTCCACTGGCTCGCAGCACAACAACAAGCAGCTTCCTCTCAACAAACCGCATCTTCACAGTCAACTCCGCGACCTCCTCTTCCTCTCCCACCACAACCGCCCCCGGAACCTGCCCCAAGCAGCTACTCTCCCGACCAATCCATGAACGAGATTCCTCGCGAATTGCTCCAGTTCCTTCCAGTTTCCCCTCCATCCGCCGACACCCTCACTGATTGCTCCGAATGCGGCGTCCTCCTCGACTCCATTCGTTACGTTTGCGCAATTTGTGGTCCCAAGCGGCCCGTAAGCCAGTCGACCAAGGGGAAGGGGCGAAGCAACGGGCACGATCCTTTCCTGACCCCGTATGAGCCGCACGAGTATTCATACCCTCCGCGACCTACAAATGGCCACACCCATTACCACCACCCTCACCAGTCACAAGGGGCGGGGTCGTCCTCCAGCCGGTCATCTTCCGGGAGCTCTGACTCGTTCGGGTCGACGCGGCATATAAAGCCGCTTCCTCGCATTCCCGGACACTCTTTACCTACCGGCAGCGCGTTCAGCTCGCAAGCTACGCTCATACCGCCGTCGCGACACGAACGGGATGATCCGGGGTATGAACTCTGCTCGGGTTGTATCGAGCATGCAGGCGTAGACCATGCCGTTAACCCCCAGCTCCGATGCGGTCCATCCTCGCCGAGTATGACGAGCCCGTCGTCACCAGAAGAGGCTCAACGGGCGCTTCAATGGCGGAGGTCGGCTCCGAAGAAGGGTACAATTCGCCACGCCTATCGGGAGAAGGTCTGGGGACATTTCGGTTGGGAGGATGTCGGTAAGCTCTCTCTTCTTCCGATTTTCAGCCTCCGAAACTTATATTTGTGCAGAACAAGACGACTCCCAAGTCAACGAATGCTCGACCTGCGCCGCCGTTACGTCGCACCAACGGTACAAGTGCGCATCTTGTGTTAAATTCAATCTCTGTCGAGGCTGCTACAGGTGAGCCATTTAGTCCTCACTTCAACCGCTTGGTACTTACGAGATAAATCAGTCAAGTACACGATCTCCACCCATCGCATGCATTCCTGGCGGTACCCGACCAGGCGTTTTTACCAGAACCGAGCGAGCCAGACTTGTTCGATGTTATTCCGCCAGATATAGGGTCGGAGGGAGAGAAATGTACGTGCTCCGGTCGTATACTTAAATATAGCTAATCATATCCAGCCATGGTCCATCCTGGCGTCGTTTGCGGATAGTAAGTGACCCTTGTCTTTCTTCATGTCGGTCTTATTAGTTTCGCAGCTGTAAACAAGACATCGTTGGAGCACGATTCCATTGCGTTGTTTGCGACAACGTCGACATCTGCGCCAATTGCGAGTCGGCTGGTCTGCCCGGAAACTTGGAGTCTTCCGAGGGCGGGCATACCTCGTCGCATATTTCGATCAAGGTGGGTGTTGGAGTATATATGTGCGCGCGTTTTCTGATTGTGCTAGATTCCGTACCCTCTGGAAACTGATGAGGTCGAAATGGCCAGCCGGAGAGCTAACAATCTCTGGAAAGGTCGTGACGCCGCCAGCGTCGGCCTCCTACCTCCCGTTGTGCCGAAGGCAAACTCGGTTATCTCGGGGTACGCTCGTACAGTTATTAGTACCGGGACAAGACCGCCACCCGACATGGATCACCACACGTATTGCACGGGTTGTGGACAAGTATGTTCGCCAGGTTACGGCGGTCTTAGTTCTAATTAACCCATAGAACATTGTCGGGGTACGATATCAATGCGCGAACTGTCCGTCTCCGCAAGGCACCTCTGTTAGCTTGGTCGGCATTCTCGCTCTTGTTTCTGCTGCTCTGCTCATTTCTATCTAGTGCGCGAACTGCGAAGCACGCTCTTATACCATGCACGATCCGTCCCATGTGTTCTTCAAGCTACCGCGTCCAGTGCAAGAGAAGATCAGTTCTTTCCACCCGTATCTGCCCAAGCTGTCCGTGCCTGCTCTCATTCACAAACCCGCGCTTACCTTGCTGCAGATACAAAGCCGGCGCGGGTCCGTCTCCCGGTATGGACCCGCAGGCGTACCTCGCCAACCTCAAGCACCCAGTCGCCGTTTGCGACCGCTGTATGTCGGGGATCCAGGGCGTCTGGTTCCGTTGCGCGTATTGCGCGGCGGACTATTGCGACGCTTGCGAGGCGGTGGATACGCACAACGATGCGCATTGCTTTATGATGTTCAAGTCGCCGGTTGATATGACCGCGTTGAAGTTTGTTTGCTTTTGTTTAGTCCAGAGACCGGTGCGCTGACATGTTCCTGTTTCTGTAGGACGTTTGCGCCGATAGAGAATCCGCCGCCAGTGATACCGTACGCTATTTACCGATAATAGGACAAGTTGTACATC
This sequence comes from Mycena kentingensis (nom. inval.), assembly GCA_014461125.1. NCBI lineage: Eukaryota > Fungi > Basidiomycota > Agaricomycetes > Agaricales > Mycenaceae > Mycena > Mycena kentingensis (nom. inval.). Next base: position 1,043,840 of record JACAZG010000013.1, read on the forward strand.
TATCGCTTTCGTTTGTTTGTACGTGCAATAATCTAACTTCGACTCGGAGTCATTAGGCTTGCGATCCTGCACTAACTCCTCCCCGTTGAGCAGTTGCTGCACGTTCTGCAGGACATGCCCTCGCTTGTATGTAGCGTTCCAGCTGTACCTCTGAGAAACGACCGAATGGGATGCGGAGGTGCTAACTGGGCTACGAGACGGGTTGCTCCTTCCGCGACACTGGAGAATCTGACATTTAGCATGTATCCGCTCGACGGGGTACTTGATGCGTTGGAAGGACGGGTCGAGTTGGGAAACAGAGAGAAGGCAAAGGTCGCGCGGATGCGGGAGCTCAATATGGAGGTCACCTGGCGCCCTGACATCTCTGCGCAAGGTATGGCGCGGTTCATGCGGATTGCACAGGCAGGAGAGTTAATGTCGCGCGTTTACGCATACACGGACGTATGCTCACGACCGGACGTCCACACAAGTCTTTGCGGCGTCCGTATAATAGCTATCTTGGAGGTGTTCAAAATATATACCCCATTGCCTTCATACGGAGTCGTGGATTTGCTGCTACTGTAGAAAATTCGCTATTTGGTTTGCGATCTGTTTGTTGGCCGTCGACCTGACTTGTCTCTGCCCACGATGATGAGCGCCTCGATGAGCGCCGCTCGCATTCGCTCGCGTTCGGTCTACGCAGCTAGTGTCCTCGAGAAAGACTCCTCCTCTTCGCGGACAGCCGGGGTATAAATTGGAATGGAGCCCAGTCAGCCACCGGACGCGTCTCTTATCCGCAACCTGCTTCAATGGCCACCTCCTCGCGCCCATCGTCCCCGCCGCCGGCTTCACCAGCCCCTCGAAAGCTGGTCTCTCCCCCGCAGGATAATCCGTCTGCGTCCAAGCGCCGCCGCGAAAAGACCGCCCAGAGCGGCGACGGCGTCGAGCTCTACGACCGTCCCGTACGATATCTCGCCGTTTCTCTACCTCGCCGTGCTCACCTCGGCTGTAGTACGCGGTCGCTGTCCACAGCGGCCAGACTACCGGTCTGCTCCGCCGGAACCAGACCTTGGTGCGTCTACAAACGCGTAAACTCGCTCGTTCTAACCTCCGGTCCCGGCACGCCACAGGCGCTGCCCAAGACCCCGACGGCCTCCCGACCTCTTCTTCTCCCGTCGCCCCAGGTCGGCCGCAACGGCGAGCCCAACTCGCGCTCTCCACAACCGCTCGCGCGCCGGCTCTTCCCCCACAGTCCCGCCTATGCCGCCCCCGGTCTCGCTTCCTCGTCCGTCGGAGACGTCTTCGTGGTCGCTGCTCCCGTGGCGACGCCCAAGGACCTCGTCGCGCCGTCGGCTAATAAGTCGGTCGAAGCGGCCTACCAACAGATCTTGGAGGCTGCTAACTACCTCCGCACGGTACGTGCTCTGCGGAGCTCTTGCGCGTCTCAACTAACGCCCGTCCTTTTGTTTAGGCCCGTTTCTCTCCGCAAGATGCCGCCATCGCAGCGCTCCGCGAGGAAAACGAACGGTTGGTCCAGGAGCGCGACGCGCACGCGCAGCAGTCCGTCGAAGCGACCGAGCGGCTCGAAACCCTCCAGGCCGAGAACGATGCACTGCGAGGAGAGCGCGACGCAGAGGCTCGGCGCGCCACCGAGGCGGTCCGCCGACTCCAGGATCTCAAGGAGGAAAACGATGCGCTGCAGAAGGAGTGCGATGCAGATCGAGCTGGCATCCAACTGCAGCAGCTGACGCAAGAGAAGGAGTCGCTTCGCGAAGAATGCGACGCGAAAGTCGCTGCGCTGATGAAGACGATCGCGGAGGGCAAAACCAACCTCAACGGGCTTAGCGAGTCCTACGTTGACCTGAAAAAATGCTACCATGACGTTTGCGGCCAATTAGCGGACGTCACGAAGGACCGGGATGCGACTCTGGGTCAGCTAGCGGTGTTGCACTCAAGGCTAGTCGCGCTCGATGCTGCGTACCAGCGACTCGACCAGCAGCTCCGGGACGCGTGTGCGGCAGATGACGACGACGAGGTACGCTCATGTTTCATATTTCTATCCTCTACTTGTGTCTAATCAGAGCTGGACTTTTAGGACAGCACCGATAGACGCCTTGTTGCGCGCCCGAGGCCCTCGATTCCGTCTATGTCGTCTCTCCAGCCCATGGCTGCTCAAGGCTCCCTCGTCGCAGTGGCGCAGTCGCAGCCGCCGATGGAGGTTGAGCTCGGCATCATACACTACAGTGCCGGGGCGCCGATGCAGCAGGTACGCATCTCGTCCGATTCTGACGCTGCGGTCCTCTAACAGCGCGTTCAGCAACCAACTCAGAATGTTCCATTCAAGTCCGACATGGCTGGCTGTCCCCGGCAGGTACGTTGCTCAACTCTTCTTGATCTCCTCTCAGATATATCTAGCTCGGCGATGATATGGAAGACGTTCTTCAGCCGGTTAGCTTTTTGACGCATGTCGTTCCTCCAACGTGCGTACTTGGCGTTCATGTTGGCGACAAATCTAATCGAATCGCGTCGTCTATAGCGCCCCGGTCCCTCCAACTACAGATATCGCCACAAGCCAGCAGTCGGACGCGTTTGACGCGTTCCTTGCTGAGGACGAAAGCGAAGGCGACGATGACGGTGACCAGGACCCGTCAGGAAGTCGCAACGACGCGTTCGCGGCCGAGGACAACGAGGGTGCATGCACCGATGAAATCGAAGGCGACGACGCGCCAGAGAGCGGAGACGAGGAAGAAGACGAAGGAGAGGCAGAAGCAGAGAGCAATGTCGAGGATGAAGACGATGACGGAGTCGACCTCGACGCGTTCTTTGACAACGCCGCCGATGCTGCTGCGGCCGGCGGCGGCGATGAAGAAGACGACACCACTAGCGACGAGGATGGCGATGAGTCGGATGACGACGCGCGTATCGTTGTGCGCATTTCTTTATCTCCGTTGTTATCCCTTCTGAACGCCGGCCAGAGCCTCGACGCGCCGAAAGATCGCGAATCCCTCCTAAAAGAAGTCGCTACGGCCCGCGCGGCACCGCGTTCGCCACTGTACGACCAACTCCGCCCTGTCCAAACCAGCCACGGGTTCTACTCCGACGGATCGCTGAAAGACGCGGGCATCATAACTAGGTATAATACGACTCTACCCTGCCCCGTACAATCGCTAATATGTGGAAACTTAGACCAATAGTCTTCGCCAATGGCAATGTCCTTTGGGATGCCAGCGGCCAGCGTCTCTACGGGCTGTGGTTCATGCCCGAACATTGCTATCGGGCGGGTGTGGATCCAGAGGGCGAAGACGGCTGGAGTCCCCATCCTGGAGACACGCTCATTGGCAAGGCAGTCCACGTCTTCGCGGCCGCGGCTGGCGCGAATGCCAAAGAAGAGCATCCTGTCGTTTACGCCGGACTCTACGGAGTTTCCGATTTACCCCGCATTTCGACGGTCCCGGTTCCGGGCGACATTGTAAGTCGTCCGCGGCTTTCTGTTGTCGCTCTCCGCTGATTTCTGGATACTTACAGGCCAAGACGACGATTTATCGAGAGATGGGTCTTGGAGTTGGCGCCGCTCCCACCTTGTCGTTGACGACCTCTACGACTTGGGACTTTCAAGGAGCAGTCGCGACAGATGGAGCGCGTCTACGTATACCAACGTATCGCAAGGCCTTGGAGAGATATCCGACCGATCAGCCTGCCGTCAAGGTCTACGGGCTGCGCTTTGCTGGATATGACAATGACCTTCGATCGAAATTAGAGGAGCGATTCGCAAAAGGACTGCACCATTTCCCTTAGGCTAGAGTAGAGAGGATCTTCGTTGTACAGAGATTGTCGCATATTTATTCATATAACGTTCATGCTTTCGATGTTTTCTTAATATACGAGGATGTGTTGGAGAAACAGGATGAGCAGCTACGGACTCACTTGGAAAGCTGCGGGGTAAGCCGGTCAGGGCATCGCTTGCAGCTGTAACCCCGCGTTATATGATAATATTATACTCTATCCATCTACAGAGTCAGTGTTACGGAGCTCACAATGTCTTCGGAGAAATCCAGCGCAGTCGTAGCCGCTGTGAGGGATCACATGACAGCTTGTACAAATTTTGGCCCGTGATTACTCATCACATTGCGCCCACTTTCCTAAAGTGATCAAGATCGCAATTCGCTTGGCTCCGGCGCATCCAGCACGGTACAGAACTACACTGGTGACCTCCCACCGGGCTCCTTGCTCTGTAACCAAATACAATCCATTGTGAGTAGGTCATGATGCTGGCAACAGCTGAACCGAAAGCAAAGAAGATGCACGTCGTTTCAGCCGTAAGTCAGATTCGCCGCCCAAAGCTTGTGCGATCGTCTATCTTTGGATTCGTAAATGGTATTGCACTGTCACTGCTTGACCACCGCTGGCATCGGCCCAAACCACCTAAACCGCCTAGAGGTCAGCACCGTGTCAAACAGTTGGCAATGCACTTGGAGACCCGTTGGGCGTTAGTAGAGCTCCTCTACTGAGGTACTTGCGGCCCTCTGAGCTTTTTATTTGTCGTTTAGGTGAATATTCAAAGGCTAATTACTTATTTGGGATCCATCATCGCTACGGGTGGGATCTTTGGATGAAGAAAAAAGTGGACTGTACTAGTCTGTTAATAATACAGTATAGGACGACGGTAATCAAGGCCGCCACACGTTTTTCTTCATGCCGGAATGGCAAATCACCGGAGCTTCAAGTTAACCAGAACGGGGCGTTGGGATTCGAGCCCCAGTCTTGTTGGCGGGAGTTCGGTGCATCTCGTCGCTGCTGGCGAGGGACAGGTCATTGGCAACAAAGACCATCTCGTCTACTACGCCGCTGAGTGAGTTGACGGCCAAGGCCGCTACCCATGGGATGGAGTTAAACGGGGAGGTAATGGCGCAGGGGGTCGCGTCGACGTCTATCATAAATTTTATATCAAAATGCGCTCAATGGCTTGGCGCTATCGCGACGGGCAGGTCAAGGCCAATGTATATGGGCACCGGTTTACTGCCAGTGGGTATGACAAGAACCTAAGTCTCAAGTTGGAGCGTTGATTCAAAGACATGCTGATTAGAAGTAGAAACTCCTCGAAATGGTGGACTAAATTAGTTCGCAAGCTGTTGCGCTCGACAGCTGCTCTCGCTCCTGACCCGTCGTCGCCTCCCGCGCCGTTTATTTCTACACGAGATCCATATTCAAGGCACAGAATCATTGTATTTACAGTATCGCAAGTATGATTTCTATTTGTGCAGGCTGGCAACTTCGCTGCCCGTGATTATAACTTGATGATCATTGCGCCCACTTTCCCAAATGGTCACGATCGCTCTTTATCCAGCTCCTGTGGCTCCAGCACGGTTCAGAACTCAGATAATAGCCCCCTTCAAGTTTATTGCTTTACAACCAAATACAATCCATTGTTAGTAGGTGATGCTGGCAAGAGCTGAGCTGAAAGCAAAAGAAGATGCACGTCGTTTCAGCCATGTAGGCCAACCCCCCACCGAAAACTGTGCGGTCGTCCTATCTATCTTCGGATTTGTAAATGGCATTGCATTGTCACTGCTTGACCACTGCTGGCATCGGCCAAATCACCTAAACCGCCTGGAGGTCAGCACCGTGTCGGGCAGTTGGCGTTGCACTTGGAGACCCGTTGGGCGTTAGAAGAGTTTCTCTACTGGTGTACCAACGGCCCTTCGAGCTTTTGTCTCTTTCTTCAGTAGATCATCTAATGACGCCGGGTGACTTTCAGTTCATTACTTGTCCGGGATCCAAGAAATTCGCATGCTTGGAGGAAAGGAAAACATAGTTCAGCCATAAACTAGCGCTTGATCAACACTCCTCGTAATGGTAATTTTCTTTGTCATCGGGGACGACCATTCGGTCGCGCAGGATGACGGAAATATAGCTTCCCCGCCCGCTGCAAGCTCTCCTGAAGCTGGCGTATGCGTCGGTAGTGTCAGTATATTCCACTTCGATGACCTACTACGCCAGCGGGTATCAGCTGTTGTTCGAGACAGGGAGAAAGGCAGCGCACGTTATTCCCGTACACGTCGGTGTAGGCGTCGCACTCGTTATACACTTGGCAATCCTCTGCAACTGCAAAATCGAATCCAACGGTGTCCTTTCCGGCACGCCCGATTGTGCTGGCGGTGTTTTTCTGCGCAACGAGCAGTCCGAGGGAATGTGCGTGGTCAGTTATTAATTTTGCGAGGGCGAGGTTGTTGGTCTGCGTCAGAAGGTTGTCTGAGCGCCTGAAGGTCTACATATACCAGAGAGATCAGCATCACTGCTTGAACAAAGGAACAAAGAAAATGATGGCATATTCACATCCAGGTTATCCGGTTCTATCGCCTGGAATCCCTTCTCGCACATTCCGAGATCCATCCATTCAAAATGGCTGCGATTCGGGTGCGCTTCGATTCTGTGCTCGTGTCGAGGAAAAATCGGCCCTTCCAGACGGGGTCTTCGAAGTACCCGCGGCGCGGTTGCGCAGGACGAGATCGTCGTTGGTGGGATTTTGCCAGAAGGCGAAGCTGCTGGTGTCGGGCTGCGTCTGGAAGGTGTTTATGTAGCAGATGTTGAACGATGGGCGACACGGTGCTGTCGCGGGTGACGATTTGGACGTCCGGTTCGGGAGTGTAGGGGCCACCGAGCTGGGATTACAGGGTTTTTGGGAGATGAAAAATGCGCATACGCGCGAACGTACCTGGTAGTCGGCCTTGGCGTTGGCGGGGAACGACGCGCGGCGCCGGCGGTAACGGGGTGAGCGCAAGTGCGTGAATATGGTTGCCGGCGCCATGAAAGCGAGAAGCTCGATAGTGAGTACACTCATCATTTTGAGAAAGCGCGAGGTACGCGGGAGAGTGGGCTGTTTCGAACGAGTGAAGAAGCGCGGGATTTATGCGCCGTTCTGCGTGTAACGGGCCGGGCTATATGTCCGTATCTCATCGCACGACTTTCACTTCTATTGTGCTCTGAATATGCACAACCCGCTATCCTAGGATTGTATGTTCTTCATGCCTTGAGGCGCACATCGCGTCTATAAGGCGCATTCTTCGTCTGAGTGACCGTGACCGCGTCAGTCGATGGAGTTCTCCCAGTCTCAGTCCGCAGCTTCGAGCTCTGCTCTGGAGCCAATGTGAAACTCGTAAGTGTCGCTCGCCTCTTTAGCCTTTTGCTTTCTTCATTGTCATTACAGCGCTGCACGTAGCTCAGCCTAAAAACGCCCATGTAGTACCAGCATAAAGTATGTAGCGCACTCAACAACTGCGTCAGCCAACAGGGTAAGGAAGACATAGACATCGTTGCGCGGAGGGATTGTTCCAGGTGTGTGTACATCATGCGTGGCACGCGTCTCGCCTGGAGGTGGCAGTTATCCAAGACGCGTTTGTTAGTGCGAGGGCATGGCGCGTGAAGGTGTTGCTGGCCGTCGACTCGGACATGGGTTCACAAGCGTTGGGAGAGAGCGCCGAATACGAGCAACTTGCCAAGAACGGTGCCCTCGCGTAACCAGATCGTGTTCCCTTGGGGAGAGCGACCACCAGCGCCACATGAACGAAGGAAGAGTTGGATTTTGGCACCAGAAATTCGTGCGTTCCCTTAACGCAGCGACTGGACCAGTGCGTCGGTAACCAGGTCGCTGTGGCGCATCACATGAAGCGCATGGATGGGTAGAAACACGCCGGGCTTGACTGTCGATAGTAGCGTCGACTGGAGCGTCGAGCTAGAGCGACACCAAAATGAACAACACGGTCTATTTCTCGAGATCTTCTCTGGAGTAGTTCGGGTTCTTCTTGGTCGGCAGGCGTGCTGCAACGGCGCGGAATTTTACTCGGCAGATACTTGCAATTGTCGAGGTTCAGAGGCGGGCCAGTATGTGCCTCCGTGCTGTTGCCAACGACGTTGAGAACACTTGTATACGTCGAGATAGAGGCCGGACAGAGTGTGGATGATGTGATCACCGACTTGCTCGCGACGACCATGGATCGGTCTGCGCCAATGGGGCCTCGGGCACCTCACGAGCGCAGCGCTGCATACGAAGATATCTTCGGTCGCCGACCTCAGCAGCAGCAACAGCGTCCACCACCTCCCTCCGGATACTACCATCCCCAACAACAACAGTATCCCCAATACCAGCAACCTCCGCCCGCCCAGTACCTCTATCCCCAACAACAACAGTACCCGCAGTACCCCCAGGGCCAGCCGTACCATCCCCAGCAGCAGTATTACACCCCCTCGATCCGCGGTGCACCGAGCATCCGAAGCTCGCAACATCCCGGTTACCACCCTGGCGTCCTCGCGCAACCACCCGACCGACCCCCCGACGCACGGGGGCTCACTCCCGCGCAGGCGTACCAGGCGCAGGTCGCGTATGGCACGGGCAGGCCGGAGCGGAACACGCCCAGTCCGGCACCACCCAACGGCACCGCCAACCACCGACAGTCGAACGGGGGACCACCGGCACTCAGCGTGGCGATTGGGGAGGGCTCTAGCGGGCTGGGGATCGACTTCGACAGCCCGGGATTCCGGGAAAGTGCGATGGTGGGGAGTGGGGTGACGGGGACTGCTGTTGAGGTTGTGGCGGAGGAGGAGGAGGACGAAGAGAGCGAGCTTCCATGGGCACGACGTGAGTGGCCGGTTTTCTATCGATTGGGATTGTGCTCCACCCCCGGCCTCGCTTTTGCATCGATTCGACGTCATGATCTCTCTCATTCGCACCCGCCTCGGTCGCTTCTGCTGGCAATAGCGCCCTCTTTTCATCCTGCTATCATCCTTTTCTTCCATATGGCCTTGTATCTGACGCTGACCCCGCCATTTCTTTCTCGAACAGCCGCATCCCAACGTGAGCGCTTTCCGTTTGACCCTCCTTCACTCCGCCATGACCCTACATTCATCGTCCCGAGACGCGATGCAAATCACGGCTCCGGGCGCGGGATACATCCATTCATTGCCTCGTTTGCCTCCGTTCGGCTTGCTAACGGTCTACAGATGTAACAACGACTGTAACGCCGCCGCCAAACCATAGCAGTGAGTAATTTCTTCTGCATTTCTCTCCTCCCACCCGGGGCACACTTTGGTGATTATCGCGTCCGCGATACCGTCGCTGCTGGTGAACATTATGGCCATCATACGTTCACCAGCGTCGGCTGCTTTTGTCCAGCGACTCTCGTCGTTCGTTCCTTCTTTGATGCTTCATGCTCGAAATAAACTCGGGACTAACGTACCTCCTCACAGCACCGCCGCAATATACGTCTCACCCACAACCACTGCATCCTCCTCCTGGAGCGGCCCATTCATACTCCCGCTACCAACACCCTCCCTCACACCTCTCACATCGCGTCTCAAGCGCGTCCGATACTCCCCCGCAATCCATTCGCTCTTCCATCGCCAGCTCCTCCCCCGTTTCCATCGACCGTGAATCCATTGGGCCTCACAGCGGCTACGCCACGTCGCACCTCTCTGGGTCCACTCTGACCCAATCAGCCAGTCTAGCGTCGCGTCGCTCGTCCGAGTCGCGAGCTTTGCCACGTCTCAACGGTCCCCGCAAAGAGCGAACGGCACAAGATCGGGCGATGAGCATGTCCACTCTCGGCTCGAACTCAACCCCCGCATCACCGACTGCCGCTTCTTCCGTCCCTTCCCTCGCCAACGGCTCCTCCTCTTCGGTGGTCCCGAAAAAGTCGCGCGCTCCAATCGTCTACCCCGCACTGCTTTCACGAGTCGCGGAGGCATTCCGCGCCCGCATACCACTTACCGACCGGGTTAAGGACGGCTTAACCTATCATGACGCGTTTGACGGTAAAGAGGCGGTCGACCGGATTGCGCATGTCATCAAGACGACGGACCGCAACCTCGCCCTGTTACTTGGACGGGCGTTGGACGCGCAGAAGTTTTTTCACGACGTCACGTACGACCATCGGTTGAGGGATAGCAGCTCGGAGCTTTACCAGTTTCGAACGAAACTGCCAAGCCCGTTCGGGAGCGGCGAATTGACGTCGGGAACGAACGGAGCAGTAGTCTCGCGGACGTCCATAGGACGACGCGGTTCCGCTACGCGGAACGATGGTGCCGGGCGCACCATCATCACAAAGTGTTGGGCTGTGTGATGAAAAACGTCGTCCTAGAACGTCTGGTGTATTTCTATCAGGAAACATGGGATGGGTCGAGCACTTACGAATATGAGTGCGCGTAAGCGCAAATCTTGGTGACCCGCCTGCGGACAACCTCCATCTCCGTCCACCTCTCTCGCGTCGGGCCTCGCAGAACAGGTGTCTGCGCATGACGGTCCAGTCGCGCATCGGCAACCACGAGCGCAAGGCCGCGAAAGCCGCGAAAGTCCTCCAGGATGCCCGCGACGCGGCGCAGAAATCCTCCGGCTACAACTCGCAGCAGACTCGCAACAACATTCGCGCCAAGATTGCGGATTGCAACCACGGAATGGTAGCGCGGGACTGGCAGGTGGATGTGGGGGAGGCGATGGTTCTCGGGGTGGATTGCACCGTCATAGCTACGACCGGAGCGGGGAAGAGCCTGCCGTTCGTCATGCCGGTGCTCGTCAACCCGGAGAAGCTCGTGGTGGTCATTTCCCCCCTCAATGCGCTTGAGGACGACCTGGTGCGTCGCAGCGGTGTCTCCTTTGCTAGGCTAACTCCTTTTTAGGTGCAGCGGTACGAGAAGATGGGGCTGAGTGCTGTCGCGGTTAACGGGACTTGCTACGACAAGCAGCTGCATAAAGGTGCGTCGCAGTCGCTCTGGGCTTCGTGAATAACCCCTTGCAGACGTTCAGCGCGGCCGGTACCAAATCCTCTTGACATCCCCGGAGATGGCGCTCGAGAACGCCAAGTTCCGCGAGCTGCTAAGCTCACCCACCTTCTCGAAGAAGATAGCCGCTTTCATCGTCGACGAAGCGCACCTAATCGACCTCTGGGGCCCGCAGTTCCGCCCCGAATACGCCGAGCTCGGCACTCTACGTTCATTTGTCCCGGTCCCAGTCCCGTTCCTCGCGGTAACGGCGACACTCACCCCGCTCGGACTCGAAAACCTGCGCAAGTCCCTCCATATCGTCCCCGACACGTCCTTCCATGTTCACCTCGGAGTCGACCGCCCCAATATCGCTTGGTATGTGCGGGAGATGAAAGCTGCCAAATCCGACCTCGCCGCGCTCGACTTTATCATCCCGCCGGGTCTCGGGGACGGCAACGCGGTTCAAATCCCTCGCACGATGATATTCTTCGACGACATCCCGCTGCTTCTCGACGCTCTTATTCGTTTACGCGGTTTAGTCCCGCCGGACATGACTCCCACCATCGCGGCGTACCATTCGCGCCGCAGCGAACGTTCGAAGGAGGACACGATGGCCCGCTTCCGGCGCGGGGAAATCAAGATCCTTCTCGCGACGGAGGCGGCGGGAATGGGCTGCGACATCTCGGATGTCGAGCGCGTTGTCCAGTTTCTGGTCCCGGGCTCGCTCGCAATATGGCTCCAGCGTGCAGGTCGGGCCGGTCGAGATCCGCTTACATGCGCTCTCGCAATCCTGCTTGTGCAGCCGAGCATGTTTAAGCAGGTTGCGGGCAAGGATGGGGCTCTCAAGTTCCAGAAGGAGGTTGAGCCGGGCCTGCGGCGATGGGTTGAAGCACTCGGATGTCGGCGGGATATCGTCGATGACTACTTCGACAGTGGTGTCGTTCGTAAAGGTGCGTTTCTTGCGTTTATTGGGTCCCAGTCTCTGACCGCCCGCATAGCCCCAACTGGCGTTTGTTGCGACAATTGTGTCCGCAATGCAACGCCTCCCGCCCCGACGGCTTCTTCATCTACCCCGATTGCGCCTGCCGCCGCCGCCGCTCTCTTGAGCCCAGACTCGAACCCGACTTCTGCTGCCTCGTCCGACCCCGCGCCTGCCGGCGCCCCGTCTGCACCAGCCGCCGCCTCCCAAACCAAGTATAAATACCGCCCTAATATGGACCGCCCGGAGTGCGGAGGAGCTGATACGAAACTGGCGGGCAACTGTTGTTCGCGAACGGTACTCGAATCGACCATGGGGCGTGAACGGGTTCCTGTCGGAGGACACCATCGAGTCGCTCGTCAAACGATCCATGGTGACGATGGACGAATTCGTTGGCGCGAAGTGGGGTCTAACCCATGCACGCAATCATTGGGCGGAGCTTGCGGCCCTGCTGGCTGCGCACGATGCCGAATGTGTGCGCAAACGCGAGCAGGCGGCAGCGGAGAAGAAGCGGTTGGCGGACGAGGAGAGGGCGGAAAAGAAGCGGTTGGCGGACGAGGCGAAGGCAGAGAGGAAACGGTTGGTGGAGGAGAAGCGCGAGGAAAAGAAACGACTGGATGCGGCAGCCAAAGCCAAACGAGAGGCAGAAAAGTCGTTATCCAAAGGCAAGCCGCGCGCCAAACCACGCGCCAAACCCGTCAAACCACTCGGCGACTCAATTCAGCGAAACGCATCGTACCACAATCCCGTTCCTTCATCTCTCGGATACTATGCGCCTCTCCCACAAACACCTTCCTTCCCTCCTCCGTACTTTACCAGCAACCCCATCTACACCGCTCCGCTTCATTTACCTCATACGCCCGCCCCGTACCATCCCCACACCTCTCCCATACATTATTCCCCCATGGAGCTCACTCCCTTGCCCTTGAACCTATCTGCACATAATCACATTTTGGCCACACCCTCCCGTCCTGGCTACCACAATGAGCGCATGGACATTGACGAGCCGGACGATTCGGACTTGCTACTTCCCGATCCCTCCCAGCTTTATGCACAGATACAACAAAGCCGGTTCGAAGCAGAACTCCAAAATATTAACCCATCTAATACCGCTCCTGCTACATACTAATCCTGTATATATCTCCAATATCTTAATCCACTTCCATAGCTTGCATAGCTTCTCGGCCCCGTGTCTGCAGATTCTCTGGGAGGATTAACTCTGTCCAATCCTCGGCAGTCGAGCGTTTGAGGGAGCGTCGCTGGAACCAGTCGGGAATGGTCGAGCCCTCGAGCGCGGCTGAACCGTCGGTTGTGTAGTCGTCCACATGTGTGTGCTTGTGCTTTCTCCCAGCAATACGACGGTGAAGTCTGGCTTCATAATAATGCTGCGTTAGCTTTGCAACGTCAGCCTCCTTGTCGGGGGTGCCATGTCGCGAGCCCCGCTTGTTTGTCTGGAATTCAGATTCCATATGCCGTTGAATTTGTCGCAACGTAGGAATTGCGGGAGATGTGCTTCCGATGTAGTCGAAAGTGGTATTTGGAGAGTGTGTTCGAAAGTTGACCTATGATTTATTCAGCTTGGCGCAAATAGAAACAAAGGGTGGTAACCTTAATGTCGGCAATGTTGTGCTCCTGGGCGAGATCAAAAGGAAGGTGGGTATTTGGGTCGTCCTTTGCTGACATGACCCAGCAAAACTCGCGAATGTGCTCACTGTTAGATAAATCAGCAAAGTCTCTTTGTTCCAAAAAAAAAAAGAAAAACCAAAGGAAGGGTGGCCATTCTTGCTTCAGCCCTTGAAGTAGCTCAAGTACTTCAATAGTGTACTTGGGGTTCCCTCCCCCAGCAAAGCGAAAGAGGAGGGTAGGAAGGAGATTTTCCATGAGACCGACATCCCCAGAGCGAATTGCGCGGCGGAGGTGAATGTACGGGAGAACGTCAGTAATAAAAAGCGACCACTCACGAAATACCTCATCCTTCTGATCTGCCCGTCCTAGATCTTCGTCGTTTACTGCTGCTCGAGAAGCATGACGACGAACAATGTCGGCGGCAAGAGCCATAAGCTCTTCCGGACTCCGCGACATGAGCTCCTCAAGCGAGTTGACCCCGCCAACCTCCAGCCAACAGGCACGCAGGTGCGCCTCAGCAATATGATGCAGTGCCTCGTCGAGATGATGCCAGAAGGGACCCTTTGTCGATGCTTTGACAAGGCCCTTGCGTGTGAGGAGGTCGAACGCGTGACGGAGACTCCCAGTGGTTGCCGAGTTGCAAAGATACTGCCTGTGGAGCGAGTTTGCGAATGCCATGACAAGATGGAACCATCCAAAAACGGGGACCATGAAGTCGAGCCGGTCAAACGAGTTGTCATCCTCATGCCGGAATCGCCAGAGCCCGCGTAGGCGCTCAACGGTGAGTTGGTCACCAATCCACGGGATGAGCCGCTCGACTGCTGTCTTCATCTCCTCCTCGGTGGTCGCCAGTCCAAGTTGTTTAAACGCGTCGACAATTACGTTCAAAGTTCCCTCATAACTAGCCTCCTCCAGTGGGCGTGTCTCCAATAGTAGCATCTTAACTACATTGCGGACACGATGAGTGCCAGCAGGAGTGCGGAATAGAGCGTTGTCGAGATGGGGGTAGGAGGAGAACGCCGGAGAGCCGATGAGCAAACGCAAGATGTAGTGCGCATCGAGGGTGCGGAATTGTGCGTCTGCCGCTGCGTCGCCATAAAGGACATCATCATAGGCAAAAACCTTGTCGGAATTGCGGGCCCGAAAGATCTGTAGCTCGCGATTTGCATTCGGAGGGAGTTTGGTGCCAGGGAGGATATAAACGGTAAAGGCGCAGCCGCTGATAAAGCTGGACTGGTTGTCGAGGCGCTGCGAGAACACTTTCATGGCAATATTGATATTGTCGTGCGAGATGACCCAGGGAAAGAGGTGGATAAGATGGCGGAGTGCCTCGAGTGCCTCGTTTGATAGTGCTTTGAGTGCCTCGATTGTCCATTTGTGGCTCATGGCAAGACCAACGGCATGCAATGCGTCAAACGCACGCGCCGGGACCCCACAGGCTTTCAGATATATCGACCAAAGCTTCGGGATTTTAGCGCGTCGATTAGAGCGGGTGTACTGCGCCTGCGATACCATGTGAAGGACAACCTGTTTCTGAGATAAGCAAGTACTGAAGCAATTCTAGAGACCCACCATGTCTGGATTCTTGTGCTTGTTCCGTCGAGACTGCTCAGGAGTATATGCGGCTGTACGCAGCAAGCCCCACAACGTTGGCGCGGTTTCGCGCACTTGCTCCTTCAAAGCCCCAAAATTAATTGACAAGAGCTTCTCCGCTGTCATGTCTTCGCGGGGAGACCGGAAGAAGCGTGCGGAAGCCTCCATCTCGTCGTCGACGAGACACTCGACACAATCAATCGCAAACTTCTCGAGAACGGGCCGGCCAGCCTCGGGCGCGGCACCCGAGGACTGAGAAGGAGGTGTGTGGCAGCGCTCCAGAATGCTTGGGAAGCACTCGCTCTGCATGAGTGTTGTACGCGCATAGCGGCAAGTGGCGTTCGATATGCAGGCCGGGCTTCCCCACAACAGCGCGTCCAGGAAGATGGCGAGATTGATACGTGTTGTGCTGAGGAACTGCAGTACAGAGAGTACTTCCGAAAGCACCAGCTTGTCCTCCGCTCCCTCCCTATTCTCCGAGTCTGACTCGGATAGTCCGGCTTTGAGTGCAGCCCGAAGCCGCGCCGTCCGCTCGCGATGGATTGAACGCCGACTCGCGGCATCCACCCGCTTGGCATGAACAGGTCCGTCCCCTTCATCCTCAGAATCTGGAGGCTCCTGGCGTTCCTCATCGGCATGCAGGAAGTCAAAGTTCTCCATTATCGCGAGATCTTGCGGCGGGGAGATGGACGCGCTTGGTGGAGCTGTTTCAATTGACTAAACACAACTATGCTAAGATTTGCGTATGCTTATCACCCATCCCATGGTTGCTGTTAGAACTGCACCAGATCTTCGAGGGACGTTTTTCAGACGTGATGTCTGATCCCTCGAATGATCTGGTACCGAGATTAACGGAGCAGCCAAACTCCTCGGTGCGCCTGCCGATGGCGTTCTTTCGCCAGACTCGTTCGACACAACGCCGAGTATGCTTGAGCCGATGCCGGAAGCGGAGGAGGAGGAGTTACCGGTACCAACCGGGGTGTTTACACTTTTGGCGGACTGTTACAGTCCGACGTGCAGTAGAGATCAACTCTGCTACAGCATAGCGTGCCCGCGACGGCTGGAGCAACAGGCTAGGCTGAACATGAAACCCCAGCCCGGCTTGCGGAAGGTGCGTGTTGGTGGTTATCGCATTGTATCGCGCTATAACGTTTTGGTGTTTAGGAACCGTCGCATGAATCCCTGCGAGATACTGACGCCGATACCGCCACACTCTGGATCCATACCGTCCCTGCCGAGATTGCTGCCAGCGTTAGCGATACGGAGAAGAAGCGGCAAGAGGCGATCAACGAGGTCATTTATACCGAGCGCGATTTCGTGCGGGACATGGAGTATTTGAGGGATATGTGGGTAGCGCGGTTAGCGGCAGCGGAGATTATACCGCAGGAGAGGCGGGAGCAGTTTTTGATCCAAGTCTTTTGGAACGCGCACGATATTATAACCGTTAACACCAAGGTACGTTCCCGCTACTTTGCAGCAGACTTTCACCACTCACCAACTTGACACCAGCTACGAGACGCGCTCAACAAGCGGCAACGGGCGTACGCCGTAGTCGAGAAGATTGGCGACATTTTCCTCGACGCGATCCCACATTTCGAACCGTTCGTGAGCTATGGCGCCCATCAATTATACGGAAAGTACGAATTCGAGAAGGAGAAGAGCTCTAATCCGGACTTCGCTGCATTTGTGGACGTGCGTTGTGAAATTTTGTTTTGGAACGGGATACTAACAAAAGCCCTGAAGGCCACGGAACGGATGCCCGAATCGAGGAAGCTCGAACTCAACGCGTACCTAACCAAACCGACCACACGTCTCGCTCGGTATCCGCTGCTACTCGAGGCCGTCCTCAAGCATACACCAGAAGATTCCCCCGACAAACACGTTATTCCGCAGGTAGTTGCTCAGGTCCGCGCGTTGCTGTCGCGCGTGAACGAGGAATCGGGGCGGGCAGAGAACCGGTTTAACCTCGCGCAGCTAGACTCGCAATTGCAGTTTAAGCAGGGCGAGAAAGTCGTGCGTATTTTGTGAACGAGGTTAGATGGCCGTTTTCTGATATTGGTTTGCAGGATCTTCGGTTGCAAGAAGATGGGCGCGAGCTCGTGTACAAGGGGACGCTCAACAAACGCGACGGCGAACTCCCAAGTATACCTGTTCGACCACGCGTTGTTATTCGCGAAACTCGTCAAGAACAAAACGCACGACGTATATCGCGTATACCGCCGACCGATACCGCTCGAGCTCCTCCTCATCACTGCCTCGACCGACGAGCAATCCAACGGCAAGGATACGATACGGGGCCAGCGACGACAACTCGTGCGCCGTAGTTCGTTTGGGAGTTTGGCTCGCGGCGCTCCGCACCCGCCGTCCGTGGCTATTCGGCCCGACGCCAAAGGGCCGAATTGGATCAACTTCGCGCATCTGGGGCGCAAGATGTATACGCTGGTGCTTTGGGCGAGCTCTCCGCTTGCGCAGCGCAAGTGGATGGACAATATTCTCAAGCAGCAAGCGGCGATGCGGGAGCGGAGTACTGTGTTTGATACGGTGGCCTTGAGCGAGGGGTTTTTCATTTCGAACAAGGTCAACTGTGCCGCGCCGTTTAGTAAGTTTGTTCGTGTTATTTGGTGGTTTGGTTCTGATTGGCGCAAGATGCTGGGAGACGGATCGTGTACGGAACCGACGACGGCGTTTACATCTCTGATCTGCGGGAGATTAACAAGGACCCCGTCAAAGTGCTGGCGCTGCAAGACGTTACGCAGGTGGACATTCTGGAGGACTACCAGCTGCTCATTGTTCTGTCCGGTACGTGTTTTCCCGTGCTGAACATTTGCTTGCTAACTTGGTTTATTAGAACGCCAAGTGTTCACGTTCCCGCTCGAGGCACTGGATCCTATGGATCCGATGGCTGGGCTGAAGAGGATGAAGCGGATCGCGACACATACTTCGTTCTTCAAGGCCGGGTTCTGTCTCGGACGCGTGCTCGTTTGCATCGTCAAGTCCACGCAACTCTCCAGCACGTTCAAGGCTCTTGAGCCGATCGAGCAGAATGTGCGTGGGCGAGCAAAGCCGACTTTCAAGAAGCTGCTGCAAGGCGGCAATGATACGCTTAAGTCTTTCCGGGTACGGAGCTCTCAAGTCCTCACTGTTGTTTGTGGCGCTCATTTTGGTTTCAGGAATTTTATATTCCTGTCGAGTCGACTTCGGTGCATTATCTCAAGACGCGGTTATGCATTGGTTGTTCCAAGGGATTTGAGATCGTCGATCTTGAATCGCTAGAGACGCAGGGACTGCTGGACCCGACGGACGAGTCGCTCGAGTTTGTGCGGAAGCGGGAGAACCTCCGGCCGATGGCGATTTATCGAATCAACAACGACTTCTTGTTGTGCTACGATGGTGCGACGGTTTCGAGCTCGATCGGTGCTTGTACTGACAACGGGTGGTAGAATTCGCCTTTTACGTCAACCGAACGGGGCGCCGGTCAAGAAAGGAGTTTATGGTGTTCTGGGAAGGGACCCCGACCGGATTCGGTGTGTCCTGTCTTTGTTCTGCGTTATGGCGATCCTGACGAAATAATCCTTAGCGCTACATGAACCTTACGTGCTTGCATTCGAGCCATCCTTTGTCGAAATCCGACATATCGAGACCGGACTCATGTCGCAAGTAATCCAAGGCTCAAATCTGCGACTGCTGTTCGCCGACACCCCTCCGTCGGTCAACAACAACGGCGGCGGTCCCATGCCCGGCTTCCAACCTCCGTTCGATCCGTATAGTCCTCCCGGGTCCACGAACAGCCGAGGCGGCTACCCCAGCTACGGCGCGCCGCAGTACATGCAGTACCCGAACCAATTTCCGCACCAAATGGCGCCGCCGCCGCGGTATCCGCAAGGGATTGGGCGTGAGGAGATTCTGATGGTGTCGGACGACCGCGTGCTTGCGCTGAGACCGACGCTGACGCCGACGGCTGGTCCGCAACGGTACATGTCTGATAATGCGTCGATGAGGTCGGTGCAGCGGTAGTACCTTACCCTTTTCGACTTGCTCTCTCGCCTACCTACATACTGATCGCGCCCACTTGTGTTTGTGTTTGTTCTGTGCATACGTCCATACTGTTGTTGCTCTTTTTTTACGCGAGGCTTGCACGCCAGTATACATATCCTCTAAATATCTCACTACATAGCAATTTGTGTACTACTCTAACAGGGCAGATTCCTTTCCGGCTCTCTTTTCTGTTCAAGTGTTGAAGGCTAGAGAGGACTTGGAAGAGGCTGGGATCGATGGTGCGCCAGACGCCGGTGAATTCCTTCTAGAATTGTTTTTGGATGCCCTGGCCTTCGGGGGCACGAATGCGTGTCAACGTCGTGGGGGCAGAAAAGGAGGATGAGAGAGGACTGGCAGACACCGAGGAACGCTCCGGACGGCGTCGGTCTGAGGGTTGAGTCCGAGTAGGTTATATCGAGGGTGCCTTTGGCTGGGGGAATTATAAACCACGTCGCATTACCCGCGCTGCGCACCGATGCGGGTCCAGAACGCGCCGCCTTGGTGTTAGGTCATACAGGTTCCATCGGCGCGCTCGACGTCGAGCTCAAGAATATGCTTTCGATGCTGGATTGCGACATAGATGTACTGCAAGCGCTGCGCGGCACTATCCAGATTCATGCTGACTTTGCCCGAGTCCTGGAGCCGCGCGTTAGGGCGACACTCTCTGCGCACGAGAAGGTCAAAAAGCGCTCATCCTGCTTCCCGATACAGCCCGTGGGTCACCTTCGCACCATCGAGCCGTTCAACGCGTTGTCCTCTTCCACAACTTCGCCATCCGACGCACGCGCGCGCCTACTTCGCATCTGTCCAGAAGCGTGACGCCCTTCTGCTGGCGTATGGCGAGCGAGGTCCAGACCTTGCCGGTGGAGCTTGAAGCTATTATGGACGCGCGAAGCTCCCTCGCCGTTGACTTGAAGCTCTTGCAGGCGTTTTGAAGGTATGCGTTCGTGCCGCCGGTACAGAGTGTTTAAGCGGGACATGGGGGGAGGGCGTCTACTTGCTTGCGAGCTGGAGGAGTGTCTTCCCCATCGCGAGGCGTTCCTTGCGCGCGGCTTCCTTCTGTGCGAGCTCGACACGATGCCTGGATGCCAAATGAATATGTATCAAGTCTGTGGAAAGCATTTACTTGGAGCGATACTTGGTAGCTGATTTCTGAATGCGTTTGCGTGCTTCCTTGAGCTCGAGGGGGTGTTCACGAAGCCACTGGCGACGCCTTGCAGATAGTGAGTATGCCACTTCGGGAGGGTGGGGAGAGCTTGCTCTGCCATGCGACGACGTGCGTCCAGGTATATCTGAGGGGTAGATGACTGGACTGGCGCTTGTGCAGCGGGGACGTCCTCTGAGGTGGCGGTCGACATGAGGCGTGCCAGTGAAGTGTGACATCAGGCCATTCTACGCCTTGTGCAAGAAGCCGACAAAGGCCACCCGCCGATCCTTGCCCTCAGAGTCGCCCTTGTCAATGAACATGGAATTACTCTCTGCAAATAGCTTCGACGACTGGTGCTTCCCTGCACCACTCTTCGACCATCTCTTTCCATAACTGCTTCTGTACCCGCACTCCGTCTTTTGTATAGCTCCAGCCGGTCGTCCTAAAAAATGGGTTAGTTTCTGGACTGGCAGGTAGTGGACCCTCGTACCTTCGAACGGCACAGCAGCTCACGAACGAGGCAGGAGGAGTAGATTGCAAGAGAGCGTGGATAATGTTCAACGCTCCCTTTTCCGGCGGCCAAGCTACAGACATTGCGGCGGACCTCAAGGGAATTAGTACAGGTATGGCTGGTCCCTGGGTTATTACCGTGCCCAGCGAGGAAGGTCGTACTCCGACCCGATGTTTGTAGCACAAAGGCCCGGATCAGCCACGCTTCGTTATTCAGCTTGCTGAGGAAAGAGGCCCATTTGCCAACGTACCTGACGACCACATTTGCGGCCAGCCGTAATGACGCGAGCTCGCGTGCATAGAGGATAAGCAGCAGTTTCGATGTTGGGTATCGGTCTTTCTTCTGACCTTGCTTCTCGTCGTTCAAGGCTTGCAGAATTCCCGAACGATGCTTCCTCTGTGGGAAGGCGTATAAACAGTGCGCGGTGGACCCGGTCAGTGTCAAATGCGGCGCGATTGGTTTCGAGTCGGGGAGGGCCGTAGTTTTATTGAGGATCGGGAGAAGAAGGACGCCGAGAAGGCCCGTTGCGAGTAGGTTTACTTGAAGCCTGCAGTCATCTGTGAGCGCGTTTTATCAAGCTAGAACGAAAACTAACGTTTCTTCCCAGCCATCGACTGTGTGCTTCCAATAAGGAACATTTATACCCGCATTAAGCAACACGCCGTCCAACCTCTGCAGTTCCGCGTCCACCCTCTCCGCAAACGCCCTCACGCTCGCGAAGCTACCCATATCCAGCTCCCAGACATCCATAATGCCTCCATACCCCGTCTGCGTGACAATCTCATCGCGTGCCTTGTTCCCCTTGGCTGCGTTCCGCACCGCAAGCACAATCCGCGCGGGCTTCATCCGGGCTAGATGGATTACCGTCGCCATGCCGAGGCCGCCATTGGCTCCGGTGACGATGTACGTGCGCCCCGTAAGATCCTCCGTCGTTTCAGGGATTTTGGCGAACCATTGGTCGGGCAGGAAGGTGCCGACGAGGTAGGCAAGCTGTCGGGGTATTTCCATGTTGTGGTGGGAGGCAAAGTCGCAGGCCCATGTCCTATGTCTGGACGGGGTGTGAGAGTTTTCAAGTTTTCAAGAAGAGGAAGAAAAGAGGGAAAAGAGAGACTACCAGGCACTATTTGCCATCTATTCAACCGCATCTGGCGCAAAATATCATTTATTTTGGTGGTGTGCGAGGTACAACAACGCAAACAGCCTATGGCTTTCAAGATGATTTGCTTTCCATATTCGGTTTCAAGACCCATGTCCATCCGGAGCTAACTGCTCAATTTGGACATGGGTTTTTCAAGAAGCACAACCGGCATCTCGAGCCGGACAGATACTCCCATGGCCCGTTCAGCCGACGGCGGTCTGCCGCCACTCAATCCGTTATGGCAGCCAGCATGAGCACGACTGGGAGGGAATACTATGCTACATATCGGATACAGCATTGTGCTCTCCGCGCCCTAGCCAGTTACTAGTAGCGTACTTAAGCGGGCATTGCAGGCTTGGTTTCGCGCAGTTATCGAGCCCATTTACGTGTTTACAAGGGATTTATAGGTTGAGATTTTTATTTGCAAAACAGGACGGCTGCGATAAAGGCGAATCTGCTCTACTAACTATTAGATCTCCAGGAAATGCTTGGTATGTCGCTGTCGTCCGGCATCCGCAGAGGTCCACCGGTTTTGGCAGTGAGGGAACGAGAGCAACTTGTGTGCGGACCGCTCTTTAGACTCGCTTTGTTTGTGCTCGCGGCAGCGGGGATCCGGAGCTTGCCCCCGACTCGGAAGTACGGTTCGGAAGCTCTCATTTGACGGGGTATCTGTGGCCGAGGATTGGTTAGGAAGATGGGGGACGAATTAAATTAAGACAAGGCGGGGGCGCACCACGGGCAGAAAACCGCTCATCTCTCCGCGCGCCGGCGCCCGAGCCGCCTGCATCCGGGACCACCATCCTGTGTATCTCCGAGGCTCTGCATCGATCCTCCTACAATGGACCTACATCTCCTTATCAACTTTCTAGCGCTAAATAATCGTTATCGCCGCCGCTGCAGCGGCTGATCAGCACGCACTTTCGCTTTTGCAACCACATTGACGAGGTCCACAAGTCGAAATCGGCCATGACACTTAATGACGGAGCCTCGGGATTAGACTCGCGAGGGGAGATCAGACTGCTTAGTGGGATTGTGGAAGACGCGATGGTTGCACGTTCCTTGCTTGAGTGCTCTCGAGCGTCGAGAGCAAGTCAAGAGTCAAAACAGAGCAAGGGATGGTCCGCGCACGACGTTGCACAGTCCAGAACGCTGTCAATCAGGCCTATGTCCGGATCGGGTACATAGGCCGTCCAGACGTGGGACATGGGCCAAGTCGCAAGATCGTCGCAAGCGATCTTTGATCCGCATGCCATTGCCGGAAATTTCATGTGCACGCGGTTACATATGAGTTTCCTCCCTGGCAGGACGACATGGAATAAAATAAATAATTGGTATGTACTGTATTCCTACTTACTACCCCGGAATGGGCGTCGAACAGTTTTCACACGTCGTACGGGCTGAAGCGACGAGCATTCACTACGCGGCGATTCTCAGAACAACCAGCACCTACAAACCTGCGACATGCGTTTGTAGGCACCGACTGCTCGTCTTGGACTCGGTTGTAGCTGGGCTTGGAGGGCTATAAACCCAGCGGGGGTTAGTATCTCAGTTCTGTCCAGTGCTGGGCTTACAATCGATCGGATTTGGATTGTGACATGTGTTACTGTTCGTGTTTGAACCATGGGAACGAATCACAAATGCGATTGGAAGGCGAAGGCGTCGCAAGCAAACAGAGTAGGCGGTACAGAGCGCAAATAGCTATTCTTCCGTAGCTATGAAGTGAAAAATATGCGACAGCCTCCAAAATAATCCCGGTTACATATGTTGCGCAGTTGTTATTACCGTACGCTCTTCTTCACTACTGACGACGGCATAGGACGCCGCCGCTGGTTAGGTAGCGTCAACGAATGCGACGCTGTGGCCGTCATCGAGATCAGCCACTCGCACCTAGTTCTTTCGCCAGCGGCTCAGCTTTCTTACTAGAATTTAAACTATGGATGGCCGGAAGATCATATATGCCCCGAAGCTCTCCATTCGCGTTCGTACAACATGGAAATCGACCACCAGGCCTACAAAGCAGCGCTCTCTGCTCCCGCGGACTATGAGCGCCAACGTGTCAAGGAGCTAATCGCGGGCAAGGCAGAGGCGGAGGCGGACTGACCCGACTCGGAAGCAAAGCGGGCATGGCAAAGCTGGAAACGCTTCTCCACCACTGGCAGATTCTTGACATGGACGTCGCAACGAGGGCGCGTTCAAGGTCAAGGTTAGTTTCATCCTGTTCCTCGTGCCGTACCTTCGGACGCTGTGATTTCTCGGCCAGATATTCAAATGCTGTCGTCGCCTTCGGCTGGATCTACCATTACAACAGCCGGCAAAGAGACGCTAGATATTCTTACACGAACAGGGAAAATAAAATAAGTAATTTGTATGTAATGTAGTACTACCGACTACCCCGGAACGGGCGTCCAACAGATTTGGCTCGTGTCCTAGGCTGAAGCGACGTTTCATTCACCACCAACGACTCTCAGAGTCATCACCCGATTCGTTCCCCACCGACGAGGGAGAACGAGGACAGATGAAGCCCGTCGTGGAGACGGTTAGTAGCTGGGCTTGGTGAGCTATGAACCCACCGGGGGTTAATATCTTAGTTTTGTACAGTGCTGGGCCGGGCATCGACCGGATTTGGACCAGCTGATGTCTTTTTGGGACGGTGGGAAATTCATGACCAGTGTTACTGTTGGCGTTTTAGCCTAAGAATATCCCAAAATGGCAATGAAAATGATCTAAAATAGCACACTTTTGTGGCCAAATGAACTACTAGCTAGGCTGCTGGAGGCGCGTGCGTTGACAGTAGACAGCGTCAAAGTCAAAGGTGCTTTCTTTCTTGGACGTCGACTAGCTTTGTTGGTATCAGCACTGCAGAAAAAGCAGCCGGACAAAGAACGATTCAATGTTCCTCAAAGACCAGCTCAAAGGCGATTATCTCCGTGCAGCCCATAAAACCGAGAGCGCGGAATGCTGGATCTTCGACAACTTGTCCCCGACCACATCATCGACCAGCAGCCGCCGTAGCCGCTCCCCGATGCGAAGAGGACGACGGCCGGCCGAGCAGCCCCTCGCGTCGCGCTGATTCCCTCGGGTTCTTGGACGACCAAGTCGAATCGATAGCGCAGGCGCGATGCTTGTGCAGATGTACTCAGCGCAAGCACGACCAAGACCACGAACACCGGGCCGGCCGGAACCACATAAACAACCCGTAGAGCTGTTGTTGCTGAACGCGACGCGCCATATTTGCTGCACGCAAGGCGCCGGGTCGGAGAGTACGCTGCACGTCCGCAGTTCCACCCGAAATCCCTCGCCGTCAGCGAGAAGGCAGACAGAACACATTCTGCGCCACATATGCTTGCAGTCGCAGTGGCACCACGGTCGTCTCCGTGAAGGATCGCGAAATATACGATCGCAGCAGACCAAGCTGCAGAGAACCTCCGTCAGAGGTTATCCGGGACGACGAGGATGGTCCGCCACGACGGCTTTCTTTGAGCTTTGGCTCGGGAGGGTATCGGGTGGCGTAGACCCTGCCGACTCTCCGCCAGGGCCCACCGGGACAGAGTTGTGGAAGGCCATGTCGCGCGGTCGACGTTGGCGTAGGCAAAGCTCACCACTTTGTGTCTTTTCGGGTGGGTGGTTCCCATCTCAGGGCCTCACCAGCTCTGGCTGATCTTCGTGTTGCGGGTGGTCCCCGTTTCCCTCTTATTTCCCTCTTATTTCTGTGATTTTGCGGCGGTGCGTTCCCTTTCCAGCCCCAGCTCAACGTTCCCAGCGGTAGCTTAACCCATGAATATATCGATCCAATGTTTGAGAACATACGGCCCTACGCTAGTGGTATCGTCTTTATCGGAAACGGTGTCTCCGAAATCGCCTGCCAATTTTCATGACGCATGGCATCCGGCCCTCCTCCCCAAGGACGATATTTTCTCGGGATCTCGTGTGTATACCGCACGCTCAGCTTAGCCCCGT
The DNA here is from genome assembly GCA_014461125.1 of Mycena kentingensis (nom. inval.). Classification (NCBI taxonomy): domain Eukaryota; kingdom Fungi; phylum Basidiomycota; class Agaricomycetes; order Agaricales; family Mycenaceae; genus Mycena; species Mycena kentingensis (nom. inval.). The sequence goes on from JACAZG010000013.1 coordinate 1,069,554, forward strand.
CTCGCGATCGCAACACTTCTCTCGCGGCGGGGATCTTGTCCTTGATTTCAGAGGGAATCTCCAAGTCGGCGTCTGTCGTGCCCGCGTGAATTTGCTCGAGGGATACTTCGTGGAAAAATTGGATCGACGTGAGCTTCTTGAAGCCGGCGAGCGCCTTTATGTTGTCTGCATCGGCGTGGTGCGGCTGGACGCGGACCTCGGTGATGTTTGGCGCGCCTTTGATCAGACCTGCAAGGTAGTCAGTATACGGACGCGTCTACGGCACGTTGTACATACGTTTGAGGAGGTTGGGCTCTGAAATCCAGAAGCCCTCGACTATTTCGACCTTCGGGCAAGCCTTTGCAATGGCCGTCACCAGCTTGCCGCCGGCGCCCGCGGTACAAATGACGTGCCGCACATTTGGGCAGCACCGCAGGACCTCGTGCGCCCATTCGGGAAGTACGATACGCTGGAGAGTCGGGATGGACACGCCATCGAATCCGTTCTTTAGATGGGTCGTCATTTGCGTGTGGGCGTGGACAATTTGGAGCGTATGTAGGTTGGGGATTTGGGTGAGGCAGCGCGCAAAGGCAGGGAGGACCTCGTTGGACGAGTAGCGCGTGAGGACGACGTTTACGACGCTGCCGACGAGGGCTGAGTATCCGGACGCGTATGGACGGCAGTGAACGCATACCGAATGAACGAGATAGTTTCCTTGTTGCTCTCCCGAACCAGAGCATTGCTGGCTTTTAAAAGTTTATCCCCCAGCGCCTTGTAAAATGCTGCGCTATTCCACGGCTCGACGCAGACGTTCCACGACTGCCAGAGCATCGGGCGGAATATCTCCCGCAAATACGCGCAGGTGTTAGAGAGTGCACGGAGCGCGCTAGTGCGCTCGCGGAACTCTCGTGGCAGAACGGGGTTGCCGTCCCCACGGAGAATGGGCTGCGGAATCTCGATGCGCAGGCCAAAGTGCGACGAGATGAGCCACAGGAGCTCGAGCGGCAGGCCGAAGATTCCTGTCGTGGACTGGGCCGCACGTTGGCCAGTGAATTTCACGACTGGGGCGTCGTCGTCGTCTTGCGGTTCAGGTTCGGTGGGCTTTTGCTTCTGTTTCTTGCGGGGTGGCATGGAGGTTGCGAACAAGGAGGGGACCAGTGTCAAATAAATCAGCTGCCTGTCTTGTCCCCTCACCGCCAGACCCAACGTCGGGCGCCCTCAAAGCCGCGCCCTGGCGGCTGGCGTCTGCAGAACTGATTCTAAGCCGCTCCGCGTGGTCCATTGCAGGTGCCACCGATTACAGAGATTTCGAAATGACTCGCTTGATCCTGGTCACCGAAAACTTCCATGTCCTGGACAACGCCCTCCCGCCCCGACGGCCATTGGAAGGCGCTGTCTGACGGCGTCTTCACCCGCGCACTCGGAACCTCCGAAGCGGCATTCTACTGGGACGGGGAAGCCGCCGGAACCGCCGACGTTTCCGAAAGGACCAGAATTCGCATCGCTGCACCCGAGCGACGCGTCGCAGACGCGAAAGCCGACGAAGAGCGCTTCCGAGATATCTGGATCGTCGTGAAGAAGCGGTTTCCGCTGCTTGGGGCGCGTGTTAAGGAGGAGGATCGTGGTTTGACGCTCAAGTTTGTTATTGAGGAGGCTAAGCTGCAGACCATCGGCGGACACGATGAATTCGAGTTTATCGCGGACGCAGATATCGCTGCTTCCGATGCAGCCCTCGAACAAGCTGTAAACGGACGACCGCGACGAATATCACGGAATACTCTCGTTGGTATAACCATCCTGCGCCGCACCGATCTCGCAGAGGGGACCTACGATCTTGTCACCGTCGGCGCGCACCTCGTCGTCGACGGAATCGCCAGCTGCACTCTTGCGCGCGTCTTCAGCGATACCCTTGCCCGCTGGCCGTCAAGTTTGGAGACCTCCGTCGTCGAGCTGCCGAAGCGTCTCGAGATGTTGCTCTCGAGTGAATCCCTGCATACGCAGTTGCGCCTTTCTCTTTCGCGACAACGTTGGCGCCAGGCCATCGCAGGTGTTATCTTTGTTCGACGTGCAAAGCTCCTCGCGAATGGCCATACGCTACCACGGTCATGGAACTCCCAAAGCCCCCGAGCCCCCGCCCAATCTTCCGTTGCGCGACTTTGGTTCGCGCCAGAAGTAACTCCAAAGGCGCTTGCGTCGTGTCGCGCGCATGGAGTTACGTTGGGCAACATACTTTACGCTCTCTCCCAGGTCGCGTTGTCGCGACTACTCCATCGGCGCATCAAACGGGGCGAGATGCCTTTGGAAGAATGGGCTGCTCGCTTGCGCGTACCGATGCATACCGGCGGACCACTCAACCTCCGCCCGTTCCTCGTTCCGGACTGGCAAGAAGCCGGCGGACATTCCGAGGTACGCTACCCACTGACCAACCACATAATCTAATCTTTCCCAGATAAACCTCTCGGTCGGATTCTTCGTTATGTCCCTCCCCCTTCCTCCCCTTACGCCGCCCTCGCCTCTCGCACAGACCCCACCTCCTTCCAAACAGACGCCACTGACGCTCCGCCGTTCCCCTCCCTTCTCACCCGCCCGCGATTCTGGCACCGCGCCACGATCTCAAAACAGCGCGCGCTCGCATCATACCGCCACCCGCTCTACCTCGAGCTCCTCAACGCGAACAATCCCCTCCGCGTCGCGCGGGGGCGCAGCTTTGCCGAAGCGTGGCGGCGGATTCAGAACGGGGAGGAGGTCCCGCCCCTACCCGAACCGCCCGCCGACGCCATGGTATTTACGCATATCGGCTCGAGTTTGGGGAATGTACGTACTTGTTCTTCTCTTCCTCCCTTCTTATTGGTCGGCAGATGGACCACATCCTCCCGCCATCCTACCCACTCCCATCAGCACAAGACCCCACCCCCAAGATTATCGTCGAGCGCGTCGCCTCAGACCTCCACCTGCGCTGTCGTCCGGGAGAGTTGTATTTCGGGGCGAAGACCTCGCGTGGTGTTACCGAATTCTGGGTGTTCTACGATGCGAATACATACCAGAAGACGGTTGTGGAAGAGTGGTTGGACGAAATTAAGGGTGCATTCGAGTATTATCTCGTCGAGGAGGATTAGATTAGAGCAAAACTCGCAGTTTGAACGTAAAAAACACGAAAATCCATTGGCTGAGAGAGCTTCACCTCCATCCAGTTCTCGGTTTTTTTGTAAGTTCAAACCGCTGGCTATACATTTGCTCTACAGGTCAAATTTCACTCAGATTCCGTTGTCACGAGTGTCACATCAAACGTCTCTTAGCCACGATGTCGATGTCGACTGACGAGCGTCCCGCTAAACGCGCACGAGAAGAAGACGCAGCGATTATCCGCTCGACTGAACACTGGCTCGCTACTAGTCATTCACATGCCCTTTGTTCGATGGTTGGATTGAGAAGAAACTCAGGTTAGTAGAAGCATTCGACGTAGTCGAACGAGTTTTTTTGCACGCGACCACTATGCGACGCGACGCATCACATATGCATGCATAGCTCGATAGACATTTCTTTTTCGTACAATCTTGGCTACTTACTTCCCCTCCACAAGCAACTTCTCCAAATCTACCAACTTGCCCGCACTGTTCAGCCCCGCCTGAATAAACGCAACATCGCTCAACGCAGCAAGCGGACTCCCAATATCCATCGTCTCCTTCCCCGCCACCTTATCAAAGAAGCTCCCAAACTCGGCCTCGACGCCTTTTGCCGGCAAATCCAACACCTCCTCCTCCTCTCTGACCTTCTTCCCGTCCGCATCGCGCACGACGTACCGCGTCACGAGGCGCAGCACGCTCTTCTCGTCGACGCGCTTAAAGTTGACGGTCATCCAGCCCTCGGAGCCGGTGATCACGTATTGGTCGATGGTGGGCGACGTTGACGTCGGCGCGCCAAAGGACAGCTCGACGATGCCGTGGTAGTTGGAGCCTGATTGGACGACGGCGTGGATCGTGTCGTGTGGCTTGAGGTACTCGAAGTTGAGTGAGGCGAATGCGGAGAGGTGGGTGATTTGCTTTGGGAGCATCGTACGGAGGGCGGCGATCGTATGCTGTTCAACCGTCAGGGATGTAATTCGAGCAGCGGAAGACTTGACGCACAACACCCCCATCGAGCAAAAATCCGCCTTGATACTGCTCGGCGCGTTAGTCCAACTGATATTCAGAAGCGGTAAACAAAGGACTTACATCCGGGATCGTCCTCCACGGCGTCTTGTAGTACTTATTCCCAACGTCGATATGGTTCGTCACAGTCGCCTCCGGCCATTATTAGCACCCGCAAACAAAAAAAAATCAACAATCGCCCACCCACCTTGACGAAATTAACCTTGCCAATCTTCCCACTCTCCACCACCTCCCGTGCCTTCCTAAACCCAGGCTCCGCCTCAAAGTTCTCCGCAACCCGCCACACCAGTCCCTTACCCTTATACTTCTCCTCATACTCCCTGATCAGCTCAATCCCCGTCTGCACATCCTTCGCCACGGGCTTCTCACTCAGCACATGCTTCCCCGCCGCAAGCGCCTTGCGCACGATCGTCGGCTGGAGCGTAATCGGGAGCACGACGATGACGGCGGTGATGTCGGCGCGTGCGAGGAGCGCGTCGAGGTTTTGCGCGGGGTCGCCATCGTGGTAGATCGCCGGTGCTGGTGCGAGGCCGAGCGCAGTTGCCGCGTCGCTGCAGTCTTTTGCAGTGCTTTCTGAACGCGAATAGACCGCGAGAAGCGACGGAGCGGCGTCTCCGAGGGCGCGGAGGGCCGGAAGGTGGGCTGACACGATATGAGAGACGCGAAATTATTACAGGATACGCACCTTCTTTGGCGAATATACCAGCCCCGAGGATTGCTACACCAGACATGGTGGTGGTTGGAGCTCAAGAAGAACCAGGGCGCGTCATCTGCACACGATGCCCGGGCCGGCTCAAATTTCTGTCTATGATTAGATTACAGTCTCGATTTGTCCGCCTCAGCCGCCAGCTTCGCATGTAGCCCATACAAGTCCTCCGCCGCTTGCGCAATCTCCGCAACAAACTTCTCGTTCGGCATCTCCTTGCGGGATGTGATGGTGTATTGTAACCGGTCTACACCACTTGTTAGCGGCGAAAAACAGACATAAAGAGACACCATACCATCGTATCCAGTCATATACGCAACACCGAATCCATCTGGCACCACCTCACCCCACCCATACACGGGAAAGTGCTTCGAAAAGACCGCAGACGTGCTCAAAACCCAGTTGTTCGACCGCTGCATCAGCGGGTCCGAGTACAACGCAGGCGTCTCTTCTCCCTCCTTCAAACACTTCTTCAAGCCTAAAAACGCGTCAGAGTACATCGCTATGCGCGGAAGAAACGGACCAAACAAAAGCCGGTCAACGCCTTGACCCATCCCCGCCGCACGCGCCATATTTCCGTGCACTTGCACCGCCGCGTCAAACAGCCGCTTCTTCTGCTTTGCGTCGACCCCGTCTTTATCCATGCTCTCGACCCACGCATCCGACTCTAGAGAAACCACCCGAATCGCCTCCGTCCGCCCCTTGTAGAACCGTCTCGTCGACGCAGCCTCGTAAGTCCCGCCCGTCCTCTGCTTGCCCAATCCTCTCAACAAACGCGCATACGCCAGCTGGACGATCATCTGCGCCCACGAGTCGGGGGACACGCGGAACTTCTTGATCGCGTCCTTGCCGTATTTCGTGAGATGGAAGCCGAGCGTCTGGCTCTCGATGAGCTCGCACGCAGCGGTCTCGGCCTCTCCGAGGGCAACGACCGTCGCGGGGGAAAGCTTCCAGTCGAGAGGCGTTGGACGGGACAACGTTGACGAGAATTCCGAGCCAGCATCGAATGTCGGACTGGCGATCGCGTTCAGAACGTCGTCAACCAGCCGGACCGTCGGAGTTCCATCCATGACCGAATGCTCGCCCATGATCCCGGCATTCGCATTGTCGAATACGATGTATTGCACGGGTTTGTCTACCCAGCGGTTTTGCAGGCCGGTAGGGACGCCGTTGACGACATCTCCGTGCCACAGCGCTCGGCTGTGGTGAACAGCGGAGGTGGGGGAGCCGGAATCGAGGCTGATGGTGAACGCGGCGGATTGGATCGCCTGTATAATGGACGCATTGTGGGGAGAAGACGAAAGTTCGGCGTAGTCTTTCGCCCAGACATCGCGGTTGTTGGCACAGAGGACTCCAACCCCGGCGTACGCTCCCTCAGACTTGTCGACGACGTATTGGATTTGTCTTGTTCAAGGTGTTGAGTTTCAAGGCAAGCAAACGCAACCATGCACGAACCTGGTCAGCTCGGACACGCTCAGCAGCCGTCCGTTCTCCGCGAGATCGACCTTCCATGGGCGGTTGTGCCGGAATACGATGATATGCCCGCTGTCGCCTTGGTCGCCAGGTTGGGCATAGCTGACGCTCCAGTCTAAACCAGGACCGGGAACGCGACAGCAGTCGAACATCCAGCTGACATGAATATTCAGCCAATCGGAGAATGCCAGCGCTGGTCGACGCACCGGTAAGTGTCCATGCATATCGGACCCTCCTTCAACGCCTCTGGCTTCAGCTGCCCGAGCTTGTACTGCTTCCTGAACAACGCCGTCGCGCGCGCAAAATAGGCAGCACGGGCGACCTGGCCTTGAGGAAGATTCTGCGGCTGCTCATCGAATCCGTCTATAGCCGCGATGAGGAATGGGACGCGAGGGAAGGGAGGACGCACAATAATACGAGACGTTGATCACGACCTAGCCAGCGAATGAGCTCGGGACAACACATTGCCGGTGCACGCACCGAGTCGCGATAGCCCAGGTACGCGCCGTTGTCCCACCACTCCTCCAGCCAATGCCGATGCTCGTTGGCGCGTTGTAACAGGCGTCTGTGCAGCTCCGGGGCCTTGCCCTTCTCAAACTCGGCAATCTTGGCCTCTACGCCCGCCATCTCGGCCTCTGACCACGCCAGCGGCTTGAGGGATTCCCTTAAGCGCGCCAGGGTCTGCGTAAGGTCGGGGACTGGGAGAGACGGCAGATCAGACTGAGCGGCGAACGTTGTTGTCCCCGAGGGAGGTTCGGGCGCGGCGGCCTTCCAGTCGGGGGGTTGTGTTGTGGGCATTGCGGGTGTTGCGAGAAGGCGAGAACCAAGGCTGCGGCGTGCGGGGCCCCTCCAGAGTCGGCTCAACATGGGATGAGCATGAAATGCGAATCACATGGACTACAGCGCCTTTGACCGGAACCAAATTATTCAAGCAACGCCCGCAGCGCCTCCATGAACGCAGGCACGAACTGCTCGTCCACAAAGCCCTCCTCGACGCTCGGCCTTCCCCATGTAAACGCGAAATTAACCCCCCCGTCGGTGTCCCCGACGACATTCATCTTGAACGCCGCACCCAAAACCACGTCGCTCTGCGCAAACACGACCTTCTCCATGCTCCAGCTACTGCCCTCCTTCGCTCGCGGGACAGCTCCCAGATTCGAGATTGTAACGCCTCCCCTTGCGTTTCGTACCCATATGCTTCCGCACGAACGCAGTATAGTCCTTCCCCAGCAACCCAAGCATCCCAATCGTCTCCCGTGAGCTAGGCCGCTGCGTCTTGAGCTTCGCCGCAAAGCTCCCTGCCGTCTTCCAACTAAATTCCGCATCGAGCGCTGACACGGTGGTCTGCTGCGACACCGCGTCGCATATCTCGGTTTTCGCTATCGGCGGCTGGGTAAGGTCCCGGAGGGAGACCGCAACACCCACCGGGACGTATTTGTACGCAGTCCCCTCTAGCAACCGCGCCAGCGTCGCAACCGTAAGGACGTAGAACGCAGAGGTCAATGTCGCGCCGTGTATCCTACAAATCTTCCGGAGCGCGTCGACCTCGTTCGGGGAGATAGTGGCCAAGCACACGCGTGGCTGGAGCAGGTTATCGGGCGTCTGCGGTGTGGGGTTTCCCGTCCAGGACGCCGCGACGCGTCGCGCACCAATCTTCGGCGCGAAACCCTGGAACAGCTGGGACGCGACAGCCCAGAGGGACGGGCGGACGCTCGTCAAACGTTCAATCGGGGGAGCGAGCTCGAGCGTTCGCGGGACCTTGATAATGGAGGACGCGTCGTCCGTGCCCGAATTCTGCAGCGCTTCCAAAAGCTCCAGATGGAACGCGACGGTGCTCAGCCCGTCCCCAATAACATGGTGATCCGCGAACACCACCGTGTTATCCGGCAGCACCGTGACGCGCCATAGCACATCCGACGCGTCAAATCCCCTCGCCAACTCATCCTCGAGGACAATCCGAAGCTCCCTCGCCTCCGAAAAGCGCACAACTCGTTCCAGATCCACGCTATCGCGTCGCACGAAACACGCGTTCTTCGCCCGTTCGTCCTTCAACCCCACACAGAGCGACGGATGTGCGAGGACGACTTGCCGGAGGGCGGGGAACAACACTTCCCGCGTGAGGCCGCGTCCCTCCACGTTCCGGTACCTGGCCGAAGCGACGACGCAGGTATCGAGTCCAAGGAAGTTGCGCGTCGCATGGAACCGCTCGAGAATGCCTAGGATACTCATCATCACCAAAAGTAAAGGTCTATTGGCTTATTGCCAGGGCGTCTGTGATACAATCATTCTGGAAACTGATTTTGAAAGACATACATCAATTCTGACCGAGATAGTAAAGTTTGATGTAAATCAGCCCATCAATTGCTGTGAAAGAGAGCACTTTTTCAGGCAATGCCTGGAATCACTCAAATTGGGTCAAGACAGATGATTACCCAATATGGAAACTCGAAATTGATGTAGACAAAACCTCTCAATCCTGCGAGCAACCTGTGAAAGTTTTATGACAAAGGATCCTCTAATTGCGGAGAAATTCAATTTCGAATGGATTTCGAAGCAATTAGATCTCTGCACACCCGGTTGCAAAAGTTCTTGTTCACCAGTGAGTTTGAGGAAAGAACCTGCTCTAGCCTGCTCATTTGTTCTTCAATTTGGTTGAAATAATGCTATGCTAAGGTCAATATTGATGTCATCAGTCTCTCCAGATTTAATCATGATTGTATCAAAGCCGCCCCGGCGATAAGCCAATAGACCTTTACTTTCGGTGATGATGAGTATGATCATGATTATCGTCATCCGCAACAATCTAGCGCAGTATCCGCACCTATAGGCCGCAGCTCTCCGGAGTCGTTTGCAGGCTGAGGCATAGTCGTCTGTCTATAACCACGATCAGTAGCTGTAGATTATAAAGAACCCCTGCAATGGACATTTTTTTGGGATCCGCACTACCGAGGATGCGTACAGCCGATAGTATCGCGCGAGGTGCCTTCGAATTCCACGCGCGTCAGATAGGAACGTGGTGCCGTGGACTCGAGGAGACTAGGCGGACGAGGCGCGCTTTTATACGCTGCAGATGCGGATCGCGGAGCCGCGAGGCCGTGGCAAAGGCAACGTGTTGGCCTGCGGATCCGCATCATGTTCAAGTTGGGGATATCGGCGGACTACTCGCCATTCCACGAACCCCTCGGGCTGCATAGTATGCATACCGCAGCTGATTCGAGGAGAAGGCCAAGGCAACACATGTGCTAAGTAGGTAGCGGTCACGTGTGACATTGAAAACGCGTAATTGAAGACGCGTCTCGACGTGACAACGGTTCAGACGCGAGGCAATGGTTGCAGGCGGAGTTCCAAGATACCAATGAAAATTAGCTCTCCCGAGCGAAGTAAAAAATTGTTTCCGCCGGTCGGGAGTCTGTGCTATGAGGGCAACTCAACAACATAGCTCTTACAGTAAATACTTGGGGTAGCGGCCACCGCATCCCGCGTGGCAAAAGACGAGTACTTGGAAATCCAGAGCTTCCTTCTTCCAAGTCTGCTCCCAGTCAACGCGCTCAACTTCTGGCAATCGAGTGTGAGCTGCGTCGGAAAATCTAGTGTTTGATATTATTATTTAACTTCCTCCGAGCGCTTGACGTCTCGTTCGTCCTCCGGGGTTCACTCCTCGCGAGACCAAATGTTTTAGCCAAAGAAACTGACTTCTAGTCAATGTATGCTTAAACCTTTCATTAATCCCGTTGCGACTATGTTGCTGTATGTAGTACCTGTCAATGTGGATGGCACATTTTCAGCCATTTAGGAGCGTTGCACGGGGAGGGCGACACTGTCACATGGGCTCAGAATTATCAAACGGTTTTGATTGCGACACGGGATCCTATGAACGATTACTAAAGTACTCGTAATTCACGTAAACAGAAAAATAAAAAGCTCGAAGTGCCGAAGGGAGCTCTACTAACGCCCAACGGGTCTCCAAGTGCATTGCCAACTGCCCGACACGGTGCTGACCTCTAGGCGGTTTAGGTGGTTTGGGCCGATGCCAGCGGTGGTCAAGCAGTGACGCTGCAATGCCATTTACAGATCCGAAGATAGGACGACCGCACAGTTTTCGGCGGAGACTCTGGCCTACGGGCTGAAACGACGTGCATCTTCTTTTGCTTTCAGGTCAGCTGTTGCCAGCATCACCTACTAACAATGGATTGTATTTGGTTGTCAAGCAGGGAAACTGAAGGGGGGTTATTATCTGAGTTCCGTACCGTGCGGGGATTTCTGGTAAGGTCCCAATGAGCTGGCATTCGATCATGCACTGGGATGCCCATTTTAGGAAGTGGACGCATCACGATGTGTCATCAGACGGTCAAAGCCACTTGCCTTTGCGCCATAAGCACTCGGCACAGGAAGTTACAGTCTGGTAGGACACGGCGCCAACACTCATTTCCTTTGTCTTTGAATTTGGTTATTGATCGATCCTTTCCTTTGCTCGTCAACTTTCAGTGGTATTGCAGACTTTATTTAGATGATCCCGGGCTGAGCTCAGCTTCGAAATTTAGCTAGCTAAGGCATGAATATGGCCTCCAGATTTGTCCTTCCCACATGAGTGAGGTTTTCCTTTGTATCGGCTACGTTTCTAGTACGACCTTCAGCAGACCAGCATTTTAATCAGGATTCAGCGGCGGACTCAGATATGCGAGCTTTCCCTAGTGTACACATATTGGAAATTTCGCTTCGGCCTGATAAGGCTCGTCCCTTATTCATCCTTTACTTGTAGAAAAGCCGGCCTCCTCTCATCGAGCCCAAATATGCAATAAAAAGGGACAAAGGAGTTATAATAGTAATAGAAACGAACTCTGATTCTCCGAGTCGCATAGGTACATCCGGCAAAAACAAAATTTCCGGCATGAGCTCGAATACATTTCTAACACTTAAGGCTGAAGCAGATGTCCAGAAATCGGAGCGAGCGCTCCTTTAAATCTGCCCCAAACAAGGCTTACTGGCCCCGAGGCTGAGTTTCGCTGCGCTGCCAGTGAAAGGCTTTGATATTAGTGCAAGCAATGACTCAGTAACTGCCAGCCTGACGTCGACGTACGTACGGTCTCCCAAGTAAAGGTTAGATTTGCGCACTGTTCGACGGGCCTCACGGAGATAAAGAACACGAATCACCGCAAATTCCAAGGACAAATTTGCGAGTCACAAACAAGATAGAGATATCGTATAAACGAACAACGCCGTCGCGATAATAGAACATCATCTGCAACCACGAATTTATGCATACTTAATGGTGGTGTAGCCCTCGCACAAATCGCTCCTCTAGGTCCAACCGAACAGCCGCGTCATAGCCGACAAAACGCAGGCCGTAGGCTTTGACATCGGTTCGGATAGAGGTCCAAGACCTTCCGATACGACAGAAACCCATCCGTCGTGATCGTCGCCGGCGCCTTCATAACCAGATCGCTACTCACCAAGGCTGTCGCCGAAGAATTGGTTGTAGCGCCGATTCCAAAGCCCATCTCTCGGTAAATGGCGGTCTTGGCCTGTATTCAAAATTGAGCGGAAACGACAGGAGAAAGCCTCTGAAGCCGCACCATGTCAGCGGGAACAGGGACGGTTGAGACATGCACCAAGTCAGAAACTCCATAGAGTCCAGCGTAAACAACGACGTGCTCTTTCTTCACATTAACGCCGTCTGCGGCCGCGAAGACGTGGACTGCGCTGCCGACAAACGCTTCCCCGGGATGCGGACCCCAGTTGCCCTTGCCGTCTGAGCCCATACCCGCCTGGTAGCACTGTTCTGGAATGCACCAAAGTCCGTACAGCCGCTGACCACTGCCGTCCCAAATGACGTTGCCGTGCGCAAAGACGACGGGCCTATAAACTTTATTAGTGAATATTAGGCACAAGGGGGAGTTGCATCTACCTCTTAAGGACATCCGCGTCTTTCAGCAACGTGTCCGAGTAGAACCCGTGGCTGGTCTGGACGGGACGCAGCTGATCGTACGCTGGCGAACGCGATGCTGCTGGTGTCGCAGCAACTGCTTTAAGCAGGAATTTGCGATCTTCCGGCGCGTCGAGGCTCTGGTCGTCGTTTAAAAAAGACGACAACGGAGATAAAGAAATACGCACAACGATACGCGCGTCGTCATCCGACCCATCGCCATCCTCGTCGCTGGAGTCGTCCTCTGTATCGCCGCGGGGGGCCGCAGCAGCATCGGCGGCTTTGTCGAAGAATGCGTCGAGGTCGTCTCCATCATCGTCCTCGTCCTCGACATCGCTGCCCGCGTCCGCCTCTCCATCTTCTTCTTCATTTCCGTTGTCAACTGTCTCGTGTCCGTCGTCGTCCTCGGAAGCGACCGCGTTCTTGCGACTTCCCAACGCGTCCTCGTCACCTTCATCTTCGCCATCGCTTTCCTCCTCAGCGAGGAACGCGTCAAACGCGTCCGACTGCTGACTTGTGGCGATGCCTGCAGTTGGAGGGATCGGGGCGCTACAAACGACGCGATTCGATTAGATTCGTCCTCAACATGAGCGTCAAGGACGCACGACGGAGGAACGGCATTCATCAAAAAGCCTACCGGCTGAAGGACGTCTTCCATATCATCGCCAAGCTAGATATATCTGAGAGGAGATCAAAAAGAGCCAAGCAACGTACCTGCCGGGGACAGCCAGCCATGTCGGGCTTGAACTGGGCAATCTTAACTAGTTGCTGAACGCGTTGTTAGAGGACCGCAGCGTCAGAATGGGACGAAATGCGTACCTGCTGCATCGGCGCCCCGGCACTGTAGCGTATGATGCCGAGCTCAACCTCCATCGGCTGCGGCGGCTGCGCCACCGCGACGAGGGAGCCTTGAGCAGCCATAGGCTGGAGAGACGACATAGACGGAATCGAGGGCCTCGGGCGCGCAACAAGGCGTCTATCGGTGCTGTCCTAAAAGTCCACTCTGATTAGACACAAGTAGAGGATAGGAATACGAAACATGAGCGTACCTCGTCGTCGTCATCTGCCGCACACGCGTCCCGGAGCTGCTGGTCGAGTCGCTGGTACGCAGCATCGAGCGCGACTAGCCTTGAGTGCAACACCGCTAGCTGACCCAGAGTCGTATCCCGGTCCTTCGTGACGTCCGCCAATTGGCCGCAAACGTCATGGTAGCGTTTCTCCAGGTCGACGTAGGAGTCGCCAAGCCCGTTGAGGTTGGCTTCGCCCTCCGCGATCGTCTTCATCAGCGCAGCGACTTTCGCGTCGCATTCTTCGCGAAGCGACTCCTTCTCTTGCTTCAGCAGCTGTAGCTGAATGTCGGCTTTGGAAACGCGCTGCGTCTCTGCATCGCGCTTCTTCCGCATCATCTCGATGTCCTCCTGGAGCCGTTGGAGTCGGCGGACCGCTTCGGAGGCGCGCTGAGCCTCGGCATCGCGCTCTCCGCGCAGGGTTTCGTGTTCTTTCCGGAGACTTTCGAGCTGCTCGGTCGCTTCGACAGACCGTTGCGCGTGCGCGTCGCGCTCCTGGACCAAACGTTCGTTTTCCTCGCGGAGCGCTGCGATGGCGGCATCTTGCGGAGAGGAACGGGCCTAAACAAAAGGACGGGCGTTAGTTGAGACGCGCAAGAGCTCCGCAGAGCACGTACCGTGCGGAGGTAGTTAGCCGCCTCCAAGAGTTGCTGGTAGGCAGCGTCGACCGACTTGATGGCCGACGGCGCGACGAGGTCCTTGGGCGTCGCCACGGGAGCAGCGACCACGAAGACGTCTCCGACGGACGAGGAAGCGAGACCGGGGGCGGCATAGGCGGGACTGTGGGGGAAGAGCCGGCGCGCGAGCGGTTGTGGAGAGCGCGAGTTGGGCTCGCCGTTGCGGCCGACCTGGGGCGACGGGAGAAGAAGAGGTCGGGAGGCCGTCGGGGTCTTGGGTAGCGCCTGTGGCGTGCTGGGAGCCGCCTGGGGACCCGGAGTTAAGACGAGCGAGTTTATGCGTTTGCAGACGCACCAAGGTCTGGTTCCGGCGGAGCAGACCGGTAGTCTGGCCGCTGTGGACGACGACTGCATACTACGGCCGAGGTGAGCACGGCGAGCTAGCGAAAGGCGACATAACGTACGGGACGGTCATAGAGCTCGACGCCGTCGCCGCTCTGGGCGGTCTTTTCGCGGCGGCGTTTGCTGGCGGACGGATTATCCTGCGGGGGAGAGACCAGTTTTCGAGGGGTTGGCGAGGCCGGCGGCGGGGACAGTGGGCGCGAGGCGGAGGCCATTGGAGAGGGTTGCGGATAAGAGACGCGTCGGGTGGCTGACTGGGCTCCATTCCAATTTATACCCGGCTGTCCGCGAAGAGGAGGAGTCCTTCTCGAGGGCACTGGCTGCGTAGACCGAACGCGAGGGAATGCAAGCGGCGTTCATCGAGGCGCTCATCATGGGCAGAGGCAAGCCAGGTTCACGGCCAACAGATCGCACTGGCAAACTTTCCCTGGCTGGCCCAAATCCACTACTCGGTATGAAGGCAATGGGGGTATATTTTTTGAACACCTCCAAGATAACTACTTATACAGACGCCGCAAAAACTTGTGTGGACGTCCGGTCGTGAGCATACGTCCGTGTATGCGTAAACGCGCGACATTTCAACTCCCCTGCTTGTGCAATCCGCATGAACCGCGCCATACCTTGCGCAGAGATGTCAGGGCGCCAGGTGACCTCCATATTGAGCTCCCGCATCCGCGCGACCGTTGCCTTCTCCCTGTTTCCCAACTTGACCCGTCCTTCCAACGCATCAAGTACCCCGTCGAGCGGATACATGCTAAATGTCAGATTCTCCAGTCGCGGAAGGAGCGACCCGTCTCGTAGCCCAGCTAGAACCTCCGCATCCCATTCGGTCGTTTCCCAGAGGTACAGCTGAAACGCTACAAGCGAAGGCATGTCCTGCAGAACGTGCAGCAGCTGCTCAACGGGGATGATATAGTGCAAGATCGCAAGTCGCGAGAGTGTGAACCGGGATCGCGCCAAGAGCGCTTGATAAGCCGCGTACGGGAATGGTGTCGCGGGGAGGAACCCCGCTTCGAGCGGACGAAGTTCGAGGTCGGCCAACGCTGGCAAGATGAGGGGGCGTAAGAAGGGAGAGACGTGGTCAGACGCTGGGTCTGCCGATGGCGCGAATTCGACCATCAGGACGCGGAGATGCTGGAGCATGCAGTCCGGGAGCCTCTCAAGGTCCGTGACGAGCGCGTCGTCCATTTGCACAATGGAGCAGCTGCATTCCTCGAGATTCGGGGCGGCACGGAAGATTGCATGCATCGCGAGCGGCGGGATATACGTCGCAATGAAATGCAGCGCCGTCAACTGTCCCCATGGAAGACCGAGTACAGCAGGATCAAGGCTGCACATGTCGGTCGACAGCAAGACGCGTTTGAGGCGCGGCGCGCCAGCGCGGAACACATCGAGTCGCGACGCGGAGAACGGCATCGTCACTCCGAGCGTCTCGAGGTAGAGAATCTCGAGGTTATCGATCGCGCGTTCTGGGAGGCAGAAAAAGTCGTCGATGGACGATTCCACAAACCGTAAGTCGATTTCGCGGTACCGGGATGAGAACGGGACGACCAGCTCGCGCACAATGTCGATATCGTGCTTGAGAAGGAGCCGTTCGCCCCATCTCGATGTTGAGTTGCGGAGTGTTATGAGGGCGTCGCTCTGGCGAAGCCACTGCTTTGCATACACAATCAGACGGAGGGGTTTCGCGCAGTTGGTGAAGTCGAGGAAGATGTTGCACCAGAGGTTTGGTGTTCGGAGGATCGTCTGGCGCCACCGTCGGCAAGTTTGTGCAATGGCTAACGCGGGTGCCTTCGGTGCTGGAGGCAGAATAATCGGTGCCGGGATGCAGAGAGTGAAGACAAGAGAAAGGATCTCGGCCGGCAGATGTTTGTGTGGCGCCAAGGCGATTTGGTACGACTCCGTTTCCTCGAGATCGGTGGTGGCGGCCAAGAGACTCCGGACGTGGACGACCTGGGGGCCAGTCAAGACCGCGTTCGTTCTCCACTTCAAGTGTTCCCCCGGGGTCATGAAGCCTCCCGGAGTAGGAGAGGCGGACCATCCGGGAAAGGTTGCGGCATGCGCGCTTCAGCAAGCTCTTTATAGTACCACGCATGAGGCGGAATCCGTCATGTTCGTGCTAATTGCGGCACATGAAAATTGTGGGCAGGATCTAGGTGACCCATACACACCCATAGGGCAACGCAATCATGAGCTGGGGGAGCAAGGAAGGGCAACGCATTGGTAACAAGCCGTCACATCGGGTCAACCTGGCTCACCTCCCGCGCTCACCTGGTATACGAATTATTCACCGGAATCTGGGTCGTCATGCGAGCCTGTTTCCACCTATCCGTACAACCGGACGTCTTTGCAAGGCTTTCTGTAAGATCAGCGTATGAACGCGTCTGCTTGACCATGCGCCACTTCCGAAAGCTCATACTCTGGCACGTTCTGTGGCAGGTTACCGGCCGACCATAATTGCGGCGGCGGACGCGAAACTCGCAAATCTAAAGCATACATCCGACGCAACTCGCGAATTAACCCTCTTCCATACTCGTTTAGTTTCACTGAACGTACCTCCGCCAACTGAACGTACGTCCAGCGTCGTCCACCGATGCCTCTGGCACACACACACCCTCGGCAAGGGAACCACGTCGACCTCAGATCACAACACATTTGCGGTTGGGCACCCGGACGCCCGCAGAAATGCCAGCAAATTGTTCAAGTGGTTCACCTTCGTGTTCAAGAGACCCGCACAGTCATTTTCATTCTAAATTTCTTCCGCCGCGAACGGGTTGCGAAGCGCGACAACAGACATTGAAAGGAATCAATTCTGTGTGAACGACGCAACGCTAATTTTTGTTTTGGGCCGGCTGGAGCAGCTCCGGAACCAGCGCGGAGAGTAGGTTTTACAGTATCTGTTTCTATTCTCAAGATAATTCCTCTCGGTTGTCGTGGGCTTTGTTTGTAGCCGTACTCATCCGTGGATCGAAACACCTATAAAATTTGATGTGTGCACCCACAATCGTCCGTCGCCCGAGTATCCGCTCGCTTCGGTATGGAAAATAATGTAACCTCATGAAGGAGCTTCACGCGACGGTGCGATAACGGGGCCCATTGGAATCACTCGGTCGATCCATCCGAATATCTTAGAAATCTCGGTTCCTTTGCAGCGTAGCGATGTACAAGTCTCTACAATGCTCTACGAGGACCCTAACAACATTTTACAATTGAGGGAATCGGTGCTTTGCGTGAATCAGGCTGGGGTGAGGTGTGACCAGCACCAATCCTGCTCTGCTCCTCCTTGCACGGCCAAGGATCGATGGCTTTGTCGCGACTCTGATGGACCCTTCTGCCCCGGAAGCCTCCTCCAGCACTCAGGTCCACCACCCAGAGCTCCGCACCAGCGCCAGAGTAAAGGCAGCAAAGCAGAAGGCAAAGGACAACAACGACGACAACCTTCCGTCTTCCTCCGCGCCGCCCACAACCCGCAACCAGCCCAAACGCAACGCCAAATCCAAGGCGGACCCTACACCTGCCACTCGTCCGCCGGCCAAACGGTGCGTGCTCGTCACCACCTATCGACTCATGTGCTAACCTCCTGCTCTCTCCGTCAGCCCCCGAAGAAGCGTAGCCGCTCCCCAGCCCCCACTCACAATCAACGAACCCGTCCGTGACCCCAAAGGCAAGAAACGCGCCGCCCCCGAACCATCCAGCTCCGACGAAGAAGCTCCCGGCCCTTCCACCAAACGACCCCGCACAACCTCATATTCACTCCGTTCCAGCACTACCACCACCACAATGACCAGAAAGTCCCGGTGAGTTGCAACATCTGTCAGCCTAAACTGAAGCTTGACAAATTACCATCTCTTTCGTTAGCACGACCACCAAAGGCAAAGCCGCTGCAGCCAAGGGCAAAGCTATGGCTGTTGCCGGCTCCTCGAGAATCGAAGACGAAGACACCGAGATGCTCGATGTCGAGTATAAGCAGGAGGAGGACGAGCAAGCGCCGGAGGCAGCTATGGACGATGCTGCCCCGCATGACGATGACGAGGAGGAGGACGATGATGACGGAGGAGACGACGGAGGAGGAGGAGCAAGCGGAGGAATTCCCCCCATTCCAGGAGGACTCGACGAGGCTGCAGCGATGGCCATCTTCGGCGACTATCGCCAATTCGGCTCATATATGCTGTCACTCTCATCGCGCCTCAAGACGATGCTCAACAACATCAAGTCGACGGCGGATCCAACGACGCGATTGCTCACTCTCCAAGAGCTCAGCGAACTTCTCAGCATCAGCACGGAGGACACGCTTGCCGGTTCTTTCCAAGTCGAGCCCTTCGTCAAGGAACTCGTCAAGATCCTCGGCGGCACCGGGAAGGACGCAGAGGAGGATGGGGATGGTGGAGACGACGGCCAGGAGGAACCAGATGAGGATGCTGCTCTAGCTGCCGCCCTCGCGATGAGTGGCGGGTATCAGGGCGACGATAACCTCGAAGCCCAGGTCCTTGCCTGCCGCTGCCTCGCAAATCTCATGGAGGCCCTCCCCGGCGTCGCCCACACCGTCGTCTATCAAGGCGCGATCCCCGTCTTGTGCAGCAAACTTATCGAGATTTCGTACATTGACCTGGCGGAGCAAACGCTGAGTGTGCGTGGCTTGTTCTTCTCCCGGCTTCTGTTACTAATGACCTAATCAGACTATGGAAAAGATCTCGGAGGAGTTCCCGACCTCTATCGTCCGCGACAACGGTCTCACCGCCCTCCTCAACTACCTCGACTTCTTTTCCATCGCTGTTCAACGTACCGCGCTCCAGGCAGCCGCCAATTGTTGCCGGAACATCTCCCCCGAGTACTCTGGGCAAATCAAGCAAGTTTGGCCCATTATCCGAAACTGTCTTTCGTACTCGGACCAGCGTCTCGTGGAGTTCGCGTGTTTGTGCGTTATCCGGGTCATCGACGCCTACCACCGTTCGTCGATCGAGAACCTCGAGACGCTCGTCGACACTGAGCTCATCCGTGCCGTCAACCAACTTCTCCTCCCCGCTGGGGCGCCGCTGGTCGCAGCAAACACGTACACATTGCTCGTCCGCGCGATTGCCACCGCCGCCCGCGCCAGTCCCCGTATCACCATCGCGCTTCTCGAGGCAGACATTGTGGACATCACGTACCAAATCCTTACAGGTGTTCTACCACCTGCCGGGACGGCTGCGAGCGAGCAGGGAGATGCCATTGGCGGTCAAGGTCTCGGAGGTGGCCTCGCGGACATGACTGTCATGGACAATTTGGCGCACCGACCGAAAGACCAAATCGAGGAAACGTTGAGTTTGATTTCAGAGCTTATGCCGCCATTACCCAAAGGTACGTCTCCTCTTTGTTATACACAACCCTCCTCATGTATTTGTCGTAGACGGTGTTTTCGACCACAAAGCGTATACGGAAAAGGCGCTTGCTCGTCTCGTCAAGGCGAAAGCCAAGGCTGAGCGCGCCGCTGCTCGTCAAGCAACGCAAGCAACGCTCGCAGCAGCTTTGTTGATCCCGGCGCCTGCGGAGAGCTCTGCTTCTGCCGCTGCGTCTGCAGACGATACGGCTTCGGCGGAGACGGCCGTGGCCGAGCCCGACGAAGCGACAGTTGCCCCTTCGGCCCCAGATCGGCTCGACTTATTGCGGTCGAAGCCGGACGTCGTCGGGCGTTTCATGGAGCTCATGGTGCCCATCCTCATCGATGTCTATGCCGCAAGCGTTACATCGTCTATTCGAATCAAGACTCTCACTGCTCTGCTCAAAGCCGTTAGTTTCTTGGACGCTGATGGGTTAAAACGAGTTCTAACGGTTCGGTTTCTATCTACTCTCTGTTTCTTTCCGCTCATACATCTGCAGTTCGTCCCCGTTGCAAGCTTTGCGTCGTCCATCTTGTCCTCCAAAGACCATCCCACGCTTGTTATCGGAGCCCTCCAACTTGTTGATCTCCTCCTTGCCAAGGTCCCGAGCTCGTACAAGCCGGCATTCCGCCGCGAAGGCGTTTTCCACGAGATTGACACCATCTCGACGCGCACACTCGTCGCCATCAAGCCCAAAGAAAAGGACACCAAGGACAAAGAGTCGTCGGAATCTCCTGCACCGTCCGACACGCCCGACATCCCGCCGCCCCCGGCAGCTATCACAACGCTCCCCGGCTTCAAGAAGCTCACGGCGATGTCGCTCGAGCCCGAGGACGCAATCACCTTGCGGGCGCGGGTCATCCAGTTCAAATACCTTTCGGAGGACGAGAAGGGTGACGGAGATGCATCGTTTGGGTCGTTGCAACAACTTGTAGGCCGCCTAGCGCATGATGGGTCAGAGAAGGAGGCGACAGAGGCACTCTATCAGCTCGCGGAGTTATTTGGTGCTCCACACTCGTCCGTATCGAGCTTTGAGTTGCTTCAAAGTGGCGTTGTCGACGGCTTGCTCCAGTTTACGACCGATCCCGGACGGAAACGTACGCTTTTCCGTCTGATTTTTTCTATTTTGCTAAATTCTATTCAGTGAGCTTGTTGAAGCGCAAAGAGTTGTTGCTCGACGCTTTTGTCGGCCGCCGTTCTAAAACCGGTACCAACTCGCCATTTGCGACGTTTGTCAAGAAGTTGCAAGAGAGCTTGACCCGCATGGAGTCTTTTGAGGTTGTTACAGTGACGCCTGGTATTGACGGTTCGTTTTCTTTGGTACTTTTTTTTCTTTTGCAAGCCTTTGATATATGTTCTCCTAGATTCCAAACGAAGTTCACCGTCGTTACTCGCTCGACAGCTCCGCCTCCGTCTTGTCGCCGACGACCAATCCGACGTCCCCCGCAACCTGCACAATATTGTCGTCTCTATCCATGCAATCGCGACCTTCCAAGCATTACACGATTACCTCCGACCGCGCGTTGCTGGGCTATTGGGTAGCGGGTCTCGACTATCAGGAATGCTCGCGGCTCTGGCGAGCTCGGGTTTCGGCTCGCTTCCGCGAACACCTGCCGCCGAAGAGGCTTCGTCGTCTTCTGCACCTCCACCACCACCTCCCGCAGTCGCCGAAAGCAGCTCTGCAGGAGCATCTTCCTCTTCTTCCGGGCCAGATCTTGGTCGTCGGCGGAGCCAGCGATTGAGCGCAAAGAACGCTGCTGCTTCTGAAGGTGCTGCGGAGGATGCTCCGGTTGCGGGTCCAAGTTCCGCGGGAGCAAGCGCATCATCTTTAAGCGGGGATGTTCCTGCCTCCGCCGCCGCAACGGGCTCAAGCAACATGGTCGATTCGGAGATGCCGGAAGCGGATTATACCGACGACGAGGAAGTTGACGCGGAGGTGTTTGACGACGAAGTCGACCCTGATAACTCGATTGCCGACAAGACGGTAACGGTTTCGGTTGGTGAAGGTCTGCCCCTTCCCTTACCTTTGCCGTATCAAACTAACATCCTCTCAGATGGATCAAAGATCGAGGCGCAAACTCCAGACGGAACTCGAGTCGCGACACCGAGCAAAGAAGGTCTACCATCTCTTTCTGCACGAGCTGCTTCAACACGAGCCTCGTATGCGTCTGCTCTCAAGGCCAAACCGACCGATTGGCATTTGGAGTTCTCCATGGACGATCAGCCGCTGCCGCTGGATCTGACGATATACGGCGCGATGCACCAGCACGAGATGAGGACCAAAACGGGGGCTTTGCCGCCAAACCTCATCTGGCAAGGGGTCTACACGGTCAAATTCAAGAAAGTCGCCGGTCCGTCACCGTCCACAGACGGTTCGTTTCTTCCCTTCTCCGTTTGTTTTTACTCATTTGCTATTAGCTCGCACCGAGGCCGATGGGAGTCCAAAGACGCGATCCTCAACTCCGCCGCTTTCCTCTCTTCCCGACGATGCTCCGCATGCAAAGATTCTCAAGCTTCTCCGCGTCCTGCAGCAACTCAACACACTTGAGGCAGAGCGATCGGTCTTTGTCGGCGACAAGCGACATCTCCCGGAATCGGCGTTTGTGAACAACAAATTGTCCGCGAAACTTACGCGCCAGCTGGAGGAGCCCATGATTGTTGCAAGGTTGGGTTCTTTTCCGCGCTTGAACGCGGTACTGATGATGTTTTATCCAGCTCTTGCCTACCCGACTGGGCTTTGGACCTGCCGCAGCACTTCCCCTTCCTCTTCCCCTTCCAAACGCGCTACAACTTCCTTCAATCGACCTCGTTCGGATACGCGCGCCTCATTCTCAAATGGCAGAGCCAACAAGCTCGCGTCCAAGACACTAGCCGTCGCGATGATGGTATTGGCTTCCTTGGTCGTCTCCAGCGCCAAAAAGTCCGGATTTCACGCAAGCACATCCTCGAGTCGGCGATGAAGGTGTTCGAGCTTTACGGGTCGTCGTCGTCGATTCTCGAGGTCGAATACTTTGAGGAGGTCGGGACCGGGCTTGGGCCGACGCTTGAGTTCTATTCGTTGGTGTCGAATGAGTTTGCGCGCAAGGATCTGAGGATCTGGCGGGACGCTGACGCGGCAGGGGCTGGGCTCTACGTAGACCATCCTGCTGGTCTATATCCGGCTCCGCTTAGTCCACAGGACCTCTCGACCGATGGTGGACAGTAGGTTGCCTGCTCTACTCATTCATTTCTTGCTGATTTCGTGGCCAGGAAGCGAACTCAAATTTTCCGCGTTATCGGCCAATTCGTTGCAAAAGCAATGCTCGACTCGCGTATTATCGACTTGTCGCTCAACAAGATCTTCCTCAAGATTGTTCTTGGCGAGGAAGTACCGCTTACCATTGCGACGCTCAAGGTACGGTTCTATTTACTGATGCCGGTGCCCTGCTAAACTGGTCAACAGCTGGTAGATGTCTCGCTCGCAAATTCCTTGGAGAAGATCCAGAGCATCGTGTCTGCCACAACGCAAGCGGAGACCGACAAGGTACGCTCCATTATACGTCCGAGTTCGCCGTTAATGTTAATGATTTGTAGGTCAAACGGAAGATTGCGCTCATTGAACACGTCAGCATCGACGACCTCGAGCTCGACTTCACCATCCCAGGTTACGATATCGAACTCCGCGTGAGTGGCGAGCCTGTTTATCATGTTTATGCTCGATTAACGCGTTGTATAGCCTGGCGGACGGGATCTTGCGGTGACTGCGGATAATGTCGATGAATACGTCCAGGAGGTACTCGAGGCTATCATTGGCAAAGGCGCACGACTGCAGGCGCAGGCCTTCCGCGAGGGATTCTCCAAAGTCTTCCCCATCAGCGACTTGCAAGCGTTCTCAGCCGACGAGCTCGTGCTGTTGTTTGGCAACTCGGAGGAAGATTGGAGCTCAGAGAGTGCGTTGTCGTCTGTTTGCTAGTTACTCGACTAACCCGTCCTTTAGCACTTAATGAAGCGATCAAGGCTGACCACGGTTTCAACGGGGAGAGCCGCGCCATTCGCGATCTCGTGGAGATTCTATCCGCGTACGATGCGTCGAGCCGCCGCAACTACCTTCAATTCGTTACTGGCAGCCCCAAGTTGCCCATCGGTGGTATGTATCTTGCCATATCGTTCATCCGGTTGCTCAACCGCCCGTCTCCGCCAGGTTTCCGCGGGCTCAATCCGCCGCTGACGGTCGTCCGCAAGCCGCACGAAGCTCCGCTGACTGCCGACGATTACCTCCCGAGCGTGATGACCTGCGTCAACTACCTCAAGCTGCCCGAATACAGCTCAAAGAGCGTAATGCGCGAGAAGCTCAAAACGGCGATGCAAGAGGGCATGGGCAGCTTCCACTTGTCTTGAACACTATTAGTACTACTTACTTTGTCCCCCTTGCTTTCCTCTCGAATCAGCCAGCTAGACAGACACAAACCCTACTACGGATACTTTGCAATCAATCTCTTTGTTTTTATCAAAAAGCCAGAACGGCTGTGGCGTTGTATTGCGGACAGCTGAGATTATGAACATGTTGCGTGCGTAGATAAATGAGTGGTTGTACACTTTGGCGTTTGGATTGGTGCAATAATGTACGGGGCGGCGTAGAGTAAGGGTAAGGGACCGGACAGCCCAGCGCATGCGCATGGGATCTACCATCTAAGCAAAAAGCAGGGAAACGGGAAAAGGCAAAAGAAGCAAGCCGCCTGTGCGTTTACTTTTGTTTTAAGAATGCACGCGCATGGACGGCGGGAGGGGCATGGCCGGGGTGGCGTCGGCACCCGCAGCGCCAGCACCGCGTGGCTGCAGATAGGATAGGAAGCGGCTCGGGGGCTTCGGGCCCTGTGCACTGGCGCTGTTGCTGTTGCTGCGCGACGGCGCGGGTGTTGGGTACGGGTACGCCGCTGCTCCTCCGTTGGCGCCCATTGACACGCTGCCTGAAACATGCCAATGCGCCGCTGGTGCGGGCTGCAGCATTAACAGCGCGGCGGCGGCGTCGAGTGTCGTGTGGGGCTGGAGGTGTCGCGGGAAGGGGTCGATACGCGTTGGGTCGCCGTTAGCCTTTGAGATAGAGTAGAGGTAAGATACCGGTGAACCATCGGAAGAAGGGAATGGGAATGGAATGGGACGAGAACGGGGTAGCGGACGTATACGTACAGAGGCGACATCGCGTCTCCGCATCGGGGCAAAGTCAAAGCCCGCAAACGGCGCGCCGAGGAGACGGTTGTGCGCGTCGAC
This sequence comes from Mycena kentingensis (nom. inval.), assembly GCA_014461125.1. Taxonomy (NCBI): domain Eukaryota; kingdom Fungi; phylum Basidiomycota; class Agaricomycetes; order Agaricales; family Mycenaceae; genus Mycena; species Mycena kentingensis (nom. inval.). The sequence goes on from JACAZG010000013.1 coordinate 1,094,473, forward strand.
AGCCGAGGTCGAGGGAGGGATGTACGGCGGCGCGGGGGGTAGTATCGGCGTACTCCGAGATCGATTCGTACTCGGACGCGGAATCCTCGGTTGGGCACGAACTCTGGACCGGGCTCAACGGTTGTGGCTGGACCGGGCTCAACGGTTGCGATTGTTGTGGCGGGCTTGGTTTTCGGTTAGTGACATCTGCAAGCGGGGGATGTGCGTCGGGGACGACGGGGGCCGGGGCGCGGGTGCTGGGGCGCAGCGTTGGCTTTGGCGGCGGGTCGACGTCGTGCACCGCTGCAGCCCAGCAGATCTCGGCAAACGCCTCCTCAGGACAAAACAGCAGCTGGGGATCGAGCTCGGCGAGCAGTTGGGCGTCAAAGTTGTTGTCCAGCCAGGGAACGACGCGGAGGTTGGCCGTGCAGTTGGAAGCGTACAGCGCCGAGCTGACTTCCGCCGGTTCGGTGTCATCGAGCTCGAGCTCTCCTTCGATCCACACGCTCGAAGCGGCGTCAAGGGAGACTACGTCTGTCGGAAGGGCTTGCGGGAAGAGCGCGGGTGCCCAGGGCGGGAGATCGTCGAGGAACGAGGCGCTTGAGGAAGTCTAGACGCGGATTAACAGCTGCTAGTCGTTGGGATTGCACAGAACGAACGCTATACGCAAAAGCATGAGCTCTGGGTATAAGGGAAGGGTACATGGTGAGCAGGAAAGAAGAGACGCACGAGGCATATTTATTATGTCTCAAGGTCTTGAGCAAGCCGCACTAGCTCCAAGTGGCGTTGACAAGCCTTCGTATTTCGGCAGCCCGGACGCGTCGAATTGCGCTTGCTCACGCGTGGATTCAGGCCGTCTGGCTGCTATGCGCTGTAAAACACGTAGAATAATCCCTAGACACGTGAAACGGTGCAAGAGCGTCGCATAAAACTCCACAAAACCCTCTGTTCGGGCGCGGGGATACCTTGACGGTTAATAAACCTAGATGCACATCGAGCCAGTAGACGAACTTGGATTCATTAGAACGGAGCCCAGAGTAGTACGCAAAAAAGGGGGACACGACAGAGTCTAGAAACCAGCTATGATACAAAGCAAAAGAAATCAGAAGACTACGCAGACGCAGGGGCGTTTACCAACGGCGCCTTGCTCTTTCGCCGGAACTTCTTCGTGAACTTGGTCATCCAGGACCCCTTGTCAAGTCCGAGCGACGAAGTCATGCTCGCCTTGGACGGCTGGTTGCGCAGCGGAGCGTGAACCACGGTAGCCGCCGGCTCCGAGTTTTCAGGCAGCTCGACCGTGGCTGCCGCAACCGAAATAACCACGGCCTCTGCGGTCCTAGGGCGGTTCGCAGACGGAATCACGGTGGATGCCGCGCGGCTGAGGCGCCGAGGAATAAGACGCCCGGCAGCTCGAGAGATGCTCTGGCGCGGCGCAATGGTGTGCATGTGGGTTACAGCGTTCTCGTCTTCGTGGTGCTCGGCTGTCGAGCCGCCCGACGCGAATGACTCTTGCGAGTTATTCTGGCTCTGTGAGTAGTGTTAATTTTGGCTGCCTCGGAAGAGAACAAGGCCCGGGCGAACCTTGAGCTGAGCCTGGAAGAACGGCGACTTTGCTGCAATGTCGGACAGAGCTGGCGTCGTAGGGGCACTTGCGCCGTCTGAGGAGGCGTCGAGCTAGTCGCATACATCAACCTACAGGGTTGGCTGCAGGTACAGGGAACATACCTGACCGAAGATGGTCATTGAAATGCTCCCTCGACGACGAGACCTTTTCAAGTTCTCGGTAGAGTCGACGCGGGCAAGGGCCTCTGCGACCCTGTCCTCGGCTTCAGCCTGGCGTGCGCGCGCCTCGTTCTGCTCCTCGACCCTCTGAAAAATCTGGGTAACAGAGGGGGTCAACGAAGCCAACGGCGACGAGGGATGTGCAGACCTTTTCGAGGGGGTCAGGGCAGGCAAGGTCGGTCGGTTCAGGTTGTATCGAGTCCATGGTGGGGGAAGGAGCGGAGTTCTGTGGGTGCTCAGGCTCGCATAAGTCAAAAAAGTGGAACAAGATGCCTGGCGTGACCGGTCGTGACCCCCGTCTTGCCCCCAACTAGCCCCAACTCCGACTCGAAATGTCGAAGCACCACCCCGGTATGCCCGCTCTTCGACGCCGCATTCTAGCTAACTGTAACCTAGACCTCATTATGTGTCGCCGACAGCCCGGAATCGGTGTGTATCTCGCTACTTGTCCGCCTCCGACTCACCTTGCCAGCAATCGGGCGTCTCTGCGAGAAATGCGATGGTAAATGGTGCGTGTATGGTGTTCTACGCGTCGAAATCGCGTCTGAGAGCATCCCAGTCCCGTCTGCGACTCGTATGTACGGCCAGAGACCATCGTTCGCATCTGCGACGAGTGCAACTTTGGCACCTACGGCGGCCGCTGTATCATTTGCGGCGCCCCCGGTGCGTCATACAGCTGCAAATCCTCGAGTGTTCACTTATTAGCGACGTCCGCAGGTATCTCCGACGCATACTACTGTGCAGAATGTACACGGCTCGAGAAGGATCGCGACGGATGTCCCAAGATTGTGAACCTCGGAGCGAGCAGAACGGATCTCTTCTACGAGCGTCGTCGTCTAGGCGCGTTTACCTGTCTCCTTCCCTTCGTCTTCCTAACGCTACTGGGTAGGTTTTAAGAAGGGCTGAGCGACTTGTAACTTGTAATATCTTGATTCTACGACTGCACCACGTTCTTCATGCCCTCATTGTGCTTCGCGATGAGCTCGACCGGTACATTCGCCACCAGCTAGCCTTCAGTCAGCTATCCAGGTTTCGGAGTCATTATGCGCGTACCCAATCGAGCATCTCCAGTCAGACCTTCTCCCGTCATCGCCGAGACGCCCACGACGGCCCATGGCCACTTTGTGTGCTGCCTAAACAGCTTCTTCATGCCCAGCGCTTCCTCGATCTCCGCTAAACTCGCGGCGTTGGGTGCGTCAATCTTATTCGCAACTAGAAGGAACGGGTACTCCCATGGCCCGTGTTCATAGATGTGCTGTTCGAGCGTCTCGCGCGCTTCAAGGATGCGTTCTGGCGCAGCTGCGTCAACAACGAAGATGAACGCGTGTGCATGCCAGAAGTCTGTGCGGTCAGTGCCTTCTCCTCGCTTGGTATTCGCGATACGTACTTCTCCTCCACAACGGCCGTATCTTCTCTGTGCCGCCCATGTCCCAGAGTGTTATCCGGTTCTTCTTGTGGGAGACCGTTTCGATGTTTGAGCCGATAGTCGGCGCTGGGACATCCTTCGGGTCGAGCACGGCGTTCACGAGTCGAAATAGGATGCTTGTTTTGCCTGCGCCGTCGAGTCCGACCATAGATACCGTGAGCGATTTGGAGGTGCTTGTGCCCATGAGCGGGAGTGTAGAGTTGGCGGTGCTCGGGTCGCCGCAGCGCTGACTTGAACAAACACAACTTGGAAGATCTGCTTGTCCTGTTCTAATCTAACTGGTATAACATTGTCGCGCCAGCGCGTCTATCTCTATCTACTGCGTCTTTACATTGGCGACTAGCTGTCTAGCAATGAACACTCTGAATCGGTAGAACAGAGATCATCCACGCACCCAGTCGACCGCGTCAATAACACCCTCACCAGCCAACCCCGATACGCCCTTTGGGCGCGTCAGATCCTGCTTAGACGCGCCATGAACACACACCTTCACAGCCCACAACCATTCTGCTCGTCCCGACGTCAACAGCAGTTTTTCTAACCCCAGCGCCTGCTCAATCTCCTGCACACTCACTGCGTCCGTGCGGTCGATTTTGTTCGCAAGCACAAGGAACGGGCCCGCTTTGCCCTGTAGATCGTCGCGTACGAGTTGCTCGAGCTCCTTCCGTGCTTCTGGGAGGCGGTCTGGTTTGCTGGCATCGACCACGAAGACGAATGCGTTCCCGTTCCACACATCTGCAAACGCGAATTCAGCTGTGGGCAAAAAAGCAGAACACCAAACGCACACTCGCGCCACATAGGCCGCACCCGCTGGAGGCCGCCCATGTCCCAGATACATATTCGATGTCGGCCAAACGCCCCGTACGCGATCGTCTCGCGCGTAAATCCAATCGTAGGCGTCGTTTGTGGGAGGACGCCATAAGGAAACTCGCGTCGGCGCAGACGGTTGAGGAGGCTCGTTTTGCCGCATCCGTCGAGCCCGAGGATGATTACCGCTGCGTACGGATGGTGAGCGCTCGCCCTAGCATGAGTACACGATGCAGCGCTCACTGAAGGATTTTGCGTAGAGGGGAGACGATACGATGGCGCCCATCGTCGCGGGGGAGGGCAACCGCAGGGAGCGGGGAACAGAACAAACCAGCTAGTTGAATGCTGTCCGCGTCGCAGCTCCCGCCGAACTTAATCGGTCTCCGAATCCGGTCCGCCGACTACGGTTAGGCGCCAGCACTGAGCGCGCAACATAACGGCCAGCGGTGCGTGTTTGTATTCCTATTCATACAACAAACAAAGATCATGAAGCTCAGGAAATTACTTAACGTCCCCCCGTCTAATAATTTACAAAGAAATCGACCAGACCTCGACTAACTGCTGGTATAGGGCGGCGGATAGTTCACGACGGGACGTCTGGCTCGGCGTTCACGCTCATTAGCTGGCACGGGCAGCATCGCCGCAGTCTCGACATTGTCTTGCACGTTCGGGCTTATCGGGCTCGTCATATTCGGAGTGTCGTACGCATTGGGCAGGTTATAGTTCGCTGGCGGCCGCGGGCCAGTCAGCCCTGCACGGTACGCCTCGATCATCGCTTTTGGTGGACCGCGGAAGCGTTGACCAGGACGTGCAGGCGAACCGGGCTCGCTTCGACCAAGGTCGATCGAGGAGGACGTTCCGTGGCCATGTCCATGTCCCGCCGCGTTCGCAATCACATTTGGAGATGGGTTAGAGACTGGGGCAGACGGTTCCGCTACCGCCGGTGCAGGAACAGTATATGTCTGGGCGGCGGTAAACCCAATCGACGCGAGCGTAGGCGACGGCGCGGACGTGGGGATCGCGGCCTGGGTTTGCTGCTCGCCAGGGTACGCATACGCATACGCTTGCGGCTGCTGCGGGTAGGCGTATGCCTGAGGCGGCTGGGGGTAGGTGCTGGCGCCCTGCTGAGGATATGCATACGGTTGCTGCCCCGGGTATGCATACGTCGACTGCTGTTCCTGCGGGGCGTCCGCATATGCCTGCTGGCCCAGAGCTTGCGAGCTATCCCATGCAACAACGTTCGCGTGCGCGTTAACCCCATCATCGGGTCCCGTAAAATCTGGACCCGCAACCGCGCGTTCCTGGCCTTGCTGAGGCGCCTGTTCGTCTCCCGCCCCTGCCGCAAGGTCCCCGTGGTTTCCCCACGACGAGAACGCGCTCGCAGGGTACCCCGCGCGGCCACGCATCTCGCGGCTGCGGCGACTCGAGCTAGAAGAGTGATCTGCCGGGAACTCAGCGTTTGTTCCAGTTGGCGCGAACACCACAAACCTCCCTCGGCAGAAAATGGATAGAATACAGAGTCGCGCGCCCGTTGGCGCCTGCGCCGCCGAATGATGAAGCAGCCGATGAGGAAAAGCACGGCGGCGACCGAGCCCACCACGATGGCGGCAATGACTGCAGCAGAATGGGACATGGAGAATCCTTTCTTTGTCGCTCCGTTCGCATCAGCCTGAGTGCCATCGACGCCAATGCTCGTGCTGTTGACTTCCGCATCGCCGGCAGAAGAATCTGCGGTTGGAAGGATGGCGATTGCAGGTGGGGTCGTGGGGCTCGGCGGTAAATTTGGAACCGAGTCAGAGACCGAGATGATCTGGCTTGAGGACGGGGTATCAGCGCTGTTTTCAAGTTGCCATCTCGCGTCAGCTTGCAATGAAGTTGTTCTTGGACGAAACACATACCTGGCTGTGGACTCTGGAGATGTGGTCGTCGGAATCGAGACGGATTCCGAGCTCAAAGCGGAGCTGCTTGTCGAGGCAAGGTCGCTGGTCGTGTCAGCGTCAGATGTCGTTGAGGAGCTGTTGTTGTTGTTCGCGCTCCCTTGACCTCCGCCATTCGGAGGGTCTGAGCCGTCATCTTGGCCGGATTGGTCGTCGCCTGTTCCATTGCCGGTCCCGTTCCCATTGCCTGCCCCGTCGCTGCCGCCTTTGTTACCCCCGCCGTCGGTATGACCGCCGCCTTGGTCAGGAGTTCCGCCAGTTACGGCGCGGCATGGCGGCGGTTGAAGTCCAGATGCTGATAAGACTCTGAGCTCTCGGTTTTCACGAAATGCGTTTAGCTCACTCACGGGAGGGAACAACATCAAACAGAGTTGAGAACCCAGGCGTCCCAATACCATCTACGACCTGAACGGCGAGGCCGGATTCTCTCCAGCGTCAATTTTGAGAACGAGCCGTAATAGACTGCTTACGGGGCGCAAATGCAATAGTCCAAGGAAGCGGCGGCGCCGTCGAAGGGGAGAAAGTTTGAATAATATCCCCCGTTGCGGATAAAACGCTGACCGAGTTCACTTTCACAAATCGCGGAGAAAAGCGGAAATATGCGCACCTCTGTGGTTAATTCAAGTGCCATAAAATTAGGATTCAAAGGACAACGTACGACAGAGTATGGAGCTGTAGGGCGCCACTGTGAGCGCACTGAAGCCTCATAGCGTTAATGAACATACCGACTCCACCCTCCCAAAGCAGCTGAATCGTGGAGCATGTAGCTGCATCCGCCCTACAATTCGTGCATTAATCCCGTAAGTAAGCGTTGAACAAAGTGCAAAGTGAACTCACGGAGTATCGACCGTGATTTGAGCAAAGGAAAGTGAAATAAAAAGGGCGAAGACGAAGCAGAGCGCATAGACGTTCATGGTGGCGAGAACGAAGAGAAGGGGGAAGGGATCGCTGTCTGGGTGGATGATCTATCTAACATCGAAGTAATTGCCAGCGGAGACAGTAGGGGAGATTATCACACAAGGCCGTGTATTTGGACGCGTCCGAGTCAACATATCTGGATCTGCTCAATGTATGCATGGCGTTGATGGTCGGCATGCATGCTCAAGTCCAGGGAGAGAAGACTCGTGAGTCTAGGCGGAGCCTTGGAAAGGGTGCATGGGTCAAAGGATTTTGATGCAAGTCACTCAGCGTCGAGCGGCTATTCGCTGGCGCTGGAGATCCGTTCAGTTTAAGAAACGATATACGAGTAGAAGCGCTGGTCAATAGTAGCGATGACGCGTAACTAGGCCGCTAGATTTAGCCACCATCGGAGGTTCATCGGAGAGCCGCTGTCCGCCCGAATGACGAACACACTAACTGGGAAAGTGAGAAGGTCGAGCGATTATTCATGTAACTACTTCTCGCCACGGGAGGCTCCCGGTGGCAGCAGGCTGCCTCGAGAGATAATGAGGGTATTGAACAAAGCAACGATCTACCATCAAATCAGGTGCAGGGTTGAGACAAACAACAGATTATGCTGGAAAGACATTTTTTTTCCTGTAGCAGCACACAAATTTAAACCAGAACTGGTCCGTCTTGTAGGCGTACAAGACCGGCTGGTTTGAGCCTAACATAAATTATGATTAATTAATGGTGAATATATGTACGTCCGTAAAGCAACATCAAAAAATTGCCAGTACGGCAATAGGAAGAACTCAGGCTAGAGAGAAATCAATTCGATTAAACTCCAGGCTCAGGCCATTTATGGCCTACTGTGGCTCCCTGTAATGTTATAATCTGCCGGTGATCTTATAATCTGCTAATATTAGCCGCAGTTCCGGAATTTATCGGAAGTGATAGTTGGGCATCCTAGCTATGTTCTCCAGCAGGTTCTGGCTCAGAAGCTTGCAAACTGCGGCCAAACTATGCATGTCAAATTTATATCAAGGGTAAGCAACAAAATGAGGTCACACCAAGAGTCACCAAAAAGTTCCGGAAAATGGTGTCCGCTTAGACCTCTTCAAAAGTTTTTGCATGGTCAGAGCAGAGGTCAATTAGATTCAAGTTTGCAAAATACTGTAGAATTAAAGTCAATACTGTACTATTTCGACTACATGTTCACCAGGTGTCACCCGTCACCTGCCAAAGTTCATCTGAGCTGATGTTCATTTTCCTTTTTGAGAAGTCCAGCGGCAGCCAGAACAGAATTTCTTGATGGAATTGCCTAATTTAGACGATAATTTGATCGGAAAATGGCCGCTCACCCGTCACTCAACCAAAATTGTTCCATTCATTGACCGCTGTCACCCGTCATTTGAACATTTGGTCGAAATAGCACAGTATGGCGCAAGGTTTGGTGCATGACATTGACGCTGAACCTAACCTTCCAGCATCCTGTCCCCATTAGGCAATGACGCGCTGAAGGCGCAGGAAAAATGCGGAATTTCCTTCTTGGAATACAAATTTTTGGAGGTTCCGGTGTGACTGACAAAAGATTTTGGCAAAGCAGCCCCCGTGTGACATGTGACTGCCAAATTGACTGAGATACTACAGTGCGGTGGCAAAAAATGATTCCAAGCATGAGAAATCAGCAGATTATAACATCACCAGGAGATTATAATGTCACAGGGAACCACAGTATGTGCCAACTTGACCAAATCTTCTTATCCCCGCCCATTGAGGAGGTCACGAGGTAAAACCCTGTGGGAGAGGTATCTTAGTTGCCCCTTGGCACCTCATTACTCCCCCGCGGCTAGGACCTACATACTGGCTATATATAGTTCGGGTATGGAGAAATGTTGGTCGGTGAGCAGGTGAATTGGTGTGAAGGGTGTGTATGATGTTTGGCTCACCAACATAATCAGACCTTGCTTTGCTTCCTGCAGCAGCACAATCAGATCTCCTACCTCAAGTTGTGGGTTGCATTGTCATGGCCCGCCCCAAAGCCTGTTGACCCCCCGGTCACATGCTCAAGCACGGTGATTCCTCCAACCCAACACCCAAACTTGGGGGTCGGTACCATGCCACTGCCTCCTCCCTGTCCCCTTCCTGCCACATCCATGTCCACGTCCACATCCCCCTCAACGCTACGCTCAACCCTCACTGCCCGATCCCGGTACTCCTTTGTTCTAGACTATATAAAGCCCGAGTAGATACCCGAGTACCCTTAGGTTTAGATCGTCTTAATCCGGGGACGCTACTTGTTTACCTCGTTGCTGCCCTTCGCCTTGCATTCAAGCCAGTCCATCACTATCTGATTGATGCCATCAACCATCAACAACCTCATCACTGACATGCATCTGTCAATCTGATTGTGTTTGCGCTACAACCAATTCTCTGGGAAAAAGGGATCAGTTAAAGTCATTGCCTTCATCACACCAACTGCATTACTGCTCCAGTTCTGAATTCAAGCTACCAACTGTTAGTAGTACATGCAAATATGAACTTGTCTGAGATCCCCGAGAGTTGGTTGCAGAGGCAGGAATCATGATGCTGCCTGGCATGCGGGGCAGGCCCCCAGAGATCAGAGGACTAGTGGTGAATCAAATAGGTTTGTGGGTAACATTTCTTGCCTGTTTCCTCCCTTGTATTTCACAGTATGACGGGATACCAAGGTTGGTGATTCAATCCCAAAGATAGGGCAAAGGGAGTTTATATGGGACTACATCCTTGTACACACCTAAATACCTCTTATCCACACAGAAGAACATGCTGTTTTGATAGGGGAGCAGGCGTCTCAAAGCTGCATACTTTATATACCACGGCACCTATTTTAAACTTTGGCGCAAAGACAGATAAACTCACTGACAAATGGGCAACACACAGGGGTGTGTACCCAACATTTTCAATTTCTTGAGCTGCAGGCTGGGTGCATGCAGAACAGACTCGGAGCCATGTCGGTGCCAACCTGCCTTAACCATCAACCACAATCACCAGTAATGCTCCTGTTGTTCCACAAACATATCAGTTCAAAATAGCCTTCTTGGTGGCGCCCTGTCAGTATGAGACACAGGCGGAGGATATGTCTGACTATGGAGTAGTGTCCGAGTTGGAGCAGGCTAACACTCTGCCATTGCCTCCTACGGCAAGCTTAACCGTCCCCCAGTGTCCTACAGCTTAACCTGCTATACAACACCTGCTCTAGCAGGGCCTTTGACTCACCCACTACAGTGGAAGACAGCAGCACACCACAAACACTGCTTCTCTGACACCACCTCATTCCATCTTGGTTAGCCACACACTGAGCTACATACGAGTATGTGGAGCTGCATACACAGTGTATGCTTGCGTGTTGCTGATCTGCTTCTGACAATCTTATTATCTCCTGCATACACACCCTCTCTTCTAGTCAGAGCTCTGCTTTTGCCATTCTCCAGCAAGTCTTCAGGACCCCCCTGCACTTGTTTACCACCACTACTTCGCATAGTTTACAAACTGAATAACATCGTGAAAGATTACCTAACCGGGAATTGAACCCGGGACCTCGCCCAATCATGTGATTCAGCTTCAAGGGCCGTCTCATCCCTAAGGGCGAATCATACTACTAGACCATCAGGCCATTATGAGAGAAGACCATCGAGAGCACTAGCTGCAACAACCTACGTAACACTCCTGATTGTATACAATTTTCTTAAGGACTTGAATAAGCGCACAAGATTCATGCACAATAGTAGACTCTCTGCCCATAGAGCATTTGTGGTTTGTGTTACAATAGTTGGGCGTAGTATAAAAAGAACAGACCTATCAGACATAGCTCTTGTGAAGACTACTGTAAACTGTTTTTGCTCTCTTCTGCTTATCTGAGATAGCTCGAGTAAGCAATATTTGGAATCTAATTCCTTATGTGGCAGAAATTGACCACAAGGCGGCACTTCTTCACAGTGGCCTGACCTTCAAAAGGCTTGAATATGCAAAGCTTTCCACTCCAACTTAACCAGCATGTATGGGCCAAGGGTGTAGTGGGCATCAGAGAGCAGCTGATGCAGAAGCTCTGAGCAAGCATCCCACTCTTGCGGGGCTATTATTATAAGGCCTTATGCATTAATCATGGCAAGCCCAATTTGTGAAGTTATGGATAGGAAACAGCTCTAACTCTGTTGTTCTTGAGGCTCAAGGTATGGTCTAACTCATAAGGCAAGTTGAAGGATGAACACATTGGGCTATACACTTGGTGAGGGTTAGGTTAGGGTTGGAAGTTTAGATTATAGGTATAGGGACATAGAAAAAACAATAGGGAGTGACAAGAACATAAAACCTAGAGCTGCTGCACCATTGGAAGTCGTCCCTTCACCAATTGCACCCCTTTGGCTAGCAGCGCCTGATGTGTCAGCATCAGTCCACGTGCCCCGGCTTCTCATGTGTTTTTGCACGACAGAGAGGCATCTTTCGGAACTTAATGAGCTCAAAGTCCTTGCCCCGCACCTGCAGCCCACCCCACACAAAGAGAGCCGCCAACTTGGCCACTTGAAGAACCTGATTATCTAACATCACTAGGACTCATCGCACTCTAGCGCTCTCACCAAGTGTCGGAAGCGCACCAAATTTTGCAGGTAGCTTCCTGTGAGCCCTCCGCAAGTTCTCGCAGGTGTCATCAGTCATATGTTGCTCAAAATGAACGCACCGGACGCTGCCAGCCAGCAGAGCACACTAAATACCAGATTCTTACAGAGTCTGGCTGGCAAGACTACCATTGGAAGATAGACCAGCAAAACCCTCATCAAAGATCTGTTGTTATTATAGAAGGCCCCACATTAGATGACATCCCTAGGTGTGTCCGGTTTTAGAACAGTTTCGAAACACCCAGTATTCAATACCGGTTTTGAAACAGGGTAAGTAATTGCTTTTCGGAATTACTCACAGCACCCTACTCCCCATGTACTGCTTTCCCATTGTCCGATCCACTCCCCGGGATATACAACAATCCACGGCTACTGCTGCCTCTCATTGTCCCCAAAACTCCACTGCTTATGCCTGATTTTGACCTGGTGCACTCCCATCCCATCCACCCAACTTGCCCCTGCCATTATCTCCTCCCCTCCCTCCGCCCCCAAGTTCTGCCATTGATTCCGGTGGATCAGCTGCACTCGGGACTTTTTTTTGCAAAAAAAAACAAGGCTCACGCTCGGGCAGGTTATGCAAATAGATAGGCAAGTTTCCCTAATGAGCCCCTATATTTCTGGCTCGCTCCAAACTACATTGTGACTTGCTATAACTGATAGTATGGTACTCTATATGGTTGTATAAGGACACCTCCTTGAGTTTTCTGATACTGGCTTTTCAATGGTTTGATCCATTGATCTCTGCCACAACCCCATCACCCTCTAATGCAACATTTTCTCTTTCCACATCCCTAGAGCCTTTATCCAAACCTGTAACCTAATCCTAACCCTAATCCTAACCAAACCTAACTCCAACAAGCCTAACCCTAAATCAGGCCCAATTAGACCTTATATTGCCTTATAAGACAATGATGATGGCTTTTGAGACTCTGCCAAGACTTATATAACCTTATCAAGCCTGATATATATATATATAATATATTTCCAAATCTGGGTTGCCCATTTATTTACATAAATTCCTGTGCAAAACCACCAGTGCACCAGGCAATTGGTGGGGACGCCAATGCCGGCGCCAGCCCTCATCTGCAGATGACGCCAATACCAATACCAATCAGCTTGACCTTAACCCTGACAACAGCGCCTCCAACCCCAATTATTGTCCTGGGGGCAGTCAGGCCCCACACAACCCCTAGACCGGCACAGACCAGCCAAACCCTGCACCATTCACACCTACAGAAGAACAATTGAGATTACTGCAGAAGCTCGAGGCAATTGTCTACTGGCAGCTTGCATACCTTTCTGGACATCTTTGGCCTCTGCATAAGTGTGTTGGTCCTCTTTGAGTGTGAGGTGCCCAAGAGAAAAATATATATCTGGTTTTTGAGGGCCGCGCTCAAGTATGGCTCCTTGAGCTTTGATCTCATTTCCTGGATGCCTACCAGATACCTTCCCCGCACTTAACTGCTACTCAAGGAGTTCTTGAAGCCTCTGAGCAAGCAGCCCGTGGCAGAAGATCCCTCTTGAGCTTCTAAAAAGAGCTGCCAGACCATCCCTAATGCATCTTTGCTTATTTGATCCATTACATAATCTTGATATAGGTACAGATGGGGAGGAGAAGCAACCTGTCCCGCCACTGCCTTTACTCAAGAACCTCTTCAATGTGGACCGTCTCTCCGCTGAGCTTATGGCTCTGCAGGCCGCCGGTGCTGCTGTTTGAGGACCTATTATCTCCCGCTTCCAGAAAACCAATTTCAATATTGTTGATGCATGTGGCACGTATATGAGCACCGTCCCGGTCCTCCAGCAGACAGGGATGAGCTCCATGTCCTTCACCATCATCAGCGCGCTTGGACAACTTGACACGCTCAGCATCACTGTCCAAACTCTGGTCTTAAAGCACGTACTCCAATGGACTGACTGCCAGACGCATATATACATAGCTGCTGGCAGACCTCGCTCCGTCAAGCACTCATCAAAGACATTTTTTACTTGTATTTTTTGCGGGAAAATGTCAATGTGTTCATTACCGAGAACATGTCGTGCGATCTCGGATAACTTGCAGATCACATTATACAGTTCTTCAACACCAATTGCTTCCGTGTGCTTTAGAGCGCCAACCAGAAGCAAGCCAAGTTATTAAAGAAAAAGAAGGCAGAGACACAGAGGAAACCAAAACCAAATACAATCTACAATATGCTGCAGCCTCTCATCTTCTCCAACTCCCTTCTGCAGGAGGACCTCGACCACTTACCTGCCAACAGCTATGGTGTTTCTGCCACACTTTGTGGCTTGTGGCACAAAACATATTGTACTCCCCAAAGTGGACTGCCACGTAATATCGACTTGCAGAGCACATGCGAGGTGTGCCTCCTCCAACTGCTCAACTAGGCCATCCCTATCCCCAGCACTAACAGGCTAAGCATGCATCAGTAGCAAATAGTTTAGTCCTAGGCAACATGGCTTGTCGTGGTGCGATACTCGACACCCTCCTCAGCTACACCAGCGACAACAGCATCTTTGCCTTAACTGCCCTGCCTACAATACTTAAGTTGCTGTGGCTCTGGTTCCCTGGAAATACAGACAAGCATAATTTCACATTGGCAAGAAACATACTTCTACAGCCGCTGAGCGCAATAGAACCACTTATAGTGTGGATGGAGCACCATACCCATCTAGACAAGGATGATGTCAAGGCAGTACAGCTTTTCCAGCTCATCACCAAGCTCAGGGACAAGACTGCGGAACTGCTCACAGAACTCAAAGTCGGCAAGCCGCTCCCATAGCATCGAACAGGACTGATGTTTGACACAAGCATGTCTGGCGTGGAAACTGGAAAGCATTCCCTTTGAGAGAGTCAATGTTGGTGGTGCCTATGAGCTCCAGCTGCTCATTAAGGAAGCATTTGAGAAGTCTGTACTGTCCTGTCTAGACCTTGAGTCTGGTTATGCGTTACAGAGGGGGTCCAGACTTGGACTTATACACTTGTCTTTACGCACTACAGGCTGGTTGAGGACATGGTTTGGACATCAAAGTTGCCCAAAAAGGCAATTTCTCTGCCCGGGCTTTGCTGAAATTACCTTTTATAGCAATTTCTGATCCCAGCAGACATGTAAAATTCCGGACAACTTGTGTTACGGTGTTACATGGCCTGACTTAAGGTCTAAATAGTATAGTATTGTATGAGAATGTGAACTTCATGACTGTTTCTGCTGCCTACTGACCTTTCATGTAGATTTTTCAGCATATCCTTTCTTGGGTGCTCACTCATGTTAGGCGCTAGACCAACATCACTCTTTGTCGTTCCGCTGTATGAAGCCTATCTCCAGCTCTGTATTTGTGCCTTGTTTGCTATAATAGATTCTCGATTAACATGAAACATGGAGGACTTGAAGCTGTTTTGGATGCTGGAGAATCTGCATCACTTAAGTACTTCTCCATGTCACCCTCCACCCATTCAAGGATGAGGAATGTCCAGGCACCCACCGCCACCAAATCATATTCTCCCTATGCCAAAGCAAAAGCCCAACCTGCATCTTATCCCACAGCGTGGGCAGTTCTCATTGGCCACAAGAGGAGCGAGTTTGCTGACCACAACACAGTCCAGTCGCTCATGGTGAGGCAAGAGCTTGAGATCTGGTGGAAGAATTTTGAGTGCCCTGTGCTCGTCATCTGTCAGTCACACAAGAGCCAATGCAAGTCCAGTCTTGCAGAGAGATGCTCCCAAGCATGTTGAGGAAAGCTGGGATGCCAGGTATGCCTCTGGCCCTTCTTCCCCTCAGACAATGATTCTGAACTAGCCAGTGATCATGAAACCTGTCGACTCCAAAAGTCAACACATGAGCAGAGGCACTGCCGGCAGTGAGCAAGGGAACAACACACTTGTCCACAAAAATTCCTGATCCTCTTTTGCGGCGGCCTATGATAACGTAGTAGTAAGAAGTTGGGTCTGTGTTAATGTTTGGGATGGTTTTTTTGTCAATGCCGGCGCCATATACAGGGACACAAATGGTTCCGCAGTGCATAGTCCTCGTAGCTGGTGAGACCTAGATGTCATGCCCCACTTGCTGTGTTATATTTGCAATCCAGTTTACCCTCTTGCCAAAAGCTGAACCCAGCATGCTGAAAAATGTGTGTTTGTTTCTTATAGTTAATTGGCAGATCAGGTTTCGAATTTTTGACCTAGAGGCTGCCGCCTCCAAACAGAAACTGCAGCTTTTAAAGCCGTCGCCAAACTGCCACTACCCAACCTTTCCCTGCTGATTTTTGGTAGTGTTACCGTGCCCCACATGGTGCTTGACCACATATAGAGTACAATTCTGGACGTGTATTGTTGCCTGCTTGTGGCAAGGAGGTGAGCCATAGTGAGCTTGTTGCAACAGGCAAGTTTTTCTGTGAATACTCACAAATGCTCACAAGGCTGGCTGAATGGTGTCATGACATGACTTCTACATCCACCATACTGCTCCGTGCCCAATCCCAGCAGCCCTCTCTGTCCAAATATTGCTAAACACTTGTCTGTAACCCAACAACCGCCATGTCCCTATACACTTGCAAGTAGTACTTGTACTGTACCCTGTGCACTTGTTTGTACAATAGAGTATGCTCTGTCCTACCTCTATCTGACTGTTCCTGCCCTTATAGATGTCTTCTGTGACTATTCTGGCCAATTTCCCATGCAAACTACTGTAGTATTTAACTCAATTCGGCAGTCACGCATCACGCACCCCCTGCGCGGCGCCAAAATAATTTCGGCGGTCACGGTATTTTTTGATGACTGCCAAAACCTCTGCACCATCAAACCATCAAAAAATTTCCGGCCCTGCGGGGCCGTCCATCAAAACAACGAAATTTTCCGTTGGTCACGGCGCTTCGCGCCGTCTGCTGAAGCTTTCAGTTTGGCGTCAATGTCACGCACCCAAGCGGGTGCCAAATTGAGTTTAATACTACAGTACATTGTCATTTGATCTATCTCATCAATTTCCATCCAGAGATCATCCTCTAAAACTCAAAAACCATAGAGTTGGCAGCTAGCAGACGCAAGAAACGAGTGTCTGCCAGTGAGAGATAAGGTAGTGCAAGGTGTACAGACGTGCTTATATAAGAGATAGAAAACTATCTGGGGTTGGCCATCAATTTTCTGGGGAATTTGCTTCCGCAGAAGTTTTAGGCATTCTCAGGTCTGTTCTCAACCACCACCACCACTAGCCCTTGTTTTTTTGTGCCCACCTCTCCTCTCCATTTCACGCTGTCCGTTGTCCTCCCTCCTTTAGCTGGGACAGCCCTTCCCGTGTTCATATTGGCTTTGGTTCTCTCCAGCCAACATGAGCAATGTTCCCAACGTTTGCTCCCTTTCTGAGCTCAGCCCTTGGTGCTTCTACACTTTCTCCCCTGCCTTGGTGGTCTCTGACCACGCCCAACTCATCCTACCTATTTCTTACCTGCACATCCACTTCCAATGCACTGTACACACATTTCTGCTTATCCCATATAGTGCTGAAGGCACTAAATCATCTTTCTTCTACTATCGACACTATAGGCGCGGTAGGCACCTTCATCTATGCTATTCCAATGTGTCGTATAAGACACATCGTATTTGCTTGCCAGAACTTTGTAAGAGTCTGGATGTTGGAATATAAATTGCAACACAGCAACATATTCCCCCAGATGATTCCACCTCAGGTACCCAGTATAATGTAAAATATCCTGCACATTACCATTGAGCTATTTGAAAAAGCCTAGGCTGACCATATATGGAAGGTGGTCAAATCTTGCTTTACATAGTCCAAAAAACTATGATAAGGATTGGTAAGCCCTTATAATGATTGATGCCATCTTATAAGGGCTGATGCTTGTAATGTCTGATAATAGCTTGTAAGGCTGGTTAGGCCTTGGTTAGGGTTAGGGTTAGGTTAGGTTAAGTTTTAAGTTAAGTTAGGCTTAAGTTAGGTTAGGTTAAGTTAGGATTAGCTTTGGGTTAGGGGTTAGAGGTTTGGATTATGGTCAGGCACGGGCCGCCAGGGCGTAAATATGTATTATAGAGTACAACTTGTATTTAGCCCCCGCTAGCTGGCACAGTGACCCGCAGCAATCACATGCGGGTCACTGCTGAACAAACCATCTGCCAGCTCAGACTCAACACTAGAAACATTTGCGCCCCCTTGGCGGGCGGCCCCAGTGTGTCTCCATGACATGCTGCTCAACTGATGGCTGGACTCTAAGAGTAGGGTAGGACCTCAAGCAGTAATCTGTAGAAATTTATGTGATTTGGCCCAGAGCAGCGCACAGGGTGGGGCGTCCAATCTCTGTGATGTTATATAATACAATAGAAATATACTGCAAAAGTCTGTTGGGAGGTGGATTGCCTTCCCAGGTCTTTTTTTTTGAACCCTTGTTATTTGGACTCTACTATGTATAGTTTGGTAGCCAGTATTGTACACTTTGTTATTTCTGTAGGTAGGTAGCTTGCCTCGATACATGTCTGGTGGCAGCATGTCCCAGGGCAAGTAATCTGGGCTACTTATATCGCATATAAGCTGTCTGTGGCGTGAGGAAATGCAGGCAAGCTGTGGAGCACTTGTTTGATTCTGACACATCAGGGGGCTGCCCGCCAAAGGAGTGATTGCTTGAGGACTACTTTTAACACCCTCTGCTTCTCGGAGACACGAATCACCTTAGTACAAGCAAAACATAATTGGGAGCTTGCTCCCTGTTCTGGCTGCTACCCGTTTTCCGATCGAATTCTTTGCACACGACGCCAGTCGTGTGCTTTTCTGGCTGATCGGCGTGGTGTTCCTGGAGCCTGAGGCTAGGGCTCGGCACCGTATCCATACGGATACGTACGGCCGGTACGGTACGGTAGCCGTACCGTATCGACTCTTTGAGCCACCGTACCCATACGGTACGGCACGTTTTCGCGCCGTATACGGTGCCAAGCCCATCAAAATGACCGAAAGCTGCATATTGAGGTTGTGCAGCATTCAGGGCGGGGTCTAAGTGCCTCCCAAAGACATAAGCTATCATAACGAGCACACCTGAGTCTAAATTGATGGCTTGATCGGCTAAATCGGCAACCGTACGTTCAACCGTACCGTATTCCGTGCCGTACCGTGCGCGCTTTGGTACAGCCCGTATCAGCCGTACCATACACTAACCGTAGCCGTATCTCCCCGTGAGCCGCCGTACCGTTACGGTACAGACAGTGCCGAGCCCTACCTGAGGCCTGAGGGAAGATCGTCGTTGGCTGACATTGGTTAGCTGACAGCGCAGTGGGATTGTTCAAACCACAGTATGCGCAAAACTCTGCATGTAGAGGGTCCGGGGAAACGAGGGTGTATTTACGTGCTTTGTACACCGGGAGTTCTCTGGGGTCTGTATTCTCCGCGGGACCGCGCCCACTTGAATACTACAGTCGAAATTGTCATATGGAATTAGCTCATATGGAATATCCGTGGTCTGGAATAGGAATTTGCCTCTCCGGCGCCGGGAGAACCCGAATTACTCCACTCATTGTCCTCTGGAATATGGAATCGGGTTCTGGGTCCATTATTCCAGACGATAATCACATTGTCCTGCTATGTTTGGTGTTGGAACGCACACACATTAAATGTTGTTGGATCAGATTTTCTTGCTATCTGCACGTTTCTCCATGGCTCCCGAACCCCAAACACCGGGCGCCCCGCCCCGCGCCCGATCACAAAGAAGCCCGGCCCGAAGCCCAAACCCCCACACAAGACCTCCGCGCAGTACACTCCAGAAGAAACAAGATCTGACGTTTGGCGATTGGTGCCAAGTCTTCGATTTTGTTGACGCCAACCCAAAAAATGAAGCAGGACCGCTGTTGCCGAAAAGTACTGAAGCAGACCGCTGTTGCCGAGTACTTTCGGACCCGGCCCAACGCTCTCGGGGGCCAGTTGCTGTTCACGCAGAGTGCTCTGTCGAGAAGAAGCTCGCGCTCAAGGATTCCATTCGCCAGCAGGTCGCAGCGGACCGGCTGTGCGGCGGACCAAAAACGTGCACAAGTTGTTACTTGTCCAGCGGTTGATGCAGTGCTAAGCCTCTGGGTCAAGGGCCAAGAGCGCAAGCGCAGAGCTGTTACCGGTGCCATGCTCGTTGAGCTGCGCAAGCGCTTCGAGAAGGAGCTCAACGTCCCCGACAATCAACGCCTTGCTGGAATGTGATGGATTGATAGCTTCAAGAAGGCAAACGGTCTCAAGGAGCGGTGCCGCCACGGGGAAGCAGCCTCTGTCAATCTGGAAAATGTTGAGGCGGAGAGGGAACGGCTCAAGCTCCTGCATGCCTCGATATCCTCCTGAAGACCGTTGGAACTGTGAAGAGACCAGTTTCTTCCCCCTCTGCGCCTCCCGACCGCACACTTTGCGCCGCCCCCGTCGCCGGCCAGAAGACAGACAAGTTCCGCCTTTCCGTGCTTGTTTGCTCAAACTCAACGGGCACCGAGAAGAAGCCGCTGATGTTCATTGGGAAATGTAAAAGTCCCCGCCCGTTCAAAAAGGACGACCCCGCGCGTATGAATCCGCCACTTTATTACCGAAACAACAAGAAGGCATGGATGACAAAGGAGTTGTTTGAGGAGTACGTTCGCAAACTTGACGCGAAGATGCGCCGCACCGGCCGCACCATCTGCCTCACCGCTGACGGCTTTTCGGGGCACGACATCGACTACGTCCCCACCCATATTGACATTATTCCCTACGAGCCCAACATGACGCCCTACGTCCAACCGATGGATGCTGGGATTATCCGGTGCCTCAAGGCGCTGTACCGTCGCATGCTGGCAATTCGCGCACTCGACATTTACGAGATCGACGATGAGAACCCATTCCCCGGAAACCATCGCCAACTGTTTCCGCCACACAAAAACCTATCCTGCCGACGACGAGGAGCTCGCACGGCTGTGGGACAGGATTTTTGCGGAGGGTGAGGATGTTGAGATGCCGGACACCAGCATCGATGCTCGGATGGGGGTGCCGGACACGCGCGAGAGCATGTTGCCGGGCTGGGGAGTGATGCTTGAGTAGGCAGCCTCGGATGAGATGACACTGCCACAGTGCGAGGAGAACCTGGCCGCGGCTCTCGGCGCAGCTTATGTCAAGAGGGACTGGGTGCCGGCAATGAAGGCGGTGTTGGCTGCTGAGCGCGACACGGCTGCGGCTGTCGCTGCCGTCCAGGCAATGATGCCGCATGCTCATGTCAAGCAGGCTCTCCCACGTCCTCTTGCAAACGATGAGCAGCTGAAGAAGGCGGAGAAGGAGCTGGAGCACACCATCTCGAATTTGAAGGCAAGCCATCTCATCACCGGCCAAAACATTCCCTTGGACTCCATTCTCAACCCGAACATTGAACGCGAGGATGACGATTCGGACCCGGGATTTGCAGACGGTGACGTGGGAATTAGGCAGATTGTTGAGGTGGTTCGGAAGGGCGCGGAGGGCAACAAGGAGGATGAGGAGGAAGAAGACGATGAACCTGACTTTGTCTTCGATAAGAAGGCGGCGATTGTCGCAGCGCGCCTTTTGGAGGAGATAGCATTGAAGCGGCCAGATATGGATGGGGCGGAACCTTTGGGAGACGAGCTCTGTCGGATGCGAAGGTTTTTTGGAGGCGGAGATTGAGGCAGGGAAGGAGCAGAAGGCGATCACATCCTTCTTCGATACCGCAAATTAGTAGATGGCAATAAATTTCCTTTTTAGGCTATATATGCTCTCTGGAATATCCGCCATATGGATTACCATTCTGCTGCTCCGGACATTATTCCATATGACAATTTCGACTGTACCTACCCACCTGCTTCGCGGATTGCTTGGCCGCCACTAGCAGCAGCCGAAGAGAAGTACTGCAGTATTGTGACTGGCTGTTCAGGTGACACATGATGAGCAGAACAAAGGAAAACAGAAAAAAAACAACCAAAATCAGAAGAAAAATCTTCAGCCTTCTTGGAGGTAAAATAAATAAATAAATAAATAAATAAATAAATAAATAGAAAACAGATTTTGCAACAGTATCTTGACAGCTATTTACCAGCTGCCCACCAGCTGACACCAGCTGCGGCCAAACTTCAAAAAAAAGAAAAAAAAAAAACGGAACAAAAGTTGGTTTTCAAGGTGTTCCATATTGCTGTAAGATTGTCTTTGCTATGTTATGTTATGTGACCCACACAAATAATCATTCCAGCTGACCAATACCTGCAATACTGTACTATTCCGAGGTCAAGTTCATGTAATGTGTAAGAACCCAAGAGAAACTTCCTTTTAAAATTCAGCTAAAATCAAAAGAAAATTTCTCAGTCTTCTTGGGCAAGAAAAAATCCACATGAGGTTGACTTGGGAATAGTACAAAACGTACATGTATTATGGGCTGAATTAACTATTAATGCCAAGTGATCTCGGCCAAGTACTGAACCTATTCTAACTTCATGCCCGTAAGAAGTCTCTCAGGTTTGAGCTGAAGGCCACTACTATTTGATTCTTTCCACAGATCTCTGGTCAGGGGTCTGAATGCAAGGGGAATATGCCTATGGACTCACCTTTTTTGACTAATAATGTGTACAAGGCAAAATTCTATCTAGGCTCAATTTTTTTACTGATTGAGCAAGCTCCCATTCCTGTATGCCGAGAATCGGCTTACAAAAACACATATTTTTCCTTCCAAAAAGTAGGCTTGCCTAGCTACTTATTTGCAAAGCTCCTGGCAATGTGCCTCTTATTTCCCAAATCATTGGGTGTATGAGGTGTGTATTTGTTCCCAAATCCCCAGCCATTGACCCCACATAACTCCACCTGTTCCGCTTCTTATCCCATGAACGCAATAGTGCTACATACCTCATTAATCCAGGCAACACATGGCTCCAATGTGAGGACTGCCTAACAGATGTCTCACAGGCACCTGAGGCACGTCAGTGCATGTGGCAAAGCCCAAACCAAAAAAACAATCAGAAAGACTACTCGGCAAAGAGCAATGTCTGGAAAGGTTCATGAGGGGCATTCCATAGCCCACGGAAGACCTTGAACCTACTGCTGTGATGTAATGGATGAGGTGGCGGTGATGGAAATAGGCAAACAACTGGTTGCTATTGCGAGTGTTCCAGTCGGAGATTCATAAAACTAGTTTCCACCGTTGCCAAGCATATCCTGGAGCAGCCCAAGGGTACACTCTCCACCCAGAAGTGCTAGGTCTTTGCTTATGCCCATGGACAACGAAAGGGTGCCACGAAAGTAAGGTTTGGACCGGAGGTGAACAGCAAGCAGTTGTTGGGACATGTTAATGAAATTGATGAGGAATGGGAGCAAGAAGCAGCTGCCAGGGCAGGTGGAGGAGGTTGAGATGCGGGAAAAAGTTGAGCAGAGAAATGGGTCGGACACAATCCAGTGACGCAACGAGACCTTGATCCAGAAAAGGCACTTGGGGAGGTGCTCAATGCCTTTTCTAACTTACTCTGAGAGATTCAGTATCCACTTCGGACTATGGTTCTGGAATGCTCAAGCAATGAATTACATTGTCCACACAGTAGTTAACACCCACCTTACCTCTGGCCGCCCAGTCTCCAACCAAAGAACAGAACTCTACTGTACTATTCCGACCTTATGTTCAGGTGACGGGTGACGCGCACCTGTGAACTGAACCTATGTGAACGTGGTGACGGGTGACGCTCCATTTTGGCCATCAAAATTTGCCTAATTTAGAAGTTTCAAGTCCAATTTTTTCCCCGGCTGATGCCGGGGCTTCCAAAAAAGGAAAGTGAACATGTACCATTTGTGAACATGTGGGTGACGGGTGACAACATGTGAACATCTGGTCAGAATAGTACAGTACTCCAACTGGATCCGCTGCCCCGGCAGGCATCACGCCTCAAGGATGTAACAGCATCGTCCACACAGCAACTTCCACATTACTTCTGGCCGGGCACCAGCTGAACAATGGCCCTCTGTTTGCAAGCAGTAGCACTGTTCGTGTTTCACGTCCCAGTCTGCTTGTTGCCGGCCCAAGCCAACCAGCCCGTGGTGTCTAAAATGACCTATACAAAGGTCCTGTTCTCCATGTTTGCCCTATCTCCCTGGTGTTTAGGTTTTTGCACAAGCGCAAAGGGGACAGATGCAAGGTGGCAGCAAGAAGAAAAAGTTCTGAGAATTGAGGAAATGTATGTTATTGTTTTGATTCACCATCTTTGCTCTTTGGCTACATCCTTGTCTCTATATAATATCCTGCTGTTCCTTTTCATACATCATTTTTTTCTTCTCACATCACTGTTCTGTTTCATGCATTGCTTTCCATATGTTTGCCTTTGAGAGTTTCTTCCATCACTTTTGTGCTTTACCTACTTATTGTCTTCACAATTTGCTGTCAGATCTAATGGTATCGGTGATAGCTATGTACAGTACACTTTACAATTACTGTTCTTATACATGGCAAAAGCATGAGTGAGCAAAGCTCAGTGGTGCCCCTTCCGCTCTTTCGATGCTGCAAAATTAGCTACCCTGCTCAACAGAACAGCCTCACACTCTTCCAACGCCAACTCCTTCTGATGGAGAACAACATCCCGTGCAGTGTCTGCCTCTAACTGCAGCTTTTGATGGTCCTGCCTCAGTTCTGCATAGTTGGATTCAACATCCGATGCAGAAACCCGGTGCTTCCAGATGTCAAAGCAAGAAGGAGGAGAGCTGTAAATAGCTGTTTAGGATGTGCTGTTGAATCTGTAGAGTTTATTGTGGTATGTGTGGTCTGCGGAGAGTCTATATCTAACAAAATGTCTGCAATCTTTGTGGATCCTTCAACACCGGCAAGCAGGACGGTGGTGTTGCTCACCTTGGAGGCTGGTTCCATGGACGGAACACGGAGCTGGAGATAGGCCTTATATGACAGCAAGCAAAGAGTGATGTTGGTCTAGCACCCATGGAGAACATAAGCACCCAAGAAAGGATTTGCTGAAAAATCTACACATTGGTACACAGCTGAAACAGTCTTGACGCTCTCATTCTCATACAATACAGGCTTCAGCAGCTAGAGCTCGTAAGCACCACATTGATCTCTCAACCGGAATGGTATCCAGTCTCCACGTCAGACACACTTGATGGTATATCTCGTAAGATAGAAAGCATGGGAACCCTGCACCTTACAAATCTGTGATGGGCAACGTGAGAGCATTTCAAATCCCTCCAAGATTTTTTGAACAAAAATTAGTTTGTCCCTCTGGGGCAGGGCAAGGACAAGAACACACTCCCCCAGTACTACAAAATACTACATATGTTGAGTTGGATGTATATCTGGCTTTGACAAAGTGATTCACGGCCCTCACCCCAGCTACTCACATGATTATGACTTAGATCTTAACCTGGTAATTACATCAGTTCAAGTTTCTGTGCAGCTTGAGAGTCACTAGTAGTCAAGTCAGCTTGTTGCACCTCAAACCGCCCAGTGCACCTTTGTTTCTATGCATTGGCAGTCGCAGGTTGGGTCAGATCACATGACACTTCCAATTGGGAAGATGTTGATGGAAATATTACCATAACAGGAGTAATAATGATGGCATCACATTTCAAATCTCTCAAAATGCCAGAATTACAACAATGGATTTTCACAATTCTATTTTATACAATCAACAGGGTACCCCTCTAGCTCTTCATTCCCAGGGCCAGAAGTTTTCTAAGGTCCCCGAGGCCCCCACTATTAGTCTAACATCAATTGGCTTGGTAAGGGTGTGGGGTTCCCACACTCTCTATCTTAATCTAAACTTCCAACCCTAACCTAACCCTCACCAAGTGTATAGCCCAATGTGTTCATCCCTTCAACTTGCCTTATGAATTAGACCATACCTTGAGCCTCAAGAACAACAGAGTTAGAGCTGTTTCCTATCCATAACTTCACAAATTGGGCTTGCCATGATTAATGCATAAGGCCTTATAATAATAGCCCCGCAAGAGTGGGATGCTTGCTCAGAGCTTCTGCATCAGCTGCTCTCTGATGCCCACTACACCCTTGGCCCATACATGCTGGTTAAGTTGGAGTGGAAAGCTTTGCATATTCAAGCCTTTTGAAGGTCAGGCCACTGTGAAGAAGTGCCGCCTTGTGGTCAATTTCTGCCACATAAGGAATTAGATTCCAAATATTGCTTACTCGAGCTATCTCAGATAAGCAGAAGAGAGCAAAAACAGTTTACAGTAGTCTTCACAAGAGCTATGTCTGATAGGTCTGTTCTTTTTATACTACGCCCAACTATTGTAACACAAACCACAAATGCTCTATGGGCAGAGAGTCTACTATTGTGCATGAATCTTGTGCGCTTATTCAAGTCCTTAAGAAAATTGTATACAATCAGGAGTGTTACGTAGGTTGTTGCAGCTAGTGCTCTCGATGGTCTTCTCTCATAATGGCCTGATGGTCTAGTAGTATGATTCGCCCTTAGGGATGAGACGGCCCTTGAAGCTGAATCCCATGATTGGGCGAGGTCCCGGGTTCAATTCCCGGTTAGGCCCTATTTTGTGCCGTTCTCTCAATCTAATCCTCAATTCCTTCACATTGCACTTTGAATCATCGTTCTACGAGGTCTGGCAGTCGAGCTACGGGCAGTTTGATTTTTGTGGGCGCTCTGATGATGAGTCTGATGTCCCTCATTATAGGTTATTAGCAACTGGTAAAAGTGGCTCCAAACAGTCAATTCAGTCGCTATTCAGTTGGACCCAAATTTTGCGGTTGCTAATAAGCTCTATTTGCTCCGCTTCAAACCCATGATGTCCGGCGCACTCCACCTTTGAAGACGCGCCTCCCTGTATGCCTTTGAAGACGCGCCTCCCTGTATGCCGGGAAATAAGCAATTGCTGCGCATGCCACCACGGTTATGACCAAGGTATAGACGAGTTGGTCCGTCTCCAACTAAATTATAAATACTACCCAGCGTCTACCAGCAGTATCCTAGCAGATCTAGAGCCTTGGCAACAGAGCCCGCAACTACGCGAACCAGTTGCTCTGGGATCCGAATTGGACATCGGCGTTTTTGCTTGTCACGATCCCTCCGACCCGTTTTCACCCTCTTCCTACCGTCATGGGACAATCCACTTCGCAGCCTTCTGCACCACTCAAAACATGTCCCGTCGACCACAAGGCTGCATCTACTAGCGCGCCCGCTGCCTGCCCCGTTGACCATGGTGCCCCCAAGGTTGCGCAATGTCCTGTCGACCACGGCTCCCTCGACGCCCGCAACCAAATGCCCCACCTGTCGCAAGAGGCTTCCGACTCACAGTCCATTCCTCTTCCGACGGAACGCGTCGTTTCGTCCATACCACGCGATTCCGGAAGCAAGTGGGAGTACCCCTCGCCACAACAGTTCTACAATGCCCTTGTCAGGAAGGGAAAGGCGACGCAGGAAGAGATGGAGCATGCGGAGACGATGGTCGAGATACACAACTTTCTGAACGAAGAGGCGTGGACGGAGGTGCTCAAGTGGGAGAAGAGGGTCCACAAGTGCGTTCACGGCTTTCAGTGGCGTTGCTCAATTTACTGACGCCACAAGCAGCTCGGAAGACATCCAGCTTACGCGGTTCAAAGGTCGACCTGGTGAAATATCTCCCAAAGCGCGCCTTTGGTTGCTGGCAGGATGGGTCATGCCGTCCAGATTCAAGTGCGTTGACGGGGATGACTCCGAGTCCCAGGCTGATACTTTCCAGCTCTGAACCACCATTTGACCGTCATGACTGGATTGTGCGGAGACCGAAAACTGGCGAAGAAGTGCGGTATGTTATCGACTACTACTCTGCTCCGCCGGAACCCGATGGCTCTCCCGTGTTTTCGCTGGACGTTCGGCCTGCATTGGACTCGGTGGGCAGCTTGACGCAGCGCATAGCGGTAGCTACAGAAGAAGTGTGGGCTTCGCTGCGCAAGGATTAGATTTGTAGAGTACACGCGTCACGTCCACACACACCTTTCTTTTACTCCTTGATGAACTCGTCTCCTTCTACGCCTCCGTCCCCCAGCTCATCTCAACCTGGCTCTAGAAAGCGCCAGCGCAGCGAGTCTATGGGATCCGAGGGCTCGTCCATCTCTGTAAAGCGCGCTGTTTCCGATGGGCCATCCCAGGACACGGACACCATCGCCGCGCTCTCCCTTTCCGATCCCTCCAATGACAACGATGCGTACATGGCCGAGGTCGCCCAGGACACACTCACATTCGCGCCCGCTCCGAACCCATCGTATGCCTTGGTGCCACCCGACCAAAAAATGGAGCTGGTAGACGCGGCAAAAGCCCAGCCGCTCGTCCTCGGCAGCGCATGGTACCTCGTCGACAGGACTTGGTGGAAGAGATGGCGGAAGGCATGCGGCGGCATCGTGGACAAAGAGGGCGGGTTGACGGAGGATGAGCTTGGGCCTGTCGATAATTCGCCGTTGGTCGACTCGACGACTACGCTACTCAAGCCGGTGTTGAGTGAGTCGGTCGACTTCGAGCTTGTACCAGAGAGCGCATGGGAGGATTTAGTCTCATGGTACGCCGCTGACCGTCTTTTTCGTCGATGGGCGCTCATTTGGTTGGCAGGTATGGGCCCGCCAAGTATCCACTTCCGCGTCAAGTTATAGCGCGCGGCTTGACGAGGTCGACCGCCGTCGAGCTGTATCCCCTGCGCCTTCATGTTATGCGCATGGTTGAAACCCGTGCCTACGCGGAGACCGACCCCGAACCTATAATCGTCTATGTGAGCGCCAGCGCGACGGCTTCGGAAGCCAACAGGATCATCGCTGCCGCCGTACGGCCCGACGATGTCATCGAGGGCACGCCCCGCCGCGTCTATCGTGCAAATAAGACCCCTCCGCTGGGCTTCTTCGACTGCATCGAGTTTAGCTACACCGACTACGCCGAGCACGAATGCGAAATTTTTGACGCCGACAACCGCACGATGGATGATGTCCCGATTATGCAGGAGGATAACTTTGTTGTCGAGTTCAAGGACATGTTCGGGCGGTGGCTCATCGACCCCGCAACAACGGAGAAGCCGCCGCCACTCGAGCTAAGCCCCGCGGCGCCGATCTTCCCGTCCAACGAAGGTTTCTTTGCTAAGATGACCCCGTCGAGCTCGCGCACTTCTGCTCCATCCGGCTCTCCGCTGTCTTCCCTTTCCAGCAAGTTTCCCGGCCTCTTGAGCGGCCCCGCGTCCAAGCCCATCGAGCCCGGCACACTTGGCCTCGGCAACATGGGCAATACCTGCTTCATGAACTCGGCTCTGCAATGTCTTGCGCACCAGCAGGAACTTGTCGATTACTTCTTGAGTGGGTCAACGCCTTGATATTCCTCGATCCTGCTAATCTTGCTTCTTTATAGATGGTGTATATACGGACGAGCTCAATCCAGACAATCCTCTCGGCATGCAGGGCGCGATCGCAGAGGCATTTGGCGAGCTTCTCAAGAAGATCTGGGCGCCGACGAGCTCATCCAACTCGTACTCCCCGCGAGAATTCAAGAGCCAGCTACAACGGTTCGCTCCCCAATTCAGCGGCTACCAGCAACACGATTCGCAGGAACTCGTTGCGTTCCTTCTCGACGGGCTTCACGAGGACCTCAATCGAGTTATCAAGAAGCCATACGTGGAGAAGCCGGATTGGGAGGGCGGAGGAGACGTGGAGCTCGTACAGCTCGCGCAAAAGTCGTGGGAGGGATACATGCTCCGCAACGATAGCGTTATTGTCGACCTTTTCCAAGGGCAGTACCAGAGCACGCTCGTTTGTCCCGAGTGCAAGATGGTGCGTCGGCTTGGCCTTGTAATTCTTTCACTGAGTAATTCCAGATTTCCATCACGTTCGATCCGTTCATGTACCTCACTCTCCCGCTACCGATTCACAAGAAATGGAAGCATGTCATTCACTACATCCCTTGGGATCCTGAGAAGCCGCATCTCAAGGCTCGTTGTGATCTGCGATCGACTGGGATAAACGCTGAAACCACCCTAGATTCCTGTACAAATTGGCGTGGACGCGTCCTGGCGCGAGCTGCGAAACCTTCTTGGAAAATGGCAGGGCGTTCCTCCCGAGAACGTGCGTACCCGACTGTCCTGATGCTCCGCGAGTTGACCGCTTTATCTAGCTGCTCACGCTTGAGGTCTTTAGCCAGAAGTTTTACAAGAGTCTCGATGACTCCGGCATGGTCGGCGAGGCTGGCTCGTCGGACAACATTTACTGCTTTGAGCTTCCTTGCAATTCGCAGCAAAACCGCGCGTACAAGAAGCAGGAAAGCGACCCGCTTATCTTGCCCGTTTATTTGACGGACATGAAACCGAACCGCGGTTACGGCTCCTACTACCACAACTCGTTTTGGGGGATCCCCATGATCGTTTTGGTCACCCCGGAGGAGGCATTGCGCCCGCAGGCCGTCTACGACGCGATCGTAGAGCGTCTTACGCGTTGGACACCGCAATCCAAGGAGCTGTACCGCTGGGAACATGCGGGGAGCGTCGCTACAGTGCCGTTACAACCGAACGGGGAGATTGCCGACTCGCTCGTAGAGATCACGGCCAACGGGGACGTACTGGAGACGGTTGAGCACCCGCCGGAGATCGAGGAGGGCGATATTACTGAGGAGAAACGGACGATTATTGGGGAGGATGACGAGGACGTGGCAATGGAGGAAGTCGTCCCCGGCGAGATCATTCGTGTCGGCACGAAAGCCGACATCTTCTCTCTCAAGATCCAACCCGACTCGAAGGAATACGGGACGGGGTCGTATTCGTTCAGCAAGGCGATCGACTTCCGCGAGCGACTTGCAGCAGTTTCCGAGGGAGAACCCGTCGTCGTCGAGAACGATCTGCTTGTCTGCGAGTTTGACGAGAACATGCGGACGTTCTACTTTGGGGAGCCGCGCGAGGAAACGCGTTGGGACCAGTGGGAAAAGTTTGAGCATCCCGAGTTTGCGGCGTCGTTGCAGGAGGCGGACGAGAAAAAGCTTAAAGGGATCTCGTTGCAAGACTGTCTGGACGAGTTTGTCAAGAAAGAGCAATTGGGCGAGGACGATCTCTGGTACTGCCCCAAGTGCAAGAAACACCAGCAGGCGACAAAGAAGTTTGACCTTTGGAAGGCGCCGGATGTGTTGGTCGTCCATCTCAAACGATTCAGCAATAGTCGGGCGATGCGGGACAAGATTGATGCCTTTATCGACTTCCCGATTGAGGGCTTGGATCTGGGGTCGATGGTCGGGGAACAGGCGGCGGTGAGACGGATTCGGGAGAGCGGAGTGGACGTGCCGGAGGGATTGCAGCTCCCCGACGCTGGGGAGACGGCGGTGTACGATTTGTTTGGGGTCGACGAGCATATGGGTGGTCTTGGTGGTGGTCACTATCGCGCGTATGCACTCAACCACGGCAACGGCAAGTGGTATCACTTTGACGACTCGTATGTTACGCCAGCGAAGGCGGAGGATTCCGTGGTAAGCTCTCCCCGCCTCCTTCCTTTCAACGATCGCTCAAGCTATTATAGAACGCCAACGCGTATCTTCTGTTCTACCGCCGCCGCAAGTCTGGTCCGCTTGGCGGCAAGACGCAAGAGAAGATCCAAGCTGCGCGACAAAAGCACCAATCCCAGCCGTCGACCGCAGCCCCGAGCAGCAGCACAAGTAGCGACCCACCATCGGCCTCGACAGAGACGATTACGATTATCCCGGAAACTGCGACCTTGCAACCTATAGACGACGACGGCATCGCGGGATTGACATTCCCGACGTCCACCTCCAGCTCGTCGCCCTCGTCCACTTCGGAGCCGTTTGAGGAGATGGGTGTGGCGCCCGACGCGCTGTCGCTGGCATCCGCCGCGTTTGACTTTCCCGACCCGTCTCACAGGCCGTCTCCGACATCCTCGACGGAGGCGGACGGCGATGGGGATGAAGACGGTTGGCGAAGCCAGGTGGATTCGTCGTCGTGGCAATCTCTGTCGGACGGGACGAGCTCGCATGACGATGATAGAGGCACCATATAACGACGATACATGCATTGCTTTCGTTGTACAATATCACAAAGCAGATACTAATACCCCACATCACGAGAATTCTTGCTCGTTCGTTGACCACCATGTCGACGGCGGCCAACTTGCTGTACCTCACGATCTATAACCCCACCCTGCGTCCAGCCGGTCCTGTATCGCCGGACGACGAGGATGCGGAGGAACAGGCGCATATTTTGTTCTATACGTCCAAGGAGCGCGCCGTCTCAAGGGACAGGATGCTTCGCCAGGTGGGGCTCGCCAAAGCGCTCATTAGTTTCTCTGAGTACGTTGTTCCTTCTCCTGTTAGTATACTGCTCTCATATGCGTGCCCTCGTGTGTCCAGCATGTTCAACCCCGACGAGCCCTGCAACAATGTCCACTCGCAAACGAAGCGGCTGATCATGGTATCGCCCGAGCCTGACTTTTGGATCTACGCAGTGCGTTGCGCGTCGTATTGGGATGATACTCCGTTGATTCAGTAGGCGTAGGGCGTCGAGCTAGCCAAGAGCGCGGTCGAGAAGAAGGGTGGGAAGGGCAAGGGGCGGGAGAAGGAGGTGGAGGTGGTGTTTGACCACAAGGAGCACTCGGTGCGCGATGAGGCCCTCAAGGTGGATTTGCTACGCGCGTACGAAAAGTTTAAGGTGCGTTTGTGTCGAGCTGGACGGCCGAGTGCGCTTGCTGAGATCGGCGTAGCTCCGGCATGGATCTTTCACGTCGATACTGGCGACGCTTGGTCAGGAGGCGCTGGAACTGCAGCTGGAGCGATTCTTTACCGTGTGGGGCTGGTCGTGGAACCTTGAGGATGGACCGGAGTTTGGGGAGCATATTGGTGTGTGCCGTTCTCTGCCGCCGGGGCCACGCTCATTTACGGCGCAGGCCCGCAATTACATCCAGCGCAATCTTCTTTAGCGCAGGCCATCGACGAATTTTCTTCTACTCTGCCGGAAGAGGTTGTCGCGATTGCTGTATCACCACCGTACACCGTTCCGTCGACGCGATATACCTCACATGGTTTTACCTCGGCGCTTCCCGACTACCTGCAATCTCTCGTACCCCCACCCGAACAAGCACCCACCCTTCCGTCGTCCACAGAAGAAGGCACGATCAAGGGAACGTCGAAGCCCTTACCGGCCGTCTCAGAATCTCCGTCCAAGATGAACGACGACGGCAAGTCGTTTCTCGGAATGAACATCGACATGCCCAAGCTCAACTGGCCGGGGTACTTGACATTCGGGAAGGGTGGCGCCGGCAAGAAGCCGCCGGATTCGTTGTTGGCGGTGACGCCTATGAACGAGGACAAGGGGAAGCCTCAGATTACACTGGAGACGCCGAGCGTTGTGGATTTGGTTACGCCAGGCGCCGAGAGAACGGTCGACTTTGAGGTGGATCGGAGCGCGTTGGAAGACGCGATGGTCTCAGAAGGGCTGCCGATGCCTTGGGAGAAGCCAACGCCGTCCCAGCCGCCGACGCCGTTCGAACCGGAGCCTGTGGAGTTCGCTGCATCGACGATACATCTGTCGACACCGGATGACCCGCACAATACCAAACGACGGAGGGTCTTTTATTTGACTGTGGGATCCCTCTTATATGCCCGACGACCTTTTGACCCATTCGCAGAGAGATCGCGTCTTAGTCGCGTTGCTCTGGTTGGACGACACGGTCAACCCGCAAGACTTGACGCCCGCCTCGGCCAGCGAGTTTGCTGCCTCCGCGTTCTCATTGGCAGCAACGGTTGGCACAACATTGACGCACGATTCGAGGAGGTATGCAGTCATCTTTATCTCGATTCCGGATTGTAACACTTTGAACAGTACAGAGACATTGCCGAGCGCCAGCAAGATACTCCAGCAGAAGGACCGATATGCGTTGTCGGCCTCGAGTTTGAGCATGCGGAGCGCCGAGTTCGAGTCGCATTCAGGGCACTTATACGACGCGCGAGAGCTCCTTCATCGGAGGTACGTTCGGTCTTGCTGACCCATTGTTTTCCTCACTCAACGATGGTGTAGCGACCCCGACATAACCGAGGTGTTCTCTCGCGGACAGAATCCTCAGCACTGGCACATTGCGCGTCAAGGGCTTGGGACGGAGGAAGGGTTCACGAAGGAGGAAGTGTTCATGGAGGTGTTCCGCAAGGAGGCGAGCCTCACCGATGTTGATAATGCGCTTTCGAGCGTTGTACGCAAGACGGCAATTGCGCCGAATGTTGTTTAGACTTTTGAATCCAGCTGCGGGTGTCTCTGCCTCGGGGTTAAAACCAAAAAAGTCGCCCTTGCTAAACTTAGTCTCTGCCGCCACCACTTCACTCCACTCGTGCCTATGCCATAGTCAGCTCTCTCCGGTACACCGACCTAGCCATGCTGAAACTCATTGCCCTCGCATTCGCCCTGCCCAGACGGAGACCGAGCGACGCCGAGGCGGGCCCAAGCGAAAAGGGCGATCCGCCACTGCCGCCAACGAACGACTTGGATACGGCTACATTTGAAGAAGACGATGAAGATGACAGCGACCTCGACGCCGAGCACGAAACGGACGACATTATACGCGACATGGAGCTGGAAGAGGCAGCGGTAGAAGCGATTTCCGAAGCGTCTCCGAATCCGCGACCGCGACGGGAGCGCACCTACTCCTCTTCGCTCTCGCTCATCACACACGATAAGGGCTCTCCGGGCTGGTATATCAAGCTTAAGGAGGTGCTCAACCCCAAGACGACGCAGAAGGACATCGAGTCGTATGTCCCCAACTACCGCTACACACCGATCCTCTCCGGCATCGTCATCCCGTTCTCGATTCTCCTCGAAATTCCCGGGCTTACGGAGGTGCGTCAGTGTTTTCCTGTCTCAGAAGGTTTCCTGAGCAACTGCGGTCGCAGCACTGGTATATCCGAACGGAGAACAACACGATTGTCGAGAAGGCGAACAACCCCACGATTCTCAACGTCGGGCTTGGTTTCAGCATGGCTTGTGCACTTGCAGCGAACGCATGCCTCATTGCGCGCTTCCTAGAAAAGAGAGTCAAGCTCATGACCATCCTCTGTATCGTGTTCCTCACGATTCACGGTACGTGGAGTAATGAAATTGGACTTGTACTCTCCTCACGCACGCGCACAGACACCATAAACATTATTGCTGTTACGATCTTCGGGATAGAGCACCGTTTCAATGACGGGTTCACGTATGGCCAGTCGTTTTGGATGACCGGTGAGCGAGAGCGAGAGCCAGTTCCAAGCTTTTATTGTTCGTATGTGCTGACCCCGCGGAGTGTGTTCCACGGCCGTTTCGACGTTCACGAACTTGACGTTAATATTCGACCTCGTGCGGACGCCAGACTTTGAGAATAGCGGTGAACAAGACGCGTTTTTCGCGCGTGTCTCAG
Source organism: Mycena kentingensis (nom. inval.) (assembly GCA_014461125.1). Lineage (NCBI taxonomy): Eukaryota > Fungi > Basidiomycota > Agaricomycetes > Agaricales > Mycenaceae > Mycena > Mycena kentingensis (nom. inval.). The sequence continues at coordinate 1,129,272 of JACAZG010000013.1, forward strand.
AGCTGACTTTTTTTTGCTGCAGGCAGCGGGTTGACGCGACGGCAGCGCTCGCTCGCAATCCTCGTAATCATCCTTCTGACCTACATCGCCGTCGGGTCGCTCATTCACTCGCTCCTACTGGACCTCAACTTTATCGACGCGATGTACTTTTCCGTCGCCTCGATCGAGACCGTCGGTATGTCCTTCTAAGTGGTTTGAACACGACCTGACCCCCGAGTGTGCAGGTTTTGGAGATATTAAGCCTGTATCCACAGGCGCGCGTTTCTTCACGATAATATACGCAATCTTCGGTATTGTCACCATTGCCCTAGCGGTCGGCATGATGCGCGAAACCGTTCTCGAGGGGCTGGAGGTTGGGTACCGCAAGCGAGTGCAGCAGGTGCGCCAGCGGCGGAAGATTGGACGTTGGAAGAGGCGCGTTATGAACCGCTGGCGCGAGGCGGTCGAGTGGCGGTTACGCGAGGGCGGGCAGCCGGTTTGGGTGAAGAACCATAGAGAGCGGGGTGAACGGAGGAGCGCGGTCACTGTGGTTGGTGATCTGCTAGATGGGTTGTGGCCGTGGGCGACGGCAGAAGGAAGCGGGAGTGGGTTTCTGCATTCTAACCATCCGCATGGGATGCATTTGAATTTGGAGGCGCTCTCTTGGAAACAGGTACGCCTTTTGACTATTTTCGAGGTTCTTTTCCTGAGATGATTTTGTTCCAGCTGGAAGCCGCGGCGATGGAAGCTGGTGTGCCGCTCAGCACGCTGTTGCCAGACGGTTTCGTCAACGAGAGGGAAAGGAAGGACGACTCTGATTCATCCTACGAGCATCCTCGAGAAGGAACCCTTCGGGATCCCGACGGCGCCGGGGTCGACCCAACGCGCGACACTGAACTCCCTCTAACTCATGCGCGTCTCGGGCGCATGATTGCAATGATTGGGTCGTTTGCCCTAGCGGTCGACAAGTCCGGGCACCTCCGCGGTGAAGCACCGGAAGCGCTTCCTCGCCAAGACCAGCCAACGACCTCCCCCCAGTTCAAAAAGTCGTTAATGCTGCAGTACGAGACGTTCCGATCCGGGATGGACAAGGAGGAAGCCAGGGCGTTTTACGCGCGGCTGGTGGTGGTATGGATGCTGTTCTTGGTGTTCTGGATCGTGCGTGTTCTTTCTTCATGGCGCGTTTGAGAAGGTACTAATATACGTAGGTTGGCGGGCTTATTTTTATGAAAACCGAAGGCTGGAGCCTCGGAGTTTCCTTGTATTTCTGTATGTGATCCATGTTAAACTTGGGCACTTGGACTCGGCTGACGGTAGCTTAGGTGTCATTGCTTTCACGACTATAGGCTACGGAGACTACTCTCCGTCAACACCCGCCGGTCGCTCCATCTTCGTAGCATGGGCGCTCCTCGGAATCGCCACTATGACCATTTTAATCTCTGGTACGCTAAATTACCAACTCGGTCAAGACACGACAACTAACAACGCTGCGTAGTTATCGCGGAGGCGTTTTCCTCCAGATATCATAGCGCGCTCCATACCGGCGTATTCGACCGCGCGGTCAAGCGGTACCGCGAACGCGCACGCGTTCTTGCAGAGAAGGCTCGCAAGGGGCGCAAACCGGCCTCAGGCTCGGGGCTGCCCCATCCACCACCCGCGCACCACAAGTCCACAGAGGACGCCCTGCGGGACGCCACACTCCCGCACGCAGACGCAGCTCGAGGCGCTGCCGCACAAGATTCTTGCGGACGCAAAGACGTTCCATGAGCACTTGTCGTATTTTGTCGGCTCGGGTAACAAGCCGGGCGTGGACTCGGGGGAAGACCTTCCTCCGGGGCTGCAGCAGTTGATGGATGAGATTACGGGGGCGGAGAAGATCGGGGAGAGGATTAAGAGCGAGATTTTGCAGGATGAGGATGCGAGGCATGTGAGTGGTTTTGTTTTCTTCGTTTGACATGGTGCTAAGCCTCGTATTTGTAGACACTATTTACGCTTAGTATCGAGCGTATGTCGCTTTCCTTCTTTCAATGTATTTGTGTTGACGATCCTTGGCAGAGGCGCTCCGCAAGATGATCAACTCTGCCGAAGCGGCGATAGTCGCACTCGAGGAAAGAGAACAGCTCATTTTACACCACGAGCAGGAACAGAACGCATCCTCATCGGGATCCTCTGTACCACAAAACGACACCATAACGGACCAACCCCTCTCCGCGTCTCCCGTCGTGGCCTTTTCGGAGTCAGCGGGCTTACCTCTAGCGCACCGAGTACGAGAAGTACGCGCTGGGGCGGGGTACGCGTTCGATCGCTGGGATACGTCGACGTCGTCTGATTATTCGGATTGGCGGTAATGTCGCTGTCTGGTAACACTTCCCGCTCTTGCTTGCTTTGTTAGACGTTTTTGCTCTGGTTACACCACTAACTTACCTCACATGTAGTTTTAGCTGAAAGTGGACGCTCTTTCGCTGTACTCTACTGTACCTATGTCCTGTAATGATAGGCGGCACAGTAGTCCGCATGTACTCATACACCGTCTCTGTCAGTGCCTGTTGAGACATCCCAAGACGCAAATCCTCATTTCAGAGCGTCGAAATAGCAATCCTCAGTGGTTTGTTGGGCCCATGTCCATAGTGCCTTGATGAGAATATTTATGTACTACACTCCGCGACGCGCAGAGTCCTCTGAATCCTTCTCTGGCCGGGAAATACTCCAGGAAACTTCAGGTTGGTGGTCCATCTCCACTGATACTTTAGCGGCTGAATTTACACTTGATTTAACCTAGGCTTCCCCATACGTTCTATCTAACCCTCTAAGACTCTTAGACCAACCCAGCGCGTCTGCAACGTCTGTATTGCTCTCCACACACAGCCAATCGCCGCCCGGATTCACCGACAAAATGATGTACAAAATAGTCTGAGATGCTACGCTATACTGTAGTATTACGGGGTTACAGTAAGTTCGCGTAATGCGTGAGAGCCCGAACAAAAGACCTCGGAAAAAATCACCTAAATTCAGAAGAAAATTTTTCGGCCTTCTCGGAGTCACAAAAATCGGAAATCACTGAACTTAACCCCGTAGTACTGCAGTAAACCAAGGTTCCATCTTGTTCAACGAGACGGCATTCAAATTCACAGCTATGGGATGTGTTTGGTGCGTTACACGGATACGTGCAGTGTTGAGACCTACCATCTTGATGATGCGCCCACTATGGCGGTCCAAATGCACTTTTATTCCCCGCAAAAAAAAAAAAAACTTTGTATTTTGGGCTTTTCCGCTACAATTCAAGCCTCGGAGCGGTATCCGCAACATTCCGACACTCGGTCTAGAAAAGTTGCGGTAAAGTCGGTTCCCGCAACTTTTTTCGGAACGCTTCCGCAATTTTTTCTTGACGCGCGAAAATTTGTGTCCGCACTTTTTTTGCCGCAACATTTCTTCCCGCAACATTTGTAAGTCCCACTAACTTTCTTTGAACATCGTCGGCTCCGCCGCCGTTCTTGTATGTTACTTGGCTGTCAGATACCAACAAAACCACTAGATTTAAAACCAAGGACCAACTACAGTACTTGGGACTACACTACAGCAGAGGGAGAGTGCTGGAGAGAGCAAGTATGGACATGAATTAAAGGTAATAATCCTAGGAGTATTGTTTGCAGCAAAAGAAGGAGGGGAAATGAGTGTGGTAAGTGACTACGCTCCGTCATCGTCGTCCAACAAAGGCCTTACGTTTGTCAAGGAATAGAAGCACATTGACGCCGGGATCACTGCACTTCACCGCCCAGCCGTGCAGCGCCCGGCATTTGCCGAATCTGACAAGGTAGTCGAGGAGTAAATACGAGTAGAGCCATCGATACACAGTAATTGTATGGTTCTTGGTTTGGTTGAACGAAGCTTGCGGCGATATTTGAGATGAGGTTCGGAACATTAGCGGACAACAGGAAAGTTGCGGAAGAAATGTTGCGGCTAAAAAAGTGCGGACACAAATTTTCGCGCGTCAAGAAAAAATTGCGGAAGCGTTCCGAAAAAAGTTGCGGGAACCGACTTTACCGCAACTTTTCTAGACCGAGTGTCGGAATGTTGCGGATACCGCTCCGAGGCTTGAATTATAGCGGAAAAGCCCAAAATACAAAGTTTTTTTTTGCGGGGAATAAAAGTGCATTTGGACCGCCATAGCCCACTTTCCCAAAATGATCACGATCGCTGTTTATTTACTTAGTATTTCCCTCACTGCCGCCTCGAGCACGTTGCAAAACTCAGCTAATAACCGCCCTTCAGTTTCCTTGCTCTACAACCAAATACAATCCATTCGTTAGTAGGTGATGCTGGTAACAGCTGAACTGAAAACAAAGAAGCTGCACGTCGTTTCAGCCGTAAGTCAGATTCGCCGCCCAAAGCTTGTGCGATCGTCCATCTTCGGATTTGTAAATGGTATTGCATTGTCACTGCTTGACCACCGCTGGCATCGGCCCAAACCACCGAAACCGCCTAGAGGCCAGCACCGTGTCCGACAGTTGGAAATGCACTTGGAGACCCGTTGGGCGTTAGTAGAGCTCCTCTACTGATGTACCAACGGCCCTTCGAGCTTTTATTTCGTTGGATTGGCTGTTTTATCGGACAAAGGCGTGATTAAGGTACGGTAGGTCCGTCTGCTTTAAACACCGAGAAACTGAATTCAACACTCAACACTCCTCGTAATGGTAACCCTTTTTGCCACTCGGGACGACGTTGCGATCACGCAAAATCACAGAGATATCGCTGCCTCGCGCAGCACAAGCGGCGCTGAAGTTTGCCTCGGCATCATCGGCGTCGGTGTACTCAATCTCGATGACCTTCAGCCATGGTTAGCACCTATTCTAGCCGTTCGAGACGGAACACACGTACGTTATTCTCATACACATCGGTGTAGGCGTCGCACTCATCGAAGGTTTGACATTCTTCCGCTACAGCAAAGTCGAACCCGGCGGTATTTCTCCCTGCGCTGCCGATTTCGCTACCGGTGTTTTTCTGAGCGACGAGGAGTCCGAGGGAGTGTGCGTGGTCGACTATGAGCTTCGCGAGGGCGAGGTTGTTGGATTGCGTGAGCAGTTTATTCGAGCGAGTGAAGGTCTGCGCGAATAAAAACATTCAGTTCATGAATTCGAACAAATTTAAAGAAAATGCATGCAAACGCCTCACATCGAGGTTATCTGGTTCAATCGCCTGGAACCCCTTCTTCGCACAGTCATCAATCCAGCCATTCAAAATCGCAGCAATTCGCGTCCGCTTCGCGCCCGTGCTCGTATCGAGGAAGAACTCGCCCTCCCAGTCAGGGTCCTCGAAATACGCGCCGCTCTTGGTGCGCAGGAGGAGGTCGTCGTTGGCGGCGCTCTGCCAAAAGTCCGCGGCGTCGGATTGGGTCTGGAACGCGTTGATGTAGCAGATGTTGAAGAGGCCCGGGACGGGCGACGCGGTGCTGTCCCGGGTGACGACGCGGACGTTCGAGACGGGGGTGTAGGGGCCGCCGAGCTGCATGCTGTTAATAAAACTGGAGTTTTTGTGCGTGATAGGGGACCTGGTAGTCGGCCTTTGTGTTGGCGGGAAACGTCGTGCGGGTGGAGAGTACAACCGCGGAAGAGGTCTGCATCGTCGCGGATGCGAGAAGGGACACAAAGGCAGTAGCGACCATTATGTCGCCGAAGCAAAGGATGAAGGAGGGTGAGTGGGAGAGCGGAGGATGGGAAACGGGAACTCGGATTTCAGATGCAACACAAGATTGTATTTATACGTTGCAAGTGCGTACGTACAACGGCATGTCATGCGGGGCATAAGGTCGCCGAAGATCCGCTCCCGGGTGTTGTACAATCGCACGCATGGGTCTCCTTCAGATTCGCCGCCGACGAAAATCTTACTCCTGAGTCGTGGAGATGCCCAAACACTGTAAGTAGCATCGTCTGCTCGTACTCTAATAGTACACGTTGGGTTAGCAACCAGGTTCTCGAATTTGATGGCAGTTCGGGACACCAACAACCACTTGAACCAGGTCCCAGCGGCCAAGTATAATGTATTCGGGGTAGATAGATACCCGACGTTGCGCTTATTCGCGCACCTTCCCGTTCCCGCTCAACATACTTCACGAGGCCAGGACTCGGAGGATCGCGCTGTGTACTACATACCCATTCCACGGTTGCGGAAGTTTCCTTAAACTCGAAGCCGACTCGGAGGAGACAAGGTAAAAATCTTCCTTATTTTGTCTATACTTACTGCAAGGCAACTGCAAGGTCCCGCTGGGCGATCAACAACTGACATCAATGCGCCCACTTCCAAAACCGGTCCCAACGAGCAACTACCAGCTATTCTGCAAAACCGTTAGCCGGATCAGAAATGTTGATCCAGCTGTAGGAGCTGGTGAGTTCTCTTCTGAATAGTTTTGTGTGTATCATGCAGCTTTTGGCAGCGTTCGCAAATCTGAACCGAACTTGAAAGCGACAACAAAGATCTTCGTCGCATATGCAAATTCGCACACGCCTCGATAGCCACAGGCATTCAGAACCGACGCGAAGGCCTGAAACTCGACACTGTTACGATGTCCCTGCAAAAAATGAACGCGCGCGGATTCCATGAACTCTGCAATGGGGCGTGTTCTCTCCCGGTAATTTATGGTTGCTCTACGATAAAGTATGGAATGTATGTATGCGCAGTATCAAACGTCCACGGCCATAGGTCAACCATTGCAATTCTAGCGGCCATGGCTACACGCCAGCGGATGGTGGGGCTGCAACACAAACAGTGATTAGACGACGGAGGGGCATGAATGGATAAAGAAACGACGTACGACAACACGCACTATCCTGCGGGTTGCACGCGTCGGGTGGGCAGAGCACGAGGCAGGATGTTTCGAGGTCTCTTGCAGGCTGTTGGGTTATGTTAAATTTAGATGATCGCGAAGGTAAGCCCGGTGGGTACCTGGACGGTGCCATTGCCATTGTGCGGCTCCGCGCGGTAGTATTCGGGTTGAATGGTGCAGGAGTGAATTCCGTGGTCGTGCAGGGCCTGGATGGGGAGAGCGTCGCGTCAGGGACAAGAGGAATGAGAAGATATAACACGAACTTTGCGGATCTTGCTCGCAATCGACATGAAGTCCGACTCTGGTTTGGACATGACGTGCACCGACGCGACGTTCTTGCTCTCGCTGAGCTGCCAGATGTGCAGTTCGTGCAAGCTGAGGACGCCGTCCACCGCCAGGATCGCGCTGCGGACCTCGTCGAAGGAGATTGTTGAGGGCACGCCCTGAAGGAGGACAAAGGACGCGCTGCGGACGAGGGGGAGCGCGGAGGAGAAGATGATCATGGTGATGACGATGGAGATGAGCGGGTCAAAGTAGTACTTGAACGACCAGGACGTCTGCCAGATAACGAGCCCAGTGGCAATGACGCCGACGTTGCCGAGGGCGTCGCCGAGAACGTGCAGAACGAGGGCGCGCATGTTCATCGAGCCTGCATGGGAATGCGAGTGGCCCGAACTAGGGGAGTGCTCGTGGTCATGGTCATGGTCGTGGTGGTCGGGCTCGATGAGAGGCGTTATTTCGGTAGGCCGTTCGTCATGAGAGAAGTGGCGCGTGTGCGAGTGTGAACGCGCCGGAGAGTTAGACCGCGCGATGTCATTCGCGACTGGTGCGGTTCGTGGTCAGCCAAGGCAACGACGAGGGGAGATCAGGGCGTGCCTTTGACGATCTGTGCGCGAGTGACGACGGGGTGGCCAGAGAAGCTCTCAGATGCCTCCGAGACGGAACGGGTGCGCGTCGGGGGACGTTGGGTCGTCTTGGGTGCCTCGACATGCGAGTGGGAATGAGAATGCGAGTGGGAGTGCTCTGAGGTCGCATTGTTAATGGGGACAGCCAGAATGAAAGGAGGAACGTACCATGGAAGAGGAAAAGCCCCACGATGTTGGAAGCTAGGCCGAGTGCCCCCACAATGACGACGAGCCGGGGATTAGAGATGTCTGCGACACTAGTAAGACCGCGAAGAGAGTAGTAGACGCGCAATGCGAACCAGGGGTGTTAACGAATCTCTCTAGGGCCTCAAGAAAGATAGAGAAACAAAGCGCTAGGCTGGTGAGCGGAGGATGTCGGAAGCGAGAGCTCGGCGCCCACCTAGCAAGAACACGCCGTTTATCAACGCAGCAAGGATTTCAGCGCGGTGCCAGCCATACGAGTATCGCGAGTCGCTCTCGCTCTTCTCCGTGAGCTAGGAGACGGTAAGCTCTGGGCCAGATGGGGTTGGGCGACGGATGCACCTTAATCGCGTACAGGGCCACGATTAAGCTCATAACGTCGCTGCGGGGAGGTTAGTGAGGGCTTCTAAGAGGGTTGGGGACGCACTTGAGCATGTGGAAGCTGTCGGCGATGAGGGCGAGAGACCCGACGGCATAACCTGCGCAAACGGTGGATGAGCGCCAAAAATCGCTGGGAAATGGTAGGGGATACCGGATATTAGCTCGACGAAGAAGAATACTACGTCGATGGCCAGTAGAATCTTAATCTTTGTGGACCGCGACATGTCGCGCGGGATGGGGTCAAGAATGGCGGAATTCAAGCGGGTCACCGGTCACCGGTCACGCTGACTCCTTCTTCCTCTCTACCACCACCATGTCGACCGACGCCCAGATTAAAAGCGAGATAGCACGGCTTACAGGTCGGTCCCACTCTAGCGCCCCCTGCTTGTGCCCATCCCACACCCGTTTTCAGCGTCCATTAACCAACATAAATCGATTGTAAAAGCCCCAGCCTACCGCCCCAACGTCTACGTCAACCCCAACTACCGGCCGCCAACAAACCAATACGTCCGCCCAGCAACGTCGCGGCCCCCGTCCAGTCGGCCACCGCCCCCAACGCAGCCCAAGGAGGTGGTTTTGAACGGCGTCGCCTTCCAGTCGTCCAATCGGTCCCTTGTCCGCAAGGATCGTGCGTACCCGCTCTTTTCTCATCTCTCGTCCGTTCCTGACCTTGTCACTAGTCCCAACACCGCCTCAGAAGCCCGTTGTCGCAAAGCCATCGGTTCCGCAGCCTACTCGCCGACCCAACTTCCTCGCAACACAAGGCGCTCGCGTCTACAAGCCCAAGTCATCCCGTGGTCGGCGCCGCGGTGGCCCGGTTAACATGACCCTCAACAACAGCCGCCGACCCTACCAGTCCGTCCGACCATCGCATCGCCTATTCGCCCTAATGCACAACAATAGGTCCGGACGGCGTGTCACCAAGCAGGTCAGCAAGCCATGTCCTCGCTTCACAATGACAGGTGCGTCGTCGTTCTCCAACCTTGTCCGTTGGCAACTCGCTCTCCATAGGTACATGCGCCCGCGGCCTCACCTGTCCTTACCTGCACGACCCCGCCAAAATCGCCATTTGTTGGAACTTCCTGCAAGGCAACTGTCCCAACACGGCCGAGACGTGCAACCTCTCACACGACCCGACACCCGAACGGACGCCGCTCTGTCTTCATTTCCTCAACAAGGGCCGGTGCACGCGCGTCAGTTGTCTCTTCCCGCATGTCAATGTCGGCGCGCGGCAAGGTGTCTGTCGCGACTTTGCGGTTCTTGGCTACTGTGAACGCGGCCTCGACTGTGACAAGCAACACGTCCGCGAATGTCCCGACTTTGCAGAACGGGGCGAGTGCGCTACCCCGCGTTGCAAGCTCCCGCATGTCATTCGCGCCAACCGTACACGGAAACCAGCGCCGACGCTGGCGCCCGTAGCAGGTACCTCCAAGACGACGAATCCGACCTCTCCGCTCTCTGCTGCTGATTCCAGTTCTGTGACTGTTTCGGCTGAAAACGCCCAACTTGGTGACGAGTTCATTTCACTAACTTTCCATGAGAGTGAGAGTGACGAGGACGACGAGAGTGAGGAGGAAAGCGAGGAGGAGGAGGACAGTGAAGAGGAAGACGCGTCGATGGTGACTGGCGACAGAGAGTCGCCAGGAGAGGCCGATTAACCATTTCTTTATATCTTTTTTTTCTTCCTTCATCTGTTTCTCTTTATACCTCCATGAGCGTGTTTGTATCCCAGCGATGAATGCCATGAATCTGAAATCGGAATTGTGTGGTAGTCTGGACATCGACGCCCGTACCCGCGATTTCATTTCCTGTCTACTTCCTGCTTCGACTGCGCTGGAATGGCCTCGAAATGGAGGAACGCCCTCATCGCGCTCCGCTCCAGCAACTCCTTGGGCAGGCCGACCGTTAACCCGGTCCCAGCGCCGCGACATCCCATCGTCCCTCTCCCTCAACACATAACCGCCCAGCTTGCCACAGAGCTCTTTGAGCTCATCCTGGACTTTCTCTCCCCCCTCCCCGACGCTGCGCAGACACTCGTCGCGTGCGCGCTGGTCTGCCGCGCATGGCGCCCGCGCAGCCAGCACCTCCTCGAGCGGCTGCGGGTCGTGCGCCCGCGCGCGTTTGCAGGGATCGTGCACGGTGGGTATGGGAGCTTGCTCTGCGCGACGATGGTGCCGGGGTTGACCACTACGGGGGCGGTGGTGTACGGCGCGACGGACGGGGTGTACCTCGGTGGCGGGGACGGGTCGCGCACGCGCCTGGCGATTATGAGGAACGTTGCGAGGGTGGAGGTGTTCCCGGATGTGGATCTGTTTGTCTGCTTAGCGGGTGCGTCGGCGTCCCGCGTCCCTCCTGCGTTTCCATCCCTATGTAATAACGCGACGCGCAGATTCGGCGCTTGTGAGCATCCCGCTTCGTGCGCTGCTCACGCGTACGCACCAAGACGACTTTCGGCGCTACTCGAAGAACCTCATCTACCTCTCCGTGCTCCGCAGCACCTCCCCGGGCGAACCGCACCGCATCGTCGGGCTCAAGAGCTCGGCGCTCTCTGGCACCATCAAGGTATTCGATATCGTCGCGGCGCAGAACGGCGGAGCGTCGCTCGTGCTCACTTGGGTGCGCCTCAAGTTGCTTAATTCCTTCGGCTGACACTGGCAGGAACTGTACATCCCACTGGAAACGACGAGCATCCGCTTCCTCTCGCGCACCCGCGTCGCAGCGGCGCTCAAGGGCGCCATCCAGGGCCAAGGCGGGTTCGAGATGCTCGACCTCACATCGGGGCAGACCCAGTCCCTGCTCGACCCCGCAGACGGCGATCTGGCGTTTGCCTTTGCGTCGGGCGCGCGGAGGGATGGGCTGGGGAGGCCGATTACGGTGTTTAGAGTTGCGGGGCATTTCTTGCTTTGTTATGAACGTGCGTTTTGCTCTTTGGTGGCTAGCTGGCTTCAACACGACGCGTAGGGACGGGATTCTTCATCGACCGCCATGGGCACTTGGCTGCGGACTTTGGCAAGTTCCAATGGAATGTGCAGGCCCCGTCGGCATTCGGTATGTCTATACTCTTCCTCGCCCCCCATCCGCTGGCTCAACCCGCATAGTATACCACGCGCCTTACCTGCTCGTCTTTGCCGCCCAGCTAATCGAGGTCTGGGACATTGAGTCCGGCAAGATCGTGCAAACGGTACGCGGCGTGTACCTTCCTTTGAACATGCCCGAGGAGGAGCATGACGCCGTATTGGTGCTGGATCTGCGCACGAAGGAACTGACCGAGTTGGAGTTCCCCAATCTACGGCGATGATCGTTTGGCTCTGAGACGACGGCGGACGCTGGTCAATTGTACATATTTATGGACACTATATCGTACCGCGGTGGACGGAACGGGTGTGGTTTGTTAGCTCTGGAACGGCACGTCTCGAGCCAATTTGGGACGCGCCTGGGTTGAGACGGAGTCAGGACCACAGACATGGGTACGTCGAGCACTCGTCAGCTCAACTCACATCTCTTCGTCGCGCCGTTGCTGCAGCGAAATGAGCGCTCGTCGTCAACGCGCTCAGCGTATGGTCAACGTTCCGATGGGGATCCGCGGGCCTGAGAGTAAAGGTGTCTTGCAGCTGCAGTAAGCACCGGCGTCCGAGCTAGCGCCTAGATCGAACTCTGCGACCTAAAAAGGCGGTAACCATACGATTTAGCAATACCCACAGGCCGGTGAGGCCGCTGTGTCTGGCGCAGCAGATCCGCAGCAACATCTTGTGCTTCTCGCTGCTTGTTTTTCGCTGATCCTCTCCTCAGCAAGCACTGAAACCGCATGCAACACGGCATGGCTCTCGCAGTACGGCTCGTGCGCAGGAGGATTCGGCAGAACGGGCAGCCGTTGGCGAGTTACGGCGAACGTCATCTAGTGATCCCGACTGGCGTGACGAGTTCTTCCTCGATACGAGCACAGAGGAGAAGAGGGCGCGCATTGCGGTGGTTTTGAATGCTTGGATTTCGGACTGCGTGCGACAGGGCTTCCAGGCGATTGAACCGGATAATCTGGATGTAAGCTGTTCACATCAGTTTCTTTGTTCGAGTTCCACGCGTTCGCATGCTGATCATTCGCGCAGAGTTTCACGCGCTCAGAGAATCTGCTTACCCAATCCAGCAACCTCACGTTGGCGAAGCTCGTAGCCGACCATGCACACTCTCTCGGACTAGTCATCGCACAGAAGAACGCCGGCACCATCGGCCGCGCCGGGAAAGATACAGTCGGATTCGACTTTGCCGTCGTGGAAGAGTGTCAGGCTTTCAAAGAGTGCGCCACTTACACGGATGTGTATGGGAACAACGTGAGCTGCCTTCCAAGATCCCTTTGTTCGCAGCCGCTTGAAGCAAGAACATGTGTGAGTCTGAACTGTGCATTGAACGTAGCCAGGCACTTGTGTTGGAAATTTAAATTTCCTGGGTCAGACAGCAGGAACTTCGAGGTCCATTTCGATGCTTTATACTCAAGTTTTGCGGAGCTTTCAGCCGGCGGAGCCAAGCGCAGGGATTGAAGTAGAAATCGCGGTGGTCTCGTCGACAATGAATTTCTCCCCAATTTTCTTTTCTCATTTTTGAGCACCGCAAGTCGGCGGAGGCAAACGAGGAGGACTCGGCGCAGCCCAAGTCAATGAGGAAAAGATGCGGCTTCGTTACGTGATGTTTGCGAACGAACGGGGCTCATTTAGTTGCAGTAGTGTTGTGGTCAGAGAGCATGCTGAAGAGCTTGCAGCTGCACGGATATGGACCACACCCGCCAGAGACCCAAGTCCCATTGCCACACCGTGGACTAGTGGCGGTGCAGCAAAACGTGACCGCTACAGGGGGCAAGAAAAAAAAGTCTCGCGTCACATCATAGCCTCGGTCAACTTGATCTGTATCCTGGAACCTGCTTTTGTCGCTGCCCAGCGCTTGCCCAGCGCTCTCCACGCTCTCTCCAGCCTTTTCAGTGTTCAGTGTTCAGTGTTCACTGATAATCCTCGCGGTGCAACTGCAAGTCAAACCAACGGCATGCAGATCTGGGCTGAAAATCCGCGAGGCTAATAATAAATGCCCATCCTGCGTTGCCGCGAGCCCGAGGTACCCAAGAGGTCAGCTCACATCGCCTACACCCAACGTACACCTGTTTGGAGGCACCTCCGCCGGATTTGGAGGATCTGAGCATCGAATGACGAGTTGGAGATGACTCGCGTCGCCTAATTGCTCAGCTCGTGCGCGAACATACGGCCAGAACAAGACGCTGTCTAGCCTAGGCAAATTTCCTGTATAAATAGGTGACATGCCTGCTGCATTTTTTCCATGCCCTCTCCCTCCCCGCTTCGTGTCGCGCTCACCACCCTCGCGGCTCTCTCCGCCGCCCAGGCTCACCCTCACCTCGCAGCACGCGCGCCCCAGGTCTACGAGAAATGCGTTAAATCCAACGACATCGCGCTCACTTTTGACGACGGCCCCTACACCCACCTGCGCAGCATCTCTGACCAGTTTACCGCCGCTGGAGGCAAAGCCACGTTCTTCTTCAATGGGAACAACTACGACTGCATTTACGATTCGGCGCGTGCGGCGGACGTCAAATACGCGTATGCAGCAGGACACCAGGTCAGGTCTCACCTGAAGTTCCCACCAAACCCCTCTAGTTAGAGGCGGTACCCCCCAGGGGTACTCCCTCTAACTAGAGGGGGGTTCAGCGGAATCCGGGAGCACGCTATAATTCCGCTGTAGCGGGGGGAGTTATAGCGTGCTCCCGGGTAAGTGGTCAAGTGGGTGGCCGAGGCCGTTGCCACGGCTGTCGGGTCCATCACCGCCGCTGTCGGCGGTGTCATCCCGACACCCGCGCTCACCGCTGTCCCGCCCAACACCCCCGACATCCCGCCCAATGTCCCCGACAACCCCGCCAAAAAAAAAAAAAAAATCAAAATTTGTAAATACTCTTGAATCCCTGTATGTACTGTTAGAACACCTAAATTCATACTTGTTTTTGAGATATAGCCTGTTCTCTTAGCAAACCAGCGGGCAGGGGAGCAGCAACATGGGCGGGCTGATCCCCGCCATCACCGCGATCAAAACCATCAAAAGCTGCGCCTGTGTACGATGAACGTGGGGGTACAATTGGCAAGCACAGAATCACCTTAGTTCTTGAGGTACGGGGAGATGATTGGATCCACGGATTGACTAGAGAAAAAAATATTGAGCCCTGCTATCAATAATACAGGGGCCATATGCAGCTCATGAATACAATCTCAGAATAACTTATACCACCATGGTGGGCCCCGAGATATTCTGGACAACAAATGCAGGCATATCACGGATTGACACTGCCTGCACGCAATGTCATCCTCTCGTTGTGACCGCATCCAAGTCTGATGTTACTGTTCATTGTTGTGGGGATTTGGTTGGTTCCCCTACCTGCCACAATGTTTACTTGTACCGGGTTTCTTTTTGTATTTGAGCAATAGTGTCAATCCGTGACTGATCCACCCATGGATTGACACACCAGTCACGGATTGACAGCCATGTGCACGATGATACCCTGCCTTGGGGCTGCACCTACCTGTCATGCTACAGTTTTTAGTTCCGTAGATCCTGATAGCTCTCTGTACTTTGCACAATACCCCTTGCATGGTCTTCCTCTTTTGAAATAGTGCCAATCCGTGGTGGGTATCTATCCGTGGCAGGCACCCCCTTGCTCAGTAATTTCCAGCAATGCCAATGTAGAGCCACTACATACGCTCACCCTTTGTCCACACTATGTCCGGTCTTCCTTTTTTAGCCTGTAAAGAAATGTCAATCCGTGGCCAGGTCAGCACCACGGATTGACAAAGGAAACAACACGGACTGGCTGATGGTTGCGACCTAGGTTGTTTCTGGTTACTATAAGTGAACCTGTGGTAGTTACACTAACTCATTGGTCCTCGGGATATCAATTGAGGGCATTGATTGCTATGATTCTTTGTTTATATCCTGCATCACAAACCCCATCACTCATGTTGTTTGAAGGGATTTAGTGCATCTGAGGCCAAGCCCTTGGGGGGATGACTGAATGCTTGTGTTTCTAATCCACTGTAAGATCTCCAGCCAGATAAGTCCATCAAAGCCAAACCTATATCCCATTTGAGAATATAGTCACCCCGGTAGATATCTCTGTGGCTACTGCTAGCCTATGCCTCAATTTCAACAATGGATATTCATAGGGCCTCGTGGACATATTGACCTGTTTATAATGATCCTGTATAAGTAAATATGCTACTAGTACATGATTGATCCCCAAGCAACCGGCCTTGCATAGCTGAACCTAGGTAGTTGTTGGGGTGATCCTTCAGGATATCAATGTTATATTCCTACCTAAGCTATTCTAGAAAGAATCAAGCCAGCAGTGCATCTCTAGTCAAGTCTATTTCCTAAATGGTGTCACTTTAATGACAGCCTTCTGAATACTGAAGCACAGCCCAACAGCTAAGGTGAACTTATTTTACAATACATCTGGGGGGTATGGTTTACCTTGCGAGGTTCTAATCCCATTGAAGCTCTGGATGTTCTCCACCATAGTCATCTATTCTGCACAGATAAAGACTGATTAGGCTATTTTATGAGATCCAGAACTGCTAGACACTTGGTTTTGGCGTGATTTGGCCTCATTCAGGTACCATGACAATGTATCAGTACACTTCCTTGGATTGGAGAGACTTTTGTTTTTTACAACCGGACAAGTGGAAAGCTCCAAGTTTGAACTTAGGTCCACTACTAGTATTCAGACCATTTCTTGGGCTAATCTGTGGCCCTGGGTGTAATTTCTTCCTTGACTGTAGATTACCCCTATAAGAGCCTTTAACAAGTGTTTAAAGTAGAAAGAAGCTGGTTCACCGATCTATAGGATATTGGAAAGGTGTAAAATTGGGGGAAAACTGGCCTTTTGACACTAGGCCCGGTATCTGGGTTTAGGCAACAGCCTGAGCGGCCCAGATACATAGTGGGGAGTCAGTATAGTTAGGATATCATATAGGGATGGCATTAGAATCCAAATCCACACTCAGAAAAACAGCAGAACATTGTACTTTGCAGTGATATTGGGAATATCTGGCACGGTGCACCTGAACCTGGGTTGTAGTACTATGACCTAAAAAAAAAAATAGGCATTGAATTATAATACCAAGGGCTTCATTCTATTGCAGACACAACAGCTCACCATTAAAATCCACTCCTACAAAGAACATGATGTCACTGGGGGTAGATCCTGTATAACATCATTGGCCTATTGTTTTCAGATATAATTTGTGGCTCATAGGTGAGGTATATGGTACACCCACCGGCAGTGAAGGAATCAGAGGTATTGCGCTTGAGGAAGGCAAGATATTGCCCAATCACTGGTGATCAGAAGAGATCACTCCCATCAACAGTCCCTTTCCAGTGCAATATCCGGCCAGGGGCAACAGAACTGGATCAAAAGAGCTCTAACTAGCTCCTGAATAGCTCCTGATTAATTACAGCAGGGAGTGAATGGTGCAGAGGTGGAGTGTGTCAGTCCGTGAGGCTGGTCAATCCGTGGGACCAGAAACAACTTACCTGACTAATTTGTATGGCTGGATGGATGATGGGTTGCTTGGGTACTTTTTCTGTAGTGCCTCCGCAGTAATGAAGTGCCAGTAAGTGGAGTTACATGCACTTTCTTTGTCTGCAGACTGGTTACCTCGGATACATTCAGGGAGCCCTATAATATATCTCAATGTTTACTAAATGTAGCGGTGAGTAAGAGTATCAGCGGCGGGCCATTGCGCTCATGAATGTCAATCCGTGACTGGTGTGTCAATCCATGGTTGCACCAGTCACGGATTGACACTATTGCTCAAATCCAAAAAAGAAACCCGGTACAAGTAAACATTGTGGCAGGTAGGGGAACCATCCATATCCCCAGAACATTTGACAGTAACACCAGACTTGGATGCAGCCACAATGTGAGGATGACATTGTATGCGGCAGTGTCAATCCATGGTATGCTGTATTGTTGGTCGGAATATGTCGAAGCCAACTGATTGGTTCATGGTGATACAAGACATGCTGAACTTGTCTTCACAAGCTGCACATACCCCTATATTATTTATACCAAGTTTTGATATTTTATCTCCAGTCAATCCGTGGCTTCAATCATCTCCCCGTACCTCAAGAACTAAGGTGATTCTGTGCTTGCCAATTGTACCCCCACGTTCATCGTACACAGGCGCAGCTTTTGATGGTTTTGATCGCGGTGATGGCGGGGATCAGCCCGCCCATGTTGCTGCTCCCCCGCCCGCTGGTTTGCTAAGAGAACAGGCTATATCTCAAAAACAAGTATGAATTTAGGTGTTCTACCAGTACATACAGGGATTCAAGAGTATTTACAAATTTTGATTTTTTTTTTTTTTTTTTTTGGCGGGGTTGTCGGGGACATTGGGTGGGATGTCGGGGGTGTTGGGCGGGACAGCGGTGAGCGCGGGTGTCGGGATGACACCGCCGACAGCGGCGGTGATGGACCCGACAGCCGTGGCAACGGCCTCGGCCACCCACTTGACCACTTACCCGGGAGCACGCTATAACTCCCCCCGCTACAGCGGAATTATAGCGTGCTCCCGGATTCTGCTGAACCCCCTCTAGTTAGAGGGAGTACCCCTGGGGGGTACCGCCTCTAACTAGAGGGGCTTGGTGGGAACTTCAGGTGTCAGGTCTTCGTATTTTTTTGTCGACTACACTGACTTGTCTACCCCAGATTGGCAGTCATACTTGGAGCCATCCCGACCTTGCTACGCTTTCGACGGCGCAGATTCACGATAACTTTTATCGAATTGACGAGGCGCTGAGCCGTATTCTGGGCATTCGGGTCTGTGTCGTTATTTTAGCGCGTTTGCGAAATCTCAATCCAGTCAGCCCGCGTTCATGCGGCCACCGTTTGGATCATACAACGATAACGTCCAGTCCATCTCCATTGCCCGCGGCCAGTCCCTCGCATTGTGGGACTGGGACACCGAGGACGCGAATGGCGCGTCGGTGTCGTTTTCCAAGGGTGTCTACGACCAAGTCGCCAGCTCCCATCCCTCGAACGCGTTAATTTTGGAACACGAAACTGTCGGTGAGCTCGAGAGGTCCTTTGTTTTCGCCAGCTAAACGCGATCAGACACGACCCCGACGCAACTTCGTTCCCTATGCCATCGAGCTCTTCAAGAGCAAAGGCTATAACGTGCGTCGCCGCCAGCTGTTCTCTGCCCAATGTCTAATAAGTATCGTGTAGCTGGTTACGATGGCAGAATGTCTGGGTGTCGCGCCGTATCAAGTCGTCGGCGTTCCTCAGGACAGAACCGTACGTCGTCCATTCATCTGTGGGTGTCCGAAGCTCACAAAGTATACAGTCTGCATGGACATGCGATGGCACGCCTTGGTCCGAGACGTTCTGCGGCGGCTCCTCTGGCATCGCATGCAAGAGCGGCATTCCGCCTGTCGCGACTACGACCTCTGGGCCGGGCAACCCGCCCTCCGCGACGCCGACACCGAACCAGTACATCCACCCGAAAGCCAGCGTGACCAAATGCCTCGCGGCGGCGTCAAACACGGACGGCGCGGCGGTGACGGTGCAGGATTGCGTCGAGTCGACGTCGCAGGCGTGGACCATAACCGGGACCGGCGCGTTTTCGATCTATGGCGGAAGCAAATGTTTGGATGTAACTGGCGGCGCGACTGCTTCTGGTACCAAGCTACAAGTACGTGCGACAATGCGTCTCGTTCGTTTCTGACGACGCGACCAGATCTGGAGCTGCTCTTCGGGGGATGCGAACCAGAAGTGGACCGTGTCGGGCAGCACTATCCAATGGACGGACCACTCGCAATGCGTTGATTTGACTGGGGGATCAACGTCGAACGGAAACGCGGGTACGCCCAACCCTGCCTCTTACTCTGTCGACTAAATCGCGCGTTCAGATGCAAATATGGAGTTGCACCGGCGGCATCAACCAGCAATTCACGCGCACAACCGGGCCCGGTAGCGGCGGCGGCGGCGGGGGGGGGAACGACGACGGGCAAAACCATCCGCCCGAACATGGCGAGCAACATCTGCCTCGCCGCGTCTTCCAACGCCCGACGGCGCCGCGGTCGTCGTGCAGCCCTGCGCCGAGGGCACGCCCTCCCAAGCGTGGGTGCAAAACGGGCAGACCATCGTGGTGCACGACGACAAGTGCCTCGGACGTCACCAACAGCAACGCCGCGAACGGGGCCAAGTTCCAGATCTGGACGTGCACGCCGGGCCAGGGCGGCGCGGCGCAGCATTTCACTGTCACGGCGGACAAGACGATCCAATGGACAGGCCAGGGCAAGTGTCTGGATTTGACGAACGGGAGCACGGCGAGCGGGACGGTGCAGCAGACCTGGGATTGTTCGCCGACTGCGGGCGCGCCGTATTCGAACCAAGTGTGGAACTGGGTGTAGTGTTTTGTTTGCACGGACTACGGCCCCAGGACTGTTTGGACGCTACTGACGAAGGGTCGCATATTTGGACTCTTCTTACATTCATTTTCGAAAAAACCTACGTTACCTACAAGTCATTTAATGGACACAAGAGACGCCGGGGCTGCGCCCCGGCTTGTGTTATGGATGAATTCATGCAACGGAATACAATTGTATGTGCACGCTTTTTGCGAGTCGCTCGTAGCCTTTCCTTTTGCCTCCACAGTCCGGGATCCTTTACCTGTTCCAATGAACATGGGTCTCAGGCCGGTGTAGACAAAATTGGCGACGCACCTTTGTGTCGGATTGAGCCGCAGCGGCCCCTGCTACAACCCGGTTAAAGACTAATCACCGCATCTAGGCGCCGGTCCGTTAATCTCCTTGATGCCGCTATCGTCGTTAGCTGGATGTGTGGTTTAGCGTTGGCTGAGGGACTGACGAAGAAGGGGATGATGATTGCGGGGCGGGCTGGTGCTTTTAAGAATACAAAGCTGTAAAAAAGCGTCAGATATGACAGGTACTGTTGGAGCGAGAGCTGTTGAGCCCCCCGCTGCTGTGTCCTTTTGCTGTTAAAAGGCTGTTGATAGCTGTTAAATAGCTGTCGGGGAATGGTCCAAAAAAGGAATGGCCGCGTACTAGTTTGCACTGGTACGCGTCGCGTCCTTACAGCCATTTCCGAAAACCTTGAGACATGTTAGATTTTTGTACTCGGCGTTAACACATCTCGCTCCACTTGCAAACACCAAATCGGGTAAGCGATGTCGTCCTATTCGGTTACAAACCCGCGTTTTATCCCGAATTTGCGAGTATGTGGGCCCTTTTGTGGAGTGCTCTGCACAGGCCTGTGCACCCAACAGCATACCACTAAGGCATTCCGCCTCAGCTGCAGGGAGGAATGTACCCAGACCTTTCCAAATCTGACTTCGCTTGGCGCAGATCCCGCCCAAAAAGGCGAATCGTTACCTCCGAGACACGATTCAAGTGCGTGCAAAGTTTTGACATGTCTCAAGGTTTTCGGAAATGGCTGTAATAGAGGGTAAATACATTCATTTGAAGCATCCTGCATCTGGTTTTGTGAACATGGAAATACAAAGGCAACCGCGATCCGGTACTGGGGGTGACTGGGTAGTTACTGTAGCCGCCCTGGGTAGTTAGCCGTTGTCCATATATTGCGGGAACACACCTACCTCTGCTCACCTTGCATGCTCGAATGTCGAGAGGCATCCCCCACGTTGTCATCTGCCAAATTTGACACGGATTGATGAGGTTGCTGACAGGTGGGGTGCTCGGGATTGGCGCGGAGCGGGTGTGGGAGCCCGGTTGTTTAGCGCGTTGAGGACGACACACCTCGTTCTCCGCCGTTCCGCGGCCGTTAGCCATGAGTGTAGGCTCGTTGGAACCGGAGAGATCCCCTCTGCCCCCCGATGACTTTTAGAAGTTTACAAACTCAGATTCTGCGTGGTCACTGCGAGACCAATTGGAGAGGATGGCGGCTCATCTGGGTGGTCTAGCGCGCCAACGCCTGGCACGTTTGCCTTGATACCAGGCACAGCGACGGTGGTTTGGTACTGGACTATCTACTAGTATTTTCCGAATTCAATCATTGCGGCGATCGACCTAGGGACGCCCGACAGTCGGATTTGGCGGAAATTGGTAACATCAAAGTTCGAGATTTTCTGTGTAGCCCTGGGGGACATACGAGGCCGGTGAGTGTAAATTCCGGTCCAATGTCCTATGATGTTTTCCTCTGTTCAATTTCGAGACTCCAGGATGCATGGCAACGAAGCTACGCGACGAATATCTTGACCATGCCCGATTCTGGAGTAATTCGCGGCCAGCCGCGCTCCGGATGCTCAAATTTCAAAAGTAACCATGAGTTTTGAAGACTGCAAGAGACACACTGCTAGTCCGGCTACAACGAGGCTCAAAAGTACGACGCTTGCGAACGCCGCACCCCCATGTGACAAAGCTCATAGCTCTTCGCTAGGTCAAATTAAAAGAAAATCACGACGCGCTGAATTAAAGTGTAGGTAGGGGCAAATAAAACTTGAACACGGGGTGGACGAACAAAAGATGGGCAAGTCGCCGTCGACGAGTTGGCGACAAAAACAGACACGGGGCCTTCTGTTTTTTTGTCCAAGGACACGAATCCAAAGGCTTTATCATACTTAGATTTTGTAATCTTCTTTTTTTTCGAGACACAAGTATTGCGAAAGTATGGCAAGAGCCGTTTTCCGAGAGATATGTTCACTGCTTGCAGTCAAGCAAGACATTTAAAATGCAGAGCTTGGCGCTTATACATCACCTGAACAAAAAGAAAAAGCTCGAAGTGCCGCTGGTACATCAGTAAGGAACTCTACTAACGCCCAACGGGTCTCCAAGTGCAATATCAGCTGCCTGACACGGTGCTGACCTCTAGGCGGTTTCGGTGGTTTGGGCCGATGCCAGCGGTGGTCAAGCAGCGACAATTGCAATCCCATTTACAAATCCGAAGATAGGACGACCGCACAGTTTTCGGTGGAGACTCTGGCCTACATGGCTGAAACGACGTGCATCTTCTTTTGCTTTTGGGTTAGCTGTTGCCAGCGTCACCTACTAACAGTGGATTGTATTTGGTTGTAGAGCGAGGAAAATTAAGGGCGGTTAATAGCTGAGTTTTGCACCGTGTTGGGTACGCAAGTCAGCGATCATAGCCATTTTAGGAAAGTGGGCGCAATCTGATGTGTCATCAAAATGTATGTGACCAAGACAACCGACGATTTGCGATGCCTTAAGTTATTCTGAGCGTCCGAGTAAGTGGGTTGAGACCGCATGCTTGAGAGCCAGGGCGATAACTAGGAAGATATTCGTGTTTGTTAGCAGTTTAGACCAGTCTTCTGTCCGAGTGTCCTAAGCCTCGAAACCCGCAGACCCAGAGTCTACAAGCACCAATGAAATGCCTCCGAAATACCCGTCAAGCGCGTCAAGTAGCAAGCGAGCTGCATAATCCATTTTCGGTGTAACAAGTGATATCAAGTCGACAAGTACAAAGCTCACTCTTCGATGACCTTGACCACGACTTTCTCTCCACTGATTTTGTTGTTCCGGAGAAGCTCGAGCCCAGCTGCAACGCGTTCTTCGAGTGTGCCGACGGTACTGTCGAGTAGGCGTACGCGGTTCGGCTCGATGAGCGCTGGGGTCGCAGAGAGCAGTGCGGGGAGGAGCTTGGGCATCAGGACGTCTCTGAGCAGCGTGTTCTACCCATTTTGAATACCAAAGCATAGCACGACGAGCAAGGGATACACACCTTCGTATAGGCGAACGTGCGGACGTTGATCAGCTCCGCACGCGACGGGAAGCCCAACGACGAAGGGTCCGCCACCTCCCAAGTCATGCCGGCAGCCCCGTTCGCGACACTGTCGCCCGTCTTTATCGGGAGCAGGACCGCGACTTTGCTAGGGCCCCGCGCGCTGAGGACGGGGGCGATGCGCGCGAGGGTGGCGGACGCCGAGACGGCGTCAACGGCGATTCGGATGCCGTCCAGCGCGACGGAGAGGATGTCCTGCGTGAGTGCCGGACTGCGGTAGTCGAAGACGTGCTTTGCGCCGAGTGCGAGGAGGACGGCGTGGTGCGCCGGGGACGCTGTCGCGACGACGTTGGTGTAGCCCGCGAGGCGGAGGAGTTGGAGGGTGTATTGGCCGGTGGTGGTGCCGGCGCCGTACACCAAGATCGGGGTCTCGGTGTTGTTCTCCGCTGCGGCTGCAGACGTCTCCGACATGAAGGCGGAGAACGGGAACGACAACCCGAGCTGGTCGAACAGCGTGTAGAACGATGTTATAAAGTTATCTGCGATCGTGGCAGCGGCGTCGAGCGGGAGCGCATCAGGAATCTTAGCGCAGAGGTACGCCGGGAGCAAGGGCGTCGCCCGAATACCCCGTCGTTCTCGGGCTCAACGCGTCGGGGATCGTCAAAGCGGTCGGCGAAGGCGTCACGCATCTGCGCGTCGGAGATCGGGTATGTTGGGCTCCTCCACCTCTGCAGCCTTGTGCTAACCCCTCCGGCATAGGCCACTGCGTTTAGCATCTACAGCGGCGGAAGGAAGGATGCGTCGCAGGGCAAGGGGACGATGCAGGAGTACATAAACTCTGGTTTATTTGACGGACGCGCCGCCAGCGCTTTTTGGCGTTGTCGGGATGGACTTGTTCATTTCGCCAGTGCGTACAATTTGATTTCGCTCGCTGCTCCATCTCAAAAGGTTTGCGTAGACGTTGGCGCTGGCGGTGTATGCGGAGAGAGCGCGTAGTTTTGTACTTGTTTCAATGCCTTTTTGCGTCGCGAGGTCGAGTACCGGGCTCGGGGTTGCGTCCGTATACGGACGCGTCAACGCGAGCTTTGAGCTCAAACTGGTTGTAAGTTGGTGAATTTCTATCCAGAAGACATCGCGTATTGGTCGTTGGCTGCCTCCTTCTGACCCCCGCGACCATCTTCGTTGTTGCTGACCGTCCCCGCAGGTGCCGCCCTCTCTCAGTCTATCCCGTTTCCCTGTCTCCGCTCGAAAACTCCCCCGCGGCCTCCCATCGCGCCCCGCTGTCTCCCGATTTCTTCCGTCATATGCCGTTAGTCGCCATCTTCAAGCTTCAAGTCGCGCGAGCATCCGTACGTACCTTGCGCGTGTCGGGTTTATTCGGGCTTGGCGCGCGAGATGCTGTAGCGTTTGGAGGGGTTTGGGCGGTAACTGTACTTGCCTTGGGTGTGTTTTGGGCCGAACACGGCAGGGAGCGACGGCATATTTAGTGCCGACGGCGGAGTTGGTGGCCGAGCGCGAGGCGGAGGATGTCGAGTGGTTGAGCGCGGGTTGGCAGGATTCTCGTGTGGTGATTGGTCGTCGCAGGGCGACGGGGCTAGGACGAGGGCGACAGCGTAGATGGTGGTGCCGGTAGCGGATCATAGCCATTTTAGGAAAGTGGGCGCAATCTGATGTGTCATCAAAATGTATGTGACCAAGACAACCGACGATTTGCGATGCCTTAAGTTATTCTGAGCGTCCGAGTAAGTGGGTTGAGACCGCATGCTTGAGAGCCAGGGCGATAACTAGGAAGATATTCGTGTTTGTTAGCAGTTTAGACCAGTCTTCTGTCCGAGTGTCCTAAGCCTCGAAACCCGCAGACCCAGAGTCTACAAGCACCAATGAAATGCCTCCGAAATACCCGTCAAGCGCGTCAAGTAGCAAGCGAGCTGCATAATCCATTTTCGGTGTAACAAGTGATATCAAGTCGACAAGTACAAAGCTCACTCTTCGATGACCTTGACCACGACTTTCTCTCCACTGATTTTGTTGTTCCCGGAGAAGCTCGAGCCCAGCTGCAACGCGTTCTTCGAGTGTGCCGACGGTACTGTCGAGTAGGCGTACGCGGTTCGGCTCGATGAGCGCTGGGGTCGCAGAGAGCAGTGCGGGGAGGAGCTTGGGCATCAGGACGTCTCTGAGCAGCGTGTTCTACCCATTTTGAATACCAAAGCATAGCACGACGAGCAAGGGATACACACCTTCGTATAGGCGAACGTGCGGACGTTGATCAGCTCCGCACGCGACGGGAAGCCCAACGACGAAGGGTCCGCCACCTCCCAAGTCATGCCGGCAGCCCCGTTCGCGACACTGTCGCCCGTCTTTATCGGGAGCAGGACCGCGACTTTGCTAGGGCCCCGCGCGCTGAGGACGGGGGCGATGCGCGCGATGAAAAGCGAACTCTATGGACAGAGTGGAATGCAATGAAACGCGCAGGCTGGTGCAATGCAAAGCAAAACACCTAACACCAAACACACAACAAAACACACACACACTAAACACACAGACTTCTAGGAGATCGGCCTCGGTAACAGAGCCAATCCAGGGTATTGTGAGGATAGAAATATCCAGACAAGGGTGTAAACGTTTATGTGGTTCTCGAAACACGTAGACTGAACCTCAAGCGGACTTGGTGTTCAGAGTACTTTTGGGGCTTTTGAGTTTATAGTATCTCAACTGTGCAACTAACAGCGAACTGCGTAGAAGCGGGGTATGGGTGATAAAGTGGTATTAGGTCCTTAAACCCCAATCACCAACTCAATCGGTTGTGCGTTTAACGCGGTACTCGAAACCAATTCCAATCCAGAAGCTTCCTAGCTTCACCCAAGTCCAATCGCAGGCTTCCGGCCGCGTTCCAAGTTCCAAAAGCTTCCTAGCTTATTCCAAGTCCAAAACCAATCTTATTCGTTTCAACCAACCCAGCCAAATCAAACTTGTTCAGATACAAACTCGAGATGAGTAAGCACCGCTCAAGCCCAGAACTCGCCCTAGTGATAGCGGGGGAGGATTCCGTGCCCAAAACTGTGCCCCCTCCCTCTTTATATACAGTAGCCAAGAAATACGAGTGAGAAACAATTCTGCAGAATAAGGAAATTCGTGTGGTCCATTGTCGAATCCTCTATAGCCAATTGGCTCGGTCCTTCGAAGTGCCGGGTATCCAGGAGGTCGTGCTCCACGTCGCCACGTCCCCTGATTGTCGGATGTTGAACCCTCGAGCCCTCGTTCCTGGCTCAGAACCTTGTACGGTTCAAGTCTCTGTCCCTCCACCAAACGTACAGCCATTTTGTAGCGTACATGCACCTCCTTCCAGCGGTGCTCAGCACGTCCTCAGAGTCCCCCTGGTTGGCGAGCTATGGGGCAATTACCCCTTCCTCCAGGAATAGGATACTCGCGCCCACACACGCCCTCAACACGCCGATCCCTGATGGATGTAGATAAGATCAGATAATTCCCACAGCAGCATGGGACGGCTCCGACCCGTTTCCCTATTAACCGGAATTATCCCATCCATCTGAGTCATCCAATAGCGCCCACAACAAGTCAAAGTCCCGCCGACTGATCATAACACACAAGCGCATCGAAACGCATAACACCAGATAAGTCCCCGTTTTGAGTACACGCAGGTAGGGCTGCTCCGCGATAACATTCGAGCTCGGGCTAACCCTTCAGTGATATCGCACACCGTCGGAGTTCATGACCATCTTGTAGCCAAACACCTTCAACGCTCTCACCAACTGCAGAGGAAACAGTGGCGTAAGTGGTTTTGAGGTCGAAACACATAGCGCAAAAACCCGCAATTAGAGTAATTCCAACGCGTTTATTTTCACGGCTTATCATCTCCCCCATTTTCAAATCTTGACTGCCCCCAGTCAATCGGTGTTTCCCATTTCAGACGCCCTTACGCGTTTCGCCGAGCGCGGACTTAGAACTTTTCGAAGTTTCCAGGTCGCCTCAAGGTGCTGCGGAGAACCTCTTCGACTCATTGGCTTAGCCCCGAAAGGTAACCCATTCAATCGAAAATTTCTCACACAACCAAACGCCGCATAACATTCGCCAACCTCGAGTCCCTTCCAAAGTAACTCTTCCTTTGGACGCGCCTCTCTCTCAGCTTTTCCTCGATACCCAACATGCCCATGAACGCGCCACAACATCTTATGTTATTCAACGATCTTTGAATCACAAAGGCGTTTGTTGGTCCAGGTGGGTGCCAATTTGGCTCATGCTGCGCAGGAAACGCTTCTCCCGTTCCTGGTGCTTCCATACTTATCACCAGGCGGGTCCGAGACGCTATTCAGTTCGTCCAAGATATAAGCTTGGACGCGCAGTAGTCGTCACTTTTCTTCTTCCTTTCCTCCCCCATGTCTTCTCCATCCAAACGAACGACCCGCCATTCGGCAACGACGACGCCCACCAAGGCGAAGGCCGAGCCCGCCGCGACTCCTGCTTCCTCTACGCGCTCCAAATCGCCCCAGAAAGTCACCGCGTCTCCCAAGGTCAAGAAGGAGAGAAAGACGCGCCCGCGACGCCTCCTGCGTCCGCGAACACGCCGCTCGTGCAGTGGATCCCTCTCCAGCAGCACCCCCTCTGGTCTCTGCTCCACCACCCCTTCGGCCGCGCGTCTCGTCGACGCTATGCGCGAATACTGCCAGCGCCACCAGATCTCTGCGCCAAAGCTTCTCTGGCTCTCCGTACCGGTATCCACGTCGTGGTGCGCCCCTTTTCCCTTTTCCGATCCGTTTCCTCCTTACTGACGCCCCTCTGTCTAGCGTCTCCTCGTCTTTCGTTCCAAGCGTTTGAAGGGGATGACTACGACGACGGGCATCTTCGAGCTCGGCGAAGTCCTCAGCGAGCTCATACGCGTCGCCGAGATCTCCAAGAAGATGGGCCTCAAGACTGAGTGGTTTTATTTTCCCCGACTCGAATTCGACCCGGTGCGTCCCGTCATCTAGCCCTTTTTCTTCACTTCGCTAACTCGAACCGCAGACGCGTTTCCTCGATCCCAAGTTCCGCGTCCCGTCGAGCAAGAAGCACCCATCGCCGTCCCTAGACGAGCTCAACGAGGCCCCCACCCTCTACGAATCCGCCTACCAAATGCCGCTCCAAGGCGAAGCGCTTCATCCTCAGCCCGGTGCTCATCCAGGAGTTCCCGCGACAGCGGGGGCGAATGCCTCGCCAAGGTTGAGGAGGTGTTCGACACCGCCCGGCGATGAGGAGGATGAGTTGGATGAGGATGAAGAGGAGGAGGGTTCTCGCTCCGGTTCCGAGTCCGAATCGGAGGGTAATGCTACCGCCGAGGTGCAGGAGGACGAGGACGCAGAGGCCGAGAAGACGACGACGCGCCCGCCGCTCCTCTCAAGACCCGGCGCCACCATATGGTCGCACCACCGCCGAAACCCGTAAAGACCGCCCCATCCGACACCAAGTCCACCGTCATCGTCGAGGACGTCGAACCACGCAAGGTACGCCGTTCTCAAACGCATAACCCAACTCCACTAACACAGTTCACAGACCCGTCAGCTTCCACCACCGACCAAGTCCAAGGCGCACCCAAGGCGAAGGCCCAGTCGCCGGCCGCGGAGGGAACCGTACTGGTCGACGATTCCGACGCCGACGCCGAGACTGCCCCGCCGCCCAAGCCTGCTACCAGCAAGTACGTATTTCGACTTCGCTCGAAACGCGTAGCTTACCGTGCCGCTAGAACTGCCAAAACCACCAAGGACACCAAATCGGCACCAGCGCCGAAGCCCAAGACCAAAACCACCCCGTACGCGATTCGGCTTTACATCGAATCCCATAGCTGACTTGTACCAGACGCGTCGAAGTCCCCATCGTCCAAACGCGTAAGGCCAAACCGAAGCCCAGCGGTCGCAAGGCGCCGACTTCCCGCGCAACGCTTACCGACACCGACACCGACGCCGGCGAGGACGACCGCATGGAGGTCGACCAACCCACGCCGCTGCCTGCCCCAGCCGCCAAGGCTAAAAAGGCCACGAAGGGGAAGGAGAAGGCGAAGGAGGTCACCGTCGAGGAGAGCGTCGCGGGAGATGGCGAGTCGGAGGTCGAGGAGGAGGAGGACGAGCCCGCCGAGCCGGCCGCAAAGAAGGGCAAGAAGCGCGCCCGCGCCAGCAGCAGCGGAGGCAACCCTCCCAAGAAGGCGCCAAACGCGCCGCCAAGTCGCCCGACCCCATCAAGACGCTCTACCACACCAAATCGGTACGTGTTCCCTTTGTCCCTTCACCAACCGCTTACGGCGTCCCAACCACAGTCGCAGCCTGCGCTCCCGAGCTCGACACGCAGGAGAACTCCAAGCTCGTCCTCGACGGTCTCAAGACCCTCTTCAAGCAGAAGCCGTCGTATAGTCGCGAGGTCGGCCGCTTCTTCGGTAAGCCCCTCACGCTCCCTAATCGTTCTAGCGCCAACACCCTCCGTAGTACCCCTCAAGATCGAAGGGCAGGACGTCGCCTTGGCCCTCGCGCAGCGCAAGATGCGCGCTCCTCGCGCCGAATCGTACGCTGGGGACGCACTCGTTCATGCGCCAGGCGAAGTCGAACACCTTCGAGCCGTGGTTCCTCACCCCCGAGGCGATCCAGCTCAAGCCGCTCGAGGAGATGGAGAAGGAGACCCTTTACGAGGTACGCCTAGTCCATTTCCTCCAGCCGCCTTTTACTAATCCATCTTGCAGCCCTCCGTCCCGTGCACCGACTGCATCGTCCGCGGAACGCTCTGCGTTCCCAACCCCGGGCACAGTCCCTGCGCCGGCTGCGACGACCGCCGCTCTCACTGCACTCACGCCCTTTCCGGCCCCGAGCTGCACCAGATGTGGTCGTCCGTCTCGCAGGAGGCCGAGCTCTACGGTCCCCGTGCGTTTCACCACCATCTCATTCAAACGCGTACTAACATCATCCCAACAGTTCTGAACTCGCTCGCCCGACGACGTCTCGAAGCCGGCCGCATCGCATCCGCCACCAACACCGCCCACCAGAACGCTACCCGCACCCTCGAGCAACGTCGTCGCGCTTCAAGTCGATGGCCTACGACCTCCTTTACGTCGCAGGTCCTGGCGCGTTCGAGCAGCGCCGAGTCGATCAAGGACGCGTCGGCTCGCTCGTTCCTCGACGGGTGGTTCCGGGCGATGGAGTTGAAGCTCGCAGGGAAGACTTCCAGCGACGAGGGTCTCGATGGTGACACCGCCAACTCCCTCAAGCAGATGGAGGTGGGCGACGCGCTGATCGCGAAGTCGAAGAAGGCCTTGTCGTCGGCTGGCAACGCAGTTGCGTCCAGCTCGAAGAAGAAACTTCGGTACGCCCTTCTTCCTTAAGCGTTTCATCACAACTAACGGGTTTCAGACGACTAGTGCCTTTCCAACGTCCTCTCCGATACGCAGCGCGTCCCTCGAGCCCGTCGTTTCGTCCGCCGCCGCACGTTTTTTCTCTCCTCGTAGTCGATCCCGCGCCTGTATATTAGACACACGGCCATTCAAGTAGGCGGTCACCGCTTGTGACGCTACTTGAATGGTCCCCAAAACGCGCATCCCCGGCCCATATGGCCGTAAATACATCGTTTTTGCCCATCTTTTACGCGTGAATTGTCCCGAGTCGAAAAACTGAGCCTAAGCGTTTCGAGTCCAGAATCCAAAATTTTCGCTAAGTCCGATTTCCAGCTTGAAACACACAAGCCCGAAAACCGCCTCGGCGGCCACACGTCCGCATCCTGACTGGATTATTCAGGTCCCCAACTCTATTTGAGGAAATATGCATCATCCGTACGGCGCAACAACCGCCTACCCTAGCGTTAGCTGTTCGATCGTTTTGATCGTACAGCACACGGGCACCCATACACTCCTATACGTTTCGAGTCATGCGACTCTGTAATCCGGGGATATCTGCTCTTATCGGCAGGATCTCCTGACCGGAATAGGCCGAGTTGCGTTATCTCGTGGACCACTATACACACACATCAGAACCTTTGTTCAATCCGGATGTCGTATGCCGCTCCGCCACGAAACGCACAGCACATGAATCGAAAAATTTCCAAACGCGTAAGACCATCTACGATCTCTCCCCCATTTTCAAGTGTTTGCTGTCCCCAGCAAATGTACTTAAACACGCGGGGAGGGTCCCAGACGCCTCGTCGCATTCCTTTTCCCCCACACTCGTTCGACCAAACTCTCTACATGGCCCCGCCTCCGTTCAGCCAGGTCTACGCCACCCACGCTGCCGAGTACCACGAGGAGCACCAGCGCCTCAAGGACATCTTCTCGCAGCTGCGAAGCCACAAGGGCACCCCCAAAAACACCAACGCTACGACGCGCAACTTGCGAAGCTACATCGCGATGCTCTCGGTGAGTCGTGGCCGAAACACCTAGACGCTTCCTGACCACCACGCAGAACATCTTGTTCGACCCCGAGCATGTCAACGTCTTCGCTCACGACCAGCTCACGACCACCAACACCCACGCCTTCTCCAACAAGCTCGTCCAGTTGGTGAAGTCGTGCAAGGACGCCAATCCCACGTACAAGGCCCCCGACGAGTTCTTGACCTTCCTCAAGATGTGCAAGAAGTTCTACGATCTTGGCACGCTGCCGTACACGCAGCAGACGGCTGTGCGTCTCGTGAACTCCCTACGCGTTTGCGCTGACTTCCCTCCAGGACGAACTCGACGCCTTCCTCCTCGAGTCCGACGGTGAAGGCGACAATTCTGACGCCGACGCCGAAGGCGACGAGGAGGATGAGGTCCAGATCATCATCAACCCCAAGCCAGTCAAGGCCGCTCCCGCCGTCGAAGAAGACACGGAGATGGAGGACGCGACTGTACGCGACAATCTCCCCCATTTTCCGAATCTCACTCTCCCAGGCATCCCAGAAGGCCCCCGCCGCGTCGTCTGTTCCGACGAAGCGCCAGGCGTCCCCCGTCCAAATCCTTGTACGTTTCCACCATTCCATCACGCCAGACTGACTTTACCCAGCCGGACTTCAAGCGCCGCGTCAACCCAGCGATCCAGGAGGCCCAGGAAACCGTCAACCAACTCGAGGGAGGTCCACTATTCGTTCCCTCAATCCTCCATAGCTAACGTGTTTCACAGGCGACCACTCCTGGACCCGCCGGCGCTGGCACCGTCCCTTCCGCCTTGTACAAAGCCGTCCAGCACATCAGCGTCGCGGCCGCCGAGAGTATCGCTGACCACGATATTACCGTCAACGCCGCCCTGCGCACCAAAGCTGCCGCCTGGGACGATCTCATCTTCCATCTCCGCCGCCTCAGCGTTACCACGGAGCAGTTCTTCGCTTCGCGCCAGCGCTACAACGACGTGCAGCACGAGATCCGCGAACGCGGAGGCCGTCCCCCGGTCCGCAGCAACACGTATGTTCCTCATCCTATCCGTTTGACAATTCTAATCCAAACGCACAGGGAAATGGAACGCTCCATTCCGAATTACCTAGTCGTTGCCCTTCGTGGCAACGTCAAGGCAATTCCCACTGGTCCGCGCCCTGGCACCGCTCCCGTCGTTGCCTCTGGCAGCAAAGGCCGCGCCAAGCCGCGCCAGTAAGCGCCATTCCTACGTGTTCCAGCAGTCCATAGTGTAATCGAATAGTTTACCACTTATGTAGTTCCCAATTCGATCATATTATGACTCTTCCGGTGGTTTTCTCCTGCTCCTCAGAACGCGACCCACGGGGGCATCCTCCTCATCCGGTTCAGAGGCTTCACTCTCCGTGTCATAAGCCGCCTTCTTCGGTTTCGGACCGAAACGCATATCGTCAAACTGCAGATCCCGGTCAGGATCCTCGTCTTCTTCTGTGTCAGCCGCCAGCCTGTCTAGATTATCTTTAGACATGTCTATCAGGGCTTCCACATCATCGATAAACGCTATCTTCCGCCTAGCCAGATAAGGGATTACGCGTTTTGCAGCCACCTTATTCGGCATCACCGCTCCATTCAATTCACACAGAATGTAGGAACCTCCAAGGGTTCTCCGCAAAACCACCAAGGGACCCAGCCACCTGTTTTTAGCTTTACGATTCAGACTCTTCTCAATGGCGCTGTTCCTCATAAGACACAAATGACCCGGTTTTAAGTCAAAGTTCTTAATCGTATAAGAGTTCTCCATTTCGAAACGCCTAGCCGCTAGCATCTTCTCGTGATCCACCCGGAACCTCATTTCCTCTACGTGTTTCTGATGTTTTGCGAGCGCTCTGGCCCGTAAACCCACCAATTCCTCCGTAGAGATAATTTCTCCCGGGTAGTCCACAAGCCAAGTTGCTTCCACTATGTCCAATGGTAAAATTGGGTCACAGCCGGTAGCAACCTTGTAAGGTGAACTGCGCAGGCCTCTCCGTGTCGTGATCCTATCCGCCCACACCACTTGAGGCAGGAACCACAGCCACTGAGCGCCATCGCCCCCCGTAGCTTTCGCGAGAGACTGACGGATGTCAGCGTGTCCACGTTCCACCGGGCCGTTGGCCTGTGAGTTATATGGGGAGATTCGAATCCCTTTAATCCCATACTTCGACTCTAACCATTTCAACGCCCCCACGAACGTAGGCCCGTTATCCGTAACCAGTTCTGCCGGACAACCCCAACGGCATATTACGTTTTCTAGCAAAAACATAGCAACCGCCTTAGTTGACTCCGACCTCAAACCCCTAGCTTCCAACCAACGGCTCAATGCGTCTCGAGCAGCAATGATATATTTGTGGCCATTCGACGCTTCACTCATCACCATCACATCAGTATGCACCTTTCGAAACAAAGGTGGCGTAAAGGTAGGTACCGGCGGAATATGGATATAGTTGCGCTGGCGCACTTGGCACATATGACAAGTGCTAATATACCAGGCAACATCCTTTTCCATCTCCGGCCACCAAACGCGTACCTCCAGAAGTGACTTAGTCGAGTAAACACCCCGATGTCCCAAACAATCATGCGCCGCCCTCAGCATGAACATACGATGCTCCTTCTCCACTACCAGCCGCGTACGACCTTCTTCTCCCCTGCGGAAAAGCCTGCCGTCTTCAGCCTGGTAGAACAGCGCAGTATATTTCTTAAGTTTTTCACGCTCCTTCTTGGAGAAAGAAGAAGGGGCCTTGAAACCCTCAGAGATATAACGCTTGACCACCTCTATCCGCTCATCCGCGCGTTTTCCGGACTCCGATCTGTG
Source organism: Mycena kentingensis (nom. inval.) (assembly GCA_014461125.1). NCBI lineage: Eukaryota > Fungi > Basidiomycota > Agaricomycetes > Agaricales > Mycenaceae > Mycena > Mycena kentingensis (nom. inval.). Next base: position 1,163,511 of record JACAZG010000013.1, read on the forward strand.
GTCCTCCGGATAAGGCTCTCTCTTTGATTCGTCCCACTTGAAACTTTCATCAGGCAGCATAGGCTCCGGTTGCCTAACATCTGAAGAGATGTACTCCGGCATGTCGACTTTCGCTTCGGCGTAGGCTAAACGTATAGCTTCTCCTTCCGCGTAGTTGTCCTCCTGTGCTTTGATACAATCCGCAGCGAAGCAACTCATAGTCTCCTCCAGATTCCTAACTTGTGCCTCATCTGTCCAAGCGACATCGAAGAAATATCCCCCCACGTGTCAATGTCCTCCCTGAAGTCCTCAAACGCATAAGGCTGCTGGATCGTATAGTCCCAGTCTTTATGTGTTTTCGGAGGCTCAGGCTCCCTGAACTCAAGTTCTGGGTCTGGTACCTCTTCGTCACCATCCACTTTCCGCCTTCTCGAAAGACCATCCGGAGAGAACGTCGAGCCCTTTACGTGTTTCAGCTTGAAGTGGAACATTAAGATTTGCTCGATCCAACGGTTTATGGTGGCATTCGCCCCATACCCGGGTTATCCAGCATTCCCTTAATGTATAGCGCGTCAGTCTCCACAGTCAGGTTCCGGCAACCCAGAATCCAATACTGCAAGTACTCTAGCGTTTCAACCCAAACATCTCCCGCTTCGGCTGTGAAAAGTTCTGCTCCCTGGCATTCAACGGAATAGACGCGAACTTCGCGAAGTATTTCTTCTTCGGGTCGTCCGGGTCCACCTGATACACCTCTATACCAACTGCGATATAGGATGTATCCACCGCGACTACTGTCTCCCAGCCTGATTCGTAGTCCAAGGGTCTCAGTGCGCCACAAGTTTCAAGAGCGCGTTTAACCGCGTCCATCGAAGCCTGCTGTTTTTCGCCCCATTCCCACTTGGTCTCCCGCTTTAGCAGGTCGTTCAGAGGTCTGGTGAGTAGCCCGTAATCCTTAATAAAATTCCGGACATAACCCACCACACCCAGGAACTGTCGAACCTCGTGCACGTCTTTGCACGGTGGCCAGCGCGTAATGACACCAACGCGGTCCGTTGACGGCTTCCGTCCTTCATACGAACACTCATGCCCAACTACGGCGAACTGCTCAGCGCAGATAATCGCCTTTGTCCCCGATATGGTTAGACCACTATATTTCAGTCGCTGCACTACGCGGTTCATGTTGCCAAAGTGTTCCCAAACAAACCTCCGGATACCGGGGTTTTCGGGAATCGTCTCATAATTCCCATCCTTATCCATGTATCGCGATGCTGGTCCCCGCACAGGGACATCATCAATATATGGAATCGTGATGTGCGGAATCTCGTCCTGAAGCACATAGGTAACATCGTCGTGAAATATCGGTACCGAGTTCGTCCAGCCCTGAGGTAATTTAACCAGTCTCAACGCGCCGAAGGGCGTTTGAAACGTTGTTAAGTCCCTGGACGTTTCAGACAAATCTCGCTGGTCATAACCCGAGTACAAATCCAGCACCCCACCACAGGCTCTCCCTGCAAAGTGGTTTGCCAGTTCCTCCGTCGCCGGAGGAATACCCGAATGCGCGATCGTCACCGCGTTTAAGGGTTCCAACGCGTGTACTAACCTAATGCTTTTGCCGTCTTTCTTGATTACTCCGAAAAACTTAGACCGATAGGAAGAATTAGACGGCTCGTAAACACCCGCGTCTATCTTTTTCCTAATGACCTTGCAAAATTCATCCAGCTGCCCGCGTGGAATGGGTATACTCTTTTCTACCCATACCTTATGTTCCACGGTCGGAATTTCTATCGGTGGAAAGAAATCCTTCCGCAACGATCCTCGTTCTGAGTCGTCCCAAGCGAATGCGTCTGCATGCACGGTCATAAACCAGTGTAACAGTTTTCGCTCGGCCGGCCACAGAAACGCACCGGCGTGTGCCTTCTCGATAATTGCGTAACGCTCCGTGGTATATCTAAGAGTTGGACACCAGTCACCAGGATTAGGCTCTAGATCTGGCATATCCTTGAGGGGATCGCCTTTTATCTCGCGCTTAATTCTGTATTTCTCGGGCAACTCCGTATACACCGGACGCGTTTTGAGTGCAACTGGCTTATACTTCTTCCCAGCAAAGCTCTGTCGCACCTCCGCTTGCGGACCATCAGCCACTTCGGGCTCCGGCGCCACACCTTGAAGCGCACATCTCACACAACCTTCCGCCTCCGCGGGTGTTGTGTGCCCCGTTACATCCTTACGTGTTTCAACTCGAACTGGTGGTCTGAATCCCATAGATACAAAACCATCGTCAAAGTTAAGAGACTCAAGGATGGAACCATCTTTCCGAGGTGTCGGATCTTTTAAACCAACGTGTTGCTCCAGAGTATCCGTCGCCGTCGCATCGCGTCGAAACACCTCGACCCCCGCATTACGCGAAGCCACGAGATACGCCGCGGCGAGCTCTTTCTCTGCGAACTGCTTCCCGTTCCTAGGTAGCGCAACCCCGTTAACCCAAAGTAACCCATCACCCTTGACTTCCAACTCGACCGCCAGACCTTCTAACTGCTCTCTCGGGCCCGCCGCCAAATCGCGCGTCAATTCCGCCCAGGCCTCCGAAAATCCACTTCCGTCTCACGCCACGGCTTCCGAATGTGTTGACCACGGAAATAGTCGGGATCGTCCAGGTCCTCGGCCTGGCCCCACGCTCCGTCTTCCGATCCGCTCTCGCAGTCCGGTACCTCTCTCCACGCGTTTGAAGGTGTCGAATCACTTGGGTTCGATACTCCCTCCTCTCTGTGTTTCCCGGGGTACAAGTCGTCGAAGTGTGCTCCTAAGTGAAATACACCCTTGACCGAAGACGCCGCGTTTTTCTTCCCACTTCCGGATTCTCGGACCGGCTTGCGTGTTTCCGCATCTTCATCATCCGTAACCTCTTCCACAGTGACCTTCCGACGCTGTTTTTGTTGGCTAATACGACGGTCCACATCCGTAGGGAAATGGACCTGCCTGACCGTGCCCGTCTCCACCTTCGCAGCTGCCGCAATGGGGCTGTTAGTAGCTACGGGTTTCGATCCGCTCTCCGGTTGACGGTGAGAACTAGCGATCGCCCTAGCTCCGCGGGTGGTCGTAGTCATCGTCCGTCGCTGGTTCGTATTAGGGTCTCTGATAGTAATTTCTTGAGTCCCATCCCGTCGATTGACGACTGTAGACTCCGTAATCACATCGAAAGGCCTTCCCAACAAAATATCATACGCGGGGTCCTCAATAACATGGACCTGCAAATATATCGCAATGTCCCCAAACACAAACATTACATTCCGAGCGATTCCCGCGGACTGCTTAAGCTGTCCATTGGCACTCTGCATGTAAATCTTTACGTCCGGGTCATATACGATATCAAGTTCCTCAGCGAGTTTCTTGGACATTGAAACAATCTGGGAACCACTATCCACTACACTTTCAACCCTTCTGCGATTCGCGACCGTGGGGTGTACGGTTCTGAGAGACGCGGACTCCGCACCTGTATAAACCTGCCTCGGCTCTTGGTCCTCGGGTAGTTTATTCAGATACATGAGTACTTTGTCTCCCACCATGGGAACCTCCGGGTCTAGAGAATTATCCAACGGATCGGGGTGAACCGCATAGTCGCAGTCAGGTAAATCCCTGATGTCGACCGCGTCTCGCCTCAAACGCATAGTATCCCCTTCACCTTCCAGCCTAAACGGTAAATCGTCTTCGACCATCTCCTTTATTAGAGCAGCCTTGACATTTTTCCGTTTACCGGTGAGTGTTTCCCTCAGACTTCTCGCGAACGCCGGTGATAAACTGACCAACTCGCGCATTTTAACGCCGTCCAGTGCTGTATCCCCAGTCCTCTTGAGCATGTCCTCGATTAAACCCTCATCGTCCCATTTCCGTACCACCTTGTATCCTTTGTCCTTGTGCGGTTTCACAGAAAACGGGTGTTCACGCGTTTCTTGTTCTGAATTCGTGAAACCCTTAGGATGAGTTAAAGGATTAACAACACCGGGCTCCCTCTGGTTTCCACCCTTGGGTTTCTCCGTGTTATTATCCCTCCCTTCATCCCTGCTAGACGCCTTGGTTGCCACAGTCCGAACCTCAGTGTCGCTCTCCTCGTCATCCTCTTCATTGTCTTCCTGCATGCGTTTCCCGCGGCCCGCCTTCGCTGGTATCGAAACCTTGTCCTCCGGAGGCTTGGATTTAGCTGCTTTTCCCTTGCTCGCTGCCTCCTTCCTCGGACGACTCAGAAACCCGACGACGAGTCTTGAGCGTTAGGCTCCTTACGCGCCGCTAGACGCGTAGTTGCCATCTGCTCGTACAGGTTGTCTCCCCCAGACGCTCCGAAAGCTTTTGCGAAGTTCATCACCTCCACAAAATCCTTCGCGCTCATCTTGTCCATCACCCCTCCCGCGTTTCCGCTGGAATGAGCCGGACTCGGTGAGCTTGACGCGTAAGGGTTCTCACCCCCGGAGTTCGAAGCTCTTGGATCATATGCGTTTTGGGGCGCACCGTGGCCCAAACCACCCATGAACGAATGCATCACTGGCATACTATTCATGAATGTCTGCCCAACGGACGGCAGCTGGCCGTAGACAGGCTGCGAGCCTCGTCCCATGAGAGACTGAGAGCTTCCAGCGTACGCACCAGCATACGGGTTTGAGCTCAAACCCGCATGCATCTGCGCGGAGAGAAGTTCCAGATTAGACATCCCTTCTCCCTCGTCGGTAGCCATCCTGTCCATAAGCATTTGCTGTCTATTGCCCCCCATAACTTGATCCATTCCCTTTCGCTTCCAGTACTCGTCTATGCGTTCCTTCTTCGTCATACCTTGTTCGAACAAAGGGAGACGTATCCCTTTAGGCAGCTCCGGATAGCCACGGTCCAGGGTTATAAGCCCCTTTCCCACATACTCTGCAGCATCCATACAATCGTTTAAGTAGTGCGGCCCTCCACAGAACCAGCAATCGTTTGAACGATTCATGTTGCCCCGAGCCTTGGGAAACCCGTTACCCCGGAATCCACCACCACTCGAATTATTATTCGATTGAGGATACCTCTCATGGTCCACTTCTTGCGCCATAAAGGAAGCCACCTCATGAGATCCGCGGTTTTGCCCTCGCTGGTTCTGCGTCTGATCGTGGTGACCCCGACCATAACCTTGAGTTGGTCGAGAGTCAGTCCTCGGTCCCTGCAGTGCTTGCTGCATCGAGGCAAAACTACTCTTCATCTCATCAGACAACGACTTGAACTGCACACCAATCTGCTTCTCCTGTACAGCAACCGCATCCTTAATCTGCACAACCTCGTTGGACAAAAGATTAAGTCGCTCATCCACCTCCCTCTTGAAGCGATCTGTCTCAGATACCGCACCAGTACCAGGAACCGTCGCGCCGTTCGGAGAACGCGAGAATTCTGTAATACCAATCGACGATCTCTCAGACAAATACTCAGCCACCTGAAGCACTTCAAGGTACGTCCACCGTTCCTCTCGCAGGACAATGCCCGCTGCGTTCTGCCTCGGCCCAATAATTGTTTCGACCGACGGACTGTCCAGCAAATGGCGTAGGCTATCCGCGAAATCCGCTGTAAGGTTTCCATAGATCATTCCAACCGCATGTGCGTTTGAGATCCTAGGTCCCGTACAACAGATTCGGCGCATTACACTTAGCCACCTGCTTGATGAACGACACCTTCCACCTGAGGAAACGGCCATGGTCCGTCCGACTAATCATGGGGTAGTCTCTATTGACCTTCTCCACGCTTCGGATGGAACCATGCTCTTCTTCATCCAGCTCCGGGTAGAGTTTTAGGACTGCGTTTTTTAAACGCGTCGTAAGACCCCGCCGCGAATTCTGGTAAAGACTTCCACTCGTCCTTTATGATATCATCCTTCAGATATCCCACCATCAAACGCTTGCGCTCTGCTTCATCCTCTAACCTGCCCTTGGTAAACAACGCATCGCATTGCTCCAGGTAACCCCTAAGGGTTTTCTCCGGGTTTCGACCATCCCAAGTCGGTCTATCCCTCTCGTAGGGTTCCGGGACACGAATCGCTCTGCCCCTTCCCCCGGCGGCCTGATCATCCGCCTGCTGGTTTGCAGGTAACTGTTGAACGCCTGCAGCGTTATTCGGCTGTGCGCCGTTTTGAGGTTGTCCGCCTGCCGCCGCACCTGCTTGCGCTGGTGCCGCCTGCGCGACTACCGGATTCCCTATAGGAACTACCCCCGGAACATTGTTGTTGTTGTTGTGAGCCATCTCGAAACGTTCAAGCGTTACAGGTTCCCTATGTGGTTCGTCTGGTTCTATTCCGCGTTCGGATTCTGAGTCGCTAAGCGGCTCTAACCGTTTTGCAGGAGGAGGGGGATATTCAAACGTAGGCGTTTTCGATCTGCTACCAGAGGCAACAGGTCTAGCGCTGTAGTTCGGAGATATCTCTCGACCAAAGTTTGGTGCGTTTAAACGCTGACGACCTTGTACGGAATTTACTGTTGTGCGAGGACGACTCGTTGTGGTTCCTTGTTTGCGCGGAGCAGGTGGAACTGAACCGAGCGGTTTGCTTTGCAATTTGCCTTCTCCCCTTAGGAAGCTCGGAAAATCACTTGGCGAAGAGTCCGAAAGATCTCGTTCTCTTGGTTTTGGTGGAATCGTGTCCCAAGACCTTTTCCAGACGATAGCACAGTAGACGTTATAACCCAAATCTAGAGATTTCCACCCCTCGCGGTGGGCTCCAGATGAAAAGCGAACTCTATGGACAGAGTGGAATGCAATGAAACGCGCAGGCTGGTGCAATGCAAAGCAAAACACCTAACACCAAACACACAACAAAACACACACACACTAAACACACAGACTTCTAGGAGATCGGCCTCGGTAACAGAGCCAATCCAGGGTATTGTGAGGATAGAAATATCCAGACAAGGGTGTAAACGTTTATGTGGTTCTCGAAACACGTAGACTGAACCTCAAGCGGACTTGGTGTTCAGAGTACTTTTGGGGCTTTTGAGTTTATAGTATCTCAACTGTGCAACTAACAGCGAACTGCGTAGAAGCGGGGTATGGGTGATAAAGTGGTATTAGGTCCTTAAACCCCAATCACCAACTCAATCGGTTGTGCGTTTAACGCGGTACTCGAAACCAATTCCAATCCAGAAGCTTCCTAGCTTCACCCAAGTCCAATCGCAGGCTTCCGGCCGCGTTCCAAGTTCCAAAAGCTTCCTAGCTTATTCCAAGTCCAAAACCAATCTTATTCGTTTCAACCAACCCAGCCAAATCAAACTTGTTCAGATACAAACTCGAGATGAGTAAGCACCGCTCAAGCCCAGAACTCGCCCTAGTGATAGCGGGGGAGGATTCCGTGCCCAAAACTGTGCCCCCTCCCTCTTTATATACAGTAGCCAAGAAATACGAGTGAGAAACAATTCTGCAGAATAAGGAAATTCGTGTGGTCCATTGTCGAATCCTCTATAGCCAATTGGCTCGGTCCTTCGAAGTGCCGGGTATCCAGGAGGTCGTGCTCCACGTCGCCACGTCCCCTGATTGTCGGATGTTGAACCCTCGAGCCCTCGTTCCTGGCTCAGAACCTTGTACGGTTCAAGTCTCTGTCCCTCCACCAAACGTACAGCCATTTTGTAGCGTACATGCACCTCCTTCCAGCGGTGCTCAGCACGTCCTCAGAGTCCCCCTGGTTGGCGAGCTATGGGGCAATTACCCCTTCCTCCAGGAATAGGATACTCGCGCCCACATGCGCCCTCAACACGCCGATCCCTGATGGATGTAGATAAGATCAGATAATTCCCACAGCAGCATGGGACGGCTCCGACCCGTTTCCCTATTAACCGGAATTATCCCATCCATCTGAGTCATCCAATAGCGCCCACAACAAGTCAAAGTCCCGCCGACTGATCATAACACACAAGCGCATCGAAACGCATAACACCAGATAAGTTCCCCGTTTTGAGTACACGCAGGTAGGGCTGCTCCGCGATAACATTCGAGCTCGGGCTAACCCTTCAGTGATATCGCACACCGTCGGAGTTCATGACCATCTTGTAGCCAAACACCTTCAACGCTCTCACCAACTGCAGAGGAAACAGTGGCGTAAGTGGTTTTGAGGTCGAAACACATAGCGCAAAAACCCGCAATTAGAGTAATTCCAACGCGTTTATTTTCACGGCTTATCAGCGAGGGTGGCGGACGCCGAGACGGCGTCAACGGCGATTTCGGATGCCGTCCAGCGCGACGGAGAGGATGTCCTGCGTGAGCGCCGGACTGCGGTAGTCGAAGACGTGCTTTGCGCCGAGTGCGAGGAGGACGGCGTGGTGCGCCGGGGACGCTGTCGCGACGACGTTGGTGTAGCCCGCGAGGCGGAGGAGTTGGAGGGTGTATTGGCCGGTGGTGGTGCCGGCGCCGTACACCAAGATCGGGGTCTCGGTGTTGTTCTCCGCTGCGGCTGCAGACGTCTCCGACATGAAGGCGGAGAACGGGAACGACAACCCGAGCTGGTCGAACAGCGTGTAGAACGATGTTATAAAGTTATCTGCGATCGTGGCAGCGGCGTCGAGCGGGAGCGCATCAGGAATCTTAGCGCAGAGGTACGCCGGGAGCAAGATGTAGTCCTGCATCGTCCCCTTGCCCTGCGACGCATTCTTCCTTCCGCCGCTGTAGATGCTAAACGCAGTGGCCTATGCCGGAGGGGTTAGCACAAGGCTGCAGAGGTGGAGGAGCCCAACATACCCGATCTCCGACGCGCAGATGCGTGACGCCTTCGCCGACCGCTTTGACGATCCCCGACGCGTTGAGCCCGAGAACGACGGGGTATTCGGCGACGCCAAGGCCAAGGTCGGTTATGTACGTGTCGAACGCGACCATGGACGCATAGTGCACCTGGATGAGGACCGTCCCAGGCTCAACTTCCGGCGTTGGGATGTGGATAGTCGAGATTGTGGTTTTATGGGTGCTTGCGATGGCTTTATGAGTGGCCATTGTGTTCGCGCTTGTTGGGAGCGTTAGAGGCGCAGGGCAGCATTCTTATACGCGGAAGAAATCGTATTTTGGGGTGGGTGTCAGCGTTAGTGAGGATCCCAAAGGGGATGACGGGCTGATGAGTAAAGCTTACAGCTGCGACCCCGGGTTGATTGCATGCCGCAACGTACAAAGGGCTACTCAGACTCCAACCACCTCCCCGCTAGTGCTCCGCCAACATCATCCACCAACAACTCCCGCGTCGTCCTTGCCCGTTTCCTCACCCAACCCACCTCCAACATTCCCACCTCCTCACCACTCTCCGCCATCGAATCAGATTCCGCCTCCCCGCTTTCCTCCCCCGTCTTTGCGCATGACAGCGACGACTCCGGCCGGCCGCGCCGCCCCCGACCCATGCAGCGCCCAAAGCGACGGCGGCGCGACCTCGAAGGCGCGGGTGACGTGGCAGTCGACGAGCACTCGATAAAAACGGGTTGCAAAGGAGGAGGCGGAGCAGGCCAAGTTGAGGGAGGAGGCGCGGCAGATTGCGGACCGGGAGTTGGGGTTGCCGCAGTCGACGAAATCTCGCTACAACCCGCGCTCGACACTCGGCATTATCCGCCCCAAGCTTGGCGGCCAACTCCGCAGTTGGTACCATCTGCCCCCGACGCCCACACTCGCTTCCTGCCGCTTTCGGGCCATGAACAGCTATCTACCGCCGAGACCAACCATCGTCTTCAGCTCGGAACAAACCCGATGAGTACGCATTGGACGCCGCCGACGAGACCACGCAGCGCCGTACCCACCGCTCTTCCACCAACTCCGCTACCGGCACCACCATCTACGCCGTCGCCCTCGTCCTAGCCCCGTCGCCCTGCGACGACCAATCACCACACGAGAATCCTGCCAACCCGCGCTCAACCACTCGACATCCTCCGCCTCGCGCTCGGCCACCAACTCCGCCGTCGGCACTAAATATGCCGTCGCTCCCTGCCGTGTTCGGCCCAAAACACACCCAAGGCAAGTACAGTTACCGCCCAAACCCCTCCAAACGCTACAGCATCTCGCGCGCCAAGCCCGAATAAACCCGACACGCGCAAGGTACGTACGGATGCTCGCGCGACTTGAAGCTTGAAGATGGCGACTAACGGCATATGACGGAAGAAATCGGGAGACAGCGGGGCGCGATGGGAGGCCGCGGGGGGAGTTTTCGAGCGGAGACAGGGAAACGGGATAGACTGAGAGAGGGCGGCACCTGCGGGGACGGTCAGCAACAACGAAGATGGTCGCGGGGGTCAGAAGGAGGCAGCCAACGACCAATACGCGATGTCTTCTGGATAGAAATTCACCAACTTACAACCAGTTTGAGCTCAAAGCTCGCGTTGACGCGTCCGTATACGGACGCAACCCCGAGCCCGGTACTCGACCTCGCGACGCAAAAAGGCATTGAAACAAGTACAAAACTACGCGCTCTCTCCGCATACACCGCCAGCGCCAACGTCTACGCAAACCTTTTGAGATGGAGCAGCGAGCGAAATCAAATTGTACGCACTGGCGAAATGAACAAGTCCATCCCGACAACGCCAAAAAGCGCTGGCGGCGCGTCCGTCAAATAAACCAGAGTTTGCATTTCGGTTCCAAAATACCGCGACTCTGGAGACGACAGTGATGTTAGAACGAGGGATAGTGGACTCGGACAAAGAAGGTATACCGCATATATATCAGTCCTCCCGCCCCGAGTCCGTTCAAGTTGGTATAATAATATCAAGTCCCGCCCAGACATGAACGAGCATAATGGCGCCCTACGATACAGACGGGAGAGGGCGTAGCGAGCATTACGGCGACCTGGGTGCAGGAATTGGCGGTCGAGAACTACGAACATGTCCGAGTGAGCATCGTCGAGTTAAATAATGAGCGTGGACACGCACCGGCATAGGTTCATCCTCCAGACGAGCTCCGACGTTGAACGGCCTACCAGTGTATCAGTATGTTCAAGAATAAATAAAAACCCAGAACAGAACGACGCGCCGACATGGCTTCCCCCCTCCAAGAACGCCTCTAGCGACCGCGATGAGACCTTACATTACAACGCCCTGCCGAGAGCTTCCAAACGCGTCAACAAAAGCCAAGTCGCAGACAAGCAGTAAAGGAAAAACATACCGACACAGCTTTCCCCTCAACCACGCTCCCAGTACCCCGAGATAGCCAAGCATTACGACGCCCTAGAAATCGTCAACGGCAGCGCGGAGAGGGATGTTCGTACGTACGAGGAGAGTTACGTCGGCGGCGGCGGCGATGAGGAAAGTGAACGCGCGAGCTACGACCTCGTCAACAAAGAAGTCACAGACAGCTGCAGAAGAAGAAGGCCATACCGACATCGTTTACCCGTCAACGGCACTCCAGGTACCCCAAGACCGCAAAGCATTCCAACACCCTGCAAACCGTCAACGCTGGCAGCGGCGCAGAGGGAAAGGAAGAATGTGTTCGAGCGCGCAAGTTCAAGACACGCACCAACATAGTCTCTGGCTACATTATGAAGCCGCAAGAAGGGCAGGACGGCGTACGGCGTACCCAGATTGAAACACCCGAGTGCCGCCGAGAGCACGAGCACGTCCAAGCAGAGGTTCGAGGTAACACCGACCTGGTCTATATGATTAGCACGAACAGAGCGTTAAACAGCGCAGACATATCAGCAGAGTAGGGGGCGGCAGATGCAGGCTCGGGGACGCGTTTGAGGTGAGCGGAGGAAGGCGAATAAGCGATGGTGGAAGTAGGAAGCAAGGAGGGACCTGTCAATGTGTTGATTCGAGCGCAGCTTTATAGCTCTCAAGCAGCGCCGGCCAAGCGGTAAACGGCACTCCGTATCCGTGGCGTCGAAAATCACGGAGAGGATGATACGGCGGGCAGATCTCGCCGCAGCGCGCGGTATTCCGGCAGAGGTGGATTTCATGCACAATGGGAATTTTGCGATTCGCGACGCGGAAAGTGCACGAGCAGTGCGCGCGTGGAGCTGGAATGATGGTAGCATCTCGGGCGGATATGTTCGGCTGTTCTTGGGTCCGATCCAGTCGCACAAGAGCTGCATTTCGCAGAACATCGAAATCGCGCATCTCGTGTTTGGACGCATTGGGCATTGGATACAGACGGTTTGGGAGGCTAAGAGGTGCATAGGGTATGTATTACGTAATCAGAGTGTGGTAGCTGGAGTCACAAATGTAGCGTTCAGGGTAAATCCGCTAATGCCCTTTGTTGCTTGCACGCGCCGCAGCAATTTTCTACGCGCGATTCGACGCGTTTTTGCGGCGCATACGGACTCATATGAATGCTTTACACGCTGCCATGTAGTTTGCGCGCCCTAATTAACGCGCGGAGGTTGGGCGAAAGGCCACTTCCGAATTGGGAAGTGGACGTTGAAGCGCTCTGATCATGCACAGTAACCACTCGGCCTCAGCGCTGGGCGCATTGTAGATCCCAAAGCGCCTCGTATATGTGGAACAAAACCTAAATATTCTCCAGTTGTCGAATAGTAAAAATCGTTGTCTTCTCAAAAAGAAGAAAATGGCTACATTCGAACGCAAAACAGCATAATGGTCGACCACAAACTCTAACCACTAGACCAAGAGACCATCCCAAGGTCCGTTCCGCCGGTAGATATGTCGGCATGGGCGCTGATTCGGCGGTAAATTCTCTAAGCGATGTTCTGGGCGGCAGTCATGTCCGACGTCGGAAAGCGGCGCCGGTGGATACTTCTGAAACCCCAGCAGAGGTCCAGCGACCGGCGGAGCGAGCGACGCGACCGCGTACCTCGCTTCATTCAAATTCAGATTCCCATGTCCGGCATGCAAACTCCGAGCAAATTTATTTTCCGCTCTGTACTCAGCGCGTTCAGGGCCAGGTCAGGCTTCGCCGCTTCAGCCCCGTATGAAGACTGGGTGGTGCACACAGAACAGGTATAAGTACTCGAACTCGGATGTACAGCTGCCCGCGGGCATCATTCTCCCACAATGTAACTCGACTCGCTTAGCCACCACCCTGCGCCGGTTCAGACACCGTTCGCCGCTGCCAGCGCTCATGCAAATCTCTGTTCGACCTCCCCCGACAACGTGCAAGGACGCGTTCCAGAGGGACGGAGCTCGGAACTGCACAAAGAAATCCATGTCAGATTCTACCGACGCCTGACTAGGCCTGACTGGCCGGCCGCCAGCCCCACTTGAGGTATGTCACCAGGCAAATCTTACAGCACATAATTCAAGCGAGCGTAGCTCCGAGTTTCCGAATTTGATGCATTCGCCAATCAAGTGGTCAACATCTCTGTTTCCTCCTACCACCACCATTCCACCTCCGAGACTCTTTTCTTGTCTGTCTACGCGTCGCGCCCGCAGCGCGGAGCTCCTGCACTCTCTAGGTGGGCTTCCGCCGCTCGCATTTCCCCCAACGCTAACTGGCTTTTTCCAGACTTTTTGCCGCGGAGGCAAATGTTCTTCCTATCAGCGGCAGCGCGCCTTCCGCGCTGCTCCCCATGTCTTACAGGTACGTTCTATAGGACACTTTCTTTCGCCCTTTTAACGCGCGATTTTCCTAGGGTTTGCCGCCGGAGGTGAGTGTACCGCCCTCGCGCAGCAAACAAACGGCAGCGCGGGCTCCGCGCTAGTCCCCGCTCCGCTTCCGGCTCAGCGCCATGCCCCAGGTGCGTCGCGCAGAGTACTAATTTTACGCTTTTTTAACTGACTTTTTTCCAGGGTCTTGCCGCCGGAGGCGAACGTGGGGCTTTCTCGCACATAACCAACGGCAGCGCGTGCTCCGCGCTTCCTGCCTCCTCCTTTTCGCTGCCCGCCCAGCCAAAATTTTTGTTTCCGCGGGTTTCAGGCACGTTGCAGGGGCTGTTAGTTTTGTTGATTCCGAACTCACTTTTTCGCAGGCTTCTGCCGCCGGAGGCGAAAATACCGCACCTTCGCGGAACGCCAACGGCGCGGCGTGCTTTCCGCGCTGCTTCCAGCCGCCCTGGTACGTTCTTCTGCTCAGCGGCCTGCCCGGCGCCGCCGAAGACGGCGAAATGTCTGATTTCTTTGTTCTAGGCTCACGCAGCGGCATCCCGGGCGCAGGCGCAGGGCCCATCGAAGGACGGCACAGAGCTCGAGTATACGGCGCAGACGCACTCTGCGGAATCGGCAGCCATAGGCGGCGAGGTACGTCCGCGTTACATTCACTTCTGTGTTTGCTTATGATCGCCGAAGCTCCACACGCTCGCCTGCCCCAAACTCTTCTCCGACTACGCCAGCTGCACCTGCGATTCTCCAACACTTCGGCGCTCATTTACTCCCAAAGCCCCGCCCTGGCGCTGTACCAAGTCCGATCATCCGCCTTCGCCATCGTCTCCGCGCCATATTTCCTCCTTCCGATTCCCCACCCAATCAACTTGTTTCTACCACCGGATTCGAGGGGGAAATACATTCTCTTAAAGTCTTGCGGTTTCTGTCTGCCTGGTACGTGTCTACGGTTGTCCGTCCCAAACTCTCCCGCCCACCCAATTCCAGTTCAACCTATTCTCGGGCGCCAAGTTCTCCAGCAACACGCGTGGTTACGCCGGCGTTGAAGTGTCCCTGGACGTGTTCGTTCACGGTCAAGGTCTCGGTCCGCGAGGTAATGTTCTCGTGTCTCTTCCACGACTTTGTGTTGACCATGTCTGATAGCCTGGACTTGGTTTGGGCTCATACTACGCCAATCCACGCGTTGCAACCTGCGGACGAGAGGCCGGCCTTCTCTCTATCGTCTCATGGCGCTCCAACGTCTGTGGGGTACGTATTTGCGATTGCCCGTACCCAATTCTCCGCTAACCATATACCAGCATACCTTCGTTCTGTCGCCGAATCCTGCGTCGAGACCCGGAATTACGCCAGCGTTCGGGAGCTCTGAGACGTACTCGTAGGTGGGCGGAATCTTGGCCGGCCTGGTAAAGTCCCCGAACCCGCTCGCGCCGCTGCTTTGTTCCGACGGCTTTTCAGAGAGTTTGGCGGGAACGGCCGCTGTAATTCGAAGACTCCGGGGAATGTCGCGCCTATTAGGGCTGTTCCCGCGTGATACGGGTCCAACAGAACGGGCGGATGGACGCTGCTCGGTGGGTTCCTGTTCCTATTCCATGATCTTGCGCTGAATTTGACTTTGCAGCTTCAAGACACGTCCAGCTAAGGTGGATGTAGCTTGACAGGGTCAGAGCGGGACGTGGCTGCATGGTTGGCGCGAGCGTCGCGGGGCTGTAGAAACGCCGGTGAAGGCGCGAATTTGGGTTTGGGACTCGGATAGTCTAGATTGCTGACGCAAATTTGCAGACTTTGACTTGGATTCGCGTTCGGCGGGCTCGGAGTCGGGATGGAAGCGGGCCAATAAGGCGGGGTGGTATGCGCAGAGGGTTGAGCAGTGTAGAGGTACGTGTTCTGCTTCGTTGGCGCGCTGCTTGGGTTGTGCTGATTCGGGGTTTGAGGTTGCAGCAGCGTCGAACCGCGTTGGATTGGGATGTAATTCGGGGGGAGAGGGATTAGAGTGGTTCCCGAGTTGCCCGAGAACTGTCGCACCTTTCTAGGGCACGTTTCCTTTGCACTCGGAGACTTGCGCTGGGTTTGATGGGGACTCGTTCGGGGCGCAGAGGCTGCTGGGACCGACTCTGGGAGGTGTTTAGAGAGCCAAACACGTCGAAATAGCTGTCAACACGAGTAAACAGGCTTGTTTACATGTTTGCGGAGCCAAACAAAGCAGTTAGTATATACCCCAGGCCATTTCTGCGCGAGGGACTTCGCGGCGCGGGCACTTGGCGGTGAGGGGATTTGGGGGCGAGGGGGGGGATCAACAGATAAGATCATATTTGGGAGGGGAGGTCGTGGTTTGTATGAGTTGCTTGTAGCTATAGCAAATCGACAAGTACAAAGCTCACTCTTCGATGACCTTAACCACGACTTTCTCTCCGCTGATTTTGTTGTTCCGGAGAAGCTCGAGCCCAGCTGCAACGCGCGTTCTTCGAGTGTGCCGACGGTACTGTCGAGTAGGCGTACGCGGTTCGGCTCGATGAGCGCGGGGGTCGCAGAGAGCAGCGCAGGGAGGAGCTTCGGCATGAGGACGTCTCTGAGCAGCGTGTTCTACCCATTTTCAATACCAAAGCATAGCACGACGAGCAAGGGATAAACACCTTCGTATAGGCGAACGTGCGGACGTTGATCAGCTCCGCGCTCGGCGGGAAGCCCAACGACGAAGGGTCCGCCACCTCCCAAGCCATGCCGGCCGCCCCGTTCGCAACACTGTCGCCCGTCTTTATCGGGAGCAGGACCGCGACTTTGCTGGGGTCTTGCGCGCTAAGGACGGGGGCGATGCGCGCGAGGGTGGCGGACGCCGAGACGGCGTCAACGGCGATTTGAATCCCGTTTGGGGCGGCGGAGAGGATGTCCTGCGTGAGCGCCGGACTGCGGTAGTCGAAGACGTGCTTTGCGCCGAGTGCGAGGAGGAGGACGGCGTGGTGCGCCGGGGACGCTGTCGCGACGACGTTGGTGTATCCCGCAAGGCGGAGGAGTTGGAGGGTGTATTGGCCGGTGGTGGTGCCTGCGCCGTAGACCAAGATCGGGGTCTCGGTGTCGTTCTCCGCTGCGGCTGCAGACGTCTCCGAGATGAAGGCGGAGAACGGGAACGACAACCCGAGCAGGTCGAACAGCGTGTAGAACGAGGTTATGAAGTTGTCCGGGATCGTGGCAGCGGCGACGAGCGGGAGCGCATCAGGAATCTTAGCGCAGAGGTACGCCGGGAGCAAGATGTACTCCTGCATCGCCCCCTTGCCCTGTGACGCATCCTTCCTTCCGCCGCTGTAGATGCTAAACGCAGTGGCCTATGCCGGAGGGGTTAGCACAAGGCTGCAGAGGTGGAGGAGCCCAACATACCCGATCTCCGCCGCGCAGATGCGTGACGCCTTCGCCAGCCGCTTTGATGAACCCCGACGCGTTGAGCCCGAGAACGACGGGGTATTCGGCGACGCCAAGGCCAAGGTCGGTTATGTAGGTGTCGAACGCGACCATAGACGCATAGTGCACCTGGATGAGGACCGTCCCAGGCTCAACTTCCGGCGTCGGGATGTGGATAGTCGAGATTGTGGTTTTATGGGTGCTTGCGATGGCTTTGTGAATGGCCATTGTAGTCGCGCTGGTTGGGAGCGTTAGAGGCGCGGGGGGAGCATTCTTATACGCGGAAGAAATCGTATTTTGGGGTGGGTGTCAGCGTTAGTGAGGATCCAAAAGGGGATGACGGGCTGATGAGTAAAGCTTACAGCTGCGACCACGGGTTGATTGCATCCCGCGAAGTACAGTACAAAGGGCTACTCCGACTCCAGTTCAAGTTCAAAATCTCCAAGCTTCACAGTATCCCGGTACCCCATTCTCTCAGGTCCGGCGTAGGTCTGGTAGGAATGCTTTCCGTCGTCTCGTATCCTGGAGTCAATAAATGAATATGTTGACCTCCACGAGAGCCTAGGCAGAGGGCATACCTGATATCCCAGTACGGTCCTTGCGCCTGGACTGCGGTGCCGCTGATAATTGACTGGACCTTCTCGATCAGTTTCTTCTGGTTGGCGGATTTCGGAACGACCACGAAGGTGCCCTGGCGAAAGAAGACGATGTCCAATGTGGTGTTGGTGCCTTTGACGGGAGCGAATGCATGGTTTTTCTTCTGCGTCGCGTAGGTTATTTCGGAGGACATGGTAAGTGCTCAGACTAGGTTGCAGAATCGATGCTTTTGAAGGCCAGCAACCGGCGCCAATAACTAACTCGGCTAAGCATGGGCGTATCGTATGGGTCAAATTGCGAGCTGTATTTCTCGGCTACCCGATTTCCGGCCCGTTCACATTCTGGATTCTGGGCATTGCGTCTATTCCCTCGTCAATTTTTTTCCGAGCTCGCTGCAGGTTGGATCCTACGGGCATGTTACACAGAACAAAGGCAAGGCTGTAACCATTATATATTATTCGTTTATCATACTACGCGGGCATCTAGTCCGACTCCGAGTCGAGGTCACTCCCAACCGGTAGTGCACATTCAAATTTCCCAATCTCGATAGTGTCGGGGATCTCCTCCTTCTCTGGTCGTTGGTAGATCTGGTAGAAGTGGCTGTCGGGGCCGTAGTGGTTGACGCTGCAAACGTTGAGCTTCCCCAGTATTGAATCAGAAGAGGAAGTGAGGAAACGTACATGATGGTCCAGTACGGCGCCGTGAGCTGGTCTTCCGGGGCCACGAGTTCCTGTACCGACTCGATCAGCGCCTTTTGGTTCTCAGGCTCGGGAACGATGGTTTGGTAGTCGGTCTCCCGGGTGTCGAGGAACTCGATTTGGGCCTCGGTGTTGAAGTCGGGGTCGATGGGTGCGCTGGCGAAGTTGCCAGCACTTGCGTAGATAATTTTAGAAGTCATGAGGGTTCGTTAACTGTGGGCGATGTGTTAGACAGATGGCGCTTTCCAGGTGTGCTGCGGGAACGTACGAGAAAAGCTAAGAGAGCTGGAGAGAGAGAGATGGAGATTTGGGTGGGTTGTGTCGTGCTTTTGAAGGCGCTTGCAGGCCTACCGAAGGCGCAGGTCTGTGCTTCGGCATGGATATTGCCGAATTGGGGAGCAGTGCGTGGCAGCAGGTCGTTCACGTGTTTGTATACTCCCTTTGTTTCTTGGAGACAGCGCCAATTCTGAATGGGTGTACGCGCCGCCGAACGGAAGTGGTGGCCGGCCGGATGAATTCGCCGAGATCGGACGCGTGAGAGGTCGTCATAGATAGGTCTTTGAGTTGCAAACCGTGTATGCTCGTGCTTGTGGGGGCGCTGCACTGACAAGAATGGAGGTAACTGTAGATTACAACCGCTGTGTGGATATCGCGATGATACTGAATCGGTGGGAGGGTCGGAAAGCGCAGATAAGTGGACGCGCGCAAATGAAAAGGCGGGACCTGATCATGGGGAGATGCAAGGAAGGCTGTGGCGCGCGTGTGGCCTCTCTGAACGCTAACTTGAAGATCCCGAAGCGAGAAGCGGGTGTCTGGTTACACGGGGTGGTGGCACCGTGGTGGACATCTCCACCGACGATGAGCAACGGGCTGTTGGGCTCTACTGAGGCGATGGCCGGAGTTATTCCAGTGCCAATTCGTGGGTGGTAAATGCTGGCTGACGGCGTCTAAGGACCGACTTGGTTGTGTCGAAGCAAGGCATGTCGTGACCGTCACAGCGTCCGCTGCTTATGGACTCCGACCCGTCTCTGGCCCCACTCCTCAATGTCGCCTGCCGCTTCCGTGCGCCGTCCGAAACGTCCCGAGAGCCCTTTCTAACCCTACAAAAGTCCCCCACGACCAGTGGTTTACCACTCACGTAGACCCGGACTGGAAAGTCCGACAGGTCAAATCCTGGCTGCTTTCAAAGTGCCTGCCCTACGCCGCTCCGCCATCCCCGCCTCTACGGCAGCCTAAAAAGCCCCAGCGGCCGCCCTCACCTATTACCTTTGCTCCGGATCCTCGCCACCGGCCCATATCACCCATTACATTCGCGACACCGAAGCAGTCGCCAGCCGAGGACGACGACGTTAGCGAGTTGGACGAGCCTCCCACACCAGACACCCCTCCCACCGAGCCAGAAGAAGAGCAGATCCTGCCGCCCCCGCTCCCGAAGAAGCGCGCCATCCTACCAAATGCCTCCACGGACCCAAAGGGCGACCTCTACTCCCAGTACACCCTCATCCGCTTCGCAACCGGACAGCTTCTCGAGGACGACCTCCCGCTCACCTTTTATGATCTCCAGCCCGATGAACTCCTCGAGTTGCACCGGCTCGGCGTCGTCATTCCTCTTCCGAGGAGCGACCTTAAACGCTATCGCGATGCCTATTGGGAAGGATGGGTCCGCCTTCTGCGCCTCCAGCCGGCCGAGGGCGACGACGACAGCTACCATCTATACCGCGTCCGTCATCTCGAGACGCGTTCAATGGACTGGAAGGATCGTTGGGTGGTCGTTCGTGAGGGCGCGCTGTTTATTTACCGGGATCAGGTCCGTAGTCCGCCACTAGTCTCCCTAAAGTTCAAGCCCTTTTGTAGGCAAGCCGGCATCTACAGAAGCTCTCCCTCGGGGACCTACATGGCCTACACAACTCCAACCACCTCCCCGTTAGTGCTCCACCAACATCATCCTCCAACAACTCCCGCGTCGTCCTCGCCCGTTTCCTCACCCAACCCACCTCCAACATCCCCACCCGCACCTCCTCACCACTCTCCGCCA
The DNA here is from genome assembly GCA_014461125.1 of Mycena kentingensis (nom. inval.). Lineage (NCBI taxonomy): Eukaryota > Fungi > Basidiomycota > Agaricomycetes > Agaricales > Mycenaceae > Mycena > Mycena kentingensis (nom. inval.). The sequence goes on from JACAZG010000013.1 coordinate 1,183,709, forward strand.
TCGAATCCGACTCCTCCTCCCCCCTCTCGTCCCCCGTCTTTGCGCATGACAGCGACGACTCCAGTCGGCCGCGCCGCCCCCGGCCCATGCAGCGCCCAAAGCGACGGCGGCGCGACCCCGAGTTCCTCATGTTCGACTTGAAAGACGACATGACCTACGCGTCGCTCCTGCGCGTGCTGCACAGGCACTCGATGCCCGCGTCCACGTTTGTCGATTCGCTGCCGATCGGCTCCGAGCAGCTGCAGCCGCCGGCTCCGCTAACGCCTATATCAGCGAAACCAAGCGAGAACGAGGCCGAGGACGAGCAGAATGAGAACGAGGGCGGGCCCGTCCTGAGGCATCCACGCTCGTTGGCGATGCTGCGCGCCCCGCGGGCATTGACGACCGCCAACCTCGGCGTGTTGCCGTTCCCGGAATGGAGGACGGAGCTGTTGCGCAAGGCGCAGCGCGCGGGGCTGGGGCGCATCGGGCGCGCGGTCGAGTGGTTGATGGAGAATGAGGATTTTACGCTGGAGGACAGTAATGCGTTTTGGTTTTTCCCTGGGGGCGGGGCGACGCCGGAGAGCCCCGTTAGGAGCCGCAAGAGCAGCAAGCGCAAGGGGAAGGAGAAGGCGCGGGTGACGCGGCAGTCGACGAGCATGGACGGGTACGATTCGGACGTGTCTGGGGACGGGTCGTATGAGGACGGGGCGGTCGCGGAGATTGGGTTGGACAGTGATGATGAGGAGGAAGATAACGTCGATTCGGGTTCGAGGAGCGAGAACGAGTGGCAGGGCTGGATGGGTGATCTCATTCGACAAAAACGGGTTGCGAAGGAGGAGGCGGAGCAGGCCAAGTTGAGGGAGGAGGCGCGGCAGATTGCGGAGGAGGCGAGGGACCGGGAGTTGGGGTTGCCGCAGACGGGGCCAGTCGGGGCGGAGGTTACCGTCGCAAGGGTCGGGACGGGGGTAGACGATCGGACGAGGAGGGCGGCGATGGAGCCTACCGCGGTCGTAACGAGTTTGAGCGGTATCAACCCGCCTCTACACAATCCGCACGCACACCTGTCGCATGGCTATACGACGAGCACGTACGGCGGCAGCACGAGCTCGCGGATGCTATCGTCGCCGTCGTCAAACGAGTCGTTTGCGTTTGCGTTTTCGCCGCTGGCGGCGGCGGCGGAGCTGGACGAGGAGATACCGATACCGCCGCATCAACAAGTTCCATCGCAGGCGTCGACGTCGACGTCCAGCCCGCCTGGGACGATGCGGATGTATCCGTCGCACAGTCGCGCGCACTCGCATACGCTACTGCATTCGGTGTCGCTGCATGACGCTCATGCGCATGCCTTGACGCATCCGCACGACCCGGAGACGTTCACGAGGCGGCCGAGCATGCCTGTCATCGGGAGCTCGGGGACGCTGAGCTGGGGCAGCCGCCCGTCGAGTTTGGAGCGCGATTCGACGCGGGTGGGGAGCAGCATCGCGCCGTCTGCGAGCTCGACCACTGTGTCGGTTGTAACCGAGATGCCGGTGGCGACTCGACCGCCTTTGGTGCGCGCCGCGAGCGCCAGCACCAGCGGAGCCAAGAACTTGTTGCGGAAGAAGGATAAGGAGGAGGGGAAGGGCAAGGAGAAGGAGAAGGAGAAGGAGCGACGGCCCAAGTTGGTTGTTGCTACGGACACCAATGGGGCTGCGCTGGGAAGCTCAACGTTGAGCCCGCCGGGGACGCCGGTTCTGCCTCTTCCGGTGGCCAAGGACAAAAAGAAGAAACGGAACCTGACGCGGGGGATCTCGCAGCGCGCGGAAAAGCTCGTCAAAGGTCTGGATTCGGCGCTGGATTTCGTTGATGGGAAGTGAATTTGTGTTATGGTTTTCCTTTCCTGTCTGACTGTCTTTCGTGTTCTTTTTTGCCTATTTCGTTGTACATGTTTGGATTCCCTTTTGTTGTATACACAGTTACTTGTAGTAGTATAGCGCGCTAATATCGAACTGAAGCTCACACTCGGTCGCCTTCAACGGTCCACAAGATGCATAAGGTGGACCACCCCATTGAAGCACCATATTGTGCGCGTAGAGTGGCAGGGATAATCGAGGTTGCACTTTGGAAGCGTTTGCGCGCGTATCGGGATGTCGCAAAACAACGCAACGGATTCGCAGAGCGCAACCAACGCATTGATGATACATCACATTGCGCCCACTTTCCTAAAATGGCTATGATCGCTGACCTGCATATCCAGCACAGTGCAAAACTCGGCTAATAACCTCCTCCAACTTTCTTTACCTACAACCAAATACAATCCATTGTTAGTAGGTAACGCTGGCAACAGCTGAACCGAAAGCAAAAGAAGATGCACGTCGTTTCAGCATGTAGGCCAACTCCCCACCGAAAACTGTGCGGTCGTCCTATCTTCGGATTTGTAAATGGGATTGCAATTGTCTACTGCTTGACCACCGCTGGCATCGGCCCAAACCACCGAAACCGCCTAGAGGCCAGCACCGTGTCGGGCAGTCGGCAATGCACTTGGAGGCCCGTTGGGCGTTAGTAGAGTTCCTGTACTGGTGTACCAGCGGCCCTTTGAGCTTTTTATTCTATCTTTTTGTTCCTGTGGCCACTTTGTCAAAACAAAGGCGTAAATGCATCCTCGTACTCATCTTTCGGGTTATCATGTTCAAGGGTCGGCTTATTTTCCGCTTTTAAACCCCCTGCCTGATGAGCTTGCTCTGAGCACAGCATCAAGATGTGGCCGGCGCAGATCATCTGCGCATGTGAGATCGGGTCCGGTTTGGTTTTGCTTCCTTTCGTTATGCTTTTTCGCTGGAGATTGGGGAGAAAACAATGTAGGAGAAAGCGCATTTTTATGAAGCTACGTATGCTTAAGTGCAGGAAACATGGTTGTGAACTTGTGATATCCTGACCGCAACGGGTCTGTTTCAGGTCGACTGTCGATACTGATCCGCTTGTTCTCTTCCATTCCAACAGCTTCGGGATCTGCGGCAGTTAAGAAAAACAGAGAGAAACCAAAGAGAAAAAGTACACCAAAAGTACACCGACAAATATCTCGAGCAGCTATGTCGCCAAAACGTCCGACATCCTTTTGTGGGCGCTAGTTGATGGGAATTTCCGTTGGTGTTAATGCCCCCACGCGGGCTGGAACTCTGGAGAAATTCGCATGGGGATCGCCACATACTTTTACTACGGTGGGTGGGTAACCCTAGGGGTGGGCATAGTGGGTTGATAGTGGGCATAAAGCTCCCCGGACATAAGAAAGAATTCTGAACTAGGCGGCAGACGCATCCCATGTCGGTAGATGTCGGTCAAGCAAGCAAAACCAGCTCTATACCCACGCGGGAAGGATCTGTGGCGTAGCAAGTTTGCGAGTCTATCACGAGAATAGAACAAGTCCGCCAATGTCGCATTACTTTCTTTATGTTTTCTTTCGCAGTTTGAACGGCGGTTTAACGGCGGTAACTTACCCGCTAGCCAAGGCCGTGAGATCAAGATAAAATATAAGGTTGGGCTTCGGGGCTCCAATTTGTAGTGTTCCCGTTCGGGAGTCGGGGGTGATTCCCGTCGGCAAGGTGGACCCGATCAGACCCAAGCCGACTTGAAGCCGCCTTTTTAAACGCGGTCACCAACGGCGACTTGACTTCCTTCTCCCAGCATCTCAGCACCACCACTTTCTTTTCTTCCCCCCCCCTCTTCCCCTTACTCCACCATGCCCTCGCGGACCACCAAGATAAAGATTCTACTCGTCATCGACGTTATTTTCTTCTTCGTCGAGATAATATCTGGTATGTCGCGTCGTTTACCGTTTCTTCGCGGAATTAAGAACTGGTTGTGCAGGTTATGCGGTCGGCTCGCTCGCCCTCGTCGCCGACAGCTTCCACATGCTCAAGTATGCGCCTGGGTCTGGCCAAACTGCGCTCTTCTGACCTCCTTACCAGCGATGTTTTGAGCTTGATTGTGGCACTCTACGCCATTAAGGTGCGTCGTCGACTCTTCACTCTGGACCCATGAACTCACAAAGCCACTAGCTTACGGAGAAGAGCGAGACCGACTCGCGCTACTCGTACGGCTGGCACCGCGCCGAGATCCTTGCTGCCTTGATAAATGGCGTGTTTTTGCTAGGTACGCGCAGGGGTCCCTCCTCTGGAGCTTTCCGCTCACGGCAAGCCTAGCCCTATGTTTCTCGATCTTCCTCGAGGCTCTAGAACGATTCATCAATACCCCTGGTTCGTGGGCGCCAGATCTCTCCAGACCTTCTTCCAATGATGGCCCGCAGAGGTTTCTAACCCCCGCCTTGTGGTTATTGTGGGTGCTTTCGGGCTCGCTTCCAACATCGTCGGCCTTTTGCTGTTCCACGGTTAGAATCTTTCCGAAGGGTTTTTTATGCGATTTCCTGACGCAAAGCCAGAGCACGCCCACGGGCATGGCCACTCACACTCCCACTCGCATGATGTCGAGGCGCCGAAAACCGCTATCCTCGCGGACTCTCCCGACTGCTGCGGTTCTCAAGTTGTCTCCCGAGCGCAGATCCTGAAGGGCAAGTCCCGATCGGTTCCGCCCCAAATTCATTGGCTCACAATTCCCGAAGCGAACCGCTCACGCTCGCATTCACGTTCAAGCTCCCACTCGCATACGCGCCACCTCTCGTTCGACGCCACAGAACGTTCGGGCCATCGCGTAGTTGCCCGGGCCCAGATTTTCAAAGGTTTTTCCCGATCCTCGTCGGAAATCCTTCCTTAGCTAACGCGAAACGCACCAGTCGCCAACGGAATCGTGCCTGCCAACTCTCCTGTGCGGTCGTACTCGCACAGGCGGCCCCTTTCGTTCGACGGGAGCGAACGTGAAAACTTCCCGAGTCTTGCAGCCCGGGCACAAATGTTCAAAGGTATGTTCGATTTCCTGAGGCGTTTTCGGCTGTTGACGGCCAGCAGCCACTGCTGAGGTTGCGGTTACGCGCTCAAGCTCCCCTGCGCCCTCACACCACCACCATCACCACCACCACCACCACTCGCATTCGCATGACGAGCGACCAAACGAAGCAACGCCGCTGCTAGCGCCAAAGCCACACGCGCACTCCCATTCCAGTCCCTGCGGCCACGGCCACGGCTCGATGAACATGCGCGCCCTCGTCCTACACGTCCTCGGCGACGCCCTCGGCAACGTTGGCGTAATCGCCACAGGACTCGTCATCTGGAAATCCTCGCTCCCCTTCAAATACTACTTTGACCCGCTCATCTCCCTCATAATCACCATCATCATCTTCTCCTCGGCGCTCCCGCTCGTGCGCAGCACGTCCGCCGTCCTCATGCAGGGCGCCCCCGCCGCCGTCTCGCCGGAAGCCGTCGAGGCCGCCATCCTCAAGGTCGATGGCGTCCTCAGCCTGCACGAGCTGCACATCTGGCAGCTCAGCGAGAGCAGGAACGTCGCGTCCGTGCACGTCCTCGCAAAGTCGGAGATGGACTTTATGCCCATTGCGGCGAATGTCCGTAAAGTGCTGTCCGACCACGGCATCCATTCGAGCACGATACAACCGGAATATTACCGTCCTGGCCAGGTATGTATTCCAATTCTCCCGCGCGCGCAACTTGAAGCTAATTAAATGCCCGCCTCTTCTCGCAGCCGCTCACAATCGACCTCGACACGTCCTGTCTCGTTCCCGCCCTCCACGAGCCACACCACCACGACGCCGCGCCTGGCCGTACGTCTTGTCCCGTCCCATCCTGTCTTTTCGTCGTCTTGAACTAACCGTCCCGTCCAGCCCCGCCCTATGTCGGCGTATAGCGCACTCCCTCAACACAACACTATCGGACGGAACACCATTGACAAAACGCTGTAGCCTCCACCTACTTACTTACCTTAGCTCCTTCTGCTCTACTCAAGTCTCACGCACACATTCCTTTCTTTGGGCTCTTAAACACTCACTCCTCCAATCGGCTTTGCTCCTCCCGCTCTACATACATACATACACCGGGCACATCTCTGTTCTGTACTGTAGCAGTAGTCGCGTCGCGTCGCTCTTTATCCATAAGTTATAAATCTGCCAGTGTACTTTTACTTTGACATAGCTCAAACGGAAATGGTTTTGTCTCTGACGACTTCTGTGTGCAGAGGAGTAAGCTTTGAGTCGGAAAATCTCTTGAATTGAAGCCAAGGAAGAAAACCCGCAGCTTTCTTCGCTTCTATAAACTACAACCCGTCGAACTCGACGATAATGCCATGCGATAAGTTATCCCCGCTACTTGGCCAGCGTCTCCAGCGTTTTGCTCCATGCAATAACCTTAGGATGCGCCATAACCTGCGATACGCGTCAGAAGTCACATCGTCGCCAAAACGGCCGAAAAACGCGCCTTGGTGTGGTCGAAATTCAGCACCTGCAACCCTTCCAACGACGTCGCGCGCGACAGCGCAACGTACGCTTGTCCTATAGACGCAACCAGTCAGCGAACACTCTGTCAAAACAAAGAACACTCACCCTTCTCAAACACCCGCCCCAAGTCGACCTTTACGCGATCCAGCGTCTGCCCCTGGCTCTTATGTATGCTCAACGCCCACGCAAGGATCAACGGCAACTGCGACCGGCTCGCCTGCACCTCCCCCCGTCGGCAGCTCAATCTTGAAGCTCTCCGGCTTGACCATCATCATCGCCTTTGCCCCGTTCGCCATCGAAAACTCCACAATCGGGTACAGCACGCCCTTGGACGCGGTCGCCGCCGTCGAGAGCGGCGCCTTCTTCCCGCCGCCAGGCGCAGCCACCGCCTGCTCGCCGAGGACCTCAAACTCCTCCTCGAGCGCCTTGGCCGGGTCCGCGAACCGCTTGACGATGCCCATGCTCCCGTTCACAAACGACTCGTCCATGTTCTTGATGAGCATGACCTGCGCGCCCTCGCGGAGCTCGAGCCGGCCTTCGGCCATAAAGTTGGACAGGAGCCGGTCGCGTTGTTGCTGGTCCGTGACGGTGCCTCCGTCGGCGGACGTGAAGACGTGTACTTTGGAGTTGAGCCCCTTCATGCGCGTAAAGTTGGAGCTCTGCACGTCCTCGCGGCGCGGGTAGAGTTCTGTCGGCCCGAGCCCGTCCTCGTAATGGATCTCCCGCGAGAGCGACTTGAACTTGGCGATGGAGCGCGCCGTGAGAGCACCGAACCGCATCTCGTTGAGCATGTCGATAAATTCTGGGCTTGTGTAAGCTAGCAAGCTACCACGCGCGACCAAGCCCTACCTTGATCGCTTTGGCGGAAAACCTGGGTGAGATTGAACGTGTGCGGGATCACCTCCTTCCACAAAACCGCCTCAAACGCGAATTTGACGTTGCTCTTGCTGACGGGCGGGAGCTGGAAGAAGTCGCCGGTGACGACGAGCTGGATGCCGCCAAAAGCGGCCGTGCTACGCTTGAGCATGCCGGCGATACGCGACAGCTTGTCAAAGAGGTCGCCGTCGAGCATAGATACTACAGAGTGGTTTTGAAAGGCGGACAGGGTCGTCAACAGAACACGCACCTTCATCGATAATGAGCACCCGGGTCCTTTGCCACCGCGACGAGGCTTTCTTGTTCTTCCTGATCTTGTCGCAGAGCTTCTCCACTTCCTCGATTCCAAGCCCGATGCCGGCGAACGAATGGATGGTGACGCCGCCAATGTTGCACGCAGCAATACCTGGACTGAGTGAGCGGCGACAAGGAGGCAGGGGCTAACGCACCAGTCGAGGCTGTAATGGCGACAGAGTCGGGACTGCGGGCAAACTTCTTCCTGAGCATTTTGATGATTTCGCGAAGCAGGACGGATTTCCCGGTCCCTGGGGACGAGGATGAGCACAAGCATGGGTCGATGTATGCGCCACTCACCAGCACTACCAGTATAGAACACGCTCTTGCCGTCCTCCACCAGCTTCAGGATTTGTTGTTGCTCCTCGCTGAGCTTGACGGCGCCGTTATTCGCCTTCTTCGGCGGCGCGGTGAAGATGGCCTTCGGCCTGGACGACGAGCTGCCGCGACTGGCAGGGACATAGTCGTCGTCTCCGTACCCGGGGGGAAGCTGGCGGGCCTTTTTCGCGGGATGGGCCGTGTCGGAGAGCGTGGGGTCGCTGGGACGTTTCGCCGGGACGGGGCGTGTGGGTATGGCGACGGCCGGGGAGGAGCGGGCGTTGAGGGCGTTCTGAATCTCGCGGAGACGGCGTTCGCGGGCTGTCTCGCGCGCATTCTGAGCATCGCTGCTGGTCGTTGCGGCGGATGCCGAGGACGACGCGAATGATGACGGCGGTGGCTTCGGCGGGGTCGGGTCCCATGGGATAGGGTCGTCCTGCGAGCTCGTCGGCGCGTCGGAGAAGTCGCGCCGGATGGACGCCAACCCGGATTTGGCTTTCGACATTGTGGTTGGAGGAGAAATGGGTAGGATCGTGACTAAACATCGCGGTCACGCGATCTGTCAACACGCGACACGGCACACGTGCGACGCGTTTATCGACAAATTCCACACTTGTAGCAGTGGCCGTCGCTTTGCGCAGCAAAAGCCGTTGAGTACAGCTTAGACAAGGGGGTGTCAAGATTATAAAATGTGTACATATATGGTCGAAATATAGGATTTCGGGCCTCTAGACCCCCCTACCCCCTACCATATCGGGTAGGGATTTCCCACGATAAGATAAGATAACACTGGCATGTGATTTTAAAACCACTTTGGCCGGCCAGAATTGAGCTGTAAACCATGCTATGAACATGTGAACACATCCGCTGACTGTGTAGACTATCCACAAAGCCCCTATGAGCACTTGCTGTAGGCCCAGACCTCTGTGATGGGATAACCATATTCGGTAGTCAGGCTTTGACCAGAGGCCATTGGCGCCATATGAATGGCGAACTGGTTGGGTGTGTGTCGCAGATGTCTCCTCCAGCTACTTTAGCATCAAAGGATGACATTTCTCATGGTTCTGGGCCCTCAAAATGCCCTCAGGGCCATGCAAACACTCCTAGAAACTTACATAGAAAGTTTTTTTTCTGGGCCCTTGATCCCCCCCTCCCCCCTACCCCATCCCATCAATTTTTGATCTGACACCCCCTTGAGCTTAGACGCTGATTATTTTAGATTTCTCGAAATAATTAGACAGCTTTCTTTTCAACAAGGCGCTCCACGACACACACTTTGGATTTGTTGTCTCACACAACTTAGGATTGCTGCACCTTCTCCGGGGCTCTTGCCAGGGCATTCACGCAAACTCAGTCTTGGTACATGGCCAGTTTGTTGAGGTCCCAAATTGCTGCTGTTGTTGTACAACAATAGAGCTTATTAGTTCCAGCCTTTTTCTTGCCAAAGGGATTAAGTACTGGTTTTTCAACACTCCACACATCCCGGAAGAGCAAGTGAATGCCCATTTTGCAACAAGCCATACAAGATTTTAAAATGATGAGACAACCTTTCAAAGCACAACTAATGGGGCCCCACAACCCGTTTTACAACAACGGCAACAAATTAGAGCTTATTAGTTTTGCTTCTGAAGGTCTTTTCAACACTGTAAAACGGTATATCACTTGTTGCAAAACAAACATTCAGTTGCTCTGCACTGAATGTGTGGAGCATTGAAAAACCTCGGAACTCCTATGGCAAGAATAGTCCTGCAACTAATAAGCTCTATTGGGACCTCAACAAACTGGCCATGTCCTACATAACTGACTCTGTGTGAATGACACAGCAAGAAGCCCGGAGAAGGCGCAGGCAACTACTTTTCAATATCCGAAGATTGTGTTGTGGGGGTTAGGTGTTGAATAGTAAGTTGTCTAATTATTTCGAAAAAATCTAAAATAATCAGCATCTGATAAGCCCTAATAAGTATGCTCTGTTTCAACATACAGCGGCGTCAATTCTACGACTACATGCAAGGTTGTGAACTCCTTGGGAAAGTTAATGTTTGTGCTGGCCCGGGGAGGGCTCGCAACGGAATGACAATCAAGCCCCCAATGCCAAGGAACAGCGTCACAGGCCAACACTCCACAAAACACGAACCAGAGCATACTGTGGTATTTTAGTCAATTCGGCGCGAGGTTTGCCGCGTGACATCCACGCCGAACTGTACCTTTCGGCACTTTGGCCACAGCAGCGTGACTGCCGAAAATTTTCGGCATTGGGCTCCTTGAAACGTGAATTTACATGCTATTTTCAGTGCATTTTGAGGATATTTAGCTCTTCATTCAAACATTTGTTAAACATTCGGTGTGAAAGAGGCTGGAGAATATGTCCCGCTGCTGCCCGCAGGGCCGGAGAAAAAAATTCCTATTTGGGTTGACTGAGACCTTTCGGCACGAGCTCTAAACCTGCGTGACCGCCGAAATTATTTCGGCGCCGGGGAGCCGCGTGACGCGTGACTGCCGAATTGATTAAAATACCACAGTACTTCAAAATAATCTAGAACTGTCCGAGGTTTCTATGCCACGGAAAGTTGCAGCGCCCTGGAATCTGCGCCGGGTTCAAATACCCGCTGGAACTCTCATTGATGCTGCGCAATTGGCCTTATTAGATGCTGACTATTTCCGATTTTACAAAATAATTACACGGCTTTCTGTTCAAGGACACGCTCCACAACACATTCTTCGGATATGTTCTCTTGCACAAAGGATTCTGGCGCCTCCTCGGACCTCTTGCTGGAGCATTCATCCAGACTCAGTTACTACATGGCCGGTCAGTCGAAGTCCCGAATTGTTGCCGTTGCTGTACAACATGAGTTCCATTTGAGGAGGGTAAAATCTTTGGAGCTTTCAGAAGATTTTGAATGGGATTGTAATGTAAAACAATCCATATTTATCAGGATCTAATAAGCCCTAATCCACCAATTAAAGTCAACAAAGAAAACCTCAGGGAATGCCAAAGAGATCATCCGGGCGATTTTAAAGTCATTTACTTCTCAAGAGCTGGAGTCTCGTCAGATGAACAGCTCGCTCTCCTGATGATACATAGCGCTTGAAACACCTCGCGAAGCTAATATGAACCCCCCCCCCTCCTCGCAACTAGAATTAAGAAAGGAAGATGGTGAAGGCGAGAAGCACTCCCCGCTCTATGTGCACGTGCAAACGGCGTTCAGTGAACCTACCAAAGAGCCAATATTAATTCATCGTCGGCAGAACCTCCCATCCCTTCTCTTTGATATCGCCAAAAATGGTTGAGAAGCGTCATTGAGTGCATAACTCATGGATTTGACTGTACAGTAACATGCGCCTACCCCTGTTTCTGGGACCATCAAATCCAGATCGACTATGAGAATTAATAGTTATCTAGGCAGAAGAAATGCACGGGCCGAATCAGTCTGCCCAAGCTGCTCGGAGATATCAATATTGGGACGCCGGTCTTGCTTCTCCACTTGGCCTCTGGGCGCGCCAGATTGAAGGAAGGAATTGGAATCCTCCCGTTCGCTGCGTTCCCAGCGCACTTGGAGCACAGACTCTGGCACAAGTACACGCACGACGGTTTGTCTTCCGCTGATTCTTAACGAGTTCCCCGCTCTGGGCAGATTTGGGGCTCTGGCATGCCAGTTGACAAGAGTTGTCACATTCCCCTTCCTGCTCCGCGGACTCGCGATTGTTGCCCGCCCGCCAACGCTCCATTTTATAATTTACATGCCAGCGGCAGGCCAGCAGGGGTCCTTCCACGGGCGACTCGGACGATTTGCCTCGACCCATCTCGTTGCTAGCGTACTGGCAGGTAGAATTATACAAAGCCTCACCTCCAAGCACGTTCAAGTTGTACCTCTAGGCAGGCTCCTAGACATGTGGCGCCGGCGTCGCCCCAGTAGAGCGGCAAACAGAAACGTTCCTCGCTCCCTCGCCCCTAGCTCCCTGCCTCCATACTGCGGCGGCTAGACGACATCCCCACGAGCGTAGCCCCAGCTCACACATAACTCAACGTAGAACCACGAAACCTCCGCATCCAGCAGCGCGCATTCTGCCAGTGGAAGCCGCCCGATCGCGACTGTGTCGAGCGCCGGAGAACTCGAGGCGCACGACAAGCCGCGTCCTCTGGAGCCGTTTACCTTCGAACGCAAACTCGGACAGAAGCGTCCCGCGCTGAGTGATTCGATTATCGGTTGGAACAGGCCCGAACTAGAAGTCCTATGCACGGAGAACTCGGGGGAGCGCGTCTACGCCTCCGAGGGAAATATATCTTAGGATGCGCAGGCAGCCGCGGAGTTTAAATGCGGTCCAATATATGTTTGAGTGCATTAATAGCAGCAGCTACACCGTCGTGCTGTTGGCTCAAAAATACTACGTATTAAACACTAGTCGATTCCTTTGCCTCAAATGCGTTGTAATGATGGAGACTCTGAGCTGAATGCTCGCTCAAGAATAACGTGCAGCACTCGATGGTGATTTCCTTAACTCCAGAGCATATTTTTATGCGTAGAGCCTGGCTGCATGCACGAATCGCGTCGGAGGTTCGCTATCGCTGCGCGTCCTGCCAATGATAGCCTTACTAGAACAAAGGCTTTTGTTCAAACTGGTGCATTCCGTGGCGCCCAACTTGAACTCCCAAGCAGACCGACGAGACTCTGGAACACAGCATCATCGACATCCGTTGTTTGTCTTCAACCACGGTAGTTGATCAAATTTCATTGTAAAGAGGAATCGGAGCGGACGCCGGAATAACAGCAGATGGCGGGTCTGAGAAGGATGAATTCGGAGATCGGTATTTTGTGCGGGCTCGTCTGGTCTGCGCACCGAAACTTGAGGGATATTCTCTCGATTAGGATGAGCTCCGTCGGCATTAGAAGCGAACTTGCGGAGAATGATGCTGCGCAAACAAAGGTTGAGAATCCGCAGTCAATGCATCAGTGCGCCGCAGTCAATGCATCAGTGCGCCGCATTGTCGAGGTTAGGACCGAAAAACTTGACGAGACTCCGCAGTAGATGAAGGTAGACACGAATGGCGAGTTATCCCATCGAAGGAAGCGTTTTTCGAGGCGATAAGCAGGGAAAGCCCTTAGTTCGTATTGGATTGGTTCCAACGTTCCAACCATGATGCGCCGCCACACCTGTCAACAACGCCCACCCAGTAGTTCTGCGGACCGCGCTTTCCACCCGCTCTTGGCTTAAGCTGCGTTGTGTGGGTCTGGCAACAAACTTCCTAGAAGGAATCTCGGCATCTCGAACTTTTCCGATACCCGGAACGCTGTCGGTGCATATCGCTACGGCTTCAAGCATAGAGCAACAAGTCCTTTTCCCCAGCTATCCGGGGGCCTCTTTTTACGCTATCATAACTCAAAGGGCACGAGAAACCAGATCGTTTTTCCCTCTATCGCACACTCCGGACCAGAAACTCGCCCTCAAGTCCCCTCGCCAAATCTCGCGCACTTGCCCGTTCTGCAGCGGGAAAGATCCTCGGGCTCTTGGCCTCTGTCTGTAATAACCCCGTTTTACCGCGCTCTAAGGCTGACCGCCAATCCACATGTCGACAGCAGGTCTCCAGGCATCCCCACACCAAGGTCTCGGTCCCTGTCCTCTCCAGCACTTACACGCCACGCCAGAAAGGATTGATACCCACCACGGCTGGCGGCACTACTGTCCGTTGACGGCAATCCACTCTTCGAAACCACAGCCTCCAGTTTGGACCTGCCAGCGTCGGGGAACGGACTAGAGAGCTGCGCGTCCTTCGTTTGCCATGCCTTCGATTCGTCTTGGAACTTCCTTGTCTCCCTCGAAATCGTGAGGCTGCCAAGACATGCGATGGGTACAAAAGGCGGCCATCGAAAGCAGGCTCTTCCAGAACGTATCCCCATGTCCTCCCCTCGCCCCGCATCTAAAGCCACCGCTGTGGCAGATGGAGACCACCGGAAAAGGTCAGTCTCCGGATGCCTATTTCCGCCGCTTGCTCCACTCACCGGCTTTGGAGACGTCGTAACCGGACCACGCAGTCCTGCCTTAATTGCCACACAACGAAACGAATGGTTCGTCGAGAAATTTCCCTTTCTTCTCCCGCTGACTGCGCTTGCAGTGCGACAGGAAGCGTCCCTGTACGCGGTGCTCCCAACTTGGCATTGTACGCAACCTTCGCAACGAATCGCACCGAATCTCCGTAAGCTAACACGCGTCTGGGAAGGCATCCAATTGCGTCTACGAGGTCGACGATCCGAACAGACAGGCACAAGGCGACGAACATACGCGTTTAATGAACCGCGTCGCCGAGCTGGAGGGCGTCATCCGCGAGGTAATGCTCCGATCCAACCAAATGTAAAGATTTTAACCCCAATTGCAGCTCAAGAATAAAGCGTGCGTAATCCGGACAACAAAGAACCCCAGCATCTGTATTAACTCGTACTCCGCCGACAGCACGCCCAGTTCTCCACGCCCAACTCCGATCCACGCCAGCGGCTCCAGCACCCCAAGGAGCGACTGGCTCAACCCCACCTTGCCGTATGTCCAGTACGGACACCCCGCTTCTGGCCACAACCCCAACGATCCGCTTGCGTCGCTCATCTCCGCCTACTCCGGACTAACCGAACACATGATGTTTCGCCATGGTCCAGGAGGCGGGACTTGCGGCTGCCTCAACGAAGCGTCCTGCTACAACGTCGTCTTGGACTTATCTCTCCGGCTTCGCAAGGCAGCGGACGTGCTCGCGCGCTCGCCAAGCCACACCAACCCTTCCGAATGCGCGCTGAATACGCACATATCTGATCTCGACATGTTCGCGAAGTGAGTCGCCGTTCTCTGTTCAGCGTTCATCTTCGACCCCCCCATCCCGGTGTCTGAGCTTGTGTTGGATGCCTGTCTCCCATTCAGTGTAGACGGCTTGGCCAAGCTTGAGCTCCCTGCAACTACATTATTTGGACTTGTCTGACGCAACCGCCCTACAGGAACATGCTGCTCGACGTCCCAAGTTACGATCCGCTGTACTCAAGCATGGGACTCGGCCGGGGACTCAGCATCACTCCGCCGTCAAGCGGCAGCTCCAGCTCCCTTGGGCTGTCCCCCGATAGTCATTACGGGCAGGTTCCGAACCTCTCTGCCGCAGCGTGGGGGCAGCTTGACGACGCCGAGTTCATGGCGTGGGCTCCTCCTGCGCGTTAAATAACCGCGGCTACTAGATTCCCGCCCATCTTGGACTCGGCGTTGTTGTATCTTGTTGTATTCATGATTACCCGTTATGGCCGGACTAGACTATCGCGACTTGTCCTCGAATAGAAACGATCTTAAATTAAAAATTCCATGCAGAACGTCTTGACCCAGATATCGATTGTCTGTACAAACACGTCGACCTGTGGCGCCGGGCGATGGGCTTTCCGGATCGCGCACCGGCGCCGTGCGTACAAGAAACAGAATGCGATTGGGGGATGCCTACCGTCTTCTGCCGAGGTGGTAGAGAGGCTGTGGAAGTCTATCGTGCGAGCGCCGAGCTTTATGCGTGTCTGGGTGGAATTAATTCCAGCGACTTGGTTCAAGAATCGAGCAGAGCTTCAGGCTCAGCGGCTTGGCCCACGAGCGCGTAGAACGCCGAGATAAGGCTACTGTTCGCACAGAAGGCGGCCCCCGTCTACCGTTTCTGACGCAGAGTCCCCGGGCGCGCGTTGTGATTGAAGCATGACCCACAGGGGCATGCTTCCCAATGAGGAAACGCCGAGTTCAAACCAAAATTAAATGTAAGTCTTTGGTCTGGACTTGCCGGCGCCACCATCTGCAGACGCCACCATCTTCCAAGCCCTCACTGTGCATAAACGCCGTCGATTCCTGGAGATTCTATCGGGGATGCTTCGCTGCGCCGCTTTTGATCGAGTGCCCATAACCGTACACAAAGAAAGAACTAGATCAACTTTTCTACGTCTTGGTCTTTTTCTGCCTCCGTTCACCATGCAGCTGCTGACCCGGTCGCTTCAGCGTCGAGTTCGACTGCACCTGCGGCGCAGCACCAGGAGGTTTCTTAGGCAACACAAACCTCGTCGAAATCGGCACATAGTCTGCACCCAAAAGCCGGCTCCGCGCAGGCGCATCGCCGAGCTGCCCCAGCAGCGCTAAGCCCCTACGACACAGTTCCGCACGAGCGTCCACCATATGTGCGGGTTTTTGGAGATGCAGCGTATGCGGCGTCGCCAAGGTCGTCGTTTTCAACGTCACGCCCCATACCTTCACGCGGCTCCGCACAGACGCCTCGATATGCCTACGAATCTTTCCGCCGCGCGAAAACTCCGTCCTGTCGCGCGGACTACCCAAAAACTCGCGTACGTCGCGGCACTCGTTGCAAGCCGCGTCCGAGCAGCCAACGCCCGCGATTTCGGTAGCAGGAACCAGCTCGTGTGGTTTGCTCTCGAACACGGTGTTGACGAAGCCCTTGAGAACG